>CM019180.2:21453358-22837786 GCA_009739505.2 Apolygus lucorum | reverse complement strand
TGGAAAAATAACAGATCATGGATATTTTGTGTGGAAATTATTTTCCTCATTAACCCATTAAGGACCACGGTTGCCATAAGGCAAACGCGAGAGCAGGAGGGTTTGAACGGGTATGGGCTCGTTCACGAATTGCTAAGAGGGTGGGGATGAGATGGATTCTCTTCAGTAATACCTCCATGAAATTTTGAAATTAGTATTCAGTGCCGTTGGTTTATTTTGCTCGCGTTGTACGGATTTGAAAAAGCTGACATGGAGGAGCTTCAGGCGCTACTACAGTAAGTACTGTTTACACCCGATAGAATACTTTTAGAAAGTCCGTTTGTCGTTAATGTCTCCTTGATGAATGTAGCGTACAGTTAAAAATCGCGAATACGTAATTTTTCAAGTTTAGGGGTGATAAGAGGTGCATTTTGACTTCGGTTGCCATACGGCAACCGTGGTCCCTAAGAGTACTTTTTTTTCTCAAATTTCACTTTTTTCTCAGTTGATTTTTATTGCATTTTATGAGAAAATATAACGAGTCAATGGGTGGTACTGATTTGATGGACAACAGATTGTGCTGTTACCGAATTGGGATAAGAGGTAAAAAATGGTGGTGGCCAATTTTCACCTGGATTTTGGACGTCCTTATGACAATCGCCTGGATCACTTACAAGCGGTACCACCCAATCTCACAATTGGACTTCCGGAGAAATGTTGTCATATCCTACTTGAAAATGTACAGAACAGAAATATGCTTCAGGACCGAAATTCGAAGACTGTCGAGTCAAACAGAGTACTCCATGGTGCGAGGTTCGACAAAAAGAACCATTATGTTTGTTCCACTGACGACATGTGTGAATTTACTTTCCTATGAGAAAACTGTGATAGTTTTGAATATTATACCTACATAAGCCTAGACAAGTGCTTTTCCGTGATGTCCTGAATAAAGACTTACTGAAAAATAAAAGTTTAAGTTGATTTCCCCTTCTGACTAAATCTGCTGCAAACTTTAAATTTTTTGGCGAAAATGTTCTTCTGAGGACCACGGTTGCCATATAGCAACCCTCCAAAAAACAGTGAAAATGGACAAGAAGATTTTTTTTTCCATTTTTCCCATGTTCTATGGTACCTAGAGGTAAAGTGCTTTACGATTTGAAAAAAGTCGGAGATAAAATCATGTGGTCCTTAATGGGTTAAGGGAGAAATTAAATATAAAAGTAATCTTTTGAATCACAAAAAAAAAGTTATGTCACGGCCTGGAATCAAACCAGGGTCTCTCAGACCCTTGATTCTTGCAGTCTAGATACCCCCTTAAAATATGATGGTTTTCGTCTAAAGAATCAAGAATAATTTTGATCTATTCACAAAAATAATAAACTTTCGTGAAATAATTTGCAGCGATTTTCTGTATTGATCACTCGTCTACAAAAAACACAGCTTTGCCATTGTCACTTTTTTTTTATCTTTATTTTTACCTACCTACCAGATTAGACTTATTTGACCTGAGTTTTATGCGATTTACAAATCACTGACTGTGATTTATATGGATGAAGAACGAGTAGTAATCTGCTCGGATTCGCTCCTTTCAATTCAAGCAATTAAAGAAGGAGCGATCCACTATCCTCTTATCGTCGAAATTCTACAAAACAAATTTTGTAGAATTTCTACGATAAGAGGATAGTGGATCAATTATTGATGACAAAACAATACCCTAATGTCAAAAATTTCCGACTAAGGCGTTTTGAATATTTCAACTCCCATTTTTCTTTCTCCAGAACCAGAAGTCACTAAGAGTGTTTCCTCACAACTCTGCATACTGAGTATTCACTCTGCACATAGTACCCCTTTTATGATATTGTTATAATAATAATTACTAGCGAACTGAGTTGCCGGTTTGAATTACAGAACGATAATGACTTTTATTGGCGTCATAACACAACGATATAAATCCCTAGAAACGTTGTCTAGGTGTAAATAATGTGAGGGGTTTACAAACACAACACCACTCCCTCTTCACTAACTGGGACTCCTGGCATAGGGGACTAGGAGGTCAGCATGGATGACCCTCGTTTTTTTTGTTGGCAAGAGTATTCGAAACACTACATCCGATATCACCTTTAGTATTTTGCATGGCCCGATCCATGGAGATTGAAGCTTCGGACATATTCCCACCTTCCGTCTGGGCCAATGACACCACACCTGATCTCCTTCTGTAAATCTTGGCGCTGTTGCTCTCATGTCGTATCTCTTTTTGGTCTCGTTTGCAGCTTTTCTCAGTCTCTTCCTTGCCAGATTATGTGTTGCATGCAACGTTTCCTGAAGTTTCTGGGCATAACTTGACCGGGGGTGGTGAGACTCAGGAGAGGGACCCAATAAAAGGTGAACTGGTAGGGTTAAGGGCCGACCTAGATTCAACTCCGCAGGCGAAAACCCCGTAGACGTATGCTCCGTTGCTCGGTAAGCCAGCAGTGCTAAGGGCAGTTTTAGGTCCCAATCTCTTTGGTTAGAACCCACCATTTTGGATAACAGTTCCCACAATGTTCTGTTAAAACGTTCTACCATACCATCGCTTTGGGGTCTTCCTGGAGTGGTTCTAGTTTTACGAACCTGGAGCAACTCAAGAACTTCCTTGAACACGACTGATTCAAACCCAGTACCTTGATCGCTGTGAAGTTCTCTTGGTATTCCGAATCGGGACACCACAGTCTCTATTAACCCTCGCGCCAATGTCTCTGCTTTGATGTCACCACTTACAAAAGCCTCTGGCCACTTTGTGAAGTAGTCTATGATTACTACTATATATCGATTACCTCTTTCTGTGACTGGGAGTGGACCCAATATGTCTATGGCTACACGTTCGAAGGGTGTTCCTGTAGTGTAGTTCTGCATGGGGGCTCTCGTTTTTTTTTGGAACGACTTCCTCTACGGCCACACACTTCACATGCCACACAGTAAATTTTTGTGTCCTTACTCATTCCAGGCCAGTAAAATCTCGATTGGAGTTGTTTCAGCGTTCTCTTGTGGCCAAAGTGTCCTGACGAATGTGCTGTAGTCAAAACTTCTTTCTGCATGCTATGAGGCACAACCACTTGAAATATCTGCCGTGTTCCATCCTGGCTCTCCCATTTTCTGACCATTACATCACCATCCATTTGAAGCCTACCATACATGGCCCATAGTGCTTTTGATGTTGGCCCAAGAGCTGATATGCTTTCCCATGGTGGTTTAACCTGCGCTTTGACCCATTTGTAAACGTGCTGGATCTCTGGATCCGCTTTCTGACCAAGCCCCCACTGAGCATCACCACAGTCCAATGCCACACGCCGGGCCTCAATTATCTCTTGGCGTCTTTCTTGTCTTAGGCAATGTTGGCAGTCTCTCTCTGCACATGGCCTGCGAGATAGTCCATCAGCATTCAGATGTTTCACCCCAGGCCGATGCTCCAACTTGTAATTATAGGGGGTAAGCACACCTAGCCAACGTGCCAACTTCCCATCAGGTTCCTTGAAGTTTTGGAGCCATTGCAACGATGCGTGATCGGTTCTGATGAGGAATGGTTCTCCACATCCTAGGCCGTAGGAATGAAAATGGCGTAACGCTTTTACAATACTCAATAATTCTTTTCTGGTGGCACAATAGTTGCGCTCAGGCCGTGATAAACACTTACTGAAGTATCCAATTACACGTTCCACTCCATCTTGTACTTGAGATAGTACCGCCCCTACAGCCTTGTCACATGCATCAGTGTCTAGAATGAACTTGGCTTTCTGAAGAGGATGGCTGAGGATGGGTGGGGTTGTTAATGCCAACTTTATGTCTTGAAATGCAGTCTCACAAGCAGATGTCCAGGAAAAAGGACGTCCCACATCTAACAAGCTGTACAAAGGTGCCAAACGCCCAGCAAAATCCTTCACAAATGACCTATAGTAGGAGCAAAATCCTACAAAAGTTCGAACATCTTTTACTGATCTAGGTGTAGGCCAGTTAGCCACTTTTGCCGTTTTGTCAGGGTCAGCTTCTATCCCTCTTCCAGACACTACAAAGCCAAGATACTTCACCTGTCTGGCAAATACCGTACATTTTTTTGGGTTTAACTTTACTCCTTCTCGTCTCAATACAGTGAATACCCTTTGCAGCAAGCTTACATGTTCGTCAAATGTGGGGGTATCTATCAAAACATCGTCCAAGTATACTTTAACTCTACCATCTTGGATCTCCTCACGTAGAATAGCCCCCATTGCTCTTTGAAATGTACTTGGCGCATTGCATAGCCCAAAGGGCATTGTTCTGAATTGCCATAACCCCCTTGGTGTACAAAAAGCTGTCTTGTCTTTGTCCCCTTCCTCCATAAGTATTTGCCAATATCCCGATTGTAGATCAAGAGTAGTAAACCATGAACTTCCTGCAAGCGCTCCTGTCAATTCGTCAATCTTAGGTAACGGGTGAGAATCCTTTCGAGTGACTTCGTTGAGCTTTCGGTAATCAATGCAAAATCGCGTTGAACCATCTTTCTTTGGAACAAGTACAATCGGGCTTGCCCACGGGCTTACAGATGGCAAATACGTCCGCATAATCTACCAGCAAATCCTTTAGCAGAACATTGTGGGAACTGTTATCCAAAATGGTGGGTTCTAACCAAAGAGATTGGGACCTAAAACTGCCCTTAGCACTGCTGGCTTACCGAGCAACGGAGCATACGTCTACGGGGTTTTCGCCTGCGGAGTTGAATCTAGGTCGGCCCTTAACCCTACCAGTTCACCTTTAATGCATCCAGCTGCTCTCTTGCCAAATCATCCCTTTTAGTCAATTTCCTGATATGTGGAGGTAGTTCTCCAGGCTTTACCTCCTCCACCACTGCTTCGTCTAAGGGTGACAATTCTTGAAAATTGTCTTCTGCCACAGAATCACTGTATTCTGCATCCTCAGAAACCCTTGCTGCTTCCTCCATAGATCCTCCCAATCTGTTCCCATCCAAAATCATTGTTTGGCCTGCCGGATCTATCAGACACTTTTGCGTGATGAGGAAATCCATCCCCAGTATTGCCTCCTCTTGAATTGGAGCCACGAGAACTTGGTGATTTCTCATTACTCCATCACCCAAATCTAGCCAGGCAATCAAAGAGCCTGCTACGGGTATTATTTCTCCTGAAATTGACCTGATTGCTGATCCACTAGCAGATAGCAACTGCTGCCCCATTTTTTCTATTAAACTGTGATTGACAATAGTTTTTGTAGCTCCAGTATCAACCACAAATTGACAAGGAACCCCATTGACTTTCCCTCTGATAATTAGGGAAAGGGCAGACCCAATCCGGTAAACTACCTGGCCTTCCTGCGGAGCTTTACCATGGGGCTTCCTCAATGTAGCTGGCGTGTGCCCCGTCACTCCGAGCTGGTCCCGTTTCCCTGGTGACGCTTTGAGGTGGATGGTGGAGGTGCCTCGTAATTTGGAGCTTGATGCGAGTGTTGCCGATTATATGGCAAAGAAGGTGTGCTACTACCTGCTGTTGAGTTATTTGTTTGAGGTACCTGGTTCGCCAGAAAAGGACACCAACGAGCCAAATGGCCAGGCTGTAAACACTTCCAACAAGTTGGTGGTTGTCTGAAATCTCTGTATAATCGACGATTTGGCAACTGCTGTGTGGTGGTTGTTGTTCTATTTGCTCTGTCATCAGTGAACTGTTCATCTACAATTTCTCCACTGCGCACGGTGACTGGTGATGTGAGAAGGGCTGCCTCTAACCTCAACGCAACTTCTGCGGCCTCTGTCATGGACTTGGGCCCTGCAATTGCCACTTTCTCTCGAAGGGAGCTGTCCCTTATTCCCTTGACAAAGAGATGTACGACCATACACTCGCTACTAGCAGATGAACCTGGAAGAGCTTTTCGAGCCAATGTCTTCACTGCTTGGTGGTACGTGGCCAAATCTTCTTTAGCTAGCTGCGTTCGGGCCAAGAGAAGTGTCATGTACCGCTGCTCTTGCCTTTTGTGACCAAACCTCACTTCTAGTGCCTCAACTAAGGTTCGGTAAGAAGCAGAAGGGCCAATGTCAGCTAGGACATCTCTTGCTGCCCCATTGAGTGCAGCTCCCAGTGCCACCGCTTTGGTGTCATCGTCCCAGCAATTTTTATTGGCAACAGCAGAGAACTGAATAAAGTATGACTCCCAGTCCTCAGTTCCATCAAACTTTGATGGTTTGAATGTCGTAGTACCACTGTTTGTGCTCTTAAGATGTTCATTTCTCCGTGGATCAGCTCTTCCTTGGTCCCCTTCGCTTTGCATTCTTATTGATTGAAGTTCTTCGATAATCCTATCAGTCTGCCTCTGCATAGTTTGTGAAATGCTATGACAAAAGGATTCTATTTGACCTTGTACGGCGTTCAACTGCTGCTGCAACAACAACCTGAACTCTCCAAAGCTCCTACTTCTCTCCTCCTCCCACAAATTCATTACCTGGTCCATAGTAAGGGCGCTCCCTATAGCTGAATACCTTTCCTCCTGACTTCCTCCCGACCTTGCATCATCATCATTTGAGGCCATCACAAAAGGCGAAAATTATTTTAATCCGTTTTTACCGCTGGCACCACTGTTATAATAATAATTACTAGCGAACTGAGTTGCCAGTTTGAATTACAGAACGATAATGACTTTTATTGGCGTCATAACACAACGATATAAATCCCTAGAAACGTTGTCTAGGTGTAAATAATGTGAGGGGTTTACAAACACAACAATATTCACGCTGTAAATGGTCCACGTGAAGAAGCTCGAAAGTACAAGAAGGCTCCTTACTTTTGATACTAGGAAACAAACCAAAAAAAAAAAGATTTTGAAATCTGAACTTAGGTTTGAGTCTTGGGTACTGAATACATCAAGAGGTTCTTTGAGCACAAAATGCAACATCCCTTGTCAACATTATATTCCGAACATTTTAGAGCGTTAATTATTATTATCGATGAATATTCGCAATCTTGACTGACAGCTGCGTCGCTCTCTTCCCCACCAAACTTTTAATGAATCTGTCAAAACCGTTTAGCTCCATTGGAAGGATTGTTTACAACAACCTCTCCCTTCAAGGTAAACTTCCAAGTGGTTTGTACTTCTTCCAGCCAACGAAAAATATTTCAAACTTGTAAACTACACGTGACACTGAGAGAACGTGGGTGTAGTACATAGCTACCTAGTATCCATCAGATGATTCCATGCATGATGCGATATCAATATTATAGTCAGTCCCTAACAACAATCTGAGTTTGTGATGGTTGAAAGTACTAACTCAGTTAGTCGCCGTGATTGATTAATTTTAGATGTTGTTTTGTTTTCAGATTTTCCGAATAATGAACAAATAAGGTAGATTCTCAAGTCGGACCTAAGTTAAAATAAAGAGGGATAATTCGCTAGACGTCCCATAGTGTAAATAGCCGACTCAAGAACCAACCCGATTCCATTCTGACGTGCACCATCGACTTGATTATTTCGTCAGACATCACCCGTATCTTTCTCTCGACACTTCGTTGGCTTCTTCATACTTTCCTTACCTTTCAAGAAGTTTTACGGTTTCGGGGAAAACCTTCTCATCCTACTTACTACTAACCCTATCTATTCACGGTTACAGGTTGGACTAGATAAAGTCCTCACTTCAGTAGATGCTATAGCTATAGATTTCCTATAGGAAATCAAGTCCAATTTTCACCAGTAGGTAGTGAATTCAAATTAGTTTGTTTTCGGTTTTTCAGAATTTTGAACGAAGATTCTCACGAAAAAACACAAATATGAGCACCGATGAATAGAATGTACAATATTATAACTTACAAATGTTTTAGTTTGGCACTTTCTTTCGTCATTAATCTCAAAAATATTTCTTTACCGGCTTTATAAAATAACTTACACGATTTCCACCGGAATTCCCAAGAATACAAAAATAATCAAATCCCATGAAATATTCATACACGTTAGTATTCGAAGGTTTTTGGTATTGAATTAATGGACTTCCGATGGACGACCAACGTTTTACCGAGGGGGTGAGATTGTAACATTCATGAACATGTTCATTTACTAAAAGCGTGTTCGATAACGATGCTGAAAGGAAATAGGAAAATAATTTATGATCCACGTACATTCGTCTATAATAAATAAATAATTCCTACCTACTTAATTATAAAATATTGTAATTAGGGCATGAGTGTTTCACTATTTACGACAACTCTCTGAGTCATAAATAGATTAGTCTTTCGAGGTCACCTCACCTCAAGTTGTGATTTTGACAAGATGCCGCTATGAGATAGGAATAAATTCGTAGCATTCGATAAATCATCGCATCATATTATCATTTCTTGAGTAGAATAATCCTCGTATGAAAAGATATCTAACGTTTCAAATAGCAGATAGTTTGATGTTTTGACGATTGATTACGGGTTACGGGCTACGGTCGTTGGGGCGTCGCTGTTCGTCGATGGAGTTTGGAACGACTTTTGTGGGGGTCGTGGGTTCAAGGCTCATCGCCGGCAGCGTGCGTTTTTCGGTGTTTAGTGCTCTCATCACCCCCCTCGTCACAACCCAAGACCAATCAATGGGAAGCCATGAGCGAAATCATCAGAACAAATTCTGATCTTCCTTTTGGAAGACAGCTAATGACGTCCGCGACGTCAAAAATGGCAGTTGGACGAAAATCCAACCTGCAATTTTTACTTTACTTACTTATTTTATAGTAGAAATAAAACTCCATAAGCAACCAAGTTGATCCTACAAAGTACATTATTCGTCTCCAGGAACTTCTGCTAGATAATGTACCTAATAAAAAAGATGGGATAGTGAGGGCTGTTATTTTTTGTTCTAAAGCACCAATCAGCTTGTGGGAAGCGCGTCACACAGCTCACGCGCTCCTCATTGCTCATGAATCTAAAACCTAATCAATAATCAAGGATGAGACGGATTAGAGTGGGGTGGAGTGATAAAGGTAACTAATCTACCCTAGAAAGGAGCAAGTGCGACGTTGGTTGGTGCACTACGTGAAAATGACGTTATAGTACCTACTTTACGAAGAAAAAAACACGAAAGTTCACTTAAAACACTCGTCTGCCAAGAACACAGATTTGTCATTGTCACCATCTGCCAACACACTCAGTTCTAAACAACAGGGAGTTGAGAATGCCCTAATTATTAGGAAATTTGATTACTGATACCTTAGGATGCTAAGCTGAGTACAACTCGAAGAAACGAACAGCGATCGTATTTTGGTCAGCTAAAACTTGAACGGAGATTAGGCATATTTTACTATTCACACTCATGTTTCTGATTTATCATAATTCCGACCCTTAAGTTTTTGTAGGGAGCGAACGGCACAACTAGACCCCAAATGGAGCCCATATACCAAATTTCATCAAAATCGGTCTATGATAACTAAAGAAAGTGCCGCGTAGGTACGACGGACGGACGGAAAAATCATTGTTCGATTTTCGGATTCTGTGTACCTTGAAACGTAAACCAACAAATATTGTTGGGGGGGGGGGGTAACAATTTATTTTCCTGTTCGGTTCGAAAGGTTCTATTGAAAATAATGAGCTGAAAAAGAACAGCTTCACCAGCGGTAAGGAAGCTGGTCTTCGCTCCATTCCCTCAACCCTGCAAAGGTGGACTCCGGAGCCGGTGCAAAAAAAGGGGACGAAGAAATTTATATCCGATTTTTGGATTCTATATAACTTGAAACGTGAACCAACAAATTATTAAGGAGGGGAGGGTTCGATTGAAAAAAGGTTTATTATTGAAAGTAATTCACCAAAACGCTGGAAATTATTTCACAAAGGTTCAGTATTTTTCTATGCATAGATAAATCGCCTGCAAAGAACACAGCTTTGGAATTGCCACTACTTACCATTCATTTTTTCACTTGCCAATTATTTATATTTTGAGGAAACCAGTGCTTAACACTAAATTTAAAGAAGTAGGTAAGGAGTTGTGGGTGCCTTCATAAGGAAATTCGATGGTTAGTGAAAGTGAACAGCATGAATGTAGATGTTCACAATACATACTTAATAGTTAAATTGCTCGTTCTCAACTTATGTAAGTTGTTTGCTGAAACTATGTTTTGGAGTTAATGGTTGTTGAAAGGGAAAATTCGAAGACTAGAAAGATTTAATGAACTCTCGAAGAAAAACTGTCGAGACGCGAACGAAAACCTCGAGGAAGAAAGAAGGAAAGTATAAACCCAGGGAAAAATTATGTCACCCCAAGTTTAATGTCTGAAACTTTAAATTGCGACTCGCACGCCCCTTGCGGTCTATCGCTCAACGTCTTTCTCTCTCATCGTTCCTTCTCAACTACTTTTTCTGTCATGGAACAATGTGAGCGCCTTGAGCGCCGCTTTTACCGCCTTCCACAGACGGCAAGCTCCAATCTGGGGGCTCTTTATTTCATTTTAGCGCAGAAGTGAAGTAGCGTCCCCGCTCTCTTCTCTTCTCTGCTGGGCAGACGGTGTTGAGCAAATGAAAGGCCGAACTCCGGTTTCAAGTAGAATCTAAGTGCTCTGTTATCATCGGCCATTAGCACCACACAACAAAACACCAGATCTTTTCCTTTTCAGCCCTCTTTTTCCTTGTCTCCCAACCTCTCTATACATTTAGGTCTCATTCCTTTCTTAGGCTCGTCATTGAATTCTACACAACCACTGTGAGTTTTATCTTATTGTTGAACCTTCACTATTAACAAAATCAAATCTTCCAACCTCATCTTTGATAACCCTAGGAGCTCATACTGGGTTACAAATTAACCCTACTGTTATACCCTCTTCCAAGTGCACGCTTGCAAAAAAAAAAATTCTCGTCGAATGGGACCCATGTAAATTTAGTTGATACCTGTGAGCGGGACACGAACCTACCGGACCAAGAACATTTGTCTCTGAGAATTCGTGGAGTTCGAATCTCAAAGGGTGCTGCAAAAATCACACTGGGAAGGTTCGGGGTACAAAAATACCCCATTGAGATCCTCAGGGAAACAATAATGACGAGCAAATGTTTTCTTACATGTTGTCACTTACTTGACATTCTGCTTTCTTCCCTCTTAGTCATAGATATAACTATTAGCACTAATCCTAATAGTGTCTGAATGAAGTAGTTTAACATATTATATCAAGTCAGTAGTAAGTTAGCAGCGTTCAATGACTCACTGCTATAATAATAAACTAAAAACCTTTTCAACAAAAAAAAACAAAAAAAAAAACGGACCGACCTCAAAAAATTATCTCGGATGTAATATTCTCAGCGAATTCAAATATGTAGGTGGGTACGTGGGTGTGGATTAAACACGCCGCCGTGCCCATCTGTAGACACAAACGTACATTAAATCACCTACTTTCCTATTCTTTTCTTCGCAAATATACATACCTTCCTACACAGCAGGCATGCTTCCACATCGAGTATAATGATCATATATCGCAGTTCGTTTACAATTATCGTGTGTAGGCGTGGGATGGTTCGAACATTAATGTAATAAAAACTAATTATGTAATATGTCCACAATTTTTCCAAATATTTAATAGGTTTTTGATCAGTTCCCCTTTGATCAGTTTCTTCAGAGATATTGAAAAATTTTAATTCAATCTTCGGATCAGATTCCCTAGTTTGATTGGTTTCTATAATAGAAACACAATAATTGTGGATCAGTACTATTGATCCTAGTTCTATTGTGGATCAGATATTCCAACAGTACTCTAATTATGTAATATGTCCACATAATTCCACTAATTATGTAATAAGTCCACATAAGTCCTCTAATTATGTAATATGTCCACATAAGTCCACTAATTATGTAATATGTCCACATATTTCCAACTATTTAATAGGTTTTGGATCAGTTCCCCTTTGATCAGTTTCTTCAGAGATATTGAAAAATTTTAGTTCAATCTTCGGATCAGATTCCCTAGTTTGATTGGTTTCTATTGTGGATTAGTTCTATTGTGGATCAGTTATTCCAACAGTACTCGTTGCAACAATTATTACAAGTGAGATTCACACTTACTATCAAACTCAGTTACCTAATAGTTTGGGAACACATATCAACTCAATGGTGCTTACTCCTGTTATGCTAACCAGACAATCGAGTATGGAAGGTGCTTAGTTTTTGTCTACAGTTGGGCACGGCGGCGACTTCAATCCGTACCTACCTACCCACCTTCCTGTCTTAATTCGCTGAGACTATCATTTTCCCATTTTGCTATTTATCGACATCATTTATGAGGTCAGTGCGGTTTTTGTTTTGTTAAAAAGGTTTTTATTTTATCATTTATCAATTTTACAATATCTTTTATTTATCACCTTTTATTGGTCCTTAATTTAAATCTAAAATTAATTTACCGTAGTTTTTCGATCAGTTTTCTTAATGTAGATCCATTTCCGTACTGTGGATCGGTTTTTCTGAAATATTTGGGTCACTTTCCTACTTGGCAATCTAAGTACTCTCTTCCTCCCTAACGACTTTCCTCATATTTAGTAGGTACTTGGTATTTCTGACAACCCAATTTAAGATCCCTACTCAACCATGATATGATGGATGAGGAAGCTATGTGCTACACCCACTTGGTGAACTACCCTCTCATCACTCAACTGTACTATATCCTTCATTTTGGTAGGGCACTATGCCGTTCTGACGACCTCCTGTACCATTATCTAACCAATTATGTTACGATGATGAGGAAGCTAAACCCACTTGGTAGACTACCTTCTCATCACCTCACTGTACTATATCCTTCATATTTGGTAGGGCACTACGCAGTTCTGATAACCTCCTGTACCATTACCTAACTATGTTATGGATGACGAGGGAGCTATGTGCTACACCCACTTGGTGTACTACCCTCCCATCACCTAACCGTACTATTAACCTCCTATTTGGTAGGAAACTTACCTACTTTAGCATTCATAAACAAGTTTGATAAGGCTCATCCGGGTTTTGCGCGAGTAACTCACTATAATCTCTCGCAAAACCTTTTTGTTATCGGAATTCCCTTCATATAGTTCCTTATTTTAAAGCTTACTATCAGACCTTTAATTTTAATATACACAAATGGTCCTTCAACAAATCACGTCACCGAATAGATAACCTCCTCCGTTTCGGCCCTTCGTCAAAAAGTAACAGCCTTGCCGTGATGCCCGTCACTTGCGAAGAGTGTCACGAGTTGAAGAACTGTTACACTGTTAAGTGTGTGATTTGTGGGGTTTCTAGAATTTCGTCCCTCTCCGATATTTCTCTCCTCTAACGTGAATATTGTGTCTATAGGTTGGGTTCCATGTTTTTCAATTCAAGCCTATTTTCAGATGAAAAATTGTAACGCGTGATAGATGAAAAAAATATTCGGTAACTAGACTGCAAGAATCATTAGATTTATTATATACCGGTAAACAACTGTGGTTATTTACTGTATTCAACTACTTTCAGCAAGTTATTATCAGTAATCTTCGGCTGCGTAGGCATATCCACAACTCCATAACTCGAGGTATCCGCTTGTAGAGTAGATAGTCTTATTAAAAAATTAAAATGACAATTTTACTGACATAATGGGAGGAAATAGAGGTAGCCTAGATGATGGGAAATAGAAAATTGCCGAAAATTCAAATTTCAGATGTTGTATTTGAACGTCTTATTGACTCATCATCTGTTGATTCACATCAAGTCTAAAACTGCACATTGAAAATTAAATAATTGATGATTGATATGAGTCACAAATGGAAAAATCCTCTCCCACTTCCTCCATGTTAATGAATTTCCGAGAAATTTTAAATTGAAATTCGCGTTTCGATGGGACGAATGGGAAGTTGAAAGAGACGATCACAACGGGGACTTACTTACCCGTCACCAAATCTCTGGATCGGAATTCTGTATAAAAGAGGTTAGCAACCAACGGACAGACCATCTCGAGTAATCTCCTCTGGAAATCACATTACAGAAACGTTTCGAATGATAGAATTGAGGCTTTGACGTGTTAGCGGCTGAAGTGGAATTATCAGTCACCGTTTTCATTAACTTCGTTTCCTTTCTGATATCGATGCTTCGCCGCATTCTTTCTCTTTTTTATCTCATTCATTCATATTTTAGTTTGTTGTTTGAGTTGGGAGATGTAACAAGAGACCTACAACCTGAAATCAAGAACACTCAGCTGTTTGTACGAGGGTTATACCTACAGGAAGTTTAATGGGTTCTAAAAAATCTAAAATAAATTCCCGAAAATTAAATTTTAACATACGTATGGGTCACTCCACCTCTCCACGTAATCACCAGTTCGATGTACACATTTTTTTGGTTGGGAGAGTCCAGTTTTTCTCTCCTCGTTCTCTCCTCTTTGCGCCACACCTCTACTTCCTTCTTCATCCATGAGCAAGCTGGAAACCCATCGGGCACAAACTTTGAAAGCTTAAGATCTCCTTCTGTGATACGACTGTCGACAAAAACTGGGCTCTCTAACCCTCGAACATTGATATTACTTGGCCGCTCAACTGACATGTAATAGTATCCACAAAATATATCGTTATATAAATATGTTTAAACGTATTTAAACTAGAGACTGAATATTTAGTGACTTACGTAGATATACATATAATTGAGAAGTTTGATTCCTAAAGGTACTGAAGACCATTTTTATCGAAATTGAGTTACCTACCACTTTCCCAGGGTATTAGGGGGGTAGTTCTTCACAAAAATACGATAGTTTAGGAGGAGAAGAGAATCTATTCCCTAGAAAAACGAAGGTGAATATTCCGTTTCATTTCAAGTGGTACTATATCCAGCACAATGGCGGTCTTTTATCTGTTTTATTTCAAAAAGTACTTTATCCACTTCGTTTGTTTTCCAAATTTTCTATATCCCCTCCTTTTGATTGAAAAAGTACTTTATCCACTTCGTTTGATTTCAAAAAGTACTTTATCAAATTCTTTTGATTCCAAAAAGTACTAAATCCACTTCGTTTGATTCCAAAACGTACTAAACGCCACGTTTGTTTCAAAAAGTACTATATCCATAAATCTGATATTTCAAATATCGTTCTAAATTATCTTAAACTTTGAACCAATTTACTTTTTTTGCCAAAAATATTTATTATAATTTAGAAATGCATAAATCCACAGTCAACACCTACCTACCACGTGCCTACAGCGATCGCATTTTGGTTAGCTAAAATTTGAACGGATATTAGGCCTCTTTTGCAACTCACATCCGTGTTCCAGATTTATCGTAAGTCCAACCCTTAGGTTGTCGTAGGGAGCAAACGTTTTGTCCTTCAAAACTCCACGTGGTCTCTAAAATTTTTAAAAATTCAATACTATCTTAAATTGATGGAAAAATTCAATAATTTGTCATAATTTTTCACACAATTTCCGTATTTTCAACCCTTAGAAGTCACCGACATCAACCAAAAGCTACGGGGCAAAACTAGACCCCAAATGTAGCCCACATACCAAATTTCATCAAAATAACATCATTGGTTTATTGCTCGTTTTTCAGGTCACTGTGGTTTTTTGTCTTTTTCACACCTTCGACCAAAATGGATTTAATACCATTTGGAATCAAGCTACTCAATTGTGAACCTGATTACTCGCAGCACTATTGAAACTAGTGTACTTTCAATATTAAATGGAGGCATACCTTATGTTTTCTCGAAATTTGTTACCCCTTCTTTCATTTTCTTACGATTTCTTAGCTCGATGAATAAGGACAACTTTTAATTCGTACACATCAGACATTTACCCTTTTTTGGTTGCCCCAACTTGCCTGTTATTAATTTAATTAAAACGCAATCTAAAAAGGAAGGCGATACGCAGGTTTTAATTAAGAAATTAAAAGACATCGGTCTCTCGAAAAAGTTTTCTCTTGCTGAGTAGTTTAGTCGGCGGTAGGTTATGAGTGAGTTCAACTTGGGGGGTTCAAAACCCCTCTTTTTGACGCCGACTGGCTCACAGAAGGCGCTACTGGCGGTGTGAAGGTTCGGGAGGGAAGGGAAGGGGGATTTGCCGAAGTACCCCGGAGTGGTTGAGGATGAAGATTGAAGAACGTGCGAAGTGGCCGAATATTGCTTTGTGCAATCAACTCTCTCCAAGCTCAGCCTTACACCCCCCCTCGCCATCTCCCTACGCTATTTCTGACCCTTTTACTCATTTCTCCAGAAATACCCCCTCCTCCTCTACCCACAGCTAACTCTCCTCTTGCCTTTATTAATTACAGAGTCTTGGAACTTATTCGCTAATTAAAACTCCAGCGGTGGCAGAGAGAGGTTGAAGGATCGGAATGTGAAAACCGGGATTGGTTGGCTTTTTACGTTATGTAAGATTTTAGGCTTCGACGTGCTTGTTAGGGCTTCATTTCAAATTATGATCTCAACTGTCTTGTTTACCACAGCAACTACCTACGCAAAGTCTGTACGGTTTTGTGAGGTTCTATAAACTCTGAAGTAGGTAAAATCTGGAAATAATTTGAATAAGATATGGCTTGTAAATGTGGAGGTATGTGTAAGAAGGATGTATGCGTTGAATCAGTGGTTTGAAAAAAAAAAACATTTCAAACCACTTCAAACCGTTTCACCCCAACTCTGTAATTATTCCACTTTACATACAACTAGTCAAAATATGGGCTGCTTTTATTGATGTTAGGAACAACAAGTAAAATTAAAAGCACGTGATACGCCCTTCGAAGAGAATCTCAAAGGTCCTCGCAGTCCGATCTCCCGTGAAAGGCCTCATGGAAATCAGAAGGAGCTTTTTGGAGAAGAACAATAAAATTCTTCCAATTCCGAAAATACATTTTTAATTTATTCAGATTAAAATGTTCCATTGCAAAATAAATTTTCCAACTTAATTTCCAGCTTATGACTGAAAAACCGAAGAAATAACAAAAATAATCCGAAATGTTTCTAGGTTGACTTGAAAATGCGTAGTACGTATCTGAAAAACTTGAGATCCTCTGATAAATAATGTACAATAGTAAGGCATTGAGTAACGTTCGTTTTTTAAACTGAACATAAGTCCGACTTATCTAGCTAATAAATCGAGCAAAATCATAACTCTTTTGACAACATAAGGCGGAAGTACATACCTATGAATCTGATACCACAGCGAGAAAGCAGTCCATTTTCGCATTTAGTCTTAATTTGCCTATCATCCATCATCTTATACATCAAAATCAGCCACTATCTACTATTTTTTCGTCGCATCGAATAATTCAATTCACTTTTTGGTATGGATATCCACTGGATATTACTTACCGCAGAAGGTTAAGAAAAATTTTGTTACATGGGGAAAAAAATGTAACCCGATCCCTACCAATAAACAGCAACAGGGAATTATAATACCGATTAACAACTGGAGTTACAACACTCTTCTTCCATTTAACCCCTTGAGAGCTCCGGTTGTTCTTATTAGACTGGAAATTAAGTTTCAAACTACGTTTTTCCCGAGGGGTTTCGGTTAGAGAGCTAAATTCGTTGTTTTCTAGGTCGAATAACGCTTAAAACAGTAAACAATGGGTTATGTCGGAAAAATCGTTCGAATTAAGGTCTGAGACCCCTAATGTGAGATATAATCGTTATCAGCGGGATATTTCCTATGAGAACCAGCGATAATCATAATTTCGGCCAATGAGATTTGGATAAAATATGTCACCGCTACAGTCGAATGTCTTGCACGTAAAAATACATAAATTTATCTAAGTGAGTATATCAGCACTTTTAGCACTTGGCAGCCATATTTATCTGGCAGCTCGGTTTCTGGGTCCAATCCTGGACGTTAGAAGTGGGGGACAAAATTAAATTAGCTTGAGTTGATGGACAACTTTTTTTTTTTTTTTGTTGGGAGGAATTGTTGTGCCTCTTCTACTTAGGCTATCAGCAGGCGCTTCTTCTTCCCTTGAGGTTTGAGTTCCATTCCAAGCCCCACGGGGCCTGCACTTGCACGAATTGGTACAAAGCTTTCCTATCTTTTATGGTGAGAAAGCACAAAAATGCCTGCGTGGTGGAGTGGGCAGTGTAGCAGCCTAAAATGGAGCAATTTGGACTCATCGAATTAATTGTTAACTCTGGTACAAAATCGAACACTTCCAGACGTGGAACCAAACTTGTTCGTAAAGTTCTTACACAAACTGCGAGTAAGGATTTTCATCTTAGAAGAATAACTTCTTTTGACCTGATGCGCTAATACACAGTAAGGAAGGAAAAAGACGGAAAAGGTGGTACTTGACCATGAGGTCAGGATTACGATCAATTTATCCTATACGATTGGGGATCTCCTTTACTGTGGGAAACCAGTGGCATGTGATTTAGTATTTTGTACATATTTATCTCGGAGGTTCATTGAGATTTCGTCGTTTGTACCAATGTTGAATAACTAGGTACATAATTTGTAAGTTTAACGTTTTGCAGACGGTGACGTGTGTAAAAGAAACCTGAGAGGGCCTAATTAACATGCAGCAGGTGAAGTGGTTGACTTGGTGGCCCTCGACCAAACGCTATGTAGATGCAGATCCAACGGCGGAAGTTGATCTAGCCACTCGGGAAGCGCATCCCATCAAGTCGGAATGCTGTTTGGTGAGCCGTGGACATTTCAAGTCTCAACATGTTTACTAATTGTACTGGCTGGAACAGGAGGTTCCTAACAGCACTTGAAGTGGGTAAACTAGTTTGAAGGCCCGCCACACGACGCCGCGGGTCGGAAGTGCGGTTCGGTTCACAACTTCCGGATATACCCGCATTATTACCCCATGGTAACGAGGGTAGGTTTGAGGGGTTAATTCCCAACCGAGTCGTATTAGTAGTACTAGCAGTGTAGTGGCTAGAGGGTAACTTTTTCTTGTGCTGATTGAATACCGCTTCTACATAGTATTGAGCCCTTCATTAATAGACAGGACTTTTATAAAGACCGATTAATTAAGACGAACAATTATTTTGACTCTTTATTCAAGGAAGATGTGGAACAACAAAAGAAAAACATGTTTAATCAAACTGAAACTGAAACCGGTCTCCCTCTAATAGTAAATCATAATGACTCATAATGGACGACTCTGAAGAACCAAAACATAATGGCTTAGACCACCATATTGTAAAGTCAAATCTCCATTGCCAATTGTTTTTCGTTTTTTTGTTTTTTTTTTTTTTAATGATTTGGAAACTAGGATTTGTTTTACTCGAGGCCCCATCGAAAAGGTACCTACGAAACGGTGTTTTAACACCTTTTTTCAAACGCTCAGAGCTGAAATGTAAGCATTTATTACGCAAACTTCTATTAAACTCCACTTATTACAGCTATCATACCAGATCACCATCAGCGAGAAGTTGACAGCAAAACAAACATCACACAGCAAGACACAGTAAACACTGTAAGACTTTTTCATTCCCGGCTCCGACTTCGATAGATCGTTTCGAGTTTATGTGCCACACAAGACATGAGTTTCGTGTTGCGCTGATACATTGTGACATGAATGCACTTTTTTGCATGCATCGTTTTGCACTTAAAAACGTAGAAATCGCTCATACTTTTAGGTAATAGTGTACGGTGTACCACGCACGAAATTAACAAACTCTGCGCAATCTATTTGGCAATGGAGGAAGTCCGGCAATGGAGACTAATTACAAAGACAGCCAAACATCATTTAGACACCATTTAGGCCCTAGTAGTGGAAGCGAGTTTTATTTCCCTGGCAACGTAATATGATGACTCTTCGCGGTTATGTTGCGTAACGCGAATTTGTGAGCAATTCTCGTGACTTTTTTAGTTGATGTGCCTTCGCAAAGACGTGAAAATGTCGAAAATCTTCGTGTTAATGAAGGAACTCAAAAATAGGGGCCTCTAAAAGTTTTACTTGTATTTTGCGTTTTAGTGTTTTTGAATCATTTTGGTTCCGTTGTGATGCAACTGGACAAAATTGGGGATTAACCCACAATAAAAGATAAAATTGAAATGAAAATCTCGGAATATTACTCCCCAGGCTAGAGGCAGAGTGAATGAGAATAAAACAAAAATTCAAACAAAATTTACTTGTTTATTACAAGAAATAAAATTTTAAATTTTCTCAGGGCTCACAGATAAAACGCGGTATCGTTACTAAAATTTTCCGAACTTAATTCTAAGTCCTAGAGAGCTTATGACCAGTAAGTACGTTGGACCTAACCTATTCAGAGTGAGGTACGTATAATTATATTTTATATTATTACTCACAGTTCCGACGGCCGTGGAATTATTAGATAGGTTCGGAAGGAACAATTTAGAATAAATTTTCGGTAGGTATGTATAAGGAAAGCAAGGAAAGGATTATCCGTGGATTCTCATGTGATAGCGTCCGACCGGAGCACGTTTTGCGAAATTCAACTGAAGTGCTGGAGATTTCCAACTTGGTCTGTGGGTAGTACCTGAAACTGTCATCAATGACGAAGAGAGTGAGCATTGGAGTGTCATTAGGGTTTTTGTGGAGTGTAGAATGACTGATTAGAAGTCATGCCTACCGGTACTAATTGTTGAGGCCGCTTGCACTCCCAACGAACGAGAACGATGGAGAATCGATGCCGGTGGCTTCAAGTTTTCTTCCAGAATGACGATGAAGAATTCGAGAATTTCTGGACGCCGACTAATGTCAAAGAGAGATCTCACAGGGGTCCCTAGCAGATACAGAACGGAGAACACATTGCGTTAAACGGGAAAATTTAACAGCGCAGAGCGGTCATTATGGCATTTCTTACCCTTCGTTTTCCTGTAGATGGTTTTCACCGTGGTAGGCCTCGGTCCCTTCCAGATATCGATAGGTAGAAGAGTTGAAGGCGCAGCGGATTCCCTCCAGTTATGATTGTAAATCATACAATATGAAATTTTATAAGAGGACGGGAGCGAGAATAGCTAAGAAGGCAGAACGCAGAACGAAAAAAATGGACGAGAGCGAGAGCATCGAAGAACAAAAGATGGCCACACGCCTTTCCTCGCGCAGGCGTATTTCCTCCTTAAATTTACCGTATTTCCTGTTAAATTTTCCGGAATTAATAAAATTTCCAGGAAAATTTTAAATATCGGAGAAAAAAAAGTCTGCCAAGTGGTTGTGGCACATAGCTTTCTCGTATCCATAAAACGATTATATAGATAATCAGATGCATAGTTGTTATTCTCAAAACACCAATCTCTAAGCACCTTCCACTACCTTCATAGGGGACCATCTACACGCTAATCTGGACAATCCTAGAAAATGTCATCAAATTCGGATGACAAATTAAGTGAGTAGATGTATGTGATTGGATCAAAAAAAATACTTAGCCTCGGTTGGGGTTCGAACCCGTGACCCCTGGGGGACAGTTCAAGTTACGGCTGTTACAAGGAATTCACGTTTGCGCATGCGCAGTCGCTTCTATCAGTCCGGGGATGATGATTTTCATAAGGGACTATCTACAACCTAATCCACATAATCCCTGAAAATTTCATTGAAATCGGGTGGAAAATGTGGAAGTTATGGCCGTTACAAGGAAATTCACGTTTGCGCATGCGCAGTGGCTACTATCAGTCCGAAGGTGATGATTTTCATAGAGGACCATCTAAATATTAGTATGTAACATCCCTGAAAATTTCATTGAAATCAGATGGAAAACGTAGAAGTTAGGGCCGTTACAAGGAATTCACGTTTGCGCATGCGCAGTCGTTTCTATCACTCCGGGGATGATGATTTTCATAGGGGACCGTCTACACACCAACCCGCACAATCCCTGAAAATTTCATCAAAATCGGACAATAACTTCGTATAGTTATGCGCGTTACAAGGAATTCATGGCAGACAGACAGACACATAGACACGGAACAAAAATTGTTCAGAAAGGTCTACAACGCAAAACGCGAGTGGAAATTTTGATTTTGGAGAACTTTTTTTTTCGTCCTTGAAAAGTGAAAACAAAGCTTCCGCTACCTTGGTAGACTCGGAAGCAATATGCCGACATGTGTGCCTGAAAATGGTTTGAGATTCGGCGAGGTTGGTACGGAATTATGAGTTGTTGGTAGGCACTGGCTGAACTCTCCCGATACCGCTGGAATTCAAACGTGGCGGAAAGTTTGAAATGTTATTCACGGCACACCGTCTCTGTTGATATCTTGTCTCAGTTTAATGAAGTTTTCTGTGTTACTACGTGTTTACCTTGAAATTACAGGGAACCGATCAATTCCAATACATCTGAAAAACAGCATGCCTGTGTATATGTTAAGTCATAAAAACTAACCAACTTTATCTTCTTGATTCACGGAGCTGATGCTGATATTTTATTTACGATATCCAGATTTCGTGCAAATGAGAATGAACCCATGTAAGTGCTAACACCTCTGGAATTACGGAAACGTATCATACCTCATTACTCGAGTTCCTCTCATGATGGGATCCATGGAATGTTATTCCAAAGATGGAAAACTCCGCTTCGCTTGAAAGGTTGAGCGAGGGGCGACCTTTGATCGAGAAAGCGTGAATAAGGCGCTATATTATGGAGATTGGAAGGGCGGCCCGGATATCACATATCAGAAGTTGAGGCATGAATGGTGGAAAGAGGTTGCCAGGAAGCTCGGGAGGTTGGAAAGATCGAAGCGCGGAAAGCAGATTGTTCATGAGTGAACCTTTTGAACCCAGAAGTCATTTGGTGTGGTGTGCAACACAGTTTTCCATATATTCTTGTTATGGAAATATTCCTGTAGATGAATACAAGATTCTTGGAAGTTCACTGACGGCGAAGGATGATACTTTTCGTTCTCTTCTTAAATATGATATCATCTCCGATTCCTTACGTATACACCTAAACAACCAATTCCTGAACAAACCACGGAATTATGAACTGTGTGGCAACCATTTCAAATGTGTGAAGAAAAGCCGGTTATGACGACGGATTTGATCATTGAAAACAAATTTGACAATAGAATAATGTTGATGGATAGAAGGCGTATGTATTCCCATACCACAAGGAATACATACGAATTATGTATGTGCTCCGTTGGGTGCAAGTCACCTGGGACAACCTCAATGATGAACCTATGGAGTCTATGAAGGAATAAACCTTTATGTAATAATTTGCATCTTTCCCATTGTAACTTCGATTCGAATTCCTCTACCCACGTAGTACGCTTGGATAGACAAGTATACTTGAGATCACTACGTTGTCACTTCTTTGTGAATGTATACGATGGGTACAGAGACAATGGAATCTCAAAAGTCGCAAACACTCGACTGATCATCAATTCACTCACTAGTTTTAATTTTGAGTTTTGAGTCAATAAATTCACATAACGGTGAAAAAATATACCTAATTATCTTCTCTTTAAGCCGATGGAATTTAAAACTCCTTGACTTGGGCTCCTCATGAAGATAAATATGAGAGTTGAAGAGATTGTACGGGTTTTCTAAGTACGGTACAAGGAAGCTAAGTGCCACACCCGATCAGAACACGTTTTAGAGATTTTCTCCAACGTGATGAACGAAGGAAGCCAATATCAAGGGAAATTCACTCTTCAAACCAGTTCGTAGTTATCTCGAACGCTATTCTGCGTTATGGGCGTGGAAAATGTTTCCATAAATGTCGAATCACCTCTTCCCGCAAGTCGTTCCGGCGAGAAACACCGCTCCAACCGGAAGTTTCCGGTTCGTAAAGCAATACAAACTGCTAAAATCTTCTCGTTCGTTTACAACAAGATATGTCATTTAATGGTATACCCACCAAGAAACGATTTACAAATAATGCCTCTTATTACGATAGTGACTAAAATTAAATGAGTCCAGCAAGCAAAAGATCTTGTTCGGAACTTCCTTATGCAATTTTTATGATTTATTATTTTCAATAATGAACTTCTGGAATCGACCAAGAAAAAAAAAAAATTGTAACACCCCCTCAAAATTTGATGGTTTACGTTTCAAGGTACGTAGAATCCAAAAATCGAATGAAAATTTGGCCGTCCGTCCGCCGTCCGCCGTACGCCGTACGCGGCACTTTTGCCACTTAGCATTGACCGATTTTGATGAAATTTGATATGTAGGCTCCATTTGGGGTCTAGTTGTGCCCCGAAGCTTTTGGTTGATGTAGGTCACTTCTAAATCAATTTTGAAATTTTGAAAACGCCCTAACTCAAAAAATTTTGATATAAAGGTATTGTTTTTCCTTCAATTTAAGATTCTATAGAATTTTTAGAATTTTTTGAGACCACACGGAGCTCTGTAGGACAAACCGTTTGCTCCCTACAAAATTTAAGGGTTTATATTTAAATATATATATATATAAATCAAAACACGAGTGTGAATCGCAAAAGAGGCCTAATCTCCGTTCAAATTAGAGCTGACCAAAATGTGATCAATGGGTGGGGATTTTGATTTTTTTTTTTTTTTTTTGATTTTTTTTTTCCTTTTTGCTTCCGAGTCTACCAAGGTAGCGGAAGCTTTGTTTTCACTTTTCAAGGACGAAAAAAAAAAGTTCTCCAAAATCAAAATTTTCACTCGCGTTTTGCGTTTTAGTCCTTTCTGAACAATTTTGGTTCCGTGTCTGTCTGTCTGTGTGTCTGTGTGTCTGTGTGTCTGTGTGTCTGTCCGTCTGTCATCAATTCCTTGTAACGCGCATAACTATACGAAGTTATTGTCCGATTTCGATGAAACTTTCAGGGATTGTGCGGGTTGGTGTGTAGACGGTCCCCTATGAAAATCATCATCCTCGGACTGATAGAAGCGACTGCGCATGCGCAAACGTGAATTCCTTGTAACGGCCATAACTTCTACATTTTCCGTCCGATTTCAATGAAATTTTCAGGAATGTTACAGATTAGTATTTAAATGGTCTCCTATGGAAATCACGACCTTCGGATTGATAGTAGCTACTGCGCATGCGCAAACGTGAATTTCCTTGTAACGGCCATAACTTCCACATTTTTCACTCGATTTCGATGAAATTCTCAGGGATTATGTGGATTAGGTTGTAGATGGTCCCCTATGAAAATCATTATCCCCGGACTGATAGAAGCGACTGCGCATGCGCAAACGTGAATTCCTTGTAACGGCCATAACTTCCACAATCTCAATCCGATTTCAATGAAATTTTCAGGGATGTTACAGATTAGTGTTTAGATGGTCCCCTATGAAAATCACCTCCTTCGGACTGATAGTAGCCACTGCGCATGCGCAAACGTGAATTTCCTTGTAACGGCCATAACTTCTACATTTTCCATTCGATTTCAATGAAATTTTCAGGGATGTTACAGAGTAGTGTTTAGATGGTCCCCTATGAAAATCATAGAGAATTGTTTTTCATAGAGGGATTTATTGATAGAGGGATGGTCTGATGTGAGAATCTCAAATCTTATTCATGACAAGTTTAATAGCTCAGAGGAAAGAGTCTTGATCTGTGTTCCAGGGGTCGCGGGTTCGATTCCCAGCCGAAGCTAAGAATTTTTTTGATCCAATCACATACATCTACTCACTTAATTTTTCATCCGAATTTGATGACATTTTCTAAGATTGTCCAGATTAGCGTGTAGATGGTCCCATATGAGGGTAGTGAAAGGTACTTAGAGATTGGTGTTTTGAGATTAACTACTATGCATCGGATCATCTAGATAATCGGGTTATGGATACGAGGAAGCTATGTGCCACACCCACTTGGCAGACGTTTTTTTCCTTTTTTTTCATTATGGATGGTTGGTGATTTTGTAGACGAGTGATCTATATGAAAAATAATAAACTATTGTGTAATAATTTGCAGCGTTTTCGAAATTTATTAGTGCTCATTCCCACCATAATATATTATCAAGGGAATAATGTTTATGAAGGGAATAGTATATTATGTAGGGAATAACCAATTACTTCATGGTTGCTTTCCACGAAGCTCCGCTAATTATACAAGACTCTCCCTCAAAAAAGTGTACTTTACATTATATTATGAGTTCTGATTCCTTAATTTGTTTGCTCTCACAATTGCTTCCTTTCCAATTTGCTTCAGTTGATTGCTTTACATGAAGCTCCGCATATTCTACAAGACGCTCCTTCAGAAAATAGTGTTCCTTGCATATGTGTACTAATGCTTTCTTCTGTTGGGTAATGTATGTAGGTAGGACTCAATCTGAACCAGTAAACTGCCGGAGAAATATTCAAGCTAATAATTGTGAGTTTCATTATCATGTTGACTGTTCTTTTGTAACAACAATCAACATTACGATAGTGAAGTTGTTGGCGATTACGTCGGTGATTTTGGTTTATTATTTTAATGAGGAACCTTTGTGATCAAGCTACTTAGAATTTTATTTTAACCACCATCCTCAAAATTTTATGGTTTAGGTACGTAGAATAAGGAGCGTAAAATCCCAAAATCAAATAAAAAATTGTCCACTTGTGCTGCGAAGCTTTTGGGTAGTATTAAGTGTTTCATACTTGTTCCGAATTTTCTTCCGAATGGTCTTCACTTGAATTTATTGAACAGAAACGTTTCTATCCTGCAGGGATTTCTCCTCGGAGTACGAGTATGCGTCGAGTACACAGTATCAAAGATAGGTTTTCGACTATATAATTGTTGGTTTATTATTTTCATGAATGTCACGTCCCACTTAGTATTTAAAAAACGAATTGATGAAATTCCGTCCGTACTCTGCACCGGCACTTTGCCAAGTTCCCGAAGACCAATTTTGATTAAATTTGGGATAAAGGCTCCATTTGAGGTTTTTGGTTGTTGTCACTTCTAACGGAAAAAAACAATGAGTGAAAACATTTTCAAATGCCCTAGCTCAAAAACTTTTGATACTCAGGTATTGTTTTCCATAAGTTTAAAATAGTGACGGTTTTTATAATTTTTTTTACACCACCCAGACTTCTGACTTCTGTAGGACCGATGTTGATAATTATTTATATCTAATTAATGCATTTTCTGTGACGTTCTTTCATATATTTAAGACAGTGTCCACTTTTTAGAAACGAATGAAACCACCAAAATTATCAAATATAATCATTAATACGCGGTTATTGAAGAACTAATCAGTGGATCTGCGAGTCGAGTCCATAAGACCCTAATCCCCCTCCAACCACACCTAGCCTTCTCTGTCCTTAGAGAAGGCAGTTGACAGCTGGTTCTTTCGAAACCCTTACGTTCCATTACTCTGAGGGATGGACGTGGTGAGTCGGGAACACGGGTATGAATAGCAAAATATACAACTTAGCTCTCAAAAGTGAGCCAAATTTTAGCTAATTAAATGAAATTTTTCCTTATTCTTGAAATAGAATGTAAAGTCAACCATTAATTCGTTTTTCTCTAACGACCAAGAATAAAATTTTGGATAGAAGGCATCCTCAACTTTGGGATTACGATGTGTAGATGGTTGGGTTTCTGTGTTCTTTGTGGTCTATACAGAAAAATAATAAACCGTTTTGTAATAACCAATCTATAGTGTTTTATAGGTTGGGTTTTCCATCTCATTAACCCTTTAGCAGCGACGGTATGTGCGATAGGTACTTTCTCATCACGAATCTGTGTAAAACTCTCGATTTTATGATCCAAATAAATATAAACTCGTGCTACACCTACTCTGTGATTTATACCCACCGTAATCTTGAAGCTCTCATTTTTCTTCTCTGAGAGTAATACTCCCATGTCACCAATTTGTTATCTCTTTTCATACTCCTATCACCTCAAAATCGTACCGGCCTTGTACCTAACCCTCGAGCAAACAGGCGTAAAATATCTCGTAGACGAATCACGGTTTGAAGCCAGCGTTGATCACGAGTGTAGTTTACGACTTGAGTTATCTCTTTCATTGGTGGAGACGCTCGGACGTAAAAATATGTGAGGTCTTGGAAGTTTGGACAGCAGAGGTTTTCGTGAAGTAATAGCACAGCCGAGTCCAATCCCGTCGCAAAATGGGCTCACTTCGAGTGATATAAACTGTAATGATTGAACATCACTAGAAAATTCCTCCTAACGTTATGTCATCAGTACGACAAACCCCACTTTAGAAAAGCAATATAAAATTATCAACATTTAAACACTACCTATCGGTATTGTTCTAAAGGGAAAATGAATTAATAATATTATAATTGGAAAAAAATGTTTCACCGCTACAGTCGTTGGTAATGCACATAAATATATACATCTTAGTAATTACATCAGCCCTTTCAATACTGCAGTCATATCCATCTATCAGCTTGGTTTCAGGGACCAAGATCCGACTCCAAAAATAGTAAGTGATAATTATTATGCCTCTTCTGCCTAGTCCATCAGCTGAAGCTTCTCCTTTCTATGGGGTTAATTTCAGATCCAAGTAAACCGAGGCCCACTTGTTCTAGCCAAGGCACGTCATCGAGTAAGGTTAGGACGAACAATGAAGCCTACTCGTACCAGATCCATGGCTGACCGGCCATGCCATGTCCCACCTTTCTTTAACCTCGCTTTACATTGGCAAGCGCTGCTGAAGCTTGTGCGACAACTTCATATTTCTGACTTTGTAGAAGTAGAAGATTTTTAAAATTAGTCGAGGCTAGTTGTGCTTGAATATTTCTAGAACAGCGTGCATAGCTCTAAAGCTTGAGAAAATATCAATATATGATAAAGTGGGTAAACCTGAGTACGGTCCACCTTTCGCTGGAGTAATCATCCTCTTTGCATGATCCAGTTTTGTTTGTTTTATAATATATTAATCTCGAGATTGAAACGATGTATACGAAGATTCTCTTCATAAATATTAATTTACGAAATTTGTAGAAAGAAACAAAGTTCTAAAACAAGCCCTGAATAAATAATTTGAAAATGAACCTCTCTCGCCTAATAAAATAATCATCATTGTGAAATAAATTGGAGAGTTATTTATAATTGGAAGACGATCTTCTGTGAGATGGTGGTAGATACTTCAAATTCTTAGCATCAGTCTGACCGTTGTTGAACCAACTTTATGCACGGAGTGGAAATTGCGAGAGGATGAGAGAAACGAGGCTCAGTTCCCTCGGAGCAATGGGAATTACAAATAAAGACCTACGTGAACCACTAATGTAATTACTGCTGGTGTAAGCTAATGAGTTTTGAGGTAGAAACGACTATGTGTGACTCAGCACTTCATGAACAGTTAGAGATAAAAGACATTTCAAACAGGCCCCATCCCTGCTTGACGTCAATTGCTAGGCATTCAGTACACGGGATGTCACGAAGTAAAACTTGATGAGGTAGTTAGGGAAATTTTGTTCTGGTTGATGGTAATTTCCAAACGATCAGGTGCACTAACAGGCGTTCACGAACAGTCTCGCTAAATCTAGAAGTAACCGTCAGTCTTACGAGAAATAAGAACAAAAATGGGGATCAACTGTTGAAAATCTTCATTTTATGCACTACCGTGGGTCTTGACGACTCTAAACCTTCAAGGATGGAGTAACTGCGAAAAGTCCATAAGCAAAATGGTTTGCCAAGTCAGATTAGCTCCCTCACATATCTAAAATAACATTGCAACTATAATATAGACATATTATGTCCCACTCCTCCCCCATTTCTGCTCATACAGTAGGAATCATACTAGCTAGCCTTAATTAGCAGAGGTGTACGTGCAAACTAAGGAATTAACAATTAGATGCACCGGACCAACCACAGCTTGGGAGACTATTTGGACTGGTGACCGATAGCGGGCGAGATCGTAGGTCCTAATAGTTTTGCTTCCGAGACTACCAAGGTAGCGGAAGCTCTGTTTTCACTTTTCAACGACGAAAAAAAAAGTTCTCCAAAATCAAAAGTTTCACTCGCGTTTTGCGTTTTAGACCTTTCTGAACAATTTTGGTTCCGTGTCTGTCTGTCTGTGTGTCTGTCATGAATTCCTTGTAACGCGCATAACTATACGAAGTTATTGTCCGATTTCGATGAAATTTTCAGGGATTGTGCGGGTTGGTGTGTAGACGGTTCCCTATGAAAATCATCATCCTTGGACTGATAGAAGCGACTTCGCATGCGCAAACGTGCATTCCTTGTAACGGCCATAACTTCTACATTTTCCATCTGATTCCGATGAAATTTTCAGGGATGTTACAGATTAGTGTTTAAATAGTCCTCTATGAAAATCATCATCCTTGGACCGATAGAAGCGACTGCGCATGCGCAAACGTGAATTTCCTTGTAACGGCCGTAACTTCCACATTTTCCATCCGATTTCAATGAAATTCTCAGAGATGTTACAGATTAGTGTTTAAATGGTTTCCTATGAAAATCATCACCCCAGGACTGATAGTAGCCGATGCGCATGCGCGAACGTGAATTGCTTGTAACAGCCATAACTTCCACAATTTCTACCCGATTTCGATGACATTTTCAGGGATTACGCGGATTAGGTTGCATATGGTTCCCAATGAAAATCAAGGCCTTAAAATCTTACAGTAGCCTCTGCGCATGCGCAAACGTAAAATCCTTGTAACAGCCGTAACAGTCGCGTGTGAGGTGAGGATCTCAAACCCCTTTCAACCAATCCATTTATAAGACAGTGAGCAATGCTCTGGACTCCCACCCAGGAGTCCCAGGTTTAACTCCCAGTCAAGCTAAGAAATGTTTTGATCCAATCACTACCGCACTTACATTTTTCGTCCGAATTCGATGAAATTTTCTAGGATTGTTCAGATTAGCGTGTAGATGGTCCCCTATGAGGGTAGTGAAAGGTACTTAGAGATTGGTGTTTTCAGATTAACTACTATGCATCGGATCATCTATATAATCGGGTTATGGATACTAGGAAGCCATGTGCCACACCCACTTGGCAGACGTTTTTGCGTTGAGGCATTGATTAAACTGTTTCTACTTAAGGGTATGAGACAATAAGTACTCCGTTTGGTGATGGACGAGAATGGCAGTCGGACGGAAAAAAACCTGAAATGGTTGTTTATTTTACTTCAGTATAATATTATTCAGTATTATAGCATTTATCAGAGAGCAAATAAGTTCTTTAGTATGAAACCTATTCTTCACATAAAAGTTGATAGTTATGAAGATTCAGGTTACGGGCGATCGTCTTGACGTCCAAACTGAAAGTATGTATGGAAACTTTCTACTATGTGTGATTGATAATAAAAATGTTTGAAAATAAATTGCTCCTCAGAATCAATAAAAACATTTAAATAATTTGTTATCTGTCAATGGGGTGTTCGCATGGGTCGGAAAAACTGTTTATTGTTGTTTTTAATCTAAATTAGACCTCATCCTGAGAACTTTGACACCAACCGCGACCTTCTAGCGTGAGAAGACCTTTTTCTGTGACTTTTCAAAGTTTCGAATGTTCATGAAATTTCATGAAATTGTTCAGTGGGCTGGGGGGTCCCACCCAGGCTGGAGGGGCGCGTGACGTCATAAACATTCGAAACTTTGAAAAGTCATAGAAAATATCTTCTCACGCTAAAAGGTCGATTGGTGTCAAAATTCTCAGGATAAGGTCTACTTTCGATTAAAAGTTTAAGAAAAGAATCAGGCGCACTCCCCATTATTAGAAGTTTTATTATTTTTCTGTGCAGATCACTCCTGCAAAGAATTTTTGTGAATCCGCCGAGTGAAAATCCCGAAGTAAGCTAAATGTGTTCAAAGCACATTAATTTGCGTCATCATATAATTGTTTACAATATTCTCTGTTTTTCTACAATTTTTAAAAGATTCTGAAAAATAATAGTTTTTCATTTTTGATTCAACGCCATTTGGGACTGTATAACATTTTCTCTACAAGGGAAAATAAAGTCACGATGATAATAATGGTTGCCCGCACCCAATAATACGACGTGTATGGTCAGCTTTACCCAGATAGCCAACCACCAACTATTATACATTCACCATTATGGTCTTTAGCGTAACTGGGGGCGTTATTGGCGTGTCTGCGACGGCTGTGAAATTTCATTGATGGGGCTCGATGGCTGATGCCCAAGAGACGAACCCTGGAGGTCGACTGAGTTAGAAAGCGGATCTATAATATTATGCTGTGAGGGACTATGTAATCAAGGAGTGATTGGAACCCGGCCAATCTCTACTGAGCGCACCTACTAAATCTGGGATTAGCCTTGATATCCTCACAGATGGCAATCCGCGTCGTCGGGCCAGCGGATCGATCGCTTATCTGGATTAGAAATTCTAACTAAGGGCCCATAACCAATTGACTAACCAATTGAACCAGTTGATTACTGATTGAGAGGAATCTAATTAATTAAAACGCCAGGTCAAGTAGGTTCATCGCGCCTAACCCCTATCAGTAATAATTTATTGGTCTGTCCTATCTGTAGCGTTTTCATTAATTTATAAATATACTGTTGAAACCATGTATTGCTGATAACGTATATCCTCACAGTTGTTAGTTGAAATAGTAGGTACAATTTTTACACGTTGACCTTTATTAGAACTGATTCTACCTGTTACAACATCAAGGTCAATGATTTCGTGAAGGTTAGAGACGCTCTAATCTAAGTCATGGAAATTGTAACTTTTGATTTATTGAGACTTATCCACGGTTTTTCCCCTTTAGAAAGCTTTATAGCTTTTCTAGCGGGCAGTTTTTTAAAAAGTCCATTCCAAGGGTTATTATTTTCTGTTATTACTCATTTGAAAGTTCACTGCATTTTCATTGCTCGATACTGAACTTGTCCCAATATTAAACTTACAATTTGGTTTGAGTCAGTCATCTCTAAGAAATGAAAAATAGGAGTTATACTTTCCAAAACGCCTTAGCTCGAAAACTATTGAAAAGTACTATTTCGTCGTTTTCGGTTTATTGTTTTCAATAATAAGCCTTTGGAATATAGCAAGAAAACAAAAATTTACCCCCTCAAAATTTGATGTTTTACATTTCAAGGTACGTAGAATCCGAAAATCGAATAAAAAAATTTCCGTCGTCCACCGTACGCTGTACTCGGCACTTTTCTTAGCAACACTGAACCGATTTGGTTCAAATTTGGTATATGGGCTCCATTTCGGGTCTAGTAGTGCCGCGAAGATTTTGGTTGATGTCAGTCATTTCTAAGGGGTGAAAATTAAGGGTTCAAATTTTCAAGAGTGCCCTAGCTCGAAAACTATCGAAATGAAGATATCGTTTTTTCACCAATTTTAAATAGTATTGAATTTTGAAAAATTTTCGAAACCACCCGGAGCTCTGCAGGACAAACCGTTCGCTCCCTACGAGTACTTAAGGGTTTTCCTTCGATAAAACAGAATCACGAGTGTGAATCACAAAAGAGGTCTAATATCCGTTCAAATTTTATCTGACTAAAATGCGACCGCTGTTCGTTTCTCCGAGTTGTATTTAGTTTTGCTTTCTGAGCAACCAGTAATCAAATTTCCATATGAAGCTGTCAATTTTTCGAATCGACTGTGAAGCGTTTAGTTCTTTCTAATAAACTTGATTGTGAAGGTGTGAAGGTGGTGTGCTCGATAGTACCTACCATTGGTTGGTAGGTAAAAAAAAGTTGGTAGGTAAAAAAAGTTGCAAATCATTGCGCAAAGGTTTATGATTTTCTGTATAGATCACCCTTCTGTATAGATCCCTCCCTAATAACCTTAAGTACTTAATACCTACTAGGGCATTTTTGAAAATTTCAAGCCCATTCACCAACCAAATGGATATGAAGTGTTGCCCAAAGGAATAACCCGTTGGGCAATGATTTGCAGCGTTTTTTATATCACAATGGATCAACTATGGTCTGAGTGACTATGGGTACAGTTTATTTTATTATCGAATTTTCAGTCCTTAGAAACGTAAAACAACAAATTTTAAGGGGGATTAAAGTTTGCTTGATTTCAAAGGTTCATAGTTGGAAATAGACGAGAAATTTCCCTTGACTCTGAATGTATCCTCCATTCCCACTGGATAACTCGCATAAGTAGATGTACTTTATCATATAATATTGAAGTAAAATAACACCGAGTTTTATAGGGTTTGAAAGCAAACGAAATACGATATTTTCCCATTATCACCATAAATCAGCAGATTGTTTACGGGAAACGAAACCATGGTGGTGATTCATAGCAGTGAACATAGCTGCAGGTCGGGAGCAAGTTTTATTAGTGGAACGGATTGTGAGATTAATTTAAAAGCCAATGCGCTTACGTGGTGTACTTATACAAATTTATCGTGTTTTCTCTCTGTGCCTCCGGTGTTTTTAGACGAGGGTTTTACCAGTGATGGGCGAGGGAGGTAACTTTGGATTGTGTTAACATTGCTAAGGCCCTTCGCGATATTTCGCCCTCTGCGAGCCCCGAGCTTTTCCGCCTCGGCTTGGAGTAGTAGGTGAAGCCTACGGCCTACGAGGGTTGGCCCATTACATCCATCCACACTACAACATTTACACTGCCCCCGTGACGTCATAATTCTCTCTTATCGCCTTCCCGGACTGTACCTCCCGACCCTCCGTTTTCGTGCTTATAGAAGTAAAATACCCCGAAGGGCCGACTCTCTCGCACCCGACTGTACCTTCAGGCGAACCCTCCATATCCGACCGACGTCCTCGCCACCTACGACTGGCCTGGGAATTTATTAAGATCGTCTCCGGGATAGCGTTCGTCTCTCTCGACCGACCTAAATATTTCTCCTATTGCGATCAGTCGAAGAGGAAAGTTCTTTGTGAGACCTAATACGCTTTATCAACCCGAAGAATGCGAGGAGGCATCTTACAAGGCGAACTGGAGCGCATCACTTGTGCGGGTGCTACAAAACCAATAGCGGCCCTTTCCCGTTGAAGATTTCTGTCAGTCCGAATCTCTGCTTCCCAACGCATGTTTTAAGGTGGACTTGACTCACCATATCTAAAAGAAGCACGACTGAGGTCCCACAAGGCAATTTCCTCCAACCCCCGGGACGTATAGTTTCATCACACATAATAAAACGATGCAACATCGGTTTATTATTTTCAGTATAGATCTGCCGGCTACAAAGAACTCGACATTCGATAATTAGTTTCGACCAACCATATTTTTTATGGTTAACAATCAAATTTATTTTGACAGTAACTACCTACCATTGGAACATTATTCGAGATCTGTGGGTGCTCTCATATTTATGTAGGCATAGTTAAATTAGGCTCTTGGTTACTAAGGAAGCACAAATGAAAATGAGTGACACGAAACTCACTCAAAACTGAAAAGAAACGTAAGAGATCATATTTGATCAGCAGTCATTTGAACAGATATTGGGGAACATTACTATTTTGATTCACACAGTTATGGGCTGTGATGAAGAGTGTTGTGTCTAGTTCACTGGCTACCCAACACCGTGACAACACAATCATGAACAGGGACGGGACCGTGGAGAATCCTAATTGGTGGATTCTGACACCGTTTTTGGTTTATTATTTTCAATAATAAACCTTTGGAAATTAGAATCGACCAAAAAAAATATTTTGACCTCCTCAAAATTTGTTGGTTTGCGTTTTTATGTAAAATCCGAAAATCCAATAAAAATTTTCCCGTTCGTCCGCCGTACGCGGCACTTTCCTTAGTTACCATAGACCAATTTTGATTAAATTTGACATACCGGCTCCACTAAATGTATTTAATCCTCAAATAACTAATCCTCAAATTTTGAGGTATAGTTGTGCCCCGAAGCTTCTGGTTGATGTCAATCACTTCTAAGGGTTGAAAAGTGAGGGCTGAAATTTCTAAAACGCCCTAGCTCAAAAACTTTCAATATGAAGGTATTGTTTTTTTCTTCAATTCAAAATAGTACCTATTGCATTTTTAGAATCGAATGAGACCACCCAGAGCCCTGTAAGACCACCTTTTTATCATACTTATCCATTGAATAAACAAATGCGGTTGTGATCTCGATTCAACACGGTGCTTTTTAATTTATTTCTAGTTCTTCGTATTTCAATATTATTTCCGTGCAACTACAACTAGACCCCAAATGGAGTTGATAAACCAAATTTCATTGAAATCGATCCATGGTAACTAAGGAAAGTGCCGGCGGACGGAGGAAACGTAAACCATCAAATCTTGATATCGGGCTAGTTATATGTATCAAGAAACTAATCACGTGATCAGTGTTGAACTACGTGACGTGAATCAGTGACGTTGGCGTGAACTAGTCGTAATCACTTCTTGAAGTGGAAAGGTTCAAGAGAAGGAAAATAGTAAAATATCAGTAATCAAAAATCAAAATAAATCACTTTATATGCCCTAATTCGTGGACTTAGCCGGCTGTAGTGCTCATTAGATTGATGTTCGAACAGTCATTCACACAATGTATAAGAGTGTCACACGAGAAAAAAAAAAGTTAAATGCAACTTATTTTACAAATATTTTATACCTATTTGGTCATGATATGGTACTTCGAATTTAGCAGAGGGAGACTGAAAGTTAAACAGACACGGTACCAAAAAGAAATGTTCGGGACCCACAAAACTGCAAAATGAGTTTGGGACTTCTGATTTTTGACTATTCAACTCTTTTGGTTTCTTATTTTCAATAGTTAACCTTTGGAATCGACCAAGAAAAAAAAAATTTTTAACACCCTTTCAAAATTTGATGGTTCACGTTTCAAGGTACGTAGAATCCAAAAATCGAATAAAGATTTGGCCGTCCGTCCGCCGTCCGTCGTACGCCGTACGCGGCACTTTTGCCACTTAGCATTGACCGATTTTGATGAAATTTGGTATGTAGGCTCCATTTGGGGTCTAGTTGTGCCCCGAAGATTTTGGTTGATGTAGGTCACTTCTAAGGGTTCCAAAATAAATTTTGAAAATTTGAAAACGCCCAAACTCAAAAAATTTTGATATAAAGGTATTGTTTTTCCTTCAATTTAAGATTTTATAGAATTTTTAGAATTTTTTGAGACCACCCGGAGCTCTGTAGGACAAACCGTTCGCTCACTACGAGAATTTAAAGTTTGGACGTTCGATAAATCAGAAACACGAGTGTGAATCGCAAAAGAGGTCTAATCTCCGTTCAAATTAAAGGTGACCGAATTGCGATCGATGTTTTTCTTCATGTTGGATGGTTGGTGGCTTTGCAGACGAGTGATCTATATAGACAAATGAAAAATAATAAACCATTGTGTAATAATTTGCAGCTTTTTTTATCTTCTGCGGATACAAATCTTCTATATTATTTCTTCAATACTGAGGGATCAAAAACAATTTTCGTTCAGTGTAAAACTGAGAAAAAAAAAACTAAAAACACCCACTCATAATTCTGAGGCAATACAACTCGTCCGAATTCAGTAGTTACCTATGTTATCAAAGTATCCTGAAAGTTGCATGACGTTGTCAGCAAACTCCTTAATAGTTTTCAACTTGGCTCAAAATCTCTGTCGCCTCACATAAATGATTTAATTTGAACCTGAAACTACCCAACGCAGTGTAGTAGAATACTCAAGGAATTCGCGAACCAATCAACAATTATCTACCTATTGGAACAAAATAACGGATGAGAGCTGATTTCGCTGAGAGCTATAGGCAATCAAGAACGTCTTACGTTGATTGGAAATCAAGAGACAAGCTGCAATAACTTTGGTAGCTGGCATGTTTGAATGGCGATTCAGCTCTCTTTCGAAACAAGATACTGCAGGTGAAACCTGAAAGTTTCTAAACTGAGCAGGGTTCATCTAAAAAATCGAGAAAAAAAATACGTTGATTAAAGAGAACAAAACAAACGGTGATTAGAGAGAATAGTGTCACTCTGTAATTCTAACAGCAAGAGAGGAACATCGAGATTGAACGGTCGTGAGCTCTTGGAAATCAGGGGAACGTTTGAGAAGGGAAAGGAATCGACTTGGGGAAAAGAGGCTTCGTTACTCCACTTTGATGTAGTTCAGGACTTGATTGAAAACTAGTAGCAGGTAAACGCAAAGGCAAAGGAGTTCTGACTCACATACTAAGAGTACTGAATCGTAAATTATGCTCAAACACATAACATGAGAAATAATAATGTGTGTTCCGATTGACCTTACTCCATTTGAATTGAGTGCGTTTTACGGTGCTCCCAAACGGTACCATAGTGACCTTCGAATCTACCATAGCAAATCTAAACCATTCGTTCTAAAAATATGAATTTTAATTAACCAATTAAAGCCCGTAAATATTTTCATCCGAATTTTTCTTTAAAATTCCATGTAATGTTCCCATTTTGGTCTAGAAACACGGGAAAAATGTATATATGAATTTTCGACCCTTATTTTGGAAATAGGGTACAAGAACGTTGGTGCCGTATGGCACCGCTGGGCGTCAGGGGGTACAGGGTTTCAAGACAGCTACAATATAGACGAGAAAGGGTTTTAAAACCTTAAATTTATTTAAGTTACTAAATTACAACAAGAAATGAACTGAAAATATGAATGATATAAAATTAAGAACTGACTAGGTAGGTACTACAATGAAACACTCTCGTCCGAAAAAGTAAAATTGCTCACAGTCTTATTGAAGAAACGGTCCAAAGTAATCCAAACTCATCCGAACCCGACATTTTGAGCACATTACAGTTGTGGAGTCATAAATTCCTTCATTTGTTCTCAGGCGTCCTTTCTGCCAAATGCCATACACTGTCGAAATTTGCCTCAGTGGTTACGCGAGTGTGCAGAATTCTTCTCCGTCGTGGGGCGGGTCAAGGCGTCGCGAATTTTATGAGATATCACCCACTATCTGTCGAAGAAATAGTGGATGGAATAAGATAATAAGCGTATTATGGGTAGTTACTTCCGATACAGGATCCATGCTTTTGGGATACCAGCATCCACAGTTCAAATACTTAAAGATTGGCCACCAGAACTTTTTGCTTCTCAACCCAATTCTGTACGCATTTATGTTCGAATCCAAGAAATCCATTCCCCTCATCCCCTAGTTGTACACGGAGACTGAGTATGGATGATTGCAAGATATGTTCCTTCTCTCCCAGGAATACTAACTGAGAGAAGTTATAAGGCCTGTTGTCAATCAATGTCTCCCTCCCCTGTCTGGAAATAATGGGAAATGAACAATTTTTAACCAATATGGTCTATTTCTGGCATCTTGAATAATATTCAAGCGTTGCTAAATGCCGTTCCGAGCTTTAAAAGTAATGTTGCAGGAAAAGGAGTATTTAAAAACCCAGTTGCCCTTAGCGCCCAAGGGAGCCGTATGGCACCTTATAAACTATCAATAGTTTACGAGGGATGAAAACGGGCAAAAATGACATTTTACTGCATGAGTCTATGGTAGAATTATTGAACTTTGAATTTCAAGCACAATAATTTTTATGGAGTAGAAAATGTAGTACTTACGCAAGCAAAAGTTGAAGAGAGTCTAGATCAAATAGATCATCCACCTTGAAACCCCCCTTCTGGTGGAACTACACAGATCCTAGGAACATATTCTTGCAGGATTTTAACGAGATTGGACTGACCCAAGAATTCCCTGGAATATTTGAAGAGTCACAATACCTAGGTGCCGTTTGGCACCCGTGGACGCAAATAGGTTAATCTAAATTCTACCCGCCAATTTCCAACGCCTCCTTAACAGTGTGTTCGTTCTTAAAAATTCGTTGAAATTCGAATAAGTACACAATTATTTCTCATTAGCGAACAAAAATGTGGAGGGTATTTGGGATTTATAGGTACGCGGTATTGCCGAATAACACCAGCATATACGAACAGAATGTAGGAAAATACACTTTTTAGGAGAGTTTTTGGGAACTGGCGTAGTTGAATGGTTGAACAGCATAACATGAGGCAATTAGGTGAGGCCCATAGCTCCCTTTGTTGAATTCAAGTAACTGTATCTACATGATACTTATCCTTTCTCCCACTTCTATGATTAACTCCACTCTTGAATTATCACTCACAATAGAGTCGGTTTGAGATATCAAGGTTTCGGCTACAAGTTAGTAGTACCTATTTCAGCGGTAGCCTTTTCTTACCCAATCGGAGAAAAATACTTGCTCGGAGATCCCCACCTACCCTAATCAGATTGATGGAGCCCTAAAAGGAACTCCTAGTGCCGTAAAAACGGTTAATTTGTCGAAAATACGACCGAGCTCGTTAGAAGCGCTGTTGTTTAGAAGTCGTAAACTTGTCACAAATACGACTGATCTTCCGAATAATTGTTTTAACGATCCATAAAAAGACTGTTTCAAACTGGCATAAAAAGTATGGCTCTTAATCAATGTGGGTGCGGTTTCCAGTCTATCAACTTTCATAATATACCTTTGTCTGTAGGCTTTTTGGCGTCCGCTAGAATGAAGAAGAGTGAGACAGTTATGAAAAGGAACCTCAGCTTCTAGAATGAAGAAAATTGTGTTCCCTTTCTCAACATTACAAGTTGTGCATCGGTTATTATTAAGTAGTAGTATGCACGATTTGGAGCGATTAGAGAGGTTTAGTGGGTGAGTAGCAAGGCAATCCCAATCACAGGATGATAATGGTCTGGCAAATGACAGGAGTAATTATGTGACAGTAAAAGTTCAATCTTTGTTACGTTGGTCACTCATTGAAATCTAACCTGAAACAATTAAACCTCCCACTAGAACAAAAAGAACTATTTTATCACTTGTGTACAACATCCAACTACACGTCGGGAAAATGAGAGTATCCGGCGACATGGTGACACTCGGAACCACAGGATATCAGTTAGGAGGACTCATGTTAGCAGTCGTAGCTAGTATTACTCATGGATGACGCATGGAGACCCCATCATTCCATAGTCATTATAAAATTTATAATATATTTAATATCAGTGTTGGCGCCAAAGGGTTACACCCCTCCAGATGGACCTAGCGCACTCAAGTGTCAGGTTTTCTCAGCTTGCACGCCCCTTTTTAACAACTCCTTCTTCTCTCTCTGGACACTGAACGTGACACACTTCAGTCCCTTAATTTTGAGCCTCGCACTTTTCTCTTAAACTAATTGTCATTACCGGCCACCGGAAGTATTCTTTTATTTTATAGCGTGACTCACGCACAGTTCATTTAAATTCAAAGTATATACGGATTGTGGTAAATTTCCCCCTTTCTACGAAGATCTGCAAACATCCCTTCAAGAACGACGAAGCTGCTCCCCCAGGCCTGGGTAAGCTTCCAGTCACAGCACTCCGGTGAGTCGTCGGAATCCCTTTTCTTATTAATTATTAATACCATAATCCGTTCAAAATTCATTAATCTTAACATACAGTCCACTCTAATATATCGAATTTTTTCCCTAATTAAAATCAAACCAGCGCAATAAACTGAAGTTTTTTCCAGTTTAGTAATTCTGTTACAAACAGAAAGTGGTCCTAGCGACCGAATCTTAATTTTTGTGCATTTAATTTTTAGATTCATTTTATTATTTCTAATTTTACGGAATACCGATTTTGTTGGAATAACCTCTGCGAGTCACTCCAAGAGAGAAGTAGGTGTTGGTGAGAGTTTCAGGTCACTTCAGGGCTGTGTTTATGTCTGCAACTCAATTGTATTCTGCCTTCTTTGTCCCCTCACAACACGACCCTCTTTACAATTTTTTACGAGCGTTTATTCAAGCAGGCAAAACCTATTCGTACAAAATATTCAGTTGAATAGTGAATAGTGGAATAGTGAATAGTTTTCACTAAAAACAGTAGTACTTAATAATTCAGTATTAAGGATTTATTAGTTAGAGAAAGGGGTTATTTTCTCAGTAGGTAGGTATTTTTCTGTTCCCTAATTCCTAACCAACTTTTATTAAATTTCGACTGCGATGGCAAGTGACGACCCTACGATCACTTCTACTCCAGTAGCTGTTCTCCGAAAACTACGTCTCTTAAAACGTAAGAGGGAAGGAATTTTCGCCGAAATTCAGGCAACTTATGATTTAATTGGTCAGGTAGAACCTGGTAATGCCGAACAATTTCTCGCTAGATGTTCTGTAGCGGAAAGTTTACGAAATGAATTTCGCGAAATTCAGTTTGATATTATGGAAGCAAATGAAGACTCTAATGACTTTGATAAATTGCCAGTGGATGACGTCACTGGGCAATTTAATGAAATGTTTTTTCGTATTAAAGGTCTTCAATCCACTCTCTCTAGGATCATTACTACGGATAAACCTAATGAATCTGTTACTTCAAATCGAGTTACTCCCGCTTCGGAAGCTATTGTAAATAGTGTTAAGCTCCCAAGAATTAACATTCCCACATGGGATGGGAGTCAAGAAACTTTTCAGAATTCCTTTTCACTGTTCAACAGTATTGTACATGAAGGTAACTACACATCTTCAGTAAAATTGACTTTTTTACGTTCCGTTTTGAAGGGAAGACCCTTGAAAATGATCGAACATTATGATATTTCCGATCTCAATTACTTGGAAGCTTATAATAGAATAAAGAATACTTATGGCTCAATTCGTACCAGAGCTACTCATCATATGAAGAAAATGTTTGATTTTTCTCCTCTCACAAACGACTCGATTGAGAGTCTCAATTCCTTTTTGGACGTTTTCCAAGGGAATTTCCAAGCATTGATGAATTTAAAACTTAATGACCCATACAATTTTATCATGTTTACTTGGGCCATGAGTCGCTTACCGCCACATTTGAGAACATTGTTCGACCGCCAGCATAATAATGGCAACGAGAGTGACATTGATGTTGGTTCTGAGATCATGCCTTGTTTTGAGGAATTAATTGATTTTGTAATGAATCAATGTAGAATTAAAACCCAAACTGACCAATTGGGCTTATCTACCAAACCTAAACTTATTACCGCTCCAAGACCAACCACTAAGGCAATTCAGTCACTTGTTGTGACACCATCGGGTTCGCAAAAAGATAACGCGAGAAACACTCAATATGTCCAACCGCAAGGGGTAGTTTGTCCTCTATGTAAGTTATCTCATGAGCTACGTTATTGCTCGACTTACTACGGTCTCACTTTAGACAAAAGAAAGGCGTTAATTACCAATCTCAATAAATGTTATAAATGTTTGGGAGATCATTTTTCGTCATCCTGTACCTCTAAGGGACGTTGTACTTACTGTCGCGTTTCTTCTCATCATAAATCATTACACGATTTCGATAATCCGAAATTGAAGCAAGCCACTTCGGAACCTCCAACAACTCCAGCCGATTTGCCTACAGCTCACTCAACCCCGTCTAGCCACAATGTAACAGTGAACCATGCACTTTTAAAACAATCGGGGACCTCCCAAAATTATACAGTATTACTGGGCACTGCACAGGCTTTCATCAAGGATTCGTTTGGTGTCTGGAGTCCGATTCGTCTGGTTTTGGATGTTGGCTCTCAAGTTAATTTGATTACATCTGAATGTGTACATCGTCTGGGTTTGAAATTAGAGCCGCGTATGGTACCCATTTTCGGCGCTCTACACCAGGAAGTAGGTAGAACGGAAGGCATAGTTTCTTGTTTCATTTCTTCCCAACGTCATAATATGGCCCCTTTGCTAACTCAGGCGTTAGTGGTTAAGAAGGTATGTTCTCCACTTCCCACATGCTCCTTGTCGGAGGAGGTCTACAGTCAATTCGCTCATCTAGATTTAGCAGATTCTGCGTTCCACATGAAGGGCAATATAGATGTTTTACTTGGAGCTGCACTATACGCCGATTTGTTCCAATCAGGTCATTCGATTATTCACGGAAATCCCTCTGCAATCGAAACAGTTTTTGGTTGGATTATAATTGGGAAGGCTCCCACCACCCTTCCGGAACCAACTGTTGGGTTGACTGGCATTATATGTGGACTCACCTTAGATGAGTCGGTTCAACGATTTTGGCAGCTAGAAGAGGTTGCTCCTGTCATCTGTACTAACCCTGATGACAAGTCTGTAGAGGATCATTTCGTACAGACTCATTTCCGTTATAAATTTGGTAGATATGAAGTTAGATTGCCATTCATTGATAAGGATAATACTTCTTTTGGAAAGTCCAGAGAAATTGCGATGAAAAGGTGGATTAATTTGGAATCAAAACTAGAAACCAATGAAACACTTCGTTTGGCTTACCACGAGTTTCTTGCAGAATATTTACGTTTAGGGCACATGGTTCCGACTACCAAACCAGGATTTTATTACATCCCTCATTTTGCGATCACCAGGGACTCGGCCACCAGTCCAGTGAGGGTAGTTTTTGACGCTTCCTGTAAAGATAGTTCAGGTGTGTCTTTGAACGACAGACTACATGCTGGACCACCTCTTCAAAGAGACATTTCCGTGGTACTCCAGCATTTTCGGCTTCATGCCTTTGCGGTCACCGCTGACATCAAAATGATGTATCGCCAAATTTGGCTCCATCCTGAGGATTGTCGATTTCAACATATTTTTTGGAGGCCTTCCAAAGAGGAACCTCTGACTGAGTATCAACTCCGTACGGTTACCTACGGCCTCAAGCCAGCGCCATTTTTGGCACAAAGGGTTCTTCTTCAGTTATGTGATGATGAAGGTAGTGCTTTCCCTCTAGCATCCCGTGCTATTCGAGATTCCTGTTATATGGATGACGTATGTTTTTCTGTATCGTCATTCGCGGATGCCCTGAGATTTCGCCAGGAGCTTTCCGAACTTCTAGCTCGTGGCTGTTTCGAGCTTAGAAAATGGGCGTCGAACTCCAACGAACTTCTCAAAGACCTCCCTTCTAGTTATCGGGCATCTTATTTGTCATTACGTGCAGAATCTACGCCGTGTTTACACATTTTAGGACTTCAATGGAGGACTGATACCGATGACTTTTCATATCATATTGAGCTGGATACCGAAGCAAATACTAAGAGGAGTATCCTGTCGAAAGTTGCATCAATATTTGACCCTTTAGGCTGGTTGGCTCCAGTGATTTTTTGGGCCAAAAGTTTTCTGCGGGAATTGTGGACAACCAAATTGGATTGGGACACTGAATTGCCCCCCGAGTTATTAATACGGTGGGCGGCATTCGCGGAAGAGCTTCCAATTTTGAGCAATATTTCCATCCCTCGTCTTTGCACCATTCCCGAATCAACGGAGGCACAAATGATTGGTTTTTGTGATGCATCGGAGTCCGGTTTTGCGGCTGCATTGTACCTCCGATCTCAGTTAGATGACCAAGTCATAGTTCGTCTATTGAAAGCTAAAACTAAAGTGGCTCCTCTACACGTTCAGACAGTGCAGCGTTTAGAACTTAACGGTGCTGTACTCTTAGCTCAACTTGTGGAGTCCATGGATTTCCTTCAAAATACGCTGAACATAAATAGGTGTACCCTGTTCACGGATTCGGCTACTGTCCTAGCCTGGTTAAAAACTCCTCCTCATCTCCTGAAGACCTATGTTGCAAATCGTGTGGTGACAATATTGGATAAAACTGCTGTCACGTCTTGGCGTCACGTCCCTTCGGCTTTCAACGCGGCAGATCGCGCTTCTCGCGGTCTACCTCCTAGTGCTCTTGTTGATTGGAGTCTCTGGTGGAATGGACCAGATTTTTTAAGGGACTCTCCAGAAAACTGGCCTTCTCCCACTGGGTTCTTACCGTCCTTACAAGCACTTGGTGAGATGAAAGCGTCTAAACCAGTTACATTGAATGTTACTTCCACCGCTGACCAACGGAACGAAAATAATCATCTTCAAAATTTAATTTCGAGTTTTTCGTCCCTATCTAGACTCCGCCGAGTTATGGCATGGATATTACGTTTTGTATCCAACTCCCGATCTGATCTGGTTACCAGAATTGATAAATCATTGCGCTCATGTGAACTTAAAGCTGCTATGCTACTATGTCTGAAACTCACACAAGTTCACTATTATTCGAATGAATTTAAATCAATATCTAAAGGCCGATTGTGTTCCAAATCGTTACGTTCTCTTCTTCCTTTCATTGGACAAGATGGACTCCTTCGGGTGGGCGGCAGATTAGAGCAGTCATCACTCCCTGCTCAAACAAAACACCCTATAATCTTGCCTAAAAAAGCTCCCCTTAGCGCCTTGATTTGCGATTATTTCCACAAATATTTGTTACATGCTGGACCACAAGCGGTTCTTGCAATCATCCAGAGAGAATATTGGATCGTTTCTGCTCGCTCTCTCGTCCGTAAACGAATTTGGAAATGCTTGGTGTGCCATAAATTTAGGGCCAAAATGAGTCACCCAATTATGTCTGATTTGCCTGCTTCTAGAGTCAATCCTAGCCGACCTTTTTCACTAACTTCGGTGGATATGGCTGGGCCTTTGCTGGTTAAGGAAACATCACGACGAAATTCCCGGTTGATGAAGTGCTATCTAGCTGTCTTTGTGTGCCTCAGCACCAAAGCAGCACATTTAGAATTGGTCACCGCTCTCACAACTGAGTCATTTAAGGCAGCATTGGACCGATTTATAGCGAGAAGAGGACTTTGCAACACCATTTATTGTGACAATGGGTTAAATTTTGTTGGAACTTCAAATGAGTTGACCGCAATCAGACAGTTCATTAATCAAGCTGAACCGGAACTTGAAAATTATCTAGCTGATCGGGAGATAAATTTCAAATTTAATCCTCCTGATGCCCCTTGGATGGGCGGATTATGGGAGGCTGCCGTAAAATCAGCTAAACGGCACCTTTCTCGTCTCTCACAAAACAAGCCAATGACATATGAAGAACTATCCACCTTGTTATGTCGTGTGGAGGCTGTGATGAATAGTAGACCTCTATGTCGTACTCTCCCTCAACCTCCAGACAATCTAAATTTCCTTACTCCGGGACATTTTTTAATTGGATCACCATTAGTCAGTCCCCCGGAATTTGACCTACAGTCGGAGCCAAGTAACCACCTCTCGCGCTGGCAACATATTCAACGAGCGACCCAAGAATTTTGGAAGAGATGGTCTTCTGAGTATCTCCATACCCTCACCGTTCGACCCAAATGGACCGTTCCCAGGACGCCGCTCAGCGTTGGAGATCCAGTCTTCATTCTACAAGAGAACACTCGACCATTGGATTGGCCTCTGGCCATTGTAGAAGAGTTGTATCCAGGAACTGATGGGATAGCTAGAAAGGCTCGTGTGAAGACCTCCAGAGGCTGCTACATTCGTCCAGTAGCTAGGTTGGTTTCCTTGCCTCCTCCTGAACCTCCTGACTCATCCTAACTCCTAAAAATTTTGGGTGGGCGGTGTTGGCGCCAAAGGGTTACACCCCTCCAGAGGGACCTAGCGCACTCAAGCGTCAGGTTTTCTCAGCTTGCACGCCCCTTTTTAACAACTCCTTCTTCTCTCTCTGGACACTGAACGTGACACACTTCAGTCCCTTAATTTTGAGCCTCGCACTTTTCTCTTAAACTAATTGTCATTACCGGCCACCGGAAGTATTCTTTTATTTTATAGCGTGACTCACGCACAGTTCATTTAAATTCAAAGTATATACGGATTGTGGTAAATTTCCCCCTTTCTACGAAGATCTGCAAACATCCCTTCAAGAACGACGAAGCTGCTCCCCCAGGCCTGGGTAAGCTTCCAGTCACAGCACTCCGGTGAGTCGTCGGAATCCCTTTTCTTATTAATTATTAATACCATAATCCGTTCAAAATTCATTAATCTTAACATACAGTCCACTCTAATATATCGAATTTTTTCCCTAATTAAAATCAAACCAGCGCAATAAACTGAAGTTTTTTCCAGTTTAGTAATTCTGTTACAAACAATCAGATATAATAACGACTAATATTTACGATTACTAATATTTACGATAAAATTTAATATCAGATATAATAACGACTTACATCAGTTCTAGTACAATGATCCAAACCCGACCAATTGTGGAGAGGAGGTAGATTTAACCCTTACCTTGTCAATGTACCTTTAAAGCAACATCAGTATTCTCATTACAATCAAAAACGTCTGCCAAGTGGGTGTGGCACATAGCTTCCTCGTATCCATAACCCGATTATATAGATGATCCGATGCATATTAGTTAATCTCAAAACACCAATCTTTAAGTATCTTCCACTACCCTCATAGGGGACCATCTACACGCTAATCTGGACAATCCTAGAAAATGTCATCAAATTGGGATGAAAAATTAAGTGAGTAGATGTATGTGATTGGATCAAAAAAATACTTAGCCTCGGCTGGGAATCGAACCCGCAACACCTGGGGGACAGTTGAAGTTATGGCTGTTACAAGGAATTCACGTTTGCGCATGCGCAATGGTGATTATTGCTTCCGAGTCTACCAAGGTAGCGGAAGCTTTGTTTTCACTTTTCAAGGACGAAAAAAAAAATTCTCCAAAATCAAAATTTTCACTCGCGTTTTGCGTTTTAGACCTTTCTGAACAATTTTGGTTCAGTGTCTGTGTGTCTGTCTGTCTGTCTGTCATGAATTCCTTGTAACGCGCATAACTATACGAAGTTATTGTCCGATTTCAATGAAATTTTCAGGGATTGTGCGAGTTAGTGTGTAGACGGTCCCGTATGAAAATCATCATCCCCGGACTGATAGAAGCGACTGCTTATGCACAAACGTGAATTTCCTTTTAACGGCCATAACTTTCACTTTTTCTACCCGATTTCGATGAAATTTTCAGGGATTATGCGGATTAGGTTGTAGATGGTCCCCAATGAAGATCACCACCTTCGGACTGATAGTAGCCACTGCGCATGCGCAAACGTGAATTTCCTTTTAACGGCTATAACTTCCACTTTTTCTACCCGATTTCGTTGAAATTTTCAGGGATTATGCGGATTAGGTTGTAGATGGTCCCCAATGAAGATCACCACCTTCGGACTGATAGTAGCCACTGCGTATGCGCAAACGTGAATTTCCTTTTAACGGCTATAACTTCCACTTTTTCTACCCGATTTCGTTGAAATTTTCAGGGATTATGCGGATTAGGTTGTAGATGGTTCCCAATGAAGATCACCACCTTCGGACTGATAGTAGTGACTGCGCATGCGCAAACGTGAATTTCCTGGTAACGTCCATAATTTCTACATTTGCTATCCGATTTCGGAGAAATTTTCAGGGATGTTACAGATTAATATTTAGATGGTCCCCTATGAAAATCACCACCTTCGGACTGATAGTAGCCACTGCGCATGCGCAAACGTGAATTCCTTGTAACGGTCATAACTTCTACATTTTCCGTACGATTTCAATGAAATTTTTTAGGGATGTTACACTCGTTTTGATGTTTTGAGATTAACTACTATGCATCGGATCATCTATACAATCGGGTTATGGATACGAGGAAGCTATGTGCCACACCCACTTGGCAGACGTTTTTCATAGGGGACCATCTAAATACTAATCTGTAACATTCCTGAAAATTTCATTGAAATCGGATGGAAAATGTAGATGTTATGGCCATTACAAGGAATTCATGTTTGCACATGCGCAGTCAGTTCTATCAGTCCGGGGATGATGATTTTCATAGGGGACCGTCTACACACCATTTCATCGAAATCGGACAATAACTTCGTATAGTTATGCGCGTTACAAGGAATTCATGACAGACACACAGACACACAGACAGACAGACAGACACGGAACCAAAATTGTTCAGAAAGGTCTAAAACGCAAAACGCGAGTGAAAATTTTGATTTTGGAGAACTTTCTCTTTACGTCCTTGAAAAGTGAAAACAAAGCTTCCGCTACCTTGGTAGACTCGGAAGCAAAAAAATATTGGAGCATTGGTCGACCTGCACTTTCTCTGCTAAGTGAAGGGTTAATAATAATATATTATAATGTATGTATTAATACAATATATTATACCTATTACTTTGAAGTTACCACGATTCCTCAACATCATGGATACTTCAAAGGATTTTCAAAAAATCCCTCACAGTTTCGTTTTTTCAATTACTTCAATCAATTTGACTACATACAACCAATTTGTACCTATTTAAATCTTAGTAACAATTTATTTCCGATAAGAGCCTACCATGTCAACCAACCTTTATAACCAGTCACGCTAACGTTTCAAATGAAAACCAACTGATGATTTGTGTTCGACATGATTACAGTCACCTTGCAAAAGGCATATAAAACATATACAGCGGAAGTGTGGATGAGAATTAATGCATCGAACTGGTAGAAAAACTATACAAAATTCAGCTGAAACGGAACGCCTCGTGCCGGACTGTATCATGAAACTAATGTAAGGGCATTACGGTGAATAGCCTCTACGATGTTTCTGGTCACGAAAGTTTTCCTCGAATTGATACGTTGGCCATCGCCGCTAATGACAATAATGTTCCACGAGGAAGAAAAAAAATGAGAGGTGGATATCGTTCTTTCGTTTCGGGCTCCGAATCGACCTGTTCCAGGTTGCTCGACCAGATTACCATATCATTTCGATGGACGAATTTGTGACACACTGCATTTAATTGGAGAGATGTGTACCAGCAAGACTCATTTCTACAACATTATCGCAATGAACAGCAGACCATCAATTAATGAGTAGAACTTACTGAAGCTCAGATCAACCTATGAAATAAATACTACCTTCACTACAAAGTTTAGAACCAAAATGTGAGCTGGGGTGAGGTGGATACCTGAAAAAAGATCCATTCGTCAGGTCTCCGCTTGGTTGGCCTCTAAAGAAATTCTCCAATGTTCTCATGCTCTATTCAAAATTTGGAAACGCTCGCATACGAGTCTGCAACACATTGGGTCATTTTATGACTTTTATATAATTTATGCATAAATTTTGGGATTTTCAACGAATTGTGAACGATTTTTTTACGAACACGAATGACGAAGATAAGGTACCGTAACAACGACTTGGTTGTAAGAAAACTGACTGTAACGTGACCAATTTTGTGACGCTTTTTCGTGGCGTGTTTTCGTTCATGTGCTAAAGTAGACACATAAAATGTTTGAAAAAAGATTATTGATTTTCTGGAAGAACCTAATATTGATAATATTGATTAGTAAAAAATATGAAAAAACGATGTTCACAAGAAGTCTTAAGGTTTTTTTGATAGGCTGTACCTACAGATAGAGGGAGTTGGAAAGTTCTGCTCCCAGTTGAGTGCCTCTGATCACAGAAGACACACACACAGAGACTGAAGGTCATCACACTATTCAATGAACAGACGATAGTTGTATCTCCAAATACTCACAGTGTGGGTCATAATCAATCAATTGTCATAATCAATCAAAAAACCAACATAATTCAATGTGATGGGTAATCTTCTCGAGAGATCAAAAACATCAGCTGTGTTTTATCCAGTATTAGTGCCACTCGATATGTGCAGCACAAATCTTGACTTTTCCTTAGTACAATTTTAGTAAGAACAAAAGCGTGAGTACAGGATCGATCAAAGTTGAATCCTACGATAACCCTTGCACTGCAGAGGGAGTTGGTTGTTTGTAATTAGGAAGCCTTGGATGTGGGCAGAAATTACCTCGGTGATCATCGTACAGTGCACAATACTGCATTATTATAGAGAAGCAAACGTTTAAAAGAGTGATCTTACCTGATGAGAATGTTTGATTTGATTTCATAGGGTTTCGTGGGGTTGAAGAGCATTTCTGGTACAAGATTTCAACTAAGCAAATAACTATTAAAGGACCCGGAGTGCAGAAATGAAAAGAATTGTGTTTTTTTGGTTTTTATATATTTCTAATTTATATGTATCACATCACACTTACAGAAAATTTTAGGCAAAAGACCATCTAGAAGGGGGTGAAATCTCGACCCAAACATGAGTATCTCTCATCTCGTTTATGGCCACACAAAAGCAACGCGACATCGGCTTTTCAAATCAAAGTTGAACCCCCCACAATCGCGACAACAGGCTGCAGAAGAAAAAAAATGGAATAGATTTTTCAAGTTCACTTGGTAAGAAAATGTAAACTCATCACAGCTAGTTCGCTAAATCATCCTCCAATATCTCTTGAGATGATGAGAAATTGGAGGAACAGGAATCATAGCTACTTTCACCTCATCACCATCAGCTGAACTGGATGTGATCTGTGATTTTGACATTTCTCGGACACATAAAACATGTTTCCGTTTTCTAAAAACGGTTTTTGAACGGGGCATAGTTATATCTAAGCGACCACAAGAGATAAAATGTCAGGGAAACACCACCAAACACACTAACTTCACAACAGCACAGTAACTTTAATGCAATACAAAACTGTTTCAAAAATCTTTTTGAAACAGTTGTTGAATAAATCCATGCCATGAAAATAAATTCATCAAAGTGAAGTGTTTGATGGTGAAGTTTCCCCATTTTTACTGAATCTCTCGTCCTGTAAAACTATGTTTTTCGGCATTCAGGTACGTATTATTTTTTCTTCTCTTATGTGATTTTTTTTTTGTAGTTGTAGGTGTGTTTTCAATGGACAAATTGTGCGCAAAATATTTTTGAAAACGGGTTCAGGTGAAGCGTTATTTCAGTTAAGGGTGAGTAAAAAAAAAAAAAAAACAATAATTGTCTTGTTCAATTTGGGTGTGAGACTTAGTTTTAAAAAACGCTCAATTTTTCTTTATTTGTGAATTTTTGAAGTTCTTTTTTTTACTCACCCTTAACTGAGATAACGCTTCACCTGAACCCGTTTTCTAAAAATATTTTGCGCTCAATTTGTAAATTATTTACAGCACAGAATTTGTAAATGTGTAAATTTGTAAATTATTTACAGCACAAAATTTGTAAATTTGTAGATTTGCAAATTATTCACAGCACAAAATGGCCAAAGGATCATGAAAATTGGGTGAGCAGAACCCGAGAAAATGGTACCTGAAGTTAAGTACCCCTATTTATGGTGGGAGGGGGGTGGGAACATGGACATCAAAATCGCTTTTGCTGGAGTTTGTCGGTTATTTTAGGTAAAGAGGCTTTGTCCGGTTTTTCTTCCATAAATCGACCATCTACAGAATTGGTACACGTTGTATTCAGCAGGGCAGCATGAAGTAATAGGGTCGTTATTGAATATTGTGCACAAAATCGAGACTTCTCATAATTATCGATCAAACCTGATGAAATTCGAAAGTAGAAATGCCGTAACCTAATTAGAAATGTTGGTATACCTTCATTTGCATACCTTCCAACAGGTTTCCTGATATTAGAAGAGTTCTAGATGCCAATCACTGACCATGTACCTCCCAATGAACGTAATGATCATCGCTTCCCGAAGTCAGGAGACGGAGTTGTGTAGTTGACCTGTTCGTGAATATAATTCCAGAGTCGTCAACAACTAGGGTTTTGGAATGGATTTCTGACCCCGGAAAGTGGGGAGTTCAGAGAGTGAAGTGTTGGACAGGTAGAGGGCTGAATTTCCTCTGGTTCGGTGAAAGGGATTGTAAAGTTATAATGACCGCCTGCTACCTCATTTCAACATACACACGCACTGCTGGTGTATTTACGCATCGTGATGAGAAGATACTTCTCTGCCTCCCACAGTACGCACCAAGTGATGATCGACTTCTGTGCGCTCTTAACTCACTTCTGTATTCCTCAGTAGACTTTCATAACTACCTAAAGTGAACTGACGATTCAATACTTATGATTGAGAACACGTATAACATGCTTCGGATTCAACAGAAAAACTTTTTGTTTCTACATAAAAACTGGAAGATGTATTCGTAAAAAATCATAACTCAATGCTGAACAAATACTACCTATCGTGCCAATTTTTGAATTATAATTTATTATTGTGTGAATGGTTTTCAAGCAATGTGACTAATAATCATCCCTGAGTACAGCTCAGTGAGAAACTGAGCACCCAGGTTATGGTCGTCTAGGATGGATATATCCACACCAATTTAGAATTACGGTACGTTCTGAACGATACTGGTTCTTCACTCGTCAATGAAAGATAGGCTACCTATTGGTAGATATTGTTAAGAGGTAACTTCAGTAGTTTTGAGAATCAACCATGTACCTACTGGTATCCAGCAAGATGGAAGTCAGCTAGAAGTCAACTGAAAACTGGTTTTGGCAACGTCAAAAGTACCTAATATTTATTGCATGTTGCTTGTATAATTTGGAGCGTACTTAACAATGATGCTTGCAAAAATATTCCTTCCAGAAAATGAGATGATAAATAAATAAAAAAATCGTCAATTTCTTAGATTAGGTCTTATCCATTAATTTTTATACCCAATTTGGCACTTATCAGCGGCATGTGACCAAACTCTGTCCTCTCAAGATCGAAGAACAAGAAAACCCTGAATCGGCAGACGCCAGAAGAATGTTCCCCAGAGAATTTTCCCGTTTGAATAAAAAATTCGACTAACAAATCTATCTCGAAAATTCTTCCACCATAATTTAGACCAGATGTTCAAAATTATGACGCTCAAATCTTCTACTAGAAAGAATTTCTTGTTGGAAAACTTGGACTTGTAATTTCCTAGATTTAACACTTTCTATAGTTATGTTATTTAATCCCCTTCAATCAACAACATCTTGGACCTTGGAGGAATAAGGACTCAAAAAAAGAAAAAGAGTACCACTTGCTCAAAACTCGTAAAACGCAATGTTTCTTTAGAGAATTTTCCACCGAAAGGACCTAATTAAATTTTTGAATACCTATATTTTGTTTTGTTACTTTTGAGTTATAAAATTAAAGAGGAGCGTCCAACAGCATCTGTTTAAGGTTCATCGGACTCTAACCCTAATTTACCATCTCTTTAGTTGACACTTCTTCGAAAAAATGAAAAATAAACATAACAACTCTCGACACTTTATGAGATTTTATTCCCTTTGATCTTGACACAAAGAACTCTTCACCTTGAACATCAATGAAAAAAAAAAAAAATTTGAAGAAAGTAACTTGTTATAGCCTTATTATAATAAGAGTGGTTATCTTGATGTCAAATCGCGAGTCCCAGGGCCACCTCTTTGATCGGTTCTGGGGTCTTTGAAGTCGAGCAAATTGTTTAAACTGTATCTCCCAGCTTGGCGACCATCATTACTTTGTCGGAAAGAAAACCCCCTAATGAAGTGGACCGGCTCAAAGGTGCCGTTACCCGTTTGCATAAGTTAAATTTCCGTTTCAGAGAAAAAGGGGTTTCCCTTAAAGGAAAACACTGCGTAGTCCGTTGCCTTCCTTGAAAGAGATTCTTCTGCCCCTTGGAGGTCCTCAGCCAACCCTTGAAACGGAATCATGGCGCAAAAGGAGATCTCAGTGATATCACATTACGTTACAATCCCCTTAGCTCTGCTTTTTCGACCCCTCTCCCTCCCACTCCACACAGAACTACACTATACAACGTTCCTTCCGTGGCCCATCACAAAGCTCGAAAACCTTTCTTACGTTGAAATAATGCAGTAACAGGACGAATTGGATCAAGAGCTGCCTTTTTATTTCATTGAGAAGGCCTTTGAGAACCGCCAAGAGTCAAAAAGGAGAAGAAATATCAGGTGGTGATGTACCTCGATATTCCCACGTGTTCCGTAAATACATTGACTTTATTAACTTTCAATAATTCGTATTTATTAAAATGTTATGTTTGTATTTATTAAAATGTTATAATATATGTCATATTTTATATGAATCCCAATGTTTAAGCGACTTACTTTGAGGACTTGTTGAAAATTCCACTTTGGTCATAACAACCCCACCTGGGGGGTTGGGTACTCGTAATATCTTAATCACCGTTTTTGGCGTACTGTATGGCATTTTAAGGAAGAAAAATACTATGATTAACTATACCTGTTGATTTTTTAGAGAAAACGCTGCAAATTTTTGCACAAAGGTTTATTATTCTTCCATGTAGATCACTCGTCTGCAAAGAACACGGGTTTGCCACTGCTACCACCAACCAACATGAAGAAAAACATCGATCGCATTTCGGTCAGTTAAAATTTGAACGTAGATTAGTTCTCTTTTCCGAATCACAATTGTGTTTCTGATTTATCGTAAGACCAACCCTTAAGTAAGGAGCGAACGGGTTGTCCGACAGGGCTTCGCGTGATCTCTAAAAATTCAATACTATATTAAATTGATAGAAAAACAATCCTTCGTATAAAATTTTTTTGAGTTAGAGAGTTTTAAAAATTGGAACCTTTTTTTCAACCCTTAGAAATGACAAACATCAACCAAAATCTCCGGGGCACAACTAGATCCCAAATGAAGCCGGTATACCAAATTTCAAAATCGGTCAATGCTAACTTAGAAAAGTGCCACGTACGGCGTACGGCGGACAGCGGACGGACGGCCAAATTTGTATTCGATTTTTGGATTATACGTACCCTGAAACTTAAACCAACAAATTTTGAGGGTGAGTTAAAAATGGTTTTCCAAAATTTATAATTTTTTTCTTAGTCGATTCCATAGATTTATTATTTAAAATAATAATTAGAAAAGCGCTTTCCAAGGTTCGAAGTATATCATGTTGATCTCAGCCTTTTCACCAGGTAATACTAGGGTGGGCAATCATTTCATTTTCCTTCTTTTATATTGACCTAGTACATAGTATTAAAGAATGAAAGTCAATTCCATCATAGGTGATGCTTTATTGAATTTCCTAGTTGCTAAATGAAAATGTTTGCATCTAATACTAACTAGAAGCCTCTCAGAAGTACCTTACAGAAGATCGTACATTACTCACCGGTAAACGCCATTCCCAAGAACAAGGCGCTATTGACGGATGTTCGGCCCTTTTTCTGAGAGATGTCTGTATTGTTTGCAAGGGAAGACTATGCCACATGATTTGCCACTCATTCATATCAACTTAGACTGTTGAAAATGTCGAATAATGCTTGTTGTGGAAACTCTTTTCTTCGAAGAGGTATTCAATGGTGTGAATTCTGAACTTGTCCTCAAGGTTTGGGGATTACTACAAGGAGGGAGTTGCTTTGAGCTGATTCCTTATTTCTCCAAATTCCTCTTTAACCTTATACCTTGTAGTGCTGGAAAAGATACATTAGTGGTTACTCAGCAAGAAGACGCCTACTCAGAGCCAAAGCTAATCAATGCAGGAGTCCCACAAGGGAGTGTTCTTGGACCGCTCTTGTATGTTCTTTATACCAGTGATCTCCCAGAAATTGAAATGAACACCACAGCCACCTTCGCAGATGATACAGCGATTTTGGCAGTCGGAGAATGTAACACTGAATCCACCAACAAGTTAAATCAATCAATATCCAGCATACAAAAGTGGACAGCAAAATGGAGAATCAAAATAAATGAAACTAAGTCGGTACATGTCGATTCCACTAACAAGAGAATCGAGTATATTCCGGTACATTTCATGGGAAAAGTAATTTCTGAATGCTAATGATGCCAAATACCTAGGCATGACACTAGACGCCAAACTTAGATGGAAAGCCCATGTCTAAAAAAAAGAAGGAAGAACTCCTTCTAAAATTCAGAAAAGTGCATTGGCTAATGGGGAGACGGTCGAAGTTGTCAATCCAGAACAAGCTTACATTGTACAACCAAGTCCTTAAACCAGTCTGGACATATGAAGCTCAGCTTTGGGGCTGTACGGCTCAGTCAAATCGAGACATCATCCAAAGATTCCAGAACACTGTGCTAAGAACGGTGGTCAATGCACCATGGTACTTTCGAAACGAATGTCTCCATCATCAGCTTCGGATCGAAACAATAAACGGTGCTATAAAGCGACAAGCTGTGAGACACCTACAGCGGCTAAGATGTCACATCAACGAGGAAGCTGTCCAACTCCTTGATACAAGTGACATCATCAGAAGATTGAAGCGAACCTAGCTTACTTGACCTAGCTTACTTGTGAAGCAGTGAAGTGAAACATCCACCATAATCAACAAAACTCAGTGATGTATCTTAGTTTTGAATATATGTCCATATTTTGAAAAAAATATTGTTAATAAGTTATACTCGGTGCAATAAAGAATATTGAAAAAAAAATTAGTGGTTACTCATTGCAACGATACTGTAGGATATGTTCTGGGCACAATTATTCAGATTCAATTGATTGATTTCTAGTGAGTGCAATCAATTTGTGTTGGGTCGCTTTGTCATAATATTGTCAGCATGCTACAGATACAGAAGCCCTCACGCCATGAGTCTTCGTGGATGCCGACAGCTTCTATCTCCAAATAGCGTATGATGTACACCTAGACAAGATAATCCCCAGGCATTGAACGACGGAATTAGGCGACGCTCATTCGCCGATTCTCCCGATATGAAGTGAAGGGGTCAACGGGGTTGATGGCACATGTCACTGAATTCTGAGCCCGTTTTCAGAGACCCACACTCCCATCCTACAGCCAACAAGCCCGAGCGCCACTCATAAGTCACCCCCATCCGACCGCGTCGGGCTGAGTTTGATTAATTGAAGCCCGTCCCTTTTACTACGCACGCGAATCCCCTCCGCTCTACCCACTAGCCACATCAGTCCTGCCCCTTCATTCCCTGCGTCACACTCAACTAGATTAATTAGAGGCGTAGTAACTGGAACCGCGTAGACCCTTAGTAAACATTTCCTCTGTTATCAAACCTGTGTACTTTTATTGCGGGTTCTAAAGGGAATTAGGGAGCTTCACTCCTGACAAGCCTCGACTACAATGTCCGGCGCTATCTGGACGTTTGACACTGAACAACTCAGAGTGGATTGCAGATTTTAACCGCTCTCTTGCTTCAATGATGGTGACAGTAGTATGAAGGATTTGTATGATACAATACGTTTGGATGACCAATATTGATGAAACGTATACAGTTGTAACTAACTTACTGGATCTAGGTATAATGCTGGAACTAGGTCGGACATGGTGGACCAAGGTTCCTTCTTGCATAGTGAATTCATTACGCCACTGTGACGCCTAAACGTCAAAAAACGTGATATATACATGCATTGGGTTTTCGGTCCCTCACCACCGAAACATCAATATTACTTGAGTGATTTCTTAAACCATCATTTACAAATCCGACGACAACAGTCGTGGTGTCAAACAGGTATTATGAAGAAAAGAGAGAGGTGAAATCAAAGTCACTAGTCTGAAAACTATTGATGGTGGAAAAAAATCCATTTGGTATTCCATGGTGAGATACAAATTATAGGATATCATCGAAAATTATTATCTTCAGATTTCCTACGGAGATCCTCATAAAAGTAGACTCACATGACCTAGAATGATTTGCATTTACCACAATTGATGACTTATTTAGATAGAACGAATATTGAGTTTGACGGATCCTCTAACGACATGAGAAAAGATTTCGGGGGTTTGCACGGAGCATTTACTGAACGACAGGCCATTGTTTCTCATTTCCATCAGTCGGCCCCTGAAGGGATTTGGAGCGAATGGCTAAGGATCTTCCGAGGATCGAACGTTCCTGAAGGATATTGATTAAATGATCATCAACCGACTAGGTAAGTAAGGCTAGTTTGTGTATAATAAAGCACTTTACTTTTATTGGAGACCGTTGAAGGGAGACAAATCGCAGTTAGGGCGTGATTTCACGGAGGGAGTTTGGAGGCATAACGTCCCCACTTAGCTACCCTTACTGATGTGTAACATCAAGATGCTGAATGCGATTTAATCTGCAGTGAGAATATACTCCTCGTGGTTTATGTTAACCGTACATCATTATATTATTCTCATCAAAAAATGACTGTGAGCAGATCGTACCGTCTTCCATTATTCAGCGTCCCCTTAAACGAAAAACCTTCCTCAACGAACAATCGGTGATATTCATATTATTGCTTCCGAGTCTACCAAGGTAGCGGAAGCTTTGTTTTCACTTTTCAAGGACGAAAAAAAAAAGTTCTCCAAAATCAAAATTTCCACTCGCGTTTTGCGTTCTAGACCTTTCTGAACAATTTTGGTTCCGTGTCTGTGTGTCTGTCTGTCTGTCTGTCTGTCATGAATTCCTTGTAACGCGCATAACTATACGAAGTTATTGTCCGATTTCTATGAATTTCAGGGATTGTGCGGGTTGGTGTGTAGACGGTCCCCTATGAAAATCATCATCCTCGGACTGATAGAAGCGACTGCGCATGCGCAAAAGTGAATTCCTTGTAACGGCCATAACTTCTACATTTTCCGTCTGATTTCAATGAAATTTTCAGGGATGTCACAGATTAGTATCTAGATGGTCCCCTATGAAAATCATTACCTTCCGACTGATAGTAGCCACTGCGCATGCGCAAACGTGAATTTCCTTCCTCATCATCCCTACCCTCTTCCTCTTCCACAGCCTCTTTAGACCACCAGTGTGCCCATTGTGAGCGGGCATTCACCTCCAGGTCTGGCCTTGGTGTCCACGTCAGACGGAAGCATCCTCTTGCTGCTAATGCTGCAATTGAAATAGAAAGAGTACAGCCTAGGTATGCTTCCGAGGATTTGCGCAGGATGGCGGCAGATGAGGTGGTGGCTGTGCGCAATGGGGTACGTAATATAAATGTTTATTTAAGCGAACGTTATCCCACGCGCACAGTCATTGCCATCAAGAACCTCCGCCTGAAACCCCACTATAAGCAGCTTGTCCAGGAAGCTATCCTGGCAAATAGCAATGGGGCTTCTCCCGCATCTCCTATTGCTGGCGTGGACCAGCAGTCTGCCATTCAGTATCCCTCCCCCGGGACCTCCGGTCTTCTTGCCGATTTGAAGACCGAAGTCTTGAGGCTCGGGGGGCAGGTAGGTCGTATTGAAGGCTACGAAAGCACCTACCTGCAGGATCTGGCGAGGCGGGCTGCTGAAGGGCTGGACAACCTGGAGGACATGGTTGCGGCCTATCTAGGGAGAATCTTCCCGCGGGTTGGGGATGCGACCGTGACGCGGCACCAGGGGAGACCTCCTCCCAGAGTGGTGTTGCGTGGAGGTCGCAGAGCAGCTAAGCAAGCAAGACGGCAGGAGTACCACCGGGTTCAGAGTTTGTGGAGGAAGCATCCGGCACGTGTAGCTGCGGAGGTACTGGAGGAGCCTGGGGAAGATCAAGTTCAGCCCTCTCTTCAGGAGTTTGTGGATTTCTGGGAGCCACTTTTGAGTGCTCCCAGCCACAACCCTGGGGAGCGAGTGGTTCCCCCAGTCTCCACCAGGGATTCCTTACGTAGCATCTTGTGTTCGCCGGTGCTACTTGACGAGGCACACAAGTGCCGTGTCAAGAACTCCACATCCGCTGGACCGGATGGTGTTTCTGCCCGTCGCTGGAATAAAGCACCGAATACGATTAAGCTGCTCATCCTCAACCTGCTCATGCTTGCGGGAAGACCCCCGAAAGCGTTAACCCGTACCTGAACCGTTTTTATTCCCAAGAAAGGGGGAAGTGGGCCTGGAGGCTATCGACCGATCTCAGTGTCCTCGGTAGTCTTCCGCCACTTCCAAAAAGTACTGGCATCTCGCCTCCAGGTGGCTGGTGTCATTGGTGATGTCCAGAGAGCGTTTCGGCCAGCGGATGGCACAGCGGAGAACCTTACAGTTCTCCAAACTGTCATCTCGCTGGCCCGTATTAAACGCCGGCAACTCCACCTCGCCGCTCTGGACGTCGCTAAGGCCTTTGACACAGTCAGTCACTTTGCCCTGACCGATTGCCTTCGTGGTGTCGGGGCCCCATCTCGATTAATTGAGTATGTGGCCTGTCTGTACCATGAAGGCGTGATGGTCCTCGAGGCAGGGGGCGAGGTTTCAGGGGATGTACGGATCGGGCGTGGGGTACGCCAGGGGGATCCCCTATCGCCACTCCTCTTCAACCTGGTCGTGGATACGGCCTTGGGTAAGCTGCCCACTGAAGTAGGGTTTGATCTCGCCCCTGGGGTGCGAGTAGGAGCATTGGCTTTTGCCGATGATGTTGTCCTACTCGCAGAAACCCGTGAGGGCTTGCAGATCGCCCTCAATGCATTTGCTAAGCAGCTAGCCAGGTGTGGACTCGTGGTTAACCCCGATAAGTGTGGGTCGGTCTCCTTGGTCCCGTCGGGTCGCCAGCACAAGGTGAAAGTTGTGGATGGGGGTTTTGTCGTAGGACAGTCCCCCATCCCACCTCGATCCGTGCTGGAGGTTTGGCGGTACCTTGGAGTCGACTTCATGGGGGTGGCCACCATTACCACCAGCCGTGTGGACCTTGGTAGAGCGCTAGCTCGCGTTACCAAGGCTCCATTGAAGCCACAGCAGAAGCTGCGCCTCCTCCGCACGTACTTACTGCCAAGGCTGACCTATGGGTTAGTCTTTGGCAGGCTTACGGCGGGGAGGCTGCAAGAGTTAGATCGACAAGTTCGCTCTGCTGTGCGCTCTTGGCTGAAGTTCCCACCTGGTGTCTCAAGTGCCTATTTCCACGCACCGGTCAAATCCGGTGGGCTTGGCATTGTGGCTCTCTCGGCATGTATCCCTTCCCTGCGCCGCCAGCGCCTGCTAGCCCTTCAAGGGTCGAGCTGGGAGGTCGCCCGTGCGGCTGCTGATCTTGATTTTGTCAGGCAGCAGTTAGCATGGTGCGACCGAGCAACACCATCTGCTCCAAAACCCAGTTCGTCTGCTGAGTTTGCTGCTGCCCTGCATGAGTCACTAGATGGTAAAGAACTCCGACAGTGCTCCGAAAGCCTTGTCTCATCCCAATGGGTAGATTGGGCTTCGGAGGGCATTGGGGCCCGTGACTACCGACACTTTCACGCCGTCCGCATGGCAACTCTGCCAACTGCGGTACGGTGTTCGAGAGGTAGTCGCGGGACAACCTTACCCCTTTGCCGTGCCTGTCGGAGTGGAAATGAACATCTTTATCATGTAGTGCAGCAGTGTCCTCGGACTCATGGGGGCCGCATTCTACGTCATGATGCGGTCGCCAAGCAGATAGCAGGTGCTTTGTCATCTAGCGGCTGGGATGTTGAGAGGGAGAGATTGTATCACATGCCAAGTGACCAGGGTAAGAAGCCCGACATCGTTGCCGTCAAGCCCGACCAGTCTTGCATTATCCTGGATGTCCAAGTTGTCAATGGCAGCTTGGACATGGAGCAGACTTGGCGGGCTAAGATAAGAAAGTATGACAGAGATGATTTACGGCAAGCGGTGTCGGAGCTAAAAGGAGTGGTACCCAACAACATCAGGGTGATGGCTGCAACCTTGTCATGGCGCGGGGTGTGGTGCGGGAAAAGTGCCACGGAGTTGCGCGAGTTGGGCATCTCGGTAGGCGTACTCCGTGGTATCACCACCCGCGTCCTGCTCGGCTCGTATTTGAACTGGTGGTCGTTTTATAGAGGCACTTCCCTTGATCCCTCTCTCCCACCCCCACCTTCCTCATCTTCCCTCATCCCCAGGGCCGGCGTCGGGTGAGTCCTGGGCGTCCTCCCCATTATATTTGATTTATTTATTTATTTTCATTTATGGCGTGCCCCCTCCGTCACAAAAGACATTTTGTCTTTGAGGGGAGTTTATTTAAAAAAAAAAAAAAAAAAAAAAAAAAAAAAAACGGCTATAACTTCCACATTTCTTACCTGATTTCAATGAAATTTTCAGGGATCATGCAGATTGGGTTGTAGATGGTCCCCTATAAAAATCATCTCCCCCGGATTGATAGTAGCCGCTGCGCATGCGCAAAAGTGAATTCCTCGTAACAGCCATAACTTCCACATTTTCCGTTCGATTTCAATGAAATTTTCAGGGATGTTATAGATTAGTATTTAGATGGTCCTCTATGAAAATCACCACCTTCGAATTGGCAGTAGCCACTGCGCATGCGCAAACGTGAATTCCTCGTAACAGCCATAACTTCCACATTTTCTATCCGATTTCGTTGAAATTTTTAGGGATTACGCGGATTAGGTTGTAGATGGTCCCCAATGAAAATCAAGGCCTTAAAATTTACAGAAGCCTCTGCGCATGCGCATACGTAAAATCCTTGTAACAGCCATAACATTTACATTTTTCATCCGAATTTGATGAAATTTTCTAGGATTGACCAGATTAGCTTGTAGATGGTCTCCTATGAGGGTAGTGGAAGGTACTTAGAGATTGGTGTTTTGAGATTAGCTACTATGCATCGGATCATCTATATAATTTTTTTTTCGTATTATGTAATATTTTCTGTTCCTACCGTTTAAGGTAGATAAACTCGAGTAGACAGGAGATATAATATAATTATACACATTATGTATAATTATATTGCAACCAAATTATATTGAATGTTGTTTCAACTCCTGAAGAAATCAAAGTCCTAGAAATAGGGTTAAAATACATGAAGCTAAAATACAAGAAGATTTTTTTTTTTTCACAGATAGTTTATTAATAATTTTAAATTCTTGAAAACGTTCTCAACTGATGTGTGTTCAGCTCAATACTCATATTATGTACTATTACTTTATGATTTTTACAGCTAGCTAAAATTCACCAAACAGAATTGGAGAATTGCTCATCCTTGAAAGAATTAAAGGAATTGATGGCCCAACTGTAATTAATGTGGAACAGGCGTTGGAGATTGAGACGACTTTAGTAGACAAAAAAATCTCAAAATCAATTTTATGTAATGGGTACTAACTAGTTAGGATATAAAAATTATTATTCTTCGTATTTGGGAATTATTCGATGTTGTACACCGGTCATCCTTTCGGAAAGTCTTTTAGTTAATGTTATCATCAGGTCTGTGATTTTTAACTGGAATTTTCTTATGATGGACTCATAGGAGACCCTATTCATGAATTGGGGATTTTACGGGGTAAATAATGAATATAAGGTAGAAGTTAGCAGTTTTACAAAGAAATAATATTATTATAAGTTCAGAACAGTAGGAAGATTGTTGGGCGTTGGTTTATTACACTCTAAATCACGATAACAATGAAAAGTAAAAGACAATTACAATAACATATTGTAATCACTTTTTCTATCAGGAAGTAAGTTGGTACCAATAGGAAATTTCGAATATGAAAGAAAACATCATCAAGTATCCAATGTATCAAAATCGAAATAAATCGAATTCTTGATCGTTGTTGATTCTATAAGTATGTTGTTGTTAGTTGTTTTGTTTTCAACTCAAATTTCCGAGTTACCTACATTAAAAAATAAACAAATAAAAAATTTTATTTCAAGTTGCTCATGAAAGTTTTTAATTGCGATTCAGCCGTCTATTATGCTCCTTGTAAAAATTTCATATTTATGCTCTTGGTCACCCAATCCTAATTTGGCTCACCCAGGTGATCATGGGGGACATCACTTTGTAATTCAGATTCAGCAGTCATGAATAGGCACCCCGCGAAATTTAAACTTCTTGGGGCCACCAGATGCAAATTTAACTCACGCAGCAAATCAGGGATGACTTCAATTTGTAATTCGGAGTCAGCAGTCTTAATTATTCTGCTCAATGTGAAATTTCAATTTCTTGGATTCAAAATTCAAAAAAATCAGCTAGATAACGGTGTTTTTAGAGTTTTTTGATTGGATATTACCAACGTGACAATAGTAATATTGTAGTATATTTGGATTCGGCGAGAAATGTCTGATCCAATGTCAGAAGTTGATTATTGTCAAAAAATAGTAAATTATAAAATCCGTTTGATGAGTAATGGGAACCTGCGTATATTCATATATTCTTTGGATCCAGAAATGGAAATTCCGATTTCTTGGAACGAGTATAACGTGGACTCGAAACATATTAAGAACATACAAGGTAAGTATGCTGAAAATCGATACAAAACGATCGTATATGTGTGGGTATTCCATGAGTTCCATGTGTTCCACTACGTAAATTTCTTAAACATACTCTGTGTGTATTATAGAAACAAACTTTGATGGTACGGTAGATAATAATATTATCAAAGTTTGTTTCTGTAATAGAAACCTAGATATTATTTAGGTACCTGTGTATTATACAGAAAATTGGGAAAAATAACAATTTACGTGTGGGTACTCTTCGAGTTCAGGGTGACGAAGAGAATGTTCTTCTGGTTTTTTTTTTTTTTAATTTTTGACCAAGGGGTCGACTGTATAGTTTTATTTGTGCTTTGTGCCACACCCACAAGGCTGACCACTCAGTCCACACAGCAATCATCTCATAATAGTCAATATTTCGATTTCCTTAACCAAAGCCTTAAATATTCCTTTACAAATTTTCTCATTAACTGATAGTGCATGAATGGACTCTTTTACCATATCTTCCGCTGGAACGAGTGTTATTCTTTTGCCTTTTTTCATGAATTATGAACAGAGGAAAGAAATGTAATTCAATTAGGCGCCTACTCCGTTAACAAGTTAGGTATCCATTTTCGATTTTCCACCTTCGCTTCTCTTTGTTAAAGCTAGCTGGTAATGAATATAAAATGCATGTCGGCTTCATGCAAATGGATTATTCTGTACTTTCCATCTCTGGTTTATCTAATAACAATGAGCGTGGGTGATGCCTTCTCTCGTTGCCCTCGAACATCGTGAAGACAAAAATATTCGGAGCATTTTGGTTTCAAAACAAGATCTATTGTCTTGAATTTTTCATGAGCGATAAAACTAATAGAACCTTGAAGTCGCCCACCTGTAGTTTCACCTGTATTTTAGAGAGAATAATTGCAGAAATTCAATTTTATGTTTGTTTAAAACTGAAGGCAAAGTTCAAGCATGAACTACGGAATTGGTTAAGGACCTACCTTGTCCGGATTCGGTACATTAATTCTCATACATGTACTAACGTTGACGGTTCCCATCATACCTGTAACATAATATGTTGTATATGTAACAATATATGACAATAAAAATAACATAATATGTAATATGTAACATGTATATGTTAATATGTTGTATCATATTATGATACAAAGGATTAATCATATTCGTTGTATATAGTCATAATATGCTAATTGATCATGCAACTTTGTTAATCATGCGTAAGTACCGTAAATTTAAGTTAAAGGAAACAAGGAGTCAGGAAAGTTTTGTGGCACAAAAATCATTTCCACTCTGAAAAATACCGAACATTTCTATGACTTGATTGTACCAATTGGTCAATTTGGGCGTGTGCGAAAGGATTCGACAGTCACAATCCATCCTCTATCAACACTGGGAAAAGCCAATTCTTGAGCTCTAATGCCCGGAGTCTTATCGTGGACCTTAAAACGAATCACCCAGATCAAAATAGCTGTCAAGTTTTGATACGTGACAGTTAGAACAGTATCTACAATATCATCAAATTTAGCTGTAAGATATGAATCCAAATAAAATTCTTTTTATATGTATTATTTTATATTACCAGTATTATTCATCACTGGTGTGTTGACTGATACAGTGAAGGAGGAGAACCTTACTCGTTCACTGCATGAGGACATTGGGGAGTCCTAGTCCACAGGTGAGTCCACCCACTAACTGGTGATGGGTACCTACTCATACATCGTTCCAACCAGCTGAATCAATGATGACTACGATTGCTTGAAGTGGTTCAAACACTAGGTACTTGATTTAAATAATATTTAAATAAAAATATAGATATTTATTTTTTAAATATAATTTAAATAATATTTTTTATGTCCTAAGTATCTCAAATTTACTTATATAATATGTTTTTTTAGATCCATCACAGTGTGCAATTATCGTGGAAAACAACGATATTCCTGAATACCATTATGATTACTCAATATCAACATTGATCAATAACTAATTATTAAATATCGGTAACTCAAGTCGGGGCCTTAGTGACAATAAACTCCATAATGTCCGATACAATTGGTAGTTTCTCCTCACGTTTTGAGCCTTGTGAGAGAAGTGCGAAGGCGAGGAAACCAAAAAACGGGCATCGTTTGTCTTCTTGTGTGACGTCCACGAATACCTCGGGGTAGAGAAAAGATAGCCAGTTGTGGAGTGAGGGGTGGGATCAGAGACTGTAACCCTCATAGCTCCACCTTCACGTAGTCGTCATTAGGAAGACTGTAACCCTCATTTCGCCACCCCTAGAGCTAGGAGCCGCCTCCGCCAGCTACATCGGTGCGTCTGAAACTTCACTAATTGTTTGCAGGAGGAGGTTTGAACGAGACAAAGACCTTAATTTCCTGCAAGGCTGGATATGAACGGAGAGTGCAAGCAAGTTTCAACTCCACGCTCCGCCTTCAACCCTTTTGGCTTTCCAGATCTTCATCACAGGATTTACCGTTTTCTTTTCATTTCAGTTCTTCATCGGGGTTTTTCCCCTACAAGACATTGGGGAAAACAAAATTGACGAAACCGTGGTCCGTTTTCATCGCCTTTAAGGAAAAACGAAGTTCCCTTCATCAGTACTTAGCACTGAGAGGTTGACAACAAATTACTTGGTTCTTTGTAGCTGGAAGTGTAGTTTTTTTCATCTACCTATTGAAGAGCAAGAGTTGCACAAACAGAGCATTCAAAAGTGCGCACTTTTCTTAGTTACCGTAGACCGACTTTGATGAAATTTGGTATATGGGCTCCATTCGGGGTCTAGTTGTGCTGCGAAAATTGAGGGTCGTAATTTTCAAAAGAACTCTAGCTCGGAAACTATCAAAATAAAGGTATTGTCTTTTCACAAATTTAAAATAGAATTCAATTTTTAGAATCGATTGTGACCACTCAGAGCTCCGATACCGGAGCTACAAACTGTTTGCTCCCAACGAGAACTTAAGGGTTGGACTTAATCGCAAGTATTAATCGCAAAAGAGGTCTAATATCCATTGAATTTTTAGATGATGCGATCTATTTGAATGTGAAGCATTTATTCCTTCCAAATAAACTCGATTGTTACCTCTGATTGAACTATGGTATCACTAGTGTCACAGAAAACATTTCAGGAACTCCACAACTGTCCCAAAGTGTCACCAGAGTAACAAAATTAAATTTCAATTTCAAATTTAATCGACAACATTTTTTGTGGCTACTGGAGTTATGACAATAATTTCCCAGAAAATCGATAAATTTGTCATAACATCAATTTTTGAATTTTTAAAACTCACAAAAAAAGGTTCAAAATATTCAGCTTTGTCCATTAATTTTTTTATGTCAACTTAAATCTAGTTAATCTGATAACTTCTTGGGACAGCCGTCGCATTTCTAAGATGTTTTAGGTAACACTAGTTAGGATATCATAGTCCGATTCGGATTAGGTAGGAATATAGTGGGTACCTAAGGTTTGATCTTCACGTCAGACGGGGGTAAATTGAAGCTTGCTACAAATGAAGCTATAGACATTGAAAGATTGCAGCCTACGTATGCTTTCGAGGATTCGCGCAGGATGGCGACAGATGAGGCGGAAATCATCGGAACTAATTCTGATATTCCCTTTGGAAGACAGCTGATGACATCTGCGACGACAGAGATGCAAGAAAGGACGAACATTTAACCAGAGATGGTTGTAAAGTTTCTTTTTCTTGGTGTACGTCGCAGTTTCCACTTTAATCTGAGCATTCAAAATAATTTTGGAGGGCAATTCCATAATAATGTTACGGATTCTTCATTAATTTTCTAACAAATCCTCCCTCCTTTCTCGTGAGCTGAATTAAATTGATTCTCTCAGTTAATCCCGGAATACGATGCTCATCGAACGGAATACATGAATATTTAAATGAATTAATCTGTAAACCGTTGAGACCTGGGGACTTTATGTGGATTACCCTCTTGCCATGCATCTGGATTTACATTCCGTTCTCCGCTTTGAAATATGCGAGCTACAATGTGTGAAACCTACGTCAGAAGTGAAACGGGGATTTGACGAACAAGCAATCTCAAGATGTTTGACTTTGCTTCACGCTTCAGACAGTTCAACCAAAATTCAATTGTTTCAACGTTGATTGCCTCAAACTGTGATTTTCGAATACGCGACAGATTTCTCAAAACTGTCAAATTTAATGTGTTTTAATTCTCAATACACTTCAAATACACATATCATCATACAGTTCAAATACATAATATATTATGTATTCTCCTGTTAGTCGATGTTTTACACTAAAAATCAATATCCTTTAATACACATCAGTATATTATAAACGATATTATCAACTTCACTTCGTGATAGGTACGATTATACATAAAGTCATACAAAACAGGGCATTTCTCCAAATCGAAACTTCCACTTGCATTTTAAGTTTCAGAGCTTTTTGGACACCATTGGTTTTGTGACTGTTTATGTTGGCCTAGCCAATGTGATCAGTGATGAGTCCTCGTCCCTTGAATAACTGCTCGAAATCATGGGGGTCACAGTCGGTCGCCGTTCGTTCCTCTTTCCTGGTTAGTATTTCTCTCAAGAACTGGCGTTAGCGAATAAAAGGTTTTTCCCACATTTTGCCGGTAATTAATGTTAGACTTTGAATCCAGTGGCAATCTTATAATTTTTCAGCTCCCAGGTAGACGCACTAGTGAAATTCAAAAATCCTAGAAAACTTCAAATTTAGATACATTTTTTTAACTTTTACGCAGGTTTTTGAGATAAATAATAACTCGGAAAGAGGAACGAACGGCGACCGACTGAGACCCCCTCAATTTTTATGAAATTCTCAGGAGCGATTAAGGTGAGTCTTGGATCGGTACCCAGTGAATTCCACAGTTGCGTGTGCTCATACGGAAACATAGTAACTAGAATATGTTTTTCTCATAATACAATGGCTCGATTGTTCTCAAACTTGGAGAGAAGTTTGGTGTTGGGCCTTAAAAAGAATTGGCACTGATTTGATCATGATCGAATTAGTAGGAGGTGAATGACCTAAAGTGAAATGGCCTCCCGTTGCTGTTCATTGAGATAAGAAATGAGAAACATGACCGTAAAAATAGTATTGTTAATTTATAAATAAATCTGTAAGTCACCAACAAATTATGTACGTCCATATTATTCAACGTGATGAATAATTGCTTTGCCGGCCAACCTACTTGGCAAAATTTTATCGTAAGAATTTATTGTTCAATTTATATTTAGGTTTTTTGTAGTTTACCAAAAAGGGTAAGGGTGATAATCTTCATCTCCCTCTTTAATCACAAGGTGCGTTTCAAAGCCTTCAATTCCTTTTTGCAATTTTCCATCTGAATTTCTCTTTCCTTCGGTGCCTGCAAGTATTACATTATTTTAGGAGAGAGGCATCTTTCTTCATTATGCTCTCTGAGTCCGTAATAGGCCGCCAAGAAAATAAATTATGCAAGAGGAGAGCAAAAGATAGAGAAAAACAAAGAAAATCGTAATGGGATGGTATCTCAAGGAAAAGTGTAGATGGAAAGAAAGGAGGTGGAAGCGACGTAGCTTTGTTTTTAAAGGAATGTAAGGCAATTCCCAGGAGTCTGGAGAGTTGGAGAAACAATGAGATTACAAGAGGGGCAAATTAAAATCTTTGTAAGTGCTCTTCAAATAATTATTTTTGATCTTATTCTTATTGCGGATCTTGTAGAAAATGGTCGTCAATGTAACTTCGCTTTTGTTGTTGTCACTGAACAGCAACTTCAACACAAGTACCATAGTATGTACAATAAAATCATGTATACTAGCTGGACATAAACATTATATTATGTTGTGTTTGTGAATTTTCTTTTATACAATTAAATGGGAGTTTTTTCTACAATAAAAGTTCTTTGTCGTTTCCAATCACTTTTATTCGTAGAGTGCTTTCGACAACCCTGTGGTTGTCATTGATAATTCTAGACAACAGAATGGAAAGAAATACAATGGCATGTAGGTAACAATGGCAACATGAATGAATGTAATGGAAAAGTGAGAAATAGCTTTTCTAAACAATGGTGAATGGATGAAGAGAAGATTCAGTAAGTACTCACTAACAACTAGAGGACAAGATTTCGGTGTAGACCACAAGTAGCCACTACTGCAGATAACTAACAAAATAGAGGTTTGTTGTCACCTGCAGGGTCGCCATAATGTTCCTCACTTCAGGACTAATCCAGAAGCTGCTGGTAAATACGAACGGTGTCAACAACGTCTGATTTGAAATTTACTGTACCTATTACTATCTTTATTTAAACGGAATACTTCTAATAGTATGCATTATTTTTCTAAAATGTTTTTTGGAAGAATCTGCCCTATCATTTCTTTCCGTTCATCGCCAGCAATCTCATCAGACACCATGTACAAATCAACCTGGTCATCGCCGAAGTCGTTAATCGTGGGTTAAGACTTCAAAGAACAAAATTGAAGCGAAGTATCTTTTCATTTACGCCCGAAATTTATTCGCCTTTTCTTCCTTGAGAATTCCGACTATCGACCTCTATACCAAGTACTTTGATAACATACGAGTATATAAATTCCAAGACCGTCGGAAACTGAAAGTAGGTACCTATAGTAAGAAAATAAATTCGTACTCAGCACCTAATATATTTGTTTATTTATATTAAATACAAAATATTAACAATAACTTGGTAAAGTTTTGACCGCAATAAAGATTATTGCCAGGGTGTATGACAAAAATACAGATAGGAAATCACGGAACCAAAGTTGTTCGTCAAGGTCTAGAATGAACAATTTGAGAGATAGATAATGTTGATTTGATGGATAATTGGATACTCCTCCCAAAAATCATTGACAAACAGCATTAATTTATTATACTCCCAGGAATTCGGAAGTGAATGTGTCTAATGACAGGATTTGAAAGAAAAAAATGTCCTGGTGTTCTCAGCCATCACAGGAACTTGTGTGCTTCGATTAATTCAAATCATCAGTTCGTTGGGAATGTGATGGGCTCGCGTACCAGAGCAGATTCAATTACGAATGGAAGCCCGGGGACTCGGATTCTCATTCAGACCGTTGGAAGAGAAGATGCATTTTGGGGAAGCAATCAAGTCAAGGAAAGTGGGATTCCCTCGTGACTATTAACGGGAACGCTGTGATGGCATATTCGCGGATGGGATGTTTTTTGGATCAACAGTTTGTTAGTGAGATCCTGCTCCACCAGAGCGTGATAGGTAACTTAATGAAGGTGACTCGGCGGTATGGGGGAAACGCAGTCAGTTTCTGTCTGAGGTAACGTAACGGAAGTCCCGGGAGGGGGCCCATCGCAATTAAGCCAAGGCGCCCGTGCTTCCGTGGGTTTAAAGGAGTGAACGCATACCAACTACGAGAATATCCACCGACAAAACGCCTGGCAAACTCTGAGAATGCGGTGAAATATACGTTTTAGTCGGGCTATGTCAGCTCCGTGAAGAGCGCCTTCCTTCAGTTTCATTTCGCCTCGGAGTAGACAAATGGGTTTTCGCAGAAAAACCGTAATTTGCTCCTACCTTGAATGCAGGTTGCTATAAAGTATGTTCCAAACACCAGCGAAAGAGCCAAACCTCTTGAAGAATCTTTCGTTGAAAGGAACAAAAACTTTCTAAACTATTCAATTACTATTGACCCTGTGCGAAGAAACACTGGAAATTGAAAACAATCTGAGAGGTTGAAGTTATGAGTGAAAAAAATTGTTTAGTAATGCATGCATTCCTCTTCTACATTCCTAGTCCTCAGGGATGGATTAGTCCAATTTCAACCTGTAAGCGGTAAAAAAAATCATCCCTATTTACCATTCTACTGCATAAAATAGTATCACTCAATTATTTTAGTAAGCATGTTGAGGATGTACCACGTAATTTTCACCATTAGGTATGAGAGCCCAAAACTTGAAATAACTTATTTCGGAAAAAAAGGACCCCTCTGTCACCCATAGCCACCATAACATTTCTAGCGACATGCTTGCCTCAAATTCGAATAGGATTTTAAAATCCATGATTTACGATGCCCAGCATGCGAATTCAAATCACATCTGCGGTCATAACGATGGTCTTATATCTGTTGGTTTCGTTAAGTAGTCCGTAGAAGATCATCTCTGCATTTGAGGTGAAACACCAAGAAAAACACCCTCCTACGAGGTTTCTAGTGTCCTGGCACCATGGTGACTCAACTGATTTGACACTCGGTGGCACAAAAAGGGTTTATTGATTATATTTTCTGATTTTCAATGCTTGGGTACCACTGGTGAGCCTTAAAATAGGAACCGAAATACAAAAAAAATCGTCAATTTCGTTAATATATGATTATTACTCCATTTTCCGCTCCCCTTGCTAATTTCGAATCTCTAATGGAGGGAATTCCAATTTCGAAACTTTACCAACTCAGTGCACAACTAGGCAGATTTCTGCATCAAACCAAAAAAAAAAGTCTGCCAAGTGGGTGTGGCACATAGCATCCTCGTATCCATAACCCGATTATATAGATGATCCGATGCATAGTAGTTAATCTCAAAACACCAATCCCTAACTACCTTTCACTACTCTCATAGGGGACCATCTAAACGCTAATCTGGACAATCCTAGAAAATTTCATCAAATTCGGATGAAAAATTAAGTGAGTAGATGTATGTGATTGGATCAAAAAAATACTTAGCCTCTGCTGGGATTCGAACCCGCGACCCCTGGGGGACTGTTGAAGTTACGGCTGTTACAAGTAATTCACGTTTGCGCATGCGCAGTCGCTTCTATCAGTCCGGGGGTGATGATTTTCATAGGGGACTATCTACAACGTAATCCACATAGTCCCTGAAAATTTCATCGCAATCGGGTGGAAAATGTGGAAGTTATGGCCGTTACAAAGGAATTCACGTTTGCGCATGCGCAGTGGCTACTATCAGTCCGAAGGTGGTTATTTTCATAGGGAACCATCTAAATACTAATCTGCAACATCCCTGAAAATTTCATCGAAATCGGGTAGAAAATGTGGAAGTTATGGCCGTTACAAGGCCATTCACGTCAATTCACGTTTGCGCATGCGCAGTGGCTACTATCAATCCGAAGGTGATGATTCTCATAGGGGACTATCTATATACTAATCTGTAATATCCCTGAAAATTTCATTGAAATCGGACGGAAAATGTTGAAGTTATGGCCGTTACAAGGAATTCACGTTTGCGCATGCGCAGTCGCTTCTATCAGTCCGGGGATGATGATTTTCATAGGGGACCGTCTACACACCAACTCGCACAATCCCTGAAAATGTCATAGAAATCGGACAATAACTTCGTATAGTTATGCGCGTTACAAGGAATTCATGACAGACACACAGGCAGACAGACAAACAGACAGACAGACAGACACGGAACCAAAATTGTTCAGAAAGATCTAAAACGCAAAACGCGAGTGGAAATTTTGATTTTGGAGAACTTTTTTTTCGTCTTCGAAAAGTGAAAACAAAGCTTCCGCTACCTTGGTAGGCTCGGAAGCAAAAAGATACAGGTATCGTTTTTTTACCAATTTTAAATAGTATTGAAATTTTACAGACCACGAGGAGATGTGTAGGACCAACCTTTGTTTGCTCACTACGAGTTCTTAAGGGTTGGACTTACGATAAATCAGAATCGCTAGTGTGAATAACCAAAGAGGTCTGATCTCCGTTCAGATTTACCTGACTAAAATGCGATCGCTATACGTTTCTTTGAGCTGAATTCAGTTTTGCATCCATTGCAACCAGTATTCAAATTTCCACATGAAGGAACCCCAACTCCTAATTTCTTCGAATCGAGTGTGAAGCGTTTATTTCTTCCAAATAGACTTGACTATGGATGTGTGAAGAAGGTAGTTTGTAGCTAAAATACCTATTGTTGGAAGGTTAAAAAAATAGTGAAAATGGCAAAGCTTTGATCTTTGCAGACGAGTGATCTGTACAGAAAAATAATGAACCTAAAAAATTTTTTTTTTTTTTTTGCAGTGTTTTTCACTTCGATTTTTGGATTCTACGTACGTTAAAACGTAAAACATCGAATTTTGATGTAGACTTTTTGTTCCTTGATCGATTCTAAAATTTTTCTCTTTTAAGAATAGGTTATGACTGCAAAAAATGTGTTGGATTAGGAAGTGGATTCACGTTTCAGTCCACTGTTCCTGATTTCATTCATTATTATCTGGTCAAGGGATTGGAAGACTAACCACGGACCAGAGAAATGAAAATCCTTCTCCATATTCCAACTGGAAGGCGTCGGATGAAATCTTCTACCGTTTCCACCGTTTTAGTTCCGCTTTGCCGCTCTATTAATTTTTAATTTTGTTCTAAAACGTAGCAAAGGACGTAGTTCAGGGGATCGGAAAGGGGTTATCAAACTCTCACCCTTATGAACGGTACAGCTTCACTCGACAGTGTGGTGAAGGTTACGAGTTCACAAATCAATGACGGACGGCAAAATATTATTGACGGCGACTCTTCCACTTTTCGAAGGTTATGCACATAATATTATCATCTGATAAATCAGTCGTAAAGGGCAGATTAAGAAATTTTTTCTGGATTTCATAATCGATTACACAGAACAACTAGTGAAAATGAGACTTGATAATCATTTTTTGGCAGTTTCTTGATCTGAAATCCATGAACAAAAAGAGAGAGCAGACCGATTGGTAAAAATCCAAAACTCTAAGTGAAGTAGTTTCAATTTTTCGGACACGATCTAATGATGTTACATACATTTTATTTTGTAAACACCAAATTGAAAACAAATAAATAAAGATAATAAAGCGTTTCTCTTTCGAATCAAATGAGATAAGCTCAGTCACCCATTCTGTTAAAGCTTGAGATAATTCGGTGCAGCTAATTCAAAGGAATAGAGCTTTACTATCCCTAGCGGAGGAAATATGAACTAATGCTGTAAGTGTGATATAAATGTTTGTATCGCATCTTGGTTAGCTAAATTTCAACCGATATTAGACCTCTTTGGTGAGTGACACTCGCGATTCTGATTTATCGTATGTCCAACCCTTAAGTACTCGTAGGCAGCGAACGGTTTCCTACAAAGCTCCGGGTGGTCTCAAAAAATTCTAAAATTTCAATACTATCTTGCATTGGTGAAAAAGTAATAACTTTATTTCTAGAGTTTTCGAGCTAGGGCACTCTTGAAATTTTCAACCCTTAATTTTGACCCTATAGAAGCGACCCACAAAAGCGAGCTACCAAAAGCTTCGCGGCACAACTAGACCCCAAATGGAGCCCATATACCAAATTTCAATCAAATCGGTCCATAATTGCTATGGACAGTGCCGCGTAAGGCATCCAGTGGACGGACGGGAAATTTTTCATTCATTTTGCTTCCTCACTACCGAAGGTAGGGAAGGGAAGCTTTGTATTCGTGAAAGAAGTGAAAAAAAAAAAAAATGTCCTCCAAAATCAAAACTTCCACTTGCTTTTTGCGTTTTAGAGCTTCCCGAACAATTTTGGTTCCGTGTCTGTCTGTCTGTCTGTCTTTCGGTCTGTCTGTGGTCAATCCTTGTCCCGGGCAAAACTATACTAACCTGTGGTCCGATTTTGATGAAATTTTCAGGGATTGTGCGGGTTAGGTCCTAGACGGTTCCCTATCAATTTCAGCACCTTCGGACCAATAGGAGCGAGTGCGCATGCGCAAACGTGAATTTCCTGGAACCTCGGTTTCTCGGTTTCTAATGAACCGATTTTGCTCAAATTTGGAGGTTAGTTAGGGACTAACTTCTGAGAGGCACCCTATAAGTTTCAATCAAATTGGTCAAGCAATAGCCGCTGCGCATGCGCGAACTTTAAATTTATTGTTACAACCAAAACTCCGCAACTATTCAACCAATTTCGATGAAATTTTCATGGATTGTGTGGTTTAGGTCCTCGACGGTGGACCGCTAAATAAAATTCTACGTTGAAAATACAAAATATTATAAACTATAATACCTTATAAAAATTATAAAAATATTATGAACATTAATACCTGCGACCCTATCCCGCATATTATCGCCAATATTTTGGTATTCAATAACTCTTTGAATCATAATTTTTTCGCCAACTGATTCTATACGTCCATGTTACAATGAGTGAGGAAGCTATACTGCCCACCCAACTTGGCAGACGTTTTTGATTTCCACCTACCTTGAAATGCAAAAAATCCAATTTTGAGGGGGATACAATTTTTTTTTCTTGCTCGATTCCAATGGTCCGTTATTTAAAATAATAAACCAAAACTGAATCATCGACTTTGCCGCACCCGCGAGTATTGAACTACCCAACGGACGTACTCTGGTCATCGTAAAAGAACTTGATTATGAAAAGTCACCTTACCTCGAACAGATATATGCCTAACTGCCCTCCGACATTTTTCTACTGGCGTTTTCTGAGAAAAAGTATCAAGAGGAAAATTCTTCTCATTTGCATTCGGTCTTGACGCCTTTTGCGTTTATCACTTGGCTTTGGAGGTAATAGAGGGAGGCCAGGATTGCCGCCATAGTCGGTGCGAGTAGTCATTTCCCCGAAGAGCAGTAAGTAAAATAAGGCACAAGGCGCCCGCACCGAATTAGCTGGAAGAAGGAGCGCCACCTGGGGACCAACAGGGTCCCCAACAGCTCTCAGACACTCCTGGGAACTCTATAAAATAAAGACTTTGGACTTGCCTGTTTATTTTTATTGTTGGCACTCATTCCGTGGAAGATAAAAGTTTAATCTTCTTTGACCTACGGGAGACGGTTCTGAGAAGTTATGAATTATGAAGTTACTCATGTGATGGGCGAGTGAGTTAACACTGTAATCTGTGTAGTGTAAAACTGTTCTAAGTAGGTCACCTACCCGGTGGGTGAACAGTTAACAGCTAGTCTATATGTTTTGGTTTATTATTTTCGAAAATAAGCCTTACGAATCGAGCAAGAAAAGAACAATTTTAACCCCCCCTCAAAATTGTCGTTGATGTCAGTCACTCCTAAGGGGTGAAAATTGAGGGTTGATATTATCAAGAGTGCCCTAGCTAGAAAACTCTCAACATAAAGGTATCGCTTTTTCACCAATTTCAAATAGTATTGAATTCTTGAAAATTTTTGAGACCACCCGGAGCTCTGCAGGACAAGCCGTTCGCTCCCTACGAGTACTTCAGGGGTTTCCTTCGATAAAACAGAATCACGAGTGTGATTCACAAAGGAGGTCAAATCTCCGTTCAAATTTTATCTTACTAAAATGCGATCGCTGTTCATTTTTGGTTTATTATTTTCAATAATAAGCCTTTGGAATCGAGCGAGAAAAAAAATTTTAACTCCCCCTCAAAATTTGATGTTTTACGTTTCAAGGTACGTACAATACGAAAATCGAATAAAAAATTCCCGTCCGTCCGCCGTACGCCGTCCGCCGTACGCGCCACTTTTCTTAGCAACACTGGACCGATTTGGTTCAAATTTGGTATATGGGCTCCATTTGGGGTATAGTTGTGCCGCGAAGCTTTTGGTTGATGTAGGTCACTTCTAAGGGGTGAAAATTAAGGGTTGAAATTTTCAAGAGTGCCCTAGCTCGAAAACTCCCGAAATAAAGGTATCGTTTTTTCACCAATTTCAAATAGTATTGAATTTTTAAAAATTTGTGAGACCACCCGGAGCTCTGTAGGACAAACCGTTCGGTCCCTACGAGTACTTGAAGGTTTTCCTTCGATAAAACAGAATCATGAGTGTGAATCGCAAAAGAGGTCTAATCTCCATTCAAATTTTATCGGACTAAAATGCGATCGCTGTTCATTTCTTCGATTTGTATACAGTTTTGCCTTCTGCGTAACCAGTAATCAAATATCCGTATGAAGCTTTCTATTTTTCCAATCGAGTGTGAAGCGTCCCAATAAACGCGGCGTTCTTTCCAATAAACTTGATTGTGAAGGTGTGAAGCCAGTATGGTGTGGTAGGTAGTACCTAGCTGGTAGGTAAAAAAAATGTTGGTGGGTAAAAAACGCTGCAAATCATTGCTCAAAGGCTTCTTCACTCTTCAGATCACTGATCAGCTGAGTGAGCTCCGAAGCCATTTTCAATCCTATTGAATGGTAGTACTCTTCCAGGCGTCTCCAGCATTCGAAGAGATCTTTTTCACTCTTCAGATCACTGATCAGCTGAGTGAGCTCCAAAGCCATTTTTACTCCTATTGAATGTAAGTGCTCTTCCAGGCGTCTCCAGCATTCGAGAAGATCTTCTTCAGTCTTAAGATCACTGATCAGCTGAGTGAGCTCCAAAACCATTTTTACTCCTATTTAATGGAAGTGCTCTTCCAGGCGTCTCCAGCATTCGAGGAGATCTTCTTCACTCTTCAGATCACTGATCAGTTGAGTGAGCTCCGAAGCCATTTTCAATCCTATTGAACGCAGAAAGCTGAAATTTGAGAGGGAAGGTCAAGGGAGAATACAGATGGTGGTAGGTGCTATTGATGGAGAACCAGTGATCTATACAGAAGGGTGATCTATACAGAAAATAATAAACCTTTGAGCAATGATTTGCAGCGTTTTTTGATTTGTATTCAGTTTTGCTTTCTTAGCAACCAGTAATTAAATTTCAATATGAAGCTGTCTATTTTTCGAATCGAGTGTGAAGCGTTTAGTTCTTTCTGATAAACTTGATTGTGAAGGTGTGAAGGCAGTATGGTGTGGTAGGTAGTACCAACGGATGGTTGGTGAACAAAAATTAGTAAAAAAACGCTGCAAATCATTGCTCAAAGGTTTATTATTTTCTGTATAGATCATCCTTCTGTATAGATCACTGGTTCTCCATCAATAGCACCTACCACCATCTGTATTCTCCCTTGACCTTCCCTCTCAAATTTCAGCTCCTGCGTTCAATAGGATTGAAAATGGCTTCGGAGCTCACTCAGCTGATCAGTGATCAGAAGAGTGAAGAAGATCTCCTCGAATGCTGGAGACGCCTGGAAGAGCACTTCCATTCAATAGGATTGAAAATGGCTTTCGAGCTCACTCAGCTGATCAGTGATGTGAGGAGTGAAGAAGATCTCCTCGAATGCTGGAGACGCCTGGAAGAGCACCTCCATTCAATAGGATTGAAAATGGCTTTGGAGCTCACTCAGCTGATCAGTGATGTGAGGAGTGAAGAAGATATCCTCGAATGCTGGAGACGCCTGGAAGAGCACTTCCATTCAATAGCATTGAAAATGGCTTCGGAGCTCACTCAGCTGATCAGTGATCTGATCAGTGAGCAATGATTTGCAGCGTTTTTTACCTACAAACATTGTTTTTACCTACCATTTTTTTTACCTACCAACTATTGGTAGGTACTACCTACCACACTATAATGGCTTCACACCTTCACAATCAAGTTTATTAGAAAGAACTAAACGCTTCACACTCGATTCGAAAAATAGAAAGCTTGATATGGAAATTTGATTACTGGTTACGCAGAAGGCAAAACTGTATACAAATCGAAGAAATGAACAGCGATCGCATTTTAGTCCGATAAAATTTGAATGGAGATTAGACCTCTTTTGCGATTCGAACTCATGATTCTGTTTTATCGAAGGAAAACCTTCAAGTACTCGTAGGGACCGAACGGTTTGTCCTACAGAGCTCCGGGTGGTCTCAAAAATTTTTAAAAATTCAATACTATTTAAAATTGGTGAAAAAACGATACCTTTATTTCGAGAGTTTTCGAGCTAGGGCACTCTTGAAAATTTCAACCCTTAATTTTCACCCCTTAGAAGTGACCTACATCAACCAAAAGCTTCGCGGCACCACTAGACCCCAAATGGAGCCCATATACCAAATTTGAACCAAATCGGTCCAGTGTTGCTAAGAAAAGTGCCGCGTACGGCGGACGGCGGACGGCGTACGGCGGACGGCGTACGGCGTACGGCGGACGGACGGAAATTTTTTTATTCGATTTTCGGATTCTACGTACCTTGAAACGTAAAACATCAAATTTTGAGGGGGGGTTAAAATTTTTTTTTTCTTGCTCGATTCCAAAGGCTTATTATTGAAAATAATAAACCAAAAGGTTGGTAAAAAAAAGGTGGTATGTTAAAAAAATAGGTAAAAAAATGTTGGTTGTTTTCTGAATAGATCACCCTTCTGTATAGATCCCTCCCTACCAACCGTAGGTACCTATAACCTACTAAGGCAGTTTTGAAAATTTCGACCCTTTCATTTTTTAGGTTGGGTTTGAAAGCCAAATTCTCTTGTTGTATCCTGGTTTTAATGGACCAAAAAGCGACTTCCTCTCAACTCACCTCGTGTTCATATCGTAGTCTTCTGTTGAACCATTTCTTCCACGTCCCATCATCACATACTTGTCCAATTATCCAACGATGTGAAAGCATCAGGGAAAACTTCAAAAGTTGATCAGTCTTGAAGAATTTCTTCACGTGAGCTGCCCACTCCAGAAAAATGATTTATTACTAGTCCCCAAGGGTATTTCGTAGTGATTCTCACTGAAAACCTTAGATAAGTAAGTACCTGCAGACTCAATAAGCGGAAGTGGATCAATTATCCTCGTTGGAGCAGGAAAGAAGAAGTGGCTAAGAATGGTCAGGAATCAGGGTAATTGTTATCTCAGGGGCACTTGGTTCCTGGGGAAACTCCTAACTGGGACTCCAGTCACCTCACAAGTGGAATAAAGCAACGTTCGTTCCGGTTAATTGGAGGAGTAGTAATCACGGCTCGAAGGTTTCTAACTACGTTGGAGTTCGCCAGAAAAAGCCCCCCCCCCCCCCCGTTGGCCATACTATAAAGCTAGAGACCGCCCTTTGGGCACGTTAGTCCCTCACCTCCACTCCAAACCTAATCTGCGAGAAAGTGGAGGATAGAAACTTCGGTTCAGCCCTGGGGGATGTGATGCGAAGGTGAGGGCGAAAGAACGGATGGTTAGAGACGTCCCACAAGATTCCTTGATCCCCGATAACTGAGAGTTCTCACGTTTTACTGTACGTGGATGGGAGCTCTCTAGCATATTATTTTTGAGTAATAAACGTCAGTCCTAACAAACAATATTAAATTGAATCAACTAATTAATACCATCTGGGAATTTTACAAAGTTTATCTGATTGACAGAATTTATGGATACTTAATTTAAGAAAATTCAAGGATTCAATATATACCGTACGAAATAAGCTAAGTAGGAAATATGCCGTACGCGGCACTTTTGCCACTTAGCATTCACCGATTTTGATGAAATTTGGTGTGTTGGCTCCATTTGGGGTCTAGTTGTGTCCCGAAGATATTGGTTGATGTAGGTCAGTTCTAAGGGTTCCAAAATGAATTTTGAAATTTTGAAAACGACCCAACTCAAAAAATTTTGTTATAAAGGTATGGTTTTTCCTTCAATTTAAGATTCTATAGAATTTTTAGAATATTTGAGACCATGCGGAGCTCTGTAGGACAAACCGTTCGCTCCCTACGAGAATTTAAGGGTTTTACGTACGATAAATCAGAAACACGAGTGTTAATGGCGAAAGAGGCCTAATCTTCGTTCAAATTTTAGCTGACCGAAATGCGATCGATGTTTTGACATTTTCATGTCTTTGCTTTGGCACATAAACTGAAAAATCGTCACGAAAACTAAGCAAGTCTTGCTCACACGACTTGATTGTGAAGGTGTGAAGGCAGAGTATGGTGTGATAAGTAGTACCTACCAATGTTTGGTAGGTAAAAAAAAGTTGGTAGGTAAAAAAGTTGGTAGGTTAAAAAAAAAACGCTGCAATTTCTTCATGTTGGATGGTTGGTGGCTTTGCAGACGAGTGATCAATATAGAAAAATAATAAACCATTGTGTAATAATTTGCAGCGTTTTTTCGTTCATGTGCGAAAGTTAAGACATGAAATGTCAAAAACTTTGTACACAATTTAATTCCATAACTTCCAGCGTATACATTTAAACCGAATTTATGAAAAATACCAATCAACCCTCGCAGAGCACAACAGCGAGGCACAACTCGGCATGTTTTGGTCGAAGTCATCCCTCAAACGAATAATGGAGTTTGTTGTGGAGAACATTCCGGGGTTGATAGTTTTAAAGATTTTATGTAGTGTCAACGTTAAATTTCGAATTTAAATGAAATTAGGTTGCCTCGGCATGCGAAGTTGAGTGTGCAACTATGCAAACAAGCAGAATATTCAAACTTAGTAGAATGCATTGATGACCTATTACTGTAATTTGATAGGGCGTTTCGTCGACCACCCATGGCTCGCCGCGGTTGTTGAGCTTCTATGAATGCGAAGCTGGAGATGGTGGCTTCCATTGTGGTAAAGTTTGGGAGAGCTCTCAACTGGCTGGAACTCCATTCTGCGAGCATCCAAACTCGGACCAACGGACACGTTTCATCTCGGCACTGATAATGCCCCGGCCCACAGCGAGCAGAATCGTATACGCCCTTTGTTCTCTGGATCAGTCGTGAATCAACACTATGATGATATTGATTGCTTCATACCTTCCTAAAATAGTAGATCGCGTGTAGCTATCTCACGATTCAATCATGTTATTTTTTATGCAAATACATACAGGTTATGTTATTGTAGTATGTACGATATTATTATACTTGCTACGGAATAGTTCAGTGGTACAAGACTGAACTTTCAAGTCCCCAACTTATCTTTTGGGGTATCGACGTCGATAATGGGGAGGACACCCAGGACTCACCCGACGTCGGCCCAAGGGATGACGGAAGATGAAGAAGTTGGGATTGTGAGACAGGGATGAATGCAAATGCCTCAACAAAAAAGACCACCAATTGAGGTATCAGCCTACTAAGATTCGGGTGGTGATACCACGGATTACACCTACTGAGATGTCCAACTCACACAACTCCGTGTCACTTTTCCCGCACCTTACACCGCACCACGACAACGTTGCAGCCATCACGATGATGTTGTTGGGTTCCTACCAACCTTACGTGTACGATCTACCTACAACATACCTACCTACTTCAAAATAAACTTCATTTTGAAGAAATAAACGCTCCACACTCAATTCGAAGAGTTGGGGTTCTTTTATATGGAAATTTGAATACTGGTTACTAAGGACGCAAAACGAAATACATCATTTTGGTCAGCTAAAATTTCAACGGAATTTAGACCACTTTGGTTATTCACATTCATTCTGATTTATCCTAAGTGCAACCCTCAAGTTTTCTTAGGGGGAAAACGGTTTCCTACAGAGCTCCAGGTGGTCTCAATCGATTCTATAAATTCAATAGGTACTTTTACAAATTGGAAAAAAACCTTTACTTAGAAAATTGCCGCGTACGGCGGGCGGAAGGATTTTTTAAAATTCGATTCTCGGATTCTCGGATTCGAAAGGTAAACCATCACATTTTGAGGGTGGGTTAAGTACATTTTCTTTTCTTGCTCGATTCATTATCTATAATATAGATAATGGTTGGGGTATATGGTATATGGTTGGGGTTTTATGTATATTATACATAAAACCCCAACCATACGTACGTAGGTATGTCGCCCGAACATGGGGGTCCCGGGTTCGATTCCAGGCCGTGACATATTTTTTTTATTTTAATAAATTACGTGTTTATCTAAGATTTGTTTGCAAAAATTTTAAAAATGTTGATGCATTTTTTGGATATCACTAGGCACCAGCCGTTCCTTCATTATCATTAATGACTAATAAATTTTGGAACAAATTATCAACTATCCTCCTACTTAACTGAAGCGAAATCTTGGGATTACATTGTGAGAAATTTATGTTAATGGGAGTCTAAACAGAAACAAAGTTGTTAAGGAAGCTCTGTAGCGCGACATTGCTCCACGGTTACGTAATTTAAAATCGTCTGCCGAGTCGGTGTGGCACATAGCTTTCTCGTGTCCATAATCCCATAGTATACGATCATAGATGATCTGATGCATTACAGCTAATCTCAATATATTACTCTCTCTGGGGACCATCTACTCGCCAATCTGCACCTGAAAATGTTATCTAATTTGAGTGAAAAATAGTGAAGATATGGCTGTTACAAGGTTCTTAGTTTCGCACTTTACAAGGATTTCAGGGAACTGTATAAAATTCAATAGTTAGATGACAGTAAAACCTCGATGAGCACTAATCATAATCCTTTCCACATCTTGGGATTGTTCCGCGTTATTGGCTCTTACCACATTCTACCGGTTTTTAAGCCTTTTTTTCAGAGAAAAAGAACGGTGGCCAAAACGTAGTGGAGCTGCTATGTTACCAGGGGATCCACACGTGGAAATAAAGTGTCGTTGAGAGGAAATGCCGGAAACCTGTCTCCACTTTGCAGGGAGAAAAGGTGGAGGAGGTTTCTTCAAACGGCCCATCCAGACTCGCCCGTCCCTTCCCGACCCGCCTCTTCCGGTACCCACCACTTCTAATACTCCCCACCGAACCGTTGGTCCCTCTGCTTCCCACAAGCTGACCCACAAATCAAGGCAGGAACGTCTCCTTGTTCAATAATAAATGTCCTTTATTGATCGACAGCAAAGGGTTTCCTCCTTAGCTCGTCCTCACGTTGAATGAGGAAACGCTTCTGCGATTCCAATCACATACCCAGAACTGTTCATGTAGGTAATTGTTTTTAGTTCGAGTCATATATCTAACTGAAGTACACAAAAATTGAGAAAGCTGGGAAATATCAATTTCTAACAGGACACCCCATATTCAGGGTGTTTACACTTGAGATGGGCATAACAGTTATGTAGTTACTACAGGGTTCAATTTCACAAGACATTTCCAACAAAAAATGTCTCTTAGCAATTTTCTTTTAACCCACTTTTTCGCGTTTTCAACCTTACGGCACTGATAAGGTCATAACTCCCTTATTTCTCATGCAAGTTCAATTACTACACCGGTGGAAAGAGCGTTAAATTTCTAAGCTACCTAGAGCAAAAAGTCTCGCTCTTCATTCGTAATTTTCTCCCCAAAAACGCCTCCAGCCACTCTTTAGCTCTTACTGTGCTCTTTGTGTTCTAGTTGTTCCCCAAATCCAAATATCCGATGACAGGACATAGGTAGATTTTAGACAATAGAAGGTGAGATGAAACGAAAAACGCAGGGACCGCTTTTAACGGCTTCTCAGAAGACGAATTTTCCAGTTGGAAGGTCAAATTGAAACACCGCTGGGAAAAGTGTGTGCGTAGTCAAGGGAAGTACTTTCGAGGGGAATACATTTGAATAATCTACTCAAGGCAAACTATGAACCTAGGGGTTAAATGCCTAAAGTTGAGTTGTATTTCGATAGTGATAGAGCTTTGATTAAAACCACAGTCTCCATTTAATCTACTCTACGGAAGCTCAAACGCATAAATTGCTCGCAGAGAAAATTATCATCAGGAGAGAGCGAACTGTAATTAAAAATGATTTTCCCTACAGAGTAACGAGTGCGAGCCTTTGATGTCATAATTGCAATATACAATTTTAATTATGTATAGTTGTCATATACAACGTTGTCATAACACAGTACTAGTAATACCTACTGTATAAAACTCAGGTGATACACCGACTGTATGTTTTGATTATACGTAGTAGGCAAGTCTTTCTCCTAGTGCAAATCGAAAACATGATTCATCCGAATTAATAACACAAAGGAGTCCTCAAACTTGAAAGTACCTGCTTTGAAGTTTTCAGTCAACTGTTTCAATAGTAAATATGTATATTTGCGTTTTGTTTCGGTGATCAGTTAGAGCCCACCATCTTCTTTGGTGACGACATCTAGTTTCAAGTGTATCTGTACTAGTAACGAAGACCCCCTTAGATTTTTGGAGTTTTTAAATGAGAAACTATCTTTGTAAGAATCAGTTTAAAAAGTAATGATGAATGATTATTATTTCAATCTTTAAATAAATGTTCAGTTCAATTTGTGGAGTCCACTATCTCAACCTATTTATTCAACATTCAAATTGAATATAATTAAATCCAAAATTAATCCGGGTAAACATACTCTACCCGGATTAGAGGTATGTTGGTCAAGTTATTATTAAACAACGGATTTCAGTGAGTATTATAATTATGAATACACTGTGAAAAAAACTTTTTTTTTTTTTGTCTCGCTCGGACTTTGAAGTCTGTCAGGTTCAGCAATATTCAGATACAGAAATAGATAACTCCTCCCACCAACCTGTCCGTGTCATAATGTTCCTCCCTAGTGAATTAGGTGGTCCCTCGTTGAAAAGTCCACCAGCCCTTTTCTATTCCGTTTATTTTTTTCTGAATTATTCCAACCTTTCAAACCCCGGAGCAAGTTGGTTGTTCGGATGAGCTTAACGAGACCACAAACTTTCTTCGAGGGTGGCAGGCTGCGGGAAACTAAGACGTGAAACCGAGTTTATTTAATTTTTCCTTCCTCCGCCATTACCCGCACGCCACACATCGTCGCTGTTTTTACACTCGCTTGGAAGCTGTAGATGATGAAATTTATAAATATCTCGCTTCTCGACGTGTAATTTGATCGTATGGCCTCCCGACCTATCGGCCTTTGGATAATTGGAAGTGGTGGGGGGCCTCTTGGAGTATCCATGCGCTAACTTGGCACGTAGTTGGTGAGTGCATAATGTTGCTAACCGGTAGAACAAGGATAGACAAGATCACGAGAACACCCGGTAATGCATCATAACGACACTTTATTAATAGGTTGGCTTAATTTTACTACATGGACGGATAGAACTTTTACTGTAGCATTCTACGTAAGCACTTCAATAAGGTCATGCCACTATAAACTGGTAGGCGCTACACAAGTTTTCGGGTTCGTCTTGGTTTCTAGTGAATTTCATCAACCCCAAATTCGTTGCCGACCAAGTGCGTGCACAAATGTGAAGCTATTCAGACCTAGTAGTTTTCCTTCATTTCATGTGATCAGATCCCTCTCAACCATGAGTGGTTGTTTGGGACTGACATTTTGATGGGTATACCTTATGAATCTTGTTATCGGAATTTCATTATGATCTGACGATTGGTAGCATGAGCGAACTTGACATTTTTTAGTTGGGACTCGAGACCCTATGATTTTCATCACAATCTGAACTTCAGTAGCATCTGGGCAAGTATAAAATCCTGTTGTACGACAACCTTTCAGTGATATATTTTTTGAGATGAGTGTTCTACCATAGTAAGTCGTAGTTTAGCCGCAGATAGTCTCATATCGATTCGATTGTGCTTAGATTATTTATAGGCATTGTACACAAGTGAACACAGCCTAAAACTATACATAAACGGTACATTGTCCAGTTTTGTCAAACTTTCAAGTTTTGAGGATTCCCGTTACCATCGCATGTTCTGTAGAATCATGGCTTGACTATGAGGATGCTATATGCTATACCCCCTTGAAACGTTTCCGTTTGTCGTTCAGGAAGGTCTCAGACAGGTCAAAATTAATTCTATCGAGGATTTTGTTGTTTCTTCACTCTCTCACACACTTATGTGGCTCCTATGATCGGGAGGTGCTGGAATTAATAATCAAGCTTGAGAGCCCTGGACCAACTCCAGAGTTTTGCGAAATTTCCATTTCAGGTTAGATTTTCGTCCGACTGCCATTCCTGGCGTCGCGGGCTTCATCAGCTGTCTTCCTAAGGGAAGATCAGAATTTGTTCTGATGATTTCGCTCATGGCTTCTCATTGGCCTCACCGCTCTGGCGCGAACGGTCGAAAAAGCGACGGGTACCAGAAATTCGAACTCACGATCTCCCGCAAGGATCTGTTCGTGTCTCGGGCCCAGAATCGCTTCAGCGAACGAGCTACAGCAAAATTGGATCATGGTTTGATATTTGTGACATCACTAATTTAACCAACGGATTGTCTACGGGTAGTCGATCAACTCAAAAAACTTGGAACCAAAGCAATTACCGTTCGGGAAGCTTTAGAACGAAAAATGCGAAATGAAATGTTGATTTCAGATGACCAACGGAAGAATCAATATTTCCACCAAGTTAAGTAGCAATTTAGTGTGTTTCTTTAGTAATGGCAGCCAATTGGATGCCTATCTACTTGAGGATGCACGTCGCTATGATTTATTCTGTTGATGGATGGTACATGTCGTGGAAGGCACCATAGATTCCAGTTTATCTTATATGCATTGGATCCCCCCAGAGGAATAATTTATGCTGCCTTGCTCTTCTCAGCGGCATTCCCTCCTTTTTTTCTTCCGCCCTTCGATAATGTGTACTCAGTTACGTTCCTTTTCTGATTGAATCATCCAATATGGATTGGTCTCACCGGCTCTGATCAGGCGGCTTCAATTTCACAGGCCACTCCAGGGTCGGTCGTCCACTTGCTGGTGGACGAACTGTAATCCTGAGATTTCTAGCGTGGGATGTAACCACCGTGAGGTCGAATGTAAAGGTTACATTTGATTCTACCCGACAATCCTATAAATATGTGCAAAATACCTACAACTACTGTACCGTGAATTTATTTAAACGTCCCGCTACTTTCATATTAACGCGGTTCTCGGTGCTGTCCGTTCCTGTCTTCCGCCAGTCGTCAGGCAACACTTCCATGCAGATCGGTTTCCTTTCAATTATTCCGATTTAACTAAGAAAATGGATCATCGTTCTCTACAAATTTTATCCTCCATGAAAAGGGATATAATGAACTAAATCTCGAATAAAATTCATGGACGAATTTATCGCAAATTAGTACATCCCGTCATGTGCTGCCACCTGTAGGAGCGGAGGACAAAATCTCAGCTTCAACGTCCTTCTCCTCCTTCTTTGTTCGCCATCGCTGAATGCCGTACCTACCTCGTTTTCCCGTTCTACCGTTTTCGTCCGAAATTAATTTTATTCCTCGTTGGAAAAAAATTAAGTTCATCGGATTGATCGCCTTTCTCGGATCGCCTGTGGAACGAGCATTTACCGTCGGCAGCTCTTCACCACCGTTTTGGTAAGCCTACCTACATACCTGTTGGATTCCACCTTCATGCCGTCTGAAACGAGATGAAATTTTTACCATCCGATACCTCTGTTCTTAGCTTCTCAGAAGTCTTCCTTCGTCCGTTCGTCTCTGCCGTTCGCCCGGAGTGCTATATACCGTCTCCGTGAGTCCTCGCCGTGGATGTCAACGACGAGCGACCTACACTTCACGTACCGGTAGGTAGTACGCTAAATCTACCATACCTCACAACCTCTTCGAGCACCATAAAGCAAAATAATGAGGAATCCCTTCCTATTTTGATCAGTTTTAGGTCGGAGCCTGAATCTTTACTGCCCGCTCGTCCTAACTCGGTGATTTCAGTACACAGAAAGTACCGACCGCTTCAGAGGTTCCCGTCCTTCCCATTCCGAATCTGATAAGTAACAACTATAAGTACCCAAAGGGTCTAGGGATATATTTAATTTCGTTCATTACTAAATTCGACGGCCGATTCGAAATTCGTAGATAGTACCTATAATTATCTTGGATGTAGTACCTATGATTATAGTTTCGTGGATATACCTGTGACAAGTTCCTCCCTGAATATCGAGTCAAGTATCGACTATATAAAGATTTTTCTAGTTTCAAATTCATTTTGCTTAATAAAGCGCTTACATCAATTTGTTTTGTTTTTTTTCTCATACTCAACCTACTAGCCTGGGTCAGATCTTCTTTACTTACATTTCCATGGGTTCATCCCCGCTTTATGAAAATTTTTAGTCCCTTTTACTGTCACAGATATACTCATGGCGCCCAACGTAGTACTATGTATGGTATAATTTCACAATATTACTGAAATTTACTGTTTTCCGTTCACGACTTATAATTTTGCAAAATTTTCGATAATCGACTCCGTAAAGTTGGCTAAGTACCTATTACAATCTGTGTCAACTAACATTATAGTACTCAAATTTTCAAGTACTAATACGTTCGTGCATATCTAGTAGCAATGTCTTCTAAAGACCCTAGCGTCATTAGAGCTCAGCTTATTGCTGAAAGGGAAGAGTTGTTTGTTGCCTTACAGCACATCAAAGATACTAGTGCTAAGATAAATACTTCTAATGTTCAGTCGTTTCTACCAAAATATGAAAGATTGAATAAAATCGAGGAAAAACTCGATGGTCTAGCTGATCAAATGAGATCATTTAATGCAGAAGTATCTGATGAAAAATTGAAAATTGAAATTGCTAAGGTACATGTAAGTTTTATTGAAATTATCGATTCCGTTAAGTCTCATTATCTTCATTTTTCCAAACAAACTATTAGGTCAGCGAATCCTTCTCTTAGTACCGAACCTAGTAATTCCTCTTCCCAATTACCTCGTATACCTATTCCTCAATTCTCTGGAAATATCGAAGAATGGCTCAGTTACTATTCTCTTTTTGAGTCTCTGGTACATAAGGACGATTCACTGTCTCCTGTAAAGAAGCTTCAGTATCTCAAGAGTAGTCTGAAAGGCGATGCACTTGCTCTGGTTTCGAGTTTTCCAGTTTCGAATGAAAGTTACATCTTAGCTTTGGATACCTTAAAAGCAAGGTATAACAATAAACGTAGGCTCGCTAGCCATTTCGTTTCGAAAATTCTCGAATTCAAACCGATTCAAAACCAGTCATCAGCAGAACTTCAGAAATTTCTCAGCGTGCATCAGTCCAATTTTGATTCCTTAGCTGCGCTCAATTTAACTGATGTGTATGGCTTCGTGAAACTTCAGATAGCTTTGAGTCATTTAGATCCGTCAACTCGCCGTTCCTTTGAAGATAAACATTCAGATGTTGAGTTCCCTTCGTATGATTCGCTCATCAAGCATGTCACCGATCGCTTGCGTCGAGAGGAACTCATGGCCATCGAATGTAAATCTACTACAACTCAGTTTCGTTCTAAAGACCACAAGGACCAGACGAAATTTTCAAATTCTTCTAATACAAGTGGTAAAATGAATAAAAACTCAGAAGTAGTGGGTTTTTATAATGTAAATTCGTCTAGCGAAATTTTGCCTGTTTCGTCATTTCGTAAGGGTATGGTTCCTAAGAATAGAACAATCTCGTCCTCTCAACCAGATACTTCTACCTACGCTGTAACTCCCGTAGTGTGTTGGAACTGCGAAGGCCCGCATGTCTTTTCTTCGTGTAACCAACCCAGGAAGAAATTTTGTTATCGATGTGGATACAAAGATGTTAATGTTTTTTCATGTCCGAAATGCAATAACGATTCAAAAAAAGTAATAGGGAACCAGTCTCAGGGGTCGCCCTAGTTCCCTCTACAAATGAAGACCTCAATTTACCGCCTACTTTCGCACCCAATACCGTACCGTCTTCTGTCTCTTTTCGTCGATTTTCTCTCTCGCTCTCGCAGCCTGCCGTTCCGTCCGTCTCACCTGAAGCGACCTGTCAACCCTCGTCACTTCCTAGTGTGCCTTCTTCGTTTGTTTCGCCTATTGTGTCTTCCCGGAACATGTGGTCAGACCTGTTGGTCATGGAGTTAGTCTACTACCATGAATTTACGAGTAAAACTCCAATTATACCGGCCTTGTGTGACTCAGGTTCTCGTCTCTCTTTTATTGGAAATATTGGGTTACAAATGCTCGATATTGGTGTAAATAGAGACAATATCTGTGAATCAATTGAACCATTTATAGTTCAAATGGCTAACGGTAATAACGTTACAGTATATAACTGTTACCGCTTCAAGTTCTTCATAGGTGATCAGTTAAAATCACTATGTTTGTACTACTTAAGTTCCTTATCTTTTCCTATCGTCATCGGATTGGACTTTTTGGCAGCAAATCGAGTCATTACCGACGTACATACCAAAGTGTGGTGGTACTCGGACAATCCAGATCAAAAATTTAATTTTCAGAAACAATATATTCCGTTGAGTCCAAATCCACTTTTAACTGCATGTTGTGGTGTTAAACAGTTGGAGTGCTCGGAACGTAGGGTGTTGGAAAAAGTAGTTTCTGCAGGTCTTGAGTCATTGAAAGATTCTCCTGGCCTAACAACAAAAATTACGCATAAAATCGACGTTGGTAATGCAAGTCCGATCAGGCAACGTGCGTACAACTACTCACCCAGAGTCCTCGAAGCTATGCATACCCAACTGGATCAAATGTTAGAGTCACGTATCGTTGAACCTAGTCAATCTCCTTGGGCATCACCTGTCGTGATGGTCCGTAAGGGTGACTCTTATAGATTTTGTGTGGACTACAGGAAAGTGAACTCGTGTACTCTTAAAGACTCGTATCCAATGCCAAATATAAGTACTCTCCTGGATTCATTGCGTAACGCTGCGTATCTTTCTAAGCTTGACCTTCGCCAAGCTTTTCTTCAAGTACCTTTAGCAGATGAAGGTAGTCGAGATGTTACCTCATTTATTGTACCTGGTCGCGGACTATTTCGATTTCGCACAATGAGCTTCGGTTTGACGAACAGCCCCGCTACATTTCAACGATTGGCCGATTCTATCTTTTTAGATCTTTACCCTCAAGTGGTAGTCTTCCTTGACGACATTTTGGTTTGTACTCTCGATCTCAAGTCACACTGTGATTTGTTGAGGGAGGTATTTCGTAGACTCAAGGAGTCAGGCCTCCAAATTAATCCCGACAAGTGTGAGTTTGGTTGCAAAGAGGTACAATATTTGGGATATCGAGTAAACGCCGAGGGTATTACCGTCGATCCCGACAAAACTAAGGCCGTTATGTCGTATCCAGCTCCTACTAATGTTACCGAACTTCGTCGCTTCCTTGGGATGGCCAGTTGGTACCGCCGCTTCATTAGTGGATTTTCTACTATCGTCTCTCCATTGACAGCTTTATTGGGCAAAAAGAAGAATTGGAATTGGTCAGAAGAGCAGACTAATGCGTTCGAGACGTTAAAAAGGGCTCTAACTTCTGCTCCGGTTCTCTCCCGTCCAAATTTTGATATTCCTTTCACACTCCAAACGGATGCTAGTAACTATGGAATCGGTGTAGCTCTGACACAAGTACAAGATGGTTGTGAGAGAGTTATCACTTATTGTTCTCGTACTCTATCAGCTGCTGAAAGGAATTATTCAGTTACCGAAAAGGAAAGTTTAGCCGTCATATGGGGAATTGAGAAAAACCGTCAGTATTTGGAAGGATCAGAGTTTGTGGTAGTCACTGATCATTCAAGTCTGAAGTGGTTGTTCAGTTTGAAGAACTCGACAGGACGTTTAGCTCGGTGGATTCTCCGCTTGCAGCCATATACCTTCCGTATTGAATACCGTAAAGGCAAACTAAATTGTGTTGCCGATGCTTTGTCCCGTATTTCAAAATTTGAACATCTCGCTTCTGTCTCGTCTCCCGATGTCTCCATGACAAACCAAACACAAGATGAGTGGTATAATCGAAAGTTATATAAAGTTCGCCAGTCCCCAGAACTTCATCCTGATTGGAAAGTAGAGGGGAACAATTTGTTCTATTTCCGTAAATCCTTTTTGAAGGGAGAATTAGATGATCCAAGCGAGGATTGGAAATTAGTTGTACCATGTATCTTGAGGTCTGAGGTTTTGCGTGAATGCCATGACGACCTACAATCCGGTCATTTGGGCATTGCAAAAACACACTGGCGTGTCGGTAGACAGTATTATTGGCCTGGTATGTACCAGGATATCGTACGTTATGTTCAGCACTGCGATATTTGTCAACGGGTGAAGCCTCAAAACTCAACGCCGCGTGGTCTCATGTACCCTCGCTTCTCTTCGATGCCATGGCATACCGTATCAACCGATATCATGGGTCCATTTCCTCCGAGCTCATCCGGAAACAAGTATCTTCTCGTTTTTAAAGATGTTTTCACAAAATGGGTGGAACTTGTCCCCATTAGATCAGCAACATCGTCAGTAATCCTCAATAAGTTCAAGTCTGTCATTTTGAATCGATATGGTGCACCTGCTCAGTTGATTTCTGACAATGCGACAAATTTTGTTAGTTCATCTGTTAAATCTTTGGCTGAATCCTATGGGATAGAGCACAGGACAACTCCCCTGTACCATTGTCAGGCGAATCCCACCGAAAGAGCTAACAGAGATATTAGACAGCTGATAATAACTTATTTGGACAAGGAATCACATAGCAAGTGGGACAACTTTATCGGGGAACTGCAATTTGCTTTAAATAGTGCCGTACATGGTTCAACCAAGTTTTCTCCTGCCTTCTTGAACTACGGCAGAGAGATAGCTCCAGTACATTCTTTGTCTAGAAGAGTTTCGCCTGTTCAGGATTCTCCCGATCCCGCTACTACCGGACAATGGGCCGAGAGAATGAGAAAACTCGAAGAGCTTACTCATCTCGTCGAGCAGAATCTCCTGCAAGCCAGCTCGAGCCAGAGTCGTCGTTATAACTTACGCCGTCGTCCCGAACTCTTCAAAGTCGGAGATTTGGTCCTACGGAAAACCTTCTCGTTATCGTCAGCAGCCGACCGAATTTCAGCGAAGCTGAACCCCAAGTATGAAGGTCCCTTTACGGTAACGTCAGTCAGTCCTGGAGGTACATGCGTTCTGAAGGACAGCCGAGGCAATCGAGCTGGTTCCTGGCATCCTTCAAAATTGAAGAAATACCTACCCACCTCAACCGCTGGAGAGGGGTGTGTACCGTGAATTTATTTAAACGTCCCGCTACTTTCATATTAACGCGGTTCTCGGTGCTGTCCGTTCCTGTCTTCCGCCAGTCGTCAGGCAACACTTCCATGCAGATCGGTTTCCTTTCAATTATTCCGATTTAACTAAGAAAATGGATCATCGTTCTCTACAAATTTTATCCTCCATGAAAAGGGATATAATGAACTAAATCTCGAATAAAATTCATGGACGAATTTATCGCAAATTAGTACATCCCGTCATGTGCTGCCACCTGTAGGAGCGGAGGACAAAATCTCAGCTTCAACGTCCTTCTCCTCCTTCTTTGTTCGCCATCGCTGAATGCCGTACCTACCTCGTTTTCCCGTTCTACCGTTTTCGTCCGAAATTAATTTTATTCCTCGTTGGAAAAAAATTAAGTTCATCGGATTGATCGCCTTTCTCGGATCGCCTGTGGAACGAGCATTTACCGTCGGCAGCTCTTCACCACCGTTTTGGTAAGCCTACCTACATACCTGTTGGATTCCACCTTCATGCCGTCTGAAACGAGATGAAATTTTTACCATCCGATACCTCTGTTCTTAGCTTCTCAGAAGTCTTCCTTCGTCCGTTCGTCTCTGCCGTTCGCCCGGAGTGCTATATACCGTCTCCGTGAGTCCTCGCCGTGGATGTCAACGACGAGCGACCTACACTTCACGTACCGGTAGGTAGTACGCTAAATCTACCATACCTCACAACCTCTTCGAGCACCATAAAGCAAAATAATGAGGAATCCCTTCCTATTTTGATCAGTTTTAGGTCGGAGCCTGAATCTTTACTGCCCGCTCGTCCTAACTCGGTGATTTCAGTACACAGAAAGTACCGACCGCTTCAGAGGTTCCCGTCCTTCCCATTCCGAATCTGATAAGTAACAACTATAAGTACCCAAAGGGTCTAGGGATATATTTAATTTCGTTCATTACTAAATTCGACGGCCGATTCGAAATTCGTAGATAGTACCTATAATTATCTTGGATGTAGTACCTATGATTATAGTTTCGTGGATATACCTGTGACAAGTTCCTCCCTGAATATCGAGTCAAGTATCGACTATATAAAGATTTTTCTAGTTTCAAATTCATTTTGCTTAATAAAGCGCTTACATCAATTTGTTTTGTTTTTTTTCTCATACTCAACCTACTAGCCTGGGTCAGATCTTCTTTACTTACATTTCCATGGGTTCATCCCCGCTTTATGAAAATTTTTAGTCCCTTTTACTGTCACACTACGTGAATTTGATTATTTCTGCTATTCGGAGACGTAAAAACCTCTATGATATGAATAAATTGTTCACAATTCCCATATTATTATGTTTGTGTCTAATGAACTAGTTTTACAGTATAAAACTATAAATGAAAGAGGTTTTTTGAATCAGTTCGTCACTCTACTTTCAAGTCGCAAACAATAGTTGGATCAACTGCATGAAGAATAGGCCCTTCTATTTCGGTACTATGATGCCAGGGAATGTGAAATACTGTAATATACAATAATTTTTCACATCGGGGTACCATTATTATTTTCCTATAATGACTCTTTCTCAGTTCAACTTTGATAGAAGAATATAAATAAATCTAGTTAGTTTTCCGATTGAAAATCAGTAAAACCCATTCGACTATGAAAAGTTACCATATACTCAATTACCACATCTGAAGCGAATTCCCTGATCAAATTTAAGTCCTCGTTCCCTAATCAAATACGTTGATCAAATAGTTCTGCCTTTTCCAAACCTGAAACATGCGCATGAATTATCATTCGGATATAATATTATTATCTCACTAGTGAATCGTTGTGATTGATTATGAACACCCACATATTTCCACACCCACCTTCTACAACGTTTTACAATGTAAAGGGATCATCTCAACTGCTGAAATTAAAATTCTCGTAGCGAATATTACTTTTATCTCTTTCATCGGTTGTTTTAAAGCTCATATTATTTAATATAAAAGATAGCGTTCTCGAGGATTTATGGAGTGTACTGGATTAGTTTTTTAGGTTGGGATTGCTAAAATGTCGTACCGAAGTGGTGTATATTGTTAATAATTCTTGATACATATCTCTTCACGTGATGTTCAATCAAGGAAAATGGAGAACTTTCGAGGGAAGGAGAGGATAAATCCTTTAAAATTACTCAAAAAATGGGAATAGAAGGTTCTGTACAAAGATGCACATTATCACACTCAAAATACCCACTCAAAGAACTTCGCAGCGGCTGAAAGATAGGCATGTCGTGGGAGGATTTGGTTGAGAAGTGGGTGAAGGGAGAAACTCAGCGACACCTTTTTACGCCCTTCCCAACATCAGTTTCCCCTCTTCACGTTCCCAGAACGGAGGGATCAGGCGCTTGATGGATAGCCAATACATCAATTCTCATTTTTCTTCTGAAACCGAAGCGGAAGCTCCTTGAAGGACGGGTGGGTGAGGACTGAGGGTTAAGAGGCAGCTGGCCCAAAGCTCCTTCAGGAAAAGTACCAGGCCTGGCCAGACAATTTGACGTCAGAGAATTCTCTAGGGAGCCATTTTTAATGCAAGCATTAGTCCAAGACCTCAAATAAACTATGGGGCCTCGCTATAATTACATCGTCTAATAATATACGATACGTGTTCACATCACAGCTTTCAATCTAACATCTGAACAATAAATGGAATTGATTTATTTCCCATTAAAGTTATACCTAATTAAATTTTCCAGTTGATTCTCAGGGATGGCTATTCTATTCGAAGTCGAGGAATATTGCACATGTTTAGCTTATGATAATGAGCCTTCAATCGAATGGTTTGAGCGTTTTTTTGACAAAGATCATCCAGAAATGTCTGATGAATTTTTACTCCCAGTAGGTACCCCGAATCGATCATTCCACTCCAAGATAGAACCATTCACACTTTTGTTCTTCCTGTAATGAGTCTTACAAAAAGTCCAACGTGAATAAACCCTAGCGATACTCCGTCACTCTTCATGACTGTTCAGAGTGATTCTTAAGGAGTCATCCTCACTGAATATTCGAAAGTAGGTACTCAATAAGATGAGTTTGCATGTACGAGAATCTCCTGTACGTTCCTGGGTGTTCACTGCCCAATGATTTCTATCAAGAGATGGAAGTGTAGAAAATAATGAAGATGGACCATGTGGGCGAAAATGGGTGTAAACCCTAATGACCACTCTTGTAATACCACACTGAAGGATCGGACTATCTCAATAACTGTAAATGAGTTGTATAAGGTACAAAGGTTCATTCAAGATGAATAACCAAAAGAGAGCCTAAAGTAATTAATACCTCACTCAGTAGTAGGTATAAATATTCAATCAATGACGATTTCAGAATTATAGAGCTACTGCGTTACCCATACAAAGTACACTAACGATCGGTAATCGAACTCCTGAAGCGTAGGCAGCCCGACTGCTCCCTCCCTACCAGTAGTCTGGACAGAACAAGCCCATCGACCATGTAACAACAATTACACAGTCCAACAATACCGCAAGGCCCTAGAGCTAATAACGCTCTCTAGCTTCCCCTACGACCGCCATGCTATTAGGCTGATTGTGGCCTCACAGAGGTAAAAGTCGGCTTTCCGCCAATAAGCCTTTAATTATAGCTACGGGCTAAGCGCCAGTTAATGGATTCTAAGGCACAGCTTCCGTGTAATGGAACCAACTCTTTTTAAGGGGTATTCGTTTTTGCTACGGAAACTTTCGACTTTTCGAGCCGTTTTTTTACAAACTTCATCGGTTTGATCAATGTTTTCTCGTGCCAGCTTCTAGTGCTTTACACAAGGAGAATTCCGATAAGTAGATACGTAAATATGAATTGATGTAACAATTCGTCTAACACTGTTAACATCCCGCAAACGCAAATAGAAACTTTTTTATTGAACAACTCCCTTTTCCACCCTCAAATGGATCCTTCACAAAAACGGATTCCACACTGAAAACAAATGTCTCTATGAAAAAGTACGCTTCCTAGGCTTTCTAGTTTCCAGTTAAAAACCACTCTGACAAAATCGTATTTTTCTGTTTCATAATTTTACAACATATTGGAACATACTGTAAAAACTGCAGAATTTTTTATAACTGTAAGTCGTACTTACAGACCACCAAATTAAGTAACAACAAACACAGAAATGATGAATTCGATGAACCTGACAGATTGATGTTGTTGTTAACAGTGTACTTACTTAATATTGTTTTGTTAGCCCTGGATAAACATGACGAACTGAACAAATGGTACAAACAGACACGGATAATATAAACTTAATAGATTCGTTATTAGATTAAACGAGCGCGCGCACAGCGGCAGACCGCAGACGAGAGTAGGTTGTCAAAAAACGCTGCAAATCATTGCTCAAAGGTTTATTATTTTCTGTATAGATCACCCTTCTGTATAGATCACTGGTTCTCCATCAATAGCACCTACCACCATCTGTATTCTCCCTTGACCTTCCCTCTCAAATTTCAGCATCCTGCGTTCAATAGGATTGAAAATGACTTCGGAGCTCACTCAGCTGATCAGTGATCTGAGGAGTGTAAAAGATATCTTCGAATGCTGGAGACGCCTGGAAGAGCACTTCCATTCAATAGGATTGAAAATGGCTTCGGAGCTCACTCAGCTGATCAGTGATCTGAAGAGTGAAGAAGCCTTTGAGCAATGATTTGCAGCGTTTTTTACCCTCCAACATTTTTTTTACCGACCAACTTTTTTTTACCTACCAGCTAGGTACTACCTACCACACCTGTCTTCACACCTTCACAATGAAGTTTATTAGAAAGAACTAAACGCTTCACACTCGATTGGAAAAATAGAAAGCTTCATATGGAAATTTGATTACTGGTTACGCAGAAGGCAAAACTGTATACAAATCGAAGAAATGAACAGCGATCGCATTTTAGTCCGATAAAATTTGAATGGAGATTAGACCTCTTTTGCGATTCACACTCATGATTCTGTTTTATCGAAGGAAAACGTTCAAGTACTCGTAGGGACCGAACGGTTTGTTCAACAGAGCTCCGGGTGGTCTCAAAAATTTTAAAAAATTCAATACTATTTAAAATTGGTGAAAAAACGATACCTTTATTTCGAGAGTTTTCGAGCTAGGGCACTCTTGAAATTTTCAACCGTTAATTTTCAACCATTAGAAGTGACCTACATCAACCAAAAGCTTCGCGGCACAACTAGACCCCAAGTGGAGCCCATATACCAAATTTGAACCAAATCGGTCCAGTGTTGCTAAGAAAAGTGCCGCGGACGGCGGACGGCGGACGGCGGACGGCGTACGGCGTACGGCGTACGGCGGACGGCGGACGGCGTACGGCGTACGGCGGACGGACGGAAATTTTTTTATTCGATTTTCGTATTCTACGTACCTTGAAACGTAAAACATCAAATTTTGAGGGGGGTTAAAATTTGTTTTTTTCTTGCTCGATTCCAATGGCTGATCATTGAAAATAATAAACCAAAATCGCTCTCCTTTAAAATTTAGTTCTCGCACACTAAGGTACATCTATTTCCAATATCTTAGGATTTTGAAGCTTTTTTTTTAATGTTCGAATTGAAAAGCTCTACAAATCTGCTGGAACGATTATATAATTTTTTTTTTGACAAACGACAAACTAGGATTCATGTGGAAATGGGATAAATATTGAGGAAAGTTTGTTACTACTGACCAACAGTCAGGATCACGAAATTCCAAAATCCAATCCAGAACGTTTTTAGAGCTTAGCTAGACACAATACGTCTGAAGAAAAAAAATATATATATAAGTATATCAACATCTCTCATAGTGGCTGAGGAAAATTTACCTATGTGTGAAATTAATTGTTTGCATGTCTCCCATTTTAATTGTTTTCCTCTCCGTCCTGGTTTTGTATTACATACCTTTGATTGAATAAGTGATGAAAATTTCAAGGTCTTGAATTGAATAGGAACCGATATAATGTAGATTTAAGGTCGAGGTCGCATCAGGCGCCGCCAGGATGGAGTAGACCCGTTAAAATTGATTGAGAGAGTAAGCTAATGTGAATATGTAAGCGGAGTAAGTCGTTATAGTGCTCTTGATTGAGTTAATCAATCGATATAACAAGATAACACTTTTTGACAGTTCAATTTTTGTGTTTTAATTAGATTTCAGCGTTCAACGTTTAATTTATGTAAACTTAGCTTGAAAAGGCTCCCGCTTATGGACACCTCTCGCATGAAGATGACGTTGTTCATTACGTGTTTTGGATTATGATAAATTCCAAGGGGCATATTATATCCACCGCGTTTATCAAAGCTTCACAAAGTACCTAACTTGAAAAGTGATTGATTCAGAAAGGCGTGACCTGCCTCATTCTCAAAGCATAACCCATGTTTAGGTAAAACGATTACAAGATGCCGTGCGCTGGGAGCCACTGCCAACAGTTGTAATCTTTCGAGGAAATCTTTTTTATTCTTCCCTATTCTCAGGTGACACGAACGGCAACGGAAGAGAAGCCTAATTTTCAGACTTACGTATTATCTTCATAACTCAAACCTGGGAAAAAACACTGTTCAAAAGCTAGATGTGATGTACTTTACATAAATAATACTCATATAGGTGACCTCTCTGCCTTCGACTGTTGTCTCAATGTGGTCATCAGAAGACAGAAGCTGAATTTCAACACTCTAGGGTGAATGAATTTTTAACCTCTACTCCGAAGCAGTTTTTCGGGAGGCTCTTGACGAAGTGCCAGAGAGGGGGGTTGGAGTGAACGGCGTCGTTCTCAATAACCTTCCGCATGCTGACGACACTGTGTTGATTGCTGAGAGCCCGGAGGATCTCCAAGCGATTATGGATGCTGTGGTGCATCATAGCGAGAGTAATGGGCTGTCCCTGAATGTAGCCAAGACTAAGGTCCTCGTTTTTTCCAAGCAACGAAAAACAGTCAATGTGGCTATCAATGGTACTCGGGTCGAACAAGTTTCTTCATATAAATACCTCGGTGCGCAAGTAAATGAACAATGTGACTGCAAAAAAGAAATTCGAGCGCGTATTGAAATGGCCAGGAGCGCATTTTTTCAAATGAGGAACTTTTTCACGCGCAGAGATCTCTCCTTGGTCCTTCGAATGCGGATGGTACGGTGTTATGTGTTCTCGGTGCTTCTGTATGGCTGTGAAAGTTGGACACTAGATCCCGGGATCGAAAGGAACATCGAAGCTTTCGAGATGTACATGTACCGGCGCATGTTGCGGATACCGTGGGTCGAGAAGATCACAAACATTGAGGTGCTCCAACGGATGTCTAAATCCGTTGAGCTTTTACTCACGCTGAAAGAGAGGAAGACTCGATACATTGGTCATGTCATGCGCGGTGATCGATACAGCCTCCTCAGATTGATTATTGAGGGTAGAATTCCTGGAAAGCGCTCGGTTGGAAGGAGGAATAATTCGTGGCTGAAAGACCTGCGAAGGTGGTACAATTGTTCGTCCATAGAAATATTTAGAGCAGCTACAGATAGGGAGGAGTTAGCCAATTGGATCGCCAACCTTCGATCGGAGACAGCGAATTAAGAAGAAGAAGAGGGTGAATGAGAGAGAATGTATCAATACATCAAGAACTTCATAAATAACAAAGCTGATCAAAACCCAAAAGTAGTACTTCGGCTCATTTAACAGATCAAGGTAGGTATCAAGTATAAGGAATATCGGCCGAAAAAAAAAATATTGGAAAAGCTGGCTGTGTGAGGGATTAGAACGCGAAAGTTCCAAAACTTGGGTATTGGAAGAGAAACGGGGAAACTTATTCAGAATTGTTGGTACCTGGGTACTGTGGAGATTGCCCCAACAAGAATAAATACAGAGAAAAAAGGAAGAAAAAAATCACAAATTTCTACTGATGTGGTTCCGGGGTGAGTCCTAAGTAGAGGGAGTGGGGTTTTAGTTGGTAGGCCCAATACTGGGGAGTCCAACACTGTTGGGGTGAACTTCCCCTTCCCTCTTAAAAAGTTTCTCCACTCCCGTAACAAAAAAATGATAATAATAAACTATTTATTGATTTATAATTTTATTTATTTATATTGATTTATAGTTTTTATTTATTGCTAATTTTACTTATCATTTTATGCTTCGTAACAAAGCATTTTGGCCGATTAACGGAGTAGGGCCGACATCGGGTAGGATACAAAAAACGAAAGCTTAATAGAATTCGTTCGGAGTGTTAACACTATGCCCGACCTGCAGTGCCAAACTTTGCAAAGATCATCCGACGACCGATTCCGAATCAAATATTTTCATTTTCCTATCTAGAATACAGCAAAAATTCAGGAACAATACGAATCCGGAAATTGAAAAATGTTCTTCACTCGCAGTTATGTAGCTCATATTGTAAAAAAAAGTCTCTCGAATACGACTTTGAATCGTATGATGAATACGGTGATGAAAGGCATAACGAAATCAAGAACGAAATTTCAGCTCACGTTCACGATGGAACGTGGGAAATAGTGGAACAAAAACCAGAAATTTTCCCAGTAGGTTGTCGATTTGTACTGAAAAACAAAATTAATCCTGATGGGACATTAGAAAGAATTAAGGCGAGATTAGTGGCTCGTGGGGTCGCCCAATCACTTAACATTGATTTTCACGAAACGTACTCAAGAGTATTTAAGCTGAGCTCCATTCGATTTCTTCAAGGAGTCGCATCTAGAATAAAACCCGAAAATTCACCAGATGGTTGTTTCAAACGCCTCCCTGGACGGATCTAGCAAGACTATCAGTTCACCCTGTTGATCATCAGAGAGGGGAATTTTCCATCCATTTTCAGCTGTTCGATAAAAACTCTGCAAAATCTTGGAGGATGAAACCTCCTACTGTGAAGCAGAAGAGAAGCTACAATGGATCTCTGAGGATCTTTGCGTCTAGCTGGCCTTGTTTTCGAAATAGGTTCATAACCCTACGTAGTAGAAACTTACTCAGCACGACTGTAAGTACACGACATAACGGCCAAGGACTTTCGGCTTGTAACATGGAATGTTTCGTCTTTGAATCTACCTAAATCAATTTAACACCTTCCAGTGGGTTTAAAATGTACCCGTCTGCCTTGGGTGTCTTTTCATTATATTTCATTTTCATTTTCTTACTCGATGTTGATGACAAGCGCGTAGTTGAACGAGCTGAGTCTGGCCTTGTTGTAGTTGGGGAGAAACATCGCCCATAACATCAAAATAATATCGACGTGGATATGTTCGGATTCATAACCCAGAAAGTTCTATGCATAGAAATGCGGCAAGAAGGTTGTAGAAAGGGGTTAGCTCGAGCGAAGAGTATCATAAATCGAGCCTCAACTTACTATGAATATAAAAGCGTAGGCTTGGCGAATCTACCTCTACTACCTCCTCACTTCGCTTCCTTATCATTCTCCAAACTTGAAATTTAAAGCTGCAATCCCGACGCTCTTGAGATAAACCGTTAAAAAGAGACCTTTCGATACATGGTTTAACAACGTAGGTTTTCAAGGCTTCGTGGGAGCTAGTGGTGCAGAATATTATGCTTGTAAAGCTAATAGGCTCACCTCAAGAGTCATTGAACCTACACGGTAAATCGTGGTATAAGTGGTAATTTTCTGTACACTTTATTTCAGTACCCGTTGTGGAAGGTGTATTTCACAAGCAATAATATGATCGGGACTCTCAAGTTTATCTTGCTCATGCTGTTACTTCAAAACTTGAATTATGGTACTAATAGGAACTAGAAAAATGCCGTCAAACCTAGTTGACCAACGTTAAGACTGGTGCAACTTGTTCTTGTCCTTTGTGAACCCATTTTTGGTTTATTATTTCTATTATTATTGCCATTATATCTATCTGCCATCCCAAAGATCACCCAATCTTTGAGGGATGGATGGGTCGTGTGTAATCATAACATTTATTTCGATAATTTCGATAATACCTTGTATCTTGAAATTGTATATTGTTTCTTTTTTTACGTCAGCTATGTTTGAGCAATCTTATTCATTATCTTATTCAATGTTTTTCTCAAGTTACTAAGTAAAATGTTGTTTTTCTTTAACCTTCCGATGGGGGCGCTTTTGAAACTCAAACGAGTGGGTGCTTGCTGCTTTTAGAAGCTCGGCAATACCGTTCATGAAGCAACCCTGTTTTAGATTTAAGCCTGGTGAAATCATTGGGAACAACTCTCATTATTGAACTGAATTATCCAACACCTCGTGAACTCATAACACCCTATCGATATACTTTATTTGTGAATTTAAAACCAGACATTGTTCCCCAGTAAACCGGGAAAATATCAAACAACGGAGACTGAAACAAAATTAATTAATGATAAAACATCGTTTGTAACATTATCTTGTAAATTTTTCTTTCGAAAGAAATTACCCTATTGTCGGTAATTTCTCTCGAAAGGAACATTAATTTATAAAAAAATGTATAATGAAATATTTTTTAATGCTAGTTTCACAAGATCAAAAATCTCACCTAAGAAAAATAAATAATAATAATGAAATCCAACTCATACTGTAAACATATCAAAATCAAAATATTAACTACCTAATGTGTCGGTATTGAATGAATAACATTGAAAAGAAACAGGAATGGAAAATATATTTATTACATCATGTTTTTTTTCATGAAAATCAGATGATCTACCTTACTTACTTTCGACGAATAGTTTTAGATAAACATTATTTGTACAGCATGAAAAAAAACCTTACATTGAATCACCACTTCTTATTAAACATGATAATTACAACTCTATCCCTCGCTGATATTCGACAAGGAAAATACAATTACTTACCTGTAATTAATGAACTGCCCACCGTACGAGCTCAGCTTCATCTCTGGAGGCTTGACCTCCAAAATACTAAATGAATTGACCATAAAAGAGGGGAACCTCGTAAGATCATTGTGGAAAATGTTGGTGGATTCTAATCAATCTCTTCGTTGAGGAAGCAATCATGAGTAGTGACTGTCTCAAGAGAAAGTCGGTCAGTTGGAACTTACAAGGAAACTTACATCTGTCTTATTGACATAGTGTCTTGCACCATACCATCATACTTGTTTTTAATCAGTTACGTACAAAAGTAGTCTTCCATCTAAAATGTATACCAAATCCGATTGCATCCCCACTCGTGAAGGCAAAAAGTCCGAGAAAGGCGTATGAAATACAAAAGGCCAATCATCTTCTCTATATTGCCTCAAAGTTTTCCGTGGAGGCCGCGCTATCGTTGGAAAAAGCTTGTTCTACCTTTGGTCTTTTCCTCTCTTGACCCTAGTAGGTAAACGTTGATTCGGTTTGGAACAGACTCCCAAGTTTGGATTGACCAGCCATCCCAGAACCTTCAATGCTTTTCTCTTCCCCCTTTTCTTCTTCCACTTCTTCTTACAACTTCCCAATAGTTTTTTATAAGGTAGGTATTTGCAATACCATTTGGATGTCCTAAGTTCACTAGGGGTCTTTCAAACTGGAGCTTCTTCAAACTTTTGAGCTCGTGTTACACGTGTGATTACATCTAAGCTCGAAAGCATAATACACAATGGAAGGGATGATGAAGTTGACTTCGACTGAGATACTCCATTGAAAAAATGTACTTACATATATGTACATATAATTTTATTCCCATGATTCCCCATGGCTTGATATGTATCAATCATTAGAGAGAGACAGAGATAGAGAGAGAGAGACAGAAAACCTGCATTTATTACCGAAACATCATCAGAACATAATCAGAACATAATCATAAAGTACTTGCAAATATCGCAGAGTATCGCCCAATGATTTGATTAAATTACTTTCTTATTTCATAGTTACATAAATTATATAACGGCCGTTGTCTGGTTTAACAACCTGGTTCCCATGAGATCATCACAGTTAAGGCTTGTCGGCATATCTGGATTATAATATTCACATTTTGTAGTTACGTACCTATTTTCCTGTCGGAAAGATTCCAATCATCACTGGACACTGAGATGGAGTAAAACAACGTCACGACACCCCATGGAGGGGTTGAATAGTGCCCACCACCTCTGCATCGGACAAATTATGCACGTATTATGTTACATTATGCAAATGGTAGGCTCTCCTTGCCCCGAAGTCTTGATACTGTCGAACACTATCGCACGAAAGCACGCGACCACATCACCCTTTCACCAAGTTCTGTCCTCTCATTAGGCCTTTATTGCTGCCTTTATTCTAACCTTGGAGGTAACTAATGTTTCCTTTGTTAGAAACATCGATGAAATATTCGGACGTTCTTTAGCTGTTCCCCAGTGATGGGTGATGTACTGGTATAATTTTCCTCCTATTCATTCGTCAACTTTATCTGTGTTAAGTGGGAAAACATGAAAGCTAAAAGCCATTTACTCCTGTGAATAAACAGCTTTACAGCTTCAAATTGATGACAGAGCAGTGGACTGAAGACGTCCAAATTTGAAGCTGGTAAAATTTAATTACCAGTCGATTGTAAGATCAATGTATGGGACGTCGCATTCCAATCAACGGTAATTAACACAATTAATTCATAATATTACGAGTTGTAAGATTGATGGGAACAGTCATTAGATACGTTGCATGTCACTCGTACAAATCGTAATGACAAGTGATTCAACTATAAATTCGCACAGTTTATCAGTTGGATACAGATCAGCTCTAAGGGCGTCTTCATTTGCAGCCGATAAAATGTAGACTTAGATGATTTAAGAAAATATGCAAAATAGCAGTTTGAGAGGCTTTTAGTCGGCAGAATTTGATCAGGGGAGTAAATGTGAACTCAAAGCATTTGGTTTAAATGGATAGACGGACCAAAAAAGAGAGTTGATAACTTAGGGAGCTAGCAAGAAATAGTGTTCTCAACGGGGCAGGAAACATTATTTTATTTAGTTGGAGAATGTTCCCATTAGGGTAGTCCGACCAGGAAGGGAGCTCTCCTGGTTCGCTTTTTCTTGCATTTATTATTACGATAATACATCCTTAATTAATGATATTAATAACCATGTTATTGTATTACTCTATGTTCCCCATAGAGTAAATACACGTCAGTCTTATATTGAACACACAACTGATCTGAGTCCCTTCTAATCACTTCAACGGTTTCCAAGAGTATTTATCGTGTTTATACTAAATTTCAGTGCTACAGATAAGAGGAAATTGAGAAATTTAACTTAATCGCTTTCTTAGCTGATTCGCCTTTTCAGTACCTTAGCATTTACAGCACCATCTCTACATTCGCGCGCATTTCTACAAACCGTGCCACTTGTTTATAGTTTACTCAAAAAAGAGTTTTGTGGAAGCTAGTCTTCAGAGTTGGTGTATTTTTCAATAGTTAGTTAACATTGCACAGTTCATGATCAAACCTAGCAAAAAATTGAAAACCCAAGTTATCAATTTGTGGGAGAATTTGCGGTGTGAACTTGGTTGGTTTTCTATCCTAAATTTCTGCTTCACAAGAGCGAGGGGTATTTAAGTCAATTTATTTTAATTTCTATTTCAAAAGAGCATGGGCCAGGAATAGCGGTAAGCGGCCTGTTTGTCGGGAGAATGTTTAGAAGAAATAAGGGAAGCTAATGCAAGTTGAAGATTTGAATGATGTGACGTAGTAAGTTGTTGTGACGTATCAACTTGCTGACCTTAGATCGAGACATTCAACTAATCCCGTGTGGTCTCGAACGTCTTGGATACTACAAAATACTACGCACACACGCCCGCGGCGTATTGTGTGTGCGTTCATGGAGGCCCACCTTTTTTTCAAACGTGTGATCTCTTCATTTAATTTTTCTACCACATCTTATAGTATCAATGGGCAAAAATCTGAAGTATAGAGGTTTTCAATGGTGCTGAATCCAAATTTGAGGTAAAAAACCTGAATTTCCGACCCACCGAAATACCTCATTATTCGTCACACAGAAGTTCAATTAAAAATTGGAGTTACGGGTTTTTTTCTGTATCAAATGCAACATGATGTTATTCGTCTTTCTGGAATCACTCCGATGATATGATTACAAACTGTAGAGGGTCAGAATGATGAAATTCAATCGAGAAGGTTGTTGACGTGTTCATAGTAGTGACGTTGTACCTTCACTAAACTCTGTAGATGTTAGAAATCAGTGAGTGGAACAAAGAGCGATCCATCACTGTTTCCTGCCAGTGCTCTCTTGATGCCGGGGACAGGGGTGACTGTCTGACATTTTGGATTAGCGGTCGAGAGGCGTTCAACCCTCAGTAGTCGCGAGTCACGTCATTCATCAATGTTGTAGATAAGGTTGGAAAAGGCGTCGGCTCTATCGCCTTCTGTAACACAAGAAGCTATTATGACTGTAGTGGAGGAAATTGAAGAGATGTCCGTGAATTAAAGTAGTAGTACCTATTCGATAAGAAGTATCTACGAGACTTGGAATCTTCATTGGTGAGGATATTTTGGATAAGTGTTGACATAAGTATTATATGACGTTAAAACACAAGTTTGTGTTGCCTATATAAAGTAACACAAACCTGGAGAGTACCAACCGATCAAAATCTTATTACCGTTAGTGGCAGCTCTTGTTAGAGCACCACCTTCTTATTTACGAGTATAGGAGAATATTTTAATAATTTTACAAGACGAATGAACGATATTAAATATCGTTCTAGAAATTTTCTGGTTATAATTGGACGAAACAGTGATGTTATCACGACATCTTAAGATCTCTATTCACGAAGAAGTCCCATTTTGTATCAATGATTTTAGAGGGTCACTGCAAAAAATTGTACTGAATTGGTGAAAAAGTTGAACCTATGCGATGATTTGTTACACGAATGACCTATCGAATTCAAATCTGATGAAAATGGTCGTAAAATGTTGAGATCCACCTGTTACTTACCATTTATGACCTGCAAGAGCCAACGGGTAGTGCTTCGTTTTTAGGCTTTGAGGAAGACAAATTTTGGAAATTTCAATAAATATCATCTTTTTTTCTGATCTGTAAGGACTGCCAGTATCTCAATAGTATGTAGTACTGGTATTATATCAATTTAGTACTTGTACCGAGGTGCCTACGATGTTGTCCTGCTGAGTTGGCAGGTATCACTGGTTTGAGTCTGACTCGAATAATGCACCCCGACAGAATATTCCAGAATGACTAGTATTTCTCCAAAATCTTGGATTTCACTAATCGACCATACATAAAACTGTTATTCCAGATGACCAAGGAGTCACTAATATTTTACTAGGTATTAGTGTCTTACTTGAGGTTTTGTATTCTTCTCCTATCACTAATTCCTGGATGCTACATGCTGAGGGTTATTATGTTTCCAGACACCCACACAACGACATTCCTTCATCTCAAAGAACTCTGAAAGGTGTGCCGGAGAGCTCGACATTCTACGTTACTAAAACTGGTAGAATGTTTTCGATAATTTTATGAAGTCTCATGAGCCTTTTGATTGGGCTTCGAGGTGGGCTGCTGTTGCCTTCCAAAAATTACTGCGTGAATTAATTGTAATATATAAAAATCTCCTGATAGTTATAGATGAGTTCCCACTTAACAACTAATGACTATTGAGTATAGTGGAATGTTGCGGTATCTTCTTCAAAGAGCCATACATTTATAACAGTTTTATGTGGATTTATTACAGAAATCTTGGTTTTACAAAGAGAGTGGTCCATATACACACGGAATTGGGTAACTGATTTTTTGAAATCGGTCTCGCGCTTTCACATATGGGTAAATACATAAATATTAATCAATATTTGAAATACCTGAACTCTTAAATTTTAAAGTTCTAGCTGAGTTACGAAACATTAAAATATGAACGCAAATACATAATCGCCAAACAATTTCTAATGTGTAGTTCAAGGTTGCTGATATCTCTGGCAAAAGAGTAGTAATTTGTAAAAAACAAATAATATTTAAAATAGAACGGGGAATAAATTACGTTTTCTAAAGTCTTGATCGTAAGGTTTCATGAACAAGACAATAACGTTGGCGTAAGTGTACTTTGGCGTAAGTGTACTTTGGCAAGCATCCACCATCTCATGATGCCCCTCTCCCTCTACATTGTGGGTGTTGGAACAAATAAAACGTAATACATTTACCGACTTCATACGTTTGTTATTATACTACCGAAATGGGAGTAAATTAGTTAATATTAATTTACTTATTAGTTAATAATTACTATTGAAACCCATACTCAAGATCAAAGTATGTCCCGTCCATTGAGTAAATTAGAACATTATTCCTTTCCATGTGAAACATTATGCGGTAATAGTGCTTATTCTTAAGTTACCTTGTGGGTGAGAATCCATCACAAATGAACTTTGATGAGACCATACCTGTAAAAAAAATAAAATACTTATCGTTATTACAATAGGAACGAGCTCCTGGCAGGTAGTTCTAGATACGTCTGTCAACACTGATTGATATTACACAGCAGATAGAAAGTATATTGACTTAACCAATTTCCTCAGAGATCACTTCTTAGATAAGATAGCATGTCTCATCGCTCATGTCCCAGGTTATCTATAAAAAATATGACTCGTCTGAATTGGTGTCCAAAAGGTGCTTTCAGCATGAAAATACCCTGGAAGTTAATCTGGAGCTTACGATCTCTGACAATGGTTATTAGCTTTCACAAACAATAAGTGGTTTTACTTGGATGTTACGAGAACAGTGTGCCTCACGAACCAAAAAACTTCAGGAATCTTTTTCAACTAATTTCTGTATAAAAGATATTTTTGAGGTTCAAACGGGTGAAAAGGAACTCGTAGACTGATTTAGTCAAAATATTTAATTTTTTCTTTTGTTTATTTTGATGATATTTGAACGTATTTCAACACCAAAAACTGAGCTGAGATCAACTTTCCAATAATAAAATCAATTTTAATTTCAATTCGCTAAGTTGAGGAGAAAAATACGTTTGAATGGAAAAAAACGTGGTTCCGCTCTTGGAAATCGAAGTTTTTGGTTCTTTGGGACTCGGGCAGTTCTGGTAGCGGAACGTAGGGGTGAAGTTCAACGTCATTTTCGATGCTGATTCAAATGGTCCCAACTCGACGTTATAACTTATCATCGGGTTTTGATCGCATCGCTTTTTTTCGTTACTTTTCTTAGTATTATTTTTTTTTTTTGTTACTTGGTAGATAATTATGCGCGAGTGTTCAATTCACGTAGCTTCTCTTGCACATTCTACTCTACATGAATAAATTTCTTCCAAATAAGTACTTCTTCAAACTCCAAAAATTTTCCTAAAAGCTCATTGAGACTCAGCTACGGACAAATATGTGCGAATCAGTTTTTGTAGTGGTTTAGATGCTTTGTCATCTTTCTAACTATACCGTAGAGTCTGCCTGTACCAATTTTCAAGCACGTCCGTAGAGTATTCTTCAACCTGCAGCACGACACTGTTCAAGTCTAGTTATTACATTTTTTATCTATCTCCCTTTCCTGAGCTATATTAGTGAGCATTACGTCTCTGGTGTCAGAAAATAGAATGAAAGCTTCTAGCTTTGAAATCATGGTGCTTGGGGAAGAAAATCCTTTTTCATGAAATAATATCTTTAGGAAGAGACGTCAGAATGATGTTTCTGTTCAATGATAATTTGAAAAGCTTGGAGATTAGTCTGGTTATACTTGGTGCTGTAGAACACCGTCAAAGTGTGTTGCAATGGCTGTTAGCAGCGGCCACAGAAGAAATCCTGGATGAAATATCATATTTGAGGTAACAATCTCTATGAAATGCTCTCCTTTGAAATGGTTGCAGCGTTAGAAAAGAAGTGAGAAGAAGCAGCCTTAAGCCGGCACCCCCGTCATTACGAGGGAGGCAAATTGTACAGAAGTCGCCGCTCTGGCTGTATCCACCCTTTCTCCGCTTCGGCTGTTAAGCCTTTCTCAAACTGTCCGTTCCTCTCTCCCTCTGGAGGACCGACTCTCTTCTTCCAGGAGTTTCTAAGGCCTGCAAAACTGACTCAGATGAGGTTCGAGGGCGTTTGGAGCCGTAAAAATAAATGAACCTTTGCTAACGGGCCTTCCCACCGCTGAAAGACAGCTTTACTACTCTTTCCACCATCTCAAACAGTCTCATATCCTTGGTTTTCCGAGCCCTGACCGGCATCATTTTCAATTCAATCTCCTGCAACTTCGCTCCTGGCCTCTAATAAAAGAGGGAAATAAATACGATTAGATTAAGTCCATGAACATTGCCTCCAATAAAATTTGGTTGGATTTATATTAGATGAAGCAAGTTTTGTGGATAGAAGATTCGGTATAATTTTAAGCTGTTCGGCATGAACTCAAAAACAACTAAAATAAAATAATAACATCGCCATACCTACTCACATCGTAATACAAGAATTCAGTCCAGAGAAATTCACTTCTATTAGGTACAAAGTGAAATCCACTCGGTATCTGACTGTAGGTACATGAAAGAAAAGTTCAGCTTTCAAGCCAGATGAGGAATGGTGGCTTCTACTGAAAGGACTTCTATGCAATTTATCGTTCATAATCTTGAAAAAACTTCCAACTCAACCTTCCCAACTAAATCAGTGAGAAATCAATGTTTCAGTTATATCAAGTTGTTTTTTAATATTTGAAAGTGCTCAACCGTTGGCAAATATGGAGAGTTCAAATATTGGCACATTAGCGATGAAATGTATGCCTGGACATGTCACCGAAATGGAAATAGATTTTCGTATACGTAGTTACGCCCGACACAAGGAATTAAGCTTTTTCCCTAGCGCTACGGGTCTTATTTTGTTCTAAACCGAAGGAATTCATTGAGCGATGTTGGACACTGAATTAGATACCTAGTATGAAATCGTAGATTCCACTTTTCCGATGATCCGATGTCAACGGAACTTAGGAAATTATTAAAGAGCAAGCCCAAACATGTGATTCGAATGGCTCAATGTCTTACTCCTGGACAAGCAGGCAGACAGACACGGAATCAACATTGCTCGAAAAACTCCAAAACGCTAAGTGCGATTTGGAATTTCGAAGAATCTAAAATGTTTCAAATTTTGCAAGAACACAGAACCTCCCTTGGATCTTTGATACTGCGGAAGCAAATTTGATAATCAATGAGTTATAAAGTGAGGTAGGAAATTTGTTTACCTCGGGAATGAGAACTAAATAAACCACACTGGTTGAGAACTAAAACTTGTATTGAACAGAACTATTAATTAATTTGAATGGAAAATAGAGCGCAGAGTTAACTTGTTAGGTCGTCGTACGTTCTAGGAATGTTCTAGGCATCGGGGTCGCGGAGGGGCACGTACGCCGCGGCCATCTTGATCTGCCCTGTGCTTTCATGTTCTATGTTGTTCTTATTTATGATTAGTTATGATCGTCCTTGGTCTACTAGTTCATTAACTCTTACAGATCTAATACTGGCCTAGGTATTAGTTCTGAATTCAATAACCCATTGAATGTACGAGATGATCTAATATGGTTCATTCTTAGGGAACTACTTTGTTGGTAAATGGGACTACTTTCTCTTTGGGCCAAACCGCCGAATTTGGCGCTCAATTGGGCGGGAAGGTCCAAACATACTCCCCCCCCCCCCCCAAATATGACCACAGTCATATGATTTAATCTATGTATTTAGGGAGTGGGCACAATTTGACTAAGGGTCTTTTCAAGACTCCTGAACTAGTGCGAACAATTGCAACCCTAGATGTGCCATCCGGACCTGGACACAGTTCACATATGACCCCCATGACCCACTGAAGTGGAGGTCTATTGTCCTCCATTTCATATCGAGTTGAATCATGATGATCGTCGCGCGGTCGAACGGTAAGACGGAGGTTAGAACTAGATTCGAACAAGTCTGGAAATTTCTCAGCACCTGTTTCGCGATAATTCCCGGGTTTCGGCACTAGATGTTTACCTCGGGAATGAGAACTAAATAAACCACACTGGTTGAGAACTAAAACTTATATTGAACAGAACTATTAATTAATTTGAATGGAAAATAGAGCGCAGAGTTAACTTGTTAGTTCGTCGTACGTTCTAAGAATGTTCTAGGCATCGGGGTCGCGGAGGGGTACGTACGCCGCGGCCATCTTGATCTGCCCTGTGCTTTCATGTTCTATGTTGTCCTTATTTATGATTAATTATGATCGTCCTTGGTCTACTAGTTCATTAACTCTTACAGATCTAATACTGGCCTATTAGTTCTGAATGCAATAACCCATTGAATGTACGAGATGATCTAATATGGTTCATTCTTAGGGAACTACTTTGTTGGTAAATGGGACTACTTTCTCTTTGGGCCAAACCGCCGAATTTGGCGCTCAATTGGGCGGGAAGATCCAAACAAAATTCGTCAGAAACATAATATTTGACTTTCTAACGTGCGAAAAATCGGGACATGCGAAGGAGTCGCGGTTGGAGTATCAGCAGCAACAGAACTTTTAGGGTTCCTTGCTAAAAGGGTTTGAGAGTGGAAGAGGTGATCTTCCCTGTCAGACCGAAGAACAGCAACTCACCAACTTTGGTCAAGTAGCAGGTTAAATAGGATAAGCCTCCTACTACTTTTCTGAATAAAGTAAGAGAGAGGGTTCGTGCCTTCAGTGCCTAGGTAGGTAAAGTAAGGGGCGTCCATTTACCAGCATTATGCCGTAAGTTTAAACATTGCGAGCTTCGTGTTGATAATTTTTTCCTATAATAAGAAGAATCATATTTTTTCCCATAGGTTTTTATTCTACTTTTATGTAGTAGACAAACCTCACGCTTCTCCGGTCATTAAGATTATTTTATTAGTAAAACTGATTTTTCGAATGGCTGCTTTAAAAAAGGTGGTGGTTTATCTGAAAGGCTATCACGTTTTATAGATTTCGTTGAAATTGAATCGTTGAGTTTAGTTAACCTGAACAAATTGATTTCTCACGGTACCAAAAGTAGGAATGCTTGGTATAAGTGCAAAATATCAGAGGAAAGTGAGTCCACCAGAATAAAATTTGTCATTCGAATTTTGCATTTCTGAGCTTTTTGAACAACTTTAGTTCCGAGTTTGTGTACTGAGGTCGAATCTTTCTCCTCACCAACAAGAGGAACAACTTTATTCACTCCTCAAACATGGGAGAACTTTTGTAGTCACCGTTCAGCTCGCATCATTCAGCCGCCCTGTCCCACTGCTATGAAATGCCAGGTTCACTCGACTTCCTAGGCGTATAAGCCGATGATTTGGCATATTCTGTCAGTGACCCAGACTCTGATGTTGCAGCTCAACGACCCCACGCCATGTGTGTGGCCAGTCAAAAGAATTGGTCATAGTCCACTCCAGAAATACTTCCAATAGCCGAGTCCTAATGCCTCTGCCCACAGATATCTTGGAGTTACTCTAAACCAGCGCCTTACCTACCCCCAACGTGTTTCCAATTTGATCAATCAACTCAGGATCTGATGTTCTCCATCACGATCTCTAATACACAGCTCTCATATTTCGCTTCAAAACAAGATTATCATTATACAAAGTACTAATATCTACGATCTGGACATACTCTGTCGAAATATAGGAAACCTGTTCATAGTCTGAATTCAAAAGGGTAGAACAGCAACAGTACAGCATACTACAAAAACATATCGTTCACAAATCGCCATTTGTGCGTAACGAAACCTTAAATATACAGTTTTATAGAACGACCTGAACGTCGATCTTCCACGCATGGGATAGCCCCCACGATGGCAGTCAGATAAATAAGCGAAAATAGAAAAAAAAAGTGGATATAATATACGAGTATAATAATATTATACTCGTATATTATATCCACTTTTTTTTTCGTATATTATACTCGTATAAAATATACATATACATACTCGTATATAATATACTCGTACATAATAATATACATATTATGTATATTACTTCTTTGAGGTGTATGAAGTATAAACTTGTTGTGATTGATTCGAAATAAATTAAAACAAATAAAGAGATTTGGTGATTCCATATTAATTTCATCATGATACGAGATCAACTTCCCAATCGTACCAATCTGGAAAAAGACCAACATCATCGTGAAAATCATGTTCCACGATACAAATAAGTATTGCTTTAAATCCAACAATAATTTACTTTTATAACACCGAATGCTATTATGACTAACGTTCTTGTGAATTTTGTGCTAACATTCAAATTTTGATTAAGAGCAGATCAGCAGTAGGGTGAATTAATTGTGTGCCAGGTCGTGTGGTATTCACAACATCAACTACTGATGAGGTAGGTCCCAAACGTCTTTTGGCCATCCTATGAGATTTAACCCTAGTTCCTTCCACTTATCTCTCGAATGGGGTCAGTGATGTCACTCGAGTAAATGAACCCAGTCCTATTACGATGAGTTTTGGAAAGCCGAAGAGAATGTGGCCGATGAAAGCCTGAAAGGTGAATAACCCCAAACGAAAGCTACATCCGGTTGGACGTTCGGAATTTTCTCTAACGGTAAGGTAGCTGAGAACTGGCGTTTCCATTAGAGGCATAATGCCACTCTGCATATTTAGTTGGAGCCCCTCAAGAGTTGTTTACCCAACCGGAAAATCCCTGAAGAAAAGCCATGGAGTGAATCAGAAGGTTGTGATGGAAAAGTTCACCTTAATCTAGGGTTTATATTAGAGCACATCCCGTTTTTTCTGACTCCGGTTTACCTTTGCTTCTTCTAACTCCAACCTTGTTTGTTTTATTCTTCTCCTCCTTTACTCAGTTTAAATGACTAGTAAGTGGGGTTCATTGACTAAAAAAAAAACTGCACTCTACCATCTTAACCATCGGATGTTTTTCGCTTAGATCAAATTATCCTCAACCAACTTTTCTGGTACTTTTAACAGTCTGCACTACGGTAGGAAAAATACATTGCAAGAACATCTCAAAGCGCAATTTTGCTCAACTTTTGCATTTTGGATTATTATTTTCTGTAATGAAACTTTGGAATCGACCAAAAAATTGTTCTTTAACCCCCTCTCAAAATTTGTTGGTCTACGTTTCAAGGTACGTAAAATCCAAAAATCGAATACAAATTTACGTACGCCGTACGAGGCACTTTCCTCAGTTAGCATTGACCGATTTTGATGAAATTTGATACATGGGCTCCTTTTGGGGTCTAGTTGTGCCCCTAAGATTCTGGTTGATGTAGGTCACTTCTAAGAGTTGGAAAGTAAGAGTTGACATTTTGAAAATGCCCTAACTCAAAAGATTTTGGTATAGCGGTATTGTTTTTCGTTCAATTCAAGATAGTATACAATTTTTAGAACTTTCAGAGACCACGCGGAGCCCTGTACGACAGACCGTTCGCACTTCACGACAATTTGAAGGTTGGACTTACGATAAATCAGAAGCACGAGTGTGAATCGCAAAAGAGGCCTAATCTCCGTTCAAATTATTGCTGACCGAAATGCGATCGATGTTTTTCTTCATGTTGGTTGTTGGTAACAATCTCAAAGCCGTGTTCTTTGCAGAAGAGTGATCTATATAGAAAAATACTGAACCTTTGTGTAATAATTTGCAGCGTTTTTTACTGAAATTTCAAATTTCAAATGGCTTCATTTTTAAATTAATCATTCTCGAGAACCACCAGAATGTTGAATACGAGAGCCTATAACAATCAATGTAAGAACATCATCATCAGGGTGTCGAGAAAGTACGATAAAACTCGTAGGCGATGATAAAAACGTCAGTCCTCAACTATCACTGGATGAGGTGGCGGAAAAATTCCGTCGGTTATGCCCTTGCTAGTGCAAAAGAATTGTTTCCATCGATTTAACTGTAAACTAATAGAAAGCTGCCATATACTCAACTACCAAGGTCTATTATAATTGTTTCAGTATTGAATGCTAAAAGGAAGGGAGAACAGATCTTAATAGGTAGGTTTTTGTTTTATTACTTCGTCAGCCAAGCAATCCTTCTCTTATTTGCATATCCAACTAAACAAAATACCTTCATATCGAATGTTCCCCCAACGTATTCCCCCTAGAAGACCAACAGCTCCCTTCCACTGTATAGTATATGTATTGCACAGTTCTATATCTCTCTCCCATAGAGTCTGGAAAGTCATTTCCATTTATGTTCATGAAACATAATAATATTACAGCCATATTATGGCTTGTGCTGTGCAACGTTTTCAGAAGACCAACAAGACAGCCGAGACAGTTTTCAAGAAGGTCGTTATTCAATAGAAGCGCGGAGAGCGCAAATTGAGACTCAGCTATCGACGATTCTCAGATCAGTTTTTGTAGTGGTTTAGATGCTTTTTCAACAGTTCTAACAATACCGTAGAGTCTGCCTGTACCAAAGCACGTCCGCATAGTATTCTTCAACCTGCAGCACGACACTGTTCAATCAGTGAACGAATCGTTGCGACGAAGTCTAGTTATTATATTTTTTCTCTACCTCCTTTTCCTGAGCTACATTAGTGAGCATTACGTTTCTGGTGTCAGAAACTAGGAAGAACGCTTTGAATTGGCTAGTGCAGAAGAATTGTTTCCATCGATTTATCTGTAAACTAATAGATAGCTGCCATTTACTCACCTATCAAGATCTATTACAATTGTTCCAGCATTGAATGCCATAAGGAAGGGAGAACAGATCTTAATGGGTAGGTTTGTTTTTATTACTTCGTCAGCCAAGCAATACTTCTCGCATTTGCATAGGTATCCAACTACCTTATACAAAATACCTGTACATCGAATGTTTCCCCAACGTTTGACCCCTAGAAGACCAACAGCTTCGGGGAACAACTTGACCCCCGATGGAGCCGATGAACCGAATTTCATCGAAATTGTTGATATTCAACAAAACACCAATTAACAATTCAAAATTCTACATATATATAGTAACGTAAAGCTAATTTTTTAAAGGGTGAGGAAGGGGGCTTTCATTCTTAAAAATAAAAAATCGAAATTGTATCGGAAAGTGATCCCTTTGTGCGATGGTACGTATCCCGGAATGCATGGGTTACTAAACAATTAGACAAACATCAACGAAACGAGGTGTTTCGCCCTAGAGCCACTTTTGACTGTAAAAAGTAAATTTTTTTCGACTTGTGTTACGTCTATGTGAAGGGAGTTTCAAATTCAATATACCAATTCGTTTTGTACGAAACATACATCGGCGCTAAAGTCACACAACGATTGCTTTGTTGTGTTACGTATTTCTTCAACTATGTATTGTCCCGAACTACTCCTTTTAGATGAACAAATAACACGGAACTCACAAAGAACTTTTGATTTAGATTTATTGAAGAAAAAGTAAGAATGGATAATAAACAAAACGATACAAAGAGCAAAATAGGGATGGGTATCGATACTCGATATTTAAAAATATCGATACTTTCGTACCAATACTCAATATTTTAGTATCGATACTGAACTATCCGATATTTTTGGATATCGATACTTTGGATCCGATATTTCTAAATATCGAATATCGATACTGTCCTCGCGGAAAATTCAACATAATGGCTAATAAATGAAGAAAATAGAGAGGCTTTTGGGTCATTACTCTTTGATTGCACAAATAACGTTTATATCATGGGAAAAATCACTCTGCTTGGACTCTTAATAGTAAAAAATGAATAAAAGTTGTTGAAAAAATTATTTTTCTTGAGAAAATTGGATGATATTGATAGTTTGTGACATTAAAGTATCGATACTCGATATTTTAAAATATCGATACTCATGCCCAACGATACTTGGGGTATCGATGACTGGATACGATACTATATCGATACAAAATATCGATACTTTCATCACGATAGTATCGTGACGATACCCATCCCTAGAGCAAAACGTAAGACAAAAACTGTGTCAGAAGTGGCGACAAATCCTAGTCATCAGCTGAGAGCAACAAAAAAAGGGCGCCATGGGGTTAGAGGAGCGGCGGAGATGCTGCTTAGCAATGACGCGATGATTTAGGTAGGTGAAGGCTCTTCGGTGAAGCCCGAAGAAACTAAGATGCTGCTTCCCCAGATCTTCCTGTCGCGGTTGTGACTGTCAACTGTCAACGTAGAAATAAGGCTTTACAAGCGAAAACAAGGTTCCAAATAGTCACGTCAAATTGATGGTGTTATTCCCGCGACAAAACTTCCCGAAAGAACCGAAAGGAGCCGTTGTCAAGATGAAAGTGACGGTAAAGTTCCTATGACATGTTCAATTCTAATGCTTTTATCCCGCTTCGCAGTCACTGTCAGTCCCTTCGAGGAATCCATTTCACCCTAATCTTCCACTTCAGGGACCCCCTCTGGGTTAATATGCCGCGTTGTGACGTTTTCCTTTATCGGCAAGCAGGGTGGAGAGAAATGGCGCTTACAAGGGGAAGACGACATGACGAAAACATAGAGTCGAACCCAACGTCAAAAACCACTCGATCTAAGTAGAGACACTACGGACCGTTAAATGAGTTCTAGATCCAACTTCCAATGGCACTATCACTCCTTATTTGTTTAGTAGAACATGTGAGACATTAAAAGATGGAGAACTTCTGAGAGTTTTTGATTTTTCCACTCAAGTATACTTTGAACAGAAAAATGTGGCATCTGGGTTAGACCCTATGTTGAATCCTGAATATACCTAACTGGTGGGCGGATGAGAGGAATTTAAAAATGTTGTACCTACTTTCATCAGTAAACAGTTTTTAAAAGGGCAATATACCATATACCTATACAGAAAAATGAGAGTTTTAATGTGAGGTCAGTTCTATTCTTCGATTTCTTCGGAAAAAGTTCATTCATGCATCTGTTCTACGGGAGTACGTGAATTTTTGCTAGAGCACTCAGTAAATTTCAGCTTGCTTTCATCCTTATGAAATGGCTCTTGAAATTGTACAGTTTCATCAAATTACCTAATTTATCAGGAATGACGGAGTGTTAGTCTACCGTAGATTCCTGAGATGGTGGTCATCAAAGCCTGGTGTTTGCTAGAATATTTCGTTTTATTCGTGGCGAATTCAGTGTCAGACCAAAGGTCGGTCACCGGACCGACATGGAAAACATCACCAGTATCGCGTCAGAGTTGAAGTTACCAGGTTCTGGAACATTTAATGCAAAGGAATAAGCTACACTGAACTCGGTGCAGGAGGAATTAGCGAAATATTTCCAGGACACTTTTCCTTTCCCACTTTTCCTAACATGTTGTAAAAGACTCCCAACTCACTAAGAAAATAAATAACGAAGAATTGACCTTATACTTTGTTTCGGACCATTTTACAAAAAGTAATGTGAACATGATAGTGAATCGCTTCAATTTTTCGTTTCTGTCGAAGTTTATATTTCGGAGATGTGGTGGAGCCCACTTGTGGAAGAGATTTGATGTGATGCAAAGCATTTTGGTCAGTGTGCATTAGAAAATAACATCAGCACGGTTATGTTGACACATCAGTGGTTATTACTATTACCAATGAGCACGGCTCAATCTACGTGACTCAAACTCTCAATTAGAACTTAGTTCATTCTTGGCTAAATTATACCTACCTAAAACTAAGTCGTTCTGTAGACGAACTTCCTCGACGAGAACGAGGTTAGTGAGTTGACCGTTTTGTACGTATAGTCGTGTAATTTTCACTCACCATGTTGAAATTTGACATCAGTATCTAACTTGATTTGACACGATCTGTAGAATGAGCTCCAATGCTTCATTATATTTTATACTATCCCAAACATTTTATTTGAACATGAATCCTCTTTGGTATAACCGAAATCAAATGGGTGGAGTTAAGATTTTAACCTGCCAACCAATCTCAATACGTTGTAACTTTGTAGCTCATTTCAATTTAAACAAACTTGAAGTGAAGCTTTTGGCTCGTCAACTGTGCCTTTTGGTTGGAGACGCGCACGGCATCATGGATCCGCGGTTGCTACGGCGACACCAACGCGCGGCCGCGAGATAACCCGCGATTTTAGCGATATCCCCTCCTGCTCCCCCCTTCTGCTGGGTATATTACGATGGAGACTTACCTGGTAAATAAAGATCTAATTCCTTAGAAACTAGACGAGTGGTGAAAGATAATTAAGAGTATATTAGCAGTTATTACATAAAAACCTTAATGAAATGCTTAGTTAAATGCTCATACCACTTCAAGAAATTAGGAATAATCTTTCGAGTTGAGAGCGGACCAAAGTAACGACGTGTTGGTCTAGCCTGGCGTGTCACGGCGCACAGACCAACCTCAAGCCAACCTTCAAGACTGAGCGCTCGTGCGTTTTATTGCCTACCCTTGCTCCTGACCAACATCGTTCCTTCGTGGTCCGCTCATAACTTAGGAGAATATTGTTCATTCTTTCCAGTTTCACGAATCTACCCATTAGATGCTATGACGAAAATGGTTATTGAATCATGATGGGGAAGCGATATGGGGATGTCACATGAGTTTTCCATGAAAGTATTGAAATAATAACTGCTAATGTATTTGCGAAAATAATATCGATAGATACTAATTTATCACCTCTCATTTCGTTTACAGTGAAGAAGGTTTTTAATTACTAGGTACATCACATTTCATAAGTCCAATTGTTATGTACCATGTTCGACTGAAATTTAAATGATTGAAAAAGTATTTAATAAATAAAATAATTATATAACATACAACCGCCAATAAATTTGCCCCTATTATATAAATTAACTTATTAAATAAATTAACTATTATTTTTACTTCCCAAGAGTACACTTCAATCTGATTGTTATTATCCAAAATTCCACTAATTATGTAAGAGCTAAAGTGCTGAAGCTTGGAAGAAATAAAAATTATTGAAACTCCCCAAAGATACTTGAGAATATTCTACATTTTCTCCCCCCCCCCCACCACGTAGGAAGTCAAGAGTCAGTCCAATTCAGAACACAAACATACTTGATTCAGTAGGTGGGTACCTAATTGAAGATACATCCAATCTGAAGGTGGTATGTTTAATTACCAACAATTCCTAGGGAATTGTGTGTAAGACACACTTTTTGTCACCCTCATATTCTTCATAATTCAGCAGTGACGGACTGCCTCATAGTTTTGGCACATATGAAGTACCTCGATGATACCTACTGTTATCACTGTTTTGTATTGCACTATTGGCTCATGTGGTGCTAATCATTTCAAATGATTATGGAAATAGAATGTACTGAACTGTGTAAGTTGAGTCCGCGGATGAGCTCGACGGTGACTTCAATGGTTATTTACCTACCACCAGTTTATAGTAATCGACCCGAAATATCAGCTATGTCGACTTTATGAATGGGGTCCAAAAGGATCTTCTTCTCTGCCACCAAATTTTCGAAAAATGTATTTTCATCTTCAGGGTCTGGGGACTCGGAGATCAGAGTCTCTTACACTGAAGATGAAAATACATTTTTCGTTAATTTGGTGGAAGAGAAGAAGTTTCTTTTGAACCCCAACCAACCAAGCAACTAATTATCATCTTCTCATTCATCAGATTCATGCCATCTTCAGATTTGAAGTATATTCGGACATCAGTTTTTGTAATACTATTTTCAATAATGAATATTTGGAATCGACCAAGAAAAAATAATAAAATCCCTCAAAATTTGTTGTTTTACGTTTCAAGGTACGTAGAATCCGAAAAATTGAATGGGCTCTAGTTGTGCCACGAAGCTTTTCGTTGAGGTCATTATCTTCTAAGGGTCAGAAAAAAGGGTTGACATTTTCAAAACACCCTAGCTCAAAAACTTTCGATTTAAAAATATTGGTTTTTCTCCAATTTAAAATAACATTGAATTTTTAAAATCGAATGAAACCACACAGAGCTCTGTAGTACCAACTGTTTGGTCCCTATGTGAACTTAACGGTTGGATTTACAATCAATCAGAAACACGAGTGTCCGTTCAAATTTCAGCTGATCGTTGTTAGTTACAAAATCGTATAAGACATAGCATGTCTTAATATTGCATCATATTATATATTATATTATTATATTAGTTATAATTATAACTAAATTATAAACGCGTACATTCAAAAACATCTAGGTAATTTATCAAACTACAAAAAATTTGATATCTGGAACCGAAACCGGCTCTCCGATTATAACGCACAAGTAACCACTCAATTGTTGTGTAAGTACGTAAAATTTCAAAAACGATATTTTGTGATGATACCATAATTTAGTATTGACATAGTTTGCCGAAATCGAAATTAACATTTTCCGCGCGACCTTTTTTGAATGCTGCTTTTTACAAATGCAGTTAAACCTAACACCGTCCACAAAGACAACATAGTTGTTAAGCGCAGAATAAAATATAACAGTGTTGTTCCATGCGTGAGTAGGTAAGCACACGATTTACAACCTGGCGAACGGAGTTCCCCTGTTCATTGTTCGAGGTTTTTATTCAATCAATTCCCTTGTACCTGGGTAAAAGGATGTTGATATGTAAAAAGCATTCGTTAACTGAATACACATCAAGTCCGGAATATTTATCGACTAACTCTCGACCCCAAGCCTTCCTCCCACGGTTTTTTCATAACAATAACAGTCTCGTTTCTCTTTATTCTCAGTCTGGAGTTGAAAAACAAAAATCTCTTCCCCGGGAGGAAAGTCAATAAAAGACAGAATGAAAAATAGAGTGAGAGGATGTATAAGATGGTTGAAAAACACTGGTCTCGCGTAGAAGTACTTTTCTCGTATCCACATGTAAAGGAAGTGAGCCAAGTTAGGTGGGCAGTGTAGAATCATTTTGGTCACGGTGATGAAACTTATAAGGAACTTACCTGCATCAAAATAATGAAGGTTAAATACGATAAAACAAGATAAAACGCAACAAAATATCACATCACGGTTATTTATTTTTCTGACGAAGGTACACATCTGAGAAGAACGAGTTTTTAGGACGTCCTACCTTTGGGGGTCCTCATGGGATTAATCTTGAGTGAACCAGGACATCGCTCAACGGAGAAAAAAATAACGAGGTACATAATAAATAACATTTATGTAAGCTTGGGACTCTGTCACTGGTTCTCCTACTTCTTATAGCTATTGAAGTTACGTTAATGGTATCGGGAACTTGGGATACGGTTGGAAAATTTGTACTTATCTGATTGTTTCTGGTACCGATGCTCCCCAATCCGCTTGGGAGATGAGGCGAAGACAATACAGCTGCGAACCTTTTGTACCACAGACAATACTAGGAACTTTGGTATAAGGTACTTTCAAACAGTTACTCAGTCTTAGTTCTTTTGTAGATGAACAGTTCACTTATTTTAGCTTGAATAGGTTCGATACAGAAGGCGATACTACTTTGATACAGTTACTTGATATGACTTTAAGGCTTATTTCCTGAGTTCACTTCACTTATCTACCTAATTGGCCAATTAGGAGTAGACATTAGTCAATACACTCACGTGGTAGGTTACCGTAGCGAGCCCACACGGAGAGGCTATGAAGAATTTCCGGGAAAGAGCCAGGATTGGACTGGAGTTCCACACGTCTTGATCCTCGTCGATACGATGTCGCAGGAATCCAGGGGAGGCAGGACAAGACCAGATCTATCACTGTCATCCACACAGTCAAGATGAGAGTCTGGGGGAGGCAGAAGGAAGATATACTTCGCGATACACTGAAGGCTGTATCACGATACGGGAAGAGCGCTTCACGGACTGGGGAAGAGAGCTTCAAAGACTGCTGGCAAGGCTAGAAGGGGACTGAAGAGTTTGTATGATGACCAAGATCTTCTACTCCCTGATCAGGGGCGCCCACCTGATAGGACAATAAGTTGGTCATCCTGCCAGAAATTGATGGAAGATGTCGAGTCCACATCCATGTTTGTGAAGATTGTTGTTTTGTGCTCTTCAGGTGTTGGTCTGAGCACTGTAGGGGAAGGCCACGCCCATTTTCGGCCTTTTGTTCTTCTCCTGCCTCGGAGGGATCTCAGGACTTACTTCACAGGCGGGGCCTGTAAGGGGGAACAGTGAGCTGCTGAGCGGCAGCTCACATTTACCTTTGAATTTTAATGAAAAATTATCTGTGCGACTGTGGATCAAATCAGTGGTGTCATCATGGTGGCTCCGATTGGATAAGAATAAGAATAGGAGTATCAATTCTCAAAATGGACTAGTTCGCTTACATATTGGAAACGTGAGATTTTCTCTTTTAAGATGGATATTATCCAATGTTAAGAATTGAATGAGACCACCCTACCTATCGTAGAACAATCCAATTCATTAAAATTATCCAGAAATAAGTATTGACCGCTAGCGAGTCCTCATAGAAGTTTCCAGTTTCGTGCTCCGACCGCTAGGATGCAGTTGTTTATCCTAACTCCAGTTGACAGTATAGGACTAATGTAGACAGTTTATGATTCCGATGGCATTGACAATAAAAGAGCTGTTAAAATTTGTAGTGTTTCTAGTAGATACATCCAGCGCTGTGCATAAAAAGATCTTAGATCCTTTAAATTTCACGAAAACGTTCGAATTGTGTCCATGAATGGTTGGAACAGCAGTATTCACATCAATAAGGCGCAGAATTACAACTACCTAACCAACTCCCAATTACTCGACGTAAACTACCCTTATCTGACGGTGGAACACTTCAAAACCAGACCCTTCGGGTAGTCAGTTACTCGTGGAGAGAAGGCGGGATGTTGAAGGTAGATTCGAGGTAACGTGACCTCAGCAGGGTTAACAGATTGCTAATAGACGAGAAACTACATGGCTGCTCTTCCTTCTCCCTTAAACCTCAAGGCGGTCATCAGTCTGCTTTCAAGGATTCCTTCCATTTCCTCGTCCTAAGGGTCATTTCAGAATGTCGGTACATTACGGGTTGAGTATTTCTGAGAAAAAAAGAGTTGATCAAGATAATTTTACTTTCAATGAATTCTACAACTCTGCAAAACTACAATGTGTCAAATTCACTGTGCTTCCACTTGGATGAGCGAGTTTTGGAAGATTTCATGCAAGTTATCATATAATTTCGATTCCAAGTCAAACCAAGTACCTACTCGTTTCAGTGTTCTCACTTTTGGATGAGGTAAAAAAAAAATTTCTTTCAAAATCATGATTTCCATTTCCATTTCAAGTTTAACACCTGTTATTATTACATTTATTATTACTATTATCATTATTAATCCTGAAGAGTTACCTCTACAACCAGCTAACGTTAGATAGAATTGTAATATGAATTACTCACCCAGGTTCAATGAAACCGATCAAGTATCAAATCTGTTGAGGGATACTTCAACATAAGATGTTCTTCATACAAACGGCTAAGAGAAAAAAAGAGCTGGAAAGGATTCAACTGCCTCGACGACTGAGACAACACTGTCATAGGGATGGTGCCACACCCTTCTGAGAGTGTTGATGTTATTCCCGCCTTTGAGTCTCATTTGACTCGATATTTTATACTTTTACTGCGCATCATTCTTTCTTTTCGAATTCTTAATTTTTCTCACAATTTGTTACGTTTAGGTAATGGACAATTTGCCTCAATTGTAGGTTCTGGAATTTCAAGTCAAATGCTCGAGTGAGGCCTCTGTCATAAAACATCGCGAGAATCGAGGGAGGCTTTGCCGCAAAATGACGAATAAACTGACCGATTTCACCTCTTTCCTCTTCGCTCAAAAACGTATCAACTGAACGTCTTGACTGATACATAACCAAGTCCAATAATGTAAGCAGTAAGAAATAAAAACAATAAAACTGGGTGGTTGAGGTTGAACGTCCTGCAGTCAACCATTTTTGCCTCCTCTCTCGCTGGTATAGGTTTGGCACATTGACAAACACTTTCTCTGTAGAGTCATCATTCGCGCACCCCTCCATAAAACACTGCTTTTTCCTCCTCCCCATAACGAATTTTCACTAGAGCTTTACTTGTATCACGAGTTTGTACACTTAATTGAAACTTCCTCACGTTTATTATTTGTTGCATAACCTTCCTTCAGATAACCCCAGAGAGATGGGGTCTGAGCGTTTTATTAGGCAGGCAGGACTTATTTTAATAAGTCACAACATGGTTACTCCCATACCGATTGGCACTACATTTCAAACGTCCATATTTCTTAAATTCTCTAATTTTTCTGGATGGAGTTTTGTGCAGGAAACTATGGTTTTCTCCCATAACAGAAACCCTGTTTCGAAAAAAAATTAAAACAATGTGAGGAAAATCCCACAAAAGCCATAAACCCATAAACCTTAAACTACGAACGTATTGCTCAACTTAAGAAATATTCGTCCTTTGTTTGATCCCAAAAAGGTAACATCTATTTTTCATAAGTTCATTAAATAAAACGTTGCGCCGACAAGAGCTAATTTCAAAAGGAAACGTCGTTTAGGTAGAGAGGTAGCCAGTAGGTGGCATTAGCGAAAGAGAGTTCCAGAATGGCCAACCTTGCATGAAGTATATGGATGCATTAAAATTTGTGCTGGTAACCACACTATTTTTCATTTGTATAACCATGGAACATTTTGACATTTTCATGTCTTTGCCCTGGCACATAGCACAAAAAAATGTCACGAAATTGCGTAACGAAATTGTGTTACAGTGCCTTTATAATGATTTCCGCTTACAACGACCCCGTTGTTAGGTTTGTTCCTTTTCTACACTTTTTAACCCACAAAAATCGTTCACCACTCGTTGGAAAGCTCTCGATTTAACGAACATTTTCATGTTCTCCATAACATATTGACTATACGAATAGCGGAGCTATGGGCATAACTGTTCTCATATTTTGTTTGCAAACTAATGATCGTGAGTGTAGAAGATAATTAATCCGGAATCGTCTATTTTATTGAAATTAGGTACCTACCTCTTAATATTAATAATTGTGTCAATTTTTAACATAATATATCTATGTTATTAAGTTAATGATTCGTTTCACATTCTGACAACAACGGAGGGTGGGTTATAAATTATGTTAATGATTCGTTTCACATTCTGACAACAACGGAGGGTGGGTTATAAAACCCTATAGTGAGGTAAAAAGCAATAGGTAAAGACATGAAAATGTCCCAATGCGTTGCAGACTCGTATGCAAGCGTTTATTACCGCGAATGTTGTTTACAGTCCTTTTAAACCACAGGTTTTGGTTGATGTAGGTCACTTCTAAGGGTTCCAAAATCAATTTTGAAATTTTGAAAACGCCCTAACTCAAAAAATTTTGTCATAAAGGAATTTTTTTATTCGATTTTCGGATTCTACGTACCTTGAAACGTAAACCAACAATTTTTCTTCTGTTCCTCCAGTAATTACTAGTTTTATTAACCCTAGCAACTGAGTATGAGGTGGTATACGGTTTGCAGTGTGTTTTAAAAGCGGTTATCCTAGGTGCCAATGAGACCATGAACCATGAATTGAAATTTCCTCTAACAACGTCCGGGATTTGAAAAACTAAAAGATTGCCACTGGAATCATCAAATCGAAAAATAATTGCCAGCAAAATTTGGGAAAACCCTAACTGAATAAACGGGTTTTCCAACTTTTCACCGGCAATTATCGATCAATTTTGATGATTCCAGCGGCAATCTTTTACTTTTTCAATTCTCTAGGCAGATGCACCAATGAATTTCGAAAATCCTTGAAAGTTTTAAAGTTTCAGTATGTTTTGTAAACTTTGAGCGCGGGAAGGAGGAACGTGCAGCGACCGTCTAAGACTCCCTTAAAAGGTTAAGCCTGCGTGACTGAACATAGCACGGCTTTTTGTACTACTAACTGTCAATTACTATTATTAATTTCATTATTATTATTATCTTATATTTATAATTATTTTTAATATTATTTTATTGAGTGTTATTTTAAATTTATTGGAAACGATTGTGAGAGAGTATTTCTCGAGGCCTGGTCGTGAAATGAGCCAATCAATCACTCAATCAACCATTCCTTCTCCTCTTCTTCTTCCTCATCTTCCTTTTATTCATCCTACTCCTCTTTCTCTTCTTCCTCATACTAATCCTCCTCCTCATCTTCTTCTTTCTTCTCCGCTGCTTCTTTCTGCTCTATGCCCTCCACACTTCTTCCTTCTCCTCTGCTTCCCACCACTCTTCTCTCCTCCCACATCATCGATGCCTCGAGAATTATTCTTCACGTTTTTCGGTGTCGCTCCTTGAAATCCCTGCGGTTTAAAGTCTGATTTGAAATTCAATAGCGGCTCACCGGAGGTTTTCCCGGGGAGCGAAAGGGTGAAAAGATACGCCCTGAGGCGGCGGCGCGAGATCGCGGAGGGGAGCGACCCTTCTCTCCATGCCCGCCACAATGAAATATTGAAGACCTGAATCCGCGATGAGCTTGCCAGGGGCTCCAGCTTTGGAATTAAATATCTCTTGTGGGGGAGCTCGGAGGAAACCTGTTGACTCCACCTCGAAACATCGGGGCGGGGGAATTAGATAAGTTGATGAAGAAGTCCGGTTCGAGAAACCCGAGGATTACTGGTGAGATCTCCAACACTAAACGTCCTCCAGCACCGAAATTTCATCTCTATTGTGCAAGTATTTCACCGCAAAAGATCCATTAGGAAGAATTTTATTGATAATTAGCAAGTCCGAATGCTTCGCTTTGGTCGAATAGACTACTGCACTCGATCATCCGAGGCTTGTTTTCAAAACCTTGAATGAACTTCGGATCATCTTTTGAATTCGATCGAATTTTGAACGTTTCATGAACGATTTTCTTCCGTGGACTAAACCAATCTGAAACTCTTACTTACAGAATTACTTATGTTATCGATTTGCGCGAATACATTATTCCACTTTTATTTTCGACTGAATGGAGCTAACCCATCCACTTTTCAAACAACAAAATAGAAAAATACATGCTCCTAAGAGAAGACAACGTGTACCACAGATATATCTGAGTACAGAACCAAAGTTAATTTCAGCCACAGATATACCTGAGTACAGTACTTACCAAAGTTATTTTCAGCCACAGATATACCTGAGTACATTACCAAAGTTATTTTCAGGCACAGATATTCCTGAGTACAGTACCAAAGTTATTTTCAGCCACAGATATATCTGGGTACAGTACCAAGCTATTTTCAGACACAGACATACCTGAGTACAGTACCAAAGTTATTTTCAGCCACAGATATATTTGGGTACAGTATCAAAGCTATTTTCAGACACAAACATACCTTAGTACAGGACTAATGTTTATTTCAGCCACGAATATACCTAAACACAGTACCAAAGTAATTTTTTTTTGTTAGCAATATCGACAAGAAAAAATTACATTGAAGTTATCTCATCCTATTTTCTTCTCTCGAGTTTTCCTTATTCAAACCTTTGAAAGCTGATTGAAAGCGTTCCGTGAAACATGAGGCAAGGAGAGGAAACAAGGGAAGGTTAGGCATTCATCCAAGGACCGATATTCTGAGAGATACGCCAGCCGCCTCACCTTTTCATTGGACCTTGACGGAGGCACAATGACCTGCAGGGGTTTTCAATTAAGTTGTTTGCTCGGTGGCTCATTGCGTGTCTGCTTTGAGGGAAATGCAGAATCAATTTGTGTCGAGTCGGAGGAACAAAAGGAAGTTTTGAGCAAGAAATATCACGGAGAGGAGGGTTGAAAAGAGCTAGAGGATAGCAAGTTACTTTAAGATGATTAATGACCCAAGAAACAACTTATTTCTACTCTTCTATTTAGAGATGGGGAATGTAATTCAGAAATCACTCCCTTATCTCCCTTCAAAATTACATTTCGAGTATTGACATAAAACGAAAGTGACTTTAATAGTAGTGACCTAAATACACTATGATCAATCATTCTACACATCAATTTGTACAACCACGTACGAGATAGGAGGGAAGTGAATACACAATTTGTACGTCATTGGGTTTGAATTCACCACATTCAAGAAAAATGAAGAGAGGCAGTCCGCCAAGTTCAGATTTAGTATTAGTATTTTCAATAATAATTATTGGAAATACTTATTATTATTATTATTATTATTATTATTGAAAATTAGTTTCTTTCTTGATTTCAAAAGTTAATTATTAACTTTTGAAATCAAGAAAGAAACTAATTTCAACCTCCCTCAAAATTGGCTGTTCAGCATTTTTCTCCAAAGACATAGTACTTACCACGTTCTAATGGCCTTGTCATTGCCCACTTTGCAGATGATGCTTTCGTGTCTGTCATGAAATCCTTGTGACGGGCAAAACTATACGAAGTTATAGTCCGGTTTCCATGAAATTTTCTAGGGATTATGCAGATTGGCGGTAGAGACCCTCCTATGAAAAACATCGCCCCCTGACTGATATTCGCCGGTGCGCATGTGCTAACGAGAATTCCCCAGTAACAACTATAACTTTCACATTTTCCACCCAATTTCGATGAAATTTCCAGAGATTGACGTGTAGTTCTTTACTGGAGTAGTGCAAGGTACTTGAAGATCGATGCTACTATGCATCGGATTATCTATACCATACGAGGCTGTAGATACGAGGAAGCTATGTGCCACATTCACTTGAGTTGATAAAAGAAGGAAAAATTCGGAAAATCTAATTAGAAAGAAGACATTACCTTTACAGACACTTTCCTCAAAAATTTGGAGTTCGTTGCAGATATTTTCTTTAAAACCGTGCAAATTAATACATAACGGTTAATTATTGTTCTGCATACTTAGATCATCCGTCTGCAAAGAACACAAATTGTTCAATTAAAGTTCCTACCAACCATATTATCGCGAAAGGCCAAGTTTATATTGACGGAAAGTGTCTCCAAAAAAAATATCGTTATCCGAGTGTTGTGGTGGGAAGCACAACAACTGAGTGACATGACAACTCAATTCAAGGAAACGAGAGAAAAGGGCACCATTATGATTAGATGATATTCGACTCACTTCCGTCACTGAACGTTCATTTGCGATCCACATAATTATTTATGATGATTCGTTCAACCTACAAAGTAGCGGAGACAACCAACTCTTGACCACTCTAGCGAGAGAACATTCAACTCTTGTTGACAGTTCAAACCTCCAGCAGACAGAAAGTTCTAGCCCTCTCAGGGAGCCCTTATTAATTTCACAGACCACGGTCATTCAACGATGGTTGGTCGTACAGAAAAAAAAAGTACCTAATTGATTATCCTCAGAGGAAAGAACCGACTATAATTTAAAGTGATGAAAAAAAGTGAAGACCTTCCTTCATATCATAAGTTTTTGAGGGTGTTTTTTAAATGTTACCCACCACTTATGGAGGGTGATCAGAAGTTATGACACTAACCAAGAGCTTTGAAGCACAACTGGAACCCAAAAGCATCATAATTCATAACAATGGACCAATCATAATAATGCATGAAGAGCGGTCCATGGTAACCAAAAAATCAAGCATTTGGCAGGAGGACGGAATTGTTGAAATTTTATTCCGGATTCTTTGTAGCCTGAATAGTAGACCATCAAATTCTTATGGAAGGGTAAATATTTTTCTTGTAAATACGTTGCCCACAAACATAGCGAAATGTTCAAAGGGATAATTCATTTCGTGGGGATCTGCGTGGTTGTATCAACCAACCAATAAGGTTATATAGGTTAGCCAATATAGGTTAGCTAACCAATATACTGCCGTCTTTAGCAAGAAGGGCGTATCTCGGATTTTGTTGATTTTCAGGTTTTTGCATATCTAGAATCTTTGGAGTCTTCTGCAACTTATGATACCTCATTCGTGTACCTATGGGTACGAAAAGGTACACAAAAACGCTAGTGAAAAAGGGCGTATCTCTGAAATTTCTTGAAATCCTTAGGCGATTCGGCGTATGTCGATTTTCCTAGGCCTAAAAGGCGGATATCATGCCGAATATCTTTCTCTACTAAGCAAGGAAGCCGCATCTCCTGAGATACGGCTTTTTTGCTTAGCAAGAATTCGAAATATGTTCTTGACAACCAAAATGCTTAGCGGAAAAGCCGGATCTCGTAGGGTGCATGCTTATTAATAATGAGTCCCCAAACAAACTGGGCTGGAGGCTCGTCACCGAACTTTTCCATATGATTAAATTTAATAATCTGCGTAAAAAAAGAAGTAGTGTAGAAACAAATAAAGAATCATGTTAAAAACCCCGGCTAAAATCTGCCAGGAAACCGCTTGAAGTGCTTGGAATGCTTAACAAAAAAGGCGGATATCTCGAATATCACCCTCATTTAGTAAGCGGAAAGGGCGTATCTCCTCTAAATTGGTTATGACGTGAATTCCCATGAAAAAAAGGCCGTAGTAAGTTGGAGAATGATTGGACCTACCGTATGATGTCCCGAAAATGGGGTAAAAGTATAATTAACTGGACGCGAAACTTAAAAAACGAAAAGTGCTTCTACTGAAAATTCGGTTTTTGGAGATGCGCCCTTCTTGCTAAGGACGGCAGTATAGGTTAGCCAGAGTGGGTAACTTCAAATTATCCATTTGATCCGCTTTTTTCAGCATGTATTATTAATATTTACATTTACAATTTACATAACATGTAATTGTGATACATTGTAATACATGTAATACATTGTATAGTATTGTTTTTATTATTATTGTTATATGTATTATTATTAAACGTGAATTAAGGGTTCCAGGTAGATGAAATACTAAATAAATTATTGTCGGAGTATTTGACTTCAAACAGAGTTTTAGCCCATCACTGAGAGAGTCCGACTGCTTAGTTTGTGTTGAACCAACAGAGAGTACTTGTTTACAACAGAAAAATAACGGCTCTACACGTTATTTGAGGTGATGCATATTGAAAGAACACTGAAACAACAGTGAATCACTGATGTAGACGAGAGTACATTATTGCGAATGTATTTATGTATGAACTTCTGACCGCTCCACATTGGAATGAAGTGAACGAGCTGAAAGCAACCGTTGAACTGGAGAAGAGATCTCTCGACTGGCTTACGTCTATTTACTCACTCACAGGATCAGCCTGAATGCATTAACCTGTTAGGACCGTAGGTTCGTACAGGATTTTTTCATGTAGCAATGAGTCTCCTCAGGTAGGTGCATCAATAAAATAGTATCACCCTTCTGGAAAACAAGAACACCAACGTTTTTCCGTATGTTCCCGTGAACAATGTTTATCTACCTTGGAATCATTTTTGATTCTTTAAAATAGTATTGAAGCATTTCAGTAAACATTGTAAAGTGTACCTACTTACTTAAATAATGAGTAATTTGCTTCACGATGGGATTTTGAGAAAAAATTAGGATAGGCAACTCGTTTGATTGCAGTCATATCTAAGTATATCACTAACTAATTCACGCTAAAGCCCAGGATGTGCCTTGGGCTTCACTCTTCTCCAGCTTGTGCCGTTGTCATCTGTTCATAGCTCCCAAGTCTTGATGGAGTGGAAGCAATGAGTAGCGATGAACGAAGTCATCAGAACCAATTCTGATATTTCCTTTGCAAGATAGCTGATGACGTTCGCAAAGCTAGGAATGACAACTGGACGAAAATTCAACCTGAGATGGTTGTTTGCTTTACTACTTCTTTTACTACTAAAGATTTGTCTACTTGGGCGATCAGTGAAACGTTTTCACATAAAATACGAGCATACTTAAATAAAAATTACAACATTGTATGATAGAAAAATTATCTTCAGATAATGACGTGACAACTGAATGAATTCACGAAGGGGTCATCATAGGCGTTCATAACTGAGTAACAAAAAGATTGATGATTCCGACCAAACTGCGATCAAAAAGTTGTTGAATGCACTTAGCAAGAAAACGGAATGTATTAATGATACTCTCCGCGTTACTGAATATTTCCTCAATCAATTAATGAAAAACGTCTTGCAAGCTGCAACTAAGATGGTTCTCCTAGTAATTGGATCAATAACTCAGTTAGAAAGGTGACATTTTGCACCGCTAGAACCGCCAAGTCTGCAATATACTCGTGCTAGAGTCTTACTTCTACGTGTTGTAAACTTCCTAGTTTCAATTAACTTCCGTGATGGGAAAACTTCAGCGTAAAAACTTATTTGAAACGCGCTGTTTCAGAGCGCACTTCATACTCTCGGAGCCCCATGAAACTTTCATAAAGACCAGAAGCTCGACAAAGTTTGAAAGGAGTCCGGAAGGTCCTGCCGTTGACGCGAGAGCTTCATGAGCAAGAGTGCACAGTGGAGGACCGTCGCTCCAGCCCTGCTCCGAGAAATCCTGGTTCCCAGTTGGACCAGTGAATTCATCCCCATCGGATGACGGGAGAAAAGGTAGAGAACGGTGGAAGGTTGGTAAAAAGTAAGGGATTTCAGGGATACCCTTCAGTTTCAGGATTGCGGGCTGTTTGGCTCGGGGCTTTGGAATATCGGTTAGAGGAAAAAAAAAAATCCTTTCGAACCCGGAGGGTATTTGGTGGACCCGACAATATATATATACGCTCCCCTTCCCGGAACCCTCGTCTGCTGTGCTTCAGCTGCACCCTTCAGTGACCACCTTTTGGCCTGCTTTACCAGAGCTATTTTCGGGTGAACACGGTAATGCTGAGCACCTGCGAGTGACTAGCCCCCTCTAAACAGACCTGTTTGGCTACGAGCCATCAATATGACGTAGGGATAGTACTTCTGGTGAGTGGACATAACTGGAAGGTCCGGATTATTCGAATCTGCTTCCTGAGGGTTTCAAGACGCCCGTAAATTACGGTATTTTAGAATGATTCATTGGGAGATAGGGATTTCAAAACCGTCATGCCATGAATATACTCGTATTGTGTAGTTCTGGTCATGAGAACCGTAACTCATAAGTCCACACCATAATATTTTACAGGAATGAGTTTGAATTGAAGTTATGAGAAAGAAATATGGTTTCTATACATTTTCAAGACGTGTTTTGGTTTATTAGTTACATTGTATGTTTTTACTTTAGCACCTAGAATCAGAACCGTTACCGATACCAGGAACATTTAATTTTGATGACTCCGAAAGTGAACAAACTAGTAGTTTCCACGGCGAAGACGCTAGTATTTTGATAATTTCTACTGTAGCGCATAAGATATACAAGTGTAAAACGAAGAATACGTAAAGTGCAGGCATGTATCAATGTCTTGCGAAAACGTATGCAAGAGAAAACCATTTCAAAAATTCCACAATGCGACTTTGGTTTAAACATGTCCGTCACGTAAAAGTTATTTTTTGAAGGTCCTGGTGGTTCAAAAAAAAATTTCAATTCCCCCTTTAATTCACATTTAATGAGTTTACGTTTCAAGGTTCGTAGAATCCGAAAATTTTAAAAATATTTTCTGTCCGTCGGCCGTACGCCGTATAGGTATGTAGGCTCAATTTGGGGTCTATTTGTGTCCGAAAGCTTTTGGTTATGTCGGTAGCTTCTAAGGGGTAAAAATATGGGCTGAAACAAGTGAAGGAAGAATAAGGTTAGTAGGTAGGTAGTGACTACGGCAAAGATGTGTTCTGTACAGGCGAGTGACTCATTATACAGAAAAATAATAAACCTCTGTGTGATAAATTGCAGCGGTTTTCATGTCTAGTTGTGCCGCAAAGCTTTAGATTAATCCTTTCACTTCTAAGCGTTGAAAAAATTGAGGTTGTGATTCTCAAATCGCCCAAGCTCGAAAACTCGCATTAAGTGTAACAGGTATTATTTTTTCACCAATGTATAATAGAATTGAATGTTTAGAATGGAATCAGACCACTCAGAGCTCTATAGGGCAAATCGTTGGACATACAATTAATCGGAAACATGAATGTGAATAGCAAAAGATTGTTCCATAACGGAAATAGGCCGTTCAAATTCCAGCTGATCAAAAAATGCTATTGTTGTTCGGTTCTTTGAATATAGTTTACTGTTGAACTCAGATATCGATGGTATTGATAGTGGTTTGATCGAAATAATAATAGAATAAATGCGCTGGATAATCCCACAATATGCAATCAAGAGGGGAACGTGCACCAAAAATGTCTGGCAGCCTTCGCTATCTGTCAATTCATTTGTATTTCTGTGTTCTGCATTTTTATCCTGCCCTTACTGACACCAAATAAGGCAGTTCCCGGATTTGTGGGAGTTATATCACGGATGGCCTATTACGAATTTTAATCCTATCGTTCGCATGAAGTATCTACACGTGATTTTCGTAGCACATCAATTGGTTTATTGTTTTCAATAGGTGATGAACCTTTGAAATCGACAAAGAAAGACAATTTTAACCCCCTCAAAATTAGTTGGTTCACGTTTCAAGGTACGAAGAATCCCAAAATCAAATACAGAATTTTCCGTCCGTCCGCCGTACGTCAGTTACCGTGAACCGATTTTGATGAAATTTGGGAACGTAAGAAACCTACTTATAGGCCCAGTTGGACCTACTTATGGGCACCGTTTGGGATGTACCTAGTTCTGCCCCAAAGATTTTGGTTGATGTCTGTCACTTCTAAGGGTTTGAAATTAAGGGCTGAAATTTTCGAAACGCCCTAGCTCAAAAACTTTCTATATAATGGTATTGTGTTTTCTTCTATTTACAATAGTATTGCATTTTTAGAATTGACTGAGACCAACCAGAGCTCAGTAGAACCACCTGTTAGCTTCCCATGATAACTTAAGGGTTTCACTTAACGTAAATCAGAAACGCGAGTGTATCGCGAAAGAGGCCTAATTTCCATTCAAAGTTCGGCCAAAATGTGATCGTTGTTCGTTACTTCGAGTTGTACTCAGTTTTGCTTCCTTAGCAACCAGTAATCAAATTTCCTAATAATTATGTCAAACTCAACTCCTTATTTCATCGAATAGCGTGTGAAGAGTTTATTTCTCCCAAATAAACTTGATTGTGAAGTAGGTAGGTAGTGGCAATGGCAAAGCTGTGTTATTTGCAGGCGTGTGACTTACAGAAAAATATTACAACTTTGTGTCATAATTTCCAGCGTTTTTCAAAATTGATGGTTGATTTTACCAAGCGAGCAATTTGCAAAAAAATGTAATATTTCATAATAATATTCTACCATATAATAATAATAAATTATGAGGACACTGGATCTCTTTGGTTTGAAATTTTAGTTCCGGCAATCAGTTGAGATTCGGTCCGATAATAAGAAAAATCAAATAAACAAGGGTGGCTCCACGAGTACAACCAAGAATTACCATCCCAGAACCGGCTGTTCATCGTTACCCACAGTAAAGAGAAACATGCTTGTTTGTACTCTCTACACTATATAAACAAACCCGAACTCATCAATATCGAGCAGGTTGTAGGCATAACCTTGTTAGTATATTTGCCAAACATCAATTTTGGAAGGATTTCCAGTAAGTAACCAGAGGAATATTGATTACGCAGGCTTACAAAAGATCCCCGAATGCATCAGGTATTTAAAAAAACACACATTTTCAAGAAAATGATTTCGAAAATTAGAAAAGTTTTTTGTTATCCGTTCAATTTCTCAAGATATTGTTGAAACTTTTGGTGTGTATAACACGTTTATAAACACTGACGGACAAATTCAACCAGTAAACTACTGAAACTGATAACCAGTAAAATTCACAATAAAGAGGACAATAAGATATTGATAAGGTCAGGTCCAACGAACTGCCTTAGCACCAAATTGTTTTGTTGATGTCATTTTTGGTTTATTACTTTCAACAATGAACCTTTGGAATCAACTAATAACAGAAAATGTTCGAACCCTCTCAAAATTTGTTGGTTTAATTTTCAAGGTACGTAGAATACATAAAACGAATGAAAATGTTGCCGTCCGTCCGCCGTGCGCCGCGGCGTACGCTGTCCGCCGTGCGTGCCGCTTTCCTTAGCTACCATTTATTTATTTTATTTATTTATTTATTTATGTCAATACAAATATTCAAAAAGAAATTTCATCTTCACCATACACAATGTGTATGGTGAAGATGAAATTTCTTTTTGAATAGGCCATGCCCGTAGCGCCCCTCAAGAGTATTGCCAAGCATTAAATAGCATTAATATAAATCAACTACATAATATAATTAACCATACTAATATCAAAGCAAAAAGTAATAGTAATAATAATAAAATTAACAAATTTAGGTAACATAAATACTTGTTATTATTTTGTCCGCCTCCTCTCTGCCCCTTCGCACCAACCAAAAAAATACTTTTCTCTTATATAATGAACGAGAATACATTGATGGAGTTTTTAGGGTAGTATCGATAACACGATGCAACATGCACAGCACATATTCAGGACTCTTGGTGGTAATCACGAGAGCATGTCTTGGGTTCCGTACATTCCCTGCTATCTTAAAACAGGGTCTCATAATCATGTGAGCATTCGTATTGTTCTACAACACTCGGTGTTCTATAAAACATTAGGAGGAGTGACTTAATATATAGCTGTCTGGGGGTAAAAACTTTCAATTCGTCATACAAAGGGGAGCTTGGATACCTGTTCGACTTTCTTAAAATTACTTTCAGGATCGCTCTCTGGGCTATATTAAATTTTTCAATATGTGTTACGAACGTTCCCCCCCCAAGAAATAATCCCATATTGCAACACACTTTGGACAAGGGCAATATATAGTAGTCTAAGTTTGTCCCGCCTAAAAATACTCCTCACATGATAGAAAACGAATATAAACCGCCTCAACTTTTTGCGCAGGTTTTCAATGTGGGCCTTCCATCTCAGACCATCATCAACGACCACTCCCAAGTATCCGTACTGGTCAACTCTTTCCAGACCATCACACTGACACATAGAGAACGAACAATTAGTGTGTACTTTAATTTTGTGGATTCCTCCTTGAATACCGTCTTGGTTTCCCACTATTATATACTTAGTCTTCTTCGCATTTAGCGACAACAAGCTATACGAAAACCATCCAAAAAGAATGTTTAAGGCATTTTGCGCCTCTTCGAAAGCAGGGGCGTGGCGTCCATAAGGCCACTTTGAGTCTAGCCCCGGCAAAATTTCTCTCACTGTAACCTAGATTTTTTTACCCCAAAGTTGGAAAAACTCCCTTCAAAAAGTGTTCTCCACAAAGTAGAAAAAAATCCCTAGCAGAAAGTTTTTTCCTCAAAACTCACTCATGATCCATGGAAGCATGGAGCTTTTACAAGTAAAAAATAATTCTACACTGACATGCAGTTATTATGTCAAATTTCCATGGTAAAACCCGAGGCCATGGAGCTAGGTTCCATGCCTCCTACTAGGTCCATGCCCAAGGCTGTCTCCATGGCCTGCTACGAGAGAGAAGAAGATGTAAGATGGAATCGATAGGTATCCAACAATCGATTTGTATCAAACAATCGATTCTCCACTCCCGAATTCCCAAGATCTGGGGCTAGACCCCACTAAACCCCGGCGTCGTCATGCCAACGTGTTGTTTATTTTTAGTTTTTCTCCTTCTGCACATGCGCAGTAGTGTTATTTTAGTTTATCCCCTCCCTTTCTCGGCCCCTGCCCTGGAAGACAATCGATTTTTTATTCTTTCTGATGATGACTTGTTTTGATTCAACTAGATGGATGGATACTCTGTTCAGGTTGCCATGAAAGTTCATTGTATAACAATGGACTCATCATAGGATGTAAACGCATGGAGTACTTCAGAAGAAACGCATGGATATCAGAATCTGATATCAGTTATAGATGGGTTAAAAATTGAATGGATACTCCCTACTTTTACAGATTTTCACAGTATGTTGCCCAGACTGCACGATTAGGTGTTTAGTGTGTTTACACAGTACATAACATAGAACAGTACTGGAAACAACCGACAAGAGATAAAGTTTATCTGATAAACAGGAGGGTGGTTACATCTTGACATGATACAATTTTGCTGATTGACAGCAAAATTATGATTTTTGGAGTGTTATCATTGTTGTGGATGGCGTTTGCTACACAGAGATTTCATCACATAGGTATGAAAGTAAGTTAAAACTATTGTAAGTTGAAACGAAGTTTTAAAATATTGCTGAAGTTGTTATCTTCAGGGGTTTTCCTCCGAAATGACTAGTCTCTCTGGAGCTCTTTACCTACTGTGTTCCCTAAAGTGTCTTGAAACAATGACAGTTTACGTTCCTGACCAGAAACTCTTATCATTTTCGGTTTTCCATTCCATTTTCCCTGCATTTCAAGTCGTCTTGGTGTTTGTTGTAATACGATCTGATGGAGTTGACCACTGATTAGACTTACCTACCTACCTACTTATCGTATTTTTTCGTTTCTGTTCAACATTTCGGTATGGGGAAATACAATAGGCAGCCTGGTGCTCTTCAGTTCCACAACTTTTCATATATAAATGCTACGTAGGCCTTGCAAAAGATAATTAAAAGTCATCAAAGGGAATATGACCCTCGAAAAGCCTTATAGACATTTCGACTAATATGTAGAATTTGTTAAGACACTTTTTTTTCATGATCTCGTCTTTATGATTAAGAAATTATGTGCTTTTCGTTTTAAAAAAATTGAATATTTAATGTTTTAGTAACAAATTAACATTTTTATCTTTTCGAGTCCCAGAAATGATTTTTTTTGTTTCATCATTAACACTCCGATGGTCGCGCTGGGATCTGAGAGATCCACTGATGGACTTTGCTCTGTCCCCAGCCAACCCTTCAATGAAGGGGGCTCCCTCTCCCAGTACCTTCTTTTCTTGAGGTGCTTTTGGACTCTGTGTGATCAAGGAAGTCGGCCGTGCCTCCCGTGTGATACAATCTTCATTCGGATCTGATGGATCCACGTGGCCGAGCATGTAACTTTTTCTAATTTTCCTTTTTTTCTTTTTCTTGTAGTAATTTCACACATTGCATGAAACTATTTCTTTCGCTTCGTTGTTCTTGCCATTCTACAATAAATTAAAATAAATAAACAATGAAAGTCTAAAAATACCTATACGCTAGTTTGTACAAACGATGTGTACCATTGTTACTGATAAGTTACCGCCTTTTGTATTTTTCATATATATAACAGTTATGAGTTTTACTAACCTTCCCTTCCATACAACACGATGATGGATTTTGTTATATTCGTATTTTGATCTAAGTAACGATTATTCATTTAATTCCTATTCTATTCAGGTAGGTACCTGTTTTTTGTAAGGATGCAACTTTTTTGCCATGTATTCTATTGTATGCATACATTATATTGTGTACCTGACTGCTATTTCACAGAGAAACTTACATTTAATTTCGAGATAGTCATATTTTTCAGTCATTAGTTTTTTACAAGAAATACACCTTTTTCTGCTTGTAAACTATCATTTTCACCAGAAAATAGGTCAATTCTACTTTACTACGTTTTTTAGCTCCTAAAACATAAAAATGGGGGTCATTTTCATTGAAAAACTCCATTACTTCCGGATGGATCTCACAGGACCAGCGCGACCATCTAAGTAACTTTCGGGGCGCGACCTTCGGAGTGTTAACTGGAATGAAGTTGAGATGTGATGTTTCCCCACTGGGTCCTCTGTTTGACGCAAAAGTATGTAGGTATGTGTGATCCTAGGGTCAAGTTCATGTATTTTCTGGTTTGGTGCCCCACCACTTTCAGAGGTCACCCAACGCCCCTGTTCGAAAGCCTCATCCCACGATGCACCAGAAACAAGCACTGCAGTGTCATCGGCATTTAGAAATGTTTTATACTTAGGCAATTTTATCGGCAATGAGTTAATATAAATCAAAAACAAAGTTGCACTAAGCGTTCCACCCTGAATAACACCATAGTCTACTCCTATTGGTTTGCTTTCAAATTCACCAATCGCGACAATTTGCTTCCTAGACGAGAGGTAACTAGAGAACCAATTAAGAGCACCGTCTCGAATGCCGATTTTGCTCATTCTACTTAGCAATATGTTCCGGTCTATACTGTCAAAGCATTTAGCAAGGTCACAGAAAATCACAATACCTTTTCGTCTTTCATCCCTCAGCTTGTATAGATCTCTGGTAAGCTCAAACAAGGCTTGATCAGCTCCTCTGCCTGCACGAAAACCGAACTGCTCAGCACAATGGACTGATATTGATGAGCTTTGGTGTATGCAACAACGGTATACGAAACTTTAGTAAGTGGAGACCGATTTTGATGAATTTTGGTGTATGCAGCTTCGGTGTATGAAAATTTAGTATGTGTAGACCGATTTTGATGAACTTTGGTTCAAGGTTTTCATTTGGGGTCTAGTTGAGTCCCACAGCTTTTGGTTGATGTCAGTCACCAAACAAGGGTTGACATTTTCAAAACGCCCTAGCTCAAAAACTTCTGATATAAAAATACAGTCCTTTCTTCAATTTAAAATAGTATTGTACCTTTAAAATCGAATGAAACCATCCAGAGCTCATGGGAACTTAAGAGTTGGACTTACGATAAATCAAAAACAAGACTGTGAATTGCAAAAAAGGCCTAATCTTCGTTCAAATATAGCTGACCAAAATGCGATCACTGTTCGTTTATTTGTCTTGTACTTAGTCTTGCGTCCCTATCAACCAATGATCAAATTTCCTAATGAAATCACCCACCGCTCCCTATTTCTTAGAATTGAGTGTGAATTGTTAATTTTATCAAAGTAGAGTCGATTGTGAACCGAAAATATGGTTGGTAGGTTATGATGATGATAAAGCCGTGTTCTATGCATGTGAGTTATATACACAGAAAAATAATAAATTAAACTTTGTGTAAAAAATAGCATCGTTTTTCATATACATTTTCAGAACTGCAAAGGTTACTCACTTATTCTCCTCTTGGAAAATATGAAATAAAAAATAAGTATAACTAATCGTTAGGGTGCTATCATTGGAATGGTGGGGGCAGTTATTGACTCATTTAGCGATTCATATTTGATTCGAGGTGTTACTGCAGGTTGGAGTTTCCTGTAATGAGTCTCAGAATTCCGTTTTGGGTCGCCTGCCTGTATTCTATTGATGTATTTTCCGTACTTGGTATTACTTGGTATTTTCCGTACTTGGTTTGGGAATAGCCCCATAACGCTTCCCCTGGGATCACCTGAGCGCTTACTTCTGGTGGGAGACACGGAATCTCCATTATGTTACAGGATACTTACAAGTCAGTTAAAATTGGACAGTTCTGTAAAACATGACTGGTAGGTGGGGTTTAACCTGCACCTGTAGCGCTTTGTCGAAAGCCTTTTCAGAGTCTATGAACACACCAAGACATACCTTATCCTATTTGTGTGATTCTAAGATAGTGCAAATCACACGATGGAACTGTTGTGAACACACGGACTGGGGCAGCAAGCTAAAAGGTCTGTAGGAAGTGGAATCAAACTGTGGAAACTGTACGGAATAAATTGTGTGAGAAATAACTGGCTAATTTGAATTAAATTACTTACGAAGCCGAATTCTTCTTCAATTTGGTGTAAGCCAAAGTCGGAATTCTTTAAGACAGTCCTATATTTTACTGCGTATAATACCAACTGTTTCTCTGAGTTTTAGCGTATAAAATTATATTTATTATTTAATATTATATTTATTTTATTATATTTCATAATAATATTATATTATTACATTTTATATTATCATTATTATTATTATTATTATTATTATTATTATTATTATTATTATTATTATTATTATTATTATTATTATTATTATTATTATTATTATTATTATTATTATTTTATATATTATTATAATATAATAATATTATTATAATATTATATTATAATATTATTATATTTTAGCGTAATAAAAAAATTTCCGTCCGTACGCGGCACTTTCCTTAGTTCCCATGGAGCGATTTTGATGAAATTTGGTATATGGGCTCCATTGGGGTCCGAAACTTTTGGTTGATGTCAGTCACTTTTAAGGGGTGAGAATTAAGGGTTCAATTTTCAAAAGTGCCCTACCCCAAAAACGCGGAGCTCTGAAGGACAAGTCATTCGCTCCCTACGAGCACTTAAGGGTTGGACGATAATTCAGAAACACGAGCGTGAACCGCTAAGAGGCCTAATCTTCGTTCAAATTTTAGCTGACCCAAAAATGCGATCATTGATCGTTTTGGTTTATTATTTTCAATAATGAACCTTTGGAATCGACCAAGAAAAACAATTTTAACACCCCCTAAAAATATTATGGTTTACGTTTCAAGGTACCTACGTAGAATCCAAAAATCGAATAAAAATTTGGCCGTCCGTCCGCCGTACGCCGTACGACGTACGCGGTACTTTTGCCACTTAGCATTGAACGATTTTGATGAAATTTGGTATGTAGGCTCCTTCTGGGGTCTAGTTGTGCCCCGAAGATTTTGGTTGATGTAGATCACTTCTAAGGGTTCTAAAATCAATTTTGAAATTTTGAAAACGCCCTAACTCAAAAATGTCGATATAAAGGTATTGTTTTTCCTTCAATTTAAGATTCTATGGAATTTTTAGAACTTTTTGAGACCACCTGGAGCTCTGTAGGACAAACCGTTCGCTCACTACGAGAATTTAAAGTTTGGACGTACGATAAATCGGAAACACGAGTGTGAATCGCAAAAGAGGCCTAATCTCCGTTCAAATTAAAGCTGACCGAAATGCGATCGATGTTTTTCTTCATGTTGTATAGTTGGCGGCTTTGCAGACGAGTGATCTATATAGAAAATTAAAAAATAATAAACCACTGTGTAATAATTTGCAGCGTTTTTTCGAGTTGTACTCAGTTCTGCATCCTTAACAACCAGAAATCGAATTCCCTAATAAATAGGAAATAATAATAATTCCTAACAATCCCCGTTTCTTCGAAATGAGTGTGAAGCGTTTATTTCTTCGTAATACTTTATTGTGAAGTAGGTATGTGGCAGATAGTGACAATTTCAAAGCCGTGTTTTTCAGCAGACGAGTGATCTATTATTGAAAAATAATAAACCTTTGTGTAATAATTTGCAGCGTTATCGTTGGTGGATGACCAATTGTATTAACATCAAAGTTTCTTCACAGTTGCTTCTTGATTTTTATGACTTTGAAAAACACTAATAGCATCCAACGTTTGACGTGAATATGAGAATAAACAATTTGTTCCCTCGAAGGATGAATTTTAATTACACTATATTATTTTAGAGGACCTCATTTCAGTGATACTCGCCGACATGGCCGCAAGCCGCGTCCACCAGCGTTATTTCTCCAACTGCGACATCGCTACACAGCTTTGATCAAAAGTAACATATTTGTACATTTTCCAAGGCGATGCATGTTTTTGACATTTTCAGTGGCGGATCGTTTTAAATAGATAAAAGGAGCCTTTCATCGGAAAATATGACAATCCAGGTCTAAATTTCAACAGTGCTTTTATCAGTGCTGATGTTGGTCCCAGCGAGTACCTATTATATAATATTGAATCATTTCTCACTACTCTTTATGTACGAATCAACTCATAAACAATTCATTAGATCTACCGCAATAACATAAATAACACAACTTTTCCATCAACGTGCTCCTCTAGATATTTTTCCGTGGCTGTTTTATAACAGCATTTGACATCCCTGTGTATTGCAATGCGGCACACGATATTTGTTCTCCCTTATTTTATTTGCCTTCACCGAAAGCGCGTGGTCTCGCACCCATAAAGTTCCCTTTTCCACCTACCACTTTTTTTACCTTATGACTAACCCGCTACCATGTTTTCTCCTCTCGCTTTCCTCCTATACTCCGTTTTTCTCTTATTTTGCCCCCCACGCCATTTTACCTCTTCTTTTACCACTCAAGCCGGACTTTTTTCGGCTTGAGGGAGAGAAGTGCTCAGTGGAAAGGCTCCTCCTGGGGAATCCCAAAGTCGCCTGGGATACGCTTCGATTTGCAAGGGCCCCCAACCATTGACCTCTTTTTACCAAACCCAACACGTCCCGAGTGCCTTTTCATGTGGAGGAGCGAGGAGTGGATGGCCGCTTGTGTTGTGAATATACCATATATACTTTTTCCCTCAGCTGAAAACATTTTATTCTTTTTTTTTTTGGAAACAAGGCTGAATAGGAAGCTTTTGCATCTTCCCTTTTAAGACCTCACTATGGCAAAGAGGATTGGTAAAATTTGACCCTCAAACACAAATTTCAATTCACTGTTCACTTCGAATTTCTTTAGAATGTAAAATATGAGTAAAACTATAAGTATAAGTATAAGTAAAATATAAGTAAATGATGGTTCGGCGTTAGTGGTAGTGCGTTTGGCTAAAAATTCAAGCAACATGGAACATGCTTTAGCCGTGTTTTGTTCGTTTGCTTCTTCTTTTCACTAGGAATTTGTTGTTTGCTGTTTCAATTTAGCTCTTTATAGGCCTTCTTTTCAAATTGTTTGTCATTTTATACACCTCTTCATGTCCCAATGGTATTGTTATAATGAAGAAATCAAAAGTATCTAAAACGTCGAAGAACACATCCCTACTAAAAGCCTAGTTTACGAAATCCTTTGATTAATTTTTGGTAAAAACGATGCCAGCCAACAAAGTACATAAATAAAACGCTGCAAATCATTACACAATGGTTTATTATTTTTTATTTTTCTATATAGATCACTCGTCTGCAAAGCCACCAACCATCCAACATGAAGAAAAACATCGATCGCATTTCGGTCAGCTTTAATTTGAACGGAGATTAGGCCTCTTTTGCGATCCACACTCGTGTTTCTGATTTATAGTACGTCCAAACTTTAAATTCTCGTAGTGAGCGAACGGTTTGTCCTACAGGGCTCCGGGTGGTTTCAAAAAATTTTTAAAATTCTATAGAATCTCAAATTGAAGGGAAAACAATACCTTTATAACAAAATTTTTTGAGTTAGGGCGTTTTCAAAATTTCAAAATTCATTTTAGAACCCTTAGAAGTGACCGACATCAACCAAAATCTTCGGGACACAAATTGACCCCAGAAGGAGCCTACATACCAAATTTCATCAAAATCGGTCAATGCTAAGTGGCAAAAGTGCCGCGTACGGCGTACGGCGGACGGACGGCCAAATTTTCATTGGATTTTTGGATTCTACGTATCTTGAAACGTAAACCAACAAATTTAAGGGGGGGGGGGGGGTAAAATTTTTTTCTTCGTCGATTCCGAAGGTTTATCATTGAAAACAATAAACCAAAATCCTCTCAATCAAAGTTCGTTCTTACCATGCATAAACGTGTAGGTGACATAACTTCGACAGAGAAATTAAACATTTTCTATTGTTTATTAATTTAACTTCAATTATAAACATAATTATACGGATCACTTCAAGCCCGCGTTCATAACAAAATCTCGCCTAGGTTTCAAGATCCTTTGATTACATTCGTAAAAACGCTGCAAATTATTACACAATGGTTTATAATTTTTCTATATAGATCACTCGTCTACAAAATCACCAACCATCCAATATGAAGGAAAAAAAAAAAAATCAAAAAAAATCAAGAAAAATTTAAAAAAAATCAAAATCACCAACTATCGATTACATTTTGATCAGCTCTAATTTGAACGGAGATTAGGCCTCTTTTGCGATTCACACTCGTGTTTTGATTTTTATATATATATATATATTTCAAAATAAACACTTCAATTTTCGTAGGAAGCGAACGGTTTGTCCTACAGAGCTCCGCGTGGTCTCAAAAAATTCTAAAAATTCTATAGAATCTTAAATTGAAGGAAAAACAATACCTTTATATCGAAATTTTTTGAGTTAGGGCGTTTTCAAAATTTCAAAATTGATTTTGGAACCCTTAGAAGTGACCTACCTCAACCAAAAGCTTCGGGGCACAACTAGACCCCAAATGGAGCCTACATACCAAATTTCATCAAAATCGGTCAATGCTAAGTGGCAAAAGTGCCGCGTACGGCGGACGGCGTACGGCGGACGGCGGACGGACGGCCAAATTTTTATTCGATTTTTGGATTCTACGTACCTTGAAACGTAAACCATCAAATTTTGAGGGGGTGTTAAACATTTTTTTTTCTTGGTCGATTCCAATGGTTCATTATTGAAAATAATAAACCAAAACCAAGCCAAACAACAACATCAATATTTCACTAAATCGATGTTGGTTTTTATCGCGAATGTTTTTGACATTTTAATGTCTTTGCTTTGGCACATAAACTGAAAACGCTGCAAATTATTACACAACGGTTTATTATTTTTATATAGATCACTCGTCTACAAAATCACCAACCATCCAATATAAAGAGAAAAATCAAAAAAAATCAAAAAAATCAAAAAAAAAAATCATTTATTATTGAAAATAATAAACCAAAATCGTCACGAAAACAAAATTTTACATGCTTGCATACGAGTCTGCAACACATTGGGACATTTCCATGTCAACCACTACACAACAAGGTAGTGAAGTAAGGTTGTTAGTTAATGTGCCCAAGCATCAAAATAAGAAAACTGTTGATTGTTCTCTATGCAACACAGTGAGTCTATTTTATTTATTTATTGGTCGCGTGAGCAAGACTTGCTTAGTTTTTGTGAAGATTTTTTAGTTCATGTTCCAAAGCAAAGACATGAAAATGTCAACTTGCTCACGATACCAATAAATAAAATAGACTCACTGTGTTGCGTAGAGAACAATCAACTGTTTTCTTATTTTGATGCTTGGGCACATTAACTAACAACCTTACTTCACTACCTTGTTGTGTAGTGGTTTACATTTTGTTTTGGTTGCACGGGTGAGATCTGCCTAGTAATAAATACAATAAGAAAACACACATGAAAATGTCCGAATGTGTTGCAGACTCGTATGCAAGCATTTGGTATCTCTCGTGAGCCAGATTGATATGATATGTGTCATATGGCTGATTTACAAATATTTTAAATCGGAGGTATATCACAGCTTCGTTCATATTTGCAAATGTTTTGGCAGTATTACATTTACGCATAAATTGAGGGCTTTTTGACGAGTGGCGAACGATTTTCGTGGGATGAAAACTGACGACGATACAATTTCCTAGAAACGGATAGGTTGTAAGTGAAAATCAATAAAAATGCTGCAAATTATTACAAAAAGGGTCATTATTTTTCTATGGAGATCACTCGTCTGCAAAGAACACGGCTTTGCCAATGTTATCCCCAACCAACATGAAGAAAAACATCGATCGCATTTCGGTCAGCTAAAATTTGAACGGGTATAGGCCTCATTGGCGATTCACACTCGTGTTTCTTATTTATCGTAAGTCCAACACTTAAGTTCTCGTAGGGAGCGAACGGTTTCATCACGGGACATTAAATAGAGCCCATATATCAAATTTCATCATAATCAATCAAAGTCGATTCTTACCATGCATGAACGTGTAGGTGACATACCTTCGACAGGAAAAACCAACAAATTTTGAGAGGGGGTTAACTGTTTTTTTCTTTGTCTATTCCAAAATTTCATTATTGAAAATAATAAACCAAAATCCCGCGCTAATATCGTTCCACGGTTTCGTCACCTTTTTGCCCAGTTAGGTGATAGCTAAAGCATGTTCCATACTAAAAGATAGGAAAGTTCTGTATGTTCAGTTTGGACCATTTTTGTCTCATGTTTTCAGCCTTCTCACAGTAGTACTCATACCGACGTCGTTTCCACTCAACTTATTCACCACTCCGACAGACCGAAGTCATTCACCACTCCACTCTTTTCAAGTCTTTTTTTCAAGAGTGCCTAATCAGTGGTTTTCAAGAAGTTATTTTTCCGCATCAGGGTCAATTTTGCCCCTCTTCATAGGTTCAAGCTAGAAGTAATCTGGTTATTTCAATATTTCGATTATCGTGTGAGTTGTGTGGAGTTATAGAAGAATAAGTTGTGCTGAGTTACCTGTTTTGATCGTACGATCTTGTTTTATTAATTGAATTATTTCTATCAATTTCATTAGCGAATTCTCAATTTCTCTTCATTTGGTATTAAATGTATAGGGTTAGTTCCGCTAGTTATAAGAATAAAATTATCATCTTCGTACCATATTGGAGAATTCGTCGTAACCAGTAAGTCGAGTACAAGAGGCGAGCGCTTTCGATGTACATCATCTTCAGGCCGTAGAGAATGTACTGAAGTTTGTAAGTGCGTCGTTCTATTTATATATTCTGGGTGAAAGGGAGGTGAAATGATCAGGAATGAAAGGGGGGAGGGTTAACGAGACCACGTGGTGAAAGGTTGTTCGTCTGTCATGTCAAGTGAAAGGGAGAGATAAAACTATTCCTATTACCTAATTGTACATTCACCACGTGGTCTTTTATTCAAAACTATGAATGAATTATAAACTAACTTATATAACTAACTTAGTGCTAAATTATTTACTTATATTTACTTCTATCTTAGGTTCTAAGATAATTTTTAATAATTTTTAGCAGTATGTTAGTTATGTAAGTTAGTTTATAATATTCATAGTTTTGAATAGAAGACTACATGGTGAATGTACCATTAGCTAATAAGATTTGTTTCATCTCTCCCTTTCACTTGACATGATAGACAAACAACCTTTCACCACGTGGTCTCGTTATCAAGCCCCTTTTCCTTTCTGGTCCTTTCACCTCCCTTCCACCCAAAATAATATTTTGCGAATAGTAATATAATAATATAATATTCGAAACGAATAATATAATATTCGTCCATTTTTATATACTATATAAAAATAGAACGACCGACTGACGAACTTAGTACTCTCTTGACGGCCTGAAGATGATGTCGTTACGTTGAAAGCTGTACTCGATTTGCTAGTTACGACGGATCCTCCAATACGGTACGTGGATAATAATTGTATCTTTCAATTCATTTGTTATTCAATTGAAGACGAATAAAAGATATAACACTTACTTTTTCAAAACTTTTATATTTTAATTTTAAACACGTTTTTCAACACGAAAAACATTTTAATGCCCCCTGGTTATGAATCACTGGAGTTGAAGGACAGTTTTCACAGCTCTTCAAAATCTAGAGCTTTTTTTACACAAAAATAACTTGTAGCAGTATTTTTAAAATACGAAATCGCAGTTTTTTTTGTTACCTTTTCCGAAGCAAAATCATTGTTTTCTCGATAGAATCCAGAGATTTAACATTTCAAGTTGAAGATTTTTCCCGTATCAGAGGTTCTTTATTTCCAGAAGTTCTTCATTATGCGACGGGTACGATTCGATTATCTGACAGGCTGAAGCGCCTTTAGAGCGGTCTACCTATTTAGACGGGCGTTTTATTCCCGCACATACGTTACTATCTTGAATGAAACCTGAAATTCATACCTTGGTTTCTCCTCGTGAAAGTGGAGTCGCATATCCGAGGTTTTTCTCAAGTTACGTACCTACGGATAGCAAAATGCTGTTAGCATCACAGGCCTGGAGCGACGGAGGAAGCGAGTAACCTGATACGACAATGCACACAACCAATAGGTCTAGACGTTGAGTTAAGGATGTTTGTGGAAAACCCCAATTTCCTTTTCTCGGGTGCCGAAGGAACCCTATTTCCGCGGTATTTCCGGAGCACACATCAGTCTCCACAGAATAAATTCGACAGCCTGGAATAGTTTCACGTTACTTGTATTCGTATGTTCAACATCAACCAAAAACTCGACGGATCTAGATGTTCTGGGAGGACGAGCGGTTTGCTTTACCTATCGATACAGCTTGTCTACGAGTTACCTCCCGTTTATATGTAGGTACCTTAATTAATGGTTGATATTATTATTATTTCATTATTGATATCATTATTATTATTCCAATAATACAATGCTCATTAGTAGACACGATTTTCATGACCTGCGATTTCGCAAAATCGCCTCCTCCGACTCTCCACGATTTTTTACCTTGAAAGATTCAAGTTCCATCATAAGGTCAATAGGACGCAGCAGAAGGATGGAAAATTGAGATGAATGGTGCCAGGAGTGGTACACAAGCGTCTGTTTATTGAAGCAGGGTTGTTACAGAGTCATCCAACAATTTTCAGTTTGATTTCAATCAAACTTATTTCCTTTAGCTTTTAAATCGCCCGTGGGTGTTACAGTGCAAGTCCAGAACAAAGTTGCATCATTGTTCAAGTTTGATGACTGTTGAGATGAACATAACGTGATGTTCAAACAACGAGGTGCAGATGGAGACCATCATATCGTTAATTCGCTCAAGACCTATCCCAGTTAGGAAGTGACCCGGAAAGCTATCGCTCCAACAAACGTGAGTCGCACAGAGACTGAATCCTCGCGTTCTACTCACAACTTGAAGGTAACTGAATGCGGATACGGCCTGCATAGGAAGCGCACTTCTAAAGAACGATTCATATTTGCTCAGCATGCAAATACCGACTCATCCCGCCGTCTGAAGGAACTTCGCCGTAGTGCCGTCCGTAATTATGAACTCCGTCCCAACGGTAACTTGCTGTATTGTTTATATTCATCGCATCCGGTTGCCGTTAGCCTAATTATGTTGATACTGTAGCAAGAATTATATTCGACCTATGTAGATGTACTCGTGAAATAGTGTTTTTAATTTATTAGCAACTCATCCTTGGAAATAGTAGCTACTGAAATAGGGAAAGAGAGAGAGAGAGAGAGAGAGAGAAAGAGAGAGAGAGAGAGAGAGAGAGAGAGAGAGAAAGAGAAAAGAATTATTTATTGATATAAAAAGAACATACGAAAATAATAAAACAACACGTTATTGTTGGATGAAAATAACGTTTCTTTCATGCCATTATTACGTCACCATTGCCATTAAAACAACACCCAACTTTTATATTCAGTCAGCAACTAACAAAATTCGAATCTAAAATCACTTCAAGGATCAGTGTAGTTGGTAACCATATCAAAACCAAATAGGTATCGACTACCTATTTTTCCTCCTCCTACTACATGTATCAACCTCTTCGGAATATTCTTATTATTGGAGTTGTTTTAACATAATATACATACTGGTTTATATTGCAAAGTAGCATGAAGTGACACTTAACATGATCCATGGGTAACTATGACCTCTCAAAGGAGGGTTAATGATCTTAAGAGTCTCACTCGTATTTCCGTACTATCCTTGTCAAGTTCTCTTCAATCTTTTTGGGATCTCTTCCTTAATTTCCGCTCCACGTCCAATTTCATTGGCCAATTCACTTCATACAGGATATTATCAATTCGCTGTTACGCGAGTGTTTTATATAGGCACGTAGGAACTCAGACTTCAGGTCACGTATTATAGGGAAATGCCGGGACCATATTCGAGGCACACGCTGACGGAACGATAAACAGGTGTTCTGACAAAGGTTTTTTCAAGCGAAACACCGCTTCCTACGCTATTCCTATAATGTCTACCTTTATTTATCGAGTTAAATGGGGGAAAAAACGAATTGGGTGCTGGACTGAGTAGCAATAAATTGCTGAAAATTCGGTGGTGAGAATATGAGTTCAGAGCAGCAATCTAACCACACTAGAATTTCAATTCTAGCTGTTCTATTTCATTTTTTTCACTGAAAGAGAGAGCTTACCGGAAAGCTACCATACGAAGAGTATCTAATGATACCCTTCAAGGGAATGGATACGAGACATCATCAGTAAAGACGTTATCGACCCCAGTCGGAGGATCATCCTTCTCTCATAACGGTTATGATGTCACGAGAAAAATCTTCTCGCTTCTTTTCCAGCCAATTTGAACAAATTGGCTTGTTGAGTTGCTTTGGGTAAGAGTTTCTGTTGAAATTCATAATAGTGATTTTGGGTAATAACTAATTCAACAAAAATGCAACAATGGTTCGAGATAAATTGGGAAAGGACTCAAGTCCCAGTAATCATAGCAATAGAAAATTAAGGGGCAGGAGGGGTGGAGGAGGAGAAGATTTGAGCCCCAAGCAAGGTGAAGACCTAGCCTGGCTGACAACCGCAGTTCTCATAATTTCGCAACAAACGCACATTTGACTATTTTTGACCATATGAGTGAAACTGTTGAATAATTTAATGTAATTGATTACCCTCATCAGACAAACTGTTGGTTCCTCAGAGCTCTGGTTGGTGTCAGAGTTATATTTTAAATCTTCGAAGTCATTGCTAGTAGTTAGTTTCAATGAAAAACCCGAGTTCTATACAGACGGGTGATCCTTACAGTAATAAAAAACCATGATGTTATAATTTGCACAGTCCTTAGTCAATTCCAAAGGTTCATTACTGACAATAATAAACCAAAAGGTGGGGTGAATAGGCTTCTGAAATACTGATAATTTGAATGCACAAATATTAATTATCTACGACTGGTTTCTTCTAACCAACAGAGGACACAATCATTACCAACTGAAACGAGGTGAGGCAGTCATAAATTACGAAATTACGCGATGACGAGATAATGAGTGATTGTAAACTCAATTGTTGACAGAAATCCTTTTATTCCGACCCAGTTACACTTTCATACATTTCTATCTATAAAACTTCTCTAAAAGAACTTCGGAAGAGTTGAGCCAGGTGTTTGTGTGAATTAAAATTTAAGCTTCTTTCCTCTCTTTGGACCCTCTTAACCAACTAAAAAAAGCATATTTTTTAAAGATACCCATCCATCTTTAACAACAACTCGCATTAAGACTATGGAACTTTCTTATGGCCGCCAAGAAAGGGAGGTATAGAATTAAACTCGGGAGGGAAAAGAGATAATCCAGGGGGATATGATTGTTCTGCCTCTGGAGATGCTCTGGGTTAGCACCGAAGGGACCTTGAAAATTGGAAGTTAGGATGAAATTTATTGAGCAATGATAATTTCAATCGATGAAATAGTGTCTTACTATTCAGGTTTCAAAGTGTGTATATAGAATCTGAAAATTGAATTTTAAAAAATCCGTCCGTACGCCGTACGCGGCACTTTTCTTAGCAACACTGGACCGATTCGGTTGAAATTTGGTACATGAGCTTCATTAGGGGTCTAATTGTGCCGTTAAGCTTTTGGTTGATTTCAGTAATTTCTAAGGGGTGGAAATTAAGGGTTGAAATTCTCAAGAGTGTCCTAGCTCAAAAACTCTCGAAATAAAGACATAGTTTTTTCACCAATTTATATAGTATTGAATTTTTAGAGACCACCCGGAGCTCTCTAGGACAAACCGTTCGCTCCCTACGAGTACTTGGGTTGAACTCACAGAAATCAGAATCGCGAGTGTGAATCACCAAAGAGATCTAATCTCCGTTGAAACTTCAACTGATCAAAATCCGATCGCTATTCGTTTCTTCGAGGTTCATTCAGTTCTGCCTCCTTAATAACCAGTGGTCGAATTTCCATATGAAGAAACTTCAGCTCCCTATTTCTTCGAATCGAGTGTGAAGCGTTTATTTCTTCCAAATAAACTTGATTTTGAAGGTGTGAAGTATGTAGTGTAGGTAGGTGGTAGGTACCTACGGTCGGTAGGTAAACAAACAATAAATATAGTGACAATGGCAAAGCTGTGATCTTTGCATACGAGTGATCTATGTAGAAAAATAATAAACCTTTGCGAAATAATTTGCAGCGTTTTTCAATCTCAATGACCATTTAGACAGATAAACTCCAAGAGCCACGGAAGCAGAAATTAAATGTATTAATTATTATAATTTGTATGAGTTATTGTTTTGCCTATTTGTCTGTCCGATCCACAGACAGACAGATGACAGACACGGAACCAATATTGTGCAGAATGCACTGACATGCAAAATGCAAGTATAAATTCCGATTGTGAAGAAAACCCATTTTTTGACCTGACGCTGGAATACTTTGCTTTCCTAACTTTGATCTGGTTAATGTTCTCTGACATTAATCAGGATCATCAGATAATAGTGAACGTTTTCTGTGTAAGTGTCAACACACAATTGAGAATTTACACATGTTACTTTGATGAGTTTTTGATGCTGCGGTGGCTTCTACTGATCTTGAATTGATGCATTTATAGGTCATCTATCATAGATAATATATCATAAAACATCATGAAATTATTCCTCAATCCCCCTCCTCTATAATTTGGATCGTAGGAAACTGATGTGGCCGGAAAATGGCGTTCTGTCCTCATTTACCTGTCACAGATTATTATTATTATTATTTATTATTATTATTATTATTATTATTATTATTATTATTATTATTATTATTATTATTATTATTATTATTATTATTATTATTATTATTATTATTATTATTATTATTATTATTATTATTATTATTATTATTATTATTATATTATTATTATTATTATTATTATTTATTATTTACTGTCACATTATTAAGCTCCTGTTCAGCTGTAGTACTGAGAAAGTTAAAGAGGTTTTACCTTATCTAAAAGACGTTGTAGATATTGATGATACAACGCAATAATAATCACGGTATACGTTGTGAAATAAATATAGCTCTTCAAGCGCACCATGGAAATCCCTTAAGATATCATCAGACAATCAACCTCGGAGTGATGAGAAAGAGTCCGTCGTTACTGAAGAGTACGAATGCGATATTGCAGACAGAAATGAAAGCGCGCAAGAGTAGATTATCTTGAATCCTTTCAGAGTCTCTTCCGCAATATTCTAATGTTCCACCAACGCTACCGCAGCGGCATCAGAGAGAAAGTCGTTCTCATAAAAATTAATTCGAATATGAAAGTGCGAGAAACCAAAGTTCACTTTGAAAACTTCATTGTGCTACGTTCCGCACAACAACTTCTATTTCTTTCAGAGTCATCTTCTAGCCTAGCTCTGGAAGCTGGAGCGTAACGAAGTGTTTTATGAATCCCATTACATCTTGATGTATTCTTCGAACTATCTCTGCAGAAACGACTTGGCCGTTTACTCAACCGTTTACTAGTAAGAGTACAAAGTCGTTACCGTATGAAATTCAGACGTTGAAAAAATGAAATTGGTTTTTGATGTTTTATCCATGCCCTAAATATCATCTCCTTATTATAGCTGTGGACCTTTCCCCGATTCAAATTAATTGCATTAAGGACGGTAGACTGATCGTCGTGTTGTTCCTTCTGAAGAAAACAAACAGCAAGCCTGACTTGTCTCGATATTTTCAGGCTTTCAGCTGATTTTATTGAGTTTCCATTTTTTCTGGAGCCAGTTCTATGAATAAATCATAAACTATGCAGTCACTGTTGAGTAGAAACTAGTTTACTTTGGGATGACCATCAAAAGTCATTATGCCCTAGTTTCATCTCCATCGTATATTTGTTTTGTACAAATATACAATACGACATAAATACAAGTATTACTTTCTCTTCACCAAAGATCACCTGTGACTAAAGTAGGCAATCTACTCAGCTAACCTCCTCACATTAGTCCACTAATGTGTTTTGGATTCCAAGCTGAACACGTAGACCTTTTGTATACAGCTGATAATTTATTTTTTATGGTGACTGAAAGTGAGGTCAAATTATAGAAACTAGAAAATGAGGAGGAAGGGCTCACTTAAATCATTCAAAAGGCCTGTCGTCCGGAATTGAAAGGAAGTATAAGGCTGGAATTTGGAGGACATTTTGAGCATGCCAAGAAATTCTCCAGCTAACTCCTCGTAAGATGTTTTTCTTTCACCTAATACTATTAATACTAATACGCTTAATATGTTATGCTCAACTTCCGACTACTTTGAGATGATAAAAACCCCAGCGTTCAGCAATCGACTCTAACAAATCAAATTTTCCCAACAATCTTGACAACGGATCGAAGTTTCTATTATGGGAAGTTTGACCCAAAATGGGATGTTTTATTATAAAATCTGATAAAACAGAATCACGAGTGTATCACCAAAGAGGTCTAATCTCCGTTTCAAATTGTATCTGACTAAAATGCGATCGCTGTTCATTTCTTCGATTTGTATTCAGTTTTGCTTTCTGAGCAACCAGTATTCAAGTTTCCATATCGTCGGCGAAGCGGCAACATGCTATAACTCAATTTTTTACCAAAATGAGTTATACATCAATCTTTATTCAAAATTTCCCGCCGGATCGATTGGTGAAGTCAGTTTGGCAAAAAAATTATTCATTCCTGAGTTATTGACAGTATTGCCAACTTGAAATAACTCAAATCAGAAAGCAACAAGTGATAACTCATTGTTGTCAACGTTGTTTTGACTAGGAAGCGCCGCATCATAGATGAGCCGGTAAGTTTCCTTGTTTTTGCACTCATTTTGTGAATTGTGTCCTGGTTTTTCGCTTGATAATAGTGCTCTAGATAATCCTGAATTAGTAACGTTAAAAATCTCTTAGTTAGCATAAGAAATTGTAACTAAATCACCGCTTGAAAACCACAGAGGCAGTTCCATTGGTATCGAAATTAGCATAGGGAGGCGGCGAGTAGGGGGATAATATTCACAAAATATACGATATTATATTTTGGTTCCTTTATACCTTTCTAATTGTACTCAAGCTTTGAAATTGAGGGAATATTATCAATATACCTCTGGATTTTCATGAATTATTCTTCTCGCCACAACTAGTAGTGCAACTAGTAGTGGTGCCACGATGGTTCCAGGTCACCAGAAACCACGTATATCATGTGGTTCTGTGTGTTTCACCTTGAATACGGATGTGAACTCCGACGGACTGCCTACCAAAACTTACAAATCAAATTTCAATGGTTTAAATTAACCTAAGGCTTATCTAAGGGGACGACTTCAGGAATGCATCCATTACTAAACAATACATTTAGGAACTTTCTTCGTTATCTTGTCTGTCAATGCGTCGATCCAAATCTAAGAAAATTTTCCTACCTTATTATAATGTTGTCAGGACGAATCTGTCTGCGATCCAAGTTCTATTCAAAGGGGATGTTGCTGATAGTTGTTCTTTTAATAACAATATATTTAAGGTAGGCACGCTTAGAACTGGCGTTTTGTTGGTGACCAAATTTCGATTGGAATCAAGTTCTAATCTTTTTCATTTTTATCTGTTTTTGATTTTATTTGGTCCTCTGGTTTAATAATATTTTTACTGAACCATACTATTTCTGCTAAACAAAAACCCCAACCTCCAACCAAATGGAAATGAAGGGTTGAAATTATCAAAAATGCCCCAGTTGGTAGTAGATACCTATGGTTGATAGGGAGGGATCTATACAGATGGGTGATCTATACAGAAAATAATAAACCTTTGGGCAATGATTTGCAGCTTTTTTTTACCTACCAACTTTTTCTTACCCATTGGAAGGTACTACTTACCTACTACACAATTATACTGCCTTCACACCGTCACAATAAAGTTTATTAGAAAGAATTAAACGCTTCACACTCGATTCGAAAAATAGAGAACTTCATATGGAAATTTGATTGCAGGTTGCTCAGAAAGCAAAAGTCGAAGAAATGAACAGCGATCGCATTTTAGTCAGATAAAATTTGAACGGAAATTTGACCTCTTTTATGATTCACACTCGTGATTCTGTTTTATCGAAAGAAAACCCTTAAGTACTGGTAGGGAGCGAACGGGTTGTCCTGCAGAACTCCGGGTGGTCTCAAAGATTTTTAAACATTCAATTCAATTTAAAATTGGTGAAAAAACGATACCTTTATTTCGAGAGTTTTTAAGCTAGGGCACTCTAATAACCCTGAAAACGTTCACTACTGCAATGATTAATTTGCTATAACTAAATATCCTCATTGGCAACACGCGATAACTCTTGCTCGACGGGGACTGTAACTAGCTATAACTCAGAGTAAAATGAGGTAACATGCTACAACTCACGTAACTTTTTAATTAATTGAAAACATATGGTAAAATCCGACAAAATTGATAAAATGGGCCTAATTGTTGATGGAATTGTTAAAAGTTTCTGTTTCAAGGAAGTAGTATTGAATTTAGACAGTTTTTTGTGTCTCCTGAAAACTTGGGAAAACTGAGATATAGCATGTTGCCGCTTCACCGACGATATGAAGCTCCCTATTTTTCGAATCGAATGTGAAGCGTTAGTTATTTCTAATAAACTTGATTGTGAAGGTGTGAAGGCAGTATTGGTAGGTAGTACCTACAAATGGTTGGTAGGTAAAATAAAAAGCTGCAAATCATTGCCCAAAGGTTCATTATTTTCCGTATAGATCACCCTTCTGTTTAGATCTCTCCCTACCAACCTAAGGTACCTACTACCTACTAGGGCATTTTTGATAATTTCTACCCCAACCACCAACCAATAGGAAATGAAGAGTGATCTACATATACATTTAATACTTTCACACACAATTGGACTATAATATCACCTTCATACTTAGTGTGAGCACTGCGCTTACTTTTCCTGAGACAAGTTTGGAAATTCTGGGGTGTAGGGAATGGTCTTTAATTTTAATCTGGCTTCAAGGTTTTCGTCTGTGAGATGGCTGCGTAACTTGTTTTGAATCAAATTCATGTTTGAAAGTATTTAGTTGTTTGCAAGAAAAAGTAGACCCGATAGTTGATAAAACTCCGAAAGCTAGCTTGTTGAACTGTAAGACGCGGGAAGACCGTCCCAGGCCCTTGTAAATTAAAAAATCCTCCTCTTCTACTTCCTCCAGCCCGGACCTCTTGTGCATTAACCTGAGGTCACATTTCTCCTTCTTCCTATTCTTCTATGTCGGAAGTAAGTTCCATATATTTTTAAGCTCACAGATCTTTGTTTATTAAATCCAACTCGGAGCCGTAGATGGCGTTGACGAACTCAGTCCTAGATTAACCCTCCATTAGTCGCGGCCGATCTGACAGATCGCGCGAAGATATTTTTTGTTTCTCCAAAGATAAGGTTGGCAGCCCTGCGCTGTTCTTCCCAGTAAATTCCTGACAGTCGAGGGGAGGATTTAGTGTTGTGTCGTTCTCCGTGGCGCATTTGCTCTGAGAAGCGCTCTGTGGTGCACATACAAAATTTGAATGTAATTGCTATTCAAGTCTAATTTTCTAATGAAACCATCGTGTTAAATATAGTTATGTTTTTAGAGTTTAATACCGAGAAGAAAAACGATAAATAACAAGAAATGAGGATGGGGGTTGCGCTTTGATTTTTTTTAAAGATTTTTAATCGAAAGTGGACTACATTCTGAGAATTTTGGCACCAACCGCGACCTTCTAGCGTGAGTAGATCTGTTTCTATGATTTTTGAAAGTTTCGACCGTTTATGACGTCACGCGCCCCTCTCGCCTGAGCGGGACCCCCAGCCCACTGTGACGTCATAAACGGTCGAAACTTTAAAAATTCATAGGAAAAGATTTACACACGCTAGAATGTCGCGTTGGTAACAAAATTCTCAGAGTGAGGTCTACCTTGGAATAAAAATAACAATAAACAGTTTTTCCTACCCAGGCGAACACCCTATTATCAAGATGAGAGAAAGGTCTTGGTTCCTCTAGGTTTTACACTTCAAATTATCCATTAGTTAATTTCTTAGATTGTTTTCTGCTACTTTCTGCCTCTAAAATCAAGTATGCACTTGGTATCAGTTGGTAAAACTCAATCTCGAACAAAAATGTAAGTTTCCACTAATTTGAACTTTCAGATTGACAGGACAAACATGGCCCGTAAAAGAGCCGCGACTACTGAAGGGTTAAAGCTACAAAATAGAACATGAATTGAGGAAGAAATCACAAAATCCTCGAGTCCTTATTACTAGAGGATATCGTGATAACCCGTTTCCTCTTGAAGAATGATTGTTCATGCATTTACATTGCTTCTGTATAAACAAGCTGACCATGGGAAACCATAGCCCAATCCATACATAAGTAAATGTTTCAGTTCTGGAAGGCTTTAAAGGACATGCCAAGTCCCTTTCATCAACAGTCAACTTATTTGATTCTGTATTCGATGAACTTTTGCTGTTACAGGTGCATTTCACTCCGATCTCATATTTCTTTAGCCAATCTACCTACACGTCATTATTTGAGAAGTTGGATTGAAGTTACGTTATATGGGCTTGGTGTCTGCTTCCTCCCAGGAGGTGTCTGCGACTAGAACTGGTGCATCTCATGAGGGTCAACGTGGCATAATACAATAAAAATTCGCTTTTGTTAAGACGAGACTTTTGGTAGTGAACTGGTTTAGTACCTACACATCTTGGGTTTAAACTTTAATGAATGGTTATCACTCCATCCATTGTTCAAAATGGTATTCCAATATAATTCTACTTCAGGTAGAGTGAAAATGTTGATCCTCCCGTGTTCCCTCCCATCGAGCAAAGTGTTGAGCAAACTCGTAAAAAACACGAGAACCCACCTCAATACGACAGAACGACCGGGGTTATTACCACTGACGCAGCGAGAAGTCAAAAAGTGCCGCTCAAGAATATGAGAGAATAGGTGTCACCGAGAGAATTCCGCTCGGGTAATTCGGCGAAGCATTTGCATCGGCAGTGGGTGAGGCCCGTGTAAACAGCATATGCTCGCCAACATCTCCTCTCCCCGTCCTCTATCCCTGTGCCCCTTCTCGACAACCTAGTGAATTTGCAATTCAGATGAATACAGCTGTTATCATCGCTATTGCCTGGATTAACTCTAATGCCGAGGAGCTCCTAGGCGTCGCGACGGGTGCTCTGCCGCCCTTACGTACAACCTCTGTTTCAATACACCGTCGAATTAACTGAAATCCGAAATCAAAAATGAGGTTTAGTCTGAAGGTGGATCGATACGTTTGCAGTTCATAAGTGTTGGGATCACGAAGATTACCGCCGTCCGACGATACAATTTTTAGGGCAACATAAGAATCCAGAGCCCGAATTTTCAAGTTTTTAACCCATAAACCCATTTGATTATGGGACACCAGAATGGAATTTTCACATTCAAGTTAGGCAACATTGTGGGTGACTGGAAACATACAGTGACTCAGTACATTCGGTCTGCCAAGTTTACTACCTGCTCTAGCTACTCCCATCCTGTCACCATTTCTATGTTTCTGTAATACAATGGATTAAAACTGTCATACATTAGTGTATTACAATAATTAGTATAATTAGTAATAAATAAATAAAAATATGTGTGTCTATCGCAGGCACTGTAGTCGTCTAGGTGAGTAGGAAAATTTCTTCTATTCACGTTTGCCAGGAAACCGTGATTATAACGTGATATCATATTTAATATGATATCACGTTATAATCACGGTTTCCTGGCAAACGTGTAGAAATAGTTTTAAAGACAATTAAAGAAAAAGTTGATGTAGTCGTGTTATAATACGGATAATGGGCGTGATCAGAGTTTAACCTCTCAAAACATTTAACTATTCAAGTATTCTTGGTAAATTCAGGAATTTCTTTCAATACTCAATTATGCTTATCTTAACAAATTCACGTCTAGTAAACGCAGGAAAACTGTTTCAGACTCAACATACCCAAAACCACAATCAGACCCTGAAATATAACATGTTTTGTGGAACAGTAAACGCTCAGAATCAACGTAAAATGCTACAGAATTACATAGGAAAATGCATGATACCTCGAAAAACATTTTTCCAAACCGTTGATGATATTCTTTTTCTTTAATCATCTGAAAATGCAAATATAGTAACCACTTCATTTAGTAAGTCCATAAATTGGTAATATGATCGTGTTACCTAACGCCAAAATTTTGACAAAATTATCCACAGAAGTTGGTTTTGAGACGTTATAAATAAATCCTGAAGTTTACCTGAATTACGTGAGTTACCTGAGTTATAATGATTGTATAAGTACTCGTATCTGTCATTCATTGCGAGTCATTAGGTGATCGTCTCAGGGTGTTCGAAAGAAAAACCTTTTATTGCGATTTGTCCACTGTACACCTCGATACTCGGAGATACCTTGATCTCTCTAGTAGGCTAGTAGGCCAACTAATGGTTTGTGAACGTTTCTGACATCTTCGATCAACGTCAAAACATTCGTTTCACAAGGTGGCTCTAGAAGTTTGTATATGCAAATATAACCTCGTTTGAAACACGGAGGCACATTCTAACAAATGGCATTCTGAACAGGTGGGCCAAAAGACCAAAGGATCAATTGAAACTGTCGATAGCTTTGACATCTCTAACCGTATCTCCGGAGTGTTTGGTTACCCAACGTTGTTTTCTCCTATTGTAGGTCGTTTCACTTTTCATTGGACGAACCGTTCAGATGAAACGGACCGTTTTACTGGGCCAGTGTCAGGCCGCAGAAAGATAATAGTGCGACATAATTCGGATAGGAGCAAAGCGCGATGCCATTGTAGTGTGATTGACAATGAAAATACCAAACCTGTCAAGTGAAAATTTCACTATTCTATGGAATCTGATGAATATTTAATATTCATCAGATTCCATTGAGAGGCAAAGAGCAGCCGTGAAATGAAATATCCTCCCCTTGAAAATCCCATGAATGAAGTCTCCATAATGATGTTGCCTGATGAAATATAAAATAACATAAATAAATGCTTCGACAAACACAACTAGAATCCGGGAGGGGATTGAATCAGTCAATATCTGATCGGTTGAATCCGCTCTAGAGGAGTTAAATAAGTCAATACGTCAAACCCGAACTTGTAATGAAGAGGGCCTAATTAATCTTGAGCTGATATAAGGGCTATGATGAACAACCAACAAGCGGGGGCGAGCGGATAGACCGATACTAAAATGATTCATTGGGTAATGGACGACGCATATTGAAGCTTCAGCTGGATGATGAATTGGTGAGATACAATCGCCAAGGGCTTGAAACGTTCAAACCTCGCGTTTTTGTCAATTTTCACTGAAAATAACAAAAATAAGAGAGGCTAAAAGGATGTTAGTATATAATTTCACAATCTACTCTTCATAATGTGTTGGATATATTGATTGGCTATTTAATTATAAAATGGTCATTTAACTAATGTATTTAGCAGAATACATTCAAGAATTCCAGGAATGTGGAGTTGTACGTTTAATTTCATCCATTACACGATTAAACAGGAATCAATGGGGTGTGTGCATGGGTCGGAAAAACTGTTTATTGTTATTTTTAATCTAAAGTAGACCTCATTCCAAGAACTTTGACACCAACCGCGACTTTCTAGCGTGAGGAGACCTTTTTCTATGATTTTTCAAAGTTTCGAATGTTTATGACGTCACAGTGGGCTGGGGGGTCCCGTCCAGGCGGGAGGGGCGCGTGACGTCATGAACATTCGACACTTTGAAAAATCATGAAAAATACTCATTCAAAAGGAGAACAGCTGGTGTCAAAATTCTCAGGATGAGGTCTACTTTCGCTTAAAAAAAAAAAAATCAGGCGCACCCCCCCATTGTTAAGTACTCTTTTCATAATTACTCCAAAATAATTCTATCACGAGAGCCTGGAAGCTAAGTAGTATTTAGAAATTTATGAGGCTCTTTTCTGATTGTACCAGTGTGACACCTCGCACATGTGTCACACTGGTACGATCAGAAAAGAGCCTCATAATCTCATATTCTTAATCTTATAATTATTATAAGATGAATAAAACCCGTAAACCTACGATATAACACGGTTGATGAAGTCCTTGCATCACGAAGTACCCGCTCTATCTCTCTTCCCAAGCAAATTTCCCTACTCTTTTTATGAACTTACCCTCCCGTTCCATCCCTTGAAGTGATCATTTTGAGCTAAGAACCATGTAGAGCACAATTAGATACATATCAGAGCTGAGAAAAAAATAACCTCGCGGATATTTATTTTCACGCTTGGAAATTAGGGCCAGGGAAAAGTATGTTCGGTTCGTCTACATACATCCACACAATGTGTTGTTATGTCATAACAAAATTTTCACAGCTGATTGCTGTCCTTTGTCAACTCAAAAAAATGTAATAAAAACGCAATTTATCACTGAGGGGGCTTTTTTTTTATTTCACACCTGTCTTAGAAAGGTGTGGTGTTGATACTGTGCCGATAAACCCATTCGAATGTAAGAAATATCATCGATGTACGTTTCCATTCACTTATAAAAATCGCGAGACAACATTCATTTTTCTAACCTACACAATGGCAAAAATGTGCCTAATTTTGGAGGCTATTTCGGGTATGAGTAAAGTTCAAAAGAGTCATCGGTGATGAAGCGTTCACCACTATGAACCTTCCTTTTGTGACGTGGGTAGGGGAATAAGTATAAATAACAATACAGTTTCACGGGAATAAGGAGGGTATAATTGAATAAAGATTCGCTCACCGGGGGCAGGAGGGGCGATGGTGAAGGCGGCGGACGGCGAGAGGCGTCCTAACTTTCTGAGGGCTCATTGGGGAGAGAAACCTGTCCCCCCTTCACCATGTCCCCTCTATCCTTCAAGGTCATCCGTGATATTACATATCACACTCCCCCACCGGCGAAAAAATTTGGGGCCATAGATTGGGGTAGGCTGTCACAATAAAGTTTGGAGGGTGTATTACTAGGTAAAAACCGTCCCCGCCCGCTGGTAGCGTCTGCCCATGGCTAGAGTGGTTGAGTTGAATAATCAAATGAAATAGCAATACTATGGAAAAGGCGTTAATGGCTCAAAGAAAATTGCAAGGTATCTAATTGGTACAGACGGTGGTCCAGAGGGAGAGGTGGGAGAAAAACCTGGTTCCAAAATGAATGAATCTACTTTTGACCCTCATTGGTGCATGAAGTGCCTGTTGGTAATTAATTGGGGCCAGGGGATTGATGCCGGAGGGAGTGTGACGATGTGGGTTAACTTAAGATACTTGAAAACACAGAGAAAAATAAATATGATTAGAAATAAGGTAACACGCGTACATAATGATACTTCGGAGGGATTCGGGATTTTGGGCCGATGGCCATGTTTGCAATTTAGTTGTGGGCTGGGGGTGGGTAGCCGGTATTGTCCGACTGGTTGGGGTGTCGTGGGTGATGACGGTCGATCTCCATGATGTTGATGGGGTTCATTTCTGGAACATAAGGGAATGGGTGGCGAGTAGTAACTGATGAAATATTAAGATCGGTTATTATGGGTTGGTGGGTGGGTTGGTAGCTTGGGAGTACGGTTTCAATTGACTGACATGCTGGGTTTTGATATCAGACGGGTCAGTGGTGCTAGTGAGTTGGTAGGTTACAGGAGAGAGGCGTCTAGTCACGGTATATGGGTTCGAATACTTATAAGCTAATTTAGCGTTAACATGATCGACTCGTGAACTAAGGGTATACTGTTTAATGACTACCATATCGTTAGGTTTGAATTCTCGGGCATTGTGGCGTTGGTCGTAATAATGTTTCCGTTGGTTACGTGCTCGGGCAAGGTTTTTGAGTGCTAACGTCCATGTGTGATGATGTTCTTCGGGGTTTATGGAGTGGAATGGGGGAAGGTCCCAGGCTAGTTGTAGTGGTGTGGCAAGTTCGTGGCCTAGAAACAATCGGGCTGGGGTAAAACGGGTGGAAGAGTGCCGTACTGAATTAATACCTTGCTGGAAAAAGGTGAGGTTGGTGTCCCAGGCTGTCTGATTTTCGGCATGGAAAGCAGTAAGCACTGTTTTGAGTGTGCGTATTTGACGTTCTGCAATGTTGGGGTTGGGGTAATAGCGGGGGGTATGGTGGGCAGACATTCCATGAGCACGAAGGAAGTCACTAAAGGCCTTTGATCGGAACACAGATGCATTATCAGTACAGACTGTTTGCCAATATCCAACGGTAGAGCAGACTCTGGTTTGTAGTGCCTGGATGATTGCGTCAGATGTATGACGTTTGAGTGGAATGAAATAAGTGAATCTTGAAAAACCATCGACCACAATGAGGATGTGGGTATGTTGGCTTCTGGTTCGTGGGAGGGGTCCGGCAACATCAAGGTAGAGGTGTTGCATAGGGAACTGGGGGTCAACAGAGGCTTGACGGCCATATGTGATTTGGGAATGTTTTGAGCGTGCACAAGTGATGCATGCACGAATACGATCACGTACCTGGGAGTCTAATTGGGGGTAGTAGAAGTGATCTTTAATGCGTGCAATTGTCCGGGACACTCCCGCATGGGAACCAAGTGCAGAATCATGGCAGAAGTCAAAGACCATAGGGAACAGGTGTGAGGGGAGTAGTGGTTGACAAGTTCCACTGGGGGTGGTGTAATGGAGGATATCATTGTGCAACGAGTAATTTGGGACAGTGTGGCCAGCTTTGAGGCGGTTAATGATGGGTAATAGTTGGGTGTCTGCCTGTTGGTGGGTTGGTAGTTTGGTGGCCACGGCTGGGTATGTTTGGAGTAAGAGTAGGTGATCTGGAAGTGGGTCAGGGGCAAGGTCGTCAAGTGGTTTGGTTGGTGGTGTAATACATTCACGTGAAAGGTAGTCAGCGATGCTATTTTTCTTACCCGGTAGGTGGTGTAGGGTGTAATTATATTGGAGGATGGCAGCTACCCAACGGGAAACTCGCGGGGAGGCGTTTTTCAAGGATGTCAAGGTGGCGACTGCCTTGGCATCGGTATATAAGTGAAAGTGAGTGTGCCCGAAGTAGTGTTGGAACTTCTGTATAGCAAACAAGGCTGCTGCAAATTCCAGTTCGTAGCTCGAAAAATTTTTCTCCCGGGGTTCAAGCGAGCGTCCAGCAAAGGAAACTGCATGTAGGGTGGGGTCAGTTTCACTTGCTGTCTGGGCCAAAACGCATCCCAAGGCATGACCACTTGCATCCGCAAAAACATGGAAAGGTCGGTTGCAGTCGGGAAGTTGCAGGATAGGAGGGGTTAGCAGCCTGTTGCGGAGGAGCTCGTAGGCAGCTTGACATTCAGCGGTCCAGAGGAAGGGTGCATTTTTTTTTCGGAGAGCATTGAGGGGGGTTGCAATTGTAGAAAAGTCAGGGATGAAAGAACTGAAAAAACCCAGTGCTCCTAGGAATTGGGCAACTTGTTTCGCAGTTTTTTGGGGGTGGGATGCTAGTAATGTCTCGGATGCGTGCGTCACCAATGCTGACACTGCCGTTTTCAATGATGTGTCCGAGGAACTCAAGGCGGGATGTGGCAAAGTGGCATTTGGCGGGGTTGACGGTTAATTTGGCGTTTCTTAGTCTTTCGAGGACTTCACGTATGTGAGTTTGGTGGAGTTTGTGGTCACGGCTGTAAACTAGGAGGTCATCGAGGAACCAGATGACATACAGGCCGTGTAGGTCACCAAGGATTTTTTCCATTAAGGAACTAAGGAGTTGGCCGCCAACCTTAAGGCCAAATGGGATTTTGGTATACCTAAAGGTTGCATAGGGCGTTTTAAAGGAGAGGTATTTTTGTGACTCTTGCGTCACTCCAATTTGGTGGTACGCTGAATTCAGATCTAGGTGGGTAAAGACTGTTGCGCCGCTGAGATGCGCCATCAAGTTTTGGATTGTGGGGAGTGGGTAGTCTATAGCCTCAATGCGTTGATTTAGTTCCCTCATGTCTACAACTAGTCGATACTCTTGGTCCTCTGTTGGGGAGAGTTTCTTTTTGGGGACCAAGAAACAGGGGGACACGCTTGGGGCTAAGGATGGAACAATCACTCCTGAAGCCAGCAGTTTGTTGGTTTCAGTGCGCATGATTTTTTGCAGGGGTGGGGACACTTGGTACGTTGGACAAGGTTTGAAGGGAGGTGCATTAGCCTACAGTACTATTTCATGTTGGATGAGGTCTGTACACCCTAGTTTGGTTGTAAGTACGTCAGGGAATTCATGAGCAAGTTGCTCTGTTAGTTGGGGATTTGTAACTCCGATGCAGGAGAGGGTGGATGATGCGGTGGGAGTGTGGGAGGGATTGTTGCTGAGGTGGATGGGAGTGGGGTCGGTCTTGAATGATATTGTTACATCTGCCGCATTGTAGATCATCCCTGTTTGGCGCATAAAATCAAGACCAAGAAGAATGTCATGGGGTAAGCGTTGCAACAAGTAAAAGGTGTGCTCCCAACGCATTGGTCCTATGGAAATGGGGACCTTGGCAATGAAGTGAGTTGTTACCAGCTCACCATTCCCAATAGTGAGGGATATTGAGGGGCATTGAACAGACCGAATGGTTTTTGAAGCAATGGTTTGGTTGAAAAAGGAAAAATTTATGGCTGAAATTGCTGCGCCAGAATCTAATAAAGCTGCAAGTTGATGGTCATCAAGTCTAACAGGTAGGAGTGGAGGGGGGTTCCCTGTGTGGGTAAAAAGGGAGGCTAGGCCCATGGGTGGTATTCCATCAGTGCCCCTGAACGACTTTGTCTTCAGTAGCAATTGGCCTTTGGGTGTGGGTGTTGGTGGTTCCACTTGAAGAGACATTAAAGGTGGGGGTTGGGTTCTGCGATGTCGTACTTGCTGTGGTGCGGGACAGTGTCTGTGGTGTGGGACTTTTTTTGAGATCTGTTGTGGGACTTGTTGTGGTGCGGGACGGTGTCTGTGGTGTGGGACTTTTTGTAAGATCTGTTGTGGGACTTGTTGTGATGCGGGACGTTGTCCATGTCGATACCACGATTGACACCTAGGGTTAGTGGTACTCATAGTTGAGGGTGCTTGCGAGGGTTGATTGAGGCGTCTGATCTGAGCCCGATGAACAGTTGCCTCTACCAGTGTTTCAAGCTCGACCAGAGTGGTGGGGAGGGTAGCAAACCCGAAATCACGTTGGGTGGCTTCATTTACACTCAACAGGATTGTTTGAATGAGTGTGGGCTCATCATACTTTTGTAGTACCTGGTTGGCCAACGTGAGTGAATCCACAAAGGTGCGGAATGTCTCCATTGGACGTTGGAGGCGGTGCAAAAATTTTATTACAAGTACGGGTTCAGTTGCGTCATTGAAAAATGACGTGCGCATTTTTTCTGCCAGGTCATGGAAGGTGGGGGCTGTTGCTGAAGCAATATATTTGGCTAAATATGGGAACTTTGGATTGATCGCCAAATTTTGGAGGATATTCGGGAATAGGGTTGGTGCAACTGAATTTAGTTGGTAAAACTTGCACAAGAATCGGTAAACTGATTCTGGATTATCTGGATAAAATGGGGGGAGGTCGGAAATCTTGGTAATTATTCCCTCTGGGAGGGAATAGATAGTCATGGGGTTTGGGGAGGGTGAAACAGGTGGTTTGGTGAGAATGGCCATCTGGGCTGTTAGTTGCTGAATGTTCGCGGCCATTAGTGTGCATAACTGGGTCATACCAGTAGTGGGTTGCTCGGGATCCATGGTAATTCGAGGGGGGGGGGGGGGTGAGAAATGTCACCTAAGTTGTGTGAAAGGATCAAAATTTTGAGTGAAAAATGGGTGAAAAGAGAATTTTTGTAGTTGAAAGAAGGTCGAAAAAGGTTTGCGAATTTAAAATTGTTAGTGGGCGGAGGGGGTCAATTGAAATTATGTGATTATTCGGCTAAATAATTTAGATTGGGATAATTAGGAATTGGGAGTTTGATTTCGAGCGGTTTATTATTGTTCCTAGTCGGCAGCTCGGGTCGGGTCCGTTCAGTTGAACTCTAACTACGAGTACGTTCGGCGTTATCAAACAACAGAGTACAGGTGACAAGTTAAAAACAACGTTCGTATCAAGGCACACGTTCTCGCGGTCGGGAATTCGAATTTTTGTTTGATTTCGCGGAATTATCGAGCAATCGGTGAAAAATGTGTTCGTAATCGTGAAGATTGATAATCACGGACGCGTTTTGTTGTGGAAACAAGTGGGTGTTTTTGTTAATAATGTGCCGATTAGTTGGGGATCGTGAGAAAAGCAGAGATAAGTGGAAGGTAAGTTTCGGAGTGGTATCGTATTTCTACGCTATTTGCTACCATGTGACGTGGGTAGGGGAATAAGTATAAATAACAATACAGTTTCACGGGAATAAGGAGGGTATAATTGAATAAAGATTCGCTCACCGGGGGCAGGAGGGGCGATGGTGAAGGCGGCGGACGGCGAGAGACGTCCTAACTTTCTGAAACCTGTCCCCCCTTCACCATGTCCCCTCTATCCTTCAAGGTCATCCGTGATATTACATATCACACTTTCTGAAGCGAAACATCCTTACTAATAAAACCCCACCCGATAAAGCAGATAGCCTTTTATTATGTGGTCTCAATCCCACTTTTATTCTTACAATAGATCATCCCTTTGATCACCCAAGTTCTCCCTTTCTTTAGCTGGTAGGTATCGAGGCTCAACGGATTTTTAACTCGCCTCTTTTCAGCGATTACAACACCACGTTATCTCTGAGGTACGCTATTCTATTTTTTGCCAATGGAATTCATTGATATTCCAAAGGAATGAAAATGGTCCCAATCAAGTAATTTTTCCCTGGAGTTGGTAGGCTTATTATTGCAAAACATCACACCAAAAATAACACAATGTGTAACAATAACACTATGTCATAGTCTAATAGTTAGAAATGTAGTAAACTTGGGTGAACATTGATAGAAGATTGATAGAAAAATCGACAGACACGAACCAATATTGTTCAGGCTGCTCTTACAACCAAAATCCGAGAGGAACTCTATATTTCGGAGGCCCCAAATTGTTTGGCCTTGTTGTACGAAAACGAACCTTCTGATTCTGTAGAGAGTACTCATAGGAAAATGTCTTGCGACTCGTCTTGTGATGGGAAAAAAAATCAATGAAATCAGCGTTCCGCCATGAGACTCCGTGGTTGGACGTAGGCGACTGCCTACTGAGTACTGGGCCCCAGAATCTCATGGCGGAATGCTGACTTCGTTTAAAAAGTTCACAGTTTTCCCGCGTTCAAACAAAAGTGTATTCGCCTATCAAAAAATGCTCTAAACTAAAATTTTAACAGACTGTCTAGTAGGCCTACAAAATAACACGTGGAGAACGATCAGTGGATTGTACCCTCATAATATGAGGGCACAATTTATATATGCCGTATTTTGGCATATTATGCCAAATACGGCGTAAGACGCATTCCCTACTAATTACTTTATTCACAACAATTCGGATGTCACATAACTAACAATGACATTATTTATACGAAAAAGATAAGACTGATGGAAAGAAAATAAAATTTAGATGTTCTTAACTTTTCAGTAGATGATAAATTTTAGCAAATTGTATTATTTTCATAATAGTATACGAAGATCCTCATATTTCAGCTTGTCTTGTAAATTAAGAGAGTCATGATCATTTCACAAGTCAGAAAACACCTTATTTTTCTCCATTATTGAACTGTACAAACTGTTTTTTCTGTGCCAAATAAATGTATACCTATAAATCTATCCTCCTAACATGTATGGAACATGAGAAAAATCGAAGTTGATTGAAGACTAGGAAGCATTATGGACTCTATAGAATCATCCTATGGAAGAATATTGAGTGATAAAAATACGATGTTTACAATGATTACAAGGTTGTGTGAAAACGTCAGATTTGTAGTGGAGGAATAAAAAGTGTAAGACAAAAGTTGTGGCAAATTAATTACTGAATCGATCTTGAAGTTTCCTAGTCCTTATACCGAACACTCTGTAGTAAGTATTGAGTGTTATATAGTAATTTGTTGTATTTATTGTTGAGATACCAACAACACAGCATTGACAACAACAGTTAGAGTATCATTTTCTGATCCGAAATTCACATTATGATTTGAGGCACTGGAATGATAGGTAGTGTCTCCACTCCATTTATATTACTTTCGTGAAGAGCTTGGGAGGAAATCAGCTGCACTCCGTACTCCGTTTTTCAAGAGACAACTGAGAAAAGTGTTATTTCCAATGGAAGTGTTACGGGACACGGAGAACGTGCTCCAGATAAAAGATGGCTCAGTAATATAATATTTCAGTAGCTCCGGAGCGAAGGAGTCTGGTGTGCGGCAACCGGCAGGGGGCCTCTGGAGAGACGAATGTATTCAGTTTTAGAGGATCGCGGTTTTGATAAAGAAAAAAGAGAGCAAGATATCAACGTAAGGGAGAAACACCAAAAGGATAAGAATAACGTTCATGTTTCTAGGGAATTTAGTTTTTTGCTTGCAAGTCGAAGGAAGAGAGGAGAGGAAGGCAGTGATAACCAGGAAAGCGTTTGATGTTCCAGAATAAAAAGCCAAGAGTGCCCCCTTCGTCGGGAGCCCAGAGAGAAAAGATTCGAAGCGTAACTGGCTGAAGGAGGTGAAAAGAGGGAAATCCGATTTGGCAGAAGAAAATGTACAGAGGAATAGAAGAGAATCCATAAAAGAGACGTGAACCAATAAGAAAGACGGGAAAAGAAAAAAAGATAGTTACAGCTTTTTCGCGCTTAAAAAAGGGGGCGCCATTCAACATGCCCTCTTTGACCCACCAAATTCTATTCGATGTCATTCAATTTGACGCAGCAATCCGAAATTCAATAGACCTGTTTCTTTTTCCGTTCTAGAAATTGTCTTCACGGTATGAAGTGATGGCTGGAATAAAAAAGGTATTTCAAGAGCGGTTTTCCAAGTAACCTCAAATTTCAATGCAGTATCTTCTGGGATCGATTCACCTTACCTTCACTTACCTTAGATGCAATACCATACAATCCAATGATCAAAAGTCAATTCATGCAGCATGAATTGTTGAGCGAATTTTCAAAGAAATCTTTCAGTTGAAGGTATGGTTAAGAAAAGGAACAATGGTGTTGCAATTTCTTTTAGAAAGTTTTTTTTCTTCTTTTTTTAATTCTTGGTTTTTTCAATTTTCAGTATAGCATACCAACATACTGTATGCACCGGGTATGCTTTGAAGATGTTAGGAGTCCATATTCATGTTCTGCTCGTCTCTACAAACTAATGTTAGTAGTTAGTAGTTGCTAATGTTGGTTTTTTTTTAGATTTTCAGTACACCTACCATACCAACATACTGTATGCACAGGGTATGCTTTGAAGATCTTAGGAGTCCATATTCATGTTCTGCTCGTCTCTACGAACTCATAGAGTACCCACACGGCTACTGCATTTCTGGGTGTTGTCCAAAATTGCTGGTTAACGAACTTGACCCATCGTTTGTTATTACAAACATTTTGGCAAAAACTAAACAAAAAAAAAAAAAAAAAATTAAACAGTTATTCAAGTTATATTGCGGAATGACATATATATGATTTTTGGAAAAACTTCAAGGATCGTTTCAGAATGTTCCAAAATGGATTTAAGTTTAACAATTTTTCGAAAAAGTCCATTCTAAACATTTTGAGGACATTGCAATAGCTTCATTTTGGTTTATTATTTTTAATAATGAACCTTTGGAATCGACCAAGAAAAAAAAAAATTTAACACCCCCTCAAAATTTGATGGTTTACGTTTCAAGGTACGTAGAATCCAAAAATCGAATAAAAATTTGGCCGTCCGTCCGCCGTCCGCCGTACGCGGCACTTTTGCCACTTAGCATTGACTGATATTGATGAAATTTGGTATGTAGGCTCCAGTTGGGGTCTAGTTGTGCCCCGAAGCTTTTGGTTCATGAAGGTCACTTCTAAGGGTTCCAAAATCAATTTTGAAATTTTGAAAACGCCCTAACTCAAAAAATTTCCATATAAAGGTATTGTTTTTCCTTCAATTTAAGATTCTATAGAATTTTTAGAATTTTTTGAGACCACGCCGAGCTCTTTAGGACAAACCGTTCGCTCCCTACGAAAATTTAAGGGTTTATATTGAAATGTATAGATATATATAAATAAGAACACGAGTGTGAATCGCAAAAGAGGCCTAATCTCCGTTCAAATTAGAGCTGACCGAAATGTGATCGATGTTTTTCTTCATAATGGATGGTTGGTGATTTTGTAGACGAGTGATCTATACAGAAAAATAATAAACCATTGTGTAATAATTTGCAGTGTTTTTCTTGAAAATTCGCTAAAACATTCGAAAATCGAATAAAACAATTTCGTTTGCCCACCGTACAGGGAATTTCCAACATGGGTGTCTACCAAAGTACTGCCATTTGAAGGAAAAACGCCTTAAATATATCGTCGACATTTCAAAATTCAATGTTGAAGAGGGAGTAATTTATACTCCCGATTTCAGAAAAATGGTGAGTTTTAAAAATGCATTTTTTAATGTGCTGATTTTTTTATTCAGCACACTAACTAACAATTTGTTAAAGACATTGTATGGATGATTCGATGCATAGTAGTTAATCTCAAAACATCAATTTCTAAGAGCCTTGCACTACCCTCATCGGGGACTCTACACATCAACCAGCACAATCTCTTAACGTTATTGGGAAATGTAGAAGTTACAAGGTTGAGATGTACTTAGTTATGGCTGTTACAAGGATTTCAAGTTTGCGCATGCGCACAAAATAGTTTCAATTTAGGAGCCACGCTGTTCATAGGGGGCCATCTCCACACCGACTCGCATAATTCCTGCGAATTTCATTGAAATCAGACGAGAACATTGTAGAAGTCCTGACTGTAGAAAGGATTTCACATTTGCGCAGCGGCTACTATCAGACCGGGGCTGATGATTTTCCTAGGGGACCATCGACACGCCTACCTCTCAATCCCTGAAAATCTTTTCAAAATAGGATGCGAAATGTAGAAGTCTGTGGCAAGGATTTCATGACACACACACGGACACACAGACAGACAGACAAGGAAACAAAATTGTTCAGAAAGGTCGGAAACATTAAACGCGAGTGGAAATTTTTATTTTGAAGAACTTTTTTTTTTCAGTCTAGAAAAGCGAAAACAAGCTTCCACTACCTTTGTAGACTCTGAAGTATAATTTTTTTGTAGCTTGTAGGAGTTTTCATCCATTATTTTTGTATGAAAATGTCAATAGACTTATTTGTCTATCTACTTCTCATTACAAATTTATACAAATTACTAGCACTAACCCTCCCAGTATTATAGAAGTAGAATTACTTACATGGGTGAGCGTGTCACCGTTTGTTTTGTTGATTTTTGAGTGGTTAATGTCCCTGGTCAAAAAAAAAATCAATAAACCAACGAGGGTGCGTTCTTCCATATAAGTAATTTTAGTTATCGAATACTAGTGAGGGTTTGTGCTAATTACACGATCAATATTTTAAAGAAAAAATGCCTTTGTAGCTTGTATGTATTAACTTGTAGGAGTTTTCTTTCACTCATTTTGTATGAAAATGTCAATGAACTTATTATTCTATTTACTTCTGGTAATAATATAATAATTTTTCGCACTAACTTCTCGGTACATGCGACAAGTAAAATTACTTACATGCCAGCCATGTTCATAATAAGCGTTCTCGTTGGTTTTGTGGATTTTTTGTGTTTTGAATGTCTCTGCTCGTTGGAAAAAATCAAATCCCATTTATCACATAAAGATTGAACGCAGCAGTGAGTGCGTGGAGAAGATGTTGAGAGAATTCACATTCAGGCGGGCGTAAGACTAACTTGCATGAAATCCCGAAAATTTTTAAATTTTATCTTTTTTTTGTTGCTTGCTGAATGTAGAAGACTCGGTTATGTACTTAATAGAATGATCAATGACCACTGATTGTATTGTGAAAGTACCACGAATATTATTCATAGAGACACGTTGTAATGAAAAAGGCAGGTAGGAATTGTACTTTATAAACCAACAGGTCTGTACAATAAGGTGCGTCGTAATATTCAGGCATTTTCCAGTTCGAACGAACTCCTATTATGAAATGTATTATTGACTCCAGCATTACTGCCGGGGCTCTTCTGTACGTCTTCCCTACCCTTTCACATAAACACATACCAGCATTGTTCTGGGAATGAGCCAATATGCGATGAATAGCTCAGAGGAATTCGTAGCTCGACCTACTTAGCGATCACCCCCGAGCGGAATAAATCATGGCGCCTCCGGGAACCTATCACTTGCCTCGTAATGAGAAATGCAGAGCCCCTTCGGCTTGAGCAATAAGGGGTTATAAGAGGAATTCTTAGAACTGGCGTCAGCTTTTCAAACAAATTACCTCATTTTCTTTCTAGGAAAATCTTAGACAGCCAGCACATTCCGACTGACACATTTATGTAGACGGATGCCTGAAAAGACACCTCCAATCTCTGCTGAAGAATTTGTGAAATCGGCTTCTGTTGTATTACTTTCATCAAAGGAGCCCATCAGTTAGCGCTGTCCGCTACTATTGGCAATTCAGTCGATCGATTTATTTTCTTGCGATTTGCTCTGCAAATCTCGATGCAATGAATCACATGGAAAGTCGTTTCAGGGAATGATTTCATCGGGCTGAAACGTGCTCAGTCTCCTTGAGACCATTGAAAGTGATCAAAGTGAAGTTTGATTGGCTGTGTGACCAATGGAGCTAACTTATCTTCTATTCACACATTCTCTTATGTTCCATGTCTGTTCTGTATGGCAATTCACTACTGGAGATCTGGAACTCGGTACTTATGCAGTTTCTTGAGAGCCACGGAACGTAATTTTGAAAAAAATTAGTTTTGATAGATGAAAGTTGGAATCAACGATAGAATCAGGAAAATGTATGTTCCTAGGTCTCAAAAACTCGTACCTATTAGAACTTTTTTCTCTAAGTCAAAATGCCTATTTGTTAGATACTTTCTGTCTACTCAAAATTCTACGAAATCAGAACATGTTTCTTACACTAGCAAAACTCAACACTTTTATATTTAAATGAAATCGAGAAATATGCCAACTGGTTAAATCAGAACATGTGGAAAGAGCTGGTAAGAGTGGAGTTGATATCCCACACTAGGTATTAAGCATTAATTGTTTATACTCGTATTTCAATATAAACATAATATTGGGTGGATAGAAAGAACAAGTGCGAATAATGAGTGTAAAGTAAAGTAGGTAAATAACCATTTCAGGTTGGATTTTCGTCCGACTACCATTCCCGGCGTCACCATCATCATCAGTTGCCTTCCAAAGGGATTATCAAAATGTGTTCTGATGGTTTTTCTCATGGCTTCCCAATGCCTCACCGCCCTGCGTTGGTACGATGAGCCCATGACGCTCGAAAACACGGCTCGAATACGACCCGCAGTAGCCGGTCCGAAAATCATCACCGAAGGACGCGTGCCGCAGCGAACTCGGTCACATCGCACCCCATATAGAAATCTTAGTTCATATTTTTGGGCTCTGAACTGTTACGAGTAGAAGGTACCTACTACTAAAATGATCGGATACAAAAAAGTAACAAAAAGATATCTTATATCCGTTTCTTATAAAGTAGAGAAAAAAGTAATTTTAATTTGTTACATATCAGTTAATGTTATTACATAGAGTTTTATTGGTACATACAGAATTGAAAACTGTCGGAATTTTGAAAAAGTTTTTATGTTACAGTCTGAAATCGAACCCTGGTCTTTCAGTCTTGTGTTACACTGTTTCGGGCTAAAAAAGTCACACTTTTAGGTTTATCTTTTTAAATGATACTAGTTGTGCCCCGAAGCTTTTGGTTGACGTCGGTTACTTCTGAGGGTTGAAAAATAATAGCTAAGATTTTCCAAATCCCATAGCTCTAAAACTTTTGATGTAAAGATTTTTTCATAAATTTAAAATAGTATTGAATCTTAAGAGTCGAATAAGACTACCCTGCAGGACTAACCTTTCGCTCCCTATGAGAACTTATCTTTTTTTTTTATCCAACGCCAGTACTAGGTCGTTGACGTTTCCGCCATCATTTGACCTCGCGCAGCCCAATATAAAAGCGATATTTTCGACCAGTTGATCTCGTCTGGTGTGAAAGCTTGTCTAATGCCCTCGAGTTGAGGACAGTCCAATAAGTGGTCCGAGCTCATTGGCAGGGTTGAGAGGCATAGGGAACAGCCCGAGTTATCCTTCACTCGGATCCTATGAAGGTGGGCATTCAGATAATCGTGGCCTGTAATACTGCCACTGAAATATGTCGAGGTAGATTTGCGGGGACACGGTTCCTCTCCTCCAAAAGGCTGGCCCATCTCCTTCACTCAGCTGCCATCCAATGGTTTTCCAGCAATCTTTCCTTTAATTTGTCCTGGATGCATTTTTTGGCTGCTCTGTATCCAATGCGAGCCTCAGGCATTTCCATGCGGGAGCCCTCCTTGGCTAGTGCATCAGCACGGTCATTTCCCCAGATACCGCAGTGTGAGGGGATCCACTGCAGTGCTAAAGTGGCACCCTCTCGCAGCAAGGCCTGAATAGCCTCTCTGCCGCTGAGGACGTCATGGGTATAGGTGCCAGAAGACAGCGCGGTAATAGCTGCTTGGGAATCAATGATGATAGCGACTTTGCGATGTGACTGGGTCCCGATCATTTCCAGTGCCAGCAACACAGCTCAAATTTCCCCATCAAAGCTATTTGCCAGCCTCCCAACGGGGGCAGCAATAGCGCCAACTCAAGGGTCGGACTTATGATAAATCAGAAATAGGACTGTGAACTGTAAAAGATGCCTTAGCAACCAGCCACCAAAGTTTCTAATGAACGACCTACGACTCTTTATTTCATTGAATTGAGTGTGAAGCGTTTATTTCTTCAAAATAAACTTGTTTGTGAAACGAAAATATGAATGGTAGGTAGTGACAATGGTAATGCTGTGTTCTTTGCAGGCGTTCTATACAGAAAATATTGAACTTTTATGTAATAATTTACAGAATTTTTCACATACTTCAAGCTAAAAAACGTACTTACTTAATCCATGTCAAAATTATTCTCACCGCTGGAACGTGATGACTTGTGAAGTGCAAGGAAACGTCTGGTGGGAACAAGGTTTATAACCGGTAGGTGAGTACTCTCGAAAACCATTCAAATTGAATTATTCCAGCAAATGGATTGAATCCAAACTCGACCAAATTGAAAGCACCACCTTGCAAAGAAGTTTCCTGAATAAACTATAACCTAGTCATCCCGCCCTCAGTGAAACACGGAAAAACAGATAGGATCCCACTGGAGTTGTTTTCGTGAAACGAAATTATCTGAAACAGTGCTTTTGTTTTCTCGTCATTCCATCTCAATTTATGGATCAAAATTCCCTGATACAGTTTGCTTTATCGCTTGTCCGCCCCAATTATCGAATTGTTCCACCGCGGCCAGGCAGAACCAATCAAGTGTTGAACGAACGTTAAACGCTTGAATCGTGGAAGCTTTCACCGAGGAAGGACTTCTTGGATGAGAATAAACGTTATTCAATGATTGTGCATCAACAGCCGACAATAAAACGGCTTTCCAATTTATTTATCCATCAATAAATATTTTTTGGATGTGTCTAGAAATTTCTGATAATTCGTATCTAGAAATTGAACACTATCTTATATTGCTGAAAAAAATCGTGGAAATTTATTAATTAGGCTATTCATTGTTCCATTAGGCGAATGGTTGGTGCCAGAGAACTCTGGGTGGTGTCAAGAAATTCTTAGAAGTCGTTGCTATTTCAAATCAATGAAAAACAAAACCTGAGCTACGGCGTTTTGAATGTAATTTTCCCTAATTTTTACCCCTTATAAGTGACTAACAATAACCAAGAGCTTCGTGGCAGAACTAGACGCCAAATGAAATCGAAATACCAAATTTCATCAAAATTGGTTCACGGGAACAGGGCAAAGTCTCACGTACAGCTTATGGTTATTCGATCTTTGGATTTTACGTACCTTGAAACGTTAACCAACAAATTTTGAGGTTGTTATTATTTTTGTTTTCGGACCCCAGTGTGACTTTCTGGGGCTAATACTTTGCGTTTCGCATCACTACAAGGTATAATATTTTATTGAAAAGTTCTTGATACATTTGAAAGTAAGTAGCCCTCACTTTTGCCAGCCTGAAAAAACGTATCGTATTTTGGTTTATTATTTTCAATAATGAACCTTTGGAATCGACCAAGAAGAAAATAATTTAACACCCCCTCAAAATTTGATGGTTTACGTTTCAAGGTACGTAGAATCCAAAAATCGAATAAAAATTTGGCCGTCCGTCCGCCGTCCGCCGTACGCGGCACTTTTGCCACTTAGCATTGACCGATTATGATGAAATTTGGTATGTAGGCTCCATTTGGGGTCTAGTTGTGCCCCGAAGATTTTGGTTGATGTTTGTCACTTCTAAGGGTTCCAAAATCAATTTTGAAATTTTGAAAAGGCCCTAACTCAAAAAATTTTGATATAAAGGTATTTTTTTCCTTCAATTTAAGATAGAATTTTTCCTTCTATAGAATTTTTAGAATTTTTTGAGACCACCCGGAGCTCTGTAGGACAAACCGTTCGCTCACTACGAGAATTTAAAGTTTGGACGTACGATAAATCAGAAACACGAGTGTGAATCGCAAAAGAGGCCTAATCTCCGTTCGAATTTGAGCTGACCGAAATGCGATCGATGGTTGGTAATTTTGATTTTTTTTTTGAATTTTTTTTATTTTTTTCCATTTTATTTTATTTTTTTTTTAATTTTTAATTTTTATTGTTTTCTTCATAAACAAGAAAAATAATAAACCATTGTGTAATAATTTGCAGCGTTTTCAGATGATTCGCAGATCCCTAGAGGATCGTTGTGTTGCTGGCTGGGTACGTTGTCTGTCACCCCAATCGAATCAGGTGTTGTTATCTTGATAATAATAAGTGGATAAGTCGGGTGTAGGAAGGTACGACCACTTTATTCATTTCGAGTACATACGAATCTCAGAGAAGGATACAGTCTTCCAAGTACCAGGGAGCTTTGAAGATTCATCTGAGTACCCGATTCTGCTGGACTTGTATTATCCGAATCGAAGGTTCCCTGTCGACCTGAAGGCACATTACTTAGTCAGTGGGACGCTTAAATATTTGTCTATTTGATTCGAGTGAAACAAGGCGATATTAGTGTATTAGTGCCTTTACCTAGTCTAGTCGTAATTGGGGTTGAACGGCTCCTGCACCAAAACTCAGCAATTTGCTGCTGCACAAACTCAAAGCCTGCTCCGCAAATATCCCCGTCTTGTCCAAAGACCGTAGTATACTCTATAGGTATTATAAGGTCACACTTCACAGCTCAGCGCTATAACTCTGGTGTGTTGACCAGCGGCTAGGCGGGAGACGGCGGCCAATTGTATGCGTCCCATAGCTTAGGGCTGCGCACGGACCAACAACCGGGGCAAGTCTGGTGGTGAATCAGGGATCCTTCCCTCCTTTCCTCTTCGCCATCCACGGCCCTCTTGAATATTTATGGGGTGTAGACTCACTTATGGTAACTTATAGTGCGACATCCCTCCGGATTTACAAGTATAAGTTATTCATCTCTTACAGGTCGACTAAACACAACTAGGTCGTATTTTAGACGTCTGCTCCTTTCAGGATGAGAAGTGAGATGAAAGTTATGTTCCTACGTGTATTGCGAATCTTCTTTACACGAGACCTATCGTGAAATAACCTAAATCTGAGTTCATCACTCTCACCACGATAGTGACCTTCAGTGAACTTCTAATTTAATATAATGTATTCGATATACAGACATAAACTGGAATACATAGACTAAATTGAGGAGTTTTATTCCAAAAGGTACTATATCCATTTTGGTCAAACATGAGAAAAACGCGAAAAACCATACCGACCTGAAGAACCAATGGTGTAATTTCGGTTTATTATTTTCAATAAACCTTTGAACTCGAGTAAGAAAAAAAATTTCACCCCCCCCCCCCCCAAAAAAATTGATGTTTTACGTTTCAAGGTATGGAGAATCCGAAAATCCAATAAAACATTGTCCGTCCGTCCGCCGTACGCGGCACTTTTCTTAGCAACCCTGGACCGATTTGGTTCAAATTTGGTATGTGGGTTCCATTTGGGGTCTAGTTGTGCCGCAAAGCTTTTGGTTGATGTCAGTGGGGTGAAAATTAAGGGTTGAAATTTTCACGAGTGCCCAAGCTCAAAAACTCTCGAAATAAAGGTATTGTTTTTCAACAATTTAAAATAGTATAGAATTTTAAAAAATATTATAAGACCACCCGGAGCTCTGTAGGACAAACCGTTCGCTCCCTACGAGTACTTGAATGAATGAACCACCAGGTGGTTACCACCTTGAGTGAATCACCAACGATCTCTAAATTAGAGATTAGAGATTAGAGACTCTAATCTTCGTTAAATTTTAGCCATTCAAAATGCGATCGCTGTTCATTTCTTCGAGCTGTATAATACAGCTCCATAACTGAATAATTCAGTTATGGTTCCTTAGCATCCAGTAATAAAATTTCCATATGAAGCTCGATATTTCTTCGAATCGAGTGTGAAGAGTTTAGTTCTTCCTAATAAACTTGATAGTGAAGGTGTGAAGGCAGTATGGTGTGGTAGGTAGTAGGTATCTTTGGTTGGTAGGTAAAAATAGTGACAATGGCAAAGCTGTGATCTTTGCAGATGAGTGATCTATACAGCAAAATAATGAACCTCTGGGAAATAATTTGCAGCATGTTTTAAGTCCAAACGATAGCAATTCTAGGTACTAACGTGTTTCATCATCGGTAATGTATAGTTTAGGAGTGTCCACGAATTATCAGCAAGAGTGGCCTGAAATGGGGTTATCATTGATCTGGTATGCGACCTTTCAATTCTCCTGCCATTAGTCGACATTGAAGTGGAACTCAATCTCTTTAAATGTCAAGTGAAGTCCAATTAGATTTTTCCGATGATCAAAAAGACATCATCAAACAACACGTACTAATTTTAGAAAGTGGTGTAGTTCTTTATGTATATTCATGAGTGCTATACGAGATTGGGGATTCATGAATTTGACTCTTTTCGAAAGTAAATTAAATTTATTGATGTTGTCTCCAGATCAGCGAAGTGACAATAATGATTAGGGCCTTAAAGGCTTGATTCCCAGAGCCCATATTTTCTGATTCATTGCACAATAAATATATGTTGGCTGTCTTATTTTATGTCAGTATCTTTATTATATGACATGTGAGAATTTATGTTCCTATAAGAAAACTGTGATAGTTTTGAATAGTATAACTACATAAGCTAGACAAGTGCTTTTCTGTGATGTCTCGAATAAAGACTACTTACTGGAAAATAAAAGTTTAGGTTGCTTTCCCCATTTGACTGAATCGGCTGCAAACTTTCAATTTTTTGGCAAAAATATTCTTCTGAGGACCACGGTTGCCATATGGCAACCCTTCGAAAAACGGTGAAATTGGACAAAATAAATTATTTTTGCATTTTTCCCATGGTTTGTGGTACCTATAGAGGTGAAGTACTCAACGAATTGAAAAAAGTCGGAGAAAAAATAATCTGGTCCTTAATGGGTTAAATTGATAAAAACACGTCATGGAAATTTCATTAATTAGGAGAATAACTATCCTCATTAGCCAACGGTTGGTCCCTCCTAAGAGGTTTCAAAATATGATTTAATAGATTCTTCAAAATACCTATGATGAATAAACAAAACCAGTTTGTCAAAAGTTTTCGAGCTAGGTCGTTCTATATATGTTTTTCTCCTCTTTTCACCCTTTAGAAGATACCGAAAATAACCAGAAGATTAGGGGCTCAACGAAATCAAATGGACCGATATCCCAAAAATATCATCAAATTTGGTCCACGAGAACTTCGCGGGAAAATTTTATAAGATTTTTCGATTGAAAAAACCTTGAAACGTCAACAAATTTTCTACCTTTCTCGATTCCAAAGGTTGTTACAGAAAACATTATATGGTTGTATAAGGATTTTGATTTATTATTTTCAATAATGGACCTTTGGAATCGACCAAGAAGTTTTTTTTTAACACCCCCTCAAAATTTGATGGTTTACGTTTCAAGGTACGTAGAATCCTAAAATCGAATAAAAATTAGGCCCTCCGTCCACCGTCCGCCGTCCGCCGTACGCCCCACTTAGCATTGACTGATTTTGATGAACTTTGGTATGTAGACTCGATTTGGAGTCTAGTTGTACCCCGAAGATTTTGGTTAATGTAAGTCACTTCTAAGGGTTCAAAAATGAACTTTAAAATTTTGAAAACGCCCTAACTCAGTAAATTTTGATACAAAGGTATTGTTTTTCCTTCAATTTAAGAGTCTATAGAATTTTTAGAATTTTTTGAGACCCCTAGGAGCCCTGCAGGACAAACTGTTTGCTCCCTACGAGAATTTAAAGGTTGGACGTACGATAAATCAGAAACACGAGAGTGAATCGCAACAGAGGCCTAAGCTCCGTCCAAATTAAAGCTGACCAAAATACGATCGATGTTTTTCTTCATGTTGGATGGTTGATGGCTTTACAGACGAGTCACCTATAAGAAAAATAATAAGCCATTGTGTAATTATTTGCAGCGTTTCACAGGAGGGGATTGTTGTGGTTTGTTAAAATTAGTCTTGTTCATTGTTGATCCACGGAGCATGTCGAGTACAAGGAAATCGTTGAGATCTACAACTTACAAAAAGTGCAAGGATATTCTACGGGAAAAGAAACCACTACTGAAGAGAATTGATTTCGGAAGATCCAGCCTCCAAAGACGACGAGGAGCTCGGGAAAGATTCTGCCGATTCCTATTGTTGACAGTACCATGAGTACAAAGCGCAGCGTGATTGTCGGCATCTGTTTTCAAGGCTCCCAATAATAAAGATAGCGTTTACCGACAGGCAGACTAGTATCATCTATCTTTCATACAGAACATTACCAATTGTTCTTTAATTACTTTCTTGATCTTTCTCTAATATTCAGCTTTTTGCATAATCATATTTTTGTTAAATGTAAATCTTTTAAAACTTGAAAAACTCTGCAAATCATTACCCGAAGGCTTATTATTTCACTATAAGTAACACAGTTTTTCCATAATACTATTCACCAGCAATAACATTACGTTATCTGAGAGTTATAGTGCCTTCATTACGAGATTGGGTCTCGTACGCTAAGGACCCACAACTGAAGAGGTATAACACACGGAACTCTCTTCAGGAAAATGAACAACGAACGTTTTCTATCAAATGAAATTTGAACGAATGTTAAGACAATTTCCTACAATGGCTCTATTCTGCGATTCACTTTTATGTTTTTGATTAGGAAGCGCACAGTTTGTCCTACAAAGCTCCAGGAAGTCCAATTCGATTCTAAAAATTCAAGTGTCTTTGAAATTGGCGAAGAAAAACCAATGCCTCTATAACGAAAATTTTCAAGCTGGGGTGTTCTGAAAATTACTATACTCCATTTTTCATCCCTTACAGATGACTAATACTAACCAAAATCGTTGCGGCACAACCAGACCTTACTAAGGAAAGTGCCGCGTACGGCGTACATTGGACAGCGGACAGACGGTTTATTTTTATTCGATTTTTGGATTCAACTTACCCTAATTCCCTTTAAATAAACTTTAACCATCAAATTTTGAGGCTGAGGGAAACCAAAATTGTGTCAGTTAACTTCGTTTCCACTGGAGTACTTTAAGATCACGTGACTAATTCAATCTCCCCATAGTATCTTAATACTCGTAGTTATATTTTAAGTTTTTTTAATTTTTATTTTTTGGATTCCTGGTTTGTTTTTGAAATTTTCTGTCCTGGAAAACCTCATTATTCCATCAATTATCAAGTCAATTCTTCTCCGAACTCATAAACTGCTTGGGTTTACGTCTGGATCTGATCTTGGGAACAACAAAGTTGGATATCGTTGAGAGCCGTCCGAATAATAAAAATCGTATTCCTTGCCGTGAGAAATGAAAAAAATAAAATATTCGCGAGTTTCAGGCAAGGGGGCCTCCCGTTTAAGGTATTCTTACTGGATGAATGAACGATTTTCTCATCTCATCTTTTATGTAGATCCCAGCTCCACGGATCTTTCCACTGTTTACTCTCAGAAAGGACTAATGAAATCTTCTATTCGGGGGAATACTTAAACTTCGGGAGCGTCTTCGGAATTAATATTTCTCAGAGGCCTGTGCTTGCCGAGGATGCTCGAAGGGTATTTTCGCGGATGGGAGAAGATTTAGGGCAGGGGACGAAGCACGATTCGAATGCTAATTGCAGGTGAGGACGTGACAACGAGGGCGAAGAACAGGTATATTCACTTTCGCTTCAGTTCCATCGCCCCACGATCCAGGACATCTGAAGAGGTAAGGAAGGTCGTTTGCCAATCCCTACCAACGCCAACAACCCCCTTTTGGTTGTCCACAAAACGTGACTCCTAAAGGTCGAGCTCAGTTCCGAAGCTCTGTAGAGAAGGATATAACTGAAACTTTTTCCAACTTAATAAAGACAACTTCTTCGTTGGCTTAACAGCTTCTTCTTCCTCTTGTAAAGTGAAGGACCGACAACTAAATCCCTTTAAATATTCAAAATATCTATTCCGTATAATCATAAAAATTTGTGCCATCGTCGGTTTTTCGTTGTTAGCGCTTTCTGGCAGGTTGGTATAGAGACAAACTCATGACTAATCCTCCTAAATCCCTTCGTGAAGCGACACGTAGCTTATGAAGGGTGACCATTTTTGAACTTGCACAGGACTTGTGGGAACAAATATTGTGAATTTTTCAGTTCACGCTCAAACAGACAACACAAGGCTCAAGGGGTCTTCGAAGAAAGTTTGTGCAGCTTTTGATGCTCTCGAAAATGTTACCGAGCTTCATCTGGTTCTCATACTTCGATTTTTTATACGAGTACCTATATATTTTTTTCAAATGATACTTTGGAGTATGTAATTAGTCCTGAGTTTTTTCCTGTTTAGTTCATATTTGTTATCAAAATGACGCCGACGTGTGTTAAACTAGCCTGAGAAAGCTTTTAGAGAGAGATTCTCTGGAATGAAGAGGAAGTTCCCACCTCATTGTTGAGGTTGGAAATACGACGTTTAGGACGATTCTTATACCCAGTTTGATGGTAGAGGGAAGTCATGTCGTGTTACTGTGACTCGGAAGAATACGAGAAGTTGAAGGACTCAAGTGCAGCAAGAGATTGCGATTAAGTGCAAAAATGAGGATTCTAAGCCTCACGGGAAGAGCCGGATGTTACTGCTCTTGGTTATTCGAGATTATCCAGAATCTTGGCATTATTTTAAAACTTTACTCCATTTCATCTCAATCAAATCTCTTCGAACAAGCTGACATAATATGTCTATATTATAGAGGAAACTATGCAGGTTAAACATATTTATTCAGAAGATGAACGGATTGCGAAAGCAATGGCCTTTGATCGATCAGGTGTTTAAAACTAATATGTTAGCCTGAGATGCGCCATATTGCATCTTCTCAGATGCTCAAATATTTGAGCCCACCGTAGTCCATAATTACCAAGGTAATCACAAACAGATATTTTAAGAGGCATTTCCAAAATAGAGTTGAGGTTCAAATGTGCGTTTGATGTTCCCAGAAGCATAACAAAGCCTGTTTGGCCAAAACGTTGTTTTGCGAGAGGGTTGTCAATGAAATCGTCCGTCATCCAATAACTGGACGCATTTCTGATTGTAAATTTCTCTAGTCTTACCTGTGGTTCTTTTCGCAGGTTTTCATGATGTCCAGAGTGTTTCGTTATGGACCGCTTCTTCACTTTTGGGTGTTCAAACAGGAAGTATCCGTCAAGACTCCCGATCTGAAAAATAGCAAAGAATTAATACATTAGTAGTTTATAGATACTTATGAATATAATATCATGGTAATTTTTATATATTAAGTACAATTCGTCCAATTTATAAAGATCCTCGACAAGAAAATGTTGATTTCTCTACTCAACAATTCTTCAACTTCTGAAAGTCATCACTGAACCTCTTTGAAACAGAACGAGGTTGTCTAGAACGTGATTTCAGCCATGGAAGACGGGTTTTTAAATGTTATATTAACGAACTATTTTATTGAAATTCCAAGACTTTGTTCGGATGATAGCTAGGAATAGTTGTGGAGAGGATATAGTAAAATAGTGGATAGAGTAAAATATTTGCAGTTATCAACGATGACTATTTCAATCCTCACATGTATAACGATATGTAGGGGAACATCTTCACGACAACCCGCACAATCCCAGGAAATTTCACCGAATCCGGGTGAAAAAGTAAAAGTCATCGGTGTTGCAAGGATTTTACGTTTGTTCATTCGCAGAAGCTACTTTCCTATCGGGGCCGATGATTTTCAAGATAGACCATCAACACATCAAGCTCTAAAATCCCTGGAAATTTAATTGAAATCGGAAGATAACTTTGTACAGTTTTGCCCATTACAATTAATTCATGAAGGACGGATACGTATACAGACAAGAAACCGAAAAAGGTAGTTCAGGAAGGTCCAAAAACGTAGAACGCGAGTGGGAATTTTTATTTTGGAAAAAAATTTTTCAACCTTGAAAAGTGAAAACAATGCTTCCACTACTTCGGTACACTTGGAAGCAAAATGCATGGGAGTTCAATCGTCTGCGATCTCTTCTCTCCATGAGTTCGTATCCAAAATTCCTCTATACTAAGGATGTGAAGCAGGGGCGTCAAACAGCTTGGCCAGTCTTAGAGGAGTAAACAATAATGAAAAAAGCAGCAAATTATCACACAAAGGTTTTTATTTTTCTGTATAGATCAAGCGGCTGCGAAGAACAAAGTTTTGGCATTGTCACCAACTACCAATGTTTTCGCTTCATAATCGACTTTATTTAGATTAAATAAACGCTTCACTCACCATTTGAAGAGATATAGAATTCATTCATTGAGAAATTTGATTAGTGGTCGCTTAGGAATGGTTTAAATTTCTGAATGGTGGTGATATAACGTGAGTCCATGCCTTGACATGCGGGAGTTTATAAGTACCCGTGGCTCATCATCCAAGTTTCTCTCCTCTCGAGGTCATGAAACGGCTCCTCTATAATAGATGGATAACAATAATTGTTTGCCTTGGTTGATGCTGTGGTAGTGGGGGTATAACACTACTAGACCCCGCACAGACCCCCCCCCCCCCGCCAATCCGCTAATCGTCGCTGTCATCCAAAACATTCCCGCAAAATTCCTTTTTTTGAACTGTTTGCCTTGCATCGCCAGGCCCCACGCTAGTTCGCGTATAATGTTTATGAAAATTTTCCAAAATTGGCTAAATGGGAATACAGGCAAGCACAGTGTGTGTATGTGTGGCTGTATGACAAGTACGGTGTTTCCTATGCTTGCCTGGAGAAAACGCAACTATGTGGAACTCCTATTTCTCTCACTTTTGTCCGTGATTTTCCTGACATCCTATTGGTTTTCCTCAAAGAAATCGATGTTGTTTTCTCGAAGAAATCGGTGTCGTTTGAATGCGTTCAAAAATGTTTTTGTGTAACAGTATTACCAATTTTTCCCCGATGGCAATTCCAAATCAATGGATGAAATGATAGCTTTCTATCATTTTAAGACCTAGCGTATAAGATTTTGTTGAGCACAATAAAACTAGTAATGAAGAAAATGCATTGAAAATCTGATAGGTACTTACCAACTTGAAACATAATATGAAGCGGCTAATAAATAATGATGATAAAATAATTCCACAATGGAATTTGTTGAAACCTTTTTGATTCTTCACCATCGAAGTGCTTGTTAAAAAAAAAAATTGAGTTCCTCAAATTTTGAAATTTCAGCAGCGAGTACCCGATTCCAGTTAACTGCTAACAATTTCAGTAAATTTCAGATTCGAATGTATGTCCATGTTCACGAGGCAGAACCATTTTTTTTGTAGGTAAAACCACATGAAAATATTAAACTGTATGTATTTTCAGGAGCTGTGCGGTCACTTCGTAGATTGTCCTCTGTTAGTAGTGGGTTGCTGTTATTTTCAGTTTTAATTGCTATATCCCTTGATATAATGAATAATTACTACGCACCCCAGTGATACAACACGCACTCAGCGAGTACCCGTTTTCATAACAGCGGAAAACAGTCTACCTTGAATCTGCAGTGCCTATGGTCGTAAAAATATAAATTCATTCCACCATAGGCATAAAATATATTTTTCGGACTATGATTCTATCTCAATTCTCAGTGCGATAGGATGAAGAATGCACATTTTCCCTAAGTGGGCAGCAGGCATACTTTCCCTGCTGAAGGAAGCTTTACAACTCCAGGCAATTCTCGGTTGATAGGTCCTCCTGCTCTATAGAGTAGCTCAAAAATAATGAAGAAATCTTCGGGATCATTGTTAGTAATTATCATTGTTATTAAACAGTTGGAAAAGGAGTCTTGTTTACAATAACGGATTTGAAAATATATTATCCATCAGTATCTTTCCACTTTTTTTTACTAGAAATCTTACTGCTACCTAACTACCGGGCTTTTGTTATTTCAATGGTTTTTTTGTAGAAGAAAGATGGAGTTCTGCAACAAACAAACTTGCTGGAAATAAGATTTCTTCAATGATTGACTCTTACCTTGTGACGTCATACGGTTCATGTAGTCATGCACCGAGTATTCATACCACATGGAGTATCATTGCATTCTCATAATATTATTATTATTATTATTGTATGATCTGACTCTGAACATTTTCTATTTATAAAATATCAATACAATTCAATGTACCCATACGAATAACATGTTCTTGCTTATAAGATTTGAATTATATAAATTCAATGTAGATCAGCTTAAGCCGAATCATGTAGTTGGTAACATTGCACGCGGTAACATTGCAGCCTTACGCGTCTGCCCGCTTTTGCATTTCCCCACTTCGCCACCAACCGTCTTACGACTTTGCTTGGTTGCGCTCTCTCACTGATTTTCGTTTCGTTTTTACCTTTAGAATCATAATTCGAGTCATTCAATATTTATTGAATAAACTAGTACCAATCATAAAGTCACTGTTTCGTCTAAATCTTTTCGAATCCCCGAATCCAGACCTTCCTACAACGGTGAGTTCGTTTCATAATGTAAATGCATGATATTTGGTATTTTCCGTTTGCACTCAAGTTTGGTGATCTCAAATATTTAGACTAGCTCGTTGAAGCTTACAGCCGATAAAACTCTTTGACCTAATGTAGACTGACTCTACAAAAAGGCTGCTATGATGTTCATGATGAGAACCGCTGTTGATTTACCCCTGAGATTGAAAAAAATACCTGCGTCCGTAACTTTTCGGTAAACATTATCAAACATGCTCCCTTTTGTTCATCAGCAAAAATAGTGGGAAGAGAGGTGTAACTGTGAAAAATGAACAGGAAACAAAAAAATCGAAATGGAGGGAGAAAACCCGGTAAATTTTTCAGTCGCGAGCACGACAATATTCGACAGTTTGACCCTGATGCCCCCTTCGTTTCGCTTAGAACAGTGGAGTAAAAAAGTGTAGTTGAGGAACGTGGAAAAAGCTACGTAAAAAGTGTAGGAAAAATTTCGAGCGGTTTTGCATTATTCAAGGACTCTTCTCGAAGCACTCGAGAATGTATGCAGAACAATTCCCCGTTCCGATGGGCAGAGGCAGCCGTTTGCTCGGTGTTACTTGCTAGCCACTTAGCTTGATTAGAATTGACCCTTTCTTTGAAAGAAAATTAATTATTGCTTCGGAGCTTATTGATTCGGTGATATCCTTCATAGCGGAGTGTCGGCTTTGATCACACTACCGGGAAGGTGGACTAATAAATCATCAGGTAAGTGCGTTTGCTGGGAGATGATTGAAGTTATGATTATCGACGGTAAGTAATATACGGAGAGGTTTGACCCATTAATTCCCTCAACCAGAAACCATCATGAATGCTGGCAGATGGTTTTCGCTTTGTTTAATCTATTAAATTGGTAACAATTTGTTAATTTGTTAAGTGTTGTGTTAGAAATGTAAAGAGCTCTCAACAAACGAATACCACATTGTAGTTCCGGAGTCATAAAAGGAATGCTCGTGACACCTTCGATTTCAGTTCAACCAAAAACGCTCGCTTCACAATGTCAATATCGTTTGTGGAAAAGGGCCAAAAATCGTCCCAAAGCTCACACAGCTGACTACGTCCCTCATTTTGGTGTATTATTTTTAACGCTAATTGGGCTGTGGTGTCACTAGTGTCACCGAATGCATCTCAGGAACTCCACAGGTGTCCCATGGTGTCACCGGAGTAACCAAAATTAAATTGCAATTTCGAATTTCATGGACATTGGAATTTTTGTGTGCTATTGGAAGTCTCAAAATATAATTTTTACAGAAATTTCCAGGGAAATCGATGAAAAAATATACAAGATTTTTGCCATAACCTTTTGGCTTCTAATAACTGACGGAGAGTGGTTAAAAAATTCAGCTCTGTCCATCAATATTTGAATTGCAATTTAATTTTAGTTAATCTGGTGACACCTTGGGAGAGCTGTGGAACTCCTGAGATGTTTTCGGTGACACTTCACCATGGTTAAATTAGAGTTAATAATAATAATGAACCTCACCCTAAAAACGCTGCAAATTATTACACAACGGTTTATTATTTTTATATACAATATATATATCACTCGTCTACAAAATCACCAACCATCCAATATGAAGAAAAAAAAAAATAAAAAAATTTAAAAAAATCAAAATCACCAACTATTGATCGCATTTCGGTCAGCTCTAATTTGAACGGAGATTAGGCCTTTTTTGCGATTCACACTCGTGTTTGGATTTATATATATATATTTCAATATAAACCCTTAAATTTTCGTAGGGAGCGAACGGTTTGTCCTACAGAGCTCCGCGTGGTCTCAAAAAATTCTAAAAATTCTATAGAATCTTAATTTGAAGGAAAAACAATACCTTTATATCGAAATTTTTTGAGTTAGGGTGTTTTCAAAATTTCAAAATTGATTTTGGAACCCTTAAGAGTGACCTACATCAACCAAAAGCTTCGGGGCACAACTAGACCCCAAATGGAGCCTACATACCGAATTTCATCAAAATCGGTCAATGCTAAGTGGCAAAAGTGCTGCGTACGGCGTACGGCGTTCGGCGGACGGACGGCCAAATTTTTATTCGATTTTTGGATTCTACGTACCTTGAAACGTAAACCATCAAATTTTGAGGGGGTGTTAAATTTTTTTTTCTTGGTCGATTCCAAAGGTTCATTATTGAAAATAATAAACCAAAATTGGTGGTTTACGTTTCAAGGTACAAAGATTCCCAAAATCAAACATGAAATGTTCTGTCCGTATTCAGTACGCCGTATGTTGTATTTACTTAGTTACCATGGACTGGACAGTTAGAAAAGCTGCGTTCTATTCAGGCGGGCGTTCTCCATCTCCACAGTGAAACAATAAACTATTGTGTAATAATTTTCAGCATTTTCTCAACAATGTAAACTTCCAAAAAGGTGCAGGGTCGAAGTTACACGGAGACCTCCGGTCAAGTTTGAGGGACCAACATGATAGCAATCGAAAACCTATGTGCATGCTATATTATGTGCTCCGTAGTAACCAAATGATAATTATAGGTTTCTTCTCGGAGATCAGGCCAATCTTCGACAGTAAAAAGTTTTGTGCGATTCAGATTCTTGTCCAACCCTTAAGTCTTCTTTGGAAGTGAACGGTTGGTCTTAGAGAGCTCTGGGTGGTCTCAATCAATTCTTAAGATTCAATTATATATCAAATTGGTGATAAAAAACTATTCAAGTGCATCAACAGCCAAAATAATGTTTATGGTGACTGCAATATTGTTATTGTTAAAATTAACCGCATGATGTTTAGCTTTAATTACCAAACATCTGAAAATATATTCTTGTGTTTAGTGCTTTCTAAAAATGTTGATTGTGATTTTTTCTAATCTAAATAGTCCATTTGACCCCCCCCCCCCCCCCCATCCACCATCCGTCCATTTGGCCCATCCGTCCATTTGGCCCTTCTTATATATCTATAAAAACACTACCTTTATTCTGACAGTTCCCAAACTAGAGCTACTTGAAAATTAAAACTCCATTTTTACCCCTTACAAGTGTGACCACCCTACATTTTTACGGGACAAACCAGTTGGTTTGTTCCCAATTTGTTGGAGTTACGCCTGTAGGGATATCCGATTCATAGAGATATGAATCGATATCCTCTTCGGGCCGGCTGATTAATCTAATCACTGGTTTGAAGGGGTAGGGTCGTCACACCCTCCTCTGACTAATTATGAACAATAAGGTGAATTTCATTCTGGAATTCATCCTATATTGTTACACAAGTTATTGAAAACCATAAACCAAAAGCAAGATCAATAATTAAGTGGTAGTGCCACGGGCATAAGAGGAAGACAATTTCCACGGGAAAGAGTAAACAGAATCAAAAAATGTTAATCGTGGGCCCATTCTGTCATTTCAATCACCTCAGAGTTTCTATCACGCGCCAATTGAGCGAGATAAACAAAATGAGAAGCATTGAAATATCACGACTGTCCCTTGAATAAGAAAGTTTCGTTCGATTAAACTCGTTGAAGATGACCTGATTATCGTCAAATAGGTAGTGATGGCAAAAGTTTTACAGAAATCGATATATCGGTTTTGCGATATATCGGAAGGGAAATATCGATGGCACCGATATATCGGGAGCAAAAATATCGATATATCCGATATATCGGGATTAAAATATCGAACCATATTTGTTCTTGTAAATAATAATTTTAATTTGTTTTCTTTGGTTTAAAACATAGAACATATAATATATTGATCCTCCCATCAGCTTTACCGTGAAAACACACTTTATTTGAGTTGATTTATTTAATTATTTACTACTTTAACACATTAAAAATATAGAGGCCTACTGCAAAAAAAATAAGCAATATTTTAACATTGGCCTGTTACATATTATGTAATAGGCAATATTTTAAAATTACCAAAATAACCATTGGCCTATTACATAATATGTAATAGGCCAATGGTTATTTTGGTAATTTTTATGAAATAAATGTGTTATTGAATGAATTATGTTTGTTTTATTATTTAAATATTATTTAAATCTCTTATGGTTTCTCACAATGAGTAATTATATCATGTGCACGCATGTAAAGAAAAATGGGTTTTTTTTCTAATATGCTCGAAATTTGACGCTGATTCTGAAAATGATAGTTTGTTTGTAGGAAAAGCCCGGAAAATGGCTAAACATAGGAAAAACATTGTTTTGGTCAAAATGCGTCATGTGGGTACTCTAAATTACCGGGAATTTGAGTAGACTAAGAATATAAATTTAAAAGAAAAAAATATATTCGATAAAAAACAACGGAGGTATGACCAAAAAACCGAAAAATGTTTTCATAATCTTAACTTAGGTTAGTTTCTGACATTCACCAGTTATTATCTACTAGGGCGATATATCGGTTAAAAAATATCGATATTCCCGATATATCGTAGCACGATTTTTCGATGGCGATATATCGATATATCGGAAGCAAAATATCGATATTTCGAAAACATCGATATGTTGTTGCCATCACTACAAATAGGTGAGCGCACGGAAGTTTGTGAAGGCCTAAAACCATTCCAGGAAGATACTTTGATTTGATGGAGAGTTTTCGCTCCTTCGTTTGAGCGGTGTAAGGTGACTACCAGAAAAGTATTGTAGTGGGATACTAAAGAAGCACACGATGAGAGTCGGTGCAAATGACAAAACCGATGGGATTGAATTTGCACGGTTCCGAGAACAAGAGCTCAAAACCGTCGATTTCAAGAATCGTCGTATCTTTATTGCGATAGACGAATCAATCTGAGCAGAGCGCTCCCGGTTTGTGTCCTCACGGTGCAAACGCGCAAATTTACGATGACCAGGGAGGACCCAGATCAACATAGTTGATGAATTATCAGGAGCATCTCAAAACAAACCGGCTTTTGTCCCCTGACCCTTCATTTAACTGTGAAGAGCAGATTGTTGTTCGAACGATGTAGAGAGGGGATGCTTTGAACATGTTTGTATTGCCAATAGCGGACCAATGATACGGTGTTTGAGGGTTATTTCTGAAAAGCCGTCGAGAAGAGTGGGAGGGAAGCCCGGTTGTTAATGTCGACAAAGTAATATCTCGTCGCTTTTGTATCTTGCAGCGACAATAGCGACCCGTTTCGGAAACAGCGTGATTGTAATGCCAGAGAAACGCATTGAACCCACACATATCATTAGGAAACTCAGCTTCCCATTCCAGTGACGCAAGCAAATAACTGTTCGAGAGGATTCGTCGTTTTTAGGGAGTCCCACAGTAATACTTGGGCGTCGTTATGCGATTAATCTGGAATAAAGGAAGACAACACTCGAAGGAGAAAAAAAAATACAAATAAATCCATTTTAGGTAACTTTGAATCCAAATCCGTGAACAGTAACATAAGTGTATATATGTGTGTGTGTATGTGAAAAAATCCTGAGTCCTTGGGAATCCACTAATAATGACTCCAAATACTAACTGAATTACACTGAGTGAAACATTTTTGTGCGGTAGAAAGGTAAATAAAAATGTATGTTTTATCGCTTACTGGTTGAAATTGTACTAATTCTTGTCCATGCATTACTAAACAGTATGTTATTGGGGATATTAAAAATCAACTGAGCACATAGGCAAAAATTCTAGTTCTTAAGGTTTGTGTAGAAGATCAATGAACAACTTTGAGAGACGAGCAGGAATCCCTCATATCTCAAAGATTAATTTGTAAAACTAAAATATGAAAGTGCCCCTAAGTTCATATCATACTGAGTTCTTACAGTATCTCTCTTTTAATATCATAATGTTCTTACCTATCGCAGTACGACCCAACTTTGCTCCACCGGAACTCCAACGCCACGAAGCTCCGCGGCGACTTCGAATAAAACTCGTTTCCATTAAAAATAAATTCAAATATGAAAGTGCTAGGAACCGGAGTTCACTTTAGAAACTATTGCGCAGTGTTCCAGAGAACTCCTATTTCTTTCTGAGCTATCTTCGAGACCAGCTCGGGAAGCTAAGAGCGCAACAAAGTATTTTATGAATCCCATTACATCTGGCTGGGGCCTCCAAACCCTCCTTGTAAAAGCGACTTTGTAAACTTGGGCGTTTACTCAAACTTTTACTTGTTAAGAGTAGGAAGTCGTTAATCAATTTAATTGCGACTTCGAATCCAAAGTAGGAGGTTGGAGGGTCCATTAGACTTTATTGAAATTGGTTCTTTGCTGATTTCTCCATCTCCGTTGCACCACTCAACAATATTATAGCTGTAAACCTTCCAGACCTTCGTACCGATCCAAATTCATCTCATTAGAGAGGAAAGATCGATCGATGTGATGTTTGTTCAACAGATGGATAGGAAACAAACAAACAAGACCTCACTCGTCGCATTGTTGTCAAGCCCAAAACAAATTTGATCATTCAATTTTTGACAATCAGTTTTTCAGCAATCGCTTTTTCCAATAACAATCACTGTACTGTTCAAATTTATTTAGAAATTTCCAATATTAATATCTTTTAACGTTTACCGGTGCTCAACTGTAGGTTCTTATAGCTCTTTATTCTCCACCGATGCTCTTGCAAGTTTACTCCATCCAATGGGGGGTGCGCCTGATTTTTTTTTTTTTTTAAATTTCAATCGAAAGTAGTCCTCATCCTGAGAATTGTGACACCAGCCGTTCTCTTTTTGAGTTAATACATCTTTTTCTATGATTTTTCAAAGTTTCGAATGTTTATTACGTCACACGCCGCTCCCGCCTGAGCAGGACCTCTCAGCCCACTGTGACGTCATAACCATTCAAAACTTTGGAAAATCATAGAAATCGGAGGTAGGTTCATATGTGGACAATTAAAAGCTATAAGCAACCTTTACTCGACAATTTTTGGTTTATTATTTTCAATAATAAGCCTTTGGAATCGAGCAAGAAAAAAAAAATTTTAACCCCCCCTCAAAATTTGATGTTTTACGTTTCAAGGTACGTAGAATACGAAAATCGAATAAAAAAATTTCCGTCCGTCCGCCGTACGCCGTACGCCGTACGCCGTACGCGGCACTTTTCTTAGCAACACTGGACCGATTTGGTTCAAATTTGGTATATGGGCTCCATTTGGGGTCTAGTTGTGCCGCGAAGCTTTTGGTTGATGTAGGTCACTTCTAAGGGGTGAAAATTAAGGGTTGAAATTTTCAAGAGTGCCCTAGCTCGAAAACTCTCGAAATAAAGGTATCGTTTTTTCACCAATTTTAAATAGTATTGAATTTTTACAAATTTTTGAGACCACCCGGAGCTCTGTAGGACAAACCGTTCGGTCCCTACGAGTACTTGAAGGTTTTCCTTCGATAAAACAGAACCATGAGTGTGAATCGCAAAAGAGGTCTAATCTCCATTCAAATTTTATCGGACTAAAATGCGATCGCTGTTCATTTCTTCGATTTGTATACAGTTTTGCCTTCTGCGTAACCAGTAATCAAATTTCCATATTAAGCTATCTATTTTTCCAATCGAGTGTGAAGCGTTTAGTTCTTTCTAATAAACTTGATTGTGAAGGTGTGAAGCCAGTATGGTGTGGTAGGTAGTACCTAGCTGGTAGGTAAAAAAAGTTGGTAGGTAAAAAAAAATGTTGGTGGGTAAAAAACGCTGCAAATTATTGCTCAAAGGCTTCTTCACTCTTCAGATCACTGATCAGCTGAGTGAGCTCCGAAGCCATTTTCAATGCTATTGAATGGAAGTGCTCTTCCAGGCGTCTCCAGCATTCGAGGAGATCTTCTTCACTCTTCAGATCACTGATCAGCTGAGTGAGCTTCAAAGCCATTTTTACTCCTATTGAATGGAAGTGCTCTTCCAGGCGTCTCCAGCATTCGAGAAGATCTTCTTCACTCTTCAGATCACTGATCAGCTGAGTGAGCTCCGAAGCCATTTTCAATCCTATTGAATGGAAGTGCTCTTCCAGGCGTCTCCAGCATTTGAGGAGATCTTCTTCACTCTTCAGATCACCGATCAGCTGAGTGAGCTCCACAACCATTTTTACTCCTATTGAATGGAAGTGCTCTTCCAGGCGTCTCCAGCATTCGAGGAGATCTTCTTCACTCTTCAGATCACTGATCAGCTGAGTGAGCTCCGAAGCCATTTTCAATCCTATTGAACGCAGGAAGCTGAAATTTGAGAGGGGAGGTCAAGGGAGAATACAGATGGTGGTAGGTGCTATTGATCTAGAACCATTGATCTACACAGAAGGGTGATCTATACAGAAAATAATAAACCTTTGAGCAATGATTTGCAGCGTTTTTTTAAATGAGTCTGATTTTTCACTATTCTCGTCAATATTATTGACCGTTAAAACCCGAGAATTTGTGACCGACGGATACGAATATTAATCGTGTAAAAGTAGGAAATATTTCAGTTCTTGCGAAACCATTCTGTTTCATTCTTCTTCAGTAATTTTGTAGGTTGTTCAAGGAAAGAATCAACATTATGATGAACGTCAGTCGAACACGAAGAGGACGTGATGAGCTCCAATACTTGCTCCTTGATTGAACTGAACAGCCAACAACGTCTTTTCTTTCTCATTGATTCGGATGGAACTCAAACACGCAACCTTTATTTAGCCGCAAGGAATAGTCAAATGGTGTGTCAGTTCGGCTAAGTTGTGGATTCCTACGCACGAGCAGCACATTTATTTTTTGAATACTATGTAAGATCGATTCATTATTCCTCTCATTCTTGATCGAGTACTCGGATATTAAGTGTTTTAGCATTCTAATGAAAAAAAGAAATTGATCGTGTCATTTATGAAACTTCAAATTAAACTTGCACTAGACGTGCAATATCATGGTTGGATTGTACACCTAAAATTTAGAGCAGTTAAAAACCTATAATATTTTATTCTTTTTTTTTTGGAAAATGTTGGGAAGAGAGATCTTTTGATCTGGTACACCATGTACGAGTTTAATCAAGCTCGGCAGAAAGAGAATTGAATCTGTCTGCTTGTGAGAATGGAGGGCCGTTCATTGTTTGCAGGTAGCATGAAAGGTATCTTCAATCATATTGGCTTAGAGGAGTGCAGGGGGTTGGGAGAACAGCTAACTATGGCAGACAATATGATGATGACCAAAACAATATGGCGAGGGCAGTAATATGGAGGTAGAGAAAACTGAGCTATTGAATATTGTCATAGAATCACCTCGTTAAATAGACATCGCTGTTTTTGCATTATTCAAGGACGTATGGATTGGGTGGGCATGGCTTTCTCTCAAATAACTTGATGAGTCGATTTTACAATATGAAACATGAAATCCACGACTATGTTACTTGTTTTCAATGTTTAATGTTGCCAATTTATGTGAATTCAACATAATATTTGTACATCATTGTCATCCTAGAACTCTCCCCTGATGAAGGGGAGACTGATTACATCAGGTAGCTGTTTTATCTCTAGCTGACTTCATCAGCTACTATTATGGAACTAACAAGATACTTACAACAAATTACTCTTCAAATTCAAGAAGTGCGTACTTTCGGTGTAACGAGAGTCCAAAACATCAAAAAAATTAACACCATTAAAACAATAAACAAATAAGTAAAAGTGCGCCTTTTACGGTGAATTTTTGAGAATCTGGTAATTTCATGAATAATATTCATGAAATTACCAGATTACCAGATCATATTATGATCTCACCATTTTAGCTATCGAGGAACAATAATTGGTATCTCCATCAAATTATCTACAAAGAGCCTAATCCATTTTGGTTTATTGTTTTCAATTATGAACCTTTGGAAGAAAGAATCTTAAGAAAAACAATTTTCAATCCCCCATCAAAATTTGTTGGTTTGCGTTTCAAGGTGAGTAGAATCCAAAAATCGAATAAAAATGTGGCCGTCCGTCCGCTGTACGCGGCACTTTCCTTATTTAGCATTGACCGATTTTGATGAAATTTGGTATGTAGGCTCTATTTGGGGTCTACCTACTTGTGCCCCGAAGATTTTGGTTGATGTAGGTTACTTCTAAGGGTTGAAAAATAAGGTTTAAAGTTAAGATAGTATAGATTTTTTAGAATTATTTGAGACCACGCGGAGCTCTGGAACAAACCGTTCACTCTCCACGAGAATTTAAAGGTTGGACTTACGATAAATCAGAAACACGAGTGAGACTCACAAAAGAGGCCGTTCAAATTTTAGCTGACCGAAATGCGATCTATGTTGGTTTATTATTTTCAATAATGAACCTTTGGAATCGACCAAGAAAAAAAAAAAAATTCAACACCCCCTCAAAATTTGATGGTTTACGTTTCAAGGTACGTAGAATCCAAAAATCGAATAAAAATTTGGCCGTCCGTCCGCCGTACGCCGTCCGCCGTCCGCCGTACGCGGCACTTTTGCCACTTAGCATTGACCGATTTCGATGAAATTTGGTGTGTAGGCTCCATATGGGGTCTAGTTGTGCCCCGAAGCTTTTGGTTGAGGTAGGTCACTTCTAAGGGTTCCAAAATCAATTTTGAAATTTTGAAAACGCCCTAACTCAAAAAATTTCGATATAAAGGTATTGTTTTTCCTTCAATTTGAGATTCTATAGAATTTTTAGAATTTTTTGAGACCACGCGGAGCTCTGTAGGACAAACCGTTCGCTTCCTACGAAAATTTGAGTGTTTATTTTGAAATATATGTATATATATATATATATATATAAATCAAAACACGAGTGTGAATCGCAAAAGAGGCCTAATCTCCGTTCAAATTAGAGCTGATCGAAATGTAATCGATATTTGGTAATTTTGATTTTTTTTTTTTTAATTTTTTTTGATTTTTTTCGATTTTTTTTGGTTTATTATTTTCAATAATAAGCCTTTGGAATCGAACAAGAAAAAAAATTTTTTAACCCCCCTCAAAATTTGATGTTTCACGTTTCAAGGTACGTAGAATACGAAAATCGAATAAAAAAATTTCCGTCCGTCCGCCGTACGCCGTCCGCCGTACGCGGCACTTTTCTTAGCAACACTGGACCGATTTGGTTCAAATTTGGTACATGGGCTCCATTTGGGGTCTAGTTGTGCCGCGAAGCTTTTGGTTGATGTAGGTCACTTCTAAGGGGTGGAAATTAAGGGTTGAAATTTTCAACAGTGCCCTAGCTCGAAAACTCTCGAAATAAAGGTATCGTTTTCTCACCAATGTTGAATAGTATTGAACTTTTAAAAATTTTTGAGACCACCCGGAGCTCTGTAGGACAAACCGTTCGGTCCCTACGAGCACTTGAAGGTTTCCCTTCGATAAAACAGAATCATGAGTGTGAATCGCAAAAGAGGTTTAAATGCCGTTCAAATTTTATCTGACTGAAATGCGATCGCTGTTCATTTCTTCGATTTGTATACAGTTTTGCCTTCTGCGTAACCAGTAATCAAATCTCCATATGAAGCTTTCTATTTTTCCAATCGAGTATGAAGCGTTTAGTTCTTTCTAATAAACTTGATTGTGAAGGTGTGAAGCCAGTATGGTGTGGTAGGTAGTACCTAGCTGGTAGGTAAAAAAAATTTGGTAGGTAAAAAAAATGTTAGTGGGTAAAAAACGCTGCAAATCATTGCTCAAAGGATTCTTCACTCTTCAGATCACTGATCAGCTGAGTGAGCTCCAAAGCCATTTTCAATCCTATTGAATGGAAGTGCTCTTCCAGACGTCTCCTGCACTCGAGGAGATCTTCTTCACTCTTCAGATCACTGATCAGCTGAGTGAGCTCCGAAGCCATTTCTAATCCTATTGAATGGAAGTGCTCTTCCAGGGTCTCCAGCATTCGAGGAGATCTTCTTCACTCTTCAGATCACTGATCAGCTGAGTGAGCTCCGAAGCCATTTTTAATCCTATTGAATGAAAGAGCTCTTCCAGGCGTCTCCATCATTCGAGGAGATCTTCTTCACTCTTCAGAGCACTGATCAGCTGAGTGGGCTCCGAAGCCATTTTCAATTTTATTGAACGCAGGAAGCTGAAATTTGAGAGGGAAGGTCAAGGGAGAATACAGATGGTGGTAGGTGCTATTGATGGAGAACCAGTTATCTATACAGAAGGCTGATCTATACAGAAAATAATAAACCTTTGAGCAATGATTTGCAGCGTTTTTTTCCTTCATATTGGATGGTTGGTGATTTTGTAGACGAGTGATCTATATAGAAAAATAATAAACCATTGTGTAATAATTTGCAGCGTTTTTTTCTTCAAGTTGGTAGGTGGTGACAGTAGCAAAGCCATGTTATATGCAGGAGAGTGATCTGTACAAAAAATAAACCTTTGTGTAATAATTTGCAGCCTTTTTATCCCTTTTTGGTCATTTTTGCTTCCGAGTCTACCAAGGTAGCGGAAGCTTTGTTTTCACTTTTCAAGGACGGAAAAAAAAAGTTCTCCAAAATCAAAATTTTCACTCGCGTTTTGCGTTTTAGACCTTTCTGAACAATTTTGGTTTCGTGTCTGTCTGTCTGTGTGTCTGTGTGTCTGTGTGTCTGTGTGTCTGTCGTGATTTCCTTGTAACGCGCATAACTATACGAAGTTATTGTCCGATTTCGATGAAATTTTCAGGGATTGTGCGGGTTGGTGTGTAGACGGTCCCCTATGAAAATCATCATCGTCGGACTGATAGAAGCGACTGCGCATGCGCAAACGTGAATTCCTTGTAACGGCCATAACTTCTACATTTTCCATCCGATTTCAATGCAATTTTCAGGGATGTTACAGATTAGTGATTAGATGGTCCCCTATGAAAATCATCACCTTCGGACTGATAGTAGTCACTACGCATGCGCAAACGTTAATTTTCTTGTAACGGCCGTAACTTCCACTTTTTCCATCCGATTTCAATGAAATTTTCAGGGATGTTACAGATTGGTGTTTAGATGGTCTCCTATGAAAATCATCACCCCCGGACTGATAGTAGCCGATGCGCATGCGCGAACGTGAATTGCTTGTAACAGCCATAACTTCCACAATTTCTACCCGATTTCGATGACATTTTCAGGGATTACGCGGATTAGGTTGTAGATGGTCCCCAATGAAAATCAAGGCCTTAAAATTTACAGTAGCCTCTGCGCATGCGCAATCGTAAAATACTGTGAAAATAATGCCGCAATGGTAAAATAATGCCGTAACAGTTGCGTCTGAGATGAGGATCTCAAAGCCATTTTACAAACCCCTCTGTAGATCAGTAAGCAAAGTACTGGACTCACACCCCAGGAGATCCGGGTTCGATTCCCAGTCTGGAATTGAAATTTTTTGATTCCAATCACTACCGCACTTACATTTTTCGTCCGAATTTGATGAAATTTTCTAGGATTGTCCAGATTAGCGTGTAGATGGTACCCTATGAGGGTAGTGAAAGGTACTTAGAGATTGGTGTTTTCAGATTAACTACTATGTTTTGCGTTTATACTCTTGTGGACTTGAATTCAGTCACCCTCAATTTCTGTAATTGCAGTAATAATTGTAACGGTAATAGGTGCTTCATATAAAGCACCTATTACCGTTGTTTACTGAATAAAAAACGTTTATCGAGTCAACAGCCAATAAAAATATTCCTTGTATCTTACAGGTTCAAGTATTGCAATGAAAAACGAATAGTTTCTCAAAACCAAAGATCCGTTTCATTCAGAGAAATAAAGTTCTCAACGTAATACCAGTTCTTTTGATAGGGAGGGAGTTTATGATAAAGCAAAACTCTTGTTCACAAGTGGGCGGTCTGGATTCAAGTTTTCCTGCTTCCCAAGACCCGACCACCTCCCTTTTCTTCTCAAATACAAGGCCCAAAGGGCAGGACTTTTAGGAGTGACTTTAGAGTTAATTTAGCATCATTCCTAAGAAAGAAATGAATTATTCAAAGGTGAAGTTGTTTACTCTGCAGCTAGTACACTTGTCGAATCCAAAGTGGAGAAAAAAACTTGTTTTTTCTTCTTTTTCGACATTTGCCCTCGCTCACGATCCACCTTTTTCTCTGGGGTCAGAATCGATGGGTAGTTGGCACACCGTAAAATCCTCGCTCTTCATCTTAGTGGGTTGAATCTTTACAATATATTCATCGACCAAGAAACGCCGAAACTATCATAATTTCTTCTATGCACGAGGAGAGTTGGGGAATCATCAGTGTACGGCGTAGTACCTCACCGGCAAGACAGGGAAGTCGTGAAGGTCTTGCCTAATCTCTTATCTTGCCCGTAGGGTGCAAGGAATTATTAAAATATTCAACAAAATCGGAGAGTAACTCATTATAGTTATATTAAATACAAGGATTTGCGGACACATATACTAACTGATATCAGACAGACGGACCCAAAACCAAAATTGTTCAGGGAGGTCTGAAACTCAAAATGCGAGTTAACATTTTCATTTTGGAGAACATTTTCATATAATATTCATATAATATATATTAGAATTTATTATAATTATATATTATTATAATATACATTCATTTTCATATATTATAATCTGAAAAAGTGCAAAATTCCTACCACTGTCTTGAAAAGACAGTATATATTATTCATATATTATATATTATAATTTATTATAATTATATATTATTATAATATATATTCATTTTCATATATTATAATATCAAAAAAGTGCAAAATTCCTTCCACTGTCTTGAAAGACTGGGAAGCAAAAACTTTCATAACAAAATTATTTAATCGAACTATAATATAGGTCTGCTACCAGATATCTAGTAACTTCCCAAATCAGTAGTCATGAGCGTCTCGAATAAATTTTATTCTTTTTGGTAACCTCAAATATGGATTTAGGTGTTCAGAGTAAAGCATTGATGTATTGTGATCTTAACGTTGTTCTTACATGTCGGATATTGGCAATATAGCTTCCTTAGTACTTACCAAATATTGGAGAGATTTTTTTTCCCCTCTAATGTGTTGGACGCCATAGAAATAGAATGTATTAAACGACCCATTGTCCACCGAGTTTTATCCAAAAGCCCTCCTCCTCTTCATACCGCAGAGTAAATATGGGGGACAGTCTAGGTCGTGAGGCGAGAGTCGTGTAAAGGTTCACTTTATGGTACCTTCTAGGTCGTATGAACATCGTTTCCTTTCCTCGAATATCGTCTAGTGCTTCCTCGAAGGTAATGAGGTGGAAAAAAGTCCGGAGTAGAAGGCGTGTCCCCTCCGTGTTCGAAAAAAAACGCACGAAATGACTTGGCAATATCCGCTGAGTGGAGCGGAGCGGAAAAAGAGTTCATCAATTTATTACCAGCCTGACAGAATATATTATTTTCCAACACCGGCATTATCCCTTATCCGCTAAGAATTTTGTCGTGAGTAAAGGGTACTGATGGATAATATAATCTTCTAGAGACTTTAAAAGAAAAGCGGGGAAACGAAGCGTCTTACAATATAGAGCGTGTGTTTGTCGCGAAGTACATGCGTATTTAATATTGATGTCTTCGGATTCATCATTATTATGGCTTCTAGTTGTATACAATTACGACAACCCCTTTCTTCCACCATTTCAGAACAAATTTTTCGAGGCATAGTCTTACATATAAATATTTTCGTACATTTTTGTCCAGAAACGACAGGTTGAACGAAGGAACTGATGCATTAGAGAGTTGCAGCAACATTTGGAACCGTTTAGACGAGAGAAGCTGCTAGGACGAGCATCGAGTGGATGCTAAATTTTCGACGTGTCTCACGTCAATCCCGTGAGGCTCACGTGATTGACGTTGCTTTAGATTTTTCAACACTCCGTTACGTCAACTCAATCCGCGGTTTTTGTTTTGGTTGAACCGATAAAGGAAAACAGGAAGGAACATATAAGGAAATCAATGAAGTACGCTCGTTTATTACCCAAAATAATCGTAAAAGTATAAATAAATAAATGAAAAATGAATGTGAGTACCTAATCGTGCATTTCAGTCCATCCCCTTGTCTGAGGAGTAGATGACAACCGAATTCAACGAGATTGGTAGTTTATGATCGACCTCGGACTAGTCAAACTTTTCGTATTACATTCCAATATTACCTTTTCGAAGTAAAATAAATACAAAGTTGGTCAAAAAGGTAGAGGAAACTTGCCTTCAATGGGGAAGAAATTTATATCGATCGTCCAACTGATCTCATCGAGATCGAACATCCGCCATCCACACTTCGGACGCCGCAACAGACCGAAATGTATAAGGGACCAATTCGTCAATCTTCAATTCACTTTACCGCGACCCCAAAAATAAAGAACTCGTAAAAGATTCACCGAAACTCTTCAATACGAAAGAAACAGAATGATCAGCTGATTGACGGCAGCCATTAGCTCAGCCACAAAAACCATGAATTGAGTAGTAGGTTACTCACGTCGAAAACGCGACTCACACGTAATTAACGCGAGAGGGCCGAGTTAAGGTTAACTATCACACAAAGGTTTATTATTTTTCTATATAGATCATTCGTCTGCAAAGAACACGGCTTTGCCATTGTTACCATCTACCAACCGTAGTTACTACCTAACTACCACATACCTACTTCGCAATCAAGTTTATTTGGAGGAAATGAACGCTTCACACTCACTTCGAAGAGACAGGGAGTTTAGGTTGTCCTAATTATTAAGAATTATGGTTACTGGTTGCTAAGGACGCAAAAGGGAAAACAACTCGAGGAAACGAACAACGATCGCATTTTGGTCAGCTAAAATTTGTACGGAGATTAGGCCTCTCTTGTTTCTGATTCATCTCAAGTTCAACCCTCTCAAGTTCTCGTAGGGAGCGAACGGTTTGTCCTACAGAGCTCCACGTGGTCTCCAAAAATTGTAAAAATTCAATACTATCTTAAATTGAGAAAAACAATATCAATTTTTTTTTGAGCTAGGGCGCTCTCAAAATTGCAACCCTCATTTTTCAACCCTTAGAAGTGACCAACATAAACCAAAAGCTTCAGGGTACAACCAGGCCTCAAATGGAGCCCATATACCGAATTTAATCAGAATCGGTCCATAGGAACTGAGGAAAGTGCGGTGGAAGGCGTGCGGTGGACGGACGGAAAATTTGTTATTCGATTTTCGGATTCTAGGTACCTTGAAACGTAAAACAACAAATTTTGAGGGGTGGTTAAAAAAAAATTTTCTTGGTCTATTCTAAAGATTCATTACTAAAAAACTAATAAATCAAAAGTAAGTCAAAAATATCAAATGTTCAACGTTTAGTTAGAGTTTCAGAGCTTTTTTTAAAAATCAACATAATTTTGTTTCGTAGCTCTGTCAGTAGATTTCTTCTCCTGGCACACTTAACTAGTCAACATTTTGTCCCGATATCGATGACATTTCAGAGTCGACCATAGTTGGTAGGTGCAGTTTTCCATTCTGAATTTCGACAATATCGTGGAAACTGCGTGTCCGCGCCCTCAAACGTGCCCCATCAAAACCTCTACTTCTCACGATTCGATTGCTCGATTTCTTTCAAATTTAGAAGGTACTCAGTTTGTAGCTGGAGGCTTTGGAAGAAAGTTTATCGATTTCATATTATTCATATTCATTAGGAGCAAAAACACGAAAACGCTAGAAATCATAGAATTATTCGCGAACGATTTCAAATTGCTGTTTGTTGACTCATTGATACAATTTAACACGATCGTGAGAAGTCAGGTAGGTTTAAAGCAGTTATATATTTAAATTTATTATGTACCTACCCTGTCAGAGTGTACTTGTTAAAGGAAAAATGCAGGAAAGTATTGCTGTCATTAATCATTCCATGTCATGTGTCATTGATTATAACGTCGTTTTAAACTTCTATATTAGGTTCCTATGTGTCGTTTGAGGTTCAGTCTCCGTGGAATGGTATTAATTATGATTCACCTTTATGATGAGCAGAAGAGGTCTAAATTGATATTTATGACTTTGATTCACCCCACCATCTAAATCCCACCACGAGGTAAGCATCACTTGATTAGCTATTCCAGTGACCAAGAGAGATTCTCTTTGTCGTCCACAAATTTCAGAGGTTATTTAGGACGGTTTAAATTACTTTCGGAGGCTATTTCGATATATAATCTTGCCCTTGTTTCTGATGAACTTCTGTTCTTCTGAAACTGAATGGTGGCTTAATTTGTCTGGACATGTTCAAAGTCAAATGCCGTAAGGGACGGGCGACAATGCTTGGGGAGAACCGAACAGTTAAATAAACATCATTAACTAGGGTTGACGTTATAAATTCTGAGGTCGTTTTAAATTGGAATAGTTGCCTCGAGTGAACCCCTCTCGACTTCTCTTTGTGGGGACGTCCGCCCTTTCGAAATTCATGAACATCCGTCCGCCGGCGTCGCTTGCCCTTCCAGCAGTGACAGTTTTACTCTCTTTTGCGGGAATAATACATCTGCGAACTATGTTAACCGTTGGACAAGACGAAACTTGAGCTTGTGTCATTGCATTCTCTTAGTAACCGCGGCTTTATTGCCAAATGAGAGCGTAGAAAGGAATGTTTCGGATGGCTCTTGAAAGCCGCAATACCTCTGCCCTTGTTGGTTATATTGTCTTAACACGATAACACCGATCTTTGAGATAATTTGACGAGCAATCTAACTTCATCTTGTAAGTAGGTACTTCTAATGATGTCTTCAAATTGACGATGGGTTTTTCCTTTATACCTTAATATGCTAATCTTTACTAGCAAGTTTCTAATGTCTTTCTTAACCTCTCATCCGATTGTGTTGAAATGAATGGTTGAACGCTCAGTTTCTCAGTTAGTATCAATACAGGGTGTCTACAAAAGTGGTCTCATTCCTTCAAGGGGTCGATTCTACAACTCATTTGCAACAAAAAATGTACCCTAGCAATTTTTTAGAGGCTTCTAAAAAAAAGAAAACTCCATGGAAAATGATAAAAAACTCGTCAAGTCATCTTGAGATTGGGGGGTGACCAAACACCGCGTAAAACATTCGATTTTCTTTTACAACGCACGTTTTTCGGCATTCAAACTTTATTTATTCTTTCAATTTGAATTTTAAATAGGAAAATTGATAAACTGTCGGAGAGCTGAAAATTTGAGCATGTTTTTCCCGAAGAGTGCTCATTGAAATGGGCAGGGATTCAGAGTAAAAACTTTGACCAAAAAACGAATTTCGAACATTTTTAAAGTTTGCTTTTTGACTTGATTTTTAGGAATGTATTATTGTTAAAAGATTTTGGTTTTGCATTGGGTATCTTGGAAATTTAACACTCTTTCCAACGATATTCTTACAGTTTAACTTACTTGGTAAATAACAGAAGTTATGACAGTTTTAATGACCTAAGGTCGAAAACCGAATCAAATCTTCAAACTGGAAAAACGAAGCGTTTAAACAAAATTGCTAAGATACATTTTATTGTTGGAATTACCTAGGAATATTTAATCTTGGAGTAAAGCCCAACTTATGCGTAGACACCTTGTATAGTGTCATGATCTCCTGTAGTTAACTGCAAACACAACCATGTGGGATTTTCACACCGTATAGATGATGCAATTAAATTAATAAAATTGTATTGTCTGGTGTTCTTGGAACTTCTGTGGGTTGGGTGATACCATTGAGTCTCTCTTGGCCGTATGATAGAATCTTAAGTATCAAGTTAATCATATCTAGTTTTGTGTTACCCTGTAATGGATCATCAACGTAATTATAGTGCTACCCTGGTCCCCCTTCAGTGAACCATCACTCTTGTTAAGATGATAATTATACTGTGATTCACATAGGTGCATAGTATTTTCAGTGCTTCAGGTATTTGAGTACCAAACGTTTTTTGTCGTGTAAGTACATGTTAAGAGGAATGAATCGAATAGATTAAGAAGAATTAAGGTGGGATGAACGTAAAACGATAGGGTTCGTTTCATGAACTCTAGGAAAGTAAGATAAATATTCAACCAGGAGAAATATATGTTTATTTCCATCATTTGATCCTTCTCAGCGCAGCAATAAACTGAAACTTGATGGATTCCTGTGAGGAGTTATTTTGTTAGTGGTTTTCGAGTTCCAATTGCTTTATCTTCAGATTCAAGTATTGGGAGGGGAGGTGGATCGTGCAATCACTGACGAACCCCATAAGAATGGAATCTCAAATCGTAGCCGGTACCGAAAAAGGAAGACTGAGGGAAGAGTTTGATCTAACTTATCTCGATGTTCCAACAGAAAACGACGGAGGAAATGGCTGGTAAAGGAGGAGGAGGGAAAAAGGGATACCCAGAAAGCAATAAAGGCGGCGCAAGAGTGGGAGGTTGAATGCAAATGAGCCGTTATCTCCCCGAGTTTTATCATAACCGGCATTGAAGAGGTCGGTCGTTTAATAATAAGCCTCGGTAGAAGGAAGACGAAAGTCTCCTGCGGGCTGGGAATCGCGACCTGGACCACCAACCCAAAAGACGGTTTTCTCGGGACACGAAGAAGAAGAAGGGAGAGGGAAAGGCGAATTTATCGTTACCTCGTTTTCCCACCTACAGAAACAACCCCCGACCTCCCGCCTGTTTCCTCGACAATGGCTTTATTGTGACAGCCCAACTCGGCAAAGTAATCCAACACTAACTTGTGGCAATCTCGTTTGATGAGGCTATTCCCGTCTCGTCGTTATGAGTCGCGATCGTTTTGAGAAGTGGTTTCCCTCTCAGACGGCTTTTGTTTTGAGCGGTTGGTAGGTCTCCAGGCAGTTGCGTCGTCCACCATCATTTCTACGAAAGCCTTATTCGTCTGTGAGGCATTGATTGCTTCGAAGACGAATGACATAACTTCCACCATTATTGTAACAAATTCTTCGGACGGAGTATTTGTGTTTTGTGGAGGAATATGCAACAAAGTTTTTTCAATAACCCGAACAATTTATTGCAAGAACACTACCAGGATGCACGCATTTCATTTCTCACCATTGAAGACAGGAAATGTGATACTATTATCTACTCCTCTCATCTCCACCCACCAATTGTTATTTAACATTATTTATGTTGGTCTCATCTGATGTTTCTATCCCCAATATAAGATCTCAATTACAATTTATTCAGCAAGGAATGGATAAGTTCCTCAATAACTACTGGACATGGATCCATCATCACCGGATGCTACGCAACAAAGGCCTCATGGTATGCTACTTTTCCCCACTTCTCGACGCTAAGCCTTGCGCTAGGAAATTACAACTGTCAGTCAATTTATTACTTTCTATTTATATTTCAATGAACGTACGACATTATTTGAGAATGGAGGTTTTCATTCGCCTTTGCACGCCCAAACATTTCAGCTGTAACAATCCGTTGAGATTTGAGTTTGTTTTCACTATTCGAAATCCAAAAAAAAATCTAGCATTAGATCAATAGACCTAGAAACAAATTAATGACAGTTCAATGATACATCATGCTAATATGCGTATAGCTACCGACGCATGTCCTGTAATGACCACTACTTCTCAGATGATGAAGAAGGGGCAAAATCAACTCTCTTGTTGAAGAAGATAACTCTTTGAGCCGAAAGCTGACTACTCACGTATCCTGCTACTTGACGGCAGAAAAACCACCGTTTCGATGAGGCACTTAGTTCCAGCTGCAGAACAAGCTCTTATGGAACCACCTCAAGAAGAACCTCACCTACCATTGGAAACAAAAGATTCTTTTGAAACCGGAGCAGGCCTACATAATTATTCAGGCCCTTCATACACTCGGGACGTTCGTTCTCATGAACTACTCAGGAGTAAACGTATACACAAACCCTAAAGGTAATGATATAATATCTTGAAAAAGGGAGGAAGCATGTACTATTATTATCTACTCCTCTCATCTCCAGGCACCAATAGTAATAATTTAACATGATTAATATGATCGACTCATAGGATGTTCCTACGTTCAATTTCCGATCCCATTTTACTAAGTTCGTTTCTTGCTGATTCAGCCTTATTCCAAAAAGTAAATACCTAATTTTATTTATCAAAGGGAAGCTTCCTGTTGGTTCATAATGTATAAAAAAAATCGGTCCTTCAAAATTAAATGTTGTGGTTACATTTTGATGGTTACGTGTTTGTCTGTTTATCGGTCTGATTGTCTCATTATTCCTCCATAATTAATCATAACCAGATGAAATTTTTGGGTTTGATATTGATCAGCCACAATAATTTCATCGAAATGGGAATAACAACAGTTATACAAAAAGAACAACATTGATTTAAAGATGATGATTGCTCAAATTTTGTTGTATCCAAGGTAGGTACCCTCAAAAAATACATCATCATGATCGTTAAAATCTTGCATAATCGTGTTGCTTGTTGGCATAGAAGAACAATACTAGGGTTGAGAAAATCATATTCCGTGTTGGGGTAGTCATCTGTGGTAGCTACCACGATCAAGCATTTTCACACCACAAGCTCTTCACGTCCATACTGTTCAATGTTAGCAAGCAATACAGCCCTTCCAACTTGGCAGACACTCTCCACTTCATAAAAGGAAAACTCGGCGCTGCGCGCCTCGGCGGGGGCTTCGCCCCCTGCACCCCCGGATGATTTCCGCTTAGAGCCTAATGGCTAAAATGTGACATACCTTGAAAAGATTTTTGCTCCCTCTCCCTCTTTATCTTTCTTCCACTGTAATATTTAAGATACCTCCTTATTCATAATAACATCAGGTTGTCAAGCATATTTGTCGTCAAGCATATGATAAATCATAGCGCTACTTTCCTGTCGCTTCTTCCTGTCGCTTTTTACTATCGATTTTTCCTGTCGTTTTTCGGCGGGGGGTCCCATCGCTGAAATCTTTTCAAGGTTGAAATGAAGTGCTGGTCCTTTGAAATTTTTCATTGAGTAGACACGTGGTAGCTCGCACCACATCTGAATAAGGAAAGATGGCTTGTAGTCCCTTGTAAAGGGAATGAATAGGTACCTAGGTGTCCATTTCGGAAATTGTGACCTCAATTCACCATTTACTTCCTTAGATGTTCGTCAGCTTCATGAGATATCAATTGCGTCCACAGTTTGATGAATTTTGTTGAGAACTTAAACAAATGAAAACGAAATACTGGAGTCTTCATTGAAAGATATTTCGTGACTAAAAAGCCAACTCAAAACTGAACTAATGTTGATGACAGTTTCAAGTTCCATTTAGTGGGTCTTCGTGTGCTCAGAAATTTTCCGTGATGGAAGCTAACGTTGGACGAAAGGGAAGGGGATGGCTCCTTATGCATTATACATTATAAAGGACAAGGCAAACCAGAATTGTAATGTGGTGCGAGAGAGCGCTTCTGGCCTGTAGGGAGAAAGAAAAACAAAACTGGGAGAGGCGTATGACCCGAATAAAAAAAAAGACATATCGATCCTTCTAAACTGGAAGTCGATGTTTCTGAGTGAAAGAAGTTTCGGAAGACACAATATTAAGCCTTGTGCCGTGCCTCAGGGACCAGCTGGAGGACACGTGGACCGCACGTGCGCCCACGTAGGATTTCCCGCAGGAGACAATCCGCAAAGCGGCGTTATGGCACACGGGGTCTCTCGTAATATTGAGCCCTTGTGTGGTCAGATGAACTTACCACATGTTACCAGATCCGGTGGTGTCGATTAGGTCGTTGTTGTCGTCTCATGTCCATCAATGGTGTTGAAAAATTCCGTTTTAAAGAATAATACGCTTTAGGTGTAATTGCATAGTTTCACATTACCTACATAGCGTACTTGAAATACTACTAATCGAAATTTCAAGGTTAAAGGACAGCAGTGAAAACCTTTGAGGACACATCGAATCGAATGAAGAGGATTTCAATGACAACCTACTGTAGCAGCTGAACACCCGAACTTCACCACCATCAACCATCGATGCTTCGTGGTTCTATAAATACTATGTATGAGTACACGGACATAAATGAGCTAAGACAATGATCACTGGCACTCGTATGAATTTGGGAGTGTAGTTTGTTCCATCAGGGCCTCTCCTGAAACTGTTGTAACGAGAGTTTCATCACGTTCTTTTCACGTTTCATATCACATTGTTTCACGATCTCAACAACGAGCAATCGTTCCAGCCGAAACACTGGAAAGTGAAATATTCCCACCAGAGTTGTCGATTGTTGTAAAAGAGAATGTAAATGAGTTGGGCACCGAGTGAAGCCCCCTCCCTTCCCCTCACCCTGCAATACTGGTTGTTGGGATTTACAGTAATTGAATCTCCCCGAGTTTTATGTTGGGAGTGCTTAACAGAAAATGAGAAGCGAATGTGTGCGAGTTCAATTAGAAATTTCCTTCGTTCCCCCGACGAGTACATGGAATGCATGGTGAGAGAGATCAGTGGAAACAAAAGACCAATCAGATAGCCAGCAATACTCGAAACTGGCTTCCAAACCAATCAACTTACATCAGAAATAATCGAAAAACTGGAAATTCATACTACTAATTCTGGTAACTAGTGAGTGTTCATTCAAAATCAAAGACTTACGGGCATTTCCAACTGAGTCGGTTCATAATATTGTGTTGAATCAAACTCAACCCAACATGTCACACTCTTTTACAGCCGCACTAACTAACATAATAATTGTTCTTGAAATTATCCGAACTGAATGGGATTTCCCCCCGGTCATATTATTTCTTCCAAACTAATTTTTTCAAGGGGAGTTTCCCAAAATGCTCTAATACATTGGTACCTGAATTACATTCAAACATCACATTTAATTCTGCGATCAAATTTGTCTAGTACCCATGCTACGGATTATTAGGTAGATCTCCCTTTCAATCTTTCGTATCTATACTTTCAACAATCACAGTGAACCCAAAAGTCAAGGTAATAATATTACCTTATTAATATATTATATTAATATCAAAATCAATGCATTAATTCCCTGAATCAGATTAAAGGGCAGGAAGTTGTGATACGAAGGTCTTTGGAAGTGCTGAATCTGATCAAAATTTGAAAAATATGATACGTCAACTTCACGGAAGATCAGAATAACATGAACGCGAACAGAGGTATTTACATGTCTCCATAATTATATGCAACCACCCGATCATAGTGAAGATCCAATTAAGGAATCGAAGGTCAAATGGAGAACTTAGGTGCATAGTTGTTGCCCTTGAACTCGAACCTTTAATGAAGGATTTGAGATTGAGGACACCTTGAAAACGGATTTATAGTACCCACTTCCTTCAATATTCAGTTTGTTCAATACATAGGATCTGAATTATCCGCCGTGTTTATTATTGAAATAAAAACTTATTCCTACCTAAGTATAATTTATCAGATATAAATAAAACAAAGGTTGGCAAACTACACTTTAAAGAAAATGAAATTAATTAATTAAAAAAAGTCTGCCAAGTAAGTGTGGCACGAAGCTTCCTCGTATCGATAATTCGAATGTATATGTGATGCGATGCATATTAGTAAATCTCAAAACATCAATTTCGAAGTACCTTCCACTACCCTCATAGGGGACCATCTACACGGTAATCTGAACAATCCTGAGAAATTTCATCAAAGTCGGATGAAAAATGTAAGTGTTACGGCTGTTACAAGGAATTCACGTTTGCGCATGCACAGAAGCAGTATCAGTCCGGGTGTGGTGGTCTTCATAGGGAACCATCTACAACCTAATCTGCATAATCCCTGAAAATTTCATCGGAATCGGATAGGAAATGTGGAAGTTATGGCTGTTACAAGGAACTCACGTTTGCGCATACGCAGTAGATACTATCAGTCAAGGGGTGATGATTTTCATAGGAGATTATCTACAATCTAATCTGTATAGTCCCTGAAAATTTCATCGAAATCGAACAATAACTTCGTATAGTTTGCCGGTTTCATGACAGACACACAGGCAGACAGACACAGAACCTAAATTGTTCAGAAAGGTCTGAAACGTAAAATGCGAGTGGAAATTTCGATTTTGAAGAACTTTTTTCTGAACGTTGAAATGTGAAAACAAAGCTTCCGCTACCTTGAGAGACTCGGAAGCAAAACGCAGAAAATTTCTACACAATGGTTGATTATTTTTCTATATAGATCACTCGTCTACAAAATCACGAACCATCCAATATAAAGAGGAGAAAAAAAATAATGATAATAATAAAAAAAAAATCAAAATCACCAACTATCGATCGCATTTCGGTCAGCTCTAATTTGAACGGAGATAATATATAACGGAACAATATATATATATTTCAATATAAACCCTCAAAAGAGCAAACGGTAAGTCCTACAGAGCTCCGCGTGGTCTCAAAAAATTCTAAAAATTCTATAGAATCTTAAATTGAAGGGGAAACAATATCTTTATATCGAAATTTTTTGAGTTAGGGCGTTTTCAAAATTTCAAAATTGATTTTGGAACCCTTAGAAGTGACCTACATCAACCAAAAGCTTCGGGGCACAACTAGACCCCAAATGGAGCCTACATACCAAATTTCATCAAAATCGGTCAATGCTAAGTGGCAAAAGTGCCGCGTACGGCGGACGGCGGACGGACGGCCAAATTTTTATTCGATTTTTGGATTCTACGTACCTACCTTAAAACGTAAACCATCAAATTTTGAGGGGGTGTTAAAATTTTTTTTTCTTGGTCGATTCCAAAGGTTCATTATTGAAAATAATAAACCAAAATCATTCAGCCGAAGGAATAATAAGCCACCACCGTGCTCAATTTCATGCGGGACCTTTTGACTGAGTTCCGGTCAAATTACAGGCATAGCTTACTTGATTCGATATGGGAATAATATTTAGGTTATTATACTTGAATTGGGTAATAATCCTTTATTAACCACGTACAAATAATAAGTAATAGATTACGTAAATAAAATAATTTTAAATAGTAAATAAAGTAATAGATTAGGTAAATAAAATAAATAATAAAATTAATGGATACCTAAGTAAGTACCTAATGATTGGAAAATATTGCAGTAAAATAAAACTATAATAATTAATGAAAATAAATTGTTAAATAATTATAAATAATAGAGAGTTTTTGATTGAAATGATTGTGTACAGCGTTTTTTGTTTAAGGTTGTTGAACTCTTCGGGCAGATGACCTGTGGTTTGTGCCCCTCCGCAAAATTTATTGGTTTACGTATCAAGGTACGTAGAATCCAAAAATCTAATACAAATTTGGCCGTCCGTCCGCCGTACGAGGCACATTCTTTAGTTCCCATGGACCGATTTTGATTAAATTTGGTACATAGGCACCTTTTGGGTTTTGGGATTGTGCCCCGAAACTTTTAGTTGTTGTCGGTGACTTCTAAGAGTTGAAAAATAAGGGTTGAAATTTTGAAAAAAAATTTTGATATAAAGTTTCTATCAATTCAAGATAGTATTGAATTTTTAGAGACCACCCGGAGCTCTGTAGGGCAGACCGTTATCTTCCTTCAAGAACTTAAGGGTTGGACTTGCGATAAATCAGAAACAAGAGTGTGAATCGCATAAGAGGTCTAATCTCCGTTGAAGTTCTAGCTGATCAAAATTTGATAGCTGTTGGTAAGTGGTAGTATCTATGGTTGGTGGGTGGGGTCAATGCCAAAGCCGAGTTCTTTGTAGACGAGTGCTCAATATAGGAAAGTAATAGGTAAACCTTTGTGTAATAACTTGCAGCGTTTTTCTCCCTCTGATTAGTTTCATGTCACTAAGTTCTGTCAAATTACTAACCAAAAACCGAATTTTGTTTATGAATATCAGGGCGCCCTCAACCCTCGAATAAATATGTTTTGCAGTAATAATAAAGTTAATAGTGACTCTTGCGTGATAATTCAGAATGATACTAATAATGGGAACCCAGTGTTCTTACACGCGTGTGATCCATTCAGAAAAATAATAAACCCTTGTGTAATAATTTGCAGCGTTTTTCATCATCGACCAAACAACGGTGGAAAAAGAGGATGAAGCTGATACGACACTAGCCTGTCCACAGTCCATTGTTCTTGTTGAACATCGAACAGAAGCTTAATTTTACAAAACGAAAGCCCACACAATAGGATCACCAAGAAATGCCAACCTTAATTATTTGAAACGGAGGCCGATTCTTCTTTTGATGATTCGGTTTCATACAACCTATGTCGGCGAAATTTCATTAAAACGCTATTTCCGAGATTTCTCGCAGATTAACGTTAATACGTCGTAATTTCCAACAAAATCCGACGTTGTTGAAGGGGTACAGATGAAATATCAACCCTGTCACAGTCTCCGGTTCCCGGCCTGTTTCTCCACTCTGAAAGGCAACTTCCGAATTTCTGGGAACACGCTGAAAGTTGAAGGATTGTGTGCGACGACGCTGCGTCGTATTCTCAAACTTTCCTCTCTTCGTTAAATTTCTCTTGTAGCGTCGTTAATGAACTGTCAAGCAGTCTCTTGCAACTCCACTCAAGTGATATGAACATTGTAGGTACCTACCTACTTGAAAAAAAATTCGATCTCAAGTCCCAAAACCTTAGATGTGCTAATGTTGTTGTTTTTTTTTCTTTTTTTTTGCAGGATACTTTCAGATGAGGAGTGCGCCTTGATTTTTTTTTAAATTTTTAAAGGAAAGTAGACTACATCCTGAGAATTTTGGCACCAACCGCGACCTTCTAGCGTGAGTAGATTTGTTTCTATGATTTTTCAAAGTTTCGACCGTTTATGACGTCACGCGCCCATCTCGCCTGAGCAGGAGCCCACTGTGACGTCATGAACGGTCGAAACTTTAAAAATTCATAGAAAAAGATTTACACACGCAAGAAGGTCGCGGTTGGTACCAAAATTTTCAGAATGAGGTCTACCTTAGATTAAAAATAACAATAAACAGTTTTTCCTACCCAGGCGCACACCCTATTGTTAAAACCAATCGTTCATCCATTCATCGTCTCAACTGGGTGTCAGTCGGTCGTCGTTTTCTTCGTTAGGGTTAGTCTAATCTCTTACGAGCCGGCGCTCGATGACCCCTTCTTGTCACCCCCGTCTGAAGGAGCAACATTGCCACCCTCCACCACCAGTGCCTTCCTCATCCTCCAGCCTTCTCATAGCTGTCCAATTTGCATCTACAGTTTTTCCCAATTTTCTTAGGAAATAATCATCCAGCTTTTTCGATTCTTTTGGAATTCGTCTTATTCTTATAATCTCTACACCCAAAAACTTGTTTATATCCACGAAAAAAAATTCCAAATGTAATGAGACCCAACATCATTGACTCTCTAACCCCATAACAACTGGTGATAAATTCATGTGTTATGATAAGTGTTTGTTTGAAGAGAATAAAGACAGATTAATTTCTACCTTGAAATGTGTCCGTGTTCTTTTTTTACAGAAAATACAATTCAAGTTATATTCTCATTAATTCTGTGGAACATTACATTTTGGCGCGGTCGGTATCATGTTTAATCACTCCGGGACAGGTACGGGTTTCGATAATTCGATGGATTTTTCCATTTTCAATCGTTTTATTCAACAAAATAACGAGATGGTGGAGCAAATAATGCGGAATGTGACTTCGTCGGTCAGTGATGCTCTAAGTGAGCTCTGTGCTCCATCGCCGGAAATGAAAATACCTATATTCAGCGGTACTAATTACGACCCTACTATTTGGATGTCCTTGTACGAGAGGGTGAGTGTTATTAATAAGTGGAATTCAGACAACTTGAAGATCGTAAATTTGGTTTCGAACTTCGAACCGAATAGTGTTGCTGAAAAATGGTTTTTCAGTTTTCTATCGGAGGGCTCTGAAAGGAAATGGCTCTCTTGGAAGGAAGCTTTTTTGAATGCTTTCAATCAAAATCTTGTCTATTTGGCCAAAATTGCCAATGAAAAACGATACACGGGTGATTCCCTTATGGAATACTACTATGATAAGAAGATCTTATTGAATCTGGCTTATGGTAAGATTTCATGTGGAGCTATGGGCATAATGTTGGTTCTGGGCCTTCCTGAATCAATGCAGGACGAGTTATCCATGGTCGATATCACCTCAGAAGAACAACTTCGTACCGCTCTTCAGAAACTCAGTCCTAAGCTGAAAAAGGAAAGTCAGGGAAATGATGCAGACATCAACGAAAAAGAAACCACAGATTGCGCATGTGCCTCATTTCTTGATCTCAACAGTTTTTCGTACTACTGTGGGAACATCAATTTTTCGCAGCTTATAACGAAACCAATACTGTTAAATGGGAAAAAAGTGGTAGCATTGTTTGACACTGGGGCTTCAGTGGATCTCATCAAATCCGAAATTGCGAAAATGGGTGGTTGGCAGACTTTGAAGACAAAGAGTGTATTGCGGGGTTTTAATGGATCACATCAGAATGTTTCTGAGATCATAACAGCTAAAGTGATGGTAGACCGAACTGAAATAGTAACAAAGGCCTTTCTAGTTTCCTCTCTACCATATGACATGATTCTGGGATTACCCTCATTACGAAAATTGGGATTTGAATTGATGCAGGTACACAAGACATTAGATCCTGTTAATGAGGTATTGGAGCATGACATTGACACCAATCCAAAAATCATAGTTGACGTTGGAAATCTCATGCTAGCCCCAGCAAGAGTTCCATTAGTAAACTTTGAGTTGATGTCACATGCACCAATCATTAAAAGCAAGCCCTATCGTTTGTCAAGAGATAAGTTCATTTGGGCACAAGGGAAAATCAACGAAATGATTGACAAAGGGATAATCCGTATTTCTGAATCTGACTATGCATCACCTTGTGTGATAGTACCAAAAGCTGATGGCAGTTGGAGATTATGCCAGGATTACAGAAAGATTAACAAGTATACGGAACTTGATCCTTTCCCTTTGCCATGCATCGATGATATCATCTCGAATCTTGGTGGGTGCACCCATTTCTCAAAAATCGATCTCAAAGATGGCTTCCACCAGGTCCCTGTCTCCGAAGAAACCAGAAAGTTTACAGCATTTGTTCTTCCGTTTGGACACTTCGAGTTCAACCGTTTACCATTTGGTTGGAAGAATTCTCCTTCCAGATTCCAAAGGCCAATCACTTTTGCTCTTGGTAAATTGTTGGATGATCCATATATCTGGGTATATGTGGATGATGTAATCATCGGAGGACGAAATCTGGAGGATTGCAAAAGAAAAACTCAAGCAGTAGTGAGACAGCTCCATTCAGTTAAATTGACGATCAATGAAAAGAAGAGTCTGTGGTATCAACCTCAAGTGCCTTTCTTAGGTAGAACTATCGATGGGAACACGAAAACCACAAATGAAGAGTCCGTTGAAAAAGTGAGACAAATGAAGAGACCAACCGACCTACATTCATTGAGAGTATTCACAGGTCTAACTGGACACTTTCGGGCCTTCATACGTGATTACGCTCGTATTGCAAGACCACTAGATCGACTGAAATCTAAAGATCAAGAGTTTATATGGAATGATGAAGCTGAAGAAGCATTTCAACGTTTAAAGGCAGCCATATCGTCAAATCCTGTACTCCAATTACCTGATTGGAATCTCCAATTTGAACTGTGCACTGATGCTTCAAACTATGGATGTGGAGCCATTCTCTACCAGAGAGATCCCAAGCTCCCTAAAAATAAGCAGCTGAGGGTTATTGGGTACTATTCCCATACATTTACGAAGCCGGAGTGCAACTACTCGGTTACAGATAAAGAAGGCGTCGGTGTTGTACGTGCCATAGAATATTTCCGTACATTTCTGGAGGGGCGAAAATTCATTGTCCACACAGACCATCAAGCACTAAGCTACATTCTAGATGCAAAAGAACCGAAAGGAAGACTAGGACGCTGGCAAGTATTCTTGATGGGATTTGATGTAACAATTAACCACAGAAGTGGCAGGGAGTTAGAGGATGCGGACGCTATCTCTAGGTTGTGCATTCATAGTCCCGAATATTCAATAAACGCAGCAATGACAGTCAATGGAAGAATAGAAGTTAGACCAGAATGCATAAATGAAATACTGAGATCTTATCACGACGATCCGGATTCTGGGGGTCATGATGGTTTCCTCCGGACATACCTGAAAATTAAAGCACGTTTCCACTGGCCTCACATGAAACAAACCATATTGAAGTACATTAAAAGCTGTCACGTGTGCCAGATTGCAAAATTCAGATTCCGTTCCAAGCCAGATACCATGATCATCTCAAAGACGGCTGAAACACCTTTTGAACACCTTCATATCGATTTTGGTGAACTATCCAAGAAAAAAGAAGGCCAGAAGACGACCAAATCCTTTCTGATAGCTGTTGATCAAAATTCCAAGTACACCTTTGGAAAAGCAATGCGTGAGAATGCAGCAGCAGTTGTAAAATTTATTTCCAACCTCCCTTACATTGATAAAGTAAAACGGATAACAACAGATAATGGAGCGCAATTTACATCTCAAGTCATGAAGAAATTCGCCGAGGAACGAAAAATAGAACTCATTACTTGTGCACCATATCATCCAGCGGGGAATGGACTCGCAGAAAGGAAGATTAGGGATGTTAAGCAGTTCATCACGATGTACCCTTCATTCAGAGGAGGATGGAAATCGTGCTTAGAAGCTGCTATAAACCATTTGAATCGATCCCACTCTACCAGTATTGGCTGCTCTCCTAGTTTCAAGGCATTTGGTAGAACTTCACTATTTCCTGCAGACAAACGATACGGCATAAATGAAGGTATGTTAGTAGAGACACCTCATAGTGATGAAACCATACAGAGATATCGGGAAGCGATGAAAAGAAACTTCGACAGACATCACGCAAAGCGTATACCTGATTTGAAACCGGATGGCTACATTCTCGTACAAACTGAGGTCAAAGGAAAACTGCCAAATGTAAGAGGACCCTTTATTGTAAGAAAAATCACTTCTTTTAATGGTTTTCCTAAAACAGTGCACTACGAAGACGATGGCAACATCAAGACTGCATCCATTAGGAACATTTTACCTTATCACTGCAGGAGCAGTGAAATCTTCCAGGGTGGGGGGAAATGTAATGAGACCCAACATCATTGACTCTCTAACCCCATAACAACTGGTGATAAATTCATGTGTTATGATAAGTGTTTGTTTGAAGAGAATAAAGACAGATTAATTTCTACCTTGAAATGTGTCCGTGTTCTTTTTTTACAGAAAATACAATTCAAGTTATATTCTCATTAATTCTGTGGAACATTACACCAAAATTTAAAAAAGTAAATATTTTTAGGTACTTAAATTTGAAATGTTCAAGGATTTTTGAAACTCATTAATGCATCTACCTAGGGAATTGCCAGCGAGAAGTGGAAAAACCGTTTCTTCACTCACTGAATTCCTACTTTTTGGGGGCAATTACTGTTCGATTCCGATTATTCCAGCGGCAATCTTTTAGTTTTTCAATTAAGTCGGTGACATTGTAAAGGGTGTGAGTCCCAAAACCCAAATTTTACAGTATAAGCAGATAACGTTTCAGGGTGCAAAAATCAGACAATAACACAGTTTTTAAGTGTAAGTAAACATATATTCGGGAAAACAGAACTCACAAAACTGTTTTTATATCAGATAAACGGTAAATACAAAAATTGTAATTGTAGTTAGGGTTCTTCAAGTGCCAATATTTTTGTAAAAGTCGTGACATTTGGAATCATAAGTGGAGCAAAAGCGTTTTGACATATCCTCAGTGCTATCTTTGGACACCGACTGGTACCATATTACAAGGTTTATCAAATCACTACCTATTGAGGGCTATTGGCCTCAACACTTACATCCCTTCCAGTGAAAAAAAAAAAAAAAATCGTAGACTCGGAAGGAAAATTGAATTTTTGAGACCTACGCCCTTTTTATTGTAAACGACTCAATTCCCTAAGTAGATACACTAATAAATATCAGAATTAATTTATAATTCGAAATTTAGATACGACTATTACACTTTGAGCGCCGGTTGTTGAGAGAAATACTAATACGGAACGAGGAACGAACAGCGATCGACCGAAACTATCTGAGATCATTTTGGTTATCCGGATTGAACCATAGAAGAAATTTATTCATATTTTTATGAAATTTTTGTGGTTTCCAACACTAACCTCCAACAATAACCTCTTCGTACGGTTGAATCAATGTTGATGAACAAATGGAGGTTGCATCATGCACATAATTCAAGAGGACTGGTGCTTGAGGAGGTGGAGTGTTATTGAACGTGAAGGACAGACCTTGAAGAGTGACGAAGTGACGAAAAGGACTCTTAGATAATGGTTGGAGGCAGACATTGAAGAAGAGGGTTGTGGACAAAGAATGCAAACCGTCGGTAGGGGAGGAGGAACAAACGAAACTACTCCCAAGGGCCTCGTGAAACAAAACTGCTGACATTAGCTCGCTGGGAGTAATTCAAATGGAGGCACTTGGCCGCTTTTATTCGCCCTATGGAAGGGAAGGAAGACTCGAATGAGAGACCGGGGATTGAATAAAATATTCAATCAAGAAAGCGGAACCCCCTCCACTCAAAGTGAAGCTTGAGCCACATCCCATCCCATTACTGTCGTCGTTCTCTTTTTAAACCCATCAATTTCGCCTCATATATGAGGCACGGGTTGATGGCGTCGAAGGGCCAATAACCCCTTGTTTTAAGGTCTTACTCCTCCATCTGAAGACATTAGATTTAACCCTAAAAGGGGATGGGACCTCCTGAGAGCGCCTAAAGAGTTTTTTTTATGTAGACCATATCACCTTATCAACCAGGTTACGGAACGTCATTTCGAGACATCCCATCACTTCGACACACCCTTGCCAAACTTCCTTCATTTTTTTCATATTCTCTCACGAAAAAAAACATGCCAGAAAGTATCTCCTCTGGTACCTACCCTTCTAGGGTACGATAGATGAAGAGAAAAATCAGTTTCGTCTTTTGATATTGGAGCTATCATTAAAAAAAAAATTATCTTAGAAACATTGATTATCCCTATTTTTGGCAAACAGACGAATCGCTGTCAAAAATTTTTTTTTCATTAATTAGGGTTCAAATTACGAGTAATGAGATTTTTCTAGTTTTAGTTTATTATTTTCTATTAACAACCTTTAGAATCGACCAAAAAAAAAAAAGTTACCCCCCCCCCCCCCCTACCACAACATTTGTTGGTTTTTCGTTTCAAGGTATGTAGAATCCGAAAATCGAATAAAAACGCTGCAAATTATTAAATACACAACGGTTTATTATTTTTGTATGTAGATCACTCGTCTGCAAAGAACACGGCTTCGCCACTGTTACCACCTACCCACATGAAGAAAAACATCAATCGCATTTCGATCAGCTAAAATTTGAACTGAGATTAGGCCTCACATCTTCTTCTATTCTTGTTTCTGATTTATCGTCAGTCCAACCCTGATTTATCGTTAGATCTCGTGGGGTTTGTCCTACTGGGCTCCGCGTGGTCTCTAAAAATTTTTTAAATTCAATACTATCTTAAATTTATAGAAACTTTATAAAGCCTTTTTTTTTAGCTAAGGCGTTTTCAAATTTTCAACCCTTATATTTCAACCCGTAGAAGTGACCGACATCAACTAAACGCTTCGGGGCACAACGCCAAAACCCAAAAGGAGCCTATATACCAAATTTAATCGAAATCGGTCTATGGGAACTTAGGAAAGTGCCGCGTACGGTAGACGGCGGACGGACGGCCAAATTTGTATTCGATTTTTGGATTTACGTACCTACCTTGATACGTAAACCAATAAATAAATAAAATATTACCTGGAAAATAATACCTTTATATGAAAATTGTATAAGGATTTGACGGGGTGCAGCCGTCCAGCTTGGCTTGGACCCATCATGAGCAAGTCTGTTCTTCGAAAATATTCTCCATCTCTGACTCTCTCTTTTTAATCATGTCTCACGCGGTTTCTGTTTTGTCTTTTCCCTAAGTTGTTGAATACTTTTTTTTTGTAATATATATATATATTTTTTTTTTCACAAAAAATGTATATATATTCAACAACTTAGGGAAAAAACAATACAATAAAACACCAATTGAAGGGAAAAACTTCATTCAGATGGATGTGGAACACACCGATCCATAAGTACTCTCCAACCGGATGGGAACAATGATTGATATTGAGTTTGAAAATTCGAAGTAGTTACAATAATCTGTTCACGAAAAGATTCATAAATAATCTCCATTGAACAATTTAACTATTTAACCAAAACCGGAAACTTCTTTCCGGATGCTTCTTCTAAGTTACCTACTAAATTCAAGAATGAAAACGATGCAAATTATTACGCAGTTTATTATTTCATATATGGATCACCCACCTGCAATAATAAGTCCAGTACCCTAAACAGGGGAGATAAACAGTCAGTCGATGATTCTCAGCCTTTTTCTGCACCGACTGGCAGTACATGAATCTTTCATGTATAATCGCTAGATTGAAGGCGAGCAAATTTGCGAGAGATCATAACTACTCTCCAACCGGATGGGAACAATGATTGATATTGAGTTTGAAAATTCGAAGTAGTTACAATAATCTGTTCACGAAAAGATTCATAAATAATCTCCATTGAACAATTTAACTATTTAACCAAAACCGGAAACTTCTTTCCGGATGCTTCTTCTAAGTTACCTACTAAATTCAAGAATGAAAACGATGCAAATTATTACGCAGTTTATTATTTCATATATGGATCACCCACCTGCAATAATAAGTCCAGTACCCTAAACAGGGGAGATAAACAGTCAGTCGATGATTCTCAGCCTTTTTCTGCACCGACTGGCAGTACATGAATCTTTCATGTATAATCGCTAGATTGAAGGCGAGCAAATTTGCGAGAGATAGTGTTTTCGTTGTATTCTAGCTGTTGTTCAGCTGAGGTGTCATTCGATTCTAAAAAATAAAATAATGTTTTCATTTTATGAAAAAACATATTTGGAATTGAAAGGTTTTCTAACTAGTGCGTTTCGAAAATTTCAAACCAAGTTCAACCCTTAACTATTATAATTCTCAAATTACCCACAAACCGAATTACATCAATTTTGATCGGAGTGCGGAGAGATTTCCCCCCGAATCTTCTTTTACTAGATTTTTGGGAACATTAAATTTTGAGTGAGAAGGGGAAGTGGTTTCAAGATATTTTGCACGATTCCACAGGTTCATCATTGAAAGTAATAAAAAATAAGCCAAGATGAGAAACAATTATCTTGTGTTTCTGTGTTCTTGCAAAATCGGTGACGATGATCGATTAGGGTCTCCATCAAATCTGTCTTGAAACATTGCTGGATATAAAGTATATAAATTGCCTGCTGTGTAACAGTTCTGCTATAGTGTAAATGTGAAGGGTGATTGGAGGTCGTGACTGCTCAGGTGAGAATGTTTAATCCTGTCTTGTCTGAAGAGCCATGATCTCGCATCCGCCATTACTTTTCCCAGACGCAGGATGAATGCCGCCACCCCGTGTCTCCTAGGCGCTACACCATGTCAGGACTGAAGCCAGACCCAGGCCCACTTTATCAGTGACATAGAGGTAATGTAGCGTTCACCGCCACCTGCATAATAACCCAGTACGCCCGCTGCTTCCCCTTTTCCTCGAAAACCCCCTGGGGAAGCCCTGGCAGTATTCGCCTGACGGCCTGACAGCCGCCTCACGGCTGGGAAGGGAAATGGATGAATTTGAAAGGCTGATGTACCACTCGTGGAAAATCACTTGGGTGGCTGGAGATGAGCGGCAGGCCAGGAAAAGCGTTCCCTCACGACTTTTCCCCTGCGGCTGAGAAACTTTATAACCATTAATACGAAACTCCTATTGCCGGTAAATGGAGTGGAAAATTGAAGATGTATCTTAAGTTACCGGTTGATATTCTAACACGAAATTTCTTGAACAAAAAAATTGACCGATCGAGGTAAATGAATCATCATTTAGGCATTCTCACCACAATAGATTCCTCAACCGAAAATCAAAATAACGCAGAAACCATTCTTAACACCTCACTGTAATGGTAGGTACGTGTGGAGAGTCGTGTGAAACGCAAAACTTTCAACGTGAAATCACTTGCTTCACATCGCAAAAACTATTTCTCACACGGATCAAGTTTCAGAGAATTGCTTCCGAGTCTACCAAGGTAGCGGAAGCTTTGTTTTCACTTTTCAAAGACGAAAAAAAAAAAGTTCTCCAAAATCAAAATTTTCACTCGCGTTTTGCGTTTTAGACCTTTCTGAACAATTTTGGTTCCGTGTCTGTGTGTCTGTGTGTCTGTCTGTCTGTGTGTCTGTGTGTCTGTCTGTCTGTCTGTCTGTCATGAATTCCTTGTAACGCGCATAACTATACGAAGTTATTGTCCGATTTCTATGAAATTTTGAGGGATTGTGCGGGTTGGTGTGTAGACGGTCCCCTATGAAAATCATCATCCCCGGACTGATAGAAGCGACTGCGCATGCGCAAACGTGAATTCCTTGTAACGGCCATAACTTCTACATTTTCCATCTGATTTCAATGAAATTTTCAGGGATGTTACAGATTAGTATCTATATGGTCTCCTATGAAAATCATCACCTTCGGACTGATAGAAGCCACTGCGCATGCGCAAACGTGAATTTCCTTGTAACGGCCATAACTTCCACATTTCCTACCTGATTTCGATGAAATTCTCAGGGATTACGCGAATTAGGTTGTAGATGGTCACCTATGAAAATCATCACCCCCGGATTGATAGTAGCCGCTGCGCATGCTCATACGTGAATTCCTTGTAACAGCCGTAACTTCTACATTTTCCGTCCAATTTCAATGAAATTTTCAGGGATGTTACAGATTATTATTTAGATGGTCCCCTATGAAAATCACCACCTTCGGAATGACAGTAGCCACTGCGCATGCGCATACGTAAAATCCCTGTAACAGCCATAACATTTACATTTTTCATCCGAATTAGATGACATTTTCTAGTATTGACCAGATTAGCGTGTAGATGGTCCCCTATGAGGGTAGTGGAAGGTACTTAAAGATTAGTGTTTTGAGATTAACTACTATGCATCGGATCATCTATACAATCGGGTTATGGATACGAGGAATTTTTTCTTACTTTGTGGAGTCCGTGGAAATTCTGTGGAGTCTTTCAGTTTTTATTTTCATTTTTTTTTTATTATTATTTTTTTCAGAATCTACCTAGTTGTTTTCAAGTTTTTTAATCATTTAAACACTTATATATATATTATAATCATTTATACTTATACCTACTGAGATCAGTAGACATACGTCAGTTGTAACCAGCGACGTAAAATACTTCAGCCGTAAGACGTATAAATATTTAAACAGGGTGTCTCACGAGTTATTCCCTCCTTGTGGGTTGTGCGCAATGCGCACGGTGGGTTATATTTGAGTTCCTTGGGAAAAATCATGAAGATTCAAAAAAAAAAAAAAAATTCTACTATCTGGACGATTTTAGCAAGGGGTGGGGGAGAGACAACTCGTGAGACACCCTGTTTACTATACGACCGGACCCGATGATAATTATGGTCTAGTTGGGAACTCAAACACTTTTTTCACATTTCGGTAGAAATCATTTACTTATTTTTACTTATTGATGTAAAGATCGTGAATTTGAAACTATATTCTATTGATATATTTTACCAAAAATTAGAAATTATCAATATAATTATAGATAGGAATGACTTTGAAAATCTGTCAGTCCGTAGAGACAGATGAGAAAATTTACTCACCTTTCACTTACTTCACCTTAGTAAATACCATATAATTTACTACTTCTCTGAAGAAAAAAAAGTTGGAAGAAAATTTATAGTAATTTATTGGTAGGAGGATAAAACCAACTAATAGTTGATGTAAGATGAGAGCGATAATTGAGCATTAATTAAAAGTTTCTGAGCTCCCCATTTCCTTAATTTTCTATTATCCCAAGTATTCCGACATATTTCATAATTACTGAGCAATTTACAGGGGCTATCGGGTCATCCTTTTTTTCGTTCAATCTTGGGGAACTTTTTAATCATTCCAAGAAGTGCCGTTAAGAATGCCGAAAGGAGAATGGGGCGGGATAGGCTAAGAAATACGGCCAATAGCTGGAGCGTAAGGGTTAATATAAGTTGTTGAGGATGGGGGACGTCAGAATGGTAAATCGTCGGTGAAACTGATGCCGTTTTTCATGGGTTGGTGGCAACGTTAGTCCCGCATCGTCTTTCAGTTCACATTGGGGGTCTCCTCGCCGTTTTAGGTTATTCCGATCAGCCCCGGTAATCAGTCAATGCCAATAATAATTGCCCGTAGGAGACCATTCAGGGGCTCCTACGATTTATGCGTTTGAATAACTTACAACCCCGAATTTCCACCCCTTCCAGGCATTTTCAGGACCCTGGAGACTCCAATGGTTTGTGGATAGCTGAAGTTTAGTGTTGTGTACTTCACTTCAATTTTGAACAAACTAGATCCATTTTTCAAATGAATATTGAAAAATCAATAATTCTGCAGATAATAGTTTTCTTTAATAATTCTGGGGTTCCTGCTAGATTATTCTCACACATTTGAAATTTACATGCCTAATTTCAGTCACAGCAAATCCGACATGATAAGTCTCATTCCGGATCCTTGACACGATGAGCAGATAGATTAGATGTATATTTAAAGAAGAAAGCATTTAGCACTATCTTTAACAGAAGATAATGCATGAACATGCGTGCGACTTGCTCAGATTTCCTATCCGACGGCAGTGAAGTTGATGGATGTTCACGGTCTAGTCAGGCCTAACTGGACGAAAATCTCACGATCTAAGAGAGTGATGTGTTCGTGAAGATGTTCAGTGAATGTAGTGCAGTGCGCTCTAGTGAATCTGATGCTTCAGAAGACACTAAATACCCGACAATTATGGAGATGTGCTGTGTACCACAATCTCATTTCATCACATATACTTATTCATTGGCATGGAAATGTAGCTAATAAGTTGAATAAGTATACTTAGTGCAATGAATATCTATTGAGAAAAAAACTCTGCCAAATGGCTGTGACACATAGCTTTCTCGTATCTAACTCGCACTGAATCTCAAAAGATCAATCTCCAAGTAATAAACATATTGTTTAGTAATGCATGCATTCCGGGGGACGTCCCATTGGATAAGCATTAGATCAGTTTAACCAGATGTTAAGTGATAAAACTGTTTCACTCGATGTAATTTATCTATTACTTCAGGCAAGAAATACTGACCCCCCCCCCCACCATTATCCACCTTAACATTTCTAGCGGCATGGGAGCCTCGAATCTGAAGAGCATTTTAAAATCCATGATCTACGATCCCAACATGCGAATTCGAGTTCACCCCCCCACCACCACCTCCCCAACGCCAACAATGGTGCCAGTCTGGCACCAAAGCGGAAATACGTCGTAACATTGAACTTTCATCTGTTAGTTTTGGTAGGCAGTCCGTCGAAGTTCACATCCGTATTCAAGTTGAAACACAAAAACAAAAAAAACGAAATAAGCGGTTTATGGCATCATGGCACCATATCCTGGCACCATGGTGGTACAGAGAATAATTCATGAGAATTCGGAGGTATAATGAAAATTTTTCCTCAATTTCAAAGCTTGGGTACAATTAGTAAGCAGTAAAGGAACCGAAATATTGAAAAATCGGATATTTTGTGAATATTATCCCCCCATTCACCCCCTCCCCTTGCGAATTTTGGTACTCTGGTAAAATCATGTACAACTCGGAAGTTATTTGAGTCAAACAAAAAAAAGAAACACGCAAATCGGTTGGAAATTGAGGCCTGGGCAGAGTTTACAAGATTATGCACGCAAATGCACGTTTTTTAAGCATTAACCCCCCCCCCCCTCTTAAAAAGCAAAATCCAAAATTCCGGTGCCGTAGTGCACAACTAGATAGTTTTCCGCGTCAAACAAAAAAAGAACCAGGAAAATCGGTTGAGAACTAAGGGCTGTGCAGAGTACACAAGATTTTGTTACACACTCACACACACACACACACACAGACATACACCCATGTTTTTTTTTCGCGGAATTGGATTCAGAATGGTCTAAAACGGATTACTGTGTGGTTATTTTTTTTTCTGTTGTGTATTGTCCTCCTTCACCCCAGATCGATCGCATAAGGACGCCCAAGTCTTACTGTGGGACGTCCTAAAAACGGAGTTGAGTAGAACGTTGTCTATTTCCACGAAAATAATTAGTTACAAGTTAAATCGATTTCGACGGTTAGGTCATCATCAGTAACAAACAATAACCTAATTTTTTTCCTAACCTAATTATTATTTAAGTTTAATCAATTATTATTTATTGTTTGTTATTAATTGTTTGTTACTTTATTGTTATTGTTTGTTACTGATGATGACCTAACCGTCGAAATCGATTTAACCTTCATCCGCTCGCGTGGGCGGTAAACTGCCGCCCTCGATGAATTTTGTGTGGCAAAACATAACTGGCACGCAAGAGATCGGGAAAGTGCAGTTGTATTCTCTAGTTGGAGTTTCCTCCGCAAGATGTCGTTAACCTTTTCCTCCTGCGTTATGTTGGTGGCTGTCAGTACACGTTCAAAGTTTGAGTGACTAAGTTCGGCGGCTAACTGCCGCCCCGCGATCGGCAGTGCAACATTTTTTTGAACGTCCACGGTGAAATGTAAGTATATTTTTTTACTTCATTCTGCCTCCTTATGAGTAGCTATGTATGTTTCGGAAGAAATGCCGATAAAAACCTGAGTTTCATTCATCATTTGTGATGTTTGCTTTGGTACCTACTCGTATTGCTTCTGAGTCTATTAGGGTAGCGAATCATTGTTTTTACTTTTCTATGTCACTTCTTCCAATTATATTCATTTGAAATATTTTTTGCCAATTTTATCTTGAAAATGTATTGTACAAATAAATAAGTTTTTGTATGTACACACTTTCAAACCTAGTTTCAGAGCGTTTCAACATGAATGCCTTAGAGCATAAAAAAATTAAACGCCTATATTCATTTTATTTATCAGTTTGTTTGTTTTTTAGGGAAGAACAATTTGATTTATTGAACAGAGTGTGATAGTTTAGTCACTAGGCAGTAAGCCCAGATAGAATATTATGACGTTATTTTTTAAAATTTTTGTTTACCAAAGTTTATAATTATTATCAATAAAAGTTTTTCATTCTAAATAATGTGTATGAACTCACTTACAAGATGACCAACCCAAATCCTTTTCGTTATCGAGTTGAAGTACCAAAAAATCCATTGAAATAAGGAAAAATGTGACGGGCGGCTATCAGCCGCCCCGCGATCGCTAGTGTGACTCAGGGGGGCGCGAGCGGATGAAGGTTAACTTGTAACTCATTATTTTCGTGGAAATAGACAATGTTCTACTCAATTCCGTTTTCACTAAAATGGTTTTCCACAATCTCATCGCGAGTGATTTTATCGAATCTCCAAGTACCTTAGACTACCCTCTGTAAACAGATCTGTGAAACTCCTCTGCGAACGATACGCGAGGACACTCCCCTGGATGGAAGAGAGGAGGCCATTCAGTCACCTCGCAGACATCGATCTAGTTAGTACTCTCCACATAATTAGTATTTTGCGGTTTTCCTTGATATCCTAAATCCATTTTCATTTAATTTCGGACTTAGATACGATTAAAGAGTCAATAAATATAAACTATATACAAATAAGTATTCATATCTATATTATATTTAGTTAACTATGAACTCTAAATGATATTTGACGCATTGGGTAGAAATACGAGCTCCATATTCCATCAGAATATTTCCAACTCTATTTCATCTAATAGGAGACCATCTACACGCCAACCCAGACATTCTCTAAAAATTTCATGGAATTTGGTTGACAAATGAGGAGTTTGATTCCAAAAGGTACTAAAGACAATTTTTATCGAAATTGAGTTAACACTTTCCCAGGGTTTTAGGGGGGTAGTTCTTCACAAAAATGCGATCGTTTGAAGCAAACGATATTCTATTCCCTCGAAAAACGAGGGTGAATAATTCCGTTTAATTTCAAAAGGTACTATATCCAGCACAATGGCGGTCCCTTATCCATTTTATTTCAAAAAGTACTTTCTCCACTTCGTTTATTTTCAAAAACGCTATATCCACTTCGATTGATTTACTATTATAAAGTACTATTATACTTATATTATATTGTATGATTTATATTATATAATATATATGATAAATATATATATGTATATATAATATTATACTAAAAAGTACTATTGTCCACTTTGTTTGATTCCAAAAAGTACTATTTATCCATAAATCTGATATTCAAAATCTCGTTCAAAATTATTTTAAACTGAAATAATTTACCTGCTTTTCTAGGAATTTTAATATAATTTAGAACTAGGTATATAGAAAATAACATAATTAGTTGATAGCACTTCTTCTAGGTCGCTATGGTTTTGCGCTTTTTTCTCACGTTTGACCAAAATTGATACAGTACCTTTCGGAATTTAGCTCCTCAAATGTAGAAGTTATGCCTGTTACAAGGATTTTACGATCGCACATGCGCAGCTGCTAATCTAAACAATCCCTGAAAGATTAATATTCATTTCGTATAGTTGTGCCCGTTAAGGATTTTAAGACAGACACACTAACAGAAAGAACCAATCCAAGCTGGGAGAGCCAGGATGTCCAGGCAGGAGGTAATGAATTTGGCATCCAACCAGGAAGGAAGACAAAATTCGTTGTGACTCCTTTTTGGAGTTACAGAAAATAGGTAAGTCGAGCAAGTCAATCGAAGTAGAAGTTCCGACCAAGTAAAATAAATTATAGAACAAACATGCATTCTGTAGAAAGTTGTTTCGAGAGAGGAAAGTTTCAGCCGTGAAATTATGAACCAACACACAAGTCTAACAACAAACTCATAACGTGGGGAAGAATGAAAAATCGAAGGAACTAAGATCAATCACGAGTAAATGCGGGGGAATGTTTTGAGTGGAGACCATGCGAATCTACTTGCAGCGCAGGTGAATCTAGACAGTTTGTTTTGGAACAAACAGAACCCTTATTTGATTCGGGTGAGAGGAAATGGGGTGGTGCGAAAATGATGGTAAGAGGGGGGAAGGGAGATGAAGTACGGGGGTAGACGTGTGCGCCAAGGACCAGCACGACTCTTGGTTCCTGATTTGCATTGGAAAAAGGCCGCCGAAGGTTCGAATTGGAAAACTCCGAGGGCGGTTAAAGCAATCTGATTCAGCGGATGGAAGGTGAAGAGGGACGGTGGAAGAAGGATGGAGAGGGAAGAGTAGAACGTGGGAGAAGGATGGAAATAGTAAAATGCCTCGGCACCCTCGGCCTTGGCTGGACCCCTTATCTAAAGGCGGTTCCTCAGTGCAATCTATACGTGACAAGTCTAATATCTGTCGCCCGGACTTCACATATAACACTCTCCCTCCCAGACCGTCCCCCGGATAAAATACCTCGTTTCTCAAGTTTTATTAATACTCGTACCTATTCACCTTCCTACCACCCTATCTACCCAATGTTCCCCTTTTCTGGACTTGACCACCTTTCGTCTCCCTCTTTCGAGCCCCAAAGCAATAAACCAGAGGATCCAAATATACGTGAAGAATTGTTATAATGATAATTATGTTATTCATGTCCTTGTTTGTTTCTGTTATCGAAATTCACGAATTTTGCGAATAAAGCACCCTCTATCTCAAAAATCTCAAGAAATAGTATTCATTTTGGCAAAGTTGGAATTCGCAAACAGTTCCACTTGGCAGCCAGTTCTAACCAGCCATGGAATGAAATGGAAAACCAGTATTATGAAAAAGTTATAAAACTAAATTAAAAACGTCAAATTATTCAATCAACCCCTTGACGTAAATTGTTATTAGGACGTCCCACCGTTAGACTTGGGCGTCCTTATGCGATTAATCTGGGGTAAAGTAGGACAACACCCAACACAAAAGAAGAATAACCACACACTAATCCGTTTTAGACTATTCTGATTTCAAATCCGCGAAAAAAAACCATAGGTGTATGTCTGTGTGTGACAAAATCTTCTGTACTCTACCTGTACCACGATCCTTTGTTTTCTTCCCATCAAGGGAAAGCATCTTTTTGAGGATTAAAAAAAAAACCGCTGCAAATTATTACACAACGGTTTATTATTTTTATATGATCACTCGTCTACAAAATCACCAACCATCCAATATGAGGAAAAAAAAAATCGAAAAAAATCAAAAAAAAAATTTTTTAAGATAAAAAAAAATCAAAATCACCAACCATCGATCGTATTTTGGTCAGCTAAAATTTGAACGGAGATTAGACCTCTTTTGCGATTCACACTCGTGTTTTGATTTATACATATATTTCAATATAAACCCTTAAATTTTCGTAGTGAGCGAACGGTTTGTCCTACAGAGCTCCGCGTGGTCTCAAAAAATTTTAAAAATTCCATAGAATCTTAAGTTGAAGGAAAAACAATACCTTTATATCAACATTTTTTGAGTTAGGGCGTTTTCAAAATTTCAAAATTGATTTTAGAACCCTTAGGAGTGACCTACATCAACCAAAAGCTTCGGGGCACAACTAGACCCCAAATGGAGCCTACATACCAAATTTCATCAAAATCGGTCAATGCTAAGTGGCAAAAGTGCCGCGTACGGCGTACGGCGGACGGACGGCCAAATTTTTATTCGATTTTTGGATTCTACGTACCTTGAAACGTAAACCATCAAATTTTGAGGGGGTGTTAAAATTTTTTTTTTCTTGGTCGATTCCAAAGGTTCATTATTGAAAATAATAAACCAAAAAACACCAGAAGACATTGCAATTTTACTTAGCAAAATGTAATATGTGTAATTTTTAGAGGCATACGGGTTGGATTTTCCGTTTTTCAGCTGAGGGTGCAAGAGGGTTTATAATATTATAGGAGCCTGATAATGGGCATATCCCACTCCTCTCACTTACTGAAGCGTTTGACAGAACCTAAACATTATCTCAACTCGGTATAGCAACGCCATTTACTGAGATTTAGGCTGTAACACCTAATGAACCCTTTTCCATGGAATGTCAGCGCTACTTTTACCTCTTACTCATTATGCTCACAGGAAGAAGAGATATACATCTTCCCCTTTCACATCAAAGACCTTAGTGGATAATCATGAGAGTCACCTTCCGAAAAGACCGCTGAAAAAAGTTTCGGCATTTTTTCCTTTTATCCTATTCATATTGACAATAGAGAACAGGTTACACAGTCCATTTCACGCTGCGAGTGCAAATGACGAGAAATCGCCAGGATGTTGAAAAGGCTTTGGAAACCCTCTCATTACGATTCTTTCAATTTTGAACCTGAATAACCATCCCACAGGCTCATTCTTGGAAATAATAAACCAAGAAAACCGAAAATGCTTCAAACATTGTTGAGCACATAGTATGAATGTAAGAATTATAACGATTGGATATTGTGTAATAATGGAGCAAAGGCATACACTGTTGTGAGGATCATCCGTTAAGTAGCTATCTTAATATACAGTGTGTCCGGGAAATATACGGCCAAACTTCAGGGATCGATTCTATGAATCATTTATACAAATTTCTTCAATTTGAAGATTTTTTCGTATGTTGAACCTTGTCTCACTAAAATGGATGTATTTCCCGTCAGATGAGCTACAACACACATTTTTAACCTTGCATCTAGTGAGATTTTTTCTTTGAAATTTTTGATTTTTTCCGACGAAATTCTCAAGAGGTTTTCCGCCATTTCCTGTTAAGATAATTCTATTTGGTTTTCAGCAAAAACATCCTCGAAATTCCAGGTTTCCAACGGTATAATCAAAAAATACTTTAAAATCGAATTTGAGGGAGAATTTTGTGTTTGAACGCGGAAAAACGTGGATTTTTTACAACGAAATTTACGTTTTGATTGGAGGATTCTGGGCAGGATGGAGGGTGTGAGGAGCGGCGGCGGAGGAGACCCCATAATCCTCCCGTCAGAACGTTGATTTCGTCGTAAAAAATCCACGTTTTTCCGCGTTCAAACACAAACTTCTCCCTCAAATTCGATTGTAAAGTATTTTTTGAATATACCGTTGGAAACCTGAGATTTTGAGAATGTTTTTGCTGAAAACCGCATCTAATTTTCTCGATGGGAAATTTAATGCACTTTTCAAAGATGTTATCAGATTTGAATTTCTACATGAAATATCTCCTCCCTGAGGCACTCTTTTCCTCAAGTCATATTATAGAATTTAGATATGTAGAGAAGTCCACTTACTTTCCTAATAGAACACATTGTTATGCACTGCTTGAAATTTCCCCATACCGATTTTTAGTCTAGTTTGATAAAATTACTCAACTACAGAGAAATTTATTATTGGAATTTCAAATCGTAAATTTGAAATTTACTACTGATACTAGGTAAATGTTGTAAAAGAAGTAAGTAAAGAAAATACTTTTTTCGGATTCCAAAAGAAAGGAAAAGTTACCTACTTTTTTATGAATGGAATCTGTCATTGATTTTATTTATCCACTCGGCTGTCTTATTCGTTGTTAATTTTCATAAAATGTGTTATAGTCATGTTCTTTAGATGTAACACGTTATTCTTTGAAAAGGCTCTGGAGAAGTTAAGTAACAAATTTAGCGAAAACTCGACCTAAGCGAAGTAGCTTTCTAAGTTCTCTGCAAATATCTTTCCAAATTTGATTGAACAAACTATGCACTAACGGTACTAAGTACCGCACGGGTAGTACGAAGTACGGGACCTACTCACAGCTTGTAATGTTCTAGTGAACTGTGTCAGCTGCCTTGCGGTGGCCATACATGAAACATTCGACTCCCACGATTTCCGTTTAAGTGACCAAATCACCATTGAACACGAGTAACAACATGAAATTACAAGAAACCGATGGGGTTTGCTCATCCCGTTTTCAAGTGCGTTGAGCATTATTATGCTATAGAAATAGCGAGACGGGAAGACAGTGATCGGATCCCAGTTTTCGGGGGCTACTAACTGAATATCAATGGAGAGATTCGTCTGCTGGGGCGCGTCTGCTGGGGAGGCGGGTCTCCACCGAAGCTCGACCCAGAATTCAGAGCGCGTATTATGCTAACACAAACCACACCACTAACCAACCACATGCTTCCCGCTCACAATACTGCTTTTCCTCTTCCCATCTAGGTTCCTCATCATCGGGATGAACACAGCAGTCGTCTTCTCTCCGGAAGATCGTGATGGATCGTAGAATTGACTGTACAGGGGGCTGTCGAGTTCCCCAAAAATCGTTTGTTTTGATAAATTCGATGGCCCAGAGCAATAGAGTTATCTCAAACAACCCAAATTTTCTGGAGAGCCGTTTAAAGTTTCTACTTTCTTCTTTTGATGATACCCACTCCCCGGGAAATTTAATAAAGTTGAAAATTTGAGGGGATGATCTCAAATAACCCTGATATCAGATGCCAGTGGGGTTTACTCCTCCTTACAGCCAAATCATTTACCAATGAGCCAATAATTAGGGGAAATGTAAGTTATTCCTCTCTTGCACGGAAATATTTCAGGTTTCTCGAAGATAAATCAAGCGCCATCACTTAATAGCTAAGTTCACTTAATCACTAACGATCCACTCTGTAACAGGTTATTTTGTTGCTGTGTCACATAATAATATTATGTGAGATATTATTTAAAAATTGCACCCACCTTCGGCACTTCACCTTAGGACAAACGCAGATAAACTGACTTATCCCCCTCTTGCACCAACCCCACTTCAAAGCTGTGAGATATCCCGCTAAACTGCGCGCAATCTAGTAGTGATTCACTCAGTTTTATATGAAGCGGTCTAGCATAGTGAAAGTAGACGGAATTTGGAGATGATTCATGCAAAAAACTCAAAAAAGCCTTTTTTGAGTTAACCCTGTCTTGCCCTGGACCCACAAACTATGGACCTTCCCATATCACCAATACACCTGAAAATGGCTCCGTTGTATTATAAAATTTGCTTAAAGTACGTTGAAATTCTTCCCAGACTGATTCAGAATCTATAAAGAACTCTGATTATCACCAAAACTGTTACAGAGTCGGAATTTGTGACCATAAAAACACAAATTACCTACCTACCCAGCTCTGAAACAATTGGATGAATCCAACCTACTAAAGTCAATATGATTTTCATGGCTTATATAACTAATAATCAATAATTGAATCGATGAGAATAAAAACAGTACAAGTCCATTTTTGACGATTGTTGAAAAATGGCTTTTTGTAGGTTGTAACCAGTAGAACTACGCATTGAGCACAAGAGCAGTATGCTAACCGCACTCGGTAAGCTTGAACAGAGCCTAAATGAAGATGATTGAGGGAAAAAACAGTAGGAGTCCATGGACTTATACTACCTGACACCTGATAACTCGATAAGCTGATTGGGGACATGTGCTGTTGTCATTCTCACTGATTCAATTACTGTTCCAATTTCTCCTATTATGCACCAAGTCGTTTTTTTCTCGGAAATCAACTGAAATTGTGTACCCAATTACCAATAAGAATACATTTGAAGAACATGTTTTGGGAATCGATTTGAATCAAAATTTAGAGTAGGGCAAAGCCAATAACACAGGTCACCCATTTCTTACTACAGAACTAATTTAAAAAACGCAAATGGTGTGTTTATTCCCCCAAATACTAGACATGGCCTTTTCAACAAGGAGAAGCAAAGACGAGATTCCGTCGATGAATAGAAAATTAGATCCAAATAGATGGAAAAAATTGATCCTGGAATGTGGAGGTTGAGACTTCATTTTACAGTCAAGTTTCTGAAATAACTATTAAACGAGGGCATTCCTTTGGTCCACTCAATATTATAACTATACGGTGCCAACTGTGAATGTGAAAGTTACGTGCTCTGATCCGTTGAGATTCTATGTTTAGTAAATTTTTTTGTTTTTCGTTCTCAGTAAATAATAATATTATTTTTCAGTATTAGTAATATATATTCAGTAATATTATTTTTCAGTAAAAAATAATATTATTTACTGAGAACGAAACGAAAAACAAAAAAATTTACTTAAAAACCGTTGAATGTTATTATTATTCGTTAATATAATTATTATTATTACTACTATTATTATTAGTTTATATTATTATTATTATTATTCGTTAATATAATATTATTTTTTATTTATGATATTTCATATTATGAAATATCATACATAAAAAATATCACTTAAGGATGAATCAAATCAAAATTTTACCAAAGGACATTTTTCTTTCCACATTAGAAAACTTGAACGAACTATATTCGTGCTGGGCATAGAAGGCACTTCAGAAATCAACCATTAAAAAAGAACGTGTTTGACATACAGGTATACTTGAAGAAGCTATACTGCCAACCCAAGTTGGTAGACGTTTTTATATCTTTGAACCGTGAATGCACCCACCAAAATCTGCAAAATCTCAAATCAATGTTAGCTCCTTGCTGTATCGCATTATTTATTCGAACTTTTCATGATTTTACCTCCACCAATGTTTCTCAGGTTTATCTCATTTTCACAGGTTTTACCTTTTTATTTGGTGATCTTTCTCAACGTATGATATAAGGTGTGTCACATACCCGATCGGATAAAAAAACTCGTGAATAATTGAGAACGCTTTCCTCGATTCCCGACGTAGTTGAAAAAAAAGGGATGCTGCAAAGTAGACAGGAAAGTCACTAATGCTTCTATCAAATATGCATCTCTATCCTCCCAATCCAAGGCGGCTCGCCGTAAGAACTTGAAGGGTCTCGATTCATTTATTATGAAATTTTCATCATGCTACCATGAACCAGAGCGATGGAAGAAGCTCTCAAAGGTTAATTATCCTTCCTCATCGCAGAGTGAGGGAATAAATATGCGTTCTCGGAAAAAAAGAATATTATAATACTGCTTTAGCGAGAACAAAAATTATCGCGTAATTAGGGAAGTACTAAAAAATTGAAATTTACAACTTTGGATGTTTTTTCAGTATGAGCAAGAACCAATGTCTGAGTATACACCTTTTTTTCAACGTTCCAAATGTGGATATTTTGGCAATACTCCGTTACTAATGAAAACTGTACGACTCTGAAATATTTGAAGGAAGTTCCAGAAAACAAAAACCATTCTGCCAAGAGGGTGTATAAAATTAACTTGAAAATTTCAAATCGAAATCTGTTGAAAATTTCAGAGGAAAATTATTACAAGGTTTTTATGGGAAAGAATACGATGAAATATAATAAAATTGCTTCATGTAGAGTCCTAATCCATGTTTACCCGTTTCGAGATGATCAAAAAATACAGTTCATCTCTTTCAGTTTTGGGTTATTTCAATGAAATTTTCACCTTGCATTCCTCAAGTTAACCAATTTTAGAGACCAAATTGCTTTAGTTTATTGAAAGTTTAGTTTTGGGATTAAAATACTAAGTTAGGGTTAAAATACTAATAACAGATGTCGGAATTAGGTTACATTCTGAATGAACCAGCCGTGGAAATTCCAAATGCGTAACATAAAAACAGCTTTTAAACATTTTTTGTTGAAAAAATTAAAGGTTTTTACGGTCAGAATTGATTGGAGATGAAGTCGTCAAACGAAAGAGGGAAAAACACGATGAGGTATCGTAGTTCAGCTTCTATACTAGAGGTTCCCTCGTCCATCATGGTTCTAGGCTTCACGTTACAGATGTTCGTTGATTCAAGAGCTTTCATTGATTCTAAGGATTAAATTCATGTAGACAGCTGAGAGAAAAGGACATTTGATGGTGAATTATAGTTCCTTCCAGAATCAGTCCCAGCTTCTTGGACCTCTAGTGACGGGTGAAATCCTCAGTAAATACCTTCGGTTTTCCGTTTGAAACGACGTTACAAATCGGGAAAAATTACATCAGGTGACTCCGGAAATTTGACGATTACGGCTCACTGGAACGAAAAAGCAAAAAAGTTAGATCTCGGTTTTTCTTTTTTCCCTCTCTTTCCTGAAACCCTCAGACGATTATGGAGAGGGGGAGCCGAGAACACTTTTTCCCGAAGCCCTGAAAAATGATAAGTATCGAACTGAAGAAAAGCAGCGGATGAGGAGAGTCAAGATGAAGGAGACGAAAAGCTTTCAAGATGGGATTATTACCGGAAAGGAAGAGAGAGAAAATCGGGTTGGAGGAGAAGAGAAAAATCCGGAGTGGGCGGTGTAAAGTACGAAAGGCGAAAGGCCGAGGTCTAATCCGTTTTGGAGATAATTGGTTTAGGGAATAAGTCGAGAGGATTCATTGTTAGACAAGGATGTTGAAGGAGGATTTCCCTCAGTGCATCCCTACATGTCAGCCTAAATTAAATTGATATGTGTTGTAGGAAATAACAATTATTGCTACGGGGAAGAGTGGAGAAAGAAAATGACAAGAACTTATGATTATAGGTACATTAGGGTATTTAAGGAAAACTTGTTGAGCCTGACGACTTTCTGGAAGGACGCAGGTACATGTTGTGATTAGGACATCCAGTTTGATTAGTCAGAGTTCGACGCTTAACTTTGTTGCACAATCTTGTTTGCATAAATGATGGAGAAGGGAGATGACGCTCCAAGCCATTTAGTACAAAAGATGATGTTCAGTTAGAAAGTAGTGAGTCCCCGTTTCGATAATGACGGAGTTGAGTGACGACGTCGTGGATGGGTGAGCAATTTACTTAAATTTATAACCTTTAATATGTTGATTAAGACTGATTGAAATTTTAAAATATACATATATTTTTTATTTGAATATAGTATATCGACACCTTAACCCACCGCCGGGCGCGCCTTAGGGAGTCACACGGCCAGGCGCGCGCCGCACTCCGTGCGGCTTGTAAAGAACATCGAACTTATCATTTATAGGTCGTGGTTTATACCGTGAACCGGAATTATTTAAGAGAAAAACCATTATTAAAAACTTGAAAATATATTTGGAACGTTTTGCCCTGAACAACAACATGTATTTATCGAACTCCCTTCCATAGAATTATTCTTATTTCTATAATAGGTAGCTTCACTGTTTGATTAGTAATAGGAAGTACTAATTTCAACTTGATCAGTCCTAAATTGATACCGAAATGGCAAATAATCGTTGGAAAGAAACTAAGAAGTCAGTGAACAAAGCGGACCACTACAGGCAAGTATCTGCTAAAAAAAAGAAAAATAAAACTGCAAAGTAGGTGTGGCACATAGCTTCCTCGTATCCATAACACGATTGTATAGATGATCCGAGTGGATCTCAAAAAATCAATCTCTAAATACCTTGTACTACCCTCATAGGGGACACCACACTAAATACTTACTAAATACTGCTCTAAATATCTGGGTATTGTTGGAAAATGTGTAAGTTATGGCTATAACAAGGATATGTACTTTTGTATATTATCGAAATTCTACTAATCTGTAACATCCCTGAGAATTTCATTGAAATCGAATGGAAAACTTACAAGTTATGGCCGTTAAAAGGAAATTTACGTTTTCGCATGCGCAGTGGCTACTATCAGTCCGAAGGTGGTGATTTTCATACGGGACCATCTACATACCAACCCGCAAAATCCCTGAAAATGTCATAGAAATTGAACATTAACTTCGTATAGATATGCCCGTTACAAGGATTTCATGACAGACACACTGACACACAGACAGACAGACACGGAACCAAAATGGTTCAGAAAGGTCTAAAACGCAAAACGCAAGTGAAAATTTTGATTTTGGAGAACTTTTCTTTTCATCCTTGAGAAGTGAAAACAAAGCTTCCGCTACCTCGGTAGACTCGGAAGCAAAATCTTTGATTTTAATTTCAGAAAAACTCATATTCAAAAAAACTATTATCGACTGTGGTGATGATTATAGCTTCCAAATGTTTTGAAGAAATTAGAGTTCAGTGTAATAAGCCATTATTTTAGGAATTGTGCACTGGTGAAAACTTCTTTTGCGTTTTTCTCAAAACTCCGTTTTTGGAGATAGAGCTATATCGATGCTTCGAAGCATCAATATCTATCTTCTTTAGACATTTTGAGATGTAAATAGCATACTTATTTGGGAAATCTCCCTAAATAGACGGCATGAGAGAGCTTTCCAAAAAGTGGTACTCCCAGGAGGACGTCAGGCACATCCGCTAGTTTCCTCTCAGGAAAAAACTCGAGCTGTCGAGCACATCACAAATTTGAAGGAGAATGACGACTAAGAGTTGGATTACCACTTTTTCCCCGGTCAAAGCTTCTGAATATGTCACATGTGAAGATTCAGTTGTTGAATATGAGCTCACTAGTGATCATATTTCAGGTTCTCAACTCGAATCTGAAGCTAACATAGACGATCTTAGCAAACTGTGGTGTTTCTCTCTCTTCGCTCATATTCTCAATACTTTCAGGTAGACCTTAGCCTTTAGCATTCTTTAATATAGAATATTATTCTATCGATTATTGAAATAAACACAAACCTGCTCTCAAGGACGGCTCTAAAAAAGAGAAAAGTGGTGTTGCTGGTAAGGATCTTACATGATTTTCCGAGAAAAAAAAATTCACCCGGTTCTACTGATACATATGAACATTTAAAAAAAAATTGAGGCTAAAAAAAAAGAAAAAAACGCTGCGAATTGTCACACAAAGGTTTATTGTTTTTCTGTATTGATCACTTCCCGGCAAAGAACACAGCTTTGCCATTTTCAGTACCCAACTACAATATTTTCGCTTCACAATAAAATTTATTTTGAAGGTATTAGTGCTTCACACTCAATTCGCGTTGTGGAAATTTGATTACTGGTTGCTAAGGACGCAAAACTGAGTAGGTAAAACTCGAAGAAACGAACAATCTAGGGATTGGTATCATTATAAAAGTATCGATATTTTGTATCGTATCCGAGTATCGATATCCCAAGTATCGTTGGGCATAAGTATCGATATTTTAGAATATCGAGTATCGATACTTTAGTGTCATAAACTATCAATATCCAATTTTCTCAAGAAAAATATTTTTTTCAACAACTTTTAATCATTTTTTACTCTTAATAGTCCAAGCAGAGTGATTTTTCCATGATATGAACGTTATTTGTGCAACCAAAGAGTAATGACCCAAAAGCCTCTCTGTTTTCTTCATTTTTTAGCTATTATATTGAATTTTTCGCGAGAACAGTATCGATATTCGATATTTAGAAATATCGGATCCAAAGTATCGATATCCAAAAATATCGGATAGTGCAGTATCGATACTAAAATATCGAGTATCGGTACGAAAGTATCGATATTTTGAAATATCGAGTATCGATACCCATCCCTAGAACAATCTCATTTCGGCTAACAATTTTCAGCTAAATTAAATTTGAACGGAGATTAGGCTTCTTGCATCTTACAATCCCGTTTCTGATTTATCGTAGGTTCAAATCTTACGTTCTGTTAGTCCTACGGAGCTCTGGGTGTTGTTTTATCACCAATTTAAATATTACCTATTGAATTTTTAGAGAATTTATAGAAAGTAAAACCTCCCTATTGGAGGAACCAAAAATGTCCAGGAAAGCCGAAAATATGAAATGTAACGACGTAATTTCGGTTAGATGAAGGATTTTCAAAAGAATTTGCTTCTATTTTGGTAGACTACTACAGAAAATAAATAGGTCGATAAATTCGTTTAATTGATGAACGAAGGAGGGTTGAGCGGGTATAATGATCTAAGTACCTTTATAGTAGTTACGTAGTTATAGGGCTCTATAAGGTAGTGAAAACTCATGTATATGCGAGGAAACGCCTCGATCAGGAAACGGCTGTTTTACGGCTCGTAGTTAGGAAGTCGGCCGTCGGGATCGGGATTTTATACTGTATCGCGAGGTAGGCATCAAAATGTGAAATATCTTTGAGAAGCACAAAGGGCAAGTTGAATCGTCAAAGGAAGTGTAATATATACCTACCGTTCAAGTCATCTGGAGTTGTTCTCATAATATTATGGATTTATGACCGTAATAAACCTATCCCATCAAAACCACCCCCTCGGGCAAGGGATGTCATAAAACGATAGGGGTACCATGCCGCTTGCCTTCCGCCGACGTTTTACGCTGGTTTCTCGCTCAGATTTCAAGTTCGTGATTCTTCAGGGCGCTATAAATAACTGAATGAGGCGCCCCTTTAACTGAAACCTAATATTAACACAGTTATGAATAATTCACGACCAGTTCCCGCACTCCCTCCGCCGAGGTTGCTCAATAAATGGGCTCAGGACTCGAAGAAAGGAGTCAAATCACTCAACGACGCACCGGGTGGTGGATTCATTAAAAACTATTTTTTTTTGTACCGTCAACTTTTGAGTTGAGATCGCGAATCTTGGCGACTCCTGGAAATGTTATAATGACGGAACTTATGATGGAAGAGGAAACGATACTTCCATGGAATGAGTGTCCATAATTCTCTTAAGCACTAACGCAAAATAAACCTGGTAAGAGAGTCGGGTTTTGATTCCGGAATTCGTGTTTTTCAAGGACAGAGTGAAGTTACGGGATCATAAAAATACCCCAGCTAAGCGCATAATTTTTCTTTCGAACTTTAATCGGGACAAAAGAGCGCAGGAACTTGATTGCCAATGTCTATTGCTCCCGAGCTTTCTGATGTAGCGGAAGTACTTTTTCCACTTTTCACGGTTAAAATAGAAAACGCCAGCCGAGTGGTTGTGGCTCGTATTCATAACCCACCCACAACTGGGCGAGGATCACTAATTGATTATAAGCACAGAATAAAACATGAAACAATAAAAATCTTATCAAGCGAGAGTTCTAGGTATATTCCTCCGCTGGATAAACTTGAAAAACAATAATAGTGCTAATAATATCTATTGACACCACGCCCACATACCAATAACACAATACTGAGATAATAATAAACCACAAATTATTTCATCAGTCTGAGTAATGTCAATATAAGATGATTCAGGATCACATGGCTAGCCTTCAATTTTCAAAATTAAAATCTGAAAATTCCTGAACAGAGTAAAATTTTTTTTCAGAATATTTTGATAACAAGAATAAATTTAGTTTGAAACATTTCTTGCAATTTTATCGGCATTTTACTTATTATATAATTTTTTTCATCAGTTGGTATGTGCACTATCTGATCTTTGTAACCGATTTTGGCTTATTACGTATTTTTCACTGACCCTTGTAGAATGGTAGAGAAATTCATTAATTTTTTGCCACATTTTCTTGTTTTTGTGTGCATGCTTTAAACATTCTCTTATATAAATGCAGGAGAGAGAATATTCAGAGCGATAATGGAGCTTTTACATTTTACTTCACTCCTGAATTGGTATGTAACTAGTCTTGTTAACTCTGGTTCACATGTTTTAAAACCAAAATCCCAAGCTACAAAAAGGAATATTATCCATGTTTTCTTTCGTAATCAAAAGTACGTAGCTCAAATCATGATTATCAGTCGCCAACAGACTGAAAAATTACTGAATTTACTGATTGATCCAACGTTGGTTTGACACCACACTGCTGACTATGAATGTCCCCTTCGGGGTTAGAACCGAATTTTTCCTGCATTTTCCCGCTAGAACGACTCTTCAATGGTGCCAACTCGATAGATCTGGTCTTGAAGAGCTTATCAACACATTTCATGTTGTAATCTAACAAAACCTAACGTCCGGATCAAGGTATAAAATTAGGACGAACTTCAGTTGACATGGAGAGATGTTGGTAAAACAACGTATAGATAATTGAAGGGGCGGAGCTGAACTGATTAAATTACACACATAGATAATATAGATAATGTATGTGTGTAATTTAATCAGTTCAGCTCCGCCCCTTCAATTATCCATACGTTCTCATATTATGTTGTTTTGGTTAGATTACGAGTCTTTTGTAACTAACATCAGTCTTTATCAACCTGATAGTGTTATAATTTAAGACCTAAACTTATCAGTATTAAAGATAGAATTCCAAGGAACTCTCGATCAAATTTTCATTTTGAGGCAAGCTGCTGGAAAATTTGTAGAACATAATACCGATTTGCACGTATTGTTTATAGATTATCAACAAGCATTCGATGGTCTTAGTAGGGATAATGCACGAGTTGAAGAGAAACGGGATTCCTAAAAAGTTGATCAGGCTAATCGAAATTACCCTACAGGGAAGCACTTAGAGGGTTATAGTTGGTGACCGCTGCGGGGAACCCTTTGAGGTAAGCTCGGGCGTTAAACAGGGAGATTCGCTGTCAGCCACCCTGTTCAACCTAGCTCTGCATGAGGCTGTCAAAAATGCAGATAAGAAGGGAACAATTATCGACAGAACATGGCAGATTCTGGCTTATGCCGATGACATTGCTTTATTGGAGCGAAGTCTCAATGCCCTGCAGGACGCTTTTGGGGTTTTGCATGATGGGGAAAAGCCAATGGGTCTGCGAATAAATTAAAGCAAAACTCCGTGTCCAGCGGGTGCCCAGAGGGGTGACGTTTGGTTCTTATAAGTTTGATGAAGTCAGGCTGGGACATGTCGACCACTTGCTGGTGGAGGCCTGCCCGAGAATGATGCTGCGAGCTAGGATGGAAACTAGAAGACAAAGAGGTCGTCCTCGGAGTCGCTGGCTTGATGATTTCTTGAGGGACGTCCGGGTGGTGGGATTGCGGAGGTCTCCGCACCGTACCCGGTGGCGGAAGGGAATTCGAGAAGCCAAGGGCCACATCGGCCTGTAGTGCTGTGTAGTTAGTTAGTTAGTTAAGATAAAATTTCAGAAGTTAGAAATGTGTGTTTATAATCCACCTAGTTTTGTTTCAAGTCCACCAATCTTTAGAATCAGGGGAACTCCTAATACTGTTTTGTTGTTGATGGAAGCTTGAGACTTGTGAGAAACAACTAGTTTTCAGACAATCCTAAGCAATTGTCTGAAAATACGTAGTTGCAATGTTGGTGATAATACGTGACTCAATGCCCACTTCAGTGTAATATTTAAATGAAAGTTCGCGAGGCCTCAGTTCGACGGTCCGAGCCCAGAAAGGAGCGCTATCGCCATTTTGACGGGCTCGTTTTCCCTCTTTCCTGGCCTGTTGTCTTCACGGCTGACGAGTCATGTCAAAAGTCTCTCTCCACCATTGCAATCGCTGTTCTGAAAGAGTGCAGATTTAACGAAGCCTCTCTTCGCTCTCCATAGTCCATTTATATCCTCCGGGTTCTTTTGAAAAGGCGCAACTTTCGACTGTAGCTGTAACGCAACTTGCTCTCGTTACGACGGATGAGCGACTTTGAATCCTCCGTGATTAAATTTCAAGCGCTGAATTTTTCCCTTTCTGATTCTCTTTCCGGCTAGTAGGTATTCCTGAATGATACAGATTGAGCTAGAACATTGATATGATAGGCGAATCACTGACTCTGAGCGGGGACAACGGAAAGAATTATTAAATATTTCTTGGAAATTTTCCACCGCTCCTACTCTGTTGGTTTATTATTTTCAATAATAAGCCTTTGTAATAGAGCAAGAAACAACATTTTTAACCCCCCCCCCCTCAAAATTTGATGTTTTACGTTTCAAAGTACGTAGAATCCGAAAATCCAATAAAGCTTTTGGTTGTTGTCAGTCACTTCTAAGGGGTGAAAATTAAGGGTAGAAATTTTCAAGAGTGCCCTAGCTAGAAAACTCTCGAAATAAAGGTACCGTTTTTTACTAGGTACTAAAATGCGATCGCTGTTCATTTCTTCGATTTGTATATAGTTTTGCCTTTTGCGTAACCACTAATCAAATTTCCATATGAAGCTTTCTATTTTTCGAATCGAGTGTGAAGCGTTTAGTTCTTTCTGATGAACTTGATTGTGAGGCTGTGAAGGCAGTGTGGTGTGGTAGGTAGTACCTACCAATATTTGGTAGGTAAAAAAAATGTTGGTAGGTAAAAAACGCTGCTAATCAGTGCTCTTCCAGGCGTCTCCAGCATTCGAGATCTTCTTCACTCTTCAGATCACTGATCAGCGGCTCCGAAGCCATTTTCTATCCTATTGAACGCATGAAGCTGAAATATGAGAGGGAAGGTCAAGGGAGAATACAGAGGTGGTAGGTGCTATTGATGAAGAACCAGTGATATATACAGAAGGGTGATCTGTACAGAAAATAATCAACCTTTGGGCAATGATTTGCAGCGTTTTTTAGTGGAAATGAAGTTGCGTTTACGAGATTATTGCATACATTTTCATATTAGTGAAGTTCTATGCGACTTTGAATCCTCCGCGAATAAATTTCAACCGGTGGATGTTTCGCTTTTGGATTCTCTTTCTGGCAAATGGATGATACAGATTGAGGTCAAAGAATGATAGGATTGTCGAATCACTGACTCCGAGCGAGGGCAACAGAAAGGAACATTTTGGCACCGCCTTTACTCTGTTTTTAGTGGAAACGAAAATACTTTTACGAGATTATTCTAATAATTCCAATTAGCGAAGTTCATTGTGCTAGTATGGAGCAAGTTTTGAAAGGTTCCTCTGTTCTTTAGAAGGAAGTGTACATTCACCGATCGTATGGATAATTCCGTTACCTTTTTAAAATGTAATATAAACTTTATTGAACAAAGTAAATTTTGTTGAAATGTAGATTAAAAATTCAGAAGAAACATGACTATGAAGAATACTTCATTGTGAATATACCCAGTGAACAGTTGGTCCTACAAAGCTCTTGATGGTCCCATTCGATCATAAAAACTCAATACTAGTTTTAACTTGATGAATTGACAAAATTGTTCGAGGTAATGCGTTTTGAAAATTCTAACTCCTATTTATCACCCGTTTGGAGTGAATGACACCAAACAAAACCATCACAGCAGACCCTAATTAGCATACCGAATTTATTCAAAATCGATCTGTGGTAACTATGGAAAGTCCAGCTGTACGGCGAACGGAGGAAAAATTTTTTATTAAATGTTTTGATTCTACGTTAACCGTCAAATTTTAAGGGTGGTGGAAAAAAAATTGCTTGCTCGATGCTAAAGGTTAAAAAAAACATCAATATCGCTATAACCAAACGGTACCCATAACAATAAAACCAAAAAAAAATTATAATAAAATTTAAGAAATAAATAAACAATAATAATATAGGACGTCCGTACAATATAATTGTATTTCCAAAAACGCTGCTAATTGTTGCACAAAGGTTTATTATTTCTCTATAGATCAGTCGACTGCAAAGAACACGGCGTTATCATTGTCACCATAGTTACTATCTACCTACTTGATATACCAACCATAGGTGCTATCTACCTACTTCACAATCAAGTTAATTTGGAAGAAATAAGCACTCCACACTCAATTCGAAAAAATAGGGAGTTGTGGGTGCCTTCATTAGGAAATTATGACTACTGGTTCATAAGGATGCAAAACTGAGGACAACTTGAAGAAACGAACAACGATTGCATTTTGTTCAGCTAAAAAAGACAACGAACAGAAACATAATACTAATTGGAGACACCTCACAATACCTTCATATGGAAATTTTTAGAGCTAGGGCGTTTTGAAAATTTCAACCCTTTTTTTTCAACCCTTAGAAGTTACTGACATCAATCTGGTTCGTATCAATCGATTCTAAAAATTCAATATTATTTTAAATTGAAGGAAAACAATACTATTAGATGAAAATCATTTGAGCTAGGGCGCTTTGAAAATGCAACCCGTTTTTCCCAACACTGAGAAATGACTGGCATCAACCAAAAGCTTCGGGGCACAACTAGACACCAAATTTCATCAAAATCATATTCATCAGATTCTATTCAATGGAACACTCCATTTCATTCAAAATAGTATTCAATTTTTAGAATCGCTTGAGACCACCCAGAGTTCTGTAGGACAAACCGTTCGCTCTCTACGAGAATTTGAGGGTTGGAGTACGATAAATCAGAAACACGAGTGTGAATCGCAAAAGAGGCTGAATCTCCGTTCAAATGTTAGCTGACCAAAATGCGATCAATGGTTTTGTTCAAGTTGGTTGGTGGTAACAATGGCAAAGCAGTGTTGTTTGCCGACAATTGTTCAATTTAGTTTTTTGAAATTATTTTCCAGAGTATATAATATATACTCTTCAATATATTATAATAATATTGTAATATATTATTATAATAATATAATAATTATAATATTATAATATACATTAATATTGTAATATAGTATAATATATTATATTCTTCAAAGGAAATATATAATATATAAGGAAAAAAATATTTAAGGAAATAAATTTTCCAAAGGCACCTGCGATGTGTTTTTTTTTTCTTTTCGAACAACGATGTTTTACTGGTAATGTACTTTCTTTCAAAATAAAGTTTATAGTAAAGGTTGGGAGATGACAACTATGCTAGGTACTGGTAATGAAAAAAACAGCGTTCTCTGCAAATGGGTGATCTATACAGAAAATAATGAACCGTTGTGAAATAATTTGCAGTTTTTTTTTTTAATTCAATTTTCGGATTCTACGTACCTTGAAACGTAAACCAACAAATTTCGAGGGGGTTACTTTTTTTCTTGATAGATTCCAAAGGTTCGCTATTGAAAATAATAAACCAAAATTAAAATGTTCGTGTTAGGGAAGTGTTTTGTGCCTTTTACTCCTAAAACTACGATCCCCTTATATGAGTTTTTTTCCTCATAAAATCATTTATTGCACCAAGTTATACTTATTAGAAACATTCGTTTGATATAAATACATAATTGAATTACAAGAAGTACTTAGATACTTCACTGAGTCTCTCTTCATTTGAAAGCTAGAGTGACATTTGACGCACCCGAACCGTCTCGTTCACCCCCACAGGTCGTCAACGTCGAGCAACTGTATTGCTTCTTCGCTGACGTGCGATTGTAGCCTCTTGTGATGGGCTATGGCTTGCTTCTTGATGACTTAGTTTATGGTTGGGGAACGAAGTACTGTGTGCAGTCGGACATTTCTGGTGTACGCATTGACGCAACATCGCAGCACATTATTTTGAAACCGCTGTATTATATATCGGTCACTTTGAGAAGAGCAGCCTCACAACTGCACAATTGCACTCCATAAGTCCAGACAGGCTTAAGGACCTGGTTGTACAAGGTTATATTTACATTTGTATTGCCTTTATATAAGTAAAGAGAGATGAATTTGGCAGAAGTGTTCTCAACTTCAATTTGAAACCTTAAATTCATATTCGTTTTCGAGAAAACTATGATAGCTGCAGGAATGATCATAACCGTTCTAGCGGAGTCAATCAACCCTCCCTGAAAACCATTGTTTTCTAGTACACTTAAATACATCTAATTTTCTTAAGGATAGTCTTTTTGTAGGTTTTTAGTGTTTTCTTCACATTCTAAATAAATTCAAAACTTACGCATCATACGGTGGGTAGAAAAAATTGAATACCGATCTTGTTACGTGATGAATAGTAATCAAGAATTCCTTTCCCAAGTCCGTTGGTTTTTCCTCGTCTTACTTCATGCTATAACGCGATTAGGGACCGCCTTCAAAGCCCAGATAGGAGTTGAAAGGGGGGGGGGGGGGTGATCAAGCCAGCGTCATTAGCGAAGCTCTGGGTCTGCCACTGCGGCCTGATTGTGAGCATTGCCATTCGCGACAGCCCTCCCGCGGATGCTCGCGTAGTCGTACGTGATGATTTTCGGCTCAAAGCAAACAGCGGGAGGCAGCAAATTAATTTCTCGAGCGGAAGCAGCGAGGAAATCCCAAGTCTGGCGATGTGGATTTATGTCACGTATGGGGATTAAAATGGAATGCCCTCGGCGGTTTACATCGATATCCTAATCGCGTCTGGAACAACATCAAGATGCTGCAACAACACTCCCTGAAGAGGTAGGTCGAGGGAAATGAAGGATATAGACACTGTCTTCAAACAACAGACAACACCAAGTATGCTGTAGAGGACTTTTTGATAGGTTGGTATTCGAGCTAATTATTCACTGATTCCTTGAAATGTCTGAACCTCAATTCACTCAGAACTGGACAGTGAACAACGATGTGCCAGTTGTCCTTTATTATGGTATTTTTATTACGTAAGGAAAGGGAGGGAACATTGGTACCAGGATCACATTGATACACAGACTTGATGTTGTACGGAATGAGTGAAAAGATCATTTCAATCACCCAGAGATGGAGCTAGTGATGCCCTTCTCACCATATAGGTATACGATTGAGAGGAAACAATCTATACCTGCCTACGTTGCGGTCTGGTCAAGAAATGAATAAAAAAAAGTCTCCCCCTTATTCTTATTAGAGGTAATTCATTTTTCAACTTTTTTAGTTCATTTAATTAACAGAAAATAAAAGCTTTTTTTTAAAGGTTTTTTTCAGGGAGCCCACTGTGACGTCTTAAACATTCAAACTTTGAGACATCATAGAAAAACGCTGCAAAAAATTACACAAAGGTTTAATATTTTCTAAATAGATCACTCGTCTGCAAAGAAGAGGGCTTTGTCATTGTTACCACTAACCAACATGAAAAAAAAACATCGATCACATTTCGGTCAGGTAAAATTTGAACGGAGATTCACTCTCGTGTTTCTGATTTATCGTTAGTCCAATTCTTATGTTCTCGTATGGAGCGAACGGTTTGTCCGACAGGGCTCCGCATGGTCTCTAAAGATTCTAAAAATTCCATGCCATTTTAAATTTATGAAAAAAATACCATTATATCAAAATTTTTTGAGTTAGGGCGTTTAAAAAATTGCATCCTTCATTTTTTAACCCTTAGAAGTGACCTACGTCACGGCCAAATTTGTATTCGATTTTTGAATTCTACGTACCTTGAAACGTAAACCAACTAAATTTGAGGGGGGGGGGGGGGGTTAACAATTTTTTTTTCTTGGTCGATTCCAAAAGTTCATTATTGAAAATAATAAAACAAAAGACCTTCTCACGATAGAAGGTCTTGGTTGGTGTCAAAATTCTGAGGATGAGGTCTAGTTTAGATTAAAAATAACAGTAAACAGTTTTTCCGACCCATGCGCATACCCCATTTAAAACTACCTTTAAATAAGTAGAGATAAAGGAATTTGGCAGAAGTATTTTCAGCTTCAATTTGAAATGTTAAATTCATATTCGTTTTCGAGGAAATTATGATCATAACCATTCATAACTGGTGGAGTCAGGCAAAACCCCCTGTAACAAAATTTAAGGTATGTGGAGGGGGGGGGGATGTTTTACTTGGTCAATTCAAAAAGTTCAAATTGGAAATACTGAAAAATTTGAAAAATTGTTTGAATTGAAAATAATTAACGAAAATAATAAACCTTTGCTTAATAATTTGCAGCTTTTTCATCCACTGAAATTTAACGATATCTGTTTTGAGTTGAAAGTTATGACCCATTCCAACGGGTCACAGCCGTTGTTTTGAAAAAAAAGAAACAAATAATGCATAGAAAGAGTATTAATTGAGGTGGAATGAAGAGCAACCTCAGTGACTAACCACAATAAAATATTGATGCATGAAGGTATACTCTTATGGATACAGAAATAGTGTCCGTAAGTGCATGGTAGGATTTCAGGGTGTCAAGGGCTCCTAATTTTATAAAACCGTCCGAATGAATTCAGTCTCGTTCTAGCAGTGACTGCACGTATGACGCTGCGTTACCGTACATATAAATGTGCCGCTAGCCGTCTCTATTCGACTTAGTTTCCCGCTGCAACGAATATTTGCGATAATATTACTTCAACCTCCAGAATTTTAAATAGAGGATTAGCATGTTTTGTTTCATTCATGCGACCGACCCGCGGACCTGGAAAAAATCGCAGGAAATCATTTTACGACACTTGTCATTGCCTAGTTGTAAATTTCATGTTTTATTTGCTCCCAAAAAAAGGACAGTATGAATTTTACATTCACATTACCGATCGTCATTTTTTATCTTATCTTTATTCAGATTGATAAGCCTATTTCCAAATTCCTTAATGATGTTGATACGACATTATATTTTTCAACTTTCATTCAAATAGAGATTTTATGGGTCGTGGGTACTAACTACAATAATTCCTTCACAGTTATAGCAAATCAAAAAAAAAAAAAACGAAGCGATTGCCATTATATTACCAAAAATATATAGAATGGAGAAATTGCGAATGTTGAGGAAAAAACTAGTTCGAGAAGAAGACTAAGGGACAGAAGAGAAGAGGAGGAGAGAAAAGGAAGAACAGAAAAGACCAGTTTGTTAGCCAGGAGTTTCAAAAAAGTTCAAGGGATCCAAATTTTGAATAATACGACCAAAAAACATGTTTTTAGGGATTGTTGAGGTTTTAAAAAATTTTAAAGGATTTTCGAAATTCATTGGTGCATCTAGGGAATTGAAAATTTCAAGGAATGATTTTTTAGTTCCTATAAGGTTCGCCTCCTCTGCGGCTATGGCGATTAGGTCTGACTTATTTTTCGGCCTACTCATGAATTCGGGGGTTTTGAAATGACCTTCCTCGAATTGCAACGATTCGGTTTCCCAGGGAGAAACATGAGACTTTGTCAGCGTGAGCGTCTGACAGTTCCCTAGGAATACTAACGGGGAACGAGGAACAAACGGCGATCATATTGTTCTTCATAGCAGAAGATATTTATAATCACATGATTGGAAAGAACCATGCAAAAACTTTTATCAAAAATATTTATAAAATTTGGTAAAAGAACCTCATAATATTCTTCCTGAGCTCACTGCCGAGTGACTCAGGAAACATGACTGAGGAAGCGGATCACATTCTCGTCAATAAATTGAATTGTTCTTCATAGTATCTTGTGGAAAAGCGTCCAACTAGAGAATTCAACTGCATCTTCCCGCTCTCTTGCCTGCCAGTTATATTTTGGCGCGCAACATTCCCCACGCGATCGGATGAAGGTTAATATCTTCAAAACATACCCTGTGCATGCAGTATTTGGTATGGTATACTGAAAATCGAAAAAAAACATCAGTATACGTGTGGGTACTTCACGAGTTCGGCAAGACGAGTAGAACACGAATGTGGAGTCTTAACATCATCAAAACATACCCTGTGCGTACAGTATGCTGGTATGGTATACTGAGAATAGGAAAAAATAACAATTTAAGCGTGGGGATTTCAGGGTAACAAGACGATGTTTGAAGTTTTCTTTGAATTTTCAACCAAGGGGCTGATTTATAATTTTAACGATTTGTCCTATGTGTAACAAACACAAGGATGAATACTTTCTCAAACATTTATTTCGATCTTTGCAAACATAGATACAACGAATTCCACGAAAATTCGCTCAATAATTGAGCCCCTGAAAAGCCAAGTGGTATAAGTCAAATTTCGGATGAAACGGAGATAAGTGCGGAAACGTAATATGAACATTCAGCTTCGTTTATTGGCCTAGTGGCATAAGTCTAGCGCTTCGAGAATAGCCCAAGAGAAGACATCACAAGTTCAATAGGCGACATAAATTTGGGAGTTTTTCAGTAAGCTGGACGCAACAAATGCTTTATCTCAAAAACAGATCTCCATGACTTATGCCACTTGGCTTTTCAGGGCCTCAATTCATACTACATGAACGAATTTTTTTGAAAACTATGGGGTTGATTGTTTAGTTTCAACGATTCGTGCCATGTGCCACACCGACAGGGCTGACTACTATATCATAGGTATACCTGATGTTAGATTTTCTCAACCGTAGCTTTAAAGATTTTTTGAAAATTCGTTCACTAGCTCATACTGCATAAAAGTAATTTTTCAATCTCATTCATTAAAATGTTGACCCATTAGAGTCGTCCAAAATTCTAGGCTAACGAACTTCTCTTATGGTTCATCATTAACATTTTGGAACAAACATGGAAATTTTGTTGAATCAAGAAATCATCAAGAGTGACTTTTGTAAACATAAAGGAATGTTTCAAAATGGTGAGGAAAAGTTTCAACATTTTCCACGCTAAAAATTTTGAATCCATTACAAGTTTCATTTTGTTTGGAAATTCGCTAAAACAATTTGAAATTACTGTTCGATTGTTACGATTTTTTCACGGACTGTGTGGGTTGTGGATGTAGATGAGAGTGAATGGTTTCTTATGAATTTTTCTTGCTCGATTCCAAAGTTTTTGCCTAATCAATCGGAATACTATTATGATTGTTGAATATCTATTTCAATCTTCAATAGAAGAAGAAGAAGAAAAAATGTTTATTTTAACGAAAACAAATATTGCCAATGCATTTTCAATTCAACATTATAGGACCGGGCATTTGCCAACTGTCCGGGTAGTGCTCGGGTCTTAGCTTTACGTTAATTCATGATAAATAATTCATAATAAATAAATTCATAATAAATGATAATTGTTTTGTGCACTATAATTCATCCTTCAATTACACTAGCTTTTATTATTAAGTTCTTAATTTTATTAATTTTTTCCATTTATATGCCTATAGGCAATCACTAAAATCAAAATTACAATACGAAAAATAATCTTAAACTGCAAATTTCATTTGTAATTATAGTTATTAATTAGGAAATCCCTATAATTCAGAGCTTCTCTCACAAAATTGTACAGATCTATCCAGTTCGGTCCGTTCAGTATATGCAACATCTCCTGTGGTTCCACAATTCCTTTGCTAAAAAATTTCATTATTAATTCCACCATTATCGGGCATGTGCATAGAAAATGATAGGAAGTTTCCTTCTGATTCCTATTACACATCGAGCACTGTGCTTCTCTTGTACCCCAGTTCCACACTTTAGCATTTAACCCCATTTGCTCACAACGCACCCTTGTAATAAGGCGATACACGCGTTGGTTGTTTTTCTTTGTTTTTATTGTTCGCAATGGGTTTTCTCGATCGCAACTATTAGGTCTCCCGCCAGCGACTTCCATTCAGAAATAGTAGCCTCAAGGAAGCTTACCGAGGCAACCCCATACTTGATGGTCAAATCATCTTCAATATTTTTGTTGTTTGGTGATTTTTTTATTATTATTATTATTTTTTTTTTTTTGGAAATTTTTGGGAGAAAAGCGAGTTGAGACTCACCTGGCCGACATTAGTGAAGCCGTGTTTGAGCGCTAAGCCGTCCGGATCGCCGTTTTTTATTCGAACGGCGAACTGATTGGTGTAGAGCGGAGAGCCGGTGACGAGCGCGGAGAACAACACCACCGTGGACAACCACATGACCGGACGAGTACTGGAGGCGGCGCGCTCCCCCCGTTCGTAATATACGTCCCCCGAACCGCCCCCGACTTCCATCCCCTGAAGGCCACCCCTCCCGGGGGGTGGCGAAAACAGGCTGGAGCCCGCGAGAGCCGCCCTCGGGAACGCTCGGTTCTCGCGCTCGAGCGATACGCTCTGAAGGTTCGCCCTGGGGAGTTTTATCGGCGAGGCTGAATTAAATATTGATAATATTCGCCACAGAACTCTGAGACCCGACTGTTGACTCGCGAGCCTTGAGGGCGGACCTGAACTCATTTGATTCTCAGAAACCTCAGTAGAGCAGGTTTCGCAAGGTTATCCCTGAGTCTCCTAAACCACCGATTAACCTCAAATCGACTGAATTTCATTAACGTGTCAACACAGGGGGGAGATAATCGATCCAAAAATCAATTTTGAGATATTATTAGATAAAGGGAATAGATGTTTGGGGTACCTCTGGAATAGTAAATACAAAATATCTTTGAAGTTTTAGAATGTAAAATGACTAGATCGGATAAAAATTGTGAACTCGTTTTATTAACAAAACACCTGTTGTGACCAACAACTAAATCATCGGAAAATAATAAAAATAAATTGTAGTGGAAGCACCACAGATGTATAGGAAAATGTAGAAGTGATGGCTGTGAAAGGATATCGTTTGCGCATGCGCAGCAGTTACTTTCAGTCCGGGGGTGATGAATTTTATAGGAGATTATCTACACGCTAATCCCAGAAAATTTCATCGAATCGGATGAAAAATGTAAAAGTTATTGCTGTGGCAAGAAATTCATACCAGACAGATACACAGACACGGAACCAAATTCTTTCAGGAAGGTCTGAAACGTTTTCACTTGTTGTATTATACACCCACGCAATGAAAATAGATTCATTGAAGTGAAGTGTTCGATGGTGATGTATCCCCGTTTTTACTAAATCTCTCGTCCTGAAAAACTAAGTTTTTTGGTATCCAGTAACATTTTTGTCAGGAATTAATAGGAAAGATATCGTAAGATGTCGCGATGCGGGTTTTCTCCTAATTTTAGTCCAGGGTGAGTAGAAAAACGCTGCAAATCATTGCCCAAAGGTTTATTATTTTCTGTATGGATCACCCTTCTGTATAGATCAGTGGTTCTCCATCAATAGCACCTACCACCATCTGTATTCTCCCTTGACCTTCCCTCTCAAATTTCAGCTTCCTGCGTTCAATAGGATTGAAAATGGCTTTGGAGCTCACTAAGCTGATCAGTGATCTGAAGAGTGAAGAAGATCTCCTCGAATGCTGGAGACGCCAGGAAGAGCACTTCCATTCAATAGGATTGAAAATGGCTTCGGAGCTCACTCAGCTGATCAGTGATCTGAAGAGTGAAGAAGCCTTCGATTAATGATTTGCAGCGTTTTTTACCCACCAAAATTTTTTTTACCTACCAGCTAGGTACTACCAACCACACCATACTGGCTTCACACCTTCACAATCAAGTTTATTAGAAAGAACTAAACGCTTCACACTCGATTCGAAAAATAGAAAGCTTCATATGGAAATTTGATTACTGGTTACGCAGAAGGCAAAACTGTATACAAATCGAAGAAATGAACAGCGATCGCATAAAATTTGAGCGGAGATTGGACCTCTTTTGCGATTCACACTCACGATTCTGTTTTATCGAAGGAAATCCTTCAAATACTCGTAGGGACCGAACGGTTTGTCATACAGAGCTCCGGGTGGTCTCAAAAATTTCTAAAAATTCAATACTATTTTAAATTGGTGAAAAAACGATACCTTTATTTCGAGAGTTTTCGAGCTAGGGCACTCTTGAAAATTTCAACCCTTAATTTTCACCCCTTAGAAGTGACCTACATCAACCAAAAGCTTCGCGGCACAACTAGACCCCAAATGGAGCCCATATACCAAATTTGAACCAAATCGGTCCAGTGTTGCTAAGAAAAGTGCCGCGTACGGCGTACGGCCGACGGACGGAAATTTTTTTATTCGATTTTCGTATTCTACGTACCTTGAAACGTAAAACATCAAATTTTGGGGGGGGGTTAAATTTTTTTTTTTCTTGCTCGATTCCAAAGGCTTATTATTGAAAATAATAAACCAAAAAAAATCACAAATACAGGAAAAATTGAGATTTCGGTTTATTATTTTCAATAATGACCTTTAGAATCGACCAAAAAAAAAAAAAAAAAATAGCACCCCTCAAAATTTGATGGTTTACGTTTCAAGGTAAGTAGAATCCAAAATTCGAATAAAAATTTGGCCGTCTGTCCGCCGTACGCGGCGCTTTTGCCACTTAGCATTGACCAATTTTGATGAAATTTGGTATGTAGGTTCCATTTGGGGTTTAGTTGTGCCCCTAAGATTTTGGTTGATGTAGGTCACTCCTAAGGGTTCCAAAATGAATTTTGAAATTTTGAGAACGCCCTAACTCAAAAAATTTTGATATAAAGGTATTGTTTTTCCTTCAATTTGAGATTCAATGGAATTTTTAGAATTTTTTGAGACCACCCGGAGCTCTGTAGGACAATTCCCGTTCGCTCACTACGAGAATTTAAGTTTTGGAAGTACGATAAATCAGAAACACGAGTGTGAATCGCAAAAGAGGCCTAATCTCCGCTCAAAGTAAAGCTGACCGAAATACGATCGTTGTTTTTCTTCATGTTGGATGGTTAGTGGCTTTGTAGACGAGTGGTCTATAAAAAAATAATAAACCATTGTGTAATAATTTGCAGCGTTTTTGAAAACAAAGTATCACGCTCAAATTGAACAAGACAATGTACAGCACAAAATGGCGAAAGGGTAATGAAAACGGGATGAGCAGAACCCGAGAAAAGGGTACCTAAAGTTACCCATGTTTATGGCGGGAGGGGGGTCCCTGGGGGTTCCGGGTCCCAATAATAGGGGACCATCTACATGCACTTCGCACAATCCCTGAAAATTTCATCGAAATCGGAAATTAAATTCGCATAGTTTTGCTCGTTACAAGGATTACAAGGCAGACACCTAGACACAGACCTACACACACATTCAATTATACACAACCACAGATATTCTCAATATCACAGTCAAACAGTGACCACAGCCAAGTGACGATCAATAATTAATTATAACTACAAAATTAAACATGAAACAATAGAAATTCTAATAAGCAAGAGAGCTAGGTATATTCCTCCGCTGAATAAACTTGAAAAACAATAATAGTGCTAATGATACCCATTGACACCACGCCAACATACCAATAACACAATACTAAGATAATAATAAATTGTATAGATGATCCGATGCATTGTAGTTGATCTCAAAACATCAATTTCTAAATACCTTGGTCTACCCTCATAGGGGACCATCTACACGTCGACCGACACAATCTCTGAATATTGTTGGAAAATGTAGAACTTATGGCTGTAACAGGGCAATATACTTCTTCCGCATACGCAGAAGTTACTATCAGTCAGGTGGTGGTGACTTTCATAGGAGACTATCTACACGCCAACCCGCACAATCCCTGGAAATTTCATCGAAATCGGATGAAAAATGTAAGTGTTATGGCTGTGGCAAGGAATTCTTGTCAGACACACAGACACGGAAATAAATTCTTTCAGGGAGGTCTGAAACGTAAAACGCGAGTGGAAATTCTGATTTTGGAAAACATTTTTTTTTTCAATCTCGAAAGTGACCCTTCAAAAATAACAAACAAAGTGATGTGAGTTTTTTGTTGAAGAACGTACGATGAGAGGTGGTGGACCAGTGAAATCTGGGTGCGGGAAGCCGCGCCTCTCTTCACAAAACGCTGAAAACTATCAGGCAAAGGTTTTTTCATTTTTCTGTACAGAGCACTGAAAAAGCTTAGCTATTGTCTCTACCAACCAATCATACAATTTTTTCTCCACAATCAAGTTCATTTTGAACAAAATAAACGCTTCACACTCGACTCGAAGAAACAGGGAGTTGTGGGTGGCATCATTTGAAAATTTTATTACTGGTTGCTGACGACGCAACATTAAATGTCCTAATGTCCTAAATTTTAGGACAACTGGGAGAAACGAACAACGATCCCATTTTGGTCAGCTGAAATTTCAACGGAGATGAGGCCTCTCTTGCAATTCACACCCGTGTTTCTGATTTATCGTAAGTCCAACCCTTGAGTGCTCACGGTTTGTCCTACAGATCTCTAGGTGGTCTCTAAATATTCTAAAAATTCAATACTATTTCAAATTGGTGAAAAAACAATACCTACTTTTATTTCGTGAGTTTTCGAGGTAAGGCACTCTTGAAAATGTCAACCCTTAGAAGTGACTCACGTCATCCAAAAACTTCGCGGCACCACTAGACCCCAAGTGGAGCCTCTATACCACATTTCATCAAAATCTGAACATGGTAACTATGGAAGGTGCCGTGTAAGGTGCGGGGGGGGGGAAGTTCTTTTTTCTTGCCAAAGGTTTATTATTGAAAATAATAAACTCAAAATTTACTTACGGAAAAAAATGACTTACTTTTTTACTTACGGAAAATTTTGATTCTGAAGAACATTTTTTCTTTCAACCTTAAAAAGTGAAAACAAAGTTTCCGCTACCTTGGTAGACTCGGAAGCAAATACTTCTGCCGAGTGAAAGGGAAAAGGGATATTGATGCTCATTAATACAGTACTTTTCGAATTTGATAGTCTGATAATTTTGGTGTGATTGTGGACTGTGGATTGGAAGTGTGATTGCATAATTAGGTAATTATGCATTATCATCACTCCCTGAGATATCCTGCCAACCTGAGCGCGATCTAGTAGTCATCCACTTAATTTTAGATGAAAAATTAGTGAATTTAAAAATTAATTAGTTCAATCAATTTTGTCAGTAGATTCATGATGTAAGAACGCTGCAAATTATAACATAACGGTTTATTGTTTTCTATACCGTATAATTACGTTACGTATTTAACTCAGAGAAAGTTGAAATGCTACGACTCAAGCCGAGAAAAAGTTAGACGCTTAGTTTCTAACTTATTTCTCCTTACACTTTTTTTCTTCGTGTTTTGACCCGGTCAGCAACATTGTAATAACTCTTTCAAATTATGATGAAAATAAAATCCGACGATACCAAAAACAATCAACAAAATAGCGAGACAGAAGGAAGATAGTGTGCAAGCAAGATCAACATAGCTCAATTTTAGTTCACTTCTAGAAAAACGTAAAGAACAGCGAGCCAGAAGAAAATAATAAAGAACGAGCCGAATCTATAATTAATAAAGCAATGGGAAGGCGGAATAATTTGAAAAGCACAACACGACACAAAAACGATGCAAAATATTACAAAATGGCTTATTATTTTTTATTTTTCTAAATAGATCACTCGTCTGCAAAGCCACCAACCATCCAACATGAAGAAAAACATCGATCGCATTTCGGTCAGCTAACATTTGAACGGAGATTAGGCCTCTTTTGCGATTCACACTCGTGTTTCTGATTTATCGTAAGTCCAACCATCAAATTCTCGTAGGGAGCGAACAGTTTGCCCTACAGGGCTCCACGTGGTCTCAAAAAATTCTGAAAATTCTATAGAATCTTAAATTGAAGGAAAAACAATACCTTTACATCAAAATTTTTTGAGTTAGGGCGTTTTCAAAATTTCAAAATGGATTTTTGAACCCTTAGGAGTGACCTACATCAACCAAAATCTTCGGGGCACAAGTAGACCCCAAATGGAGTCTACATACGAAATTTCATCAAAATCGGTCGATGCTAAGTGGCGAAAGTGCCGCGTACGGCGGACGGACGGCCAAATTTTTATTCGATTTTTGGATTCTACGTACCTTGAAACGTAAACCATCAAATTTTGAGGAGTGTTAAAATTTTTTTTCTTCGTCGATTCCAAAGGTTCATTATTGAAAATAATAAACCAAAATCAAACACGGTATCACTGTTATCAAAGTCCAGATTCAGACAATTGCCGTCAGAGTGCATTCGGAGTGAGTGTACGGAGACACAAGTTGAACAATGAGGGAACTCTACTCTCGGATAACGATGTTTTTCGAAGCTTCTCTTTGCAGAAGATGAACTAGGGAATAGTGCGGGAAAAGTGCTCGAGTTGACCATCTCAGCGGGTTTACTCCGTGGTATCGCCATCCTGCTAGGCTCACCACCCCCCTCTCACAACACCCTTCCGTACCTTCCTACATTTTCAGGGCCGGCGAGGGTAAGTCTCGGTCATCCTTCATATAGTCATATCGTCGCTCCTCCGCCAAAACCACGAATGTTCAGAACCATCGCCAAAACCGCGAATCGACAAAAAATCGAAAATTGAACTGAGCATCACAATAGGCCACTTTGGTAAGTGGGTACCTACCCTAGTAATTTCATTCCTCTAACCCCACTGGAAGGTGTTTTCCCACATGGTTCATTTTTCCTCTTGTAACACCTGTTTTCCTCTTGTTCATGTTGCCTCTTTTGTAACACTTGTTCAAATTCCTTCCTTTTAGCGAATTGTCAAGGAAAATGATGCTATTGTATTGCATAGAAGAAGGACGATAGGGATTTGACTGTCAGCTTCATCCATGCCGTGTGATTGGGATTTGATTGCCTGTACTGGTAATGGAACTGTACCGGTAATTTGGAACGGTTACATCTTTGTCACCGTAACCGTTGGAACCGTTCCAGGGAAATACCTGGACCGACACACCCCTAGTCACAACGAATCTGCCAATTCGCGTGTTTGGCGGAGTAACTATGGAAACAATTAATTGTTTCGTGAAATCATAGAAACCTACACTTGTTGACCCATGCAATAATTTTATCTACCTAATAGTTCTTCTCATCCAATTGCCTCGTATTTCCCAATTTAGTCCAATCGCTTGCTCACTGCATTATACGAATGAAGGTTTTCAAATCCTTGAAAAGATAATCTCCGTTCGGATGATGTCCGACTCTTGTGGAGGGCAGAACAAAAATACGTTAATTCGCTGCGATGTGCATTTTCGTTTTGCAAAAAATCCAAAATTTGAAGTAAATAAGGCACTATTTTTTTAACTAGGGCACAGTGAGATGTAGTGCGATTCTATCCTCGCTAAAATAGAAAAAAATCCAAACATGTCCCTGTTTACGTACCTGAAGGGTGGGCCCAAATTATAAGAGGTGCCAGAATTAACCCTCAATCATTCACCGTCAACAAAATGACCTGTCAAGATTTTATGGATTTTAAACCTCTCGCAGAAACCCTCAAAAACACGTGCCCTTGTAGGCAGCTCTGATCGATCGAATTCAGTAAATCCGATTCAAATGATGGACACCAGACGTAACAAGACCAGCTATCGTGGTGACTACATTGAAGTGGCACTGACATCACCAACTTCAGGGCCCAGAGCAAAGAGATCAACCTCGAAGACCCTTCCAGCACGGCAGCTCCAGACCAACTCACCTCAACATGCTTACAAGCAGGAGCTTCCTATTGCGTCAAACAAACACAGAGACCTCATAAAGATGTGTGCAGATCTGACATCCCCCAATAGTACCACGATTTTTATAGGAACTTGAAACATACGTCGACGACCAGAGATGCGCTCCCACAGCCCGACGAGGAAGAGTGTGATGGCTCAGACTGATGGCTAATTTCTACGATTTTATCATTTTCAACCACTTCGACCATGATGTATTTCATTTTTTTCTGTGTTCTCTGTTTCTGTGGTTCCTTTGCCTATTAAAAAAATTTAAATGAGCAATTTTAATTGTGAATGTGGCTCCCTGATACCGAATAACTCATTCAGGAACTTACTACGCTAAAATCACGAGTCTGACTTTCTGTACTAAGAGGTTCCATAAGTAGATCGTACTTGTTTTCATACCAATCCACTTATTTCTCAGTTAATCTGCTCTACCTTTAGGTCGTGGAAACACTACAATAACAGAAAAGTCTTCAACCAGGGACCACAAAATTTTATCGTGAACTTTGAAAAGCTTCTAGCCCAAAACTAGGTTTTTTACGATTCGCGGTTTTGGCGGAGGATAGTTCTGAATTTTGTTGGTTTTGGCGGAGGAGCGACGATATATAAGTTAATTTATTTTTATTTATTTTCATGATGTGCCCCTCCCATATTTGGAGGTTATTCTTTAGATATAAAAAATAATCATGTCTATTGATCAATTTTGTGAATTATTTTTGAACATTTTCAAAATATATTCTTAATGGTGATAATGGTAAGACATTATCCATTCCCAAAGAATTTATTCTCGTTTTATCTCAACATTTTCAATGTCAGGAGAGGTCATCAATCCGCGGGTTGAGAGCCGGAATCGACTTCCTGGAAAATCTAATGCTATTTATCAAGACTTCAAAACAAGTTTACGTACATCCAGTAAAATGTTATCGGAAATGCACAGTGTGATACTGAAGCAACAGTATCGGAACTTCTGGATCAACGCCAGCCAGCGCGCGGGTGCTTAGAGGAACCTCACCACTCACGCTGAGGGAGGAGGTAAACAGGTAGCTGCAGATACCCGAAGAAGAATTTGAACCTATCGAAGCTGAATAGATAGCTAATCAAGCTGACGAGGTCTCCCAGAAGACTCCATAAAATTGCCCGAGCAATCTGGTGGAACCATCTAAAGCCTGCAGGGCCATGAAAGTGTACGGCACTGCGTCGAGGGAGGGCAGGCTATGGCTATCAGAGATCTGCGCTTGGATAAACACGGTTCGCCCAGCTCATCTGCTAGTGAGGGAGGTGCGATAGCCGCAATGGTGTTTGCTCTCCACGGCTGACTCTAGCCTTGCTCTATTTCACCGGGGAAAGTTGAGTTTTTGGAGTTTCGGGATCCGAAATAGCCGAAATCACCCGTTGATCCCTCCGAAAAAATATTGAACTGGATTCAACATCACACGTGGAATTAACCATTTTTGTACATTAAATATTCTTCCGATGACGTGTGTTACATTGTTTTCCACCTTTCCCGAACGGTAGAGCGAACTTGGAATCCAATTATCCTACAGCTTAGTTAAATCCACATTGCATCGGACATATCTGGGCCTGAATCGGTAAATCTACTTAGTCATGTGTTCCTGAATTATTTGTATTGATTTGTCCACCGGAGATCATCACAATCCTGTCAGTTCCACATGAACAAACATCACGATAACAATACCTTCCGGTAATTATAAATGACAATAAATTAGGATTTCTATATTAAAAATATAATTTTGGTTTATTATTTTCAACAATGAATCATTGGAATTGACCAAGAAAAAAAGTTTAACCCCCTCAAAATTTGATGTTTTACGTTTCAAGGCACGTGGAATCAGAAAATCAAATAAATGACTGGTCTGGAAAGATCACAGCTTTGCAATTGTCACTATCGTTTTATTTTTACCTACCACCTTTACTACGTATGTACCGACCTACTTACCACACCATACCGCCTTCACAACTTCTCAATCAAGTTTATTAGGAAGAACTAAACACTTCACACTTGATTCCAAGAAATGGGGAGTCCATTTGGAAATATGAAATGAAATGAAAAGTAATTTATTCCTGCAAATATATAAGCACAATATCATAATCATAAAATTAAATGAACTATTTGTACTGTACAATAATCATGGTGTTCAGGAACTACCCCACTCCAAAGAACACAGTTCCGTGCTGGGTGGGGGAGTAAACTCTCAAGTCCACTACATTTTGTACAAATTTCGCTTCGAAGAACTATTATACATTGCTTACATATTAAATTTACTACTAGATAGAACAATTGTAAGTACATTGCTTACAGAACAACTACTGTTAATTAGCATCAGGTTTGATTTTTGGTTGGCAAGGAAACATAACTGAATACAACTCAAATTGGGATGGCAACAATAAATCGATATAATATATTACATAATATGTATTATTATACATAATATTATTACATAATTATTACATAATATTATTATGTAATATATCGATATAGAGCTGATATTGACCGACAATATCAGCTCTCTATATCGATGTATTTATATCGATATACAGGGTGTTTCACGAAAAGGTTACACCCCCCTTCATTTTCGCAAAATACAGCGTAAAAAATTCCGACCAACGCAATTCTTCATGATTTTTTGTGAGGATCTCAGGAAAAATACTTTTGCGCAAAAAAGTTGCGCGCAATCGTGCGCAATTGACACTAACTTCATTTTTTCAAATGGAACCCCCCCTTTTTTATTAAAGATTCAAATTCTACGTCAAATGTCATGAGAAATTCATACCCACATCGATTTGTTTCATTGCGCACAACCTGGCTTTTTGAACGCTCTAAGTTGCGCAACTCCACAATTGCACAAAAATTAGATTTTGGAGAACCCTTAGTGTGGCACATGTTTTTCCATCATTTTTTAGCACTAAATCACATGGTGGCATCCGTTTTTCAATTTGACTGGAGTTTTTCAAAATAGCTGCCAAAAATTCGGTTGTGTTTAGTGAAAAAATCGCTCTTTTTAAATCGTTATGAGTTTTTAAGTAAATTTATTCAGTTCAAGCATGATCATGCTGTCAGTTTTTATTTTTAACTTCACCGTAGACGGCCCCAAGCCCGTGGTTCAAAAGGAGGTGAGAAAATAAAAAATAAACATGATTTCGACCTCAAAACTGATTTTTCGTGAAAGAAATGTTAATTTTTCCTCTTAAATCTTGGTTTTTCTCAAAACAGATGACACCCTGTGATTCAGCGTTAAAAAATTATGAAAAAATATGTGCCACATTATGGGTTCTCCAAAACCTAATTTTTGCGCAATTGGTGTTGGCGCAACTTAGAGCGTTCAAAAAGCCAGGTTGCGCGCAATAAAACAAATCGATGTGGGTATGAATTTTTCATGAAATTTGAAGTAGAATCCGAATTTGTAATAAAAAAGGGGGGATTCCATTTGAAAAAATGAAGTTCTTGGCAATTGCGCACGATTGCGCGCAACTTTTTTGCGCAAAAGTATTTTTCCTGAGATCCCCACAAAAAATCATGAAGAATTGCGTTGGTCGGAGTTTTTTACGTTGTATTTTGCGGAAATGAAGGGGGTGTAACCTTTTCGTGAAACACCATGTAGAGGGCTGATATTGTCGGTCGCATCGATATATTTACCGATATATCGCGACTTGTTTTCAACAAGTAAAAATTAAATATTAAAATGGATAGATGAGAAGGGACGCCTGTACCTGTAAAAACATCAAGTAATTTTATTCCTAGTTTTGTAGGTACCTACGTGATGGGTTGATTTCAGATTACTGACTTCAGCTCAACCATGATGGTTTACACTATAGTGGCGCTCTAGTCTCAGTTATTTGACTTGAGCCAAAAGTAATGGAGGCGTGTCCAGATTAAAACGACCTTATACTAAGTATATAAGTATGATATACTAAGTGTATAAGTCTTATACTAGTCGAAGCAATTTATAAGTTAATGAAACATTGCTATGGCGAGGGTAGGTATCTATGATTTTTTACATTATGTTGTTAGGACCGAAATCTGAGTCCTGATGAAGGAAATACATTTTTCGAAAGCTCGGTAATAACAGCGTTTGTTGGATGACCCCATTCCGGATACTTGACAGTTTGTTCTTAGGACCCCTGAGAGTAGTTATCCTCAAATTTGCAACCCCAAAAACCCTTTGCTACTGACCTAGTTCTCTGACAACCATGACATTTTCGAACTTTTACAACTACGTATGATAATTTCGATAATTCATACCAGTAACTTTTTAAACCAGGTTAAATACTTTCTTCGGCCGTTTTCCAAGTAGATCTTCCGATAATATCGACATATTATGTCGAGTATATCGATGTATTTCTTCCCAAATGATATTAGTAACGTTTCAATTCACCTACCTACTTACTTCAATTAGATTTTCCAAGTAGATCTTCCGATATATTTCACTCGACTTGCCATCCCTATAGGTACAGGGTGTCTACAAAACAGCTGTAAGGAATTCAAGGGGTCGATTCTACAACTAATTTCCAACAAACGGTGTCTCCTAGAATTTTTTTTTTAACGTCTCTTTAACCGACTTTTTTCACTTTTAAGTTTTTTCTCGTGTTTTCGACCTTACACCATTAAAACGGTCATAACTCTCTTAAATTACACTCAAAAATTAAAAATAAGGACACCGTTGGAAAGAGCGTCAAATTTCCAATCTCTCTGATACCAAATAACAAATTTTTAGTTGAATTACACGAGGAATAAAGCAACCTAAAAAGTGAACTTAGTAAATTTTCGAAAAATTCCCGTTTTTCAACGCCTATAAATCTCCAAATATTAACAGGCAAAGTTCTGTTGCCGGAAAGCCTAAAAACTGCGCCAGAATCTCAGCTTTCCAATGTTATAATTAAAACATATTCTACAACCGTATTTGGGGGAGAAATTCGTGTTTAAACGCGGAAAACGTGCATTTTTTCAACGAAATCGGCGCTCTGGCCTCCTGTTTCTGGAGGCCTCGCGGTCTACTGCGTCGCTGACCCTCCCACTGCTGTCGTCCGACCCCTCAAATCGACTAGGCGGAGCGCCGGTTTCGTTGAAAAAATGCACGTTTTTCCGCGTTCAAACACGAATTTCTCCCCTAAATACGGTTGTAGAATATGTTTTGATTATACCATTGGAAAGCTGAGATTCTGGCGCAGTTTTTGGGCTTTCCGGCAACAGAACTTTACCTGGTAATATTTGGAGATTTATAGGCGTTGAAAAACGGGAATTTTTCGAAAATTAACAAAGTTCACTTTTTAGGTTGCTTTATTCCTCGTGTAATTCAACTGATAGGAAATTTTACGCTCTTTCCAACGGTATCCTTATTTTTAACTTTTGAGTGTAATTTAAGAGAGTTATGCCAGTTTTAATGGTGTAAGATCGAAAACATGAAAAAAAACTTAAAAGTGAAAAAAGTCGGTTAAAGAGGCGTTTTAAAAAAAATTCTAGGAGACACTGTTTGTTGGAAATTAGTTGTAAAATCGACCCCTTGAATTCCTTACACCTGTTTTGTAGACACCCTGTGTACCTTGTAACGTAAAGCATGATACTTTTAGCGGGTTAAATAGTAACTTCAAAGAGTTTTTCCATGTAACTCTTCCGATATGTCAAGTATATCGATAAATTTTATCCAATATATCGTAGATATCGATATTCCATTGACGATATATCGTTTGATCAGTATATCGATATATTTCATTCGATATGCCATCCCTAAACTCAAAAAAAACGAGTAGCGATCGGATTTTTACTCAGCTAAAATGTCAACGAACCTCTTTGGTGATGCACACTTGCGATTTTGATTTATCGTAGGTCCAACACTCGTAGGGAGCTAACGGATTTTCCTAAATAGCTCCGGATGGTCTCAAAAACGTTAAAAACTCGATACTATTTTAAATTGGTGAAAAAAACAATACTTTTTCTTAGGCAGTTTTAAGAAGAAAATAGGTAATATTTTAGTGAAAACGGAATGTCAAGTTCACAGTACACGAGGTCACTTGAAAATACTTCAAGAATCGATTCTTCCACTAATTTGCAACATCTTTTTCTCCGAGTACTTTTTGATTAATTTTGAATAATCCTCTCAAAATGATCCTTTGTTACCTATTTGTATTAATTTGGAATTAATCTTACTTGTCCGATAGAAGTAACAGAGTAGTAATACGGTAATGTTTACCTATTATAATACATTATAATCTTTGAATACCTATGTCCAAAACTACTACTTTTAATCAAACTCGACTTTTATTTAAAAATATACATAGTAGGTATTTGGATTCAATTAAAATTTCCAGTTGGTACTACTCGTTGCAATCATAATGTTTATTCATGCCGAAGTAATCTTAATTTTCCAGGGACCCGCAGTTTTGAAATGAAGTAGAGAGAATCACCAACTGCCAGACTTGGAATGAACAGCGTCTCAACCGAATGATCAATTTACCACTCACGCAGAAACAAAAAGATGGCGGAGCTCGGAAAAAGTTCCAGAATAATGTAATTTGTCTTGGAGACCGGAAAAAAAGAAGTTATAAAGAGATGTTCGTGTCCCACCCGTCGGTGAGATAACTTTACTACCATCAACGAAGGAGAATAGTTTCAGTGCTCGTGGTTTCGGAAAAATGGATCTCATCTGGGCGCTGAATTCAAGTTTGTTGGGACTCTTTCGTGAAGGGGCCCGATAAATTTGACCATTTTATGCGAGCAATATGTGAAGAAAATGGAATATACAAATTCCAGTATACAGTCATAGGTCACCAATGGAGGTAGAAGGTAGAGAGGAAACGCCTTTGTCTAACTCTGGTCGGCTGGCGAAAGGGAAAGTTTCAAATAGGAGGTACGGTCCGATTCTCACTCAATGTGTATCTTACGAGATAGCGCGACCCTTCCGCACCGAATCCTTAATAACAATGCCATGAGTCATCCTAGGTTTACAAAGCCAACGGAATGGCATACCTGAGGACTATCGCAATATTCTGACATGTAGTTGAAGTTAAAGTGATGGATAGAAGCAGAGAAAAAAATACCGAAGAATTATGACTGGAACTCAGATCACAATTGATAAGCATTTAACCATCCTAATATTCACGTTCCCAGGAGAAATTGAGTGAGATACTATTATAATTATTAATTTTACTTGATTGTATAAATCAATTATGCCAGATATGCGTTCGTCTTTTCTCAGATAAGTGGGTTTTTTATTTTTTGTCTTTTTTCAAGTAAGTGAGTGGAATTTTAATTCATCTTTTCCCCAAGTAATGGGATCTATATTTTTTGAACAAGATTTTGCTTCCTCACTACCGAAGGTAGGGAAGCTTTGTATTCGTGAAAGCAGTAAAAAAAAAAATGTCCCCCAAAATCAAAATTTCCACTTGCTTTTTGCGCTTTAGAGCTTCCCGAACAATTTTGGTTCCGTGTCTGTCTGTCTGTCGGTCTGTCTGTCTGTCTGTCTGTCTGTGGTCAATCCTTGTCCCGGGCAAAACTATACTAACCTGTGGTCCGATTTTGATGAAATTTTCAGGGATTGTGCGGGTTAGGTCCTAGACGGTCCCCTATCAATTTCAGCACCTTCGGACCAATAGGAGCGAGTGCGCATGCGCAAACGTGAATTTCCTGGAACCTCGGTTTCTAATGAACCGATTTTGCTCAAATTTGGAGGTTAGTTAGGGACTAACTTCTTAGAGACACCCTATAAGTTTCAATAAAATTGTTCAAGCAATAGCCGCTGCGCATGCGCGAACTTTAAATTTATTAATACAACCAAAACTCCGCAACTATTCAACCAATTTCGATGAAATTTTAAGGGATTGTGTGGGTTAGGTCCTAGACGGTGGACCGCTAAATAAAATAATAAAATTCTACGTTTAATTTTAAACAAAACTCAAATCACGAGTAGGGTAAAAAATCCTAATACGTACCTACACCTATTATAGTTTTAGTATTGAATAATAATAATCATTATCGTCATAACTTCGTAGTTTTATTTTATACCTACACTCTTTCGTTCTTTTATTTCAGTGGTTTATATACCACAACTATTTACAACACTATTATAAACATTAATACCTGCAACCCTATCCAGCATATTATCGCCAATATTTTGGTATTCAATAACTCTTTGAATCATAATTTTTTCGCCAACTGATTCTATACGTCCATGTTACAATGAGTGAGGAAGCTATACTGCCCACCCAACTTGGCAGACGTTTTTTCGTAGTGCAAAACCCAATTATTTAGAGTTAACCTGCTCATTAGAAATGAAATAAAAATAATACAAATCTAACATAACAAAAACCCTCAATTTTTTGACGATAGGTCGGGGAAAAAGCACTTTGACACTGCACATTTTTCCAAAATTTGAACTGAATCAATCAATTAAAAGTTTAAATTTAGTACCTAATTTCAACAGCTACTTTTATAGCTACAGTTATGAAGCTTTTCTACTTGGAGCTAACTAGGTACTATAGGTTTACCAAGACGAAACGATGTGCAGCACAAAATCTATTCTTACTTCCAGCCCCTGTAATGCTGATTACCTGATCCCAACGTAGCTCCATGATATGCACATGACTGCATAGATTATTTAATGCCATGATTATACTCCCACCTCCTTTGGCAGTTATTATAGGGCTTAACCCGTCCTTTCTTGTTTCATTCAGCCCAACTGGATAGTCAAGTATTTTATGCTCCACCTTTGTCAATATACAAAGATAGTTAGGAACCAACGAAAAAACGCTGCAAATTATTAAACAAAGGTTTGTTATTTTTCTATGTAGATCACTCGTTTGCAATGAACATAGTGAATAATTCATTAACCAACCATAAAGTACTACCTGCCCAGCCTCTTTTGCGATTCACACTCATGTTTCTGAATTTTCACAAGTCGAACTCTTTAGTTCTCATTAGCTGCGAACGGTTTGTCCTACAAAACTCTGGGTGGTGTCATTCGATTCTAAAAATTCAAAAATATTTCAAATTGATAAAAAACAAACCTTTAAATAGAAAGTGTTTGAGCAAGGGCGTTTTGAAAATGTCAGCCTCTAGTTTTCAACCCTTAGAAGTGACCCACATCAACTAAAAGCTTCGCGGCACCACTAGACCCTGAATGTATCCCATGTATCAAATTTCATAAAGTCGGTCCTTGATAACTAAGGAAAGTGCCGTGGACTGCGAACGGACGGCAACATTTTTATTCGTTTTTCGGAGTCTATATACCTACAAATTAATCAAATACAAATTGATCAAATGAACTTTCTTTTTCTCGGTCGATTCCTAAAGTTCAATATTGAAATTATTAAACCAAAATAACCATGAAAATACCTACAGTATAAACGAACAATATCCCATTAAAATATCCAGCAGTGCAAAACTAGAGCAATTGTGTACAATTGCACGTTGCTCAAAATGTTCTTATGTATCCATTTCTCTTCTCTACAGCATGCATGGCTAACTTATCGAATTTAATAATTTTGGATGTGATGTTTGGAAGTATTTGGTTCAGGAATGGTTTCGCTTTCAACTTGTGCAACGCAAGGTTAATAGTTGAGTATCTTACTATTTCGAATCAGATACTACTAAGAATTGATTATCACGATCCAAATCAGTTTAACTTCCTAACATTTCATCATCAAGTTTCTAAATGGCTGAATATCAGAAATTACCTAGTTTGATAATGATCAATTGGGCCGTTTGAGGGGTCCGGTGTGGTCGTGGGCGCATGGGCCCGCATTCTTCGGTGGTGGGGCTCGGACCATCTTCTGCTTCCAATCACCGCCAGGGTTTATGCGTCCGAGGTTTATCGCCCCCCTCGTCAAAACCCTGGGCGGTGAGGCAATGGGAAGCCTTGAGCGACATCATCAGAAGAAATTCTGATCTTCCCTTTGGAAGACAGCTGATGACGCCAGGAATGGCAATCGGACGAAAATCCAACCTGAAATGTTTGTTTGCTTTACATTACTTTATATCAATTGGGCCGTTTGACTGTCATCGGTTTTGCAAAAACGAACACGCCACATTATGGGCAACATCACTAGTAAAATTTGATTCATACGTTGAGATTATTTAAGAATACGAACGATGCAAAACTTCCACTCAATATCGATCCAAACGTTTGCCGTTCGAAGACAATTGCTTACCTGCTGCATACAGTATCTAAAATATTCTCATTCAGTTCTCCACAGTCAAACATACTGTACGAGCGTATCAGGTTATCTTTTCAGATGTTTGGTAATCTGAACATACGAATGAACAGACGATCAAATTTAAATACTGGAATGTTCTGTGCCATGAAAATAGGCATTAAATTAAAAACTAACTCCTACGAGGAGGTAGATACTGACTGGAGGTCAGTTTTCAGATCATTTTGTTACCGGCATTGGTCACTATTGAAAGAACTAATTTTCATTATTGGTGAAACAGTCACGTACTCTAGCGATTTTTGAACCAATCACAACTATTCGAATGAAGCAACAATGATTCCTCATAATCACTGGTAATCTGAACAGCCTAGTAGTCAAATCCTCTCTTACGACCACCAGGAATAGCTGACTCCTTTGAATATAGAAATCGAATAGCAATAAATAATTATCGATGTAAACTTTGCTTGCATTGCACCGTCAGGGAGCATTTTGTCTCAATCCGCAATATTCCATTCTTGTTATCGTAAAAATCTGCTCTCGATAAGAGAAAGAGAGGAACAGGCAATCCCATTTCACGTAAAAAGATTTCTCGCAATGGGAAGGAAGCAAAAAGAATTTTAATAGTGGGACTATTATTACTCTTTCGGGAGAGGCTTCAGCGCGATAAAAGCTCTAAGCGATTGCATATTTTACCATTTGAAAAACTAATGGGGTATCATTGGAAGGCGATCGCTCGTAGAGACTTTCGGGATCGAAAGGTTTTTCAATAGAGGGGAGTAACCATTGCTCCATTAACTCTTCAGAACCCCTTGGCTGCCCGTAATATCCTTTCATTCGGAAGATTTTCATGGCGTCTGGTACCAAGAAAAGAGCTGAAGCTTATCGGATCTTCTCTGAAGGATTTGCCCCTGATGGATACTCCGAAACAAGGCTCTCATGATTTTTTGATCTCGAGTAGGTACCATGATAATTATCATCACGAGTACCTACCATAGGAGTCCAATAATCCGCTGGAATAAGACCTTATCGAAAGCCAACGACAACAAGCATTTGGTTATCTATATTCCAATATTATGAAAGTACTATCACTAATGAGTTCCTCCCTACTTCAGTGGAATTTTATTATGATACGAGGAATCGAGATGAAACTCGTCGAGCGAGACGCAAAGTAAAACATGGCTTTTGCGCAACGGAATATATTTCTTTGAATTTATATTATACAATCGAGATAGTGAGATGATGATGATCTCTGTCGATTTTGGTTCTCTGTTTCCAATATTAAATTTGGTACAGATGCGCTTGGCTCAAAATTTTCTTCACTTTTGCTTCCGAGTTTACCAAGTTAGCGGAAGCTTCGTTTTCACTTTTCAAGGACGAGAAAAAAAAGATCCAAAATCAAAATTTTCACTCGCGTTTTGCGTTTCAGACCTTGCTGAAGAATTTTGGTTCCGTGTCTGTGTGTCTGTCTGTCTGTCTGTCATGAATTCCTTGTAACGCCCATAACTATACGAAGCTATTTTCCGGTTTCTATGAAATTTTCAGGGATTGTGCGGGTTGGTGTGTAGACGGTCCCCTAAGAAAATCAACATCCTCAGACTGACAGAAGCGACTGCGCATGCGCAAACGTGAATTTCCTTGTAACGGCCATAACTTCCAAATTTTCTACCCGAATTTGATGAAATTTTCAGGGATTATGCAGATTAGGTTTAGATGGTCTTCAACGAAGATCACCACCTTCGGAATGACAGTAGCCGCTGCGCTTACGCAAACGTGAATTCCTTGTAACAGCCATAACCTCCACATTTTCTACCCGATTCCGATGACATTTTTAGAGATAACGCGGATTAGGTTGTAGATGGTCCCCATCGAAAATCAAGGCCTTAAAAATTGCAGAAGCCTCTGCGCATGCGCATATGTAAGATCCTCGTAACAGCCTTAACATTTACATTTTTCATCCGAATTTGATGAAATTTTCTAGGATTGTCCAGATTAGCGTGTAGATGGTCCCCTATGAGGGTAGTGAAAGGTATTCAGAGATTGGTGTTTTGAGATTAACTACTGTGCATCGGATATATGTGCCACACCCACTTGGCAGAGGCTTTTTGCTTGAGATTGCCATTTTGGTTAATAATTTCTTCTAGGTGCCATAGCCATCACTATGGGAGTAAGAAAATATTTTAGTCATCACAAACGTTTAGCTGAAGACGCTCTCCTTTTGTAATTTCGTGGGCTCTACTATCAAAGAAGACGAGAAAAAAATATGCTCAATAGAAATGAATACGTGGTCATGAATATTTTATTGAAGTAACGCATGTTCGGAAGTGGGGGTAATCGATCGGAAAAAGTTAAGAAAGATTGAGTAAGTAGAAAACCAACTATGCCCCTACTTGAGGACTCCATGACTACAGAGAGCACACAACTCCAACAATGAAATAATATAGCAACCAATTTCGTGAATCGATTCGAACGGTCTTGAGGTGTCAAGTCGCTTCATCTGAAAGGAAGCATTAGCAAATAATGATGAATGTTTCTCGAAGATAAATATACCACCTACTCTACAACAAGACACGTGGACATTTTACAGTAATGAATCTAAGGTATGAGTGGGGCACCCGCTGTTATACAAGTAGGTAATCAGTACCTATATAAAATTTGTATACCCGCGGGTGCCCCACTCATACCTTATATTCATTACTGTAAAATGTCATTCATTACCGTGAAATGTCATTCATTACTGTAAATTTTCATTCAATACTGTAAAATTTCATTCATTACTGTAAAAATTTATTATTTAATAATAAATTTATTATTAAATAAATAATAAATTGAATTATAAATTATGTTATAATGTATTATAAATATACATAAATTATAAATTTAATAATACAAATTTAATAATAAATAATTACTGTAAAATGTCATTAATTTCTGTAAAAATGTAATATTTAATAATAAATCTTTGTGTAATATTTTGCAGCGTTTTATGTTCGATTTTATCATTCCTTTCAACGAAAAAGTATTAAATTTTGATTTGAGGGAGGAGGGATGGTAAAGTTTTCGTTTCATGCACGATTCCAAAGGTTCATCAGGTTCACTGAAAACGGTAAACCAAAATAGCGGTTCTGCCGTAGTCCTCTGGACCCCAACTACCCTCAACCTCTCAAACACACACTTGCTTTCCCCTCTAGCCACTGAAAACCCCTTCCTTCTCTCTTATACACACACTTGCTTCTACTTCTATACCCACTGACCTTCCCATCATAGATCAAAGCTACCCTCTTTCAAACTTTCATATTCTCCCTTAACTACACATATTTCATTTTATTCATTCATACAAATATTCTGTTTTTGTAATGAATAATGTTGCTGTTTAATTATCCCAAACATTTGTGTCAAGTTTTTTTTTTTTAAAGTTTCAAATAGGTACTACTTTTGTATTTTGCCACTGTAATGCTGTTCATGCAATAAAGTTAAATATTATGATAAGAAAACAAAGACTGAGAAGGAATATGGAGTGTAGCTAAGGGATAGGGTGGTGGAAGTGTGTATACGAGAGAAAGGAAACTAGGGATCTAGTCAGTAGCTAGAGGGGAAGGGACTAGTGCGTATGAGAGAGTGAGATATTTGAGTTAGGGTAAGTAGTTTGGGTTAAGAGAATTACGCCAGAACCACTATTTTTCACCCACTGATCTGCTATTTAGAGGAGTCAAGAAAAAGATACAAAATTGTTTATAAAAACCGGTCCAGTTTAATAACAGTTGCACACAATTGTGCACTTCTGACAATTTTCTAAAGAAGCGCACATGAAAATGAGAACATATATTTCCTAAGATGAAATCGCTCGATTTTGAACTGGTGCGAATAAAAAGTCTAATGTTCATTTCAAAAAACTGCTGAAAATTTTCAAAGAAAATCAATCTGCTGGAGCTACGGCATTCACTTTGAATAATCAACTTAATTCAACACAATGGGGTTTTCCAGTAAAATTTTTAAAATTTTTTTTTTTTTTTCAATTAGGGAAGCTAATAAAAATTGAAGATTTGAACGGTGGCAGCAGGGTGTGACGTAGCAAGTTGAGTGACGTATAAAGTTGCTCACCTGTAAAAAACTATCTTTGAAGAAAGTATCCATGCACAGAGAAGAGATAAATTCTTTTTCTGAGGGAAATAATCAAATAAAATATAAAACAGAACCGACTGCCCGATTGCAGACAGCTGGCGTAGGTTACGCTAGCGATTGAACTGTAAAGTAACGTTATCTGAAATGAGCTTCTCTTGGATACTAAAAAATACTACAATACTATAAAATACTACACACACACGCCCACGGCGTAAGTGTGTGTGCGTTCAGGCAGGCCCGCCTAGTGATATCTTCAATTAACTTTCCTACCACATGTTATTGTAACATTGGGCAACAAGTTGGAGTATGTATGTTCCCAATGGTACTGAATCCAAATTTGAGGTCAAAATTCTGAAGTTCCGACCTACCGAAATACCTCATTTCCAATCGTTTTGGTGTACCTACAGCATTGAAACCAGCTACATACTCGCTGCATACAAATTATGGCCTCAAAAACATTATATTCTGTATGGTGTCCATGATGTTGTTCATAGAGGAGCTATGAGACAATCCTTCCAAATCGGTGGACTTCGTGCCGAGTTACCAGTGCCTAGTAGGAAATGAATAGTGCAGAATTGTGGGAGTTTCCCATTGATGTTCACCATCCCCTTGAACTATCGCGAAACAAGAAATAAAAAATTGTCGGGCGAGAGTACAGGCGGAACTGGTTTGAAGAGGACATTCCAAAATCATCGGAAAAAACCGAGGGGTGTGGACAAGTTCCCAAGTGAGCTCTTCAATTACACCTGATTGGCCGGGTTCCTCCAACACGGCTGATTGTCCCCAACTCCTAACATATCTTGGTCACGTTCTCTATCCCACACGGACAAGCCCGAGGGAATTTTTCTACTACACGATGCAATTAATGGGACACGCTAGATCTCGACAGTTTTTTTCCGAATTGTTTCTTTATTCTGTCATGGTGGATGTTCTGATATTCTGGAAAAACACCCACCTCGACCATCATTAGTCATATAAATAATGTTCTTTCATCATAGTGAAATGAAAGAGAAACAAAACTGACGATGGATTCAGCAGCTCCCTACAGTTTATTACAAGGGGATGTGCCATGCTATTCATTAACTTTTATGGAGAAAATATTGCACCATCACATTTTTTGATCTAACAGAGTCTAAATTACGTCCGGAGTTCAATTCTTCTCCCGAGCTGAATCAACAATTTACTTTTTTAAAGTTTCATTTCCATCGCATCGGTTTGAATTCCATTATTAAAGTCATGATTGACGCTTCGAATTAACAGCGATTTTATACTAAAAATGAGTTTATACTCAATTTTATACTTATACTTATACTCGATTTTATACTATTTTTTATACTTTTACTTATACCTATACTCGATGTTATGCAATTTTATACTATTTTATACTATTTTATACAATTTTATACTATTTTATACTATTTTATACGATTTTATACTATTTTATACGATTTTATACTATTTTATACTATTTTATACGATTTTATACTATTTCATACGATTTTATACCATATTTTATACTTATACTTATACTTATACTTATACTCGATTTTATACTCAAAATGATTTTTTTGCTCATAAAAAGACGAATAATAAAGAATTTTATAAATAAAGAATAAAGAATAAATAAAGAATTTTATACTATTTTATACTATATTTTATACTTATACTCGATTTTATACTCAAAATGATTTTGTTGCTCATAAAAAGACGCGATATTTTATATTTGAGTAATGAGAGGTGAAACAACGTCTGCCCACTTGGTGTAGTTAAATATCTTCTTCGTATTCATAACACGACTGTATGGATGATCTGATCCTTGGAGATCATCGAAATGTCGACTCGAAATAAAATAAGTCAGTGTAGTAAGTAGTACTAACTAGTAAGTACTATTTCTGCACAGTGACCATCGAACTGACCATAATCATATTCTTAAGTCACAATTCAAAGTGGTGTTCAATAATTATTCGTGGCAATGCATCCATTGTTCATAAATCAAAATCTTCAAGTTCGTTTTTAAAATCCAAAAATCGAATTAGGTAAAAAAAAAAAAATCCGTCCGTTAGTGTTTGTAACTTTTAAGGGTTGAAAAATATGGATTGTAATTTTCAAAAGCGCCCTAGCCCGAAAAATCTCGGAATAGGGATATTGTTCTTTTACCAGTTAAAATAGTACCTATTGCATTTTTAGGATCGATTGAGACCATATAGAGCTCTGTAGGACAAACTATTGGCTCCCTACGAGAACTTAAGGTTTGCACTTACAATAAATCAGAATCACGAGTGTGAATCGCGAAAGAGGCCTAATATCTGTTCAAATTTTAGCCGACCAAAATATGATCGTTGGAGGTTCCTTTGCGTTGTACTCAGTTTTGCGTTTTTAGCGACCATTATTCAAATTTTCTAATGAAGGCACCCATGACTTTTCATTTCTTCGAATTGAGTTTCTTCAAAATAAACTTGATTGGGATGCTAAAATATGGTTGGAAGGTAGTAGCAATGGCAAATATGTGTTCTTTGGATGCGAGTGATTTATAAAGAAGAATAATAAACCTTTGTGTAATCATTTGCAGCGTTGATTTACCTAGTTTTCATAATCCAAACTTGATTACGCATCTTCGTTCTCAAGACCCAACTAATAGCCACCAAATTTGTCAATCTACGACTTTGCCTAACGATGCGTACGCCATTCGCTCCCCTTTTCGGTCTATTAACTTACCGAATCTCCCTTTCGACGTAGGAAGAACCACAAAAAAAACTGAACCTCAAAAACAGTAATCTTCCAGTTGTTGTTATAATACGGTTGTATTATTCATGAGCTCTTCGTTCCTTTTATGGCTAACTGCGAAGTTACATTTTCAAAGAACAGTTATTTAGAACTACCTGCCTACATAGTAATTCACTCATGAACTGGCGAAATAGCTCTTCTCATGAATTACTTCTCCTGGCAACATCTTTCTCACGTCAGAACCTTCTGACACCTAACCAACATAATAGTCCCTTTTATGCTAAAACCATGAATGTGCCAAAACTCGAATTTTTTGGTAGGCATCAGCTTTCCTCCACACTATAAAAATACCCCTAGGCTTAACTTGTAACCGTAAAAACATTAGCGGCAATGAGTTAGATTCAAGAACGTGATTTGCACCTGTTTTTCTTTCGTTCGAAAATCATGAATAGAAGCAAGCTAGAAGCACATTCATGAAATTGGCATACGTTTTCAATCGGGGTCTTGGTTACGGAATGATGAATGTACCATGTATGTGCATTAAAATATCTATTATGTAAAAGTATATGTAGGTAAGAAATTTTCTAATAATCAGCAATGTACAGGGGACTGGAAATCGAAATCAAAATGAGTTTATGTTTCTCGAAATTTCAAATGCTTATCTAGTGATGATAAATATAATTAACAAAATAATTTAACCAAATTGATCAAAATTAACTGAGTTAGATAAACAATCGCACAGGCAAATTTATGCAATACCTCCAAAATTCAACTTTTCACTATCTAATCCAATAGTGTCGTTGATGGGGAATAACGTATCAACCCTTAATTTCCCACTTGTTCAAAAAAATAGTGTTTTCAGATATTTTTTAGGAGGGGGGTTATTGTTATTTTAAAAATAAAATACTTACAAAACGTTCTATTCAATTTTGGCTGGATGGAACTAGCAGCTTTTCATTCTAGAACAAATAAATAAAAGAAATAACACAAATAAAATTGTTAGCCCAATAACACCTCCCTGGAAATCTCCTTTAGGAGTATCAGTCAGTCGCCATTCGTTCCTCGATCCGGGCTAGTATTTCTCTCAAGAACCGGCGCTAAAAGTTTAAAAGTTGTACCTTAATTTGAGATTTTCGAAATTCATTAGTGCAGCTGCCTAAGGAATTGATAAACTGAAAGATTACCGCTGGAATCATTTAAAAAACGCTGCAAATCATTGCTCAAAGGTTTATTATTTTCTGTATAGATCACCCTTCTGTTTTGATCACTGGTTCTCCATCAATAGCACCTACTACCATCTGTATTCTCCCTTGACCTTCCCTCTCAAATTTCATCTTCCTGCGTTCAATGGGATTGAAAATGGCTTCGGAGCTCACTCAGCTGATCTGTGATCTGAGGAGTCAAGAAGATCTCCTCGAATGCTGGAGACGCCTGGAAGAGCAATTCCATTCAATAGGATTGAAAATGGCTTTGGAACTCACTCAGCTGAACAGTGATCTGAGGAGTGAAGAAGATCTCCTCGAATGCTACAGACGCCTGGAAGAGCACTTCCATTCAATAGGATTGAAAATGGCTTTGGAGCTCACTCAGCTGATCAGTGATCTGAGGAGTGAAGAAGATCTCCTCGAATGCTGGAGACGCCTGGAAGAGCACTTCCATTCAATAGGATTGAAAATGGTCTCGGAGCTCACTCAGCTGATCAGTGATCTGAAGAGTGAAGAAGCTTTTGAGCAATGATTTGCAGCGTTTTTTACCCACCAACATTTTTTTTACTTACCAACTTTTTTTTACCTACCAGCTAGGTACTACCTACCACACCATACTGGCTTCACACCTTCACAATCAAGTTTATTAGAAAGAACTAAACGCTTCACACTCGATTGGAAAAATAGAAAGCTTCATATGGAAATTTGATTACTGGTTACGCAGAAGGCAAAACTGTATACAAATCGAAGAAATGAACAGCGATCGCATTTTAGTCCGATAAAATTTGAATGGAGATTAGACCTCTTTTGCGATTCACACTCATGATTCTGTTTTATCGAAGGAAAACCTTCAAGTACTCGTAGGGACCGAACGGTTTGTCCTACAGAGCTCCGGGTGGTCTCAAAAATTTTTTTAAATTCAATACTATTCAAAATTGGTGAAAAAACTATACTTTTATTTCGAGAGTTTTCGAGCTAGGGTACTCTTGAAAATTTCAACCCTTAATTTTCACCCCTTAGAAGTGACCTACATCAACCAAAAGCTTCGCGGCACAACTAAACCCCAAATGGAGCCCATATACCAAATTTGAACCAAATCGGTCCAGTGTTGCTAAGAAAAGTGCCGCGTACGGCGTACGGCGGACGGACGGAAATTTTTTTATTCGATTTTCGTATTCTACGTACGTTGAAACGTAAAACATCAAATTTTGAGGGGGGTTAAATTTTTTTTCTTGCTCGATTTCAAAGGCTTATTATTGAAAATAGTAAACCAAAACGAACAATAATTGCTGGAGAAATGTGGGAAAAACAGTTAGTGAATAAACGGGTTTTCCTTCATTTTGCTGGCAACTATTGTTCCTTTTTGATGATTCCAGCGGCAATCTTTTAGTTTTTCAATACCCTAGGTAGATGAACTAATGAATTTCGAAAATCCTTAAGAATGTCAAATATTTATGCAGTGGCCCCCACATCCTGAGGTTTCCAGTAATACACCATCTGCTCTTAAGGTATCCAAAAAGAGACCATTGAAAAATCGAAATTTTCTAGTATTCTTGGATAGTTCAAGCCACAACTTTCTTTTCCTCAACATCTCGGGTTTTTCTGTAAGATTAAAAATTAAATTTGGTAGAATAGTTGCTACAATAAGGTATCCGAACTAATTCGTCAAACAGAACTTTACTGTCGCGGTTCAAGGTAGAGGTGGCTCTGATCATGATATTATCTCAGGGATCGATGTTTTTCTGGTTTTCCTTTTTTTTACACAATAGTTGAAGAATCAAGGTAGCCAAAAGAATATCGGTTTTGACTTAAAAGTGATTGAACAGTGTTGCAGAATACTTAACTAATCGGACTTCCAAAAAATACTTCAGGTCAATAAGGGTTAATGATCCACTTAGCTTGGTATAATATAGTAAACCCATTTAAATTTTAATAGGTATGATTCCACAATATTTACTGCATTCAAGTTTCGGTTAGTAAATCTTATGTTATGCACTAAAATACTTCATAGGTTGTATTGATTTTTTTTTTAATTTTTTCTACTACGATTCTTCAAAGAGGTGGATCATCCATCCTCACACTAACCTCACGGTTCTCAGAAAATTCACACCTCTATTTGTATTTGTCACCGTATTCGTGGCATAACATCATTCTACAAGCTAATGATGTATTCACTGTTCCATCAGCCTTGATGGAGAATCAATGTTCCGAGATGAATTCGCGGGAAGAGGAACCCGTTTTTGCTCAGTTTCTTCGCCGGATTATGTGGGACATTTCTGTTTTTGCCACTTAGGAGATCTGCTCGGCTGACCCTTGGGAACACAAGGGCTTCACGACCGATGAAGGAAGGTTCTGACAGAAAGGACAAGAAAAAATTAGAAGAACGCCAAATGGTCTACCGAGATGAACTCAAGTACTTACTCACCTACGGGAGGGGTGAAAAAACGAACTTATTTGACTTCGTATTCAATTAATTTTATACTGAAAGTCTCTGGGTAGGTACAAATCTAGAATGTGGAACACACGCTGTAATTCCATCATCTATATTATGATCATGGAAATTGTAGTATTTGTTGGAGCAAAAACGACTGAATGCTCAAGTGCGAGTACTAAGTACAATATTGTGAAATATGATTGAAAAAGTTTCTAATAACCAGAAATTTTTCAAAAAGTACCCCGGAAAATCGCTCATCGAAATGTTATAAGAGTCAATTGTACTGGAACTAAATCCCCAATGTCTCCTACATTTCAGCCAAATCGGGGCAATTAGGAAAGAATAGAAGAGGTTGAATTGGGAAAGGTGAATTTTGCGGAATGGGTACCTACCCCGTAAAGTGATAGGAGTTATCTCCGGTTTATACACAAACAATGAGTTTTGGCAGTACTCAGTGGTTTCTGGTCTATCGAATCCTGGTTTCTGGATAGTTCGAAAGTATGAAATAGTTTGAAAGGCAATGTTGCTAGAGTGTTAAGAATCCTCTCAAGGGCTTAGCTTAAAGTACCGCTGACCAGTACTCTAGCCTCTCGCCCAAGAGTCCAATAGCCCATTACATCCATGTGGTAACGCCTGATTCAGGCCCATGTATGCGTCTCCCGTTACCTTAAAATACCTCCCTATCTCAATTTTCATCCTCCAACATGATTTGGACACCTCTTCAGATTTTTTAAGCTCGGTATCTGATTGCTTCCTACTCCCATGTGTTGTACATGTTCTCTCGAGAATGGAAGCGATATATACGACGTCGATCTGCAGAGCCTATTATTGAGATGAGAATACTTTGGAAAATATTTTCAGTTTAATTTCTATTTGCTTATGTTTTAGGAATGAGTAGAGAGGCTAATAACAGAATTTCATGGAAATAACCTTCATTACTTTGTGACCATATGGGTGCAATGAGATCTCTTCACTTTTTTTCTTTTTCAGACCCGGTGTCACACAGTCTTCTCGAAAAACCCAAGACTATCGAGCACCTTAAGGAAAAAACGTCTGCCAAGTGGGTGTGGCTAATAGCTTCCTCGTATCCATAACCCGATAGTATAGATGATCCGATGCATTGTAGTTAATCTCAAAACATAATCTCTATTAACCTTCCACTACCCTCATAGGGAGCCATCTACACGCAAATCTGAACAATCCTGAGAAATTTCGTCGAAATCGGGAGGAAAATGTAGAAGTTATGGCTGTTACAAGGAAATCACGTTTGCGCATGCGCAGCGGCTACTATCAGTCCGGGGAAAATGATTTTCACAGGGAACCATCTACACGCTAACCCGCACAATTCCCGAAAATTTAATCGAAATCGGGCAATAACTTCGTTTAGTATGCCGGTTACAAGGATTTCATGACAGACACACAGACAGACAAACACGGAACCGAAATGGTTCAGAAATGTCTAAAACGTAAAACGCGAGTGGAAATTTCGATTTTGGAGAACTTTTTTTCCAACCTTGAAAAGTGAAAACAAAGCTTCCGCTACCTTGGCAGACTCGAAAGCAAAATACGAATACATTTGGTTCAACGGGTAAAGGATATTGGAAGCCGAAGGTGGTGGCCAGAACACCATCAAGCGATATTCTGCACAAACTCGAAAAATCCATTCGGTTCACCGCTCTCCCTCTGTATTCATGTATAATTGTGAAACAGAACGATTTGAAGTAAAAAGAAGAGAGAAAGAGTGAGAGAGTTCTTTCATGGATAGAATGGAGTAAAAAGTGGATGTGGTTAACCGCTACTTATCTGATTGATGTCTGCATTCAAATCGCATTGACTATTCTTCTTCAATAGGAGCCAAACATCAGTCAGCTCGGATATCGTCGACACTCGAAACTCAACCTGGGAAAAAAAATTAGGGCCCTAATTAGGTATGGGCCTATACGTAAAAAGCCCGGCCCTACCATCAAGATGTCTGAACGTGTGCGTCCAGGTATTCGTTTTGATAATCTAGACCACTTCTAAGTCAGCATGAAAGACAAGGAGAACCGTCGATGTGCTCTACCTAGATGTACCTCCAGCACCTGCACAATGGTTTCAAAGAGTGATGTCGGTCTCTGCATCGATTGGTACCTGTTATTCCACAAAAAATAATTACCTACTTAGGTGGAGTTAAAAAAAACTCCACTAGCAACAAGTAATTTCCATTGTGACAGTCAATTTGTGATGTTACATTTAACAAAAACAGTCATCATAATATTATTATATTAAATTTTATAATTTTATGTTCCTAAATAAATGTAATTTTTAAATACAGCAGACTAGTTTATAGTGTATTTATATTTCTGATTGATGATTATATTTCTGATTATAATCAGAAGGCAATTTTACACTCGACATCCATAGAGGAAAAAATGGGGAGTCGAAGATCCTATTGCACCCATATGGTAACGGCTACGGCTATTTTTGGCAAGTTGGCGGCCCTGAAAATTTTGACAACGGTATTTTCGTCATATTTAGGTACTAATTACTAAGTTTCACGAATATTATGCTGCAATTTGAAAAGAAATAGTTCTGGGACGTAATGAGCTAAGGTAGGAGACTAGTCTCGGTACAGTTAGGACGTTTTTGAATGTTACCCTTTCGTCGAGGTAGGACTGACCATTACTATGTTAATCCCGGAATATAAATCTATATTTTTTTTATTCATGAGTCAGGACATCGCCATTATGCAACTCGTGTGTTGGCTAGTGTATCTGCACCCCTAAAGAAAAGGTTCCACGCCACAAAATGTTCGAACGCCTTATATTCCCAACGCTATTACGTCAAATCGAACACTTACTTCCTTCTACGCAGTTTGGGTTTCGAAACCTCCACTCTTGCCCCTGGCAACTACATAGGGTCTTGGATCACATACTCAATGCTTACTAGACAAAAGTGATAGACCTTGGGATGTATCTTGATGCTGAAAAAGCTTTTGACAAGGTTTGGCATAGTGGATTATTGGCAAAGATCAAACCATACCTATCAGATACCTATTACCGAATCCTGTACTCATTTTTAGAAGATCGCACATTTAAGGTGAGCGTGAATGGAGCCACGTCGAACAAAGCAACAATCTGCTCAGGAATTCCACAAGGTAGCGTACTAGGTCCCCTCCTGTACATTTTCTATCCGCACGATCTCCCCGAACTGGACAACACCCTCACAGCTCAATTCGCCGACGACGTGGCAATCTTGGTCAAAAGTGAAACAGGAGAGGAGGCCTCGCTCAAACTCCAACAGGCGGCATCGTCGATCTCAGAGTGGGCAAACAGGTGGAGAATCAAAATCAATCCAAGCAAGTCCACCGTAGTACCTTTCACTTATAAGCGAAACTACGTTATTTCACCAGTCACGATAAATGATTAACCTTTAAGCCAAAACTCCTAAGTGACGTACCTGGGCGTAACATTGGACAAGCGCTTAACGTGGAAAGACCACATCACTTCCTTGACCACCAAGATCAGGAATCGCATTCAGCAGTTGTCACATCTTCTCAAATGCCAAAAACTGTCCCTGCACCTAAAAATGCTGATTTACCGAGTATTAATCCGCCCCATATGGCTCTATGGGAGTGGCCTATGGTGCTCTGCATCCTTAACCCAAATAAAGAGAGTACAAGTATTACAAAATAGGATCCTCAGAATGATAACAAACGCCCCGTGGTATAGGGGCCTATAAGAAATGAGGAATTGCATAAAGACTTGGAAATCCCCACAGTTCATGATTATCTAGTCGCTGCATACCATGATATGCATAAAAAAAAGCCCCTAATCACCCAAACCCTCTCATCAATGGAATACCTGAGCAACGACCACCACCAAGACACATGAGGCGACTCAAAAGAAGACACCACGCTGATAACGCCGATGGCTTCAACTGAACTCTGGCTTTATTTGTTCATCCATACAAGCAACTATAATGGCCTACATACAACCTTACATACCTTACATACTTACTCTTAGTCTAACCTTTATATCTATTTATTAATAGCTATATTATTTAATGAACCACAATTTGGTTCCCTGTGTAGGCTCCTAAGCGAATGCGCTTGAGACTGGTTGTTAACACCCCATGTGAATCATGCCTCGGCATGCTATACGACATGTATATATATATATATATATATATATATATTCATACATTATAGTGCATTGCACAAGACTGATACAATTTAAAAAAAAAAAAAAGTCTCCTTCACATTTTCTAGTTTCGGAAGTCTTGAAGTGACCTCTGTCCCGAAAGATTTTCTAGCATTTGAAGCGAGGAAGTGAAACCCGCGTCATTATGATATAATATAGGGTGTAGTCCCAGTCAGTATACAAAGTTGGTAAGTAAAGGTAAGCTAGTGATAAATTTCGGATATAGACCCTCGATACTGTTCTGAAAATGAGTTTTTTGCGAGTTTCAACGTTAACCAAGAATCTAGGTAACTCGAACCAATCTGTCCTCCGAAAAACTTGGTTCGTAAACCAAATTACTTTTGCAGGCTTTAAAGGTAAAAGTGAAGGCACCAGGAGCCCTTTCATTATGCAAAGGTCGACGGGGCTCGGTCGGCACGTTCTCACTCCGACCCCGCGAGGAAAATAATTTTGTGGTTCACGATCCCCTGTGGTTTTTTCGGTTCCGCGATTCGACAACAGCCTGGGAATCCCCTGAGGGACCGAGCACGACGTCGGTTTGAAGGCAATTCATCAGGGAAATTCATCAGAACCTTCGGCTTTCCACCGAATTTTCTCTTCGATGGTGAAAAAGAAAGAAAAACGAAGCCCGCGTAACTCACTCGAATGTGACTAATTAGCACGACTCGATCGGTGCTCCGATTTTCGAACTGAAAACGAGGGAAAGGTTGATATTTAGGGAAGCACGTTAATTTGATCATGAATGATAAGTAAAGACCGCGGACGATGAATAGATAACCCCATTCCAATCATCGTTTGTGAGTCAACTCACAAGTTGAAATAAGCTGCTTGGTGAACGAACTGTGAACCTGAACAGGTATAAAATGTGCAAAATATTATTAAAAGATTGATTATAACTTTATTGATTTGTCAAACCAAAGTTTTCGTCATGAGTTATTTTCGAAGTACTATATTTCCCGATTGATAATTTTGCCTCCGAATCCACCTTGGAAGCTGAAGCATTATTTTCACTTTTGGTCATAGAAAGAAGAAATTCGTCAAAATCAAAATTGTTACTTACTTTCTACTCTCTTTTGAACAATATTGGTTCTGTTCCTATATCTCAGTGTGCCTATCATAGGTCTAGGGTCATGGGAGACGTGGTAGACATGATATAACATCCATCCAATTTGATGACATGATCCAGCTTGAAGATATTCCCCTGACATAGGTAGTACTTTAATGGTGCTTTGAAATTTAAAAATCAACGGATCAATGGTGGATAGCCACTGCGTAAACGCAGAAGTTAAATTCCCGTAACAATGATAACGCCTAATGTTTTCATCTGATTGGAAAAACTTGATGAATTCCCCATTTATCATCACAATCATGTTTTGTATCATAGGGCATGTTATGTACCACAATCACTTGGCAGAAAATTTATTTTTGACATTTTAATTTCATTCTCATGGAAAATTCCACGCAGATTTCCTATAAAATATCAATCACAACTACTTATTGATATGTGGTATAGCCAATTTTCATTTTGAAATAGGGATACTATCAACACTTCACGCTGATACGTTGTGTCACGAATATCAAACTGTGAAACCTCCAGAAAATATTTGAAAAATTAAATTATGAATTCGAAGACTCTTGGACAACGATGTTTTGCTGGTAATTTCTGCCAAAATAAAATTGACGGTGAATATTGCGCAAAAATATGATTGGAAGGTACCTAGTTGTAGTGGAAAAGCCTTGCTCTTTGCAGTTGAGTGATCTATACATAAAAATAATTGGATTCTAAGTACCTTCAAACGTGAACCAGAAAATTTTGAGGGAGGGATACACAATTTTTTTTGGTCGATCCTAAGGTTTATTATTAACAAATAAATCAAAATTTGGCGGCACTTTCCATAGTTACTATGGACCTATTTTGTTGAAATTAGGTATATGGGCTTCATTCATTCGGGGTCTGCTTGTGCCACGAAGCTTTTGGTTGATGTCAGTATAAGGTCACTTATAAGGGTCGAAAAATAAGGGGTGCAATTTTCAATACACCCTAGCTCAAAAACTATGAATTTGTTATTTCAAAATAGTATTGAATTTTTAGAATCGAATGAGACCACCCATAGCTCTGTAGGTCCAACCGTTCGCTCCCTAAAAAGTTGAGCGTTAGTCTTTCGATAAATCAGAAACACGAATGTGAATCGCAATAGTGGCCTACACTCCGTTCAAATTTTAGATGACCAAAATGCGATCGCTGTTCGTTTCTTCGAATTGTACTCAGTTTTGTGTCCTTAGCAACCAGTAATAAAATTTCCTAATGAAGGCACCCACAACTTTTCCCTACTTCTTCGAATTGAGTGAGAATGGTTCATTTCTTCAAAGACTACTTGATTGTGAAGCGAAAATATGGGGAAAATGCGCATTTACCCCTCAAAATAACTGTGCTCATTCCAACTTCCTCTTTGCGGCTGTTAAATACGGTAATTTTCGAGTGCCTTTTTAGGTTACTTCTTGCAACTACCCTCCAACTTTTGAGAACAAATTCAAAACTTTGGTTCGCAACTGGCCTTCTTGGACTCCTCTATCCACATCTCTTCTTAGAAACTTCTGCTCGGTACGGATATTCACTTCTGATGTTCAACCTCTCATTTGAGGGGCATTAGATCATGAAGATCGAGCCTTAGTCCTATCTCTATGCACGGGACTAATTAATATTTTGTCATCGCAAACACGAGCCGGGTTCATTGGGTTTTCAGTTGATTGCGAATAATAGTCTTCCTGAAATGTCGTGCGTTGATGAACTTGCGTCTCCCAGAGTTCTCAGTTCTAATCCAGCTTTGCTGTATGAAGACGGGAAAAGGGGTCGCTGAAGTGGTTATGAATGAATACTCGTCCCAAGAAACGAGTATAATACCTGCCGCATTAATATTCAATGGTACAAATGAAAAGCCTCTTGATGAACCTTCAAAAGGAGGCTCACATTGGGCGATTTGAATCTCACGCGTGCCCGAATAATTAGCGGATGAATGGTAGGTAAGGAGGAAGAGCGGGAAGGAAGGGGATGTACGGTAAGATGGTAATGGAATATGCAGGAGGGATGGGGGGGGGAGTTAAATGCGCCGTATTCATTCATTATTATCAACGTTGAGCTGCTGAGGTTCCCTCGCTACTCCGATAAATTCGACGGAGTTTGTCGGGCGGATAATTAGGAAGATGCTTGTGAAATGCGGGCTGAATCTTAGAAATCTAGATTTTCTTACCGATATCATACGTCTGGTATGAGGAAAGTGTAAACAAAAACAACGAGTAAGAAGTCTTTGTAAATAAATTATGAGATATCTATTAGCTATCAATCCAGGGTAGCAACCTATGATATATTGCAACATCTCCATTATTCTTCATGAGAATACGTTTGAAGCAGTCTACAAATGAACCTGAAGTTCCACAATTTTTCATATTATATTGTTGGTTGATCCTTAACATTCGAAGGTAAGAAGAATTTATAATCGTGCCTCATGCTATGTTTTCGAAAAACTTTGGTTCCTTGTCTGTATGTGGTCGATCCTTGACTCAGGCTTAGCTGTCCAAAATAACGGTTCATTAACGGTCTTGTTGATGATTTTTTTTTGGATTTTTGCCAGTAACCTCGATTTTTAAAAAAAATTATGTCATCACCATTGGGCCAATTGTGACGTCAGCGATTGAACAAAGGTCTTGTTGCTAGTCAAAAATAAATTGAAAATTTACCGTAAATGGGGGTTACTTGAGTAAAAATCTGAGGTTTTTCCTAACTACCTACCACAGGAAAAAGTAATTTATAATATCAGATATTATAAACAGATTCTGATATGAGAACTAAGGCCTGTGAAGACGACACAAGATTTTGTCACACACACAGACACGGACATTCACCTATGGTTTTTTCGCGGGTTTGGGTTCAGAATGGTCGAAAACGGATTACTGTGTGGTTTTTTTCCTGTAGAGTGTTGTCCAACCTTACCTCAGATCTATCGCATAAGAACGCCCAAGTCTTACTGTGGGACGTCTTAAAATTTAACGTAGTAAATATTCTTAATAAGAATGTTTAATTCTTTGGAGCCATAAGCTACTGATGAAGCATCACATTTTTCTATGAATAGCAACAAAAATGGCTTAAAAGGGAGGAGAAAAAGAATGATTCACTCAAGTCTTTATGATTTATTGAGTACTCACTTCTCAAAAGTAACAACTCTAGTACGTCATAAGAGAAATACTGAGACACCTTACGAGCTACAATATAATTTTAGGCCCCATAGATGTCTCGATAAAGACTTCAACTGGACTTCAAATGCGTTGAAACTTGGCATGGCTGTGAGACAATGTCTGTTGTTTGAGTTAGTTCACGTTGTTGTGAGGGATTTTCGACTATCGATTGCTCCTCTGGCTTTCATTGTGACTCCAACCAGCCACCCAACTAAGATTCCAGAGAACGTTGATCGAAATTCGAAGCACCACGTCCGCTATTCTGATCTCCAGACAAGATGGGAAGCGTGAAGATCGACTGACGGGATGCGGACCCGGGAGAGCACTACAATGTAGGGAGAGTGTGGGATGGACGCAACGGGTCAGATTGGTCCGGGGGTGGAGGGTTTCGGGTAAATAGTGTGCCCGAGTAAGACCATTATCGGTAGATTACACCAATTTCCTGGTCCCTCCTAAGCCGCCCGTCTTCTATTAATTCCAAGTTGGACCACTTTGTTAGCCAACCCGTTGTCTAACGTTAGGTTCAATGTATCTCCTAGAGGAACTCGTGCTTTACAGCGATTCAACTAATAGGTTGCGGCCTCTAAAATGAGCAGATTCTGGAGTTCATTCAAACAACACCACATCACACCTTTGCATTAAAATAGAAACTGTACCTAAGCGGATGATCCTTCTAAAACTTAATATTTCGACAATTTTTGTTAGGTAAAAATTTTATGATTATATTTTTTATCGATTATTTTTGATTTACTGCAACCCATCTTGTACTTTTGGTACCGTGAAAATTCGAGAGGTCATTCTAATTGGTCCGAGCTTACCTAGGTAGAGGAAGCAAGGAAAGAAGGGGCTTTTGACAGGTTGTCCAAAATCAAAATTTCAATTGACGATTCCAAAAGGCACTATATCCGTTCTTGTCGAAACCATACAGGGTGTCTCAAAACTTGTTAATTCCCCTGCTAAAATCGTAAAGTTACGAAAAAAAATCTACCTTATTCAATCTATGTATAATTAAAAACGCTGCAAATCATTGCCCAAGGGTTTATTATTTTCTGTATAGATCACCCTTCTGTATAGATAACTGGTTATCCATCAGTAGCACCTACCACCATCTGTATTCTCCCTTGACCTTCCCTCTCACATTTCAGCTTCCTGCGTTCAATAGGATTGAAAATGGCTTCGGAGCTCACTCAGCTGATCAGTTACATGAAGAGTGGAGGAGATATTCTCGAATGCTGGAGACGCCTGGAAGAGTACTGGATCTGGCTGGTTAAGTATTCCCATTTTTCGCCAGCAGTTATTGTTCGATTTTGATGATTCCAGCGGCAATCGTTTGGTTTTCCAATTCCCTAGCTGACTGGAGAATGGGACTTATATAAAAGACACCACTCTGAATATACTAAGGCACTAAGAAGAGCAAAAAGGTTCCTGGAGGAACTACTGTGAAGGATTGGAAGAGGTCTCTGCAGTAGCCAAATTGCAGAAAGTTCTTTCCAAGGATAGGCCGAACCAAATTGGTTTACTTCAGAAGGCAGATGGAAGTTATACAAATGACGTCAAGGAGACTCTAGAACTCCTAATGGGAGTGCACTTTCCAGGCTCCGTCGTTGTACCAGGGGACCATTGGCCCCATGCTCAGGACACAGAAGAAGATATATACCTGCCGAACCGAAGAGTCCTAAAGCGAGCAAAACAAATATTTACTTCCAATAAGGTTAAATGGGCGATCAAATCGTTCCAACCTTATAAGTCTCCAGGTGGCATTTTTCCAGCTCTTCTTCAGCAGGGACTGGAGATGCTTAGCCCAAAAATTCTTAAGACTTATATAGCTAGCTATTCCCTAGCATACATACCTAAGGTATGGAGGAAGGTGAGGGTGATGTTTATTCCAAAGGCTGGAAAATCCTCCTCAACACAGCCTAAATCGCAGAGACCCATCAGCCTCACCTCTTTCCTCTTGAAGGAAATGGAGAAAATCATTGGCCAGATGATCAGGGATGATCGTCTCAGCAAGAACCCTATTGCAAAGGACCAGCATGCCTATCAAAAGGGTAAATCAACTGAGACTGCTCTCTCAGACACTGTCTCACTGATTGAAAGGGCCTTGGAATCAAAAGAAGTGGCCCTCTGCTGTTTCCTGGACATAGGGGGTGCTTTCGATAACACCAACTATGTTTCACTGGAAAGAGCAGCTAGAAACAAAGGGATCGAAGACCCTACTAACCACTGGATCAAAGCTATGTTGATCAGTAGGGTGATTACTACCACACAGGGCGGGGCGAGCATCACTGTTCTAGCTAACAGAGGTTGCCCGCAAGGAGGGGTTCTTTCCCCACTGCTCTGGCTGTTGGTGGTTGACGAGTTGCTTGAAACTCTAACTCGTGCAGGTTTTGAGGAAATAGCCTACGCGGATGATCTTAACATAATAGTTAGGGGCAAATTCGACTGTGTCGTATCAGACCGAATGCAGTGTGCTCTGAATATCGTCCAAAAATGGTGCTCTGACCAAGGGCTTCATGTTAACCCAGAAAAGACCACCATTGTTCCCTTCACGAACAGAAGGAAACTATCTCTGAAAACCCCCTATCTTCATGAGCAGAGGATTTCGTTCTCCAATGAAGTTAGATATCTGGGGGTTGTGCTAGACCATATATTCATGTGGAACAAGCACCTAGAGTATATCCTAAACAAAGGAACACGAGCATTATGGGCTTGTCACAGAATGCTCGGAAAAACATGGGGACTAACGCCTAAAATGACCTCCTGGTCATACAAAGCGATTGTCAGACCCATGGTCATCTATGCCTCAGTTGTATGGTGGCAAAAATCAAACCAGGCTACATCTATGCTCCAGCTAACCAAACTACAAAGGCAAGCACGCCTTGGTATATCTGGAGCAATGAGTACCACCCCTTCAGCAGCACTAGAGGTTCTTCTTGACCTCACCCCTCTACATATCTTTGTTCAGAGGACAGCCTTCCTGGGGGCTATCAGAATGCTGCACTCGGGAAAACTCAAACTCCCCGCTCGTAAAGGGAGCCACCTGGAAATACTGGACCAAGTCCACACCGATCCAGTGGTCAAGTCAGTCCCTGACACTATGTCAGAGAGAATGAACTTTTACCTACTCTTTAGAGTGATCATTAATGATCGTGAATGCTGGAAAAGAGGCACGCCTCAATATGAACCAGGTTCACTTCTGTGGTACACAGATGGGTCTGTGATGAATGGAAAAGCTGGCCTAGGGATCAAAGGCCCAAATTTCAGCCTAACTAAACCCCTAGGAACAACAGCGACCATTTATCAGGCTGAAACCCATGCCATAGAAATATGCGCACGAGAGATCGCCAAAAAACGACTCAAAGGTGCGAGAATTTACATAATGTCTGATAGCCAGGCAGCCCTAAAGGCCATTGCAGCCTACTCAATAACATCAAGGCTAACCTGGGATTGTCTGGACTCCCTAAAGGCTGCGGCTCGGGGCAATAAGTTAACCTTGCTCTGGGTCCTTGGCCATGAAGGAGTAGATGGCAATGAAGAAGCCGATCGACTCGCTAAGCAGGGATCGGAATCCCAATGTTTTGGTCCTGAACCCCTACTCGGGGTTACCAAGAGCTTCATTACTCAACAGGTCCAAAAATGGGAGGATAGCAAGAGAGCTGCGTACTGGCGCAACACTCCAAAGCAGAGGCAAGCCAAGCAGCTAATCACCATCTCCAAAAAAAGAGCAAAAGCTCTGCTGTCGCTAAGGAGGAAGGACCTTCGTACCATTGTGGGTCTCTTGACTGGCCATTGCCTCCTGAGATACCATCTCAACAAGATGGGCAAGGCCAGGACAGTTGAATGTCGGCTCTGCTGCGAAGGAGTCGAAACAACAGAACACATCCTCTGTGAGTGTCCTGCTGTAGCATCTACCAGATTCCGGCATTTTGGTAAGGGTACTCTTGTCCCGGCCGAAATTGCTCGGGAAACGCCCGAAAAACTTCTTCACTTCGTGAAAGAAGAGGTTTTCAAACGGGCACTTAAGTGAAAAAGGGAATCCTGTCACAATAGATCAAACTTATGGTCTAAGTGACTAAGGGCTAAGACCCCGTCCCAATAATGTAAAAAAAAAAATAAAAAAAAATCCCTAGCTAGATGCACTAACAAATTTCAAGAATCTTTGAAAATTTCTAATTTAGGTACAACTTTTGACTCTAAGCGCCGGTTCTTGAGAGAAATACTAACCCGGAGCGAGTTACAAATGGTGACCGACTGAAACCCCCTCAACACTATTTCACGGAATTTAAATGTTATCAGACGATCGGGAGCTACTGCGGTGTATTTCGTATTTTTCGATGTTCTCCTATAAAATCCGAAGAGACATGAAGAAAAAGCACCCCCCCTAAATTCGTCATAATTTTGAGGAAAACATCAAAAAAGATGTACCTAGTATCACTATTGGTCTAAGTGTGAGATGGACCATCTGGTGGTTGTCAACCCGAAGAACAAGATAGAAATTCTTACTTCATGGTTTAGTATAAACTATTTATTCCAAATGAACTTTCAAAAATGTTAGACTCTCATTCAAAAATTTGGGGTGAAACTGAGCAAATACCTGAAGAAGCTTTGGCCTGTACAAAATATCTTGAAGTGTGATGGACGGGGTTAGAATGAACGTAAAAAGAGCAAATTCTTGAGATGGAAGTTTCTTCTCAGCAGAATGACCATGTAAACCTCCTAATAACAAAATTTTCAAGACGGAAGTATCAACTGTTTAGTATGATAATATTAGTAAGTTTTCGAAATAAAATTATTTACTGTTCAGTCGTGACCTTAATGAGCGAGATGAAAGTATGAACCTATTTACTTTGCAGTGAGTTGCGAATTTTAGAACTTTTTCGTAGTTACATTCGGGTGAGAATTTTGGAGGAACGAGGTTCCTTGGTTCACCTCATGGATATAAAAATAGGCATCTAAATTCATTTTCCTTGAGTTCCATAGCTCCCAGGGCTTTATGACTTCAGCCCTCGCTTGTCAGTATTCAAAAGGGAAAACACGTACGCCTTTTCTCTACCCTTTGGCTTATAATAAAGAAAAAAGAGGCCGAACTACTCATAGATCCCAGGCCAGCTGATGGACGATCGTTTGAGAAAAATCCGTACTCGCATGCGAATCGTGGGAAACGACTCGAACGATAAACCCCAAAGTGGACGAAGAATGACTTTGCTGCGGGTCTTTTTCTACGAGAAACCACTCAAGGGTCGGGCTTTCTTTAGAAACCCCCCTAAAACTTCTTAACCCCGCCGGCATAACGTGTCAATATTTGACCACAAACCCAGTTCAAGTCTTAACACAATCCATACAAGTACTTTTCCTCGTAGATGATGCGCTAGGAAATTATTTATGTAGGTTCGAGGAAGTTTTCCAGAACATTTGAGAAATGTATCTGAGAACCTCTCGGAATTATTTATTTTTCCAATCATCGGAAGAGAACTGAAACATTTTTGTGAACTAGTAATAAAATAGCGCTGACTGCTATATCACCAAAAGCATAGCCCTTGAATATTGGTTTTACATCAATACTTACTTATATCAGTAATTGATATTTTGGTAGAAGATACCAAAGCATGAATTTTCGGAAGTTTAATAGTTAGTTTAGCAGCAGTTCAAGAAAGTGGTTTCTCTGAATTAAACATTTCCACTCGCCTTTATAGTTCAGAGCTTTCTAAACGAGCTATAAACTTTGTGTTTGGTTTAAAATATGCTATGGAATATTCGCTTTTACACTGATTATACTGATTTACACGCTTTTACACCGATTATTTTGGAGATCCTATATAAACAACCATACAAAATCTCATTGTTACAATTCCAATTTACTAATTGTTTGCCGGTAAGGTACTAATTTATTAACGTGATGAGTTCATCACGGAAACTCACTGGACTCTACTTGGAATTTCTGGTGGCAACTAATGTGTACATAACGATTTCCTCGAAAATACAGCAATGCTTCTGCTCTTCCAACAAACAGCTCTTTACTTTGCAATAGTAATTGGCTGGGTTTTCCTGGCACGAGTCAATTTGAGATTAGTTCTTGTTGCGATTTTGCAGTAGAAGGAAAATTACATCAAAATCACATTCAAAACTAAATTATGACCTCTTTAATTAGCCAGTCTCTGTAAAAATTTATTGACACAGATCAATAAAAAACAGTAAATAGATAATTAAAACTGCATAATTCTCAACAATTGCAGTATTACCCAGTAAATAGAGGATCCAAAGTGAGGTCGAGCATGCAAAAATGGAACAGGAGATATTTCTTTCTAGGATCAGTTGGTATTGTGTGAGAATGGAGTAAACTGAACCAAGTTTTTGAACCTCGAAAGCCCTTGGAAAATGTTTGAATGGGCTAAAAAGCACAAAATTTTCGGACTTTTTTCTGTTTTTCTCTTTTCAAGTCTGAACGACGCATCCTAGCGAAATATTGACCTTATACAGAATGAAAAATCATCAAATTTTGCGTCGAATGAACTGGTCTAACTTCAAATTGAGACATGTAAAACGGTCACAATTCTCGATTTGAAGTTTGACCAGTTCATTTGACGCAAAATTTGATGACCTTTCATCGTGTACTCCTGTCAATATTTCGCTAGGATTCGTCTTCAGACGTAAACAGAGAAAAACTGAAAAAAATCCGAAAATTTCGTGTTCCATTTTTTGCAAGCTCGGACCCTTCTATTTACTGGGCTATATTTTGACTCACTCCCTCCACCAACTACGTACTATCTCATTATCTTCCTCGTTTATCACCGTATCCTCTACTCATCAAATACTTCTTATTCACTTTTCTGACAACCACAATGATATTCGCAGATGTATGAGTTGCTACTCCCTTCTTACTGTGCCATTCACGCCTCACTGGGATATATATTTTCATAAAATAAAGTAATTTTTATATAAATCAATTAGCAACATCCTCCGGAAACTAATATCATGCGACTCGAGCAATGAATCCCGGAGGATTCTACTAAACGTTCCGAGCCGTCAACATCAATCAATCTTGGAGGACCGTCCTGTCACTCTGATGGGAGTTACATACCGAGATCAGTTAGTTTCTCACTTAGAACAGGTGCTTCAAGCTTTCTAGATTCCACGTCATGTCCGACCGGCATACTTCTCGTTCCGGTTATTCCTAGAACGGGTTATTCTCATTCGAAGGTGACGATAGATTCCGACATGAAATACTCTGACGTTCTCTTAGACCTTCAGATTATTTTATAGCAGGAATATTTTTTTCATTGCATTAGGCGATCATTTTATGCGCTCCCAACCGTCCAGTTCAAGAACAAGCTCGAAAGTTCACGATTTGTTGTTCCTCCCTAAAATACTTCTTAACACTCCGAAGGTCACGCCCCAAAAGTTACTTAGATGGTCGCGCTGGACCCGTGAGATCCTTCTTAAAATAATGGAGTTTTTCATTGAAAATGACCCTCGTTTTTATATTTTAGGAGCTAGAAGACGTATCAAAGTAGAATTGACCGTCTTAACTACAAATTTTTCTCCCAAATTTCGAAAGAAACTCGCAATATTACAATCCCGTAAAAATCACAAAAAGTTGCATGTGCTATGATGAAGGGATTCAGTGATCTCTTTATCCAACAATGGATGGTAATCCTAACCATCATCTTCACACGCTTTCTGTTCGACGGATAATATCAAATTTCGGGCTTTCCATTCATCCAACAACCCAAATTCGGAAACAACTAGAAATTTACCAAAATTACAAAAATTATGATAATATATACATATGATATCAAAATGTAAGTGGTGAGTGAGAGGGGGACTAGTTTTTTCCAAAAAACACAAGTTCAACTTTAGTAAACTAACAAATTTTACGACCTTGATAAATTTTTTAAAATTATCTGTCTGTACTTGAATTGAGAACTAAGGGTTTTCCCAAATATTCTCAAAAGCAAGGGGCTTGTTTAGGTTTTTTGTACTGGGACAAGTGGTTTCACGGTTTTTCAATCCCGTAACTATTTTTAAACACTACAAAAACGAAAACATCTGCCAAGTGGGGTGGCACATAGCTTCCTCGTATCCAAAACCCGATTGTACACCAATGTGTAAGTAGGTACATTCCACTACCCTCATAGGGGACCATCTTCACGCCAATCGGAACAATCCTAGAAAATTTCATCAAATTCGTATGAAAATGTAAGTGTTATGGCTGTTAAAGGAATTTTACGTTTGTGCATACGCAGAGGCTACTGTCAATTTAAAGGCTTTGAATTTCAGTGGGGGCCATCTACGTCCTAATCCGCATAACCCCTGAAAATTTCATCGAAATCGGATAACAATTTGTGGAAGTTATGGCTGTTACAAGGAATTCACGTTTGCGCATGCGCACCAGCTACTTTCAGTCCGGGGGTGATGATTTTCATAGGGGACCGTCTATACGCCAACTCGCACAATCCCTGGAAATTTCATCGAAATCGGACAATAACTTCGTATAGTTATGTCTGTTACAAGGATTTCATTACAGACACACAGACACACAGACAGGCAGACACGGAACCAAAACTATTCAGAAAAGTCTGAAAAGTCAAACGCGAGTGGAAATTTCGATTTTGGAGAACTTTTTTCTTCAACCTTGAAACGTGAAAACAAAGCTTCCGCTATTTTGGTAGACTCGGAAGCAATAAAATGAAAATGGAAAAAAATTGTTTTTACACAAGTAAAAAAGAATATAAATGCAAATAATATTAATAAACCAAAAACTATTATCAAATACTCGCCTTTTCACCATCACCTCTCAAATATCAGGAAGTGGTAGGAAGGAGCTAGAAATAAATAATAGGTAAGGCCTCCATGATGTAAGTCATGAGCTAGGAAAGAATTAAGGAGCGCTAGGAAGGATTGACGCCGCGCCCATAGCAGGTCAGGAGCATCAACGCAGCCAGGCTCTTCTTTATGCATAGAGAGGTGGTGTTGGGAAGACAAGTTATAATATTATTACATCTACAAAATATGGAATAAGAGGGATTTTCGATTATATTTTCGAGTAAGGCTTCTTCTGTTGATAACATCGAGCTCAGAGGAATGCGAAATAAATACTCGCCGAGGACTCGTTATAGAAAGACCAAACATGATTACTGTTCTGAAGGGGAAGAAAGAGAGTTACAGGCAATGGGACTGAGACGGTTGTCCGTAGTTGTGACGCCACGCCTGTCAAAGCTAATGATATTGAAGGGCGTTATAGAATTCAATATAACCTTATCGGGCAGATAAAGTTACATCCAACTTCAGAGGACACAAACTCTAAGGTGGGCGGAAGCTGCCATGTTGTGTTCGGTGGACTATCCATCAATCGTAGCTCTCCCACTCCCCATCCGCTTTTGTTAGCATCTTGTACCAATAACAGCTTGATGACTTCCACTTCACTCTAAGGGATATAGATTTTTTTTCATTTATTTCACAAAACAACATCTATCAACCTTGCGACCTCTTACGAATGGCATCCAACTATACGCGTTGTACTGAGAAATGCACGGCTCCTTGGTCTCAAAAAACTTGCCACGCCCATTACATGCTGTCTAACTATCGATAATTTGGAAATCACGAACAACTTTTCCAGATTATGGGGCGATAAATGGATTTTTAACGGTTGTACCTACTTTTCCCTTCATCTTCTTTCGTGACTTCACAGCCCTGGGTGTCCTTTGGCCTCCTTCAAAGAAGTCCTTCACGTAATGCTATATCTCACTACACTGTTTCAATCTCTGCAGCTTGCCCTGGCCGTATCCTCTTCCATAATCATTTCATCTTTGATTGTGTCGTCCTTTTCCTTTGATCTCATAAGGCTTCGTTGCTAGAAGCTTCTTAGCTGTATTATCCTCCTGGAGTTTCCAGACATGACCAGATTATCTCAAGCGCCCCATCTTTGCTAACTTGACCACTTCAAAATCGTGGTAAAGCTGGTATATTTCTTCATTCTTCCCACGTCCTCAGTACCCCTCTTCATAGACCGAACCGAGGATTCTTCTCAAAATCTTCATCTCAAATGCTCAAAGCTTGTTCTCTGACTGCTTCGTCATTATCCACGACTCAGATCCATTTGTAAGAACAAGGCGTAGGAGATTATTGTACATATACTTTCATGTCTTGGGAGCGTTCGAGATTTGAGCTGAAGGAAACCAGACTAACTTTACATGCTAATAACAGTCATGCACTTATCTGAAATGAACCTTTTATCGGACATGTTCACCAGCGAACCGAGGTAAGTAAAAAATACCTCTACCCGTTGGAAGCTTTCAGCCTTTAAGGTTATTGTATTGGTTGTTATAATCACACGTTCGTATTTCCTAGTTAGGAGTTGTGTATTTATTTCTTTTATGTTCAACAATACAAGGCACAGCAAAATTAAAAATGACAAAATTATGCGTTGGCGTCTCGACTTTTCATGCTTTAAATACGAAATTATCTATCGTTCTGGAAAGGAAAATATAGTTGCCGATACGCTGTCAAGGGTCTGCGCTACAGCATCAACGTCAGATCTGGTGGAACTACACAAAACAATGTGTCATCCGGGAGTTACAAGGATGGCCCATTTTAACAGATGCAAAAATCTTCCATACTCTGTTGAAGACGTGAAGCGGATGACCTCTCGTTGTCAAGATTGCGCGGAACTGAAACCAAGGTTTTGGCCTCTATGGGTGAAACTTCTGAGGATTCTGAAGAGGAAGATGTTCAAAACCAAACCATAGACGAAGTTTCCGAGCCATCTCCTTCAGCACCCAGTTCCTCTAGCCCAGTTGCGACACCCTCCACACCGAACAAGGTTCTGAGGCGTTCAGAAAGGATCAGGCAAACCCCGAAGCACTTGGAGGACTATGTTCTAAACTAAAGAGGGGGAAATTGTTATAATCACATGTTCGTGTTTCCTAGTTAGGAGTTGTGTACTTATTTCCCAAATTTACCTTCTTATTTATACTTAGGATTTTAAGTGGAATAAAGCCTATAATTCTACGGCTTTCTTTATTACATTGGTGTGTTGACCTCTCTTGTCTTCTAAACCCATTTGTGCTGTGACTTGGACAGGAAATTAACGTCATCTCAAAACTCTTCATAGTTTTCGCTAAACATTAATCATTATCATCCGCATATGCGTGTAACTGCACGGATTTATAGAAAATGTTGCCTCTACTGTAGATTCCTGGTTGTCGCACTATTTTCTCTCATGCCGGGTTATGGAGCAGACAGGCTTATCAGAAAGATAGCCTTGTGTTGGTCCTCCTTTTGTTGGTAGTGCTCTTCATGTTCAGCTCCACCATACAATACAGTTTTTCGGCTGTTTCAAATTCACGAAGGGCGAAAAGCAAAGCTTCTCCCTTTGCCTTACTCTGCTCTAAAAACTATGAAGAAATGGCGCACAGCCCTCTGGAATTTCACGTTTTCCCCACTAGTTGTCATCCAGGAGAAAATATGGTCGACCGTGGATTTCCCTTGCGTGAATCCCTCCACTCTCTCAGCATGGGGCAGGAGGCGATCAAATAAGGTGTTCGATAAAATTGTGTAGGAGATATTAAATAGTTCCCCTATAAGTCCAGAATCAAGAGAGTCTCCCTTCCTATTAATTACTCCAATTAGTATACATTTTTCCCAGTTAATAGGAATCTCCTCACTATTCCGAATTCTGTAAGGCGTAAAATATATTTTGTTCGGATATCCCTACATATCCATATTCAGCTAATTTATTCTCGTCCACATTTGAGTGTTTTGTTTATTTTTGACGATTGCACATGATTAACATCAACATTTTGAAGCAGAAAATCTGATTATTTTTCAGCGTTATAAAACTGCCACAAGAGGCGCGAGCACAAAGCTGCCAAACTCTCGAATCCTCAGAGAAGAAGTAAGCTTAATCGCGCACGTGTAGATGATCTAACTGCCACCAAAACTTTTTTTTTAAACTTTCGTTTCTACAATTTGATTATATTTAGCTTTTCTTCTTTTGTGGTCCTCAAGAGGCTGAACTTTTTTTTCATAGTTCTATAATTAACATGGGAGACGTTGGTTTTTTGCTTTTTCCGATCGACAAAAGTGCTATCAGTGATTCCCAAGCAAACGTGTTCGTATCAAATCCCAGTGCTATGATGAACTGGAAAACAGTGCAAATCATCTTTTACTCAGCTGATCATGGGTTTCCTTCTTTCCATTCTCGTGGCGAGTGTACAAACTTTTATTGCTTCAAGAAAAATGATTGAGAAAAATAGGTACGTCATCGTTCACATGCCACATCTCCCTCCCTCCAAAGTTCAGTGATGAACCAAAAGCTAATTGCGAAATTTTTATATGATCTTCACAAATAACTGTGAAAATATATTGAATTGCAGTATACATTAGTTTATCCGAGGTGAAAGATTAACAGACTATTAACATCATTTTTTTTAACATCAAATTTTTATTCGATTTTGGTTTATTATTTTCAATAATAAGCCTTTGGAATCGAGCAAGAAAAAAAAAATTTAACCCCCCTCAAAATTTGATGTTTTACGTTTCAAGGTTCGTAGAATACGAAAATAGAATAAAAAAATTTCCGTCCGTCCGCCGTACGCGGCACTTTTCTTAGCAACACTGGACCGATTTGGTTCAAATTTGGTATATGGGCTCCATTTGGGGTCTAGTTGTGCCGCGAAGCTTTTGGTTGATGTAGGTCACTTCTAAGGGGTGAAAATTAAGGGTTGAAATTTTCAAGAGTGCCCTAGCTCGAAAACTCTCGGAATAAAGGTATCGTTTTTTCACCAATTTTAAATAGTATTGAATTTTTAAAAATTTTTGAGACCACCCGGAGCTCTGTAGGACAAACCATTCGGTCCCTACGAGTACTTGAAGGTTTTCCTTCGATAAAACAGAATCATGAGTGTGAATCTCAAAAGAGGTCTAATCTCCATTCAAATTTTATCGGACTAAAATGCGATCGCTGTTTTTCTTCGATTTGTATACAGTTTTGCCTTCTGCGTAACCAGTAATCAAATTTCCATATGAAGCTTTCTATTTTTCCAATCGAGTGTGAAGCGTTTAGTTCTCTCTAATAAACTTGATTGTGAAGGTGTGAAGCCAGTATGGTGTGGTAGGTAGTACCTAGCTGGTAGGTGAAAAAAAGTTGGTAGGTAAAAAAAATTTTGGTGGGTAAAAAACGCTGCAAATCATTGCTCAAAGGCTTCTTCACTCTTCAGATCACTGATCAGCTGAGTGAGCTCCAAAGCCATTTTCAATCCTTTCGAATGGAAGTCCTCTTCCAGGCGTCTCCAGCATTCGAGGAGATCTTCTTCACTCCTCAGATCACTGATCAGCTGAGTGAGCTCCGAAGCCATTTTCAATCCTATTGAACGCAGGAAGCTGAAATTTGAGAGGGAAGGTCAAGGGAGAATACAGATGGTGGTAGGTGCTATTGATGGAGAACCAGTGATCTATACAGAAGGGTGATCTATACAGAAAATAATAAACCTTTGAGCAATGATTTGCAGCGTTTTGGATTATACTTACCTTGAAACGTAAACCAACAAATTTTGAAGGGGGTTAAAAATTTGTTTTCTTGGTCGATTCCAAAGGCTTGTTATAAAAAATAATGAACCAAAATACTGCATTGTTATTTAGGATATTCTCTCTCCTACCAACTACCGGACCCGTATCTACTATGATTATGTTGAAACGCCCCACAGTTCAAAAACTCTTATTTATCGCACAATCATTTCGACCGTCATATTAGTACAGAAATATTACAACCTTTGTTGACCTAACTATTGCAGAAATATGATTACCATACTATTACAGAAATTGTATTACCTATGTTTAGCATACAATCACTGAAAAATTATCACCCATGTATACAATTCCTGACCGTAGTTTCGATCATACCTATTATCAAGGCCCTTATAATGTTTCGGGGCCATGCTAGCTAATCGTCGTCGACCCGTCATTGTCGTATTTTGGGTACCTACCTCCCTTTCGAACGTACACCCAAAGCTAACACAGAACCGATACTGTTCCCAACAAAGCTCATCAAACAGTCATGAAGGGATCCAAAAGGGAGTTGAAAGCTCGACGACCTGTTGTTTACTCGGAATTTATTGAAGACTGGTTTTGATCCCCACCCAGATTATGGGAGAGGATTCCGGTAGAGCGCATGAGGGTTGGGAACCTGATCACCCCCTCTAATTAACCCATTACAAATTGACAACTACAGGTCAGGGTAATTGGAGATGATCGTGAACCTGAGCATGGCTACCAATTGTGACGGCATGGTCTCATTCCACAAATGACAAAGGGCTTTGATAACTTGCTAATCATGTTAGTTCTGACGAGTAATGAGGGCGACGCTCTTTAGGGGGCCTCGTTGTAACGGCTGTTCTGACGGTTCGTACTCCCTGAGGGATGTTTTTCTCTGTTTCGCATTCAATTTCACGTTCCGTCCAACGATATCACAGGAAAAAGAACAGTACATATGGGTCATTTTCCTAAAAAGGGACATACGGTATCCCAAGATTTCAGAAAACTTAAAGTTCGACTCAAGTTCTGCCAAAAATCAGGGATTAACCTCACACACTATACTGATTGAATTTCGACGGAAGAACACACAGTGGGGCGCTTAATTAATTATTTAAAAATTAAAGACGAAAACCTATCGGCAGATGAAAGATACCCATGGCAGATGAAAGACTGTCGTTCCCAAATCGCAGTAATTCAAGGACAGATTAACGACGTGATCATGTTTCATCCAAACTTTAAAAATTCAGTGCAAACATCAATAATGCATAATTTTGTTCAAAAAACGTAATTCAAATGTTCTGAAATTGGGAAAAAGTTAAATAAAATCACGAAACTAAGTTTTTAGTGAGCAACTCGATTTAATTTTCAATAAAACTTTATTTCCAAAATAATCCAATAAAACATAATAAATTAATCAATAAGCATTTGGTCAATTTGAACAGTTGGTAAGCGAAAAAACTGTTTCACTCGATGTAATTTATTTTGTACTTTAGGCAAGACCCCCCCCCCCCAACTCCCCCACCCATTTTTCACCATAACATTTCTAGGGGTATGGGAGCTTGGAATGTGAAGAGCATTTTAAAATCAATGATCTACGATACCCAACATGCGAATTCGAGTTCACCCTTCCCCCTCACCAATGGTGCCAGTATGGCACCACGAAATACGTGGTTTCTGGTGTCTTGGCACCATGGCGGCACCCCTGATTTATTTCTCGGTGGCACAAACAATAATTCATGAAAATTCAAAGGTATATTGAGAATTTATCTCCAATTTCAAACGAACAAACAACATTGGGTACAATCAGTAAGCTATTAAGAGACCGAAATATTGAAAAATCGGATATTTTGCGAATTTTATCCTCTCACTTGCTCCCTCCCTACCCTAATTTTGACACTCTGGTTAAATAGGGTGCAACTCGGAAGATTTCTAAATCGAACAAAAAAAAGAAACACGCAAATCAGTTGGAAATTGAGGCCTTAGCCCCCCCCCCCTCCCTCTTAATAGACAAATTCCGAAATTCCGGTGACGTACTGCACAACTGGATAAATCTCCGCGTCGAATAAATAAGAACCAGAAAATCGGTTGAAAACTAAGGACTGGGCAGACGACACAAGATATTGCCTCACACACACACATGCACACATAGACATCCACCTATGGTTTTTTTTTTCGCTGATTTGAATTCAGAATGGTATAAAACGGATGAGTGTGTAGTTTTTCTATAGCCCAAGTTTTACTGTGGGACCTCCTAAAAATTAGCCCATCCCAAAAACCAGACATGAAACATAACATGAATAATATATTATTGTTGATTATAGGAAACACCCTCACAGGTGGTGGTGGTGGTAATTTTAGTCTAGGGCTGAAGACTAATGAACCACCAATCTAAAATGTTTTAAATTTAGACCAACGAGGAACACGGTTTTTCTTATAGCAATCTAGAAACCTCCGAAAGTAACCAGGTCTTGTTTTTAAGCATTTTGAAAATTTCAGGTGTTTGCAGGTAACCCATGTTTTCCAGGTCCTAAGTAGGCAGAGTTGGAGAGATACTGCACTGCTTCAGTGATTTTGTGGTCAAGCCTCGTTTACTTGTCCAAATAAAATAAACTTTTTTGAGGATTGGTAACCCGGGGCAAGTGCGTTCGGAAAAACTACTAACTTGATTTCTCAATGAAAAATGTTTATAAACCTACGACCGTAGTGCAATTATTCTTGTTTCATGCTGTTCGTTGGTTCATGAAGGATCGACCCATATAAGATTATATTCCCAAAAGCATTGTTTTTCACCGAAAATTTCGCTATTTGCGAACCCTTGTTTAAAACGCACTTGCCCCGGACACTGGGGTAAGTGCGTTTTTTTCTTCTGACTATAATCTAAATTTATTCAAAAAGTTCAAGGATGTTTTCAAATTGAGAAAAATTTATTCAATAATAAATAATAATAATTATGAAGTAAATAAGGTAAACAGTCGAAATTTTTCATTCAGGTAATAGCCCATTCATCCCGTTATCTTCAAGAAGAGCGAGGAAGTCCTTCAATGATCCGTCTTGAGTTTTTCTCTTGTAGTTACGAACCATCCTTAAAGAGATATAAAATAAACATGCGTCATGCATCATGCAAACAACAGGTTTCGCCACAAAGGCTCCCAAATTATACCTACCTACTCAGCATTGTTCAAATCTTAAATAAAATAGCAAACAGAAGGAACGTATATTTTTAGGGAAGGTTGAAGCCCAAAAAGTCCCAAACTAGAGCAAAAATTGTTCGAAAAAACGTAGCATGCAGGAAGCATCTTTACAAGTAACATCATGCTATGATTCAAACGCACTTACCTCAGACGACAAAACGCACTTGCCCCAGCCTCGTGTTTTACTGGGGGAAGTGCGTTATGCTTCTCCTGACTGTAAATTTAAGTTTTCTGAGTAGAAGAAGCTATAGTTCCTTATAGAAACTATTCAAGCACATTATTCAATAGTTTTTAACACAAAAAAAACGTATAAAGAAGCTAAAATTAAAAGAAAAATGAGCTTACCTGAAGTTTGATGTTGAAGTTCCAAATAACCTCACTTTCGAACAAACAGTACAGTAATGAAATAAGCCTTTTAGACCTTAAAAACATAATATGTATACGTATATATACACATATTATGTATACATAATATATATACATATTATGTATACGCTGGAGGACATCCTAACAATAATTTTCAGGGAGTTTTGAAGCCAATAATCACATGTGCTTCCTATAATACGCAGGAGACGCACTTACCCCAAAACGCAATTGCCTAGGGTTACCTAAAACTTGATGAAATTGGAAAACTTTAGAGTCAAAAGGTGATGGCAAGAGAAACAGTAGAAAAGCGTAGTTTTGAAGATGGCTGCCAACAGACTCCAATTCCCATGGAGGGTTGTCCAGCAGCCTCATGATGAAGTGGGTAGATTTTGTTGCACAGCGCTTAAACTACAATATTTTAAAATATATGAAAATATTCCTAGAGTTTTAAATTAACATTTCATGAACGGAATTTATTATATTAAGTTGGACAAACATGGACGTAAATTAACAATAACCTCCACGGATATGGATGGGAAGGCAATAAAGAGACCTCTGTGGAGGGTACAAAAATGACTGGGAGCTGTTCTATGGTGATGTGATAACAATAATAAGGTGACTGAAGTGATGACAGATTTAAAGATGTGAGAATTTTGTGAAAAACGGTTTAAGCAAAAGGAAAACGGAAGGTAACATGGAGATGATGGGTTTTTGGAAGAAGGAAAAGACAAGAAGTTTGATGCAATGACTGGTTGGGCATGAAGTAAGTTCTAACACAGTTGTTACATACTTATTGAGTCTCTTCATATATTATACTACACAATAACTTATATAAGCATTGGGACTAACATTAAAAAGATGTTTCCTTCTCCTGTTTACTTGCTCCAAAAATTACTGCGTTCAACGACTTGGATCTTTAATTCCCCTCCTTTCAAGACCAGGGCCTCATTTTAATTGTTTTTGGTACGACGAATACTGTTCTCTGTAAGACGACGAACAAACAAAGAAAATAAAGATACCTGGAGGGGTTTTCTAATTTAAATCTTCCCTCTTCCTCTTGTCTGTTTCCGAAGGGTAAACTCGATGTAATCTCTTTGAAGTCGATTTGAAAATATAAATAGATGGCGGAGCACAACAAAAGATGTGCCATATAGCTAGCATTTGAGTGAATTAATGAATCAAAAAGGTATTTGTTAGGTTGTCTTCCAAATTGTTTTCTCTAAGTAATGTATTGCCAAACTGTGAGGTGCAATCAAAAAATTTGAATGCAAGAGTTGGGTATGTAAGCTCGAGACGATCCGTACTATTTCCGAAAAGGGGGAGAGGTTAATGATAAATGGTTTGATAAGGAACCGTAACTGAAGGTTACCGGGTTCCAGTTTAGGGGGTTAGGACGCAAGTCGGAGGGGCTTGCTCCTATCGTTACTAGTGTGTTTATCAGTACCTAAGTTTACTTAAGTGACCTAGTGGTAGCTGCCACCAGTTTGAAAACACGTACCTGTATTGTCAAACAAAAACAAAAATAAAGGAACTAGGTACCTACTAAAAGTTACTAGGTATGATGCGTTATACTTAACTGATGTAGCGATGTCGAAAACGGCCGGTAGCAGGTGGCGGCGACACACTCTTGAAGTAACGATCTGTAAGGTTTTGTTTTGCCTGAAGGGCTTATGTACCTGTGTATCGATATGAAAATAGAGAAACTGAAAGTTACGATTGTTGTTACTATTTGATGAAGTTAACTACCTATTGCGATACACCATGAAAGATATTCGTCAGAACCAGGAGCGGGTGGTAGTCAGTGAAAAGGTGAGATTAGTTAAAGAATTACTTGTAATAAAAGAGAAACGGTTCCTCTCGATCCAATGATGCGGGAAGCCTGAAGGGCGATACAGTGTCTATATGTACAAATTGTTTTTTGGATAATTGTTCCTTGGTGAATAGGTTTTTTATGAATGTTCCTGTAGGTACTACACGTTATGACTAGATGACAGGTGAGTCTATGTTTCAACAAGGTTGATTAGATACTTAGAGTTATGATCACAATAGTTATACGTTCCTATGAACCTTTCTATGACTGAGTCACTACACACCGCTACCTATTATTGGCCAATAGATAGGAAATTAGTTCACTCACGTGGAAGGGGTACCGTAGCGAGTCCTTCGTTGCAGTGGCGGCTGGTCAGGGTAGGCAAGGTAGGCACCGCCTAACCTGCAATCTATACTTAAAAAACGCTTAATTGAAAAAAAAAATATTTTAATTAAAAAAATAAAAATAAATAAAATTTTTGAAAAAAAGTTGAGTTTTCTTTTCTACATTAAATTAATTATTCTTCGAAGTTGCTGAGTAATGGTTATAGAACTCAATCACACTTTGCTCAATGGGAAATAAAGTCAACTTGAAAGTGGAATGAACCAGCAGAAAGGAACCGTTCTATGAACCAGCAGAAAGGAACCGTCCTATGAACCGTTCTATGAACCAGCAGAAAGGAACCGTTCTATGAACTACACCCCCCTTCCCCCCGCCATAAGAGCGAGGAACAAAGGCTCCTTAGGCGAAAGCGCGTTTTCGCCTGACATGCCATTCATCAGAAAAAGAATCCATTGATAAAGAATAGGCTAAGATAGACGATCCCCTCCCACTAGTTAGGCGATGGGAGCTTGGAGGGGAGTTTCGCCTTTCCATATTTCCCCGATTTCGCCCTCCCCTCTAAGCCACCCCAGTGTTAACTTCTCCCAGAGTTGACAACCCTACTGATAAATCCGTATATCTACGAATTTTTGGTTCTCATCCCAAATAACCGATTTTTCATCAAAATCAAGGGATTTTTTGACTTGATTCATTTTTGAACTCTCGAGCTTTGTATAGTATTTATAAAACGTAAGGATTTTCACTCTTAATCTCGGATTTTTCAAGGGTTAATTAGGCTTGAGTATGGAGAAATCTACCCATAGGGTTGGCAACTCTGTACTTCATGCCTTCTTCGTATTTACCCTTCCCCTCCTTTCTTATCAGAACTCGGTCTGAACTTTTTGCCCTTTGCCTTCGACTGTTTACCTTCCGTTTTAATTTTCTCGGTGGCATTCGCGTTTGTGATCGTGATATCGTGATGGATGTTATTTTAGCCCTGCTTGATCAGCCATTCTCGCGATGGAAAGAAGAAGATAAGCAAATCTTGGTGAGAAATGGACGGCCAATTCCGCAGGTTAATTTATCTAGTAACGACCACAAACAAGGTAAAACCTATACTCGTACTTTCACTAGATCCTGGCTCGATAAATACAAATGGATTTGTATAAGTTCTTCCAAAAATGCATTATTCTGTTGGCCGTGTTTATTGCTGAATAATTGTAAAAGTCCGTGGAATTCTTGTGGCTATTCTGACCTCAAAAATGTATCTACTGCCATAAAAAAACACAATGACTCGAAAGATCATTTAGGTGCCACAGTTTGTCTGAAAAGACTCGAAAATAACTGTTCAACCGTTGCCGAAATGCTTGATGTCCATCATAAAATCAGCAAGGCTGCATTTAATGATAAAGTTAGTCTGAATCGTAGGGTAATGGCAAATCGAGGGCGTCAGAGCAACACCCCACAACGTCATTTTGACAACTTTTCAGGAGAGCCAAAAAACCACTTCCCAATGATTTGCTGCTCTCAATTTCACGCAATATAATTATACTTGAGCTCTCTAGATTCAGAGAACCTTCCTCTATGGACTTACAAGAGAATATTAAGAAAAAACCTTGTTTTTCTAAAAACTGAGACGTTATGGGGTATTGCCCGTCAGAGCTGTGACAATATGGGGTGTTGCTCAATTGAAATTTTGCAGCATTTAATTTACTGAAATATTTCAGAATGCCCGTAAGGAATGTTCTTGCTGCAGAAATATTAAATTCTTTTATTTTTTTAGTTACAATGATTACCAAGGAGTACTTTTTTTTTTTTTTTTTTTTTTTTTTTTAATAGAGTAGGAGGTCTTAAATGAGCTAATATACGAACTCTTTCCACTGCGACCAACAAGACCTCATGTGGAGTGCCTCCAGGCTGTGTTGGCCCTTTACTGTTTACTGAACACCCCTTCTCCCCACTTTTTGGCAAAGCAGAGAAGATCGGTGTAGGCCACCTTAGAGATGGTGTCAGGAGCTAAGACATCACTTCCGAAGATTGTTTATCTAGCTCGACCCTGTGCTTCACAGTGCCACATGATGTGTTCGGCATCTTCCGTTTCCATGTCACAGAAGCGGCAGATGTCCGTTGTTAGTTTGCCTGTCTTCTTCAGGTGATAGCGAAGTGGGCAGTGACCTGTTAGCAGACTCACAAGTATTCTGAAATCCTTCTTAGGCATAGCTATAAGTTCTTTAGCCAGTTTCTTAGAGAACGTCACAAATAGTTTTGCCTGTCTCAGGCTTGGGAGGTTCTACCAGTATTCTACTCGCTCATTCCTTTCCCAGTTGTTAACCACATTCCGTAAGCAGCTTTTGGTGGTTCCCAGGAATGGTTCCGGCCCAATTGGCAGGGACTCTGAGCCTCTTTTCGCAAGACGATCAGCAGTTTCATTACCCTCATGACCCTCATGTCCAGGAATCCAGAGTAGGGTGACGTGGTTGTCCTGGGCCACAGTTTAAGGGTATTCAGGCATTCCCAGACCAGCTTTGAGGTTATAGTGTATGAAGGAATGGCCTTTAGGGCAGCCTGACTGTTTGACAAAATGTGCACTTTGGATCTGTTGATATGCTTGTTCAGCATTTCTTCAGTGCACAGTTGAATTGCATGGACCTCTGCCTGAAAGATTGTGGCATTCGTCCCGAGAGACTATATAAGGCTGGCCGAAGGGCCTTTAATGCCCATGCCAGATCTTCCACACATGACTGATCCATCTGTATACCACACAAGGGAGCCTGGTGCAAGGTTGCCTTCTTCCAGTGGTCTCTATCATTAATGACCACCTTGAAAGGTATTTCAAAGTTTTGTTTTTCTATCATAAGATCAGAGACTGTCAGAGCCATTCCACCTTCATATTTCTCAAGAATTTTGTGGTGGTTGGCCCTGGATCCAAGTCTTATGTATCCCAACCGTAGCAGCCTTAAAGCCCCTACGAAGGCCACTGAAATATTTCAGAATGTCCGTAAGGACTGTTCTTGCTGCAGAAATATTAAATTCTTTCATTTTTTAGTTACAATGATTACCAAGGAGTACTTAGGATGACATTTAAAAGAAGACACATTTTCCACGTAAATAAATGAACATCTTTATTTTAGTTAACCAACACGTTGGAGGGGTGATCCCTCTTTTTCCTTTTGGTTCGTTCTTCCATAGAAAAAGATCTATTGATAAACACAATATAGTTAAATTTAACAGGAACAAACAACAACACTTGAACAGTCTTCAATAAATTCAACAATTCATCTTCCGATAGGTACCATCTCGTGCAAACCACTGCACTCATCCTAATTCTCTTCATCTTCCGAACTAGGGAAGTATTCACTTGATGTGTCAACTATATCCAACTCGTTCTTTTCTGAGAAAACGGAGAAGAATCCATAGTTGTTAGTCTGAGCCTCCCACTAAAATTATAAAATAATGTAACATGCTTCTGCCATTTACTTTCAACTTCATTTGTATAGGTAAGTAACCAGACAATTATTTCAGCCATCAAGTTCCTAGGCTAAGCTAAGAAAAGGTCTGCCAAATGGGTGTGGCACATAGCTTCCTTCTATCCTTTACACAATTTATAGATTTAAGATAGATTTTATAGTAAGGTATGGATGAATGTATAGGTTGAACAAAAATTTGTTGTGGTTGATTCCAAAGGTTCATTTTTGAAAATAATTAACCAAAACTTGTTTTGGAAACGACAATTTTGTTAAATAATTATTGTTGGAGCGTTCTTAAGGGTAGAGGGTAGGTATCTACCCACCAAGTTTTGGTTCAGGTACGCAGGAATAACTCAGTAAGTCTGATGAATATTCAAAACCAAGCAGGCAGTTATTCCAGAATGCAAAATAAGCATGCAATAATTTTCAATAAAAACCAAAGTCTTTCTCTGTCGCAAAGTCTCTCTGTGTCAAGTTTTTCAGTAACCTCATCTGTAAAACAATACCCCAAAACGTCATAAGCTAGTTGTGTCAACTCCCCACTTTGTCATAGTGCTTTATTTTATCAAGAAATCATCGCAAAAATGGACCGATTTTAATAACCAAGTTGATAAATATTGAAAAAAACTATCCAAGTTCTCTTGGAAACAACAAGAAAGCAATAAGTCATGCGAAAAATGAAGAAAACTTACCTTAAATAACAGCCATGTGACGCGGTTGTCAATCCTCACGAAAACACCTGACTGAACTGACGTTGTGGGGTATTACTGACGTCTTGACGATATGGGGTATTCACTTGGGAGCGATTTACGCGTTACCTACCGATTTTTAAATTAAACTACTTAGTGCGATCAGTAGCCACGAGATAGCCACGTCCAATGGTGTATCTAACTCATTTTCGCCAAAATTGACGATGTGGGGTGTTGCTCTGACGCCCTCGAAATATAATAGACACAGTTATTCTTCTTGGAAAAACTGAGCAGCCTTTCAGGGGTCATGATGAATCAACAACATCTTTGAACAAAGGTAATTACGTTGAGACATTACAAACTCTTATTGATCACAATTCAGCTGATGTGAAAATTCATTACAATTCTATGAAGTCCATTTTTTCTGGAAATTCCAAAACTATACAGAATGAAATTATTGAAGTTTTAAACACAGTCTTGCAGGAATCAATAACATGTGCTATTGATGGGGCTCCATTCTTTTCTATTCAAGTAGATGACACTACTGATATCACCCAAAAATGCCAATGTACCATGATTGTTAGATTCGTTAATCCTATTGGTGAAATTGTTGAACATTTTCTGGGCTTCGTTGATGTTAGTACAGGCCGAGATGCTCAGAGTATGTTTGTACATCTCAACAATCAACTTTCGAAGTACAGTTATAAGGATAAGCTTGTTGCCCAGTGTTACGACGGTGCTAGTGTGATGTCTGGTCATCTGAATGGTCTGCAGAGTAAAGTGAAAGAAGTTGTCCCACAAGCATTGTTTGTTCACTGCTATGCTCATCGACTTAATCTCGTACTTCAAGACAGCTGTAAAGGAATTCGCGAATGCCGTATATTTTTTGCTACCCTTTCTGGAATTTCCACTTATTTTCATGGTTCGTCAACAAGGACACAGGTAGTTGATAGAATTGTTGGCAGGAGAGTACCACAAGTCGGAGCGACCAGGTGGTGCTCTAGGTCCAGAGTCATATCATTGATAACATCAGAGTGGGAAAGTTTCATACTAGTTTTTCAGGAATTAATCCAAGATCCGTCCTCCACGAATGAAACCACTCTTGGAGCAGATGGATTTTTGGGAAAATTTAATGATTTTGCATTTATGGCACAAATTTTCAATGACATATTCATCCATACTGATATTCTTTTTGATGTGCTTCAGAAAAAATCTCTGGATGTCACGTACTGTTTGAGAAAAATTAATGAAACCAAAATTTTGATTGAAATTAAGAGAAGTGAAGACCATTTTCAAAAATTCTATGACCTGATATCTCAAACCTTAGATATTCCTTGCAAAAGAGGAGTGTCAAATCCAGAATCGCATAAATTTAATTTAAAACGTTTATATTTTGAAATTATTGATTTTATTACCTCTCAAATATCTTTAAGGTTTGGTGATATGAATAAGCTGAAGTTTTTTGAATTGGCAGATACTTCCTCTTTTTCAAAATACTGTGATAACTTCCCTTCTGACGCATTGAAAGCACTTAGCACTGCCTATCCTTCTTTATTCTTAGATCTAACTAAATTGAAAAATGAGTTATCATTCATCTATCACGATAAAGACATGAACAAACTGTCCCCACAAAATATTCTGAAATATCTGGTTGAAAAGGATTTACAAGGCGTACTTAGCGAGGGTCACAAATTCTTTTCATTGATTTTAACAATACCATCTTCCTCGTCGTCCGCAGAGCGAAGCTTCTCATGCTTGAAACGGGTAAAAACGTATTTGAGAAATACGATGGGCCAAGAAAGACTTAGTGCATTGGCGACGTTTTCCATAGAAAAGAGATTATTGATGGATTTAAAAGCGAATGGGGCTCTTCATGAAGTAGTTATAGAGAATTATGCTAATCTTAAAGACAGAAAGATAGATCTCATCTTCAAACTCTAGTCATGAAGTAGGTAGTTATAGAGAAGTATGCCTATCTTAAAGGCAGAAAGATTGATCTCATCTTCTAACTCTAGTCATGAAGTAGTTATAGAGAAGTATGCCTATCTTAAAGATTGGAAGATTGGACTCATCTACTAACAAAGCCTGTAGGACAACGCCTCTCTTGTAGGATGGGTGCTACCACATATATATATAATATTACCTAGATCAGATCCCAATTCAGATGCATGCCATATCTAGTATGTACGATGGTATCTCTGATCTTATAGGATCATTAGGTATTTAACCCCTACTAAGAGGAATATTTAAGAGTGGTTGAGTTATTGGAAGTATAATAATGAAGTCAATAGACTGAAGGAGGTCTGATAACACAGTCTGAAAAAAACAATTATGCTGTGATAATGCAAATTACCTAGTTTACCAAAGTCACCTAATTTCAAACAAGTAAGCTACTGACGGGACCAAACGTACCTTCCTTCAGTTTCCTATAAAATGGTTAATCTGTCTTTTGGTAAGATCCACATGGATGGGTGGTTGGGGTGGATCGGGTGGGACACGGATCTGGTGCGCCTCCCCGGGGCGTGTCCTGGTTACTGGCCCTTTATACATTGAAAGGGCTTGCTGAGCACCAGATGTATCATTGATTAACATAAATAAATTAGTGATCAATAAATTCATGAAATTATTGTCAGTTCATTGAAATTGCATCGTTGTCTGAGATTCAGTAGCTTTCTTGTTCCATGAGTCCATCTACCGACCCCCCCCCCCCCTTTTAAGCTTACGTTTGTCGCCTACCCTGTAATGATCTATCAGAGCCGCCACTGCTTCGTTGATGAGGGAGAGATGTAAGGGGGTCGCAGGGGTCCGGGCTGGTTCCTTCGCGTCCTCGTTCCTCTTCCTAGGCTGGAGGTGTCGCAGAGTTACCAGGGGAGGCAGGTCAGGGCAAGAGAGAGAGCACTTAAACGTCCACAGTTTACAACCTAGTGCTAAAACTTGTTGGAGGCAGGAGAGTTAAGGGGTATCGAAAAGATTGGTGTCGTTTCGATACGTAATGGGAGAGAGCGATCGAGATAGAGGGAGAGAGCTTCGAGACGGCTTGTTAGGCGAGCATCAAGGGGGGTATGAGCTTGAACCGTTATGACAATGCTCTTTTACTCTTCATATCAGGTTGTCCAACTGAACATGCCGAAAAGTTGGTGATCTTGGGTAAGTTGGATGTCATCAGCTGGTCTGCTCTTCCATGCATGCTTAACCCATTTACGCCGAGAACTATAATTTTTGAGATATAATATAAATTTACCTCAAAACAATGTTACTGAACCTCAAATAAGCTAGGAAAAATATTAATTTAAATTTTGCACCCATAGGGGGGGCGTAATCCCCCGTGCCAGATCTGGCACAGTCGTCACTCAGAGTAGTTTTTTGAGAAAATTCCAGAAACAAAATTTTTATCAAACAATATTTTGACAAGAATAATACAGTACGCGCATTGTTGAGGTCAACGTCCGTGAGCAACATAATAGTGGCCACTACCACTTTTCCCCTCTAATACCAGTTTTATATCTATTGATGTCCTGGTCTATGCGATCAGTCCCTCCCATGTTACGATTGTACCGATGGATAAGGTGTGGTTGAGGGCCAGAATTGATTTTATTTTCTGCTTTTGAGAACCTCTTAGGCATACTTCAGGCTCATGTCCATATTTAGTGGATGCTATAGCCACCACACTATTCATTATCCAACCAGTTGCAAATCACAACCCCACAACAAAATGTGATCGAATATTTTGTGGCTCGAGCCTCGCTTCTCTTTTTCCTTCCGAGTCTACCGAGGTAGCGGAAGCTTTGCTTTTAATTTTTCAAGGTTGAAAAAAAAGATGTTATCCAAAATCAAAATTTCCACTCGCGTTTTACGTTTCAGACCTTCCTGGACAATTTCGGTTCCGTTACTGTCTGTCTGTCATGAAATCCTAGCCACAACCAAAACTTCTACAATTCTCATCCGATTTCAATGAAATTTTCACGGATTGTGCGGATTGGCGTGTAGATGGTCCCCTATAAACATCATTATCCCAAGACTGATAGTAGCCGCCGCTGCGCATGTGCAAACGTGTATTTCCTTTTTACGGATATAAGTTCTACATTTCCATCTCATTTCGATGAAATTTCCAGGAATTATGCGAATTGTGGTGGAGATGGTTCCCTATGAAAATCATGACCCACAAATTGAGAGCATTTTGGGCGCATGCGCAAACGTGAAATCGTTGTAATAGCCATAACTCCTACATTCCCCAGCTCTCAAGAAAGTTCCGAATTCTTGACACTATGTGACGACTGTGCCAGATCTGGCACACCCGAGTTTCCAAGTACACCAGATCTAACCAAATGAAGTCGAAAATGAAAAAATTGTTTTAATTCCTTCAAATGACCATAAATAATAAGAATTCATGGAAAGCTGAGAGAAAAAGTATTAGTATACACGATTAGAGTGCTTACAGCAGCGCAGAGTCGGGTTATTCTCGTCAGTAGAATCTTGATTTAATTCAAACTTCACTCACGCCTAGACAAAGACTCAAAAGCGAATGAAAATCGGAGGGGATTTGCATGAGAACCTGCTGAAGTGGGAGGCACAGAGTAGGATTGTTCATGAGCAAGCAGGAATGAACAGGAAATCGTGAAAGTCACCCCTTGCGTCGTGCCAGATCTGGCACAGTCGGCGGAAATGGGTTAATGGTTTATGTTCTGTGCTCCTTGGTGGTGTTTGGAGCAATGGTGGGGGGGAGGCCAGTCCCAATTTCGGCCTTCTTTCTCTTCTCTTCTTCCATCTTCTTCTCTCTCTTCTTCAGGACTTATTGCTGGCTAGGGCCTGCGATCATTAAAAGGGGGGAATCAGGACTTATTGATGTCTTATGGCCTGTGACAAGGGGAGTGGAGGGCAATCAGGGCTTACTGACGGCTGGGGCCTGAGATGGGGAATAGTGAGCAAGATGGTGTTTGCTCACGGGTATGATCAAGATTATTAGTGTTGCCAAGAAGACATAATTGGAGCCATCCTTTAATGAAATATTGTACCCATAGAACTGTAATATAATTCTTGATTCAGGAAGAAAATCCTGTACTCCTTATACTTTTGTAGTTTTCTCCGAATCGATGATCCTGAGAAATACCCACCATTCGTCGAGTGAAGAAGAATCCTGTTCCACTCACTCTTCATCATTTACCGGAATTTTTTCTCAGAATCATCCACTGAAGAAACTGGGGGGTCCGCTTCCTGAGTCCAGCTCGATTATAGACGATCCGACCTAAATTAAGATAGATGGCACTCCTTCCTCCCCAGCTCTCACCCTCACCACAGGCCTCCACATCGTTTTTCTACCTACTTCCCCCAGCAGGAGCGACTGTGATCTTCCTTCCACGACATTTGACTCCACCTATAAAAAAACTGAGCACATTTTGTTTCCAAGGACAATCAACCAAATTTTTCCCCGTCTTTTCGGGAAGATGTTTCGATAACAGTCCTTAGATATATATTATAATTTTCCACCGTTGTAGTTACTTAGAAACTGTTATTATCAAAAATTATAATCTTAAGAAGACTTTTAAATTTTGAATTTTGAAATGACATTTCAATACATTGTATTATTGATAAATTTTTTTCTCATAGTTGTAATTGCTTTTTGTTGTCATAGATGTAATTGCGTAATTGCACTTGACTTTAAACGCCATTGAAAAATTTGGTGTTGTTACATGTGAAAACGCAAAAAATAAACATAATTTGGAATAGCTCTTCAATAGTGTTCAATTTTGTTATTCCAAAATTTCATTTATCAAAGGTACTACTGATATTTATTATATTCTTACATTCTTGAATCAACTAGTGTATTTTGTTTTGTTATTCCATTCAGTCGAGTATTGTGATCATCAGTTTTATATGTTATTTGTTGTCCATTGTTCCTTCATATCTTCATACAACACGTACCTATGAAGTGTTTTAAATGTTAAAAACGCAGACAAATTAGGTTCAGAGTAATCCCAGATCACCATCATTGAGTTCCTTCCCACTATGACTTTTTTCGTCAATACTCGAAGAAGTATGGGGACAAATTAAAAAATCTCAGTACTCTGGAACGGTGTATAAATATATTGAGGTAATTTTCTGAAGATAATCACGCTGGCTAGGTTTGAAGCAGGTAACTCATAACGTACCTAACTAATTCTTTAAAGTTTCACCACTTATGTTTTTTCCAAGTGCACATCGTTACAAAATGTATATTTAGGTTTAGCCTATGCACCATGAAATAATGAGCGAATTTTCAAAGAAAACTTTCAGTTGAAGGTATAGTTAAGAAAAGGAACAACGGTATTGCAATTTTGGAAAGTTTTTTTTTTTACACGACTCTTGGTTCTTGTGGGGAGCGAACGGTTTGTCCAACAGGGCCCCGCGTGGTATGTAAATTTTTAATACCATCTAAAATTTATGAAAAGACAATACCACCTTCAAATACATTTTTTTTTGAGTCAGGGCGTTTTCAAATTTTCGACCCTTCTTATTGAACCCTCAGAAGCGACCTACATCAACCAAAAGTTTCGGGGCACAACTAGACCCCAAATGGAGCCCATACACCAAATTTCATCAAAATCGAACGGCCAAATTTGTATCCGATTTTTGGATTCTACGTACCTTGAAACGTAATCCAACAAATTTTGAAGGGGGTTAAAACATGTTTCTTCTTGGTCGATTCCAAAGGTTTATTATTGAAAATAATAAACCAAAACATCAAGAATTATTAGTAGAGAATTAGATTGAGAGGTCGTTACTTCCTGCATATCAATGAGACCTACACAGATTGAGCGTTCATTACCACCTGTAGGTCGATTAGACCTCCTTTGTAATGGAAAATGAACCAATATTATTTACTTGAAATATGAACTGCTTAATTTCCTTTATCGACAACACAAGCCCTAGGTACTTACTGAAGGGAACATAACTCGGTTCCAATGCTGCGGAACACTCCTGACCGATATTATTTTCTTATCAATATTTTCCGAAAGCTTGAAAATGTTCCTAGTTCGTAATCTAAGGTTTCAAATGTGGATGACCGATTTATTAGTACTTGCAAAACTCCTATTCCCGATGACGGTAAATGGTTCTCATCTGGTAATGTTACAAAGTTTTTTCATTTTGTTATGTTCTCATTCATAACGAAAATATATTGTTGATGTCAGAAATTGGTCTCTATTTTCATTTTTGTATTCCTGGCTCCGGGCAAAGGTGTTTCAACTAAAAACTTTACGAATATTATATTGTGTAGTGTACATAACGTCGACACGAGTTGATGCTTCAATCAGGTAAAGGCCTACTAGTAGTGGATGCGTGGTTCCGTTGATTAGTGTAGTTTCCGTGTGTTATACACTCCTACGCAATTCCGTCTGGATGGTTTCATTGAAGTCGGGAAGTTACCCAGTTGTCAACAATCCGCTAGTTCACGAATTGACTATCCGGCTGGAGCACGTCTCAATGAAACGAGTGGCAGGAAACAGCGGTGTATAGCGGTGTATAAATCAACCCCTTATGTTCTTGAGGGACAGGTAAATAGATTAGATCGGCGCAGGAAGGACAATAGATGAGTTTCGATCCCGACTTGGAGGCTCCAACGGGAATTGGTAATTCTATAATAATATAACGAAACCCAAGGTGTGGTGATGTGGAACTGACAGTGTACCTTCAACACTGGGTTTCACGTATTGCCAATCAATCCCTGAGACGATCTGTTGATGTTATAAGTATATTTGGTGAATAAACAACAGGTGGAGACCTAGTTCCAGTTCATGATACACAAAGAAGCATATAGGTACTGTATTAAAAATTATTTTGTGAATGTAGCAGAAATGAAAAGGCGCAAGGATCAAAGAGGTGCTAGAGTGGAGCCCGAATGATGTATGTGACGATGTATTGTTGTCAATCCTTTGCTGATGACAAATATGGAAAACTGGGAGGGGGGCTTGAGGGTCTGAAGATTTTCGTTTCCAACATTTGGATTGGAATCGTATTACCTTAGTACTCCAATCGGTTGACCATTCTGCATGAATGAAGCCCATGGCACATCATTAGTATGAGTGGAAGGAATGTTTGGGAATGGAGTCTGTTTTGATCGTGAACTGAATTTGCATTAATCATCAAAAATTAACTTCCCTCGACCGGGGATCGATCTCCTATCGTCTCCGACTAAACGATATTTACAATCCTGAGTCGGAGCTCGTTACCACTGAGCTAAGGAAGTGAATGGACAGAAATGCGAAGAGGTAGATGATCACAACATTTGGAGCTCTAAGTCACCCCTCTTATTTGAATATCAGCTTCACTTATTGGTACATAACATAGTAACAGGTGAGAAGCTCATATTTTGACTAGACGTTGAACAAAAATGCAAATTATTAAACAAAAATATTATAATTTTTCTATATAGATCACACGCCTGCAAATAACACAGATATACCATTTTCTCTACATACCAACCATATTTTTGCTCCTCAATCAAGTTTATGCTAAAGAAAAAAGTGCTTCACATTCTATTCGAAAAAATAAAGAGCTGTGGGAGCCTTCATAAGGAAATATGAATACTGGTTGCTAACAACTCAAATCGTGAGTACAAGTCAAAAAAACGAACATCGGTCGCACTTAGGTCAGCTGAAATTTGAACGGAAATTAGGCCTCTGTTGCGAGTCACACTCGTGGACTCCCGATTTATCGTCAGTCCAACCCTTATATTCTCGTGAGCGGACGGTTGGTCCTACAGGGCTCTGGGTGATCTCATTCAATTCTAACAATTCGATAATATTTTAAATTGAAGAAAAACTATAAGTACCTTAATATTGCAATTTTTTGAGCTAGGGTGTTTTGAAAATTGTAGCCCTTATTTTTCAACCCTTATACGTGACTGACATCAGCCAAAAGCTCTCGGGCACAAGTAGACATCAAATATAGCTCATATACCTACCAAATCTCATCAAAACTGATCCATGATAACTAAGGAAAGTGTCGCGTACAGCGGACAGACGGCGAAATTTTCATTGAATTCTTGAAATTTAAACCAACAAATTTTGATAGTCAGTTCCAAGGGTTCGTTATTGAAAACAATAACCCCAAAGAAAATTGGTAATGTATATCAAAACTCGGAAACCTGTGATTTATTATTGTGACTGAAGGGATTAGTGAAGTGTAGTGCGCATGAGGACTTCAAAATACATCAAGCTATATTAGGGGACAGCGGTGTGGCTACGGTCGTTGGGGCGTCGTTGTTCGGCGGTGGACTTTGGACCGACCTCTGCGGGGATCGTGGGTTCAAGGCTCTACGCCGGCAGCGTACGTATTTCGGCGGCCGGGGCTCTTATCGTCCTCCTCGTTACAACCCAGGGCGGTGAGGCGACTGGAAGTCATGAGCTAAATCAACAAAACAAATTCTGATCTTCCCTTTGGAAGACAGCTGGTGACGTCCGCGATGCTAGGAATGGCAGTCGGACGAAAATTAAACTTGAAATGATTGTTTACTTACTTACTTGCTCAAGCTATATTGTGGAGCTGAAGATGAAACGATTTTAAACTAAGTCCAATCTTCAAAAATTAATCCGTAGCAATGAATGGGTTGATAGGGAAACCTTTCAAATCTTAGCATGAAAATCCTAATCATGATAAAGGACACTATGTACTCAAAATATGAATTAGGTTTTCGCAAAAAAGTTTCATGTTGCTTATGAAAGTTCGTTATTCAGATCAGGATGTCTTAAGTAGGCGCTCTTCGAAGTTTCAGCTTCTTGGGGCCACCAGGAGCGAATTTAGCTTACCAAGCTAATCAGGGAGGAATCTCAGTTCGTAATTCAGACTCTCTAAAATTTGAGCCCTGCGAAATTTCAGCTTGTTGGGGCCGCTAGATGTAAACTCAGCTCACACAGCTGATCACAGAGGCGTTCAGTTTCTTATTGAATCATTCCATTCTGAGACTTCATTGATTCACTTCATTCTTTATTCCATTCGATAATATTACGTAGTGCAAAATTTGTACCAGTATCAGTATTAAATACTTAAATCAGCATTTAATACTGATACTAAAACGCAGATCACCCGTCTGAATATAACTCGGCTTTTCCATAGTAACTATGAATAAAATCACTATCCGATAACTTTATGAGCTGACCATCCTAAAAATACGAAACATGTAAAAAACTTCAAATAATTTTTACACATTTGTAAATTGATAAAATCATCCAGTGTCTCATCAAGCCATTTTTTCACACTTTATTGCGGGTCGTAGTAAAAAGAAGGTGGAGGACGGACGTAATGAGTCGATGGTGGTGTGTAATATTTTAAGTGGGCACTCAAATGGGGCTCGTTTGACGTGAGACCGGTAGAGTGCTTTCTCTTCAAGTGTGGTCAGCGCGGTAGACGTCGTGCCAGACACTCCCACGTCATGTCGTGCTTCACAAAGCCTAATGAATCCGAGGCCTCTTATTTCATTCTAGTTAGGAATAAAATGTACTGCCTGACGAGAGGTAACATGAAATTCACACTTCAAATGAAGGACCGTCGTACGAAAAGCTGTAGGTACTTAGTTCTTTTTATTCAACGATCGGGCGACGAACTCGTTCATTGGGCGTTCAGAGCTCTCAATTTAGACACTTGTCGAAGAATTGCAAGTCCGGCTAGACACTTTTCTTCAATCGGGCCCTAAGATATTAAACGTTCGTGAAATAATTTGCAGCGGTTTTTTATTCGATTTTCGGATTCTACATATTTTGAAACGTAAAATATCAAATTTTGAGGGTTTGAGGAGTTCATTAGGTATTGAAAATTATAAACCAAAACACCATTGTGGAAATTCCTAACGAAAATTTAGAAAATTAATGTTTAATTACTTCCCTATTCATCCACCATTGGTCATACTACTAGATTTCACTCGCCTCTCACAATTCTAGTGTTTTATTATCAACTACTGCTGGCTATGTTATGAACAATAACATAGGTTTTATTGTTTTGAACAATTTTTCCCCATTAATACAAAATATATTTTTCATTGTATCATTTCATATTCTTCTCTTTCCATATACTTCTTTTTTTATTCTTGTATTTGTAATGATCTCCAGTCGGAGATCTAATTACTTGGAAATTGGGGAGAAATAAGACACGTAATCTGACGGGAATGAAGGAGGTATATTCAATAATAACTTACGTGAAGCGGGCCGGACTTGGGGAACAGAGACGTCGAGCTGCGATCGCGACAATACTGGCTTATCGCATCCCTCGACCCCTCTCCTCCCCTACTTGGGAAGTGTCATCCGTCCTTGAGTGATTGTATCATCACACTCCCCCCCCCTGGTGAAAAAATTTGGGGTCATATAGGGGACTGGTGACGGCAAATTTTACTTGGTGATGAATTTTGGGAGGCATCCCTGGGGAAACCGTCCTGGCCCACCTGTTGCGCTCTGCAGTGTACAGTTTACAGTTGGCTGGTCTGTGGGAGCCGTGCTTTTGCTTAATAGTGATCTGCAGGGTTAGTGTGGGCGAAATGGGTGAAAACCCCAGGGGAATTGGTGTTGACTTTTTGCCTCCTTGTTTCAAGTTGTGGGGTTTAGGGACTGAGACCAGGGGGGGTGGGATGTGGTATGTTAGGGGGTGTGTTACGGGGTACATAGATGTTCCTATTGAGACAGAATACAGAGTCCTTCAAAGTGTACAGATAAATTAATACTGAAAACTTGTCTTAGATAAAATTATACATCATATGGGTAATATGCAGGTAATTGAAAATTCTCCTTTGAAGTCACTGTAAGGTGGGGGATTGTTAGTGGGTTTAGGTGGTTTGGAGGGGGGGTTTTGTTGTATGAGACGGCTTGGTGAAGGTAACCTGGGCACCCCCAAAGGTAACAACCATGGACTCATGGGTTGATAGGTCTGTGGCCATGAGGGTGCAATGCTCCAGTTTATTTGGTTGCTGCTCAATTGGTGTGGGCTGGGGCTGCATTTGTTCCTCATCAATGGTGTGGTCATCTGAAACAGGCCGTACGGCGGGGGAGCCGAGTAGAGCAACCGTTGGCAACTGGGATGTCATGTTGAAGGGCTTCAGCTGACTAACATGTTGCACCCTGACATCACCAGGATCCACCATGTTGGTCAGCTGATACGTGACAGGGGAAGGGATCCCTGTCACCTTGTAGGGTTGGGAGTATTTATAAGAAAGTTTAGCATTAACACTATTTATCTTAGAACTGAGGGTGTATTGTTTGATGACAACTGTGGAACCAAGAGGGAAGGTGTGGGGAGTGTGTCGTTCGTCATAATACAGTTTCCGGTGGAGGCGTGCGTTTTGTATATTGTGTAGCGCCTTGGCCCATGTTTCATGCTGTGTGGCTGGGTCAGTGGAAGTTGGGAGGGGTAGGTCCCAAACAAGGTGTAAGGGGGTTACTAGCTCACGGCCCAAGAAAAGGCGTGCTGGGGTATAACTGGTGCTGGAATGTTTCACCAAGTTGAAAACTTGTTGAATGAAGGGGAGATGGGAATCCCATTGAGTTTGGTCGGTTGCATGAAAGGCTGTAAGGATGGTTTTGAGGGTCCGTATTTGGCGCTCTGCCATGTTGGGGTTAGGGTAGTAGGGGGGTGTGTGATGCATATGAACACCATGGGATAGTAAGAACTCCTTGAAGGTATTCGACCGAAATACAGAAGCATTGTCTGCACAAATTGTCTGGCAATACCCAACTGTGGCAAAGATGTGCGTTTGAAGTGCCGCAATTATGGTATCTGTGGTCTGTTTTTTTAGAGGTAGGAGGTAAGTATAACGTGAGAAGCCATCCACAGCAATCAAAATGTGGGTAAATTGAGAACGGGTTCGGGGTAATGGACCAGCAACATCAAGGTATAAAAGTTGCATGGGGTGGGTAGGATCTGTTGAACTTTGAACGCCATAGGTTACCTGTGCATGTTTTGACCGGGCACAGACCAAACATGCAGAGACTCTTTCGCGTACTTTGGCATATAGTTTTGGATAATAAAAATAGGATTTGATCCTTTCAGTGGTTCTTGTGACCCCTGCATGTGACCCAAGTGCCGAGTCGTGACAATAATGGAATACAAGGTCGAACAAACTTGCAGGGAGTACAGGGCGGTCTCCCCCAAGTGGCAATTGATAAAACAAAATGCCCTCCCGAAGGGTGTAGTTAGGGATTGTTGACCCTGAGCGAAGCAATAATTGGGCGGAGTTCATTATCTTCCTGTTGGTGGATGGGTAGTTTGGTGTGGACAGCTGGATATGACTGTAAGATGGTGAGAATTGGTGTTTTGGGGGTGTCGTTAGAAAGATCATCCAGTGGCACTGATGATCGTTCTTCGCAATTGCGTGATAAGTAGTCCGCTATGCTGTTGTGCTTTCCAGGGAGATGATGTAGGGTATAATTGAATTGATACAATGTGGCTACCCAACGTGCCACACGGGGGGAGGCGTTCTTCATAGAGGATAGGTTGGTGATGGCTTTTGCATCAGTGTACAGGTGGAAGTGAGCATGGCCCAGGTATTGCTGAAATGTGAGGACCGCAAGCAAGACAGCTGCAAATTCCAACTCATACGTGGAATACTTCTGTTCACGGTCTTCAAGCTTCCTACCAGCATAGGCAACAGCAGTAAAAGAGGTGCCCTCTTGTTGTGCCAAAACACACCCTAGTGCGAATTGGCTGGCATCTGTGAAAATGTGAAAAGGGCGGGAGCAGTCAGGTAATCGAAGGACTGGGGGTGTTTGCAACCGTTGGAGAAGTTGGTGGTAGGCATGATCGCGTTCCTCAGACCAATGGAATGGTACATTCTTCTTCCTTAAACGGTGGAGGGGAACGGCTATTGATGCAAAGTCTGGGATAAAAGCTGAGAAAAATGCCACTGCTCCGAGAAACTGGGAAAGCTGCTTTGCAGTAGTAGGGGTGGGTATGGACTGAAGAGCGCGGATTCGTTCATCACTGATTGTAACCCGTCCATTCTCTATTGTGTGACCGAGAAACTCAAGGCGGGTTGTGTTGAACTTGCATTTCTGGGGGTTTATTGTGAGTCCTGCGGCTTGTATGCGTGTGAGCACTTCACGGATGTGTTGTAGGTGCAATGCCACTGATGTGCTGTACATGAGGAGGTCATCTAAATACCAGATGACATAGACACCGTGAAGGTCTCCAAAAATTTGCTCCATGAGCAAGCTTAGAAGTTGGCCTCCTACTTTTAATCCAAATGGGATGCGGTTGTAGGAATAAGTGCCAAAGGGGCATTTAAAGGTCAGGTGTTGTTGACTCTCAGAGGTTACCGGGATTTGGTGGTAGGCACAGTTGAAGTCGATAAGGCTGAAAACTGTGGCCCCGTTTAGGTGCATAAGAAGGTTTGGAATTGTGGGGATAGGGTAGTCAACAGCGTCAATTCGGCTATTGAGCTCTCTCATGTCAACTACCAACCTGAAGGTTTGGGGATCAGTTGGTTGTGTCCGTTTCTTTGGGACAAGGAAGCAGGGTGAGACACTGGGGCTGAGGGTGGGTTTAATTACTCCTAGGTCTAGGAGTTTGTTTATTTCTGCCCGCATAACTTTTTGGAGGGCAGGAGAGACATGATATGTCGGGCATGGTTTAAGGGGGGTGGCATCGGGACGCAGTTTGACAGTATGTTCGAGCAGGTGGGTTCGTCCTAATTTATCTGTGAGAACATCAGGAAACTCGCACCGTAACTGGTCTGATAGGGTGTGGTCTTGTAGACCTAAGACATTCAGACGTTGGGAAGGGGAGTTGTCAGGTTTTGGTCGAAGGGGAATGGGGATGTGGTCAGGGGGGAATGCAACTGTGGTTGTGGAGGCATCATACCTGAGGCCAGTTTTCTTGAAAAAATCCAAGCCACCCAGTACATCGTGAGGAAGCTGGTCAAGCAAATAAAAGGTATGATCCCATTGGTGGGAGCCAACTGATACAGGTAAGGTTACAGTGAACCGGGTTGTTACTAACTCACCATTTCCCACTGTGAGTGAGAGGGGGGGGGGGGGGCACTGTACTGGTCGATTAGATTTGGAAAGGATAACATTGTTGAAATAGCCTCGGTTCAGAACAGAGACTGAAGCTCCTGTGTCCAACAACATATGGGTTGGAGTTGAGGCTAAGACTACTTGGAGTAGGGGGGGTGTAATTGTTGTATGGCTGAAGAGAGATGAGAGGATTTCTGGTGAAGGCTGGGTTGCGCCGTCAAGTGCCTCAGACATTGGGCGTGCTGGAAATTTCTCTGGTTTGAGAGAGGTCAGTCTATTTGGGGCTTCCACAGTTAGTGACATGAGTGGTGGTGGTCTGACTCGGCGAGGGCGATCAGTGGCTGTACACCTATGTGTATGTTTGGGAATATTTTTAGCTGATGGCTGCTGAGGGAATGTTGGATCGGGAGTTACTGAAGACAAATGTAGTCTGCGCAACTGATCCTGTGCTTGGGCCAAAGAAACTAGTGCATTAAGTTCCGCTTTAGTTGATGGTTTGGTGGAAAAGACGAGCTGGGTGCGTGTGTGGGCGTTGAGTCCCATCAAAATGGCGTCAACTAGCGCCATTTCGTCATCAAGGAAAGCTAGTATGTCATTGGCTGTGGTGATGCTTTGGACATATGTACGAAATGTTTCTGTGGTACCCTGGGGGCGGTAGAGATATCTGTGCTGCAGGAAGGGTAGGACAGGTGCACTGAAAAAATCTCTCCTAAATTTTGCCAGAAAGGGTAGGTATGAAACAGTAGATGGTGAACATGACACAAGAAAGTCAGTGATATAAGAAAAATGGGGCTTGAGTGCTAGGGCCTGGATCATATTGGGGAATAAGTCTGGAGCTAAGTTAACTAATTTCGAAAATTCCAATATAAAAAGATAGGCAGACTCGGAGTTATCATAATAAAAGGGAGGAAGTTTGTTTAATTGCTGAGAGAGGGTTTGTGGGAGATGGTATCGCCACATCAGGTCTGGTGGTGGGTGGGATGTGTCAGCATTCATATCAGTGGCGGCTCCTGCCCTGAACTCAGGGGGTGCACGGAGATCAGGAGAAGCTATGGAGAAGGGACAGAATAGGTGCCAAATAGAAATTTCAACGATATGTAAATGGGATAAATCATGGTAACTTTTCCATCTAAAAATTGCAAACGGTACTAAATACGTAGGTGCAATAGACACGAAAAATAATGTTCTCCAGTGGTTAACAGAAATTCTGAAATGGTTAATCATCAAAGGTCTAAACCCAAGAAATGCACCCATCATGCTTTGCAGTAGCAAAGCTGAAATGTGTATTTGCCCGTGACGATCCAAAACATCGTCCAACTCGGAAGAAAAATTAACGATGATTCGAGACAGAATGTAGGAGAACCTATTTTTGTTAACCGTTTTGGTTTTTTGCATCAGATTGAGATGATGTGCACTCTCGAGTTGTTGCATTATATTTTGACGACCCAATATACGCAAATCTACCAGAGCGTTTTTACGGGAGACAGCCAATGCGTTTTTTATGGGAGATCACTTATGCCATCTTTAACCCAAGCCTCATTTCGGTTGGTGGAACAAAATAGGCAAAATTGTCAGTCACTTCACACCCACAAAGCCAATCTACCTTCTTATAATAGTCGACATTAAAACTTACGGTACGAATCTGCACGGTTTTTAAATTCCAACGTCTGCTGGAATCCAGGAAGAGACGGCAAGGGGCGGCCAGTTTCTGGAATGTTGCACTTTTCCACGACCGACAAACACGAATAGTTTACGTTAATGTAATGCACCGAATTATTCATATTACCTACAACACTCGTAAATAATCACAATACTTTGAACAAAACGGTGGACCGAAAACGAAAAACGGGAAATGTCCTTATCAGTTCTGTTTGTTTACGATAAGGAAACCGGGAAACCAGTGAGCCAGGAAGACAAAATAATAAAATTCGAAATTCACTCACTCACACACCCGAGGTGCACAGCCCTCGTGCTGCTCCCCAAGGTCACATTTCGTGCTCTCTGGTTGGTCAATCTCACGAGCACACCTCCATCTAATCACGTCACCCTAGACAAGAAAGGCGCATAAAACTGGATTTGCGCGAACCGCCGCTGATTGGTCGGAAAAGAGGGATCTCCCCGCCACTGATTTCGCGCGTAGATTCAACTAGCACAGTACCTACGATCGTGTCTTCTGTCCTAGCCAACTTACTCTTCAAACCCAGAGAAACTAACTTTGATTTTCTTTTTCTTTTTTAATTGGCTGGGGGTGCACATGCGCCTATGCTCCTATCAGCAGCCGCCCCTGATTCATATCTTGTGCCCTACACTCAGGACATTTGTAAGTTGATCTACAGTCAAGTGGAATCTTTTCCCAATTCCTATAAGTAGTTTTGGCACAAGAAGGATGAAAGATTCTTACACAAAATGTGCAAAAGATAGGGTTTGCTCGCTGGTCTTCTGGTAGAGGTACCTTGCATACACTACAGGAATCCACATCTTCCTCTTTGGTGGTGATTTTGGGCTTGGTAGACATATTGGGGTAGTGATTGTGGGAGAAAGGGGAGTGGTGGGTTTTTATACAAGAAGAAGTAAGAATTGTTGAGTTGGTAGATTATGAAAATGAAAAGAGAGATTAAAAAAAATTTCTGAATGCTGAAATTGAGGGGATAGTTTATTTATGAAAAATGACTATAATGAAGGAAATTAACAGAGAATTAGTGAGAGGAATAAATATTAGAAGAACCTGTTGGATAATGAATGAAACTAAGGGTTAAGTAAAGATATGTAGGTAAATTTAAAGGGACACAGCAAGAGCAGAGTTGTAAGCAGTGGGCATGGTAAGTAAATAGTGGGCAGGGCGGATGGAAGGGGATCGGGTGGGTTCGTGCAGAGTCGGGCAAACGCGCGTGGATACGAGAAAGTTAAACGTGTACACGATCCATCAACACGATGGCGGGAGGTTATCAGCTGATTAGGAGGTCCGTAGGATCGGAACAAAATAATCGTGATTTATACTACGCTCGGGATACCATGTAATGATCTCCAGTCGGAGATCTAATTACTTGGAAATTGGGGAGAAATAAGACACGTAATCTGACGGGAATGAAGGAGGTATATTCAATAATAACTTACGTGAAGCGGGCCGGACTTGGGGAACAGAGACGTCGAGCTGCGATCGCGACAATACTGGCTTATCGCATCCCTCGACCCCTCTCCTCCCCTACTTGGGAAGTGTCATCCGTCCTTGAGTGATTGTATCATCACATATTTCAATTGATATTGTAGCCTCAGCACGGTTAGAATAGCAGGAGAAAATCAAACCATGAGTGATCATTATAAAATTAAGACGCCCGCTATCATGAACTTCGATACTAGGATAATCCATTCTCAAGCGACAATGTCTGGAGCAGGATTTTGGGAATATGTCGCAGGAGAGATTATCTCAATTTGAAAATAACCTCTCCATCAAAGAGTCAATTGAGGAACAACGACAATGCCGGAGCTATGTCTGTATACGTTTTAATTGTATTTGCTAGATACACTACGATGAGAACACATATAAAAGTACCACGACGAAATAGTGTATCGGAAACGTTGAAACAAAAATAGTACAACCAAGTGCTGGGTCTACTTGGAAGGCCTTGTACAAGTGTTACAAAAAATGCGTAGGAGGTGAATCAGTTCGCGAATCTCAAACATTCTTGGAAGCAGTCGACAAGTTAAAAGATAATTAACAGAGACGTAAATAAAATGATGGGCAGAATGACTAATGTCGTTTTTCCGAACATCACAGGAAAGCGAAATGAAAACACTAAACCGTTTTATAACAATTAGGAGCGTATTAAATTCGATTTTTGGATTTTACGTATCTACCTTGAAGCAAACACCAATGAATTTCGAGGGGGAGTTTATTTTTTTCCTGCTCGATTCCGAAAGTTCATTATTTAAAATAATAAATTCTAAAACAAAAACATCATCGTCCCGTGACTCACCTTCGGCGGCTTTGAAGTAAGTCAAACAGAGAACTATATTTCAAAATATTGGATGCATTCTACGTCTGTGTGTATCCTATGTAATATTGAATGTATGTAGAAGTCGGGTTGGAAATCTGAATAAATCGCATCCCTTCATGCATATAAATGTACTATCTAATAATTAGATAGTAGATCTACACTAGTAGATTATACTATCTAGTAATTAGATAGTATGAGAAAAACGTGGTTACAGTCAATCTGATGATAGATAGATATTTTTTTGTTTATTTGTCGCCATTCTGAACGTTTTTAGAATTATTCTAAAAACGTTCAGAATGGCGACAAATAAACAAAAAAATATCTATCTATCATCAGATTGACTGTAACCACGTTTTTCTTATCCATATCCACTTTTATAGAAGGCGGAAATGTACGTATCTCTTCAGAAAAGGAATGTTTCTGGAGTAAACATGGCACACAATTTGGACTGTTCAACGGAAATCTCTCCTTTTTCGTGCATCTAATTCAAGTGAGCAATTTGAGACGATGAAAGCTTCAAAGAAAACGCCTTTGAAGTTGGTCGTTTCTACCTCATCTCTGCCTCTCACCGTTGCTGAAATTCAAAGACCGGAGTGTTCCATTTCTGGTATATGAACCACAGAAGCCCGATGTTGGATCTCAACTGTTCTTTTTTCTCCCGTTGCTGAATCACTCTGGCTGATTGATGTTGGGAGTTTGAGGTTTGTAATGACTCCTTGGAAGTTGCTACCTTTGGTGAGATTTCCTGGGACGGATCTTACTCTTGAAAACGATTATAATGATCCTTGCGTCAGCATCAAGCTTTGTCGTTGTAAAAATACTCGTACAACTCGAAAGAGGAAGAGATTAGTCACGAAGGCTTGGTTAGAAAAAACATGAGAAAAATAGATACTCTGGAAAAAAGGGAAAAAGTCCATTCATGCAGCACGAATTAATGAGCGAATTTTTAAAGAAATCTTTCAGTTGAAGGTATGATTAAGAATTCCTTGTAAATTCGTTAATACAAACAATGTTGTTGGCAATTTTTTTAGACAATTTTTTAGAATCGTTTTACAACCATATCTTGTCTAAAAGGTAACAATTTATAGAGATGAAACGTTTGTTATATTCAATCAATAACATAAGGCAACAATGATATATTTTTATATGTATACAGGGTCTTCACAAAACAGATCTCATTATTTCAAGGGATCGATTCTACAAATGCTTCTATTCCGAGTTGTTCGCGATTTGAGATTTTTTTCATGTTATCGACCTTGCTTCATTAGAACGGCCTCATTTCCAGAGTAATCTCAAATCTGAAGAGACGGAAAGATCGTGAAATTTCCTTGGACCCTTCCTGAACAATTTTGGTGTCCATCCGTCTGTCTGTGTGTCTGTTTTGAAATCCTTTCCACAGCAATAACTTCTACATTTCGCATCCGATTTCGATAAAACTTTCAGGTATTGTGAGGTAGGCGTGTAGATAGTTCCTATGAAATAGAAATGAATGTTCCCTATGAAATAATATCATTGAAATCAATCATAAAACTGAACTTTTATTAGTAAACGGATTATTACAACGGATAATTAATCTTGAATCCTACTACAGGGAAGAAGCAAATTATTTTTTAAATTGTAAGATATATAAAAGTAATACAATATCTAATTCGAGAAGTCAACAGACATTATTTGTGTCTGAAGTAAATTAATGACTAGAGGGTACTTGGTAAAATTCTCACAGGCTTGCATGTTATGACATTATTCAACTGAATGGTGATGAATTTTTACGTAATAACGTTTCCTTGTTTATTGCCCCTAGCGCGATGAAAGAAATTTGAGTGCCTAATCCGCCTCGGCTCCCCCATTTCAGTTTTTAACCACCTTTTTTGTTCCGGTATTTTATTTCTATGTCTATGCGAAAATGAGAATGATATTTACAGCTCCAGTTGCGGGCCGGTGGGGCGTGTGGTTTTTAATTGCCGAGCCCTAATGAGAATGTTGATTGCCATCGTTATTGCACGGGGGGTGAGCTCACGGAAAAAAGCCGGACGAGAGCATCTAAAGTTTTCACGTGTTTTTGAAAACCCGCGGGCCACTTGCCACCTGGTTGGGCTTCCACCGAAGTTTTTAATGACCACCAGGTTTCCTCTCTCGTAAAGTTGCTTTATATTCAGATGAATACTCGCGAGTGGGGGAAAAGGACGTTTTTAGAACATATAGCCGTGGCACCTTGAGTTCCGCAACAGCTTCTGAAATACTCGTTGTAATCAAAAGAATCTTATGAGTTTCTGGCAGTTTTTCCGAGGTACAGTAATGAAATCGTAGCAAAATAATAAAAACTCCTTGGCGGGGAGTGTAGTACCCTAAAACTCGTATAGTAGAAAGAAAGCGGTAGGAATTAGCTGCGGTATTTTTGTTGTGTCCAAGCTTGATCCTGGCCCATCCTACCGTCGCGGCTTATCGTCCGCCTGCACTTTGTCCAGAAATAAATCTGACGTCCAGGAGGATCCAATTGAATGATTGGAATATTTGGGCTTTCCCTTTTCTTTTGGTATCTATCGCCACGGTACGTGGAAATGATAGTGTCCACAGCGTGATAGTGAAATGATAGTGTCCTAGTTCCCACAGCGAACGTCCATTGATTTGCACTCCATCACTTACTTCACGACCTCCCTAAACGATCATATGAGGCTATGGTAGACGGCCACGTAGTGTGATTCTTAAAATGCTCAAAAATAATGACGTTGGTGCCGGGGTCAAAAGTCTTCCTCCGGAAGTTATGGTCGACCTGAAAACGCGGATGTGGTCAGATTTATAAGTGAAGTTAGCTGTAATTGTAAATTCTTGAGATTCCAATTAAATTTCGATTAAATGTCAGTACTTATATCTTTATGGTCTATGAGGTAAATAATGTCCAGCTCGTAATTCTATATCATTGCCATGAGCATTAAAACCATACCTAATAAAATCTAACCATTATTCGCGACGGTTGTTTGAAATAATATAAAATTATCTATAAGTACCAATAGTTGTCTATCATCAAATCGAAAGTTAACAGTAGTTGTAGAGTTCAATAGTTGTCACTTTCATCCAAGGGTGAATGGGATTATTGTGGTTATACCTACCTACTTGAGGAATACTTAGATTTGGATGCGTGCAGGTCATTCATGGCAGGAGCGGCCTACTGGGGATGTTCTGTACCTAGTGATCTGATTAGATGAGTGAACCCCTTGAATTTTGCTTTTGCCTTAGTCCAGGAATCTCAAGTAAAAAACGTCTGCCAAGTGGGTGTGGCACATAGCTTCCTCGTTTCCATAACCCGATTATATGGATGATCAGATGCATAGTAGTTAATCTCAAAACACCAATCTCTAAGTACCTTTCACTACCCTCATAGGGTACCATCTACACACTAATCTAGACAATCCTAGAAAATTTCATCAAATTCGGATGAAAAATTAAGTGAGTAGATGTATTTGATTGGATCAAAAAAATACTTAGCCTCGGCTGGGATTCGAACCCGCGACCCTTGGGGGACTGTTGAAGTTACGGCTGTTACAAGGAATTTACGTTTGCGCATGTGCAGTCGCTTCTATCAGTCCGGGGATGATGATTTTCATAGGGGACTATCTACAACCTAATCCACATAATCCCTAAGAATTTCATTCAAATCGGGTGGAAAATGTAGAAGTCATGGCCGTTACAAGGAATTCACGTTTGCGCATGCGCAGTGGCTACTATCTGTCCGAAGGTGATGATTTTCATAGGGGACCATTTGAATACTAGTCTGTAACATCCCTGAAAATTTCATTGAAATCGGATGGAAAATGTAGAAGTTATGGCCGTTACAAGGAATTCATGTTTGCGCATGCACAGTCGCTTCTCAGTCCGGGGATGATGATTTTCATAGGGGACCGTCTATACACCACCCCGCACAATCCCTGAAAATTTCATAGAAATCGGACGTTATGCGCGTTACGAGGAATTCATGACTGACAGACAGACAGACACGGAACCAAAATTGTTCAGAAAGGTCTAACACGCAAAACGCGAATGGAAATTTTGATTTTGGAGAACTTTTTTTTTCGTCCTTTAAAAGTGAAAATAAAGCTTCCGCTACCTTGGTAGACTCGGAAGCAAAATAATTGCCTGCTTCTCCACACTAAAAAGGGCTATTCAGATCTGTCTAGGTATGGCCACCTCGTATCGACAGTTAGTGTTTCTGTTATGGTTTCGATTTGTTGAAAAAGTTTCTGGTTGCTCATTGGCATAAGAAATGCACAATATCCATGGTCATTATTACAAATAGGTAGTGATGAATATAGTTGAAAAAATAGTTATCAAAATGGGGAAATGATGGCTTGAATAACAAGTTTGTTATAAAGGTGTTGCTATACTCCGATTTTGATGGGGACTTCTGCTATAGAAATGGTGATGCAATTTCTAGGTGATGGCCAGATTTCGCCTACATTTGGAGGGATGCTAGTGGTGACTTTCAAAACTCTGTCAACGGTAAACATGAACGGTATTATGATATTAGTCAAAGACAGACTAATATCACCTGCTTGGGACCCAATCTTTCCCCTATAATATCCTCTTCTGTTGAGTTACTCCTTGCTACTAGCCTAATTCTGAAATATTTCATGTGCTCATGATTGAAAAACATTAGATCAATAAGTATACCTACATACGGGTGTAAGCTTTTTGTACGTTTCAGTTAACTAGTTCTTCCTAAAAGGGGGTTGAAATGGTAGCGATACGGTGAACAAATAAAATATCGGAATCTTAGTTCTACGTTAATGAAGTTATACTTAACTGTTCCTGGTAGGTAGCTGTCTCCTGAGCGGCTTGGAGATGAGGCGTAGTGGTTCCAGGCGTTACACTTGTTATACTTTGCAAAATAAAACCTGAAGGGTATTGTCACCTGAAGGGTGTTAATTGTATCGATACTTGTGGTGAATAAATGAAGTTACTGTTACGTTGTGGTTTCTTTCAAAGCAAATCCCTATATCGATACTGTCAATAATACTCAGAACCTGGGGTGCGGGAAGACTCTGAAGGAGAACAACAATTACCAAAATGCATAGGTTTAATGACCAGAAAAATAAGAGATACGATACAGGTACGTTGACTCAGTACAAAAGAAGATGAGCCTGAAGGGCGTTACGTTTCAGGTCAGCAAGGTAAGAATTTAGCGATACGGTTCCAAATATGTGAAACATCTTAGCAATATGGCTTATGTTACGATCAATACAAAATGACTCTATCTTTGAGCTAGGTTCAATATCATTCAAGTTCACTGAGTTCACTTTACCATCTACCTAATAGGCCAATATAGTGTAGATATGATTAGTTACCCACTCAGGGTTCCAGGTTACTGAAGCGAGTCTGGAAGGCGGTACGGCGATGCTGTAGGGGAGAGCCAGGACAGGACTGGCTCTGGAGTGGTCCTCGATATTACTGATCCGGGCGACGACTTCAGAGTTCCAGGGGAGGCAGGACAGACAAGAGCACTGGTTCTGTTCACTCAAGTAAAACCTAGTGACTTGGGGAGGCAGGAGGGCGATATGGTATGGTATGACAGTATGACTGGGTCAATACGGTACAAGGGGATGAGAGCTTCAAAGATGGGGGGTGTGCGCATCAAAGACAAGCTGGCAAGGCTTCAACTTCAGGACTGGAGGCTCTGCATCACTACATTAGAATATCATGCTATCCTTGGGCTCAGTGTTGCCAGCTATACTAACAGTTGGCCAGACTGTTAGAGCTGGTTGGTGTAGCTCTCTTATTAATCTGTGCTCAGCTTGTGCATGGATGTTGCCTCTCCTCCTGCTCCATGGATGGGTTTTTCTTTATGTTGACAGTTGACTTGTGTTGTGTTCTTTGGTGGTGGTTGAGCACAGTGGTGGGGAGGTCACGCCCGTTTATATTTGTGACCTCTTACGAGCTTTCCGGTCCCGAAGGGGTATCAGGACTTACGGACAGGCAGTGCCTGTAAGGGGAAACAGTGAGCAATTTGGCGATTGCTCACACGGGCTGAACATGTTTTTATCAAATATTTGATTCAATTCTCCGGAAAAAATATTTAAAACATGAAAAATTTAACCAATTAATTTTTTTTTAGAAATCTGCAATTACATATCTACATCTATTTCTATTTAGTTGAGATAAACTCAGACCACTTTGGAATTTTAAAATCGGTCAACCTACAGCTGAGATAAATTAAGGGAGCTATTGGCATCGTATCTTTCTCTCACTTGAACACTTATCGTTGAGCCGGGGAGGTCAACTGGGAGTTACTGGTGAAAACCAACTTCTTGAAACAGAATTTACCTAAAAGGCCACCATAACCATCTTCCTAGACGAAAATTTTTGCTCCCTTTTCTTATAGAAAGACGCTGGTGAAGATCAACTTTCTATTAATTTATTCAAAGATTTATATGCTCTTCGCAAAGAGTAAAAGATCCAAATATAAGCTCAATTTATCTCCATTTGTAAATTTTAACTAAATTCATATTTCGAACACAGTCTAATATTTCGTGTCTCAACGATTTTTGATACATTTTTTTATTGGAAAGTGAGTGATTGGGAAAGAGTCAGATAACTACTCGTGAGCCGTGTGCGATAGTAACTCATGGAAATCAATGAAAGATTCGAAATGTAGATAGATAATACTATCGTTTATATTGGAAACTCATCTCTATATTACCACCGATGATAATCCGAAGGGATAAACTATAACAATACAAGATGAAAATAAATAAAATCCCCGTAATAATCCTATTGTGGAGCCGGGCCTATTTTCCTAATGGCTGCGATACGATTCTCTAGAGGTGCCCTGTAAATCCAATTCCCAGTCGCCTCGGTTTCAAATAATCGAGTTTTCCACTCGATCCCGTTTTCTTTTCTTGTCTGCTCTTCTTTTCTTTGTCTGGCTTCTACTTCTATTTTAGCGTTGGTGGCTCTGGGTATATCATTCAACCACAACCCTGCCGTTACTTCTTTCCATACTTTCCTCGACTCGTAACATTCTTGTTCAGCAACTGATCTCACGGTTTTTTTCAAAACTGTCATGTTTTCCACGTCAGCAAAAACCTCTTCCTTCCCCTCCGGGGTCCGGGCCTTGAGCGTTCCGCACCACTCGCCCTCGATTGTCAGAAATGGCTTTTTGTTATCTGGTTCGAATATTTCCCCGACGATCCTATGCTTTTTATTTCCATAGAAGGGTTTCGTCAGGAAGTCGATTTTCGAAGAATAGCCAGTTTTTTCGCAGAGAATATTGATGGTTCCTCCCAATTCAAACCACGGTTTGGTGAGGATTGACCGACCATAAGCACTAGGAAACGCCAGAGTATATTGCTCGTCGTGATCCAAAAAATTGACCTGCGCTTTGCCTTCATTCACCACAGCTATTGACAACCCTAAAAATTTCGATTTCGTCCATACGTACGCTGTACAGGAAACTCTCTTCTTGGGACATTCAGCATAGAAAGCCGATACAGGAGGATGGTGTGAAACTTGCTCTGCTGCAAATGCCAATTTATTCTCTGGACAGCCTGGAACGGGACCACCTTCCAATACATCTCCTTCAGACGCCTCACCTGGAATATCCCAAAAACATCTAAAAACCTCCCCCAAAATGGGGTTATATGGTTTTTTTGGAATTGTAGTTTTTCTCCCAGCATGGAAAGCCGTTATGTACCACCTCACAACTTCTACCATTCGTTGCTTAGCGTCTGGTTGGTCCGTTATTCTCAAGAACAAATCAGGATGTGCGAAAAAGTCCGCATACATCTCCAAGAGAGATCGTTTCTCCAGGATAAATGTCGGTAACACAACTTTGGAAAGATCCATCCCGATTTTGACCTGGGACAACAAATGAGTAACTACTGAACATTCTATTTTCACGTTAGATTCTTCTGTACATTCATATAAATAATCGTAGTTCAAACTACCGTCATCATGTTGAAATGTTTGATCTGATTGTGAGGTGGGTGACGTGCTTGACTGTATGCTGCTCTCAGTTTGTTCGACCCTGGACTGTTCTTCTGTAGGCTGTTCAGGTTGAAGATCAATCTCTTCTGGAGAGTCTGAGTCGTAAGTTTCGTTCTCGCTGTCACTTTCTTCTTCTTTTAATGCTGAAGGATCAGAAGATTCTTCTGGGACTTCATTTTTCACAACCATATCATCAATATCACCCAACGAATCTGCCTCCTGGAGACTGAATACAGATGGTATCCGGACGTTCAGTTCAGAACTTTCCTCAACCGCTGGAAGAGCATCGCAATCTAAATTATTCGTAGTCGGGGCATCATAAGACTTCTCTTCTGGTGAAATGACTGTAGAATCATAAACCAAAACCTCTACGATCTCTTCAGCTCCTTTCGAATCATTAGCATCATCATTTTCATTGGAAGTTGAAACAGTTTTCGAACTGATCCCATCATCTTCTCCCGAGCTGTTAGTTTTGGGGTACGGTGTGGCGACCAGGTCTCCGACTTCGATGGCGTCGAAGAAATCTTCGTCTGAAGTGCTGTGCACGAGTTTGAAAGGAAGTTCAATTTCTGGGTGAAGGTTTTCCACCGTGGGCATTGGCTCATTCGCGTTGGGCTCATTTTCCTGCTTAGATTGATTCGAAGACATTCGATTGGGAGGAATCGCGTTTCCTGGATCCATAGTGTGCTTGGCAATCTGTAGCAGCACAATTGTGTGCTTTGCATCTTCAAGCATGTTGTTGGCGTATGTGACGATCATGCTACATCTTGCTTGGTCTTCGAATTCGTGTAGGGAATCCATTTTACCGCTCACTTGTTGCGTTTGATCGATAACGAGCTGTAGGTATGCATCCGCTTCCGAAAGTTTCTTATTGAATTCCTCAATAGTCGGCTGAGGTTTCATGATATTGTTAAGGTCAATAGTTTTTCTCCGTCTACTCCCGTAAGCGTGTCTCAAGATCGTATCTTCCAGGGATCTCACCCATGCGTCCCGATCCAGAGAATCCTGAGCTTGGAAATGGTAAGTTTTCATCATAGAAGTTATAGTAAAAGTTGTGTCGTCTTCATTTTCTATACCAATCACGGCTCGTTTCAAATTGATACAACCTCTCCGTTCACCTCGAACCATTTGATCTCTCGATAAGTAGTATGATAGAATACCTGCACAGTCATCGAGCACGAACCATCGAAACTGCCACCCTTTCATGAGATTGGTCCATTTACTCAGTGACCCTTCCATCTCGAATACACTCAATTGCTTATCCTCGAATAAAATGGTTATAACTAAAGGTGCACATTCCGTTTGTGAAACAACTGTGGTTAGTTCTATAACTAGTACAATAATAATTATTCTGTTTCGGAACTCCAAGGAGACTTCCCGTATGTTGGGAGTCATTTCGTTATTACAACAAACTATAAACTATTGATGAATTATTTGATGCCTCACTAACAAGATTTGTATTAGTGCTGGAGGTAAACAGATTTGAGAACTCAAAATCAAAACCTTCACTAGCATTTTGTTTTAACCCATGTTAACAGGTTAACAGGTTTTGATTTTGAGTTCTCAAATCTGTTTACCTCCAGCACTAATACAAACATAATATTATTATGATTTTGGGCTGGGGGTCATTCTAAAATTTGCTTAACGACACCAAAATTTGTGACGACCCGGCACTTTAGATTATTATTTACTCGAATGAAAACTGAAGGCGACCAGTATTTGGAGGCAGGTACCAAGGAATTATTCACCGGTTTTCAACCAAATATTAAGTTATTAGGAACAAATTAAACGAAATATGTTTATTTCAAATACAGTAACGTTACACTAAACATATGTGCTTTCTCTAACAGTAAACATATCCATGATTCAATGTTTTTCCGTGACTAAGGTGTACGAGGGTAGTCGCGTACAGTAAACACCCATTGCCTTGTATGTAGGGGTTAAAATAAAAAAAAAACTCTACCATGTAGTGCAGAGTGCAGCAATGTCCACGAACTCACGTCGGCAGCACCTTACGACATGACGCAGTTGCCAAGCAGCTAGCAGGTGCTTCGTCATCCAGCGACGGTGATGTTCAAAGATTATATCACGTGCCGAGTGACCATGGCAAGAAGCCCAAATGGGTCTGTCCATAATCCAGGATGTTCAGGTTTTCAATGGCAGCCTGAACATTGAGCAGATCTAACAGGGCTAAGATAAGACAATATAACAGACAATACGTATGGCATGTGATACTAGGTCATGGCTGCGACCCTGACTAGGCTCCTTTGGAGCTAACACAGGAACTGGTAAAGGTAATTATTTTACAGAGGCACTTCCTTCCAAAGCTCTCTCCCATCCCTATCTTCCTCTACTTTCCAAATTTCTAGAACCGGCGTTGAGTAGTCCTGGGTGACCTCCCCATTATATTTGTCAATTTATTTATTTATTTTCTTTTGGTGTGCTTCCTTTCTTTTCAGACAAAAATCGTACATTTCTTCATCAAAGTAATTTTTAATTTTCACTCCAAGTGGCAGCCGTTTAGCCGTTTAGAATTAACCTCATTCTCTTCACCAGACTCATCTTAAGAAATTGAAGATAACCTCAAACCCCTGTTATTATTCCTATTCCTAATACCCGTAATCTTTGAAATCCGCTCAGGATTTCATTAAGTCTGTCATTTCATTATCCGGACTTAATCAGAACAATCCATCTTCAAGGAATCTCTGTTCTAAATGCTGCCTTCATCTCGCACCCCCTACCGCTCTCCATCAATTCCGTTCCTCAGACTTCTGTAATTGGAACTCCAATTACGGGTAAAAACGAAATTTTAATTGACTAAGTCGGCCAGCCTGCAAATGTGGTCTTTCAAACCATTCTTTCACTTTTAATTGGCGTCGGATATTGTTCGTCAGAACGTGAGTCTGAAAGTCGTACTGAAATTATAGACTTGGAAATCACAGATCTTCAACGTTGTGGGAAATGTGGGGTTATGGAGGCCAGTGTTGTGTAGGATCTTCCTAGGTTAATCTAGGAAGGAATAAAAGCAATTTTATCATCTATCTGACTAATCATAGTTCAACATTACGATTTCGATTGAATGTGTACTAGTTGATAGTTTCAAGGGTTGGCGCAAATAATCACAAATGATTTAGTAGCGTCTGAGCACCCGAAAACGTTGTTTAAAGCAGCGGTTCCCAACTGGTGGTCCGCGGACCCCCGGGGGTCCGCTATGTATGGCTGAGGGGTCCTTAGGATATACAAATTAAATATATATTTGCAGCTTCTGAACGTTGACTTCTGCGTCTGGCTTCATATGACAACTAACGCTAGCACACTCTAGTTTGGCTTTATGTATTTCAGAGATGTCAGTTATTGCTATATTGTTAGTTATTTATTGCTAGTGCTCACAGAGTACTGGGGGCATGTTAGTGCTAGTGGAGTTTGCTAGTTTGAGGTCCCTGACCGAGTTGTTTACATGTGTGATTTTGTGCAACATTTTAGTTATTGAAAAGCTTTGTTTTTCACGAAAAATTAATTACGCGTACGTTATACACCGTTGGTTAAAATTTGGATCGTTAAAACGGCCTAGGCATACAGACGAAGAACGAGAAAATGCTTTCGATGTTGAAGTTAATAAGTCAGTGACTCTCGAACCGAACTTGCTATTATCTCTTCAACCCAACTCGTCGGCGTCTCTTGAACCTTGTAAATACTCTGTATTTTTACGAATAAATCCTTAGTTTTATAGCATTAGTTTGATTTATTTTTTCACCTATTTTGGTTCTTTTTAGGTAACTTTAGATATTGGGGGTCCTCGTCATTGTAGTACCTTGATGAAGGGGTCCTTGGAAAAATTTAGTTGGGAACCGCTGGTTTAAAGAAAATCCTTCGACGATCCATTGGTCCGATTTCATCGTAGGTAATGGCATGAATTGATTCCATTGCGTGTCGATCCAAACAAATAAACAAAATTTGTTCATTTCATTAAATTAAAAATCAAGAACAAGATAACTTAACGATCGTTTTTTGTCGATTTAAAGCATGTTTCACGTTATTAAAGTATCTACTTTTATGAGTACCTAGGTAACCATTTTTTTTAATAACTATTTTTTCAAGTTTTTGATGTTGTATGTGGAAGCTTTAATAAAGCCCATTTAACTAGGCTGACGTGATTCGGAATACAAACCTCCGAACTTAAATTTATTTAAGGATATCGGCCCCACTTTGAACCTGTCTCACACGTACCTACTAAATAAGACAGTAAAAACCTCGCGGTGTTGTTGTTGCTCCCAAAATCCAATACTTTGTTAACATCGAACAGTTTTGATTGTGATGAGCATTGACAAATATTGCAGCTCTTTTTTTTCTTTCTCAATGGAAAGTAGGAATGGGTTTGAACTTGTGGACGCCCAGATGCGAGTATCTTATCTGTAACAGGGGCGTGTTGGTGATACAAGGCTGAGTATGGCAAAACAAAGTCAGTTCGACGAGATGAAGAGAACCGGAATTGTTCTCGTTCAATTGGTGACTGTTCTAGTGGTTAGCAGTGAGCCAGATGTGGTACGTTTGGGGGAAGTAATATCGGGATTCGAATCGTCGCATCATCAGGATATCGGTGTGGATCGGTTTTTCGTCGTCTAGTAATCACGATCATAGGGTCGACCCAGCAAATATTGGAGACAACCTGCCTCACTATTCTAACTCAATCAAAGTCCTCGGAATTCCTCATAACATGCACAATTCAGGTTTTTGGAGAGGTAATAACTACTTGTTGAAGAGGTCCAAACATCAGAAACGTCTGAAGAAAACGAATAGAAGACACATGTCTGAATCCCGTATGAGACATTTTCCTCACAAAGCAGTCGTAAGTAATCATCAGTCACAAGTACAATCGCACGAGAGGTCCCGCAGTTTCAAAATTACTCACAGCTTGAAGAAACGGAGCAATCATTTGTACACGAATGAGAGGGAGCTTCCGACCCTATCGCCTGGAGCTTTGTCAAGACTGCATAATACTCAAACTATGAACATCATTGTGGCTCCTAGTCGGCCCTGTCCAGTCGGGTATAGAAGAGATTCCAGAGGAACGTGTCGTATGGTTTACTTTCTATGACATTCGGCAACATGAAGGAGTTTCTACATCGCTCTCATTCTTATCATTCTAGGTAATATTAACTGAACAAGATAGGGTACGAGAAGAAAAAATAATAATTAAGCCAGTTGATGTTTGTGCGAATATTTGTAAAATTCAATATACATGAATAGCATTAGAGTAACTTAACACAAAGTAATGATAGTTTCTGTGAGAAGAGATAATAAATTGTATATACTATCAATTTGTATTGCTACTTAAAATACTATACATTTTTGCACCTCACCTTCCTATTGTATTTAACCCATCGTTTGCTAAAGTTTCAGTTTTCAGTTGTTTGAAAAGTTTAACCTATGGATTCAATCTGGATTATCCTACGTATTTCTTATAGACCATGAAGTTTTATATCTAGGCGACTTCAACAATGATTCAGTACCACTCGAGATGAATATTAGGTTCATTGAAATTTAGATATTGACAAACAGGAGAACCGTTGTTTTCTCCATTCAATATATTGTTATTCATACGAAGAAGCTGTTGTGTTCACTCGACTTGGAAGTATTTCTTTTCTTCTCAAGGAATGTAAAATTCCAGGCTGTTACATCAAATTTGTGTTTATGCACCAAATAGAATGATTGTATCAACCTTAAAAGGTATTTAACAAATTGAAACAACTTTAATTAGAGTTGTTGGATATTTTCCAACAGATCAGCACTCTCTTTCTGTTGGGCTATCAATTTTTCCACCACGGTAAGTTGTGTGGAGGTTTTGCCGATATACAATTTCTCACAGTGTTGGCATTCTAGCCTAAAAATCCCCTTTGCGGTTTGCCAGATAGCTGGCAGCCCCCTGGTTCGGTAAGTGAACGGTGTGTTCGGCGATGTGAAATCAGATCCAGGCACTACTAACGGACACAGCTTGCAACGCCGGTTCCCACAAGCAGTTAAGCCAGGTGCTCCTCTAGAAACCATGCCTCTTGACATCACCTTATGGCTCAGCTTATTTTCAATGCTATGTGCGCCTATATTGGAGCAAAAAGAGTCCGAGGAAAAATGTCCCTTACTTCCTGGTTTTTGAATAAAACCCTGTGACATTCGTGTAGGAAAGAATTTACTCTCTGGATTCCAGGAAAGAAAGTGGTGACGAAGGAAGGTCCTGGGTGCTGCTCTCTTGGCTTTGGTGGGCGATACTGGGTGGTTGCTGGGACTATTCTATATTTCACTAAAGCCAACGGGGTTACTGCCTGGGGTTGCTGCAGATCCGATGACCTCTAATGGACAATGATCTTGGGATAGCTCACTTGAAGTGAGACGCATGGCAACTTTTGTAGTGGAGGTAAAGTTGTGCATTGGTATCCTTTGGGTGTACCTTAGTGTGGAATAGGTTATTTGTCAGGGTCACTTCAACATCCAAGAATGTATCTATACTTGGTGAGCAGCTATGTGTGAATGAAACTGAATACAAGGAGTTAAGTTCGTCAATGAACTTGGAGAGTTCAACTTCAGCATGCATCCACAAAACGAAGATGTCGTCAATATATCGACGCCTCAAAAAGGAATTCCTCAGACGAGTTGCTCTCTTTATCTTACATATTATATAATAAATCATCATTATCTTCATCTAATTCTTCTCTTAATAGAAGAAGTAATACCAAGACATACATGATCTATTGTTTTTTTCCATCAAGGGAGACATTTTTTTTTTTCGGGGATGAGAATGAACTTGAAAATTGGTTTCAGCATCCTGAAAAAACTGCATTTTGGAATCTTTTGAGGCAAGATTTATATACCTAGCTGGGCTGTACATTGCTACACGTAAAAGGGCTGCTTTATAATACCAGTACTTATCTGCATGGAAAATCATAAATCAATGGACATTTTGCAACCGGTTCCTAAATTTGGGCGCCAACCGTGTTAAATCGGATGGAACTCCGTGTTGAATCATTGAGGTTCTCCGCGAGGGGAAGAAGTAATTGGGTGTAGAAGCGATGGTGAATCGATGAAGTGAGGAAAAGAGTGAAAAAAGGATAGTGGTATGGTGATAGGAGTGGAGGAGGGCAGTATAGGTATCTTCGGTCTTCAGAGAAAACGCGAGAGACTTGGAGGATTCTACTGGGATTGAAAAGGAAGGAGGGAAAATGGGAGCGATCACTATGCCCCGTCAGGATTTCTATTATGTATAGGTAGAACGCTTCTGAATGCCTTTTCCCCCTTCCCTACTTCGCAGAGCACAATACGTCCTTTAGCCAACACGCACAAACATTCCCTCGCCGCATCCCCATGTCAACACCGGAGTCTTTTCTTCAATTTAATGTCGATCTAAGCACTTTTATTGATTCCCTGCTCCAAAGGCTGCTCCCTTCTAGGAGAAGAATTTGCTGGTTTGGAAGGAAACTCGTCACCCCACGATTAATACATGGTCATTGAGCAGCTTGTGTCACCTCGGATTATCAGCGTTGAAAGACACTTAAGTGGAGTTGGATAGTTAGTTGTGTCTGAGAGGCTGCTTTCCATAAAATTGAATGTATTAAAACAATATATTGCATAGAACATTTAAAATCACCGTTCAGTTATTTTTGGGAATACTCTATTGCACATTAAAAAGGCAGTATTACTAGGTAATCTTTCAGAAAATAACGTTTTGACATAAATAAAATTCGCTGATGTATTCCAGCTTATTGAACAATGATCTTCACCCTGATTCACTTCGTTGGATCCACTCTATCAGAAAAATACACACACAGACACAAGGTTAAATGTAACAGTCAATTTAACAGTAAATTTAACAGTCAAGGTTAAATAAATGTGACAGGCATCAGATGAAACACATAATCCGCCCTAATTCATCATCTAGGGGGATCCAAGGGAGTGGTAACCTGCCGATGTCATGATTTTCCCTGCTTTTCCACTTTACGGTACGTCAGCTCTTAGCACAAACATCCCCAAGAATCAGAAGCAAGAAGGCATCACGTCTCCATTGAACCCAGCAACGGGAATCGTCATAAGAGTAAACGATAGTTAACATTTATAGAAATAAATGGGGGGTTTAGTGGTATTATGCCCTAGTCCAGCTTCCTATGTACGTGCATAAAATGATTATACCGGTAATAAAAGACCTATTTTGAATACATCGTTCGTTAGAAAAAAATAAGCTTCAAATTATTACACAAATTATTACTGTACATGTCACCCATCTGCATAGAATGTGGTTTTCCCATTAATACTACCATCTAGCACTAACAACGCTGCGTTTTGAAAATAACAACTAGCTAACTTAAAGCCGCCGAAAGTCTTGATAGGATATGATACGACTTGGATTACTTCATTAAAATCCGTCCATGTTAAGTAAGGCGGATGTCGCACTAAATCCTATAGTTACCTTACGTCATGAGTACATGAGTACTATACTAATCTTGTTTCCGAGTCTACCAAAGTATTTTTGCTTCATTATTACGCCACTAGCTGCAAAGCCTGCTAAAAGCAGGCAAAAATCATTAGCTTTCAGTTAAGTTTTGCTCAAGTTTGAAAGGGACGTACCTACCTAGTTGAGGACTGACTGTGAAGTCTGGTAGAAGTACTTATTCCATCTTCGGCCTGCAATAAAACTTTTTAAAGAAGACCCCATCCTTATCATGGATTACGGTGTTGGTCAATGGCTTTAACCCTAATTGGACCATGGTGTCACCGAAACTGGTTTCACCAGATCAACTAGTTTTAAATTGCATTTTAAACGTTAATGGACAAAACTGAGTTTTTTGAACTATTTTTTTAAAGTTAGAAGTAAAAAAATTATGTAGTTAGAAATTTTGAAAATTTGTTCAACGATTTCCTTGGAAATGTTTGTCATAACGTCTGCCAAGTGGGTGTGGCACATAGCTTCCTCGTATCCATAACCCGATTATATAGATGATCCGATGCATAGTAGTTAATCTGAAAACACCAATCTCTAAGTACCTTTCACTACCCTCATAGGGGACCATCGACACGCGAATCTGGACAATCCTAGAAAATTTCATCAAATTCGGACGAAAAATGTAAGTGCGGTAGTGATTGGAATCAAAAAATTTCATTGCAAGACTGGGAGTCGAACCTGGGACTTCTAGGTGTGAGTCCAGTACTTTGCTCACTGATCTACAAAGGGGTTGGTTGAATGACTTTGAGATTCTCAGCTCAGACGCAACTGTTACGGCTGTTACAAGGATTTTATGATTGCGCGTGCGCAAAGGCTACTGTAAATTTTAAGGCCTTGATTTTCATTGGGGACCATCTACAACCTGATCCGCGTAATCCCTGAAAATTTCATTGAAATCGGAAGGAAAATGTAGATGTTATGGCCGTTACAAGGAATTCACGTTTGCGCATGCGCAGTCGCTTCTATTAGTCCGAGGATGATGATTTTCATAGGGGACCGTCTACACACCAACCCGCACAATCCCTGAAAATTTCATCGAAATCGGACAATAAGTTCGTATAGTTATGCGCGTTACAAGGAATTCATGACAGACACACAGACACACAGACAGACAGACACACAGACAGACAGACACGGAACCAAAATTGTTCAGAAAGGTCTAAAACGCAAAACGCGAGTGAAAATTTTGATTTTGGAGAACTTTTTTTTTTTCGTCCTTGAAAAGTGAAAACAAAGCTTCCGCTACCTTGGTAGACTCGGAAGCAAAATTGTAGATATGTAAAAAATCAAAGGTTTATTATTTTCTGTATAGATCCCCCTTCTAAATAGATCACTGGTTCTCCATCAATAGCACCTACTACCATCGTATTCTCCATTGACCTTCCCTCTCAAATTTCAGCTTCCTGCGTTCAATAGGATTGAAAATGGCTTCGGAGCTCACTCAGCTGATCAGTGATCTGAGGAGTGAAGGAGATCTCCTCGAATGCTGGAGACGCCTGGAAGAGCACTTCCATTCAATAGGATTGAAAATGACTTCGGAGCTCACTCAGCTGATCAGTGATCAGAGGAGTGAAGAAGATCTCCTCGAATGCTGGAGACGCCTGGAAGAGCACTTCCATCCAATAGGATTGAAAATGGCTTTGGAGCTCACTCAGCTGATCAGTGATCTGAGGAGTGAAGAGGATCTCCTCGAATGCTGGAGACGCCTGGAAGAGCACTTCCATTCAATATGATTGAAAATGGCTTCGGAGCTCACTCAGCTGATCAGTGATCTGATCAGTGAGCAATGATTTGCAGCGTTTTTTACCCACCAACATTTTTTTTACCTACCTACTATTGGTAGGTACTACCTACCACACCATACTGGCTTCACACCTTCACGATCAAGTTTATTATAAAGAACTAAACGCTTCACACTCGATTCGAAAAATAGAAAGCTTCATGTGGAAATTTGATTACTAGTTACGCAGAAGGCAAAACTGTATACAAATCGAAGAAATGAACAGCGATCGCATTTTAGTCCGATAAAATTTGAACGGAGATTAGACCTCTTTTGCGATTCACACTCATGATTCTGTTTTATCGAAAGAAAACCTTCAAGTACTCGTAGGGACCGAACGGTTTGTCCTACAGAGCTCCGGGTGGTCTCAAAATTTTTTAAAAATTCAATACTATTTAAAATTGGTGAAAAAACGATACCTTTATTTCGAGAGTTTTCGAGCTAGGGCTCTTGAAAATTTCAACCCTTAATTTTCACCCTTTAGAAGTGACCTACATCAACCAAAAGCTTCGCGGCACGACTAGACCCCAAATGGAGCCCATACACCAAATTTGAACCAAATCGGTCCAGTGTTGCTAACTAAAGTGCCGCGTACGGCGGACGGACGGAAATTTTTTTATTCGATTTTCGTATTCTACGTACCTTGAAACGTAAAACATCGAATTTCGAGGGGGGGTTAAAATTTTTTTTTCTTGCTCGATTCCAAAGGCTTATTATTGAAAATAGTAAACCGAAAAATTGATGTCGCGGCCTGGAATCGAACCCGGGACCCCCACATCCGGGCGACATACGTACGTACGGTTGACGTTTTATGTATATAGAAGATTAGCCCTGCATGAATATAATTTCTGTACGCCATTAGCTCAGCAGCCACGTCTAGCTTAGTGATGTGAGACCATCGACATACGGCTACCGATCTACTTGTATATATAAAATAGCGATAGTTTGTGGGGCGCCACTCCTCTGTAATATTCTTTGACAGCCCTAGCAAGAGGAGGTGCATAGGAGTGCTAAATGGTGTTGAAATTATAATCCAAGATAGATGGTATTTGGGGAATCATTGTTCATTATAGAGAAAATACAAATATTTGTATTTTCGTGTCCCGTTAGGCTTCCTGAATGATACTTTAATAGGAAAACAAGTCAACCTGTTACCTACTGTGTAACTTCATTTTCGACCAAATCTACCAAGGTAGCTAAAGCTCTAGTACCTTCTTTCACTTTCTGGGGATAGAAATTCCCAAATTTCCAAAATCAAAATGTCCACTCTTATTACAAGTTTTAGATGCTCCTGTACAATTTTGTTATACCTACTCGTATGTATTTACGAGCGTACACTCGAATTAGAATATAACATCACAAAATCCTGTGGATAGTGTGTGGTTTTCATTCTAAAAAGTAATGTATTTCAGCCATGGACCCCTTATTGAGGCAAGTGAAATATAATTATATTACATTGGCCTAGTGATAAGTTCTGTCATAATTTCTTCTCTCCGATAGTAAAAAGTAAGTAAAGTAAAGTAAGCAACCATTTCAGGTTGAATTTTCGTCCGACTGCCATTCTTGGCGTCGCGGACGTCATCAGCTGTCTCCCTGAGTGGAGATCAGAATTTGTTCTGATGATTTCGCTTCCCAAACATCACCGCCCTGGGTTGGAACGAGAGATTGCCGATCGTCCAATAGACAGAAAACTTTCTGCTGGCGACCAGACTCGAACGCGCGTCCCCGCAAGACGGTTCTTATCCTATCACCGCAGTCGGGTACACTGTCCACCAGACCACCGACGCCCCTCTTCACTCCGATAGTTTCAACAATCATTCCATTAGCCAGTAATCGATTTTTTCAGGTTATTCCACATTTTAGAATCATGTGAAGACGAGTGTTACATGCATGTCACGTTCGTCCTTCACAGGAAGTTGCATTGACATCATCTTATTTAGAGAAAATTGGTAATTAGGTATAGGGTTCCGGTTGAGTTTTTAGGTCCCAAAATGACTCAAATGCTAAAATTTTCCGAGGGTAATCATGTCTCGTGTTACTTAGGAGCATTTTCCTCTTCTAGAAAGGTACCTTCTTTTCCGTCAGTTTTCATAATTTTTTTCGTTTGCTGGATCAATTTACGCCAATGGGATGGGTTGACCGTCGCAAAAATTCTTGAGAAAAACTGAAGGAATACTTGGGGAAGGACCAGAAGTGGATCAATTTGATTGCGATCAATAATGAGTGGTACTTGTTAGGAAAACAGGGCGGAAATTTACGAAGCTGGAATTCAAGAGTGAACTAACGCTCATTTATCTCAACAAATACAAAATGCCTTTTAAAAATATACCATATTCTGCTTGTGGCACCTACATAAAAACGAAGAGAACTGAGTGAGTCCTTGATAATACCGGAATTGATTGGAAAAATCACGTCATCGATTCAAAACTGGAGGAGGTGGGATAACGTGGGATGCCCGCGCGCAGTTTTCACTATGTGCGTAAAGTTAGGTGTAGGGATACAACACCTGAACATAGTTTCACTATGTGCATCCATGGCATCGTCCAATTCCACATCAAATAATTATGCTCCTGTGGCAGCTGGGATCCTCAACTAGTACTCTGGGGTTTTTGTTTTATACGTATTCCGTTTGTGTTTGTGATGATTTTATTGATCCATAAAACATCGGCTATAAATCGGTTGTGCTAAATGGGTTTTTTTACATAGAGAATGAATATTTTGAAGTGAACCGATCGGAACACATGGATTTTTTCTTCATCTCTAGTTTCCTACTATAAAAGTTACTCCCCCTGTGAGTACGAGCGTGTCATATATGTCACACCTGTTTCTGATGACTGTGTTGGGGAAGGAATTATTCCTATATTTTTCCTGGCTTCTTCTAGGACAAATAGAAAAGAAAAATGCGGAAAAAATTATAGTCAAGGTGACTTTTCTTGTTCGTCCTTCGTAGGTGACAGGTTTACCTATAGGAAAGATTAACAGAAACATGACACTTCTAAACTCCCGCTTAAAAGTCCTGTAAGATCCAGTTCCGATGATAACTACGTGGTAATCTCTGAACTGTTTGGTACTAAATAAAAAGTCCAGCTAACCTTCGCAGAATCTGCCACTGCTATCCGGCGAAGGTCGTGGTTGTCGGTGAGTACTGACCATTAAAGCAATAATTAAAAAAGTGCAATTTCTCCTGACTCAAACTGTCGGGTGGCACTCAGTTCAGAGTTTTATACCTCCACCCATAAAGCCATTTGAAACGTCAGAGGTGGCACTTTGCACAGGTCGAGGGACGGAAGTGACGCACGGCCCATAAAAACTCGCGTTCCAGGACCAATAGCTTGACGGGAGAAGATTCGCGCTGCCGCGGTCAGCCATCGGCCAGTGGAACCTGGATTTATCACCCCATAGACTGTCGTCATTGAGGCTGTAGGAAAAAACTCACTATAAAAAAGAAGCTTTTTTCGCCAGGGGAACGTTCATTAATTGATGGCTTTCTCTACCCAACCCCTGTGTAAACAGTTGTCAAGTTTTATTTAGGAGGTCTTGACGTGATTGATGAGGTACCAACCCCATTTTCCGACGAATTCTTCTACTAGTTATCAAAAGAACCTACGTCACAGCTATTCATGTTCTAAAATGTCATTCAGGTTGATGGTTTTTGTTACTCGTTGTACCATATTGTGTATATATCGTTGTATATATTTGTGTAAGCTTATTATTTGAGCGCTTTGCAATTATGAATGCATTATAAATAATATCCTTTTTGTAGCAATTAATAACATATCACCAATATCATTTTGAAATTAGGATAACATAATCAAAACCAGGATCTTCACTGAGCTTTCTTCCTTTTGACACTTCTCTAAGCTCTTCTACGTTGTAAAGTTCTTTTTCTCGCCCTTTTGATCTGAAATTAATAGGTGTTGAGGTTCTTTAGGTCCAGTCAGAAGAAAAAAAGTGGTAAAACTGAAGATGGTACCTATTCAAATATATCGAATCCTCGGGCTAAACAACTGTTTTATTCTTCTCCTGACTGAAACTCAAGAGCCTCAACTCCTCGTCTTCTACATTGTCTCACTTGATTTCAAGGAGACGGGTAGCTTCCTCGTTGACATGAAATGTTAGCTGATGAAGCTTGTCATTTGATGGCATCGTTGACAGTTTCGATTTGGAGCTCTTGGCTGAGACGCTCATTTCGAAAATACCATGGCTTATTGACTATATTTCTTAACACAGTATTTTGAAATCTTTGGATGATTTCTCGATTTGATTGAGCCGTACAGCCCCAAAGCTGGCTTCCGTGAGTCCAGTCTGGCTTTAGGACTTCGTACTGCACAGTGAACAGCTTATTCAAAAAAGTTTACGTTTGAGCGTATACCCATAAGCCAGTACATTTTTCGGAATTTTAGTACAAGTTCTTCCGTCTTCCTCTTTTTGAAGTGGGCTTTCCGCCGGAACCTGGCATCTATCGTCATACCACTGTAGACTCTACTTGGCCTGATTGGCGTAAGGAATAACTTTCAAATCGAGAAAAGCTCCATTGCTGAATGAGGGAGATTGAGCGATTCAACTTCGTGACTGATTCCTTGTCATTTTCTCAAATTGCCAGCACCGCTATATATATCAAACTACACATTGCTATAGTTTAATTAATTGAATGCTCTCTGACCTAAACGTTATTTTTTAATATAAATATACCTACAGGTTGTAACACAATTAAGTAATGATCCAAACTTCATGGAATAATTCTACGACTAATTTTATTTGCAACAACTTCTGTGACAAGACCTTTTTTTCCGAAACCTCCATTCAACCCAACTTTCTTTATCCTAATTTTTTGTGGTTTTGATCCTAGATCGTGAAAATTATCATACTTCCCTAGATTACTCGTGAATTCAAATTAAGGGATAAAAATGGAAAGAACAATCAATTTTCGACCTGAACAAACGCAATACATTTTTTTAACTCGAGCTGGATACGTGAAAAATTACGTCAAATCGAAGATTTTGTTAAGTTAAACAATATTTTAACCGATTCCTAAGCGTTCCTCTCATCAGAAAAACATCTGCAATTAATTAATTGCAAATACATCTGCAAAGAAGAATTAATTCATTTGTTCACAGTTATATATAGGTATGTGATGTTGTTGTGCGAAATTAACGTTTTGGCTCAAAAAAAATCTGTTTTCAGAACATTGAGGGGCATTGGCGTATTGGATGGTATTGCGTGATGAGAGGAAAGAAAATTAATTATTTCCATTGGTATAATCAAATTTGAATTTACGAGTGTTCCAAGGAAAGTACAAATTAAGATCACAAACCCCCAAAGAAATTAGAATTAAAAACAAATTGGTTTGGATAGAGGTTTTGTTAAAAATTATATACGAATATACATTTTGTATATTGCCCTCAGACTGATAGTAGTCGCTGCGCATGCACAAACGTGGAAATTTTATAACAGCCATAAATCCTACATTTTTCACCTGATTTCGATGGAATTTTCAGGGATTATGAGGATCAAGATGTAGATATAACTTCTACATTTTCCATTACAATTCGATGAAATTTTCAGGGATTGTGCGGATTGGCTTGTAGACGGTTTTAGTGTATGGTATTTAGAGATTGATGTTTTCAGATTATGTTCAATACATCGAATCGTCTATCCAATCGGGTTATGGATACGAGGAAACTGTGTGCCACACCCACTTGGCAGGCGTTTTCATGTTACTTACATAGTACATCCAACTTTTCAGTCCTGTAATAAAGGTAGGCAATTGTTTTGTCAGTGAGTTCGATTTCACAGCAAGGAAACTTGACACGGTGAAGTCTTAAAGTTGTAATGGCTCATTTCATTGATCATTATGAGCTCCACTGGTTGTATAATTCAAAATGGGCAATCAAAGGCTTATTTCGATCATAGGTTGAGAAAGTTCACCGGTTTACGAGCATCTCTCCCTTCTATTCCAACTTTGCGGATGCATAATAGCGTTTCATTTCCACCCTCAACCAAATTGTGGCACGTTAACAAACATTAGTTTTTCCAATACCGCAGTTGGCCGTTATTTCCTCTCGTTGGAAGCGGAGGTTCGGAAGTAGAAGGGTTATCGAGTTTCGAAACTCCGTCAATCATCACGAAAATCTCTCAGCCCAGGAAGCTCTGTCCAACTCAGTTACCCCCTTTCCCGTTCTCAACTGAGACCGTTATTATTATACTGGTTAGGGTTTTTGTTGGTCATTTGGTATGTAGTTCCCACAAAGTACTACTTACCCATCCAAGTACAGTTGGTGTAATTTCTATGGACACAGCTTTGCGAGAGCCCCAGTTGCAACGGGTATTATCGAGCTTGTTTCAGCAATAAATTAACATCAAAATGGTGAATTATTTTGTAGACTTGTGCTAGCACTGAATGGAATACATACCTTCCCCTTTATCCCGCTCTAATAAACTCCTACAATAATGCAGTCTACTTACAATTGTACTACTATGGAATGAAATAAAAACAAGTTCTGAGGAGAACACTTAAAGTCTGAAGACGCTCATAGATGCAAACTGAGAAGGTAATCTCGCAGGATGCCGGTCATGCCCAGAAAAGGAGGAGGACATTTGAACACAATATTCCTTATTTGCCCCCGTTAAAATGCACCAAAGATAGATTTTTTCCAGAGCTCACAATACTAGTGGAATTAACTTTTAATTTGAAATCTTTGCTGATCCTAAATAATGAATTTATAACTCCCTATAGAATCACAAAAATTATTCTAAATTTATGATGAATCCCAGTTTAATTTAAATTCATAATTTTTCATACTTGCGATATTCAATTTGTATGGTTGAATACCTATACCGAATATAAAAACTCCTTCTTATGGTACCATTTTGCCAAAATCTTCTCTGCTGCTAAGGAAGTGAAAGAGAAGGAGTCAGTGTACGGTAGTTCGATGAACAAAATCTAATAGGTATACCCAGTCGATGACCATATCGAGCCTCACAATGTCGTATTTCTTAGGAAAAGAGCAGAAGAGTGAGTGATGAGTGAAATTAACCTCAGGAAGTGGATGTTATACATGGATCTACCACTGAAAGGATAGACTGTTCATATTCTGTTATTTTATTCCATTATGTTAACTTGGAATTAATTTGCTCTCTTGGCAATCTTGTGTTAATACCCAGTAGCGTTACTTCACGATTTTTCTTGCATCCATACGAACTAAAGTAGGGGTCACGGTTTTCCAACTAATTAATACCTTCAGTAAGCAGTTTGATGAATAAATTCATAGTGATTGGTCACGTAAAAATTTCGAAGGCACTAATTACGGTCACCTGTAGATCCGTGAAGCTCCTCACAGTTACTAGCCATTTGTTATAATATTTGGTAGTGATAAATATTAAGTTCGTTGATATCCAAATTGGCTAATCTCCCATGTCATGACGGTAAGCTTTTTTTATTTTATTAATAATGAACAACTTTTGACATTTTCATGTCTTTCATATGGCACATTAAAAAAAACGTCTGCCAAGTTGGGTGCCAAAATTGTTCGGGAAGCTCTAAAACGCAAAAAGCAAGTGGAAATTTTGATTTTGGAGGACATTTTTTTTTTTCACTTCTTTCACGAATACAAAGCTTCCCTACCTTCGGTAGTGAGGAAGCAAAAATCGTCACGAAATTTGATGCGACGAAATTTGTTGCAACGAAATTTGTTGCGACGAAATTTGCTAACGAAATTTGTCCCAAGTCGCCACAATGATGATTATGACCATCAGAAGTGAAGTTGTTAGGTACTTTACAGGTAGGTACTTTACAGTTAGGTAGGTACTTTACAGTTTGATATTACCAGATCAGCTGAGTCGAAAATTGAGCTCCCAGATCAGCTGAGCCAAAAATCGAGCTCCCAGATCAGCTGAGTCGAAAATTGAGCTCCCAGATCAGCTGAGCCAAAATTCGAGCTCCCAGATCAGCTGAGTCGAAAATTGAGCTCCCAGATCAGCTGAGCCAAAAATCGAGCTCCCAGATCAGCTGAGTCGAAAATCGAGCTCCCAGATCAGCTGAGTCGAAAATCGAGCTCCCAGATCAGCTGAGTCGAAACTCGAGCTCCCAGATCAGCTGAGTCGAAAATCGAGCTCCCAGATCAGCTGAGTCGAAAATCGAGCTCCCAGATCAGCTGAGTCGAAAAATCGAGCTCCCAGATCAGCTGAGTCGAAATTCGAGCTCCCAGATCAGCTGAGTCGAAAATCGAGCTCCCAGATCAGCTGAGTCGAAAATCGAGCTCCCAGATCAGCTGAGTCGAAAATCGAGCTCCCAGATGTCTCGGGAGGGGAGGGGGGGGGGGGCATGAAAATGTTTCAATGTGTTGCAGACTCGTATGCAAGCGTTTTTTAAAACTGTAAAGTACCTACCTAACTGTAAAGTACCTAACAACTTCACTTCTGATGGTCATAATCATCATTGTGGCGACTTGGGACAAATTTCGTTAGCAAATTTCGTTTTTAGTAAATAATATGACTTTCTAGTTTTGTAAGTTACGGTTTTTATTTGTAGAATCTACAGATGTATGTCTGATATACAATGGCACGTGTGTAAGGGTAGTTGCCCTGCGGCAGTTCCTTCTAATTTTTATGTGTAGACTAGATTATATTAGTTAAACAACAATAAAGATAATAAGAATAAATAAGTAAATAACAATATAGGTTCAGAGAAAAGCGGGGTTTCTAGGGTCCATCACTAGGTAGGTTGGTGTTGAGGAGTAGAGTGATTAGTTCTCATCAAGTAGGTCGATGGTTCTTCTTCTTTTGAGTCGCCTTCCAGTTTGCTGACTTAATAGTTGATTGGTGAATCCGTCGAATATGGTGTTGGGGTGAGATAAGTACGTGTTGAACTGTCGGACAAATGTCGATCCTATTACTGTTTTTACCTCAGGTATGTCTAAATCGTGATGGATAACGGAATTCCTAACGTGTCATTCCGCATTTGTTATTAATCGCAGAGCTCGGTTTTGCTGTACCAGGATCTTGCGAATTTGACATGCGCTGACTGCACCCCATATTGAACATCCGTACTGCCATATAGGGCGTATCATTTTTATGTAGAGCAGTCTTTTGTAATTTAATGTTAGAGGTGATTTCGGTCCTATTAATGGTTTCAAGAGTTGAATACGTTGTCTTAATCGTTGAGTGAGATCGGAGGTATGGGCGTTGAACGTTAGCTTTTTATCCAAAATGATACCAAGATATCTGACGGTTTCGTTGTGCGGCACGACGACATTGTTCAGTGAGACGGGGTCAACCAGGAAATTTCGTTTTATACGTAAATGTGACAGCGGTAGATTTTTGTGGGTTCATGGTAGTACGCCATTTTCGGTTCCAGTCCTCAATTTCTGATACATGCCGTTGAAGGCTTGGTGTAACGTTCCCGCTGCTCCCTCGCGAAAGTACGGCCTGGTCATCTGCAAACATGGCTAATATGGTGTCAGGTGTGGTTGGTACGTCACTCACGTAGATGAGGTAGAGAATTGGCCCCCAAACACTACCTTGAGGCACTGAGGAGATTATGCACTTACTACCGGAGCTTGCATGTTCGCATGGTAAGCTGTCTTGGTATATACACACTATGAACCTCAACGTAACAGCCAATCGTCTTCGCCAGGGTCTACAATTTTACCTCCGAATTCAAAAATTTTATATGTCTTCCGATTCTCAATTACCGGTAAGTAGTAATACATGAAAAATGAACTTCCCTTATTACAAAAAATGTATTCTAGTACTGTTTTATACCTGGGTGATGGTCACTCGTAATACTAACTTTTATGATAATCATCAAGGGGGGCCCCGGTGGAGATGTAAACAGTATCAACATAGTGGTGCTTACGAACCCTCGATCAACCGCTCCCCAACAGAGCGATGTTTGTTTCTCCTCCGGGCAAATACAGTCGCCGACCTCAGGGAATGGTAATCAGTGGCGCATCTTCTGTATCTTCCACGCAAATACTCGACCCGTTTGGCGAGAGGATAGACTATTAATTTCTAGGAGAGTTGAGAAGTTAAGTAATTCGTAAGAGGTTGAAAAATATTAGTAAAAATGGTAACGTGATCGACTCAAATTTCATTATTGAAATTAATAAACCAAAACGGGTACAAGTTCGTTACTCAACTTGTCAGTGAAAAAAGGTAGGAGCCTACCTACTTTCAGAACCTGTGCGGTATTATTGAAGTAGACTGATGACAAAAATTTCAAATAGGTACTGATTAAAAATGTCTGCCGAGTGGAAGAGGCACATAGCTTCCTCGTATCCATAACCCTATTTATTGTATAGATTTTGACATTTTCATGTCTTTGCTTTGGCACATAAACTGAAAAATCGTCACAAAAACTTGCTCACGATACCAATACATAAAATAGACTCACTGTGTTGCGTAGAGAACAATCAACTGTTTTCTTATTTTGATGCTTGGTTACATGAACTAACCTTACTTTCACACATATGAAAATGTCCCAATGTGTTGCAGACTCGTATGCAAGCATTTATAAGTACTTCAGTCGTTTCTCCATTTATGACGGATTCGTGAAGTTTGTTTTCATTTACTAGGTAAGTAAGTTTTCGAATCGAGTGTCAAGCGTTTAGTAACTAAACTGAACTGTTCTTTCTAATAAACTTGATTGTGAGGGTGTGAAGGCAGTATTAATCGTCTCAACTATTTATTTCTCCGAATTGAGTGTGAAGCGTTTATTTATTGAAAATTACCTTGATTGTTATGCCAATATACGGTTGGTAGATAGTCACAATGGCAATGCTCTGTGTTTTGCAGATGAGTGACCAATACAGGAAAATAATAAACCTTTGTGTAATAATTTGCAGCGTTTTTTTAAATAAATCAGTCTTCGTTTCCGGGCGTATATTAAACTCAATTAATTCTAATTTCATCGAAATTGCCAAGAATTGCTCTAGTATTGAATGTATGAGGTTAGTTCCACTACTTATAAGAATACAATTGTTTTCTACGTACCGCATTGGAGAATCCATCGAAACCAGCAAGTCGAGTACAGGAGACGAGCGCTCTCGATGTAAGGACATCATCTTCAGGCCGTCGTGAGAGTACTAAAGTTTGTCAGTCTGTCATTCTATTTGTATAGTTTGGGTGAAAGGGAGGTGAAAGGAAAGGAGAGAGAACAGAAAGAAATCACGTGGTGAAAGGGTGTTTGTCTGTCATGTCAAGTGAAAGGGAAAGATAAAACTAATCCTATTTACTAATTGTACATTCACCACGTGGTCTTCTATTCTATACTATGGATATATTATAAACTAACTTGCATAACTAACCAACTGCTAATTTGTTAACTTATATTTACTTCTAACTTAGATACTGTTATGACCCACATTTAATTCGTTGTTTAGTTCTTAAATGAAGAAGTACGAAAGGATCCCTGAGTGAGACACCACCCACAAGGGAGGGACGAGGTACGGGGAGTACACTCCGCATGACGTCACCCTTCCACCTCTCTCTCCCTCAACCAATCTCACCAGTATATAAGCTCACTCAGGGATGCTCGAGTATGCCAATCTAGTCCAGTTTTCGTCTCGTTCATTTCGCTCTCCAACTTCTCCTTCATCAAGGGATCTCCTCGAAGTCGTAGGCTCAATAAGTAAATATCCCGTCTTCCCGCTGGTTGGTTTCTCTGAAACGCCGGGGTCGACGGGCTAGCCCGATTCTCCCAGTACTCCGCATGCCGGTATGGTTCTGACCATCCGATGCGACAGTACTGCATGATAGGATAGGGACAGTCTCTCTTAGGTTGAGTAGGGGTTAAAGCAAAGTCAAAACGCCGCAGCGAGACAGTCAGCTCCTTCACTCGCCGACATGCCGAACACAACAGGTACTTACTATCTATTTTTTTTCTTTTTTTTTGAAAGCGCTCGCCTCTTATACTAGACTTGTTGGTTACAACGGATTCTCCAATACGGTACGTAGATAATATGAATTTCTCAAGTTTGACTCCTCAATGACTTTTTTTTTTTGCAACCGACCAACTATTACAAATGCGTATGCTTAAACTAGGCTTTTCAGAATCTTTGATTTAATCATGATTTGATTTTTGACTTTTTCATGAACAAAGATTAACTATCATAGAAAGACTTAGTGTATTCGCACTTAGTAGAACAAACCTAAATAGTTCTCCACTATGCAGGTATTTATGGTTAAATGTATTCAGAACTATGTTAATGGCATTTGGAAAGAATAGAGTCCTTCTGATTGGATGCATGTTGCATGGACGGTTAAAAGGAGTGACTGTGAAATAAATTCGTGTAGATGACATCAATCATTCCTGATTGATTGACGAATCAATGAAAGCACAAATAGTATACCAAAAAGTTTATTCATTAGCGAACAAAGAGAACAAATTCGAAAGGTACACAACATAAACCTTAAACTATTCTACCTACTAAAATTCGTAAATATTTAAATTACAATGTGTGTTGGTATGATCATGGATGGAATGTCTTGGTGATGACCAGTCGTCCAAGTTCATATTTATTCACTAGTTTATGAGCAGGTTCTTCCGAAACAAGTTCATTAGGCAGTGACTATAGCTGCGATTATCTGGTTTGCTCTGATTAGAAGTTCGACATTGCTTACAGTGAGAGTAGATGAAATCGTATACTCAGAGAGCTTGTGTTTGAACGCAAGTTGGTTGGACTTACAGACTCCTGCGAGTGAATCCGCTGCCCTAACGATGGAAGGGAAATCGAATTATAATTATGCAAGTAGGGAGAGACCAAGTGCGTAGGTTCAGTGCAGAAAAAGGACGGACAGGGTGCGTTTGAGACCCGCCTGTAGTCGCATCTCAACCATGTTATTTATCTCCACTCCACAGATACCTGTCAGCACCTTGGTTTGAATTTATACCTCGTATAATACTGAGATATAAATTCAGTACAAGGCATTATCGATTCTGCTAACCAAAAGGTGAGAGTTCATCATGTGGGGTGGTTCATGAAAATCGGATTATATTGTTCTGATCGGTGTAAATTATATCAAGCTTCAAGTGTCTACCGATCGTTTCGCGGAAGGTTTCCACATCTAGTTTTTGGGATTTGGCAATTCCTTCTTTTACTGTCAGCAAACTGAAATTCTTGGCACCCTCGACGGTGTCGTAGTCACACGAGAAGCCGAATCGCCCTCCTTCGAAGACGACACCCACGAAAACTACCGAGTCTCTTATGGTAGTCGTTCCAGGAAATTTCACTAAATTATGGTAATAATCTATACTCTCTCGAAAATTGATGAAATTCATTGGGCGTTCGAACCGGTAAAACGATGTCCAATCTCCTCTCAACCGAAAATTTAACTGGTAGTACTCTTCAGCGCAGAGCAGCTGATACTCTTCGCCGGCTGCTAATGATTTTTCCTCGGTGGATTCAAAGTTGAACTCAATCGGACGCCTCAGGCTGTTAAATCCAAAACCAACGTCGACCAAATATTTCTTCCCTGCCAAGAAAACAATCAGAACATTATGGTCTTTAGGTGCTGTTTCGTTAAACGGCATCCCAGCAAGAACTACTACAGGTACGCGTTTGACGTCAAATTCGAATTCCATCAGAACGTGAAAAATCAACTCGGATGTTTCGTAGCACATTCCGCCTCTCCCGTTAATGAGCAATCTCTGCAAAAGCGCTCCGGGTGTCATGTCGAGAATCTCCTTCCGAGTGAGGAGATCGTAATTTTGGTAATGGACGGTGGAAACGTGTCTGGCCACTAAAGCGGTCAGCAGCTCCAAGTTCGCCTGAGAGTATTTACGGATTTTGGGGTCCGCTCCGGTCAGCATCAAGTATTCATCCAAATCGAATCGCTGGGCATCCATGTCGAGAACTGATGCCCGATATTTCTGGGGTTATGATGTATTGACCAGATCGACGCGATGCAAGGCTGAGTGACGTATCAGTGGTACAGGAGAGTGCGGAATATTTTCGGAATTCAGGTCAGTTCTCGAATCTAAAAAAAAAAAAAAAAAAAAAAATATGATAATAATAAAATAGGCTATTTCAGAACAACGTGCAATTTTAATCGACTTTTTTTCATCTTGCTTTACGTCTGAATCAATTTTTAGCCGAGAGTTACAGAAATGGTTGGTTTGTCTATTTCTGTCTTTTGGATCTAATTACGACAAAAATTCAATTATTACTCCACCAATTATCACCAAATTAGGTACCTTGGAATCGACCAAGAAAAAACAAAAAATGAGCCCCCCCCCACAAGTCAATTTTGGGTTATTTACTCTCAATTATGAACTTTTGGATTCGAGGAAGAAATAGATATTGTATACCTCTCTCAAAATATGATGGTTTTCGTTTCAATATACATAGAACCCAAAAATGAAATATGGAACTTCGCCTTCATTTGAGATCTATTTGTGCCCCGACGGTTTTGGTTATTGTCAGTCACTTCTAAGGGGTGAAAAGTAAACTTGAAATCGGGAGCATTTTCAAAACGCCCTAGCTGAAAACTTGTATACAGGGTGTCCAGTAGTTATAGTCCACCCTCCGGCATTTCCGTAATTAATTGCGCGAAAAAAGGCCCAACGCCATTTTTCATATTTTTTTGTAAAAAATTCAGGAAAAATACTTTTTGCAATTTACCCGAACCGATTTTTTTTTATTTTTTTTTCATTGCTAGCAACTGGCACGCAAAAGTGCATTTTGGTTTATTATTTTCAAAAATAAGCCTTTGGAATCGAGCAAGAAAAAAAAATTTTTAACCCCCCCTCAAAATTTGATGTTTTACGTTTCAAGGTACGTAGAATACGAAAATCGAATAAAAAAATTTCCGTCCGTCCGCCGTACGCCGTACGCCGTACGCGGCACTTTTCTTAGCAACACTGGACCGATTTGGTTCAAATTTGGTATATGGGCTCCATTTGGGGTCTAGTTGTGCCGCGAAGCTTTTGGTTGATGTAGGTCACTTCTAAGGGGTGAAAATTAAGGGTTGAAATTTTCAAGAGTGCCCTAGCTCGAAAACTCTCGAAATAAAGGTATCGTTTTTTCACCAATTTTAAATAGTATTGAATTTTTAAAAATTTTTGAGACCACCCGGAGCTCTGTAGGACAAACCGTTCGGTCCCTACGAGTACTTGAAGGCTTTCCTACGATAAAACAGAATCATGAGTGTGAATCGCAAAAGAGGTCTAATCTCCATTCAAATTTTATCGGACTAAAATGCGATCGCTGTTCATTTCTTCGATTTGTATATAGTTTTGCCTTCTGCGTAACCAGTAATCAAATTTCCATGTGAAGCTTTCTATCTTTCCAATCGAGTGTGAAGCGTTTAGTTCTTTCTAATAAACTTGATTGTGAAGGTATGAAGCCAGTATGGTGTGGTAGGTAGTACCTAGCTGGTAGGTAAAAAAAAGTTGGTAGGTAAAAAAAATGTTGGAGGGTAAAAAACACTGCAAATCATTGCTCAAAGGCTTCTTCACTCTTCAGATCACTGATCAGCTGAGTGAACTCCGAAGCCATTTTCAATCCTGTTGAATGGAAGTGCTCTTCCAGGCGTCTCCAGCATTCGAGGAAATGTTCTTCACTCCTCAGATCACTGATCAGCTGAGTGAGCTCCGAAGCCATTTTCAATCCTATTGAATGGAAGTGCTCTTCCAGGCGTCTTCAGCATTCGAGGAAATCTTCTTCACTCCTCAGATCACTGATCAGCTGAGTGAGCTCCAGAGCCATTTCCAATCCTATTGAATGGGAGTGCTCTTCCAGGCGTCTCCAGCATTCGAGGAGATCTTCTTCACTTTTCAGATCACTGATCAGCTGAGTGAGCTCCGAAGCCATTTTCAATCCTATTGAATGGAAGTGCTCTTCCAGGCGTCTCCAGCATTCGAGGAGATCTTCTTCACTCTTCAGATCACTGATCAGCTGAGTGAGCTCCGAAGCCATTTTTAATCCTATTGAATGGAAGTGCTCTTCCAGGTGTCTCCAGCATTCGAGGAGATCTTCGATGCCATTGCTCAAAGCAAACCAAACATTTTATGTTTCGCGTTTCAAGGTGCATACAATTCGAAAAATAGTACCTACCGACATGGAAATGAGTGCCTCCTGAAACTCACTTCATCGACGATTTATTATTAATAAAATCAGGATTCATTAATCTATACAGAAGGGTGATCTAAACAGAAAATAATAAACCTTTGAGCAATGATTTGCAGCGTTTTTTATTAACCTCAAGTGTGGCACATGTTTTTCCATTATTTTTGACGGTGAATCACGTGGTGAGGTCCTTTCTTCGATTTTATCGTTTTTTTCCAAATTTAGAAGGACAAATTTTGTTCTTGTACTTTATTTTCCCTACCCCTTTCGCAACACGGGCTGGGGACTGGCTTTTGCGGGATCAAAAACAAATTACTCACTTCTAAATTTTAAAAACATTTTGGAAAATAGGTAGGTACTTACCTAGTTTAATGTAAAAAAAAAAACAAAAAGCTTCTCATCTAAAAACCTTTAAAAAAAATTAAAAGTTACTTGTTAGGTAATCGTCTGCAGGCCAAAGGAGGTAATTTCGAACAGTTGCAGTGATTTTTTAAAATTTTATATAGTAATTATTATTTTAGTTTTTTATTACTACTCAGCTTCTCAGCTTTTTGATTTTTTTAACATTAAATTTTTTTCTTAATATTCCGAAGTGAGGAATTAATTTTTATTCCCGCCATAGCCGGTCACCAGCAGTATTGCAAAAGGGAGAGGGAAAATAAAGTCCAAAAACATTATTTATCCTTCTAAATTTGTAAAAATAACGATGAAATCGAAGGAAAGACTTCACCACGAGATTCAACGTAAAAAATAATTAAAAAACACGTGCCACACTTGGGGTTAAAAAAAAGCACTTTTACGCACCCTGGTCACTTTGCGCGCAAAAAGTACCGGTTGCGCGCAATGACAAAAATCGGTTCGGGTATGAATTTTTCATAAAATTCAGAATCTGAATGTGAATCTGCAATAAACAAATGGGGGTTCCCATTAAAAAAAAAAAAAAAAAAAAAAAAGGTAGTGTCAATTGCGACCAATTGCGCGAAAGTATTTTCCCTGAATTCTTTACAAAAAAAATGAAAAATGACGTTGGGCACATTTTTTCATGTAATTAGTTACGGAAATGCCGGAGGGTGGACCATAACTTCTAGGACACCCTGTATACTGGTTACTGTTTTTTCATCAATTCAAAATATACCTTGGGTCAATTTTAAAGAATTTTTTGACACCAACCAGAGCTCTATGGGGTTAACCGTTCGCTTCCTATGCGAATAATCAATTATTCAAGTAATAAGTGAATAAATAACTATTGACGTCTTTTATTGAATTAGGATAGTGTTGAGGTCTTAGAATCGAATGAGACAATCCAGAGCTCTGAACTATGAACGATGGTTTAGTAATGAGAGTTGATCGTGAAATTAATCGTGATTAGTTGCACATGTGAGTTTCTCGACCGTGGGTCCCTTCACATGTTTTTTTATTTCTGTTCGTTGATGGCATGCCCCCACCGTCTTAAAAAGGAGAGTTAAAAAAAATCAATGTAATATTAATTCCTAATGCTATTCTAGAGCTAGTAATGAGATGAGATTATATCGAGCTATACTTATTGAATAATACGAAAACCATTGAGCAACTCGAAATCAGCAGGTGAAACAATTCAAACTTACAACCCCTTTTGCTAACGTAGAAGGTGTATATTCTCAAAATTAACAAAAATAGTAATTTATGAACGGAAACTTATCTTAATAGTTTAAGTTCAGGTAAAGATACAAAGTTGTTAAAAAAATGATAATTAAGAGAAAAATTACGAGTTTTTATGAAGATCTTCACACTCTGTTTCAAAAAATTGTTAGTCATGTTCCCTATTTGGTGAATAGTTACTACGTGTAGATACTTCTGGCATGTCCTATCAATTTGCGGAGGGAAATGCTTTCTGAGACCACAAACGACGATATCAAATGGATATTTTCCACCTTGTGTTTGCATTTTCATAGATGCATATACTAGTGAGCCAGTAGATACACAGTTAAATAATTAACAATGAAGTAAGTACTGCGAGTTGTAGGTTATTATAACATCAAGGTAAATGTTATGTTGTGGTTACTAGATATGTGAGAAATGTACGAGGTTTTGAGGTTAGATACCTGTGCAACGAGTTGCGAATGCTCCTTCGGAGATGGAGAAGTTGGTACTAACCTGAGCGGAGTGTGTAAGAGAAAGGATTCGAACTCAACGAGCTCTGTCGGGAACCTTGTGACCGGTTCATTGCGTAACACTTCATCAATGAATCTTGTGAACCCCGTCTATTTTTCAGTCGTTATTGACTCCATCCGTCCATTCTAGTCATAATTAAACAAAACTTTAATTGAAATTATTAGAAGTCAATATGATGATTATGATTCATTTACATTCATAACATTGATACCCACCAATCTCCAAATGGAACAATTGAGTAACATGTTAGGAGGCCGAAATTTTCTCTCACTATACTACAGAAAAATGATGAATTCGATATTACTTTTCTGAAAACTTTTCTTTGTGGATAAACGACTTTCCCGATGACGTTGATAGCTCCGAGAACTGATAACCACTAATTGGTATTTAACCTGATTATGTCAATTTTTTCGTATTTTTATTCTTGAGTCGAGTCTCCCTCATCACTCCTAATTTCAGCCAATCGAGGCGGTTTTTTCATGTTTAATCGAGTTAGGATTTTCATTTTTCAAGAAGACCACGATTGCGCAACGAACTATAGAGAAAATTCAGCTACTAATAAATCGTATTCTAAATCCCAAATAAAAATAAAAAATCCCAAATAATTGGTATTCTAATTTTTGAATAAGTATGTTGAACCTAACTATAGGAAAGGTGCCTTTTTCATGAAACTCGTTAGTTTTTAACATCGGAACAAACCCAGTATTTAGGTTAACGATTCCCAATTATAAGAAGAAATTACTGACAATATTTATATGAAGAGTGTCTTCCTTCTGTCTTGAAGTCCTATGAAGTGTCCTATGAAGTTGTCCTATGAAGTTTTCCTGCTGATAAATTCAGAATAATAATTCTGCAATACTGTAGAATCATATTTACAACAATTACATAGGAAGATACCAAACTTCCTTCACCTGGAGAAAAATATAATCAGGATGTAGCAATTATTTTCAAGCCACACAACATGATGCAAGTCACTAGAAAGCGCATACTTTTGACTTTTAATGGAACTTGGGAAGAATTATTTCTTTGAGAAAATACACCAATAAACTCAGAAATTCAGTTAGTGAATAAAAACATTCTAGATCCACTGCAGCTAGCTATCAAGTTTTGTACTTGAGTGTAGCCAAGAACTTATTGCTGAAAAAAAAAATCACTTGAACGCCTTTTCATGTGAATTGAGAGTACGATGTCATTTTTAGTTGTAATTATTATTGGTTATTTAACAAGTTAGTAACGCCCCTTCATTATTCAGCCAATTTATTCAAGCATTACGAGTCTCGTAATAAGGACAGCTCCCCTTGGAAAAGAGCAGAGTGGGAGAGTTGTGTAAACTCTGGGAGTGAGTTATGGCCTAAAGCAACTTCAAGTTAGTTGAAGGCTTAACAAACACCACCAATTTATTGCTCAATATTTAAAGAGGAAGAGAAACAAGTTGAGGACTTGTGAATCCAAGAAGACATTCCCCAAAGATTCCTGAAGCATATTTAGGTTCTTACAAGTTTTTAAGAGCAATGAAGGTTGTGATGAAAGTGATTCTACAGGTCGACATGTAGAAGTATTCTAGGAATACAACGTGGTACCATCAAATTCGCGTTTCATTGTTTATTAACACATGTTGCATTTTAATGAAATTTTTTAATGTTTTATTTCTGTATTAATTTTTGTATGATTTATTTATTGTAATTTAATTCTGATTGCTTACCGTTGGTGATCCTATTGGAAAGGCTCGTTTCGCTGGCATTGGTGGTTTGTATTGGCCAGTCAATGATTAAACAATCAGTGAATATCTACAATTGGAACGCTTTTAGCACACTGTGGTAAACTTCGTTTTACATTGGACGAAGTGATTGTACGATAATTACTACATCCCACGTATTCTATTCCGAAACTTGCTCGTCAATTTGCGCCAACCCTCATGGTGAAGAGTGCAGTCGTCCTTGGTGGTTTTACAAAATAGAAAACAGACATTCGATCTTATATAGGTACTAATCAAATGCAGAATTTTCAATATTCAATATTATGAATAACTTAATAATAAATAATAAATGTTATTAATTAATAATAAATATTATTAACCCATTCAGCGCGGGTCTCAAAAGGAGGAACAACCTCCCATCCTGAAGTTGAGTTTTTGTGACACGTCGCATAGCACTTTTTAAAAATTGTTATAATGGTGGTTATGGATAAAAACAGTCAATATCAGTTAATTTGAACCATTTTTGGCGCACGTGGTAATATTACCACACCCGCACGTCAGGTTTGGCCAGAATGCTAACAGCAGAGCGAAGTGTTGCGGGTTAGCATTCCGGCCAAATAGAGGCGAAAATTGAAAATCAAAATGAGTGAGTACACGAACGCAGTTGGTCACTTCATACCAGATATTATTTATTTCTGTAATGTTGAATATAATACACCACATAATGGTGAACATTGTACACATTATTGCACATCAGCATTACTTACAATTTTTATTGCAATAGATAAAATTGACTTAGATTTTCCTGGCTCAAAAACACGCTATCCGCCAATGAAGTGTTCAGAACTGCTGCATGATTCATACTGAAGGTAAAAACCACCGTACGGGACAAAGAATCGCGGTACCCCCCTCTACAGAGCAATGATAAGGGTTCAGGGTCTAAAGGGAGCAGCGTGGTAATATTACCACACCCGCACGGCGCGAAACCCCAGCTGTAGTAATATTACCACACCCGCACTGAATGGGTTAAATAATAATAAATTTAATTATTGTGAATAAATAGTATGAACACTAGTAATAGTAAATTTTACTATTACTAGTGTTCATACTATTTACTTCAAGCTGGTAGTCCATATAATATTGATGAGACAAATATTCTTCAATGACACTCATCTTTCATCTGAAAAGTTCACAATCCATATAATATTCTACAACGATGCCAATGAACCCTACTTACATGGTACCAACGGTTTGGGATAGTTACCTCCAAAATCCCTTTAAGTTGAGGCTTTTACGTGCACTTCCTCACATGGATGAGGTGGATGTTAATTTATCGTTCATGTTCTGCCCCACCTCTACAACCTTTTTGGAAAAAAATAATCTCCTTGCTGTGAGTAGACAACCAAAAATCCCTCGATCGACAAGGACATTCCACCAGTAATACAGAACCTATTGAACAAGTCCCCTCCCCCTAGTAAGGTTGTTCTTTGTGTTGGGATCTCACGTGTTGGTGATGTTGCGAGCAATTTGTAGAGTTTGAAACTACGTGTTGAACACAAAGCCACCAATTTTGTAAGTCCCAACGGTTTAACCCAACCTTTCCACGTGAGGATAGACACAAAATCACCTATTGGTAAGTCTAAGTCTGAAGGATGGAGAGGTTAAACGAATTGAGCTCAGGGGGGGTTGACAAACAAATATCGAAACACAAAGGTGAAGTTAAATAGGGTAGCGTATTGATAATTACCTTAAGTGGCGCTGTGGCAGTAAGTCAAAGGCTTGTGGTGAAGTAGCTGAAAGTTAAAGCCTGAAGGGCATAGTTCTGAATGAAAGATGGGTCACCAAATGTGTCCGTGCCAGATGGGCTTGGGTTTATTCCTAAAAGGAATTTCAATAGTAAATGTGGCGGAGTGTGTCTGTGCACCTACTCCTTGTTTCGTACTGAGAACCATGTAAAACTCAAAAGGAACAACTACACGTTTACAACTAATAGTAGTTTTATTAAAGAAGTTATCATTGACTAGCCCACCAATGGGTGAGGTGACACAGCCTGAAGGGTAAAGTTATGTGTTTAGTATGGCACAATATTCAAATAAAAGTTTATGTACAAATTCTGGCATTCATTTACAAATCTTCTTCCATAGATTTATCAAAGTCCAAAGCTGTGTCAATATGTGGCGAGAAAATATCAATTATTATTCTTGTACAAATTTGAGATCAACTTTACTAGGAATGTTTGTGGCGAATGTGTTTATTGTTATGACTTTACTTATACACTGGTGTTTCACTATATCATTGGCCAATGTATGTTTAATAGTTTGTGCACTCATGCTTTCAGGGCCCTGAGGTATCCATCAAGGTCTGTGGCGAGGTGTGGCGAAGATTCCATGCTGATGTCTCGAGGTTGAACAGACGTGGTGGTTGTGGCAAAAATAGGGGGGATAGCTCAAGTTCACAGGCAGCTGGGCTCACAATGACTATTACTGTTGAAGGATGAGGAGGTACTGAAGTAGGCGCGTCGGTATTTTTGTCCTGTTTGGGATGTTCCCCCTCTACTCCACCAGTGGATGGGTAGGGCAGCTCGTAGGTGGGGGAAGCAGCTGGCTTCCCATCTCCAGGGGAGGGATGCTCAAGGTGGAGGGGGCGTTTGTGGTGCGAGGGGGAGTGACGTCATCTCCGAACTGACCACATGACTGTGAAATTGGACAATAATGACCACGAGTGGCTATGCCAATTCCGGTTCAGGAAGGGAATTGATTAATCAATTTAGCTCTGTCACTGGGAAGACACCACCAGTGAGCGGGAGCTCACACCTCCTCCTTCCTACGAACCTTACTGGGTAAAAAGATCCAAGAAATAGTCCGAAGTGAAAGAGTTGGTACATTTAGTATGTTTACATTGGTGATTCTCTCCCATTTTTGTAATTCCAGTCAATAAATTTAGTAATACGAGTAAAATGAGTAAGACTCAATTTATTACGAATTGTATCAAACTCTATAGTCACAATTTGTATCTATCATTTTGTTTCTTCTAATTTGTATTTATCTTATCTTGTCTATTTAACTCCGTACGCTCCCTTTGCCCAGTTCCCATAACATTTGGTGCATTGGCATCATTCGGGGTCTAGTTGCATCTAGAAGATTTTGGTTTTTGTCAGTCACTTCTAAGGAGTGAAAATTTGGGGTTAAAATTTTAAAAGGGGAAAAGATTTCCAAAACGCCCTAGTTCGGAAACTTGCAATATACTTACAGTTATTGGGTTTTCTGAAATTGCGCAGATATCAAAGAACTTGTGGACCCTTGGTCCTTGGAAGGTAGTTGAAAGTTGAAAGTAACTTTGTATTGGATGGAATATGAAGTCAGGAACACGAGTGTTCTTGGGCAATGTTAGATGTTTATATTGACTAGACTATTGACATAACGCCTACCCATAACTGCTCTCTTTTTTGTTCCACCCCTTCCTTGAATCTACTTAAGATTGAAATAAATGGTAATCCCGACATTTAGAACTTGACACTAAACTCGGTCTGCAATTATCCTCCCATTTTGTTCCCCCCAATTCAACCTTTCATACAACGGGGTCCATTCTTTGGATCTTCCAAACTACCGTAAAAACAAGGAAACGACTCACATCTATGATACAAGATATATATACAATATGAGACGTAAGGGAAACAGAATGCCTGACCAAAGAAGGCGGGGAGAAGTCCGAGAGGAAAGCTAACTACAGGCGAATTTCCTTCAACTCGACGAGAACTTGGCTCTTCCTCATCGTCAAGCTAATGAAATGGTATCCGATTTCTCCTTTTCTAGCGACCACTCGACGTCCGAGAGAATCCCGTTACGCTTGTCTCTTTTGGAGAAATACGTTGCGTCTGTTCTCCCGTGATGGTCAGTTATATGACGCCCAACACTCGAGCTAAGGATATTAAAAATGTGAACGAGGGTAGACGTGAGGAACGTAAGAGCCACGAGACCAACGTCAACAGTGATTTTCTTTGTTGTCCTTCACTGTTAGTCCTTAGTAGAGCTAGAATGGAAGTCAAATTTAAATCAGTAACAAGTGTTGTAATGATGTGCAACTCCATCTTATACCTATTGGGTTGTTTGAATGAAGGGATTCAGTTCCACAATCCATTTACTTTGGTTTATTATTTACGAAAATTAACCTTTGGAATTGACCGAGAAAAAATTTTTACTCCCCCCCACCCCTCCTCCACCCTAAAGAATTGTTGGTTTAATTTCATTTCATGGTACGTAGAATCCTAAAATCAAATGAAAATGTTGCCATCCTTCCGCCGATCGCGGCACTTTCCTTGGTTACCATGGACCGATTTTGGTGAAACTTGGTATAAAGCCTCTATTTGTGGTCTATTTGTGTCCGAAAGCTTTTGGTTGATGTCAGTCACTTCTAAGGATAGAAAAATTGGAGCTTAAATTTCGAAAACGCCCTATCTCAAAAACACTCGAAATAAGGTATATTGTTTTCTTTTCACCAGTTTGAAATAAAATTGAATTTTGGTTATTATTTTCAATAATCAGCCTCAGGAATCAAGCAAGAAAAAAACATTTTAACCCCCCTTCAAAATTTGATGTTTTACGTTTCAAGGTACGTAGAATCCGAAAATCCAATAACATTTTTCCGTCCGTCCGCCATACGCGGCACTTTCCTTAGAAACACTGGACCGATTTGGTTCAAATTTGGTATATGGGCTCCATTTGGGGTCTAGTTGTGCCGCGAAGCTTTTGGTTGATGTCAGTCTAAGGGGTAAAAATTGAAGGTTGAAATATTCGAGTGTGCCCTAGCTCGAAAACTCTCGAAATAAAGGTATCGTTTCTTCACCAGTTTTAAATAGTATTGAATTTTTAACAGTTTTCGAGACCACCCGGAGCTCTGTAGGACAATCCGTTCGCTCCCTACTGTTTTCCTTCGATAAAACAGAAACACGAGTGTGAATCACTAAAGAGGTCTAATCGCCGTTCAAATTTTATCTGACTAAAATGCGATCGCTGTTGATTTTGACATGTTCATGTCTTTGCTTTGGCACATAAACTGAAAAATCGCCACGAAAACTAAGCAAGTCTTGCTCACGCGACCAATATATAAAATAGACTCACTGTGTTGCGTAGAGAACAATCAACTGTTTTCTTATTTTGATGCTTGGGTACCTACATTAACTAACAACCTTACTTCACAGTATACATTGTATACCCGTAAAACTGCATCTTAGTTCTTGACAATATGTCAAGAGATGTGCGGTGTACCTCTACGGTAGACCGCGCAGGTCGTAGGGCTACCTCTCCAGTAATGGATTGATGGCCCCTGGGTCCGCCATGGTGGGTGGGTCCGGGGCGGCAGCACTTTTATTTATTTATTTATTTGTCGTAACAATCAATAATTGCAATGACAATAGTCAATTACATAATAACATGCTTATCATATATATACATATCAAAATCTAAACAAACTCCTGGAGTGTGAGGGGAACCTACCTCCCGCGTGCCGGCCGGGTGCCACCCGACCGGCCCCGGGCCCCACCCACCACGGCGGCGTCCCAGGACCAGCAACCAGGAAGGGAAAGAGGTGTCGAAGACTCCCCCCACCACACCGGACACCGAGCCCGATCAAACGCACCAAAGGGGGCCGCCGCCCGAGGCCAGCCAGACCAGCATCACCCGGCCAAAACACTAAGGGACGAAACTAAAAAATCACATTCATTCATAATGATTTACACTCACAGAATTATAGAATAATTCTGTATATTCTGTATAGAATAATATATATAGAACAGAACAAGATACACTAATCAAATTCTCAAAAAAGTGTTTTCTTAGTTATGCCTTTATTTACCAAAAATTTGATGGTAACTTTACTCCAAAAACCGGGTATCCACTATAAAGGTTGGGATAATGGTAGCCTCACTCATATTTTCCTCATTTAATCTCGAAAAATATTTGAGTTTTATAATTTTCGCAGTGTTGAATGTATGGTTTCCAGTGTATCTCATGTCAGAAGTAAGAGATGGGGAGAAGAAATGAGAAAAAGCTTGGTACGCGCCCCTACCGAAACTTTACAACTGAACAGCTGCATTATGATGTGAACATAAACGTGCTTTTGTCTCATAAGTTGTGATTTACCATATTATTTACTCGTGGGTTAATTTTGAAATTTACCATTGCAATTCATTTGAAAGTTATCGAATGTGAAACAAACTTTTTCTGTGATTTTTTTAAAGTCATTCCTTTATTGTTTATTGTCCTTTAATATTTTTTACTTGTAGAAAGTTTTGCTCGATTACCTACATAAGTCTGTCTATACTGGAAGACTGAGATTGTGATCTCTTAACCAGAACATAGCATTTCAAGCAAATTAGTTGAAATAAATGATCATTGGAATTTATATTTTTCTTAGGTATAACTTGTATTTTTCAAGCTAAAAGTTCAATTTTTCAGAATATATTTTATAACAATATTATAAATACTTGATATTATCAAGTATTTCTGGGGTAATGAATTCAATCCCGACTAGTATCATTGCACCACTGCCCGTTTCTGTAGCGATAACCGTGAGTTTTTCAGAGTGGAGTAAAGATAGACGCACTCGTAGGTATCTTCACTCCAACATTTAAACAATTAAATAGGGGGGTTACAATTATCTGATCAATGAGCTCGACCACTCAAAATGTTCAGAAAGCCCTGAAGATCAATTCACTTATTAAAAAATCAATTTAACCCATTTCGAGTGGGAGAAATTGTATTTGGAAATGTTTTGGAGTAAATCTTGGGGTAAAGTTTGACGGTTTTTCGGAATTTGTGGTTTTGAACTTCAAAGAACAGACTATAGGGGAAGGAATGATACCACTCTTAAAGCTAGGTGTTTCTAATTAATTTCCAATGATAGGTGTTTCTAATTACAACCTTTCAATGATATTATCATTGTCCTAAGAAAATGGTACAAACAGTTAAAAGTAACGTCAGAATGACCTGTGATTACTGATCTGAGCGGATCAGCTGTTCTTAAAACCCTACGAGGACCTGTGGCGTTCCAACGTACGGGGTTAGTGAATTACAAATCAGAGGATGTAAGATTCTGGTTCACTGAAGTTGTGTCAACCAAGAGGCGGATATTTCATACCTTCCACCAATGAACAGAAACTTGTCAACTCCAAGTTTGACTCTTATTTGTCAAAGTTTTGCGGACGTTTCCAATCAATAGATCGCTCGACGCCATTCATAGACGAGACTGTCAGATTGTTCTCTCACATAGCTTTTGAATTCAAGGAATTCAGAAATGTCTCCTCTGATTTGGTAGTAAAACAATGTCCTATGAACCTTAGGGGTTACGTTTTGTTATTTTACAACGGAATGGGAAGTTTGGTAGCAAAATGGAGATTCGGATTTGTTGGAGGAACTTCGTCCATTCCTCAGTTCGATGAAATCGGGGAATCAATGAGGATCGAAAATCTTCTTTTGTGTTTGAAACCAATATCAAATTACAACTGACCACTGAACTAATATTTGTTGTGGAATAATCTTCGGATTACATGACTTGACTATGCTTGATGATTGAGTTATGGTAGATAACCGAAATAATAGTTATATGCTAAAGCCTCATAAGGAAGAAAGTCAATATTATTAAGTACGTATTCCAACATACCGGACCTTTTTAGCGCTTCTAAATGACTTTTTCCGGTATGCCATTCCGCAACAATAAAAGCAGCGGAATGCAGGTGATTTTCGAGATAGGTATGTTGTTGAGATATGATATTTTCGAGACATTTATGTAATCCAGCGATTCTAGCTGGAGATTGCGCAATCTTATGGATAGACAGGTACACACATTAATGGGGTCCACAGAAGCGTACACACATTTGGAAAATGTAATATCTTCTTCAGAGCCAAGAACGAAAGACTGGAGACTGGAGTTAGATGGTGCCTTCGTTGAAAATTTGGCCAACCTAGTCTGATACCTGCTTCAACAAGCTGGTTCCATCTCTGTCGCACTTCATGTGCGTTGGTAAGTGAAGATCTCCTGAGACTCGAATTTACATTATTTCAAGAAACTCATAGATATACATTTTTTCAAGTATTGTACTAAGTCAATAAAAATTACTTTCTTGGCAATTGGTGGGGGTAAAAGTAATTTTTTAAAAATAATTTGTGTTTCTAGGAAATACTGTTAATTTCTCTCTTTTTCAGTGATTTTCTCTTCTGTAGCTTTTTCTTGTATAGCTATTTTCTATTGTTTTCCTCCAATCCCTTCAATCTCTTGTTTTAACCCTCAACGCACAGATACCTTTAGTGTCACACCATGGACAGAATGGCGCACTCAGTGCCGCATGCCTTTTTCGCAATTCCCACAATTCTTTTCGAACTTTAATGCATTCCCAGTACTTGTTTTCTCTTGTCAAGGATTCAAAGATACTTTAATAATTAAAGTATCTTGTTGTAATTATTACAACAAGAACTCCATTTCTTCCAAATAAACTTCAAAATCTTCAAATTATCTTGTTTGAACTCCCCACCGCTTCACAAACGGTGATTTCAAATCAACAACCTAGACCCGGTTCCGAGGCGTCCCGATAGAGGTCAGTGCTACCGCCCCGTTCTCAACCCGATTGAAACCCACATCCCGATAATCCGTAAACCGGATCAGAAGAACCAGTACGAGTATAATTTTGCACAATAGAAGAACGTTAAACATTACCGATTATCTCCGAATAAGTTTACCCTCCGAAAGTACTAATTCAGAGCGACACTGATACTCCTCGGTTCCGCCTCGCTCTGTCAACTTCCTCAGTCCAGATTCTATGTACGAACCGATATCCCGTTCTACATCAGAGTGCTGCTTATACGGATTATTACCGCTGTAAATTTCAGTTATTTTACCCATCTTATACCGATTATTGACGTACTCACTCTCCCGTATCCCGTTGTGTAATCATATCTCAATATTTGAACTTTTTTCTAGATTAGAAGTCGGAAATCCTTCTCTACTGGTTAGTAATTAGTCATATTACAGTATTATTTACTCATTATGGTATTTTCCGCACAATAAGTAATCTCAAGGGTTACTCATGTAACCCTTGAGAGATCATAGGTCTGGATGGGAGGATTGGGTTAGAAGTTAAAAGGGGTGTTGGAGGTCTACGGAGCAATCTCTCTAGATCATTGCACTTTATCTTATGTGGCGGCACTCAGTGCCACCCACGGATACTAGACTAGTCTAGTTTAGTATCCGTGGTGCCACCTATCTCTCCGTTGAGGGTTAATGAAAGAAAATGTATTATTTCGAAATCAAATCCCCTCATTTTCGGCAAGTTGCTTTTGCGTTTTAGAACTTATTGAAGAACTTGGTCGTATTTTCCTTCAACGCCTTGCTATATGCACAACTCACTGAATTTTCAGACATTTTTTTCAATTTTGAGAAACAGAATCTGTGAGCATGTCATGTGGTGTCGCCGAAGTGAATAAGAAAGGTGGTGACGCGTTATGAGTAGGTTCAAGTCGAAAGCCACACCGCCGAACCCCCATAAATTCGGCGAAGAAGGAGTGAGTTTCTCTGGATCCTATTCTTGATGAAGTTGAAAAAGTGACATCCTGAATCAATCGTTATTTCCTCCTTATCCATTATCTTTCGGTAAGTGAACTCTTCATTTATTAAATGATTTATCTGATAAAATCCTCAATCAATTTTTTGCAATTTCCTTTACCCAAAACCCACATTATTTTCATTTCGGGCATCAATTCATATAAACCAAAATCCGATTAGATTTTGAACCATACCCAATTTACACCTATCTCAATAATTCAGTTATTAAATTAATTAAAATAACATTTACTCAATAAATGGGTGGAAATGAGTGCAAAGTTTTCCTTCCGGAGAATTTCCCACACTATATTGGAATGAATGGTTTACATCCATGTGATCTAATGTGGTGGAGTGTGCGAACTACAAGGATACCAATCTATTCAAATATTAGGATGATAAGGTGCCACGAAAACCTTCTTCTCGAATTGACTTGTTTACCATAGTTATTATTATGGTGGTGTAGCCAACTCAGGTAATCTCGCTGGTGTGGAAAAGGGTAATATATTTCTATATCCTACGAACGGGACATCAAAGCGTGGTTCCGGCCCTTGTAAGCAGTGAATCTAAATTATCATATTACGTACTGCATCCACTGGAGTACGAATATCGGAGGGGCGAATTTTTTAGTACACTCACACGCGGCTCAAATGGAGCGAAGGATGTGCATATTTATAGCTTTGTTTGCGAGGGCCCACCCGAGCGGTTGGAGCGTGATAAATTCGCACGTGTTCCACTCCGTCTGTATTTGTCGCAGATTAGGGCAATTCACATATCGTGCCTTAGCGAGGCCGATGGTAAGTTTATCATGGCTGCCCATTTCCGTATGAAGGTAACTTTAATGGAGACGAGTTCTTGGGTGCAAAACACGTTTTCCATACGAATCCAGGGATTCTTGTCAAGAGAGTGCACTGAAAGAACGAACGGAAAAAAAATCATATTTCGAATAAATAAAATTTCATTAACTTTTAATTTACGAAGTCATGATTGAAATGTATCTTGGAGAAGATCTGAAACAATTCAAATCTTAACGACTTGGAGGTTTGAATTAGGTATTCCAATGTAAACAACATCATGTACGTCAATGACTGTTCAGATTGATAAACTCTACTGACTCCATGACAACCTGTGACTAAGGAACACGATATATTCTTTTCTATATTCAATACCTATGTTATCCAAGAATGTTTATATTTATTTATCGTTTGTGTTTGATAGCTCAGTGGAACATGGCAAAAATAAAAGGAAAATCCTATAAATTTGTTATAGCAAAACTCTATCCTCTTATGAATTCTCGATACTGTTTGAGCATTTCACATCTCATACATTTGTGTACGATCCACTTAAAAATAACAATTAGAAACAGTACTTACAATGTGAATAGGATCTTATATATCAATGATCGATGATCTTTAGATGTGCACCTTCCATCGCACTAAGTAAATGCTGATCTCATCTGACTCCATGAATATTTTTGACACAGAACCATAATCTACTTCCAGTGTTCAATCTTATAATATTAATCCAATTTGTTCGCTGAATTTGCAAGTGAATTACTCGAAAAGCTCATTTTTCAGGTAGTCAGTTTATATTCCTTCCGACTGTTACTCACCTGCTGACTGAATGCCAAATTTTCAACAACCTCTCACCCGAAACTCCAAGGAATTTAGAAGAGCTGGGTAACAGTTCAGCTTGGTTGAACTTTATCTTTTATACATCGAGAACTCTGTCACTATAGTGACAGGATCTTATAATATATGATGAATCATATATATGATATATCAGATATATCATAATCAATGATCGATGGTCTTTAGATGTGCACCTTCAATCGCTTAGATTTCTAGAATAGATTTTACAAACTCTGAGAGCTTTTGTTTCTCTCACATTTCGATTGTTAATCAATAATTTCTTGTAACTATTTAATTTGGCTCCCATGACGACTTGAAGGTTGCATGTGTGCGATTCACACTCGTGTTTCTGATTTATCGTAAGTTCAACCCTCAGATTTATAGGAAGCAAGCTGTTGGTCCTACAGAGCTCTGGATGGTTTCATTCAATTGTAAAAAATCAATACTATTTGTAATTGATGAAACGTCTATACCTTCATATAAAAGTTTTCGAACCAGGGTCTTATGGAATTTCAGCTCTTATTGGTCACCCCTTAGAAATGTTGTACATCAACCAAAAGCTTCGGGGCACAACTAGACTTCAAACGGAGCACACATACCAAATTTCATAAGAATCGGTCCATGGTAACTCTGGAAAGTGCAGCGGACGGATGGGAAAAGTTTTATTCGATTTTTGGATTCTGCATTCTTCGAAACGTAAACCATCAGATTGTGAGGTGTTGGGATTAAATTGTTTTTTGGTCGGTTCCAAAGGTTCCAAAAAGTTTTTGGAAAAAGGTTTTGAAGGCGGTCAAAAGTAGTTAAATTGATATTTTAATCCTTCATTCTTAGAAAAGATGAAATCCTGGGAACGTCGTCTTATTTGAGCCTTTTGTTTTATTACTTTCAATACCTAATGAACCTTTGGAATCGAGCAAAAAAAAAACCCCTCACTTTCTAAACATTTGATGGCAAGTACCTATGCGTTTGAAGGTTTTACGAATTCGAAGTCGAATAAAAAGTTACCGTCCGTCCGCCGTACGCGGCGCTTTCCTTGGAGTTAATGTGGACCAATTGATTTATTATCCAATTTACTAAACCGTTGTGTATCATCTTGCAGATTTTCTAAATTTATTTTTCTAAATTAGTATTATTCTATCTTTCATTGTTACCTGAAGCTATTGATTTGGAGAGCTGAGAATTCCATCGGATTATTCGCATGAATGTGGATGCAAAGACGTGAAAACTGGATTCTTCGTTACCAATAAATGTTTTAGCATTCGGAATTGTGGCTGACAACATTGATCTGAAGCTTTTGAGACCTGTTCTTAAGTGATATTCGAAAAACTTAGTTTTCTATCGTGTCGAATACTCTCCCGAGCTCAAAGCACCTACTCAATTATAGACCCGTTCAGAGTTTGTTCTGGTTGTGCACTGAATGTCTACAAAATAATATTTCATTTTCATTATTATATTAATCATAATATGATTATGATATGATATGAATATTATGATATGATCATAATATTATTATGATCACCTTCGGATGGCTAAAGCAAGAAGACGCCTACTCAGAGCCTAAGCTAATCAATGCAGGAGTCCCACAAGGGAGTGTTCTTGGACCGCTCTTGTATGTCCTTTATACCAGTGATCTCCCAGAAATTGGAATGAACACCACAGCCACCTTCGCAGATGATACAGCGATTTTGGCAGTCGGAGAATGTAACACTGAATCCACCAACAAGTTAAATTAATCAATATCCAGCATACAAAAGTGGACAGCAAAATGGAGAATCAAAATAAATGAAACTAAGTCGGTACATGTCGATTTCACTAACAAGAGAATCGAGTATATTCCGGTACATTTCATGGGAAAAGTTATTCCGAATGCTAATGACGCCAAATACCTAGGCATGACACTAGACACCAAACTTGATGGAAAGCCCATGTCAAAAAAAAGAAGGAAGAACTCCTTCTAAAATTCAGAAAAATGCATTGGCTAATGGAGAGACGGTCGAAGTTGTCAATCCAGAACAAGCTTACATTGTATAACCAAGTCCTTAAACCAGTCTGCACATATGGAGCTCAGCTTTGGGGCTGTACGGCTCAGTCAAATCGAGACATCATCCAAAAATTCCAGAACAATGTGCTAAGAACGGTGGTCAATGCACCATGGTACTTTCGGAACGAACGTCTCCATCATGAGCTTCGGATCGAAACAATAAACGATGCTATAAAGCGACAAGCTGTGAGATACCTACAGCGGCTAAGTTGTCACATCAACGAGGAAGCTGTCCAACTCCTTGATACAAGTGATATCATCAGAAGATTGAAGCGTACCAAACCACTTGACCTAGCTTACTTGTGAAGCAGTAAAGTGAAACATCCACCATAATCAACAAAACTCAGTGATGTATCTTAGTTTTGAATATAAGTCCATATTTTCAAAATAATATTGTTAATAAGTAATACTTGGTGCAATGGAGAATAGTATTGAAAAAAAAACCTTCGGATGGCATCGTGTGCAAACATGATTTTTCTGATACTTCAATGTCTAAAGATATCATGGCACTAAATTTCTCAAATTAGAAGTTTAGGTAAAGTAGAAGCTGAGATGGTCACTCATTGGTTGTTGCTCGTTGTGTCTCTATCAGATCTGAACACGGGTCTGAGAAATTGTGAAAGTCTTGATGTAATATTGAAATGTTTATCAAAAAATGCCCACCTCCATGAGGCACTTTTCATGTTAACTGATTACCTATTTAAATCCATGTTGATATATGTGAGGATGCTGTATTGCCCGCTACTAAGCCGGATTTCTGGAAGGTGTAATAAGGATGGGTATCGATACTCGACATTTCAAAATATCGATACTTTCGTACCGATACTCGATATTTCAAAATATCAATACTTTTGTATCGATACTCGATATTTTAGTATCGATACTGCACTATCCGATATTTTTGGATATCGATGCTTTGGATATTTCTAAATATCGAATATTGATACCGTTCTCGCGGAAAATTCAACATAATGGCTAAAAAATGAAGAAGATAGTGAGGCTTTTGGGTCATTACTCTTTGGTTGCACAAATAACGTTTATATCATGGAAAAAATCACTCTCCTTGGACTCCTAATAGTGAAAAATGAATAAAAGTTGTTGAAAAAATTATTTTTCTTGAGAAAATTGGATTATATTGATAGTTTGTGACACTAAAGTATCGATACTCAATATTTTAAAATATGGATACTCATGCCCAACAATACTTGGGATATCGATACTCGGATACGATACAGTATCGATACAAAACACCGATACTTTTATAACGATACCCATTTCTAAGGTGTAATAAGCAAACGTGAGTAGCCGTGGTGCACTCATCGCCTGTGCTTCGTCACAAGAAGATTTACGGGTAAATTCGGCGATGCTCAAACAACTTCAGCGGGTTGTAGTTCCGAATGAGATGCCCCCCCAAACCTCGTAACAATTTCCCTAATGGTCACACTCAAACGACTCCAAGTAGCATCAAACTTCTGCACTTAACTCGTCTACGGAAATTAACTTCGGAACGCCGACATGTAAGATGTTATACTCGGGAATAGAGAGCTGCGGTCCCCGAGGTCTCCCGAACCTCACGAAATCCCGGGACACTGTCTCTTGAGTTATTATACAAATGGATACAAAGAGCGTCGGCGGCACGAAACAGCTGTCCCATGTGAGGCCGTTGAATTATTTTACTACTCTTAAACTGTATTCAGGTGAGTTACCATTTCAGGTGTCATAAAGTTAATTTTAAAAAAAAACTTTATTGAAAATCTACCCCAAACTATGGTTGGGCTCAAATTATGGTTTCAGCTGAAGGTTTGGGCACAGTGAGTAAACCATCCTTCGAGTCCTGAATAAGTTATTTATATTAACCGAAAGTTCGACGAAGAAGGTTTTATAATTCAGTGGACCAACTGTAATTGATTGGAGCAACTATTACCTCGCTGGTTACCCACTGTTCATCCTAGAGTGGATGACAACTCGAATCGTGACAGTAGGAACGTCTATCTGGTCCTTATACAGAGCTACGGCTACTCGACCGCGTACCATGGCTCAAGCAAATGGGCTCCGTGGGACTTGGAGCTGAATTCGAACCCCATGAGGCGGAGAAGCGTCGCTGATGGAATAGCCAGAAGAGGCACAATTCTCCCTCCATCATTTCTTGACAAGGTGATTCAATCTTGTTCCTCACCCCAATGTCTGAGGTTGGATCTAAGCCCCTGGAAACAGCTGAGTGCTGAAAGTGTTGATAAAACACTAAGATGTAAATATTTAAGTACAATACGATCGATAGTAGTGGAACTTGATCGGATTAAAACTCGATAATCATGACATGGATACATTATACTATGGGTCACACCCACTTGACAGATTTATTTTTCGATCACCTTAATTTATAGTAGTGACGATATAAATCCTGTTAATGGTAGCGTTAATGGTAGGGGTTATCGAAATGTTTTTAAATAGTAAATAATCCCTGTGTAGTTTGGGGTAGCTTTTCAATAAAGTTTCTTGGAAACTTTTGGGATCGTTCCATAATATTTCAAACTGGATTTCAGTGAAAACTTTTTTTCGGAAAAGTTCATTCTAAGAATTTTGAGGCCATCGCAATAACTTCATTTTCCTTGAATATCCGCTGACAGGTTCCCTTACGTACATGTCGACCCCTTCTCTTCACCTAGGTCCACCGTAACTTTTCAAGCACCCCGAATTTTGAGACAATTATAAAATATAATATGATCTGCAATACCCAACAAATGAAAATAAATCCTTTCGGATGGAAAGGAAAACGCATGTATTTAGGATATTGAGACATAGAGACGAAATTCTCTATAAAAATTGACTGAGTATATCTAAAATACATAAATCTATTATAGAAAGTACTATAGTAGATCGCGCTCTAGAGTGCACTCAAAAATGTGAGAGTCTATTTAATATAAGTTTGAAATAGAGTTGGAATTATTCTGATGTAATAATCTATTCGTACTTTTATCCAAAGATTTAAATATCATTTTAAGTCATTCATTGACTCAAATATATTTAACTATATGAATTGGGTATGGTTCATAACAAATCAGAGTGGTAAATCGATTGACTCTTTAATCTTAGGAGGGTCAGAAATGAAATGAAGTTGGATTTTAGGTATCAAAGGAAACTGAAAAATAATTAATACAGTGGAGAGATAACTTACCAGGAGAGAAGCAGGAAAGTGAATCACTGCCGAGCTAGCTCTCCCCGTTTAAGAGAGTAGCGTAGCCTACAAAGACATAGTTCGCCGAACTGCTACACACTTGATGAAAATAAGATTACTCGCGTAATTCATTGTTGACCAATGAATCTTGAGGGTGATCAGGGGTAAAATATGAGGCATAAAATCGAAGTTATTGCCTTTAGACTATCGAATTTCTGGTGGAACAGCTTCCACTAGGTGGGGCTTCCTTACATCATGCTCCCTTCCAAGAAACTTGTAGTTCTGCACACCGAGAAATACCTAGGCACATTATTGACTTCAAATAATATCTCCGGGAGAATATCATGTTTCCAATAATAGTTACGTAATTTGCTTTTATTTCCGGAAGTATCATATTACATTTGAAACCTAGCAGCTGCCTGAAATTGTTTGATAAATATCCGTATTATCATACGCTTTCACATCCTTGATTTCAATTGTATTCTACTGTTAAGTAATAGTTTGATGATTCTTTAAGCTAAATAATTCAAATTGTGGTTCCAAAGATGAGTTCATTCAACTATCATGATACCTGTGTATTACTACGATATAGTGTACCTATCTAATTCAACATCTTGAGTATTACCTATTTCAAAAGCTGCAATGCAATAAATTATTACACAATGGTTTATTATTTTACTGTACAGACCACCCGTCTGAGTAGAATGCGTCTTTTTTCATGAAAATATCCCACTATAGCAATAACTTCGCTATCCAGGAGTTGTGGGTGCCTTCATTCCAAAATTTTATTCTTGGTTGCTAAATAAGCCCAACTGAGTACAACTCGAAATTTATTGGAATAAACGAACAACGATCGCACCAGCTAAAATTTGAACGATCAGGCTTCTTTTGCGATTCGCACTCTATTTCTGCTTAATTATTCGTTCCAACTTTAAGCCCTAATACAGAGTGAACGATTGGTCCTAAAAAGCTCTGCGTGGTCTCATTCGATTCTAAAAATTCAACACTATTTCAAATTGATTATTCACTTTCAGCACTTTTTATGCTCAACAATGTGGATATTTTGGCAGCTATGCGTTTGATATTTGATGACTATGAAACCTAATAACTAAGTTAGTTAACTTATTGAGATTATGTTAGAGTCATTAGGAATCAGTCTGTTACATGGTCTAACCAACATGCATTGACATTAATGCGTTCCAAGCGTAGATAGGAGTTGAATGTTCTGACAATAGCTAAGCAATTATAAAAAAAAAACCTTAGATCAAGGCAAAACCGAGTTAAGTCGACTGTAGTCCTCCACGAGAATGCGTAAACAATGGTTCAACGTGAACTATGATTAGATCATTTTGCCTTTGAAATCAACTCATACCAGCGAGATGACTGAATTTAATACCATCAAGAAAGGAAGATACAATGGTTAACAAGCTCTATCGTAACAAGCTATACAAGTCGTCAGCCTCATCTCTAACAACTACCCTCCTGCCCAACGTCTCCTCTCCCCGTCCAATTAGAATGCTTAACTTCGAAGAGCGGGGTTGACTAACGAGATCACACGGTAGCCAACTGGTAAACAAGTTTCTATTTTGTTCGCGTAAAACTGGGTTTGCAAGAAACTGCATTAGCAATTAAGGACCTTCAAACTTGAAGTTACTGACAACCCTGCATACTGTGACCATCAAGGTCCTTGGGAAGTCCAGCGTCAAAGGGGTACCTGAGGGTTGAAGTGGAGGGCTGCTTAGAATTAATTCGTATTGACTCAGCTGAGCGCTTGTAATAATGAATCCAGCCTTCCTGGCTAAAAGAAAACACCGAAGTCTCCCAGATGACAAGAAATGACATGCTAGACATTTAGTTGGTATTCATGTAAGGATACTTCAGGAATATGGCTCATAAATTTGATTTGACAGTTGGGATATTTGTAGATGTAAGATTGATGGAATTTTGTACTTTCTAGTATTTTCTACTAGGTACTTCCTTGGGTTACTGGAGAAAGAGTGAGAATAGCCTAAATTTACATTACGAGTACATGACCTCGTACGTGACCATAGATGCTCTTTGCGGCCTAAGACTATCGTTGACGGGCTTTGGACATCTTTAAGTACCCCATTCTGTGACTAAAGGAGATGGATCTAAGAATCGGCTCAATGTTTGTAAATATCAACGTCCGTTTAGGATAGCGAAACTGAGCAGTTCACAATAGTGAGAAACGAAAAATTCTGTGACTGGAGCATGCGGATTACAATCATGAACGTGCTGCGCGAACCGTTAGTAGGTGTCTGTCATACGTTGATGATATTTAGAGAACGCTAAAATGTTCATGGTATTAAAAAAAATAGAATCATCTCTCCAATAAAGTTTGGTAGCATTTGGCAATGCATGAGTACACTTGCGTCTCGCCGCCGAAAGACGAGCAGCCGGTGCTACGGTCTAGCGGCATTTGTGAGAAGTATGTTGTACCTCGTTTTTACCGCTCATTCCAACTTTACTATTCATTAAAAAATTTGACGGTTCTACTTTCCTGCCGTATTAAATTTATTGTAAGGAGAAGAAAACTGTTATTGAATTTATGAGTGACGAATCAGGCAGGATTATTATTGTGGAGATTACCGCCTGCGGAACATTTTTACGAACGTATTGCTAGGAAAATTTCGGTTGCAATTTTCTGATTCGCAGCTTCTTGGGCAAATTTTTACTGTAAAAAAAAAACACAAAAAAACCCTGTAACAGCCGGATAGGAATAAAAATAGGAATTTACACAATGGCTTATTATTTTTCTATATAGATCACTCGTCTGCAAAGTCACCAACCATCCAACATGAAGAAAAACATCGATCGCATTTCGGTCAGCTATAATTTGAAAGGATATTAGCCTCTTTTTTGCGATTCTCACTCGTGTTTCTGATTAATCGTACGTCCAACCCTTAAATTCTCGTAGGAAGCGAACGGTTTGTCCTACAGAGCTCCGCGTGGTCTCAAAAAATTCTAAAAATTCTATAGAATCTTAACTTGAAGGATAAACAATACATTTATATCAAAATTTTTTGAGTTGGGGCGTTTTCAAAATTTTAAAATTCATTTTTGAACCCTTCGAAGTGGCCTACATCAACCAAAATCTTCGGGGCACAACTAGACCCCAAATGGAGCCTACATACCAAATTTCATCAAAATCGGTCAATGCTAAGCGGGGAAAGTGCCGCGGACGGACGGCCAAATTTTATTCGATTTTTGGATTCTACGTACCTTAAAACGTAAACCATCAAAATTTGATGTTTACGATAGAAAAGTTCTTTTCTTGGTCGATTCCAAAGGTTCATTATTGAAAATAATGAACCAAAAAGTTGGGATTAGGTAACATCAGAGAGAAAAGAAATTTAGTTAGGTATAGGCACTTATAATAAAATCGTGGAGGTTTGAAATTTAAGCGAATCGAATAATTACTTACGGCCGTCTGGTGCGAAATTTTCCGAACAATACGTTCGTAAAAAGTTCCCCAGGCGGTAATCTTCACTATAATAATCCATTTTGCTTGATTCGTCGCTTCAAAACACAAACATTCAATTACAAGTTTCTTCTCCTCACAATTTAATGAGGCAGGAAAGTAGAACCGTCGAATTTTGAAATGAGCTGTAAAAACGAGGTACTGCGTACTTTTCAAAATTGCCGCTAGACCGCAGCAACTGCTGCTCGTCTTTCGGCGGCGAGACGCAAGTGCATGAGTACCTACCATAAGAGGACGTATGATGAGTAAGATTATGATTAATTCATTGTGAAGTCGCCTCTTGGGGGTGTCCACAAGTTGGATTGAAGCATACTTAACACTGGAAAAGCATTAGTGAAACGGGTAAAACTAAGGGAGAAGTAGATATTAGTTCGCTTATACATTCTTCGTCCGAATTTGATGAACTGTTCAGGGATTGTATGGGTTAGCGTGTAGAAGATCCCTATGAAAATCATGATTCCCGGGTTGATAGTACCCTCTGCACATGCGCAAACGTAAAATTCTTCCAACTTCTACATTTTCCTCTTGAATTTGATGACACTTTCGGGAGTTATGGGGCGTTAAAGGGTCTCCTATGAAAGTAGTGAAGGTACTCGAAGATTGATGTTATGAGATTACCTACAATGCATCGGATTATCTAAGTATACAATCGGGTTATGGAAATGAGGAAGCTATAGGCAGTCGTTTTTGTTTGTCCCCATGTTCACCTCATGTTTTCTTATTAGCAAAATTCAAAATGTAGGTAATACAAGGTGGGAATCTGATTATCACCTGTTGGAAAAAAGTTGAGCTAATCTACAGTAAGTATTTTTGCTAGTTGGTACCCATCTAATTATTAATGTTTATCCAAAAAAAATAACATGTTTGGAAATGAATTGAAAGAACGTTTTGTAATCCTCTTGAAATTATATGTTTTAGACTTTTCAAGACATGTACTTACAATCCAAAATCGAAAAAAAACCTGTTGTGGACCAGAATCAATGGAATTCAATATGTATGTTGAGAGAATATATACAGGGAGTGTAATATATGGTCAGTTGAACTTTCGGGGTAATTCTACCAACCAATTTGCAACTATTAATGTCCTTTAACCCTAATTAGACCATGATATGACTAGTGTGACCGAAAACATCTCAGGAAGTCCAAGGATGTCATAAAATGTCACCGGAGTAACTAAAATTAAATTAAAATTTTAAATTTAATGAACAGCAGAGTTTTTTTGGGTCATTGGAAGTCTCGAAATAGAGTTATGACAAAAAGGTCCAAAGAAATCGATGCACAAATTGTCATAACATAATTTTTTGAATGGGGTATTTCGGTGGGTCGGAAATTCAGGTTTTTGACCTCAAATTTGGATTCAGCACCCTTGAAAACCTATATACACCAACTATTAGCCCAATGATACTATAACATGTGGTAGAAAAATTAATTAAAGAGATCACACGTTTGAAAAAGGCGGGCCGCTATAAATGCACACACACTAGGCAAGGACTACGCCGCGGACAGCCCCGCGCGCGTGTGTGAGTAGAATGTTATAGTATCCAAGAGGGGTTTCTGTGCATGGATACTTTTTCAAAGACAATTGGCTAGCTACGTCACGATTGGCTAGCTACGTCACACCATTCAAATCTTCAACTTTCCTTAGCTTCTCTGATTTTTTAAAAACATTTTCTCGACGAACAGACCCGATTACCGTTATTCCTGAGCCATACCTACTCTTTTGAAAAAAAAAAAATAAAACGCTGCAAATCATTGCTCAAAGGTTTATTATTTTCTGTATAGATCACCCTTCTGTATAGATCACTGGTTCTCCATCAATAGCACCTACCACCATCTGTATTCTCCCATGACCTTCCCTCTCAAATTTCAGCTTCCTGCGCTCAATAGCATTGAAAATGACTTCGGAGCTCACTCAGCTGATCAGTGATCTGAAGAGTGAAGAAGACCTCCTCGAATGCTGGAGACGCCTGGAAGAGCACTTCCATTCAATAGGATTGAAAATGTCTTCGGAGATCACTCAGCTGATCAGTGATCTGAGGAGTGAAGAAGATCTCCTCGAATGCTGGAGACGCCTGGAAGAGCACTTCCATTCAATAGGAGTAAAAATGGCTTTGGAGCTCACTCAGCTGATCAGTGATCTGAGGAGTGAAGAAGATTTCCTCGAATGCTGGAGACGCCTGGAAGAGCACTTCCATTCAATAGGAGTAAAAATGGCTTCGGAGCTCACTCAGCTGATCAGTGATCTGAGGAGTGAAGAAGATCTCCTCGTATGCTGGAGACGCCTGGAAGAGCACTTCCATTATATAGGAGTAGAAATGGCTTCGGAGCTCACTCAGCTGATCAGTGATCTGAGGAGTGAAGAAGATTTCCTCGAATGCTGGAGACGCCTGGAAGAGCACTTCCATTCATTAGGATTGAAAATGGCTTTGGAGCTCACTCAGCTGATCAGTGATCTGAGGAGTGAAGAAGATCTCCTCGAATGCTGGAGACGCCTGGAAGAGCACTTCCATTCAATACAATTGAAAATGGCTTCGGAGCTCACTCAGCTGATCAGTGATCTGAAGAGTGAAGAAGCCTTTGAGCAATGATTTGCAGCGTTTTTTACCCACCAACATTTTTTTTACCTACCAACTTTTTTTTACCTACCAGCTAGGTACAACTACCTACCTACCACACCATACTGGCTTCATACCTTCACAATCAAGTTTATTACAAAGAACTAAACGCTTCACACTCGATTCAAAAAATAGAAAGCTTCATATGGAAATTTGATTACTGGTTACGCAGAAGGCAAAACTGTATACAAATCGAAGAAATGAACAGCGATCGCATTTTAGTCCGATAAAATTTGAATGGAGATTAGACCTCTTATGCGATTCACACTCATGATTCTGTTTTATCGAAGGAAAACCTTCAAGTACTCGTAGGGACCGAACGGTTTGTCCTACAGAGCTCCGGGTGGTCTCAAAATTTTTTAAAAATTCAGTACTATTCAAAATTAGTGAAAAAACGATACCTTCATTTCGAGAGTTTTCGAGCTAGGACACTCTTGAAAATTTCAACCCTTAATTTTCACCCCTTAGAAGTGACCTACATCAACCAAAAGCTTCGCGGCACAACTAGACCCCAAATGGAGCCCATATACCAAATTTCAACCAAATCGGTCCAGTGTTGCTAAGAAAAGTGCCGCGTACGGCGTACGGCGTACGGCGGACGGACGGAAATTTTTTTATTCGATTTTCGTATTCTACGTACCTCGAAACGTAAAGAAACTTCGCTTGTCGCTCGGTCGCGCTCTTCGATCATGCACGTTGGACTAAGTGTAATAAGATTGTCATAATTCCAAAGTTCGGTTCCGCAAAACATTAGAAATATAAGAACTCGAATATCCTTGTTATTAGTGATCATCATTCCTGTACACCCAGAACTCTCAATACGAGTTCCCAGTTTATCGCGGAACGCAACGTGCTCAGACTCGACAAGAACCGATTCTAATGATACGGTCCAGTGTGCTCTAATACGAGAGCCGAGTCCCAGGAAAGGGACAGCTGATAGCGGTTGATTTGTATTCATATTGTTTTATCTCTTTGAGGACCCCTAACTCCGCTAGAGTTGCCTCCCTACTTCGCCTGTTCTACTTCGGTCTCGTTCTTCAGACTGGGCGGGAGATTAAATACATAAACAATCTAGGTTTGTAGTAGTAACACGTAGGTTACCGTTTTGTTATATAACTTGCTCGGAGGGTCCATTTGACGATATGACGTCATGGTTGGTAAAGAACCCTCTCTATAATAAATGTCAGAGTTCTTCAGCTGGCATAATTTACTTCCAGATACACAGCTTTCTTCGCTATTTTCACAGAAATTCCCAGAGTTTTTTGTGTGAATCATCTATGAATTTAAATTCGCAATGTCCCAACAAATTATCATTAGAGTGACTTACTAAATTTAAGGAGATTATGATATTAAAACAAATATAACAATTTTGTTTTTTAACGTGCGGATTCTAATATGGAATAAGATGAGAAAAAGAACAAATGAAATTAACCTCAATTTTATTCCGGGAATAAATATGAAAGTCTTCTTCTTACGGATACTTACTACTACTTACTACTTACTACTAGGTACTTTCATATTTTCGATAGGTCGTCAAGATAAAAATAAAGAAAATCTTAGTGCTACAGATTAATTCCTTAGTAACTTCATAATATCTCGAATTTCAGAGGGTGTGATTTGGTATCTAAAATTCTTACAATTTGATTTTATAGAAAATGTCACAACGTCTGTTGTAACTACTGAAACCTATCCCTGAGGATCTTCTAAGTCCTCTTCAAACATTGAAGGTACCAAATTTGACAATCATTATAATACAAGAAGAAAATTCAGTTGAAGTTCTCAACTCAATTAACTTTACTTTTCTCAACACATCTATCCGAAATTCACAGAAACCATGTGAATTTAGACAATGACATCATCAAATTCATCAAATTTCATCAAATGCATCAAATGATGAATCTAGAACATTATTTAGAAACCATATAATTTTGCAGTTGTGACAACGTCCCTCAAGATCTCAGAAGCCATATTATAAAAAACTTATGCCAATTGGGTGTGGCACATAGCTTCCTCGTATCCATAACCCGATTGTATAGATGATCCGATACATAGTAGTTAATCTCAAAACATCAATCTGTAAGTACCTTGCACTACTCTCATTGTTGGAAAATGTAGAAGTTATGGCTGTTACCAGGATTTCACGTTTACGCATGCGCATAAAATGAATTCTATCTCCATTATCCCTGAAAATTACTTCGAAATCGGTAATTTTTGGAAACATCTATTTGCTTTGAAGTCGCTCTTGATTGAGAATATAGTAGGTTTTGAAACCTAACCCAGTAATTGATTACTCCTCTTCTCACCTACTTACCGTACGAGGTCATCTTTTTCTCAAGATTAATCTCATAAGGACGTCCTCTTGTTAAGTACTGTGGGACGTTCCAAAAATTGATGTTGGAAACCCCCCTAGTAAAGATAGTTTGGACAGATTTGACTCAATGTTCTGCCACTGAGTGTAAATGACTGATGCGATGTAGATTCAAAGATAAGTGGAGATAATCAACCTTTGTTGCTTGCATCGAGATTTCACGACAGTATCTGATGAAGGGCTAATGACCAAATACGTGTTAAATGAGAATCAGTCATTATGCAGACTCTGAACGAGGCGAATAAGGCATGTCTGATCACAGCGCTCATTGTACTTCTTGGAGTAGTAATTAAATGTCAGAAAATGGTGAGTAACTTACATAATCTAGCTTCTCGTTAACCAAGAGGGAGAAAATTGAATCGTAAATTCTGAAAATGTATTCTTACTAAGAGGAAATACTTCTCAGATCTCTATTAAATTTGGAAGATTCGTAAACTTCATCCATCAGTCAACATTTGATGTGTATGCACTCATGATAACCTTGCCAACTAGTAGTTCAAGTTCAAGATTATTCAGATAATCTTTGTCAAGATTTTAGTGTTGATGCATTCATTTGTGATCGTGCAAACCCAATATATGTGAAGCTTAGTTAATACCTAATTTCTTCCTTATTGAAATGCACCTTTCTGCCATGTTGCGGGCCCTTCTATTCACGATGAAAGTATCATGAGTTGCGAAACGAAAGGTTTCAATTTAATAGATAAATAAATCTCAATCAAAATTAATTTTCTATTTTGCTTTTCAATTCACTCCGTCAAGATAGTTCCGATAATAACTTCGTTGTGAAATTTTGTGCATTTTAGTTATTTTCGTTATAAAGTTTACTCATTCAATGTTGTAAAAATAAGAACTGAATTCACTTGAACAATAACATGAAATGCTCATCTGTTTGGCAATCAGAACATAAAAACCGTAAAACATTCACGAAATACATGTAAAATTAGTGTATAGTTTCGATGAACATAGCGAGAATAATCTTCTTCTTCTCACTTAACAATATTTTTGTTTTGATCCACAGGGACCTTACAATATTGATATTCGCACTGCTGAGAACTGCGGTCCAAAGAGTGGTGAAGGTTTGGTTTTTGATCCACACATCAAAAAAATTAATAGATCAACTTTCATACTTGACGCTGCAATCCAGACTTCCGTCGATTACGATGATTCAATGACGGTAAGGAAATATCACACACCATAAATATTGAGTCACATGCTTCGTACTCTACCGAAACTGTGCTTCTCGTGCTGAAGTTCCATACCCTCAATGAATAAAATAGTTCTCGAACGTTGATAACTTATAGGTTAGGAGACCTCGGTTCTCAGTTTGATACTACCTTTCTCGATCCCTGCCGATTCGAATTGAAAGCCGCATGGAGAGGTTTATTCTCCGAAGAAATAAAAATCATGTCAATAAACAATACGACTAAAGAAATGAAAATTGCCTACGTTGTACGACACACATTGCATTTGACCATTACTCAGTGCGTTAAATGTTGCTCAAAATAACCATCACATTGATATTAATTAGTTCATCTCCATTAGAACCCTATTATAAAAAAAATGTTTATATATATACTTATATAAATTGCTAGTAGTGTAAGCAAGGTTGCCAGTAACCAAGGTTCTAACTAAAAAGAAAGAAAACGCGGAACGGTTTTATGTGTTTTTGATGTGGAACTGGCTTATCATTTTGAGTGGAATGAATTTTAATCTGCGGGTACTCACTAAGTACTCAGTACTCAGGTTGAATTGAGTAGGTGAATGTTGGAAAATATTAGCGTAATAATCTCCATTTATAATCAAACCAAATTTTCTGGAGAGAGAAGTTCTATTTCATACTTTTTATAGTTGCTTGTGGATATGGCTCTCTTCACAAATAATGGCTGGAAAGAGAACTACTACAAGCAAAGTTTTCCCAAGGCATGTACTGTCACAAAGTTTTGGGGAGGCGAATTATTCAAAGAGCTAATGAAGAGAATCGGAGTCAAGGCACGTTGTCCTATCCCCAAGGTATAGTTTTCATTGTTTTCTCGATACTGAATACCAACAAGTATTTACTATAGTAACAGGAATGCTTACGAACAATAATAAGCTGCTTTGATACCCCCTGAGAATCAAGTATTACCACCCCCAAAGTATGAGTTGGCGACTTTCAATAATGAAGCTAATACAATAAACTCAACATTTTTATCATTGACTTTTTTTTTTTTTTTTTTTTTTTTTTTTTTTTTAACTGAAAATCCATTTTATATGTATACTAACGTACACACAAACTCATATGACATAAATATTCTTATCCTTTTTAACTCTCAGGGAAACTACACCGTGAAAGGCTGGATGCTGAAGTTGGAAGTTCCGAGTATCCCAGTTTGGTATTACAATAAATATAGATGGAGAGGCACGGTATCAAAGGATGGACACACAGTTGGCTGTTTAGGAGCGATCGTGGACGTCGTTCCGAAAAAAAATCATTGACTTGATCATTCATATTGCGAGCTTTTTCTTGTTTTCTCATCAAAACAATAAGTATGTTATTAATCTATACATACCTAATTACACAATAACTCATCAATTCAATCATTCTTGGATTTTCCTATTAGTTTAAAAAAATTAAAAACGCTGCAAATTATTACACAATGGTTTATTATTTTTCTATATAGATCACTCGTCTACAAAATCACCAACCATCCAATATGAAGGAAAAAAAAAAATCAAAAAAAAAAAAAATTTTAAGAATCAAAATCACCAAATATCGATTACATTTTGATCAGCTCTAATTTGAACGGAGATTAGGCCTCTTTTGCGATTCACACTCGTGTTTTGATTTATATATATATATTTCAAAATGAACACTTAAATTTTCGTAGGAAGCGAACGGTTTGTCCTACAGAGCTCCACGTGGTCTCAAAAAATTCTAAAAATTCAATAGAATCTTAAATTGAAGGAAAAACAATACTTTTATATCAACATTTTTTGAGTTAGGGCGTTTTCAAAATTTCAAAATTGATTTTGGGACCCTTAGAAGTGACCTACATCAACCAAAAGCTTCGAGGCACAACTAGACCCCAAATGGAGCCTACATACCAAATTTCATCAAAATCGGTCAATGCTAAGTGGCAAAAGTGCCGCGTACGGCGTACGGCGGACGGACGGCCAAATTTTTATTCGATTTTTGGATTCTACGTACCTTGAAACGTAAACCATCAAATTTTGAGGGGGTGTTAAAATTTTTTTTTCTTGGTCGATTCCAAAGGTTCATTATTGAAAATAATAAACCAAAATGAATCTTGCATCAAATGTAGGTATCTCCAATGTAGGTATCTCCAATTTATTTAAAAAAATATATATATATCATGATTAACATGCCTTACCTATTGGAGAAAAACCACCTGGTGCTTTTTAGAGGAACCCATTCAGAAGTTAATTACAAAGACTTAGGGCCCTGAAGGACGAATTTTCATCTCTATACAGGAATACACTCTACGAATACTTGGCTGGATTTTCTAAGCGTGGAGAGGATTACAACCAACGAATCTGGAGGAGGTTTTTCTCAAAACATTTTCGTCAAGATTAGTACGCAGATTATCTACAAGTAGATGACCTACAAGAGATTACCGAAATCGCTCGTCGTTGAACATTGGTGTTTTCAACAACCACCCATCGTCCGAAATACTCATTTTGGCTCTCCTTTCAAGATGCGGAAAAACTAATAAGAATTTACTTTCGTAATTCGACGTTACATGGCTGGCTGGAAGTACCGGGAAAGTACAGCTCGTGGTGAGAAAGTGAGGGGAGAACGGCGAAAAAAGAAAATTTTCATTAGCGGCTAATGGTGATCCTCGCTCTTTATTTTAAAAACCAGAAGTTAAACATTTAATGAAAACAATTTTTCTCTGTTTTAGTTAGCTCGGGAAGGGTTGGAAGCTCCCTGAGAAAAAAAGGGAGCGAACGCAAAACAAATTGAAGTCGGAGCTACTCTGAGAGGCTGAGAGTAAAAAGTGTGTCTGCCATCTAATGGGGGGGCACTGTCCCGTGTAAGGAGAAAAGGAAATCGTCCATTAATTCAAACTAGGAAAACAGGATGGAAGCCTGGCTTCTGCCATTTATCCGTTCTTCCCGTCTTCCTTCAGCTCAGCTGCGACGAACCCCAAGGAGGAATAAGAAGTAAAAAGCAGAAAAAAAAAGAAAAAAACTCCGGTTGAAAGGCCGGAAACGCGTTTTGTTATCAAAGCTTTCCCAGTCTTGTAGTTAAGGTTCCCTTTTGACGTTTTGGCTTTGAGTCAACGACGGGAGCGGTAGGTTTTTTTTTTAGGGGGAAAAGAAAATCACTCGGGATATTATCTTTTGGTTATTATTGGGAAAGGAGGAGGTCCCTTCAACGTCTCTTCTATCTTGGGCGATTCCTTTTGGAGTTTCCAAGTCTCTGTCCTTCAGCTTCGGAGATCCGAGTTCCTATTTCCCCCGAAGTTGGCTTTTTGTATCGTGACGATACGGGAGGCGATTCCATCCGAAAATAACAATGAATCGGAAATATTCAGGAAATGTGTCGGGTTATAACCAGATAACTAATCATCTGATGTCAAACTCAATCGTGTAGTATATAAAATAAAATAATGGAAAACAAAAAGAGAATATGATATGCATTTAGTTACAAAATTAACAACAATAATGAATTGCAATTTTAACTCTTTATAGGTCCCTCGGTGAGTCCACGACCTGAAAATTATTTCGGCGTCATTTTTATCCCTCTTGCACCTCAAATAACCAAGAAATTCAATACAAACCCTTGAACATTCCATTTTGAGTTGTTCCGTCAAAGAGACTTGTTCCTCACACATGTAGGTGTTCCTTAGGAGGAACATATTCCTTGATAGTGGTACTATTCTATTGCTTTGATGATAGAAAGGGTGATGGAATATGGCATAAACGAGTGTTATCAGCCTTCCAGAGACACAGTATCACATTTTCAATCGTAAAAATGTTACAAAATCAACAGAGTGACACGAAAGTTTCGTAGCTTTCTTATTTGACTGGTACTAATTTACATTAAAAAATAATAAAGATTGTAAATTTATTCATTTTACTGTGCGTTGCAATATTTTACCAGGCTTTGTACGATTTCAATCTTGAAGTGATTGGAAGGCTTCGAAGTACTTTGTCTTCGGAACCACAAATATTGTTAGGAATCACTGCGAGAGCGAGATCCACCAGTTTTGACCCCAAGGAATATATCTCGCTTGCAAATGGCACATTATTTGCTTGAAAAATACCCACAATATCAGCTAAATTTTTCTCAGCAAAAGCTTACCCACAAGAGACTTTGTTCCTTTGAAAGGACACCTGTATTTCACCTTATAGGAATCTGTTCCTTCAAAGGAACATATTTTTAACATTCAGGAAACTGTGCTTTACTTCTAGAATACCGTCAAAATCAGGCATGAGCCTGTAAATTCAACTCACCTTCTGCGAATATATTCATTTTTTGAGGTGAAAAGACTTGATATTAGGCAGTAGCGATATCTTGAAAAATTCACTTCACGTTGACCGAGCAGATAGGAGGAGGCACCGCACATCGGAAAGGTTTTCCGCTTCTCCCACACGTTAGAGTGACTTCAGTTGAGTGGGTTATTGTCTAGAAACCTATACACTGCTGAAACGAACCAAATTCCATAGAAGAAACCATATAGGAAGTATCCAGATACCCTTGATGTAGGAGTTTCTTTGAAGGAACAAAAACCAATAAAGGGTCAAGATCTAATTATACCTAAATATAGTAAGCCTTAAACAAAAGATGCTTGGATTGTGAGTGAATTTATCTTGCGTTTATAAACTTCAGAGAAGGAAAGTTTTATAAAACTCCATAGAAGAAAACATTTGGGAATTATCCAGGTATCGTTGAAGTAGGAGTTCCTCTGAAGGAACAAAAACCAATAAAGGGTCAAGATGTAATTATACCTAAATATTGTAAGCCTTAAACAAAATATGATTGCTTTGTGAGTGAATTTATCTTCTGTTTATATACTTCGTAGAATAAAAGTTTTATAAAAACGCTGCAAATCATTGCTCAAAGGTTTATTATTTTCTGTATAGATCACCCTTCTGTATAGATCACTGGTTCTCCATCAATAGCACCTACCACCATCTGTATTCTCCCTTGACCTTCCCTCTCAAATTTCAGCTTCCTGCGTTCAATAGGATTGAAAATGACTTCGGAGCTCACTCAGCTGATCAGTGATCTGAAGAGTGAAGAAGATCTCCTCGAATTCTGAAGAGGCCTGGAAGAGCACTTCCATTCAATAGGATTGAAAATGGCTTCGGAGCTCACTTAGCTGATCAGTGATCTGAAGAGTGAAGAAGATTCCTCGAATGCTGGAGACGCCTGGAAGAGCACTTTCATTCAATAGGATTGAAACTGGCTTCTGAGCTCACTCAGCTGATCAGTGATCTGAAGAATGAAGAAGCTTTTGAGCAATGATTTGCAGCGTTTTTTACCCACCAACATTTTTCTTAACTACCAACTTTTTTTTACCTACCAGCTAGGTATTACCTACCACACCATACTGGCTTCACACCTTCACAATCAAGTTTATTAGAAAGAACTAAACGCTTCACACTCGATTGGAAAAATAGAAAGCATCATATTGAAATTTGATTACTGGTTACGCAGAAGGCAAAACTGTATACAAATCGAAGAAATGAACAGCGATCGCATTTTAGTCCGATAAAATTTGAATGGAGATTAGACCTCTTTTGCGATTCACACTCATGATTCTGTTTTATCGAAGGAAAACCTTCAAGTACTCGTAGGGACCGAACGGTTTGTCCTACAGAGCTCCGGGTGGTCTCAAAATTTTTTAAAAATTCAATACTATTTAAAATTGGTGAAAACATGATACCTTTATTTCGAGAGTTTTCGAGCTAGGGCACTCTTGAAAATTTCAACCCTTAATTTTCACCCCTTAGAAGTGACCTACATCAACCAAAAGCTTCGCGGCACAACTAGACCCCAAATGGAGCCCATATACCAAATTTGAACCAAATCGGTCCAGTGTTGCTAAGAAAAGTGCCACGGACGGCGGACGGCGGACGGCGGACGGGGGACGGCGGACGGCGGACGGCGGACGGGGGACGGCGGACGGCGGACGGCGGACGGGGGACGGCGGACGGACATTGCAAATTTGGATTCTACGCACCTTGAAACGTAAAGTGACAAAGTTTGAGGGGGGGTTATAAAAATTTTTTGCGATACGATCACATAGGCTTATTATTAGAAATAATAAACCAAAATCCATTGAAGAAAACACGTGGAAGTATTCAGGCACCCTTGAAGTAGGTGTTCCTCTGAAGGAACAAAAACCAATAAAGGGTTAAGATTGAATTATTCTTCTGCATATAGAATATCATAATATAACAAACGTTATAATTATAATTATGTTATAATTAACATTATTTATAACATAATTAACATTAATATTAACATAATTAACATTAACATTAACATAATTAATGTTAACATTAACATTAATTATGTTATAGTTATAAATGTTATAATTATAATTATGAATGTTACAGACTTCAGATTAAAATATTGGAGAAATATTATTTCTCCAATATTTTATTCTGAAGTCTGTAACAAAGGTTTAGTAGTTGCTTAAATACTTACTGAGGTTTGTATGTACAAATGTACAACTATAATTGGTAAAACGTGTATTATTTTTTTTTTTTTTTTTTGTGACTCGTAGTAAATGGTCCTTCATAAATCATTGAACCAAATTAAAATGTATGAGATCATATTATTACCCAACACCCGAGCAAAGAGTAAATAGTTGGAGAGTTGATGAATATTTCAGAGGCCCGTAGTACTCCCCACTCATGATGGCTGTGATTGTGGTAGCAAAGTAGAGCTTCTATCCTTGATGTGCTTCGCTGGAGATTAACGTCCAACATTTCGACGGACATTCCTAATTCAAATACACTTACTGGACCCTGAATTATTTGTTAACCAATCTGATGAATACCAACAGTTAATAATTAACTCAACAGTTAATAATTCAATTATTGAATTCCTGTTTCATCAGTGTTGTGATGTATAATTAGTTAAAATTGTAAATAACGACGTTGGGCCTGTAATTTCTGCGGGAATCGCAAAGGATAATTTATCAATACAAATAAATTATTCCTGGAATTAGCATGTTTTTGTGATTGCCAATTATTATCCATGCGTGGGAATCAAATTCGTAGAAGGTTGGTGGGTTTTACCAGGAATTGAGGAAGAAATAGCTTGAAAAACTGAACTGCTCGTCCGATTACGGTTTATTATTTTCAATAATGAACCATTGGAATCGACCAAGGAAAAAAAAGTGTAACCCCCTTCATAATTTGATGGTTTACGTTTCTAGGTACCGTCAGATGAGGAAAGTTGGGACCATTTTCACTACATTTTGCTCTGCCATGCCCGGACTGAGTGTTGTAAAATAATAATGAAGGGCGTTCCCCCCATGGTATCAAAATTAAAAAACCTCCACAGGGGAGGGTGTATATTTCTTTTCTAAGGTAGGTCCCAACTATCCTCATGAGTGGGACCGTATTGAGACTACTCACGTTTTCGAACCCTTATCAAGTCTAAATGTCATGGAGGAGACTTAAGACCATATTGTAAGCTTAAGAAATAGAAAGTGAGTGGCACAGAGTAAAATGAAGGAGATGGAAAAGGCATGTATCGTTCAAAAAGATCTGTTTTAATTAAATCTTGACTCATATTCCAGATTATAGTGGTTTTGAGTGTAATGCATGGTACAAAAACATTGCACAAAGCCTTTGCAGGTATCACAAGAAGTCGTGGTTCCTCGAATGGTAAATCAACTACTCAAAACAGAAGTAAAACAAAACTCAACTTGAGACTTGGAAACTCTGGCACCGAGTAAACTGATTTTATTCCACCCGAACAAAATGCAAACTTATGACGTGAAAAACTCAGGCAAGTCCTCCTTGAGAATTGAAATTTTAAAGAAACGTAACTTATTTAAAGTATTTAACAATTGGAAAAATGGAATAAAAAAATCGAATTCCATACAACTCTAGCGCTTTTCGTAGATTGTTTTCGCTGTAGAAGCCCTACAGCCGGTGGGGCTTGAACGTTTTTCTCTTTCGAAAGTTTGAAAACTTACGGATGTACCTACTTCCTCAGGATCTAAAAACCAAAAAAACAAAAAAAAAAAAAAACAAAGTAACATATTGCCAAGTCTCAACTCTCCCCAAACTGAGGTCTCAACTCTCCCCATCGAACAAAACCACTGATAACAGTCAAATTATAGTAGGAAACGACTTCAAATTTCCAGAATATTTTCAGACTAATCTAAAATACTCCTAGAAAACAATAACATAGTAGGTAGATGATCGATGGCCACTGTGGATATGGAAGTATGACTGGGTTCTGCTAAGCGCCGAAAACTACTGTTGAAAGCAAATGTTGGGGAGAGGGTGAAATTGGCGCGCTTTGAACTTATAACAGTGATAACTATCGTCTGAAAGGTACCTATTAACATGAAGTTTCTACAAGAACCAGGTCGCCAACTCGACATCAGCTCTCCAGGTGACCCTATTCATAACTTTTTTCGAGAAGTCTCAACTCTTTCCTCAAGTCCCAAATCTCCCCTTCTGACGGTGTGTAGAATCCGAAAATCGAATACAACATTTTCCTTACGCGGCACTTTCCTTAGTTACCATGGACCGATTTGGTTCAAATTTGGTATATTGACTCCATTTGGGGTTTAGTTGTGCCCCGGAGCTTTTGGTTGATGTCAGTCACTTTTAAGGGGTGAAAATTAAGGGTTGAAATTTTCAATAGTCCCTTAGCTCGAAAAATCTCGAAACAAAGGTATGGTTTTTTCACTAATTTTGAAAAGTATCAAATTTTTAGAATTTTTTGAGACTACTCGGAACTCTTTAAGACAAACCGTTCGCTCCCTACTAGGGATGGGTATCGTTATAAAAGTTTCGGTACTGTATCGCATTCGAGTAGGTATCGATATCCCATGTATCGTTGGGCATGAGTATCGATATTTTAAAATATCGAGTATCGATACTTTAGTGTCACAAACTATCAATATTATACAGTATTCTCAAGAAAAATAATATTTTCAACAATTTTTATTCATTTTTCACTATTAAAGAGTCCAAGCAGGGTGATTTTCTCCATGATATAAACATTATTTGTGCAACCATAGAGTAATGACCCAAAAGCCTCTCTACTTTCTTCATTTTTTAGCCATCATGTTTAATTTTCCGCGAGAACTATATCGATATTCGATGTTTAGAAATATCGGATCCAGAGTATCGATATCCAAAAATATCGGATAGTGCAGTATCGATACTAAAATATCGAATATTGGTACAGAAGTATCGATATTTTGAAATATCGAGTATCGATACCCATCCCTACTCCCTACGAGAACTTAAGGTTCGGACTTTCGATAAATCAGAAACACGAGCGTGAATCTCAAAAGAGGCCTAATCTCCGTCAAAAGTTTAGTTGGCCAAAATGCGATCGTTGTTCGTTTCTTCGAGTTGTAGTCAGTTTTGGGTCCTTAGCAACCAGTAATCGAATTTCCTAATAATTAGGCCAACCTCAACTCCCTGTTTCTTCGAACTGAGTGTGAAGCGTTTATTTCTTCCAAATAAACCTGATTTTGAAGTAGGTAGGAAGTACCTATGGTCGGCACTACCTTCCTTTATTTAATTATTGTATTTATTTTTTTTATGGCGTCCTTAACATAAGACAATTTGTCTTGAAGGGGAATTAAAAAAAAAATAGTATCTATGGTTGGTAGGTGGTGACAATGGCAAAGCCATGTTCTTTGCAGACGATTGATCCATATAGAAGAATAATGAACCTTTTGAAATGATTTGAAGCGTTTTGATCTCGGTTTTTTTAAATCAATATTTCCAGTACCGTAAAACCGTCAAACTTTACCCCAAGATTTACTCCAAAACATTTCCAAATATAAATTTCTCCCACTCGAAATGGTTTAAATTGATTTTTTTAATAAATGGATTGATCTTCAGTGCTTCCTGAATATTTTGAGTGGTTGAGCTCATTGATCAGATAATTGTAACCCCCCTATTTAATTGTTTAAATGTTGGAGTGAAGTTACCTACGAGTGCGTCTATCTTTACTCCACTCTGAAAAACTCACGGTTATCGCTACAGAAACGGGCAGTGGTGCAATTTTACCCGTCAGGATTGAATTCATTACCCCAGAAATACTTGATAATATCAAGTATTTATAATATTATTATAAAATATATTCTGAAAAATTGAATTTTTTAGCTTGAAAAATACAAGTTACAGGTACCTAAGAAAAATGTAAATTCCAATTATCATTTATTTCAACGAATTTGCTTGAAATGCAATATTTCTGGTTAAGAGATCACAATTTAAGTCTTCCAGTATAGACAGACTTATGTAGGTAGAGCAAAACTTTCTACAAGTAAAGAAATACTAAAGGACAATAAACGATAAACGAATGACTTAACAAAATCACAGGAAAGGTCTGTTTCACATTCGATAACTTTCAAATGAATTGCAATGGCAAATTTCAAAGTTAACCCACGAGTAAACAATATTGTAAATCACAACTTATGAGACCAAAGCACTTGTATGTTCATATCATAATGCAGCTGTTCAGTTGTAAAGTTTCGGTAGGGGCGCGTACCAAGCTTTTTCTCATTTCTTCTAGCCCATCTCTAACTTCTGACTTGAGATACACTAGAAACCTTACATTCAACACTGCGAAAATTATAAAACTCAAATATTTTTCGAGATTAAACAAGAAAAATATGAGTGAAGCTACCTTTAACCCAACCTTTATAGTGGAGTAAAGAAACCCGGTTTTTGGAGTAAAGTTACCATCAAATTTTTGGTAAACAAAGGCATAACTAAGAAAACACTTTTTTGAGAATTTGATTAGTGCGTTTTGTTCAAAATAAGATATTGAAAGTGATATGATGAGGGCTTGCCTGGTAAATCCACTCCAAACACCTGATATGGAAGAAATTTTGGAGCACGAGAAACAGGACAAAAACAGCTGAACAGGAAACAATGACTGATAACAGCTGATAACATGGATAAAGGCACCATCGCAAGCCGCATCGATTCTCTGGGATGTGGAGTATAACGAAAACACAATAGCTAACTTTTATCTAAGTTCTACCACGCTTACGTCACAATGAAGATTCTCACTTTTTGGGATAAAGTTACCCCTGGTGGGGTAAAGTTTGACGGTTTTACGGTACTTTCAATAATGAAATTCTGAGAATAAGCACAAAAAACATTGATTCAACTCTAGTTTGCGTTTCAAGGTACGAGAATCTCTCACGTAGAATCCATAAATCGAATAATGAAATTCAGACCGTCTACCGTAGGTACTTTCCGCGGACCAATTTTTATTAAATCTGCTAGGTACACAGCACCAATCGGGGTCGAGTTGAGTCTCGAAGATTTTGATTATCAGTCATTTGAATATAGATATCGTGTGATATAGATATTAAATATCTATATATATTTAATTTAGATTAATTTAGATTAAATTAATTTTAGATTAATTTAGATTTTAATTTAAATTAGATATATTTAATCTTTTAGAATAAATTTTATTCTAAGTAGATACCTACCGAATTCTAGAATCGAATGAGACCTCCCAGAGCTCTAAAGGATCGACCGTTCCGCCCCAGCAGGACTTGAGAGGGTTGATTGTGAAATTAATAAGAATTGTGGTTTCCTGTGAACCTAGAGATCATCTGCAGATTTAGAATTTCTCTCACTAGACCATTATATCTAGTAAAATAATAATTATTTTGCATAATTATTATGTATTATTGTATTATTATGTATTATGTATAAAAGCATAATTATTATGCTTCTCAGTTTACTACCTCAGTTTTCCAGGGAAACAAATGATCTCCAAAATCCAAATGTCTTCTCAAATAAATTCTTGTTGTAACTAGAACACGTGTTATATTTTATGTAATAAGTACATACCTAGGATTATCTCGATAATTGCAGTAACGGTCATAACTCTAATAGCTGCCAGGTGGCACCCAAACAACCCGATCTCTCAAACCCCTAACACGCAACAAAACATTGAGGAGAGAGGATAGCTGTGGGTCCAACCATATATAAGGCACTATCGGAGTGAAACAGGATGCCATTTGTTTCCAAACTGCCATCAGCACATTTCCACTACACCAGCTCTACGATCAAACAAAATTGTAAAACCTTACGAAAAAGAACTGAGAACCTCCAACCTTTCAGGATATCGTGGTTTTCATACAGCAAAATTTTCTGTATGAAAACGACAACATCCTGAACGGTTGGAGGTTCCTAGTTCTTTTTCGTAAGGTTTTACAATTTTGTTTATCGAGGTGAGTGGATATTTAACATCCACTCACCTCGATAAACTCACGGGTAGACCGGATAAATTATTATTTTACTCCACGAGGTAATTATTGCGTCGAGCACTGTTCTTAGTCTTCGCTTCTTTTTCAAATGCAAACTTCGTACGGTCTAACTGAACTAATTACCTTTTTCTTTCCCTCTCATTTCATCTCTTTTTTTTAGGGCGAAGAAAATTCCAAATCATAGATTCTAAGTCAGTAAAGTTTATTTAGAGTAATTCAAAGTTGTTCAGCATAAGTTGTAACATAGTGTATTCGGAATCTGCGAGAAATTATCTTAGGGATAATATCGATACCTTAAAGCGCAAAGAGTCAATGTCCAAAAATGTCATTTTTGAGATAAACGGGTCAGTGAAATCATAGGACCATACTCTTTCATTAGGATACATGATTGCAGCGCCACAAACTTTGAAAATGGCTTAAAAACGGATCCAGTGGATGCTTGTCCAACCTTACTTGTCCTGACAGGACAAGTATTCAAAATAATCCCAAGTATTGAAAAGCAAAACTGGCATAATTCAAACCTTTTTTTCACATTTACAATTTTTATAATTCTGCTACAAGAAGTATATTTTTCTTTAATTTTATTAAAAACACATGTATATTTTCTTCAAGAAAACGTGCCTTTTTTGGTAACCTTTTTTCTTTCGTGTTTGCAAACAATGTGTGCAAATTGATAAAAACTTGAGAAGGGATAAATAAGGGGATGAACGAATAAATAGATAGTGAGAGAAGAAGAAATTTTGATTCGCCATATTAAGTACCATTTGTCGACAAGAACGATTAGTGTGAATGCATGTCCAAACCTTACTTGCCTGTGGAGGCATGTCCAAACTTACTTGGCCAGTCGATGCATGTCCAACCTTTCTTGCCTGTGGAGGCATGTCCAAACTTACTTGGCCAGTGGATGCATGTCCAACCTTACTTGGCCAGTGGATGCATGTCCAGCCTTACTTGCCTGTGGAGGCATGTCCAACCTCACTTGGCCAGTGGATGCATGTCCAACCTTACTTGCCTGTGGAGGCATGTCCAACCTTACTTGGCCAGTGGATGCATGTCCAACCTTACTTGCCTGTGGAGGCATGTCCAACCTTACTTGCCGGTGGATGCATGTCCAACCTTACTTGGCCAGTGGATGCATGTCCAACCTTACTTGCCTGTGGAGGCATGTCCAACCTTACTTGGCCAGTGGATGCATGTCCAACCTTACTTGCCTGTGGAGGCATGTCCAACCTTACTTGCCGGTGGATGCATGTCCAACCTTACTTGGCCAGTGGATGCATGTCCAACCTTACTTGCCTGTGGAGGCATGTCCAAACTTACTTGGCCAGTGGAGGCATGTCCAAAGTTACTTTGCCTGTGTATGCATGTCCAACCTTACTTGGCCAGTGGATGCATATCCAACCCTAATTGGCCTGTGTATGCATGTCCAACCATACTTGCCTGTGGAGGCATGTCCAACCCTACTTGGCCAGTGGATGCATGTCCAACCTTACTTGCCTGTGGAGGCATGTCCAACCTTACTTGCCGGTGGATGCATGTCCAACCCTACTTGGCCAGTGGATGCATGTCCAACCTTACTTGCCTGTGGAGGCATGTCCAACCTTACTTGCCGGTGGATGCATGTCCAACCTTACTTGGCCAGTGGATGCATGTCCAACCTTACTTGGCCGGTGGATGCATGTCCAACCTTACTTGGCCTGTGTATGCATGTCCAACCTTACTTGGCCAGTGGATCCATTTCCAACTGTTGAATCGTAATTTAAATTGATTCGTTTCATGTTTTGATTATCATATATTGGAGATGGAAAATTTAGTTGTCCAATCGACGTCCTTCGAGACAATCGTTTCGTTCAAGAAATTATTCAAATTCAAAGTATTCAAATTCGTGGAAGTGTGCTCAAAACGAGGTGTCGGGCGATATACCTCCACCTCCCTCATGATCTGCTCGACAAATTTGAATTGCCTACCTACTATTGATGTACAGGATAATCAAGGTGAGCTGCCACGTTGTACTATTGTTGAACTCAATCTCAAATTTCGAAATTGATTATTTGATTAATACCTGAAAATTTTATTGTTAATTTCGCATCACAGTCCACTTGGTCTGTTTCAAATAATTTACTTTTCATTGACTGAAACAGCCACACACAACCTTAGGTACTTGTCCAAAAGATCTATGTCTATCCGTCTTTCAAATTTTCTTTTTGAAGTTTCAGAAAAAATTAAATTCAACAAAAATTATTGATTGCATTTTTTGAAAATTATAGCTTACAAAAAATTGAAGGGTTGAGTGGAATAAGGCATTTTAGTGAAATTTTCTCAAAACCCCGTTATTACACAAAGTCCCTATGCGCTTTTGTATCATTATGAAGTAATAAATCATTTAGTTCAAATTGACTGAAAATTGGTTAAAATATTCCATTGAAAATTCGCTTGTTCATTCTTGTTGTTCGAAGCAAGGTTTTCTTGATCCTACTGGGGGCCTAGCCCCCTTGCCTCCTGGATACTATGCCTAAGTATTGTGTATCGCGTATTCAACAACCGACTCAGGATTACAATATCAGGGAGGTAGAGCGGGGAGAGCGTGTCATGGTGAGAGCGGAATGGATGTGAATCACATAAAGCTATCGAAAAGGGAAATAGCGGGCGAGAGTGGCACTTAGCCACAACTGGCTACACTCAGTTCAACCGGCTTTAGGTACGGCCGCTGCGGCGTCGAGGGGTACAGTCCTCGTGCAATGACAAGAGGGCGAGGGCTGATGTCTCCTTTTTATTTGCCGCACGACACCGCCCACGGGCTGCCTTCAGGGCTCTACGCAGAGGGGTGCACTTTACGATCTCTGCAGTTTCACAGCCCTCTCGTCCTGCCTACAGTTCCCGCCCTTATGCCACATGATAATGCTACTTCTCATGTCGTTCCAGTAGTAAAACAACCGTTTCGCCGCGCCGCCTACGAATACTTATTGCCGCCGCCATCAATTCCGCCGCGACGGAAGATTACGAGGTACCTAAAATTGTACGTGAAATGAACTCGGGAACTCTAAAACACTTTGCGATAACAACCGATTGCCTCTTCCTAAACAGTTGAAAACTCACAAGAGAAAAAATTCCTACACAAAGTGTTAGAAAGACAAGGATAACGTTTTACGGCTCAAGCCAAGCGAAAAGTGCCCGAAATATTCCTCATAATATGAAACATATTATGTTTTTGTTAGGGTACTTTGCAGTTCTGACGACCTTCAATCCCGTTACTTACCCAACCAGGTTATGGATGATGGGGAAGCTATGTGCTATACCCACTAGGTAGAGTACCCTCTCATCACCAAACCAACCAAAGCAAACTTCATACCCAAATGTCCTCCTACCATAAAATCATAGTTAATACCCTAAAATCATTCTTCATACCAACAAAATCATACCTAATATCTTAAAACCATATTCACCATTCGACCCTACTCACCTTAAAATAACAATTCCTACCTCAAAATCGTAATTCATACCGTAAAATAATTTTCATACCCTAAAAATCAAACTCCCTTAAAAAAAATCGTAGCCTGAAATCAAACTGTATACTCCAATATCATACGTCGTACCATAAAATCATAGAAAATACTCTAAAATCATACTCCTTACCCTAAAATCATAATTCAGATCTTAAAATCATACCTAATATCTCAAAACTATATTCACCATTCAGCCCTACTCACCTAACTAATAACAATTCATACCTCAAAATCATAATTCATACCGTAAAATAATTTTCATACCCTAAAAATCAAACTCCCCTAAAAAAAATTCGTAGCCTGAAATCAAACTGTATACTCCAATATCATACGTCGTACCATGAAATCATAGAAAATACTCTAAAATCATACTTCATACCCTAAAATCATAATTCAGATCTTAAAATCATAAGTAGGTACCTAATATCTCAAAACCATATTCACCATTCAACCCTACTCACCTTAAAATAATAATTCATACCTCAAAATCGTAATTCATATACCGTAAAATAATTTTCATACCCTAAAAATCAAACTCTCCTAAAAAAAATTCGTAGCCTGAAATCAAACTGTATACCCTAATATCATACGTCGTACCATAAAATCATAAAAAATACTCTAAAATCATACTTCATACCCTAAAATCATAATTCAGATCTCAAAATCATACCTAATATCTCAGAACCATACTTCATACACTAAAATCATACCTTGGAATCAAACTTCATACCTTCCTTAAATCATTCTTCGTACCTCGACATGGTAAATCAATATACAATAAAAACGTCTGCCAAGTGGGTGTGGCACATAGCTTCCTCGTATCCATAACCCGATTATATAGATGATCCGATGCATAGCAGTTACTCTCAAAACATCACAACAAGTTAATCTGTAACATCCCTGAAAATTTCATTGAAATCTGATGAAAAATGTAGAAGTTATGGCCGTTACAAGGAATTCACGTTTGCGCATGCGCAGTGGCAACTATCAGTCCGAAGGTGGTGATTTTCATAGGGGATCATATAAATACTAATCTGTAACATCCCTGAGAATTTCATTGAAATCGGGTAGAAAATGTAGAAGTTATAACCGTTACAAGGAAATTCACGTTTGCGCATGCGCAATGGCTACTATCAGTCCGAAGGTGGTGATCTTCATTGGGGACCATCTACAACCTAATCCGCATAATCCCTGAAAATTTCATCGAAATCGGGTAGAAAAAGTGGAAGTTATGGCCGTTACAAGGAAATTCACGTTTGCGCATGCGCAGTGGCTCCTATCAGTCCGAAGGTAGTGATTTTCATAGGGGATCATATAAATACTAATCTGTAACATCCCTGAGAATTTCATTGAAATCGGATGGAAAATGTAGAAGTTATGGCCGTTACAAGGAATTCACGTTTGCGCATGCGCAGTCGCTTCTATCAGTCCGGGGATGATGAATTTCATAGGCGACTGTCTACACACCAACCCGCACAATCCCTGAAAATTTCATTGAAATCGGACAATAACTTCGTATAGTTATGCGCGTTACAAGGAATTCATGACAGACACACAGACAGACAGACAGACAGACACACAGACACACAGACACTGAACCAAAATTGTTCAGAAAGGTCTAAAACGCAAAACGCGAGTGAAAATTTTGATTTTGGAGAACTTTTTTTTCGTCCTTGAAAAGTGAAAACAAAGCTTTTGCTACCTTGGTAGACTCGGAAGCAAAATGCGTAACCTTAAATCAAATTTATACCCAAATAGCAGACTTCGTACCATCCCCCTTTCGTCCACAGGGAACCTCAGTTCCCTCTAACTTTAGTTCATTATTTCTCCACTCCTGTGGAATGCAGTGACATTTTTCTTGAGTCTACACCACTGTCTAAACCTTCTCGATGGATTATGGCAGAATTCCGAATGATGCAGCCAAAAATGTACTGGTTAACCCGAATCATAGCTGTGCAGGCCCAGTCTTTGTGCCAACACGTCACGGAAACCGTAAGTGGTAAGTTCATTAGCTATTTTCTACAATTAACTGTAGAAGTTCTTAATTCAAACTTTTTTCAGAGGTGCATTGAACAATAAACTTTGATTTTCATTTTTTAATTTTTCATTTTTTGGTGTATTATTTCTAATGATAAACCTTGGTAATCGACTAAGAAGTGTTTTTCTTAGAATAATGAATAATATTTGGACTTTTATTTCGGTTTTCTCACGCTGGCGTTATTTTTCTTTTCAGTTTCAATCACGATTACGTTTCAATTTTTTGCTATGGTCCCAAAACCATATGCTGACTCTGATGTTGAAGAAGAGGACAATATAATTCATGGAGATTAGTTTCCTCTACAAACAACTATATAGTTACCATTATGTTCTAATACAAGTTTGAAATTTGTTCCTAAAGTTGTACAATAAAAATTTTATTGATCTAGTTGAGCTCCAACCATTGATTCTTTTAATTTGTTTCCCCAACTATTTAAGGGTTCAAATTTTCAGTCGTCAAAAATGTGTGGATATCCGAAGCATTCCTCAATTGGTCAAAATCATGTGAGTTCGACCAAAGAGTTCCATTTCATTAACTGATCAACGTTCCCGCAAGCCGGCTGAGGGGAACCTCAAATCCCTTTTCTAATCCGAGCAACTTTCCAGCAAATCGACCAAGGGGAACCTCAGTACCCATTTCCCCAAAATCTTCAAAATTTTAAAATTATGATTTTTTTTTTCCACATTGACATCATTGCTAAAGGGCTATAGGTGAGACAAACGAAGAAACAATTTTTTTTCACCAGTGGGTTTGTTTGCGGACAAAAGAGGGTTAAAATCATAGGTAGTTAAAACTCTCAACTCATACCTTTATACCTCAAAATCATACCTAATATCTTAAAACCATATTTTATACCCTAAAATCATACCCTGGACTCAAAATTTATACATACTTTGAAATCATGCTTCCTTCCTACTCACCTTAAAATCAAACTGCATACCTCAACATCGTAATTCATACCGTAAAATAATTTTCATGCCCTAAAAATCAAACTTAAAAAAATGTTCATATCCTGAAATCAAACTTCATACCTGAACATATACCGTACCGTAAATTTTCATACCCTAGAAATCAGACCTCAAGAAAAATCATACCCTGAAATAAAACTTCTTATTCAGAATTACACAGCTGACAAAGACAAAGACGAAGATTAGAACTTAGGAGATCCAATTTTTGGAGTCGATTTAATGGGGACAGGATCAACTTGAGAACTGAACTAGATCGAATTTAGGAAATCGCCAGTTGCGGGAGTCAAGGAAGAAATGTGATACCAAATTATGTGAGGGTGCTTCTAGGCTTCCTATTCTACGGTATAATTTTAGGGTTTAAAATATGATTTTAAGATGGTAGTGGATTTGTGTATTTTGAGTTTTGAAATATGATTTTAGGAGGTAACTATGATTTCATGGTGTGAATTATGATTTTTAGGTATGAAACTTAATCGTATGATTTGGTAGCATCTTATATTAAAAACATAGCAACTCCAAGAATAGACAAAATTATTCTCGAATTGACAGTGTTAGGGGGAAGGGGGTGGTCAAAATATAAAGTTTCGGGGTTCCAAAATGGTAGAAATAATTTATTGTACTTCCTCAACATAATCATGTACTACGAGTAAAAACGCTGCAATTCATTGCCCAAAGGTTTATTATTTTCTATATAGATCACCCTTCTGTATAGATCCCTCCCTACCAACCGTCCTTCAAGGCCTTCAAGGTACCTTCTACCCAAATTTCTCACCTTGTAGACTACCAAATGTCTTTGTCACAGATTGCGCCACTATCTAAGGTAAGCAGCAAAGATCCCTCTATGAAATGAATTTCTCACCCCTAAATCTCACCAAGGATTTTTCCAGATTTCCTTCTTCTACTCCAACAATATTTGGTTGTTTATAATTAGACAGTTCCTGCTTAAGCAGATATAATATAGGTTGGACTATAGGAGCTATAGGTTGGACCATATTATGGTCTTGGAAAGATCATTATTGAACTGAAGGAATGTAATAGGGCCTTTGACGTACCTTCTGCTCAAATATTCCATAGATTTGTCAAAATACATCTAAATTTAATTAAAAAATGCAAAAAAAAACAAACTTCTTGAACAAGTCGGAAATTAAGGGTTAATAACATGAATGAAAATCGTTATGAATTCCTCGTAGTAGGGAAAATAGGAAAAAAATATTCAAAAAACAGAGTTAAGGAACATTATGGTAGAAACATTTCTTTGGAACCAGAATTATGTATTACCTGTATAAAATAGGGATATCGGGAAGATTGCTTACCTAAAATTGTAGCCTCACAGTGTACCTGGAATAGAGTACCGAATTTAAGGAACGAATCAAAAACTGGTCCAAAACGGATCCAATTCTGTGCAGTACTTAACGCTTGATTTGGAGGGTTTTCTGATTCTCACCCATTTCAAGGTTGGAAAGGAAAGTTTCGGCAATGAGGGCAGCAGTTTAAGAAAGGGGTTCTGCCAGACACTGAGATGAAGAGGTTGGAGAAATAAAGTGGGATCAAAGGTCCCTGCGGAGACAGTCGGCAGCGTCAGTGTTGACCCAAGCAACCCCGTCCGCAGCCTGGTCAAAGAGAACCAAAAGAAGCTCCTCAAAGTCAATATTTGCACCAGCTGTTAGGTAAACTTGGTATTTTCCCCTTTCACTGTCTTCTTATTTCCACCCTTGAGAACTTACCGCTTTTTGGTTTTTTGTCGCAGGTTCCAGTTCGGATTAATCAATTCCGGTTCGTTCTCACACGTCGCTTTTTCCGTTAGATCCAGCTCTGGGGTTCCAATTCCGTTTCGAATTCGACACAAATAGAACGGAGGGATAAATAGTTTATATATCCACGGCCACGTACTTCGTATCGTAGCCAATTAATATTCATGTTGGTGGGAAGTTACAAAAACATCAATTCCCAACTACCATCTAAGATTGACCAAAATTGAACTGTTAGGTGGTGGAAAATATGTTTGGAGCCTCTGAGGATGATGCGTGCGCAGTGATTGTCCGACGATGTGAATAGGAAATAGTCAGATAGTCAGCCTCTCAACTATGCAGTTATTCACCAAACTTCGGGAGTAGTTTTCAAAACTAATTTTCAACAAATGATGTCTATTAGCAATTTTATTCTAACCCCCTTGAAATCCGACTTTTTCGACATTTAAATTTTTTTCGCGTGTTCTACCTTACACCATGGATGAGCCGTTGACCAGTCGAGGAAAATAAAACGCTAAAGTAGTATTTTAACCTCAAACTTAGAAAATAGTCAATTTCTGTTTTTTTTTTTTTTTTAATGATGATTTTTCCTTTACGTTCTGCAACTCGATACCAAGCGCCTAATCTACGTAGTACTTATTCGGCCAATATGAGAATACGGTAGCCAGATTTGGGGTGGAGCATCGAAATCCCAAGTAAAAAGAGTGCAAACCTTTCAAAACCGAGCACTGAGGGTGATCACATGCGCTGAATGGTTCATCAGGAACGGAAATCTGCATAGAGACTGTGAGGTTTTCTACTGTCACGGAAGTTCTACAGAATTCATATGCTCGATTCCACCAAAGGCCCCATAACCATCCAAACCCACTTGCTGGTGCCATAATAGAAGAAACACCAACAGACCGTCCTAAACTCTAGGCTGAAGAGAAAAATACTTACTGATCAGCTCGTCACGTCCCACGACAAAAATCACCAATGAAAAAATTATCTTCATGTGACACTAAAACAACAGCTCAATAGCCACTAACAATGAATTAAAATAAAAATAAACTTATATCTACACTTATCTATCATACTCGAATGTATTATTATTTATGAGGAGAAATTCAATAGACTTCAACTCCTACCCATGTTCCATGTGTTATTTTCATATTTATTTTGGCCAAACTTTAATGCATTTGTGCTATAAAGTTATACTGAATAAATAAAGAATAAGGTACACAACCATGAATATTAGGTGAAAGAAATATGTTTTATTGAAAATAATTTCCTAAGTACTTTCCCATGTATACTTAGATCCAACGTGAACTTCGTCCACTTTCACACTGATTTACGAGCGTAGTTCACGAATCTGACGTAGCTTCTGCCTGCCATCTGGTGTTGTAAATAGAGAATACCTGTGCGTTCATTTGCGCTGTGAATGCTTTTGTCAATGCAAGATCGTTTTCATTAAAAGGCGGCCAAATTGCCGCCCAAGCGCCCGCCCGAAGGTTTTGCAAATGTTTTTCCGTCAGCAATATATTCCCTAATTACTTATTACACTCTCTAGATAGTAAATTGTGGACACACACATCTCTCAACACAATATCCTGAACCTCAAAGGTGCGGAGAGTACAAGTGGAAGTTTGGTGCACCTCAACTGCACGTTATTTATTTGGATAATATGACGAGCGTCTGATGTTACTCTTCTTTGTGCCATCATTATGTTTTTGCATGATAGGTACATCAAAGTCTAGATGGGTACTAGTTAGATACTTAAGTACTTCTCAGTTGGTTCTTATCTAGATTGTGCTCCTCACGAAACAAAAAGGTTGAAGTTCTTAAAAGTCGGCGAAAAATTTCCAGACTGGATTATCATTTTGGAGCGAAAGGATTACGAAGCTGATAGTTGTAACTATGGACTCCTGCTACGTAGTAGGTACCTAGTATTGATTGGAATGTGGCATTGGATAAGGTCCATATTGACCCATAGCTTTTGGAGGTGATTATTCATCCTAACTAGTAATTTACTTGTGACCACACTGCTGGATCCCTTGAATTAGTAGGTTAAATCGCTTAATACAAAACTGATACCTAAAGACCAATGTAGAGCCTACTGTAATTTGCGTCCCTTGAATTAGTAGGTTAAATCGCTTAATACAAAACTGATACCTACAGACAAATGTAGAGCCTACTGTAATTTGCGTTGATTGAACAATAGATTGGGTTACAAAGAGGGCACTAGTAGAGAGATTGGAATCAGGTGTTACTTCATTAAGAATAAGTAAATATCTACAACACTTTTTGAGAACATAATTCACGGAGAGGAAAACCTGTAATTTCATTGATAACTAGTAGGTAGACTTTGTATAAGTATATACAGCAGTGCAAGAATTGTTTAATGCTGTGTATGGCTGTGATGTAGTATTTGGCAAAAATACAGGTTGGGTCTTAATAACCTTGGTTAGTAAAGCAATAAAACGAAAAGTACTGGAGATATTTGTTAATTAATTTTTATATGAAGTATAGGAAATATCTTAAAATTTGTATTGCTAGGTTTTAATGCAATGAACCAACCGATTTTGCATCACCCTCTACGAGTCGACCGGTTTGTTGGCCTCTTCCCCACGAATGTTGGTCTTCAGGTATTCAATCTGTAGACGACCATTAAGTCAACCTCTCAGGAATAAGTATGTGAATTATGTTAAAAAAATTAATCAAAACAACGACCATTGGCGTATTAGGGTGAGCTCCGGTGATACATTTTTCAGAGAAGATACAAGTTTTATCGTACCTACTTCCAATTTTCCAAGACGGTTTGTTTATTTCAGTTCCCTACTAAATACCACCTGTAAACGATGTATGAATCAGATGATCACCTATTTTGATTCTACCTGTGAAGCCGAACTTGTTGAATCCTAGAAGAGGTTATTTTCCTTCTGAGTCTAGCAAGGTAGTTTGAACTTTATTTTGACTTTTCAAGGTTGTAAAAAAATTTACCCAATTCAAAATTTCCACTCGATTTTTTTCGTTTTAGACCTTCCTGCAAAATTTTGGTGCCGTGTCTGTCTGTCTTTGTTATGATTGATTTCATACGGAACACGCTTTTTCTATCAAAACCCAGACAAAAATGGGACAAAAAAAAATGAGACGAAATAACCTGGACGTAAAATTTCGATACGATGCGAAATTACGACACGCGAGACCGATAAACAAATTTGGTAACATACCTGTCGTGTTCAACATGCTAAAAACGCTGCAAATCATTGCTCAAAGGTTTATTATTTTCTGTACAGACCACCCTTCTGTATAGATCACTGGTTCTCCATCAATAGCACCTACCACCACCTTCTCCCTTGACCTTCCCTCTAAAATTTCAGCTTCCTGCGTTCAACAGGAGAGAAAATGGCCTTGGAGCTCACTCAGCTGATCAGTGACCACTCATGCGCCTTCAGCATTCTCCATTGACCCGCCCTCTCAAATTTCAGGTTCCTGCGTTCAACAGGAGAGGAAATGGCCTTGGAGCTCACTCAGCTGATCAGTGACCACTCAGGCGCCTTCAGCATTCTCCATTGACCCGCCCTCTCAAATTTCAGGTTCCTGCGTTCAACAGGAGAGAAAATGGCCTTGGAGCTCACTCAGCCGATCAGTGACCACTCATGCGCCTTCAGCATTCTCCATTGACCCGCCCTCTCAAATTTCAGGTTCCTGCGTTCAACAGGAGAGGAAATGGCCTTGGAGCTCACTCAGCTGATCAGTGACCACTCAGGCGCCTTCAGCATTCTCCCTTGACCTTCCCTCTCAAATTTCAGGTTCCTGCGTTCAACAGGGGAGGAAATGGCCTTGGAGCTCACTCAGCTGATCAGTGACCACTCAGGCACCTTCAGCATTCTCCATTGACCCGCCCTCTAAAATTTCAGCTTCCTGCGTTCAACAGGAGAGGAAATGGCCTTGGAGCTCACTCAGCTGATCAGCGACCACTCAGGCGCCTTCAGCATTCTCTATTGACCCGCCCTCTCAAAATTCAGGTTCCTGCGTTCAACAGGAGAGAAAATGGCCGTGGAGCTCACTCAGCTGATCAGTGACCACTCAGGCGCCTTCAGCATTCTCCTTTGACCCGCCCTCTCAAATTTCAGGTTCCTGCGTTCAACAGGAGAGAAAATGGCCTTGGAGCTCACTCAGCTGATCAGTGACCACTCAGGTGCCTTCAGCATTCTCCTTTGACCCGCCCTCTCAAATTTCAGGTTCCTGCGTTCAACAGGAGAGGAAATGACCTTGGAGCTCACTCAGCTGATCAGTGACCACTCAGGCGCCTTCAGCATTCTCAATTGACCAGCCCTCTCAAATTTCAGGTTCCTGCGTTCAACAGGAGAGGAAATGGCCTTGGAGCTCACTCAGCTGATCAGTGACCACTCAGGCGCCTTCAGTATTCTCCATTGACTTTTGATTATGGAAATTTGATTACTGGTTACGCAGAAGGCAAAACTGTATACAATCGAAGAAATGAACAGCGATCGCATTTTAGTCAGAAAAAATTTCAACGGAGATTAGACCTCTTTTGCGATTCACACTCATGATTCTGTTTTATCGAAGGAAAACCTTCAAGTACTCGTAGGGACCGAACGGTTTGCCCTACAGAGCTCCGGGTGGTCTCAAAAATTTTTAAAAATTCAGTACTATTTAAAATTAGTGAAAAAACGATAGGTACCTTTATTTCGAGAGTTTTCGAGCTAGGGCACTCTTGAAAATTCCAACCCTTAATTTCCACCCCTTAGAAGTGACCTACATCAACCAAAAGCTTCGCGGCACAACTAGACCCCAAATGGGGCCCATATACCAAATTTCATCGAAATCGGTCCATGGTAACTAAGAAAAGTGCCGCGTACGGCGTACGGCGTACGGCGGACGGACGGAAATTTTTTTATTCGATTTTCGTATTCTACGTACCTTGAAACGTAAAACATCAAATTTTGAGGGGGGGTTAAAATTTTTTTTTTCTTGCTCGATTCCAAAGGCTTATTATTGAAAATAATAAACCAAAATCAAAAAGATAACAGCTATGTGGTGTAGAAAACGGCAACTCATTGCAAAGTTTGAAAAATAAAATAGTTAGCAATAAACACCTCATTATTGTGTAAGATAACAAACAACACAACAACAAAAAAAAAAAAAAAAAAAACAAGAAAAACACAAAAAAATGAAACATAAGTAATTATTCATAAAGTCTCCAGATACTTAGGTACAGAAACACTAGCCGGACCAAGTTGCAATTACGAATTACTGCAAAAACCAATTGAATCTCTCCAGTTAACAGTTTTTGTATTGACCAGAGTAGACATTCCTTATCTGGTGTTCACGTCGTCCCTTCAGGTGAACTCGCCTCCAGCGATCAACCAGGTTCAGTAGCTGTTCATGGCGTGCCCTTCTCTCTCTTGTCTCAAACCCCCAGTATTTTCTCGCTTTTCTAAGTTTTCGAAGTTTGTCAAAGTCTCAGTGCAACTTCCTCTCAGTTCAATTCACTCTCGTAGCTTAACTAGTGAAAACTCAAGGTGTCCCTTTCCCGCGAGCTTGAATTGTCACCTGTTTCCTTAGGATTGGAAACGTCTGACATCCGTGCGCCTCATCTCCCCGGCCGGAGAAAGTCAAGAAAATCTTCACAACGGTGAGCTCGAACCATTATATTTTCCGTTCTCTTTTCCCAATTCAGTTTAAATGTTGGAAAAACGTGTTTCATGTTGTTCTGTCAAGATTTAAATATACTGTACATAAATAAAATGTGTGTGGTTATGTGTATACAGTAAGTAAATGTCCAAATATTGATGTTTAGAAGGGCGGCATGATCAAACAGGGACTCGACCTGGTTCGGGAAGAATGCGCCAAAATAGCAAGCCTCGCATAGGTGTTGTCACAGAACTAGTTCTTCGTGAAAGTGCTGATGGCAGCCCCGGCTTGGTGGCAGACATGAAGGTTCATGGTGTGTGGGACCGTGTGAGACCTGCGTTTTTAGATACCCGCGTTATAAACGCTGACGCAGTCTCTTACACTTCCATGGACTGGCCAACCATCTCTCGCCATGCTGCCCAAGACAAGCATGCAAAAAACGTCAGAATAGCCCACTAGTTCACGCCACTCATAATTTCATGCGATGGAGCCAAGAATGCCTCCAAATATATAATAACAATAAATGGTCCAAATCCTACGCTCAAGTGATGATGTCGACGCGAGTGAAAACTAATTTCTCCGTCCATCGAGCGGTTTTCATGAAGCTAAGAGGCCCGAGGAAACAAGTCCGAGGACTCGGACTGGAGGACGGAGCACGAATTTGGCTCCCAAAAGAATAACTCCTCACACATTCACGCTCGCTTGCTCGCAAGCTCGCAAAAATAAAAATAAAACCTTAGGAAATTTGAACTTTCGGCAAATCAATTACGTTTCGACAACTACTGGAGTCCTTGTCTACCTTCATTCCTTCGACAATGTTCAATAAAGTGTTTTTTTTTCTCTTATATAAATACAGTTCTGTTTCCGTTTCAATTACATAATGTTGCAGCCTAATCTTGTTTACGAGTCAGCAAAAAGACACGTCGCTCAACCATCTCAATAAACTCGGTTGTTGACACCAAATTTGATTTTTTGGAACCGACCAAGAAAAAAAATGTCAACCCCCCTCCTCCAAAATTCTATGTTTACGTTTCAAATTAACTACTTGGAATCCAAAACGCTGCAAATCATTACCTAGAGGTATATTATATTCTGTATAGATCCCTCCCTACCAACCATTCCTACCAGGTACCTACTAGGTCATTTCTGAAAATTTCAAACCCAACCACCAACCAAATGGGAATGAAGCGTTGAACCTACCAACATTTTTTTACCTACCAACTTTTTTTTTTACCTAACAACCATTGGTAGGTACTACCTACCTTACCATAATGCCTTCACACCTTCACAATCAAGTTTGTTAGAAAGAACTAGGACTAACCTAAACGCTTCACACTCGATTCGAAAAATAGAGAGCTTCATATGGAAATTTGATTACTGATTGCTCAGAAAGCAAAACTGAATACAAATTGAAGAAATGAACATCGATCTCATTTTAGTCAGATAAAATTTGAACGGAGACTAGACCTTTTTTGTGATTCACACTCGTGATTCTGTTTTATCGAAGGAAAATCCCTAAGTACCGAACGAACGGCTTGTCCTGCAGAGCTCCGGGTGGTCTCAAAATTTTTTAAAAATTCACGTTTATTCCGAGAGTTTTCGAGCTAGGGCACTCTTGAAAATTTCAACCCTCAATTTTCACCTTTTAGAAGTGACTGACATCAACCAAAAGCTTCGCTGCACAACTAGACCCCAAATGGAGCCCATATACCAAATTTTAACACTTTGCTAAGAAAAGTGCCAGGTACGACGGACGGACGTAAAATTGTTTATTGGATTTTCGGATTCTACGTACCTTGAAACGTAAAACATCAAAATTGTAAGGGGGGGGGGGGTACAATATTTTTTGTTGCTCGATTCCAAATGCTTATTATTGAATATAATAAACCATAAAATTTAATCCCCCCCTCTTCAAAACTTGTTGGTTCATGTTCCTAGGTACGTAGAATCCAAAAACCGTAGAATTCGTAGAATAAAACTGTTGCCGTCCGTTTAGTTACATACATTTGGAGTCCAGTTTTTGAATATCAAAAGACACTCATAGAGCCGCAATGGATTTTATATAGGAAGTTCAGATGTTATAATGAGTGCACCTGGTGAGACCAACTCTGATAATAAGAACCAAATGAAAGATTCGTACTGTTCTACCAAATGTTAGGATTCGAGAAATAAGGGGATTTCTGGAAGTAAATTTGCGGTTAACCTACAAGAAGCCTCATTTTTTTCTACAGGAACAAGAATAGGTTCAGCGCCCACGTTTCACTCGCATTCCGTTCAAATTATTCATCCACGTTTATTTTCCCTTGACTGCTCTTCTTCATCTGTACGTGACTCTCATTTACCGACGCGGTCGCAATAAACGACAGGACTTATTGCCTCTTTGACGAACGCTCTTTCGCGGACAATAATCCCAGACGTCATATATTTGTGATGTCAAGTGGGGGAAATGAGGTTCCTTTTTTGACAAGGAGCCATCACGATGTGAAGAGGACGAAACGAGATTGGCATCTAATAAAACGGGATCCACTTTGAAGATTGGATTTCACTGCGGTCTTTGGCAAGAATGTTGGGAATAAAAATGATGCGAAACGAGATGGTTCAAATATGCCCAGGTTCTTGCATTCCGGAGATTTTCTCACAACGACAACGAATAAAGGAATATCCAACAAAAAGACTGTCAGTCAATTCGCATCGACAATAATGAAAAACGTCTGCCAGGTGGGTGGGGCACATAGCTTCTTCGTATTAATAACCGCATTGTCTAGATGATCCGATGCATAGTAGTTTATCTCAAAACATCCATCTCTAAGTACCTTCCATTACCCTCATAGGGGACCATCTACACGCTAATCTGAACAATCCTGAGAAATTTCATCGAAATCGAATGATAAATATAGAAGTTGTTACCAGCTGTTACAAGGAATTCACGTTTGCGCTTGCACAGTGACTACCATCAGTCCGGGGGTAATGATTTTCATAGGGGACTATCTACAACCCAATCCACATAATCCCTGAAAATTTCCCCGAAATCGAATAAAAAATCTGGAATTTATGGCTGTTATAAGGCATTCACGTTTGCGCATGCTCAGCAGCTACTATTTATGAGACGGAAGACAGAAGGTTGGCCACGTTCGGCACATTGAAGTGAAGTTTCCTGGTCAGATCAGAGCTCCTGTTACCTGAATTCGTGGACATACAATCGAGAAAGCAAGGTGGGAAGGCTTTGCAAGGTGCAACCCTGGAAAGGTTGAAGACGTGGTGCATTTTGTGGCCGTGCACCCTATTCTAGCTGAATATCATCCAGCTCAGTTATAAATGAAAGAGTTTGGCGGAATATGCATTGCTAGCTTGGAAGTACACTATTTTCTGGTAGGAGACTTTAATGGTCAATAAGAGCAACAGGTATGGGACGAACTATAAATATAATATGTAAATTATTATGAAATTAAATTTAAAGATGAGGAAGATTTAATATGTTGTAATTCGGTAAATATGATGTAAAAATGATAAATTTGATAAATTGTATAGTGCAGTAGTTTGTTCTAAGTTGAGAGGACTCTCAGGACACAGGTGGGTGTATTTTATGCTACATAAAAATTTTGATATCGCAACCGTCATCAGAAAGTCCAAATTGCTTAGTTGATCCAGAAAGGCAAGGATCTCGTCAATAGACCAATATTTGCCGCTATTTGGATCCTCTGGAAAAATGAAAATCCTCGAATATACCACTGAGGAGAATAAAAAAGGTGACGCAGGTAAATCCCAAGAGATGGGATAAGCTGGACCGAGCTTGCCGGAAAATTAACGTGTAGGCACTCTGGTATGGCTCATTTGCCTAGGATCGAATTTGAGCTTCCATGATCGTGCTTTCGGCCTAAGGTACGTTTTCGCATTAGTCGATTTTCGTCGATGTACAACCAATACCATTATTTATTTATTTTTGTTTTGAATGCATTTGACTTCTACACCATTCCAAGCTTCAGGATCAAGAGTGGAGAAGTATTGTTCCTTCTCCAACGTAACGAAAAATGCAAAAGGTCAAAGCTCCTCCAGACCATCAAAAATGCCTCTTTTTCAAAAAATGTTCCCAAATTCGCGATGAGCTCATGAACATTGGAACAAATTTTTTTGAGCAGTTTAGAAACAGTATAAACGAGAAAAAATCATCTACAACGATTTTCCTATGTTTTTAATTCCTAAAAAATTCATATGACGATGCGAAAACGCATCATTGGCACTTGCGTCTCGCCGCCGAAAGACGAGCAGCCGGTGCTGCGGTCAATCGGCATTTGTGAAAAGTACGCTGTACCTCGTTTTTACCGCTCATTCCGACATTGTTATTCATTCAAAAATTTGACGGTTCTACTTTCCTGCCTTATTAAATTTATTGTAAGGAGAAGAAAGCTGTTATTGAATTTATGAGTGACGAATCAAGCAGAATGGATTATTATCGTGGAGATTACCGCCTGCGGAACTTGTTTACGAACGTATTGCTAGAAAAATTTCGCCCAGAACGTTTGCAATTTTTTGATTCGCAGCTTCTTGGGCAAATTTTTACTGTAAAAGAACACACAGAAAACCCAGAAACAGCCGGATAGGGATGAAAGTAGGAATTTTTCATCCTCGTGAAAATTCTAAGTACAGGAATATAGTTTGTCTGTTAAAACGCTGCAAATTATTACACAATGGTTTATTATTTTTCTATACATATCACTCTCTGCAAAGCCACCAACCATCCAACAAGAAGAAAAACATCGATCGCATTTCGGTCAGCTACAATTTGAACGGAGAATAGGCCTCTTTTGCGATTCACACTCGTGTTTTTGATTTATCGTACGTCCAACCCATAAATTCTCGTAGGGAGCGAACGGTTTGTCCTACAGAGCTCCGCGTGGTCTCAAAAAATTCCAAAAATTCTATAGAATCTTAAATTGAAGGAAAAACAATACCTTTATATCAAAATTTTTTGAGTTAGGGCGTTTTCAAAATTTGAAATTCATTTTTGAACCCTTAGAAGAGAAACATCAACCAAAATCTTCGGGTCACAACTAGACCCCAAATGGAGCCTACATACCAAATTTCATCAAAATCGGTCAATGCTAAGTGGCAAAAGTGCCGCGTACGGCGTACGGCGGACGGTCGGCCACATTTTTATTCGATTTTTGGATTCTACGTACCTTGAAACGTAAACCGTCAAATTTTGAGGGGTGTTTAAAAAAAAAAATTCTTGGTCTATTCCAAAGGTTCATTATTGAAAAAAAATAAATCAATAAGTTGGGATTAACATCAGTGACAAAGGAAATTTAGTTAGGTAGGTACTTATAATAGAATCGTGGAGGTTTGATATTTGTGCGAATCGAATACCTAATTACGGCCGTCTAGTGCGAAATTTTCCGAAAAATACGTTCGTAAAAAGTTTCGCAGGCGGTAACCTCAACTGTAATAATCCATTCTGCTTGATTCGTCGCTCCAAAACACAAAAATTCAATTACAAGTTTCTTCTCCTCACAATTTAATGAGGCAGAAAAGCAGAACCGTCAAATTTTTAAATTAGCGGTAAAAACGAGGTACAGCGTACTTTTGAAAAATGCCGCTAGACCGAGAGACTGCTGCTCGTCTTTCGGCGGCGAGACGCAAGTATCATTGGCTGGATATGGGATAATACCTTGCCGTATATGTTTCACTGTACAGTGATTGTTTTTATTGATATTGAAAACATTTTGCATTGATTGATTGGAAGAGAAGGTACCATAAAACGAATGTGATTGTACCCAAAAGATTTCCTGGTTTATTGCGATGAACGGCTGGAACAGGTTTGTTTAGATTAGGATTCGTCTGGTTCTTTTTCAAGAGAATGTGACCTACGGTAACCACCACTCAGACTGCCAAATAACCAGCCGTTAACTATGCTTAGTGATTGAACAGTGCGGTACCTCATGGTTTTATTTGAAATACTTATTTACACAGTGTGCCCAGTGAAATACCATAGTTATTGTACAATTTTGTATTTTACCGCAATTTTTCGAGATATTATACGTGTTATATTCGTTTAACCCGACCGATTTTATTCATCTAGAGGCTAACCCGCTTCAAACCTGACAATTTAATATAGTGTGATGTTCGGGAATCACAATCATCACAGTGATCAGCTGATCTTGGACGCTGGGTAGGGAAGGTGCCCCCGCTCTCTACTAGAGATGGGCAAAACGGGTCACCAAGAAGAACGGCTCTGAGCGCTCCGCTCATTCAAAAGATCCGGATCTTTTCGACGGATCAGTGGCTCTTTTGAGCTCGTATTTATTGTAGAGATGAAAATACGATGAAAAACGCTACAAATTGTTACACAACGGTTTATTTTAGTTCTGCCCGGAAATGTTTATTCGATTATTGGATTCTACACTACCTTGAATCCTAAGCCATGAAATTTTGAGGGCGAGAGGGAATAATTTCTCTGTTGCTCGATTCCAATGGTTCATTATTGAAAACAATAACCCAAAAAGCGCTGTTGTTCAATAAAGATGCTCAACAAATCCTTCAAGAATCAAGGAAAATTAATAAATGAACACGATTAAAGCAATGAATAAGTAAGACTTGAAAGTACTGTTTTTTGGTAAAATATTTATTTATAAGAAATCTGCTTTTTTTATGCCTCTAATGATAAACCACAATTTAAAAAAAAATTCTTAGTAGGTATAACATTTTTATAATATAACAATTTGATGTTATATCGTGTTATTCAACAAAGAAAATTAAGGTAACCAAGGTGAAAGAGAATAAACGAACCAATAAGTACGTAAGCTTCAATATTGATAATATTGGTAAGATAAGGCTGTGCTTTTGCTTGCCTTTTGAACTTGAATCAGAAAGCTCCTCACAAAAAATCAAACAGGGAGAAAAAACAACGGAAAGAATCAGAAAGTGGGTCACAGTAGAGGTGTGTCGGTACAGCTGTACCGGGACTGTGGAACCGAGTATCAGGTTGGAACGGCTCCACGCAGTGACAAAAACTCGACCCTTACCGGTCCAGTTCCACGGACTGATGAGATATCTTGGAATAGCTCTGGACCGGGAAGAGAATCTTTTCTATCGGTCCAGTTCCATCCTCACCAATCACAATGATCCGATCAATCATCTCATCAATCTGATCATTCTGATTGGTGAGGATGGAACTGGACCGGTAAGGATGGAACCGGAGCGATAAGATATCATAGAGAATGGTTCAATGGCTCTGGACTGGTAAGCATGGATCTTGTTCTCAGTTCCGTTCCATGTTGTGCCTGGAAGCGCCCTTACTACTTCCACGGACTGAGAATGGTTCATGGAATGGCTCTTGAGCGGGAAGTTATCTTCTGGACTGGTTAGCATGGAAGTTGTCTCCAGTATTATTAATTTATTATTGTCATGTTAAGTTCTTAAACTGCAACGTCATAATTCTTTCCTTGAATTGTTTGGTAACTATTATTTATAATAAATTGCCTCTTTTGTAACACTTGTTCAAATTCCTTCCTTTTAGTGAATTGTCAAGGAAAATGATGCTATTGTATTGCAAGTTGAGATCATAAGCATGGAAGAAGGACGATAGGGATTTGACTGTCTGCTTCATCCATGCTGTGTAATTGGGATTTGATCGCCTGTACCGGTAATGGAACTGTACCGGTAATTTGGAACGGTTACATCTTTGTCACCGTAACCGTTGGAACCGTTCCAGGGAAATACCTGGACCGACACACCCCTACGGTAAAGTTTACGACCGAAAATACAATAATGCATGTGGTGGTACGATACAATTCCGCAAAATTGTATTGTTTGATCGACTTATATCGTATTTTCCCTCGGAATTATCGTATGGGTTGACAACAGCTGACGAAAAGGAGGTCCTAATTTTCCCGAACACTGCCGATCTCAAAACAACCGAAGAACGAACAGCCGCCGTTCATTTATTTTACTGGATCTCAAGAGATCCAAAGTTGAAGAACCGCGATTCATTTATCATTGTTACTGATCCGCAGTTCACTCGCTCTTTTGAAGAACCGATCTTCACCGAACACTACCAGCACTGAGCTCAAAAGATCCGAAGAGCCGCGGTTCTTTTTTACTGGCCCGTGGTTCACTCGCTCTTCTGAAAGACCCGGCTCGAAGAGCCGGATCTTTAATGAGCGACCCATCTCTACTCTCTACTTCCTCGGGCAGTCTGCATGGGAGAGCGGACAAGTCTACCCGCAAGTTTTCTGCCCTTTTTAATAACCTAATCATATCATCAAATTTTTCTCTTAGTACTCATTCGCATATTACTCATTCTCTGAGTAATTAATTGAAGTAGGTAAATTCATGTCACAATAGATGATAATTCTCTTCAATATGGAAGGAATTGATTACGAACAGGCAGACACGGAACCAAAATTATTCAGAAAGCTCTGAGACGCGAAGTGCAGTCATCGTAATATTTATTTCAGAGGACCCAATCGATTTTTGCCACATGCTAGATTCGCGAATCAAAACATTAAAATTTTCAATAGAAAAGAACTAAAAATAGTGATTTTGGTGATAAGTAATCTTTTTCACAAGTTTTTTGAACTGTAGTGACGTCGGAAAACATATTGTATTCCTCTGTTTAATATTGTAGTAAGTTTGCAAGTGACACCATCATTATTATTTTCTGGCGATCAGTAACATATAGTCCGGGTTAATTAAATGTGCTTTCCACGACAAAATTGGAAAACGTCCTTCACGTATTTGATACGGTGTACCTAATAAGAAAATAGTGAGTTGTAAACCATTTCACCCTGTCATTCTACGGGAGATACATTAATTTTCAATAAATGGAACCGTATCTCTCGGAATCATGCGCTTCAATTATTAGCAATCAAAAGTTTTCCATGGTTCTTTTTGTAGCAGTGACGTCAGCGAGTAATTTTTAATTAACTCCCTCATGCACGTGATTACAGGCGTAATGAAGCATAAAGTCGGGGAGGCTTGTGATCGCAAAAGTTTCGTGATACACGACGATGTTGCGTCGAAGCTTCCCACCTTTTTAGTAATGACGGAAACTTGATTGAAGGGAGGATGATAAATCGTCTGATCGTGAATTGCTTTATAATGAGCGGCAAGGAAGTTCGTGAAACGAGAGTATCGAGAGGGGGAAGAGAAGGCGGAAACCTTCACTTAATCACTCGCTTTTTCGCCGGCTCTGATACAAGGTGGATACACAGAGGAGGAATATTATTCGGGACGCACTATGGGTTTATAATCATCGCCGAAACATGATACTGGATTATCGTTATACGGAACGAGATAGAGAAACGTGATACTGGATTATCGTTGCTTGATAAATGATAATTACAACTCCAATCGTACAGCCTTAACAATATGGGAAACTTTTAATTGGAGAGTTCGTTAATAAAAAGTTTTCCAAGTAGGGTGGGAAGTTTAACATCCTCACATAGTATTACATAGATAGGTAGGTATATTGAGTAGTAGATAGTTGTTAAAATTATTGATACCATTATTGATTAGGGCGTTTTTAAATTGGTCAAAAACTTTCATTTTTACAAACAGAAAACGATTCTGTTATGTTATGATTTTATTACATTCATACTGAATCATGATTGAAAATTTAAATTAGAATGATGATTTTGCTCGAAAATTCTCAAAGTGGAGGTAAAGTAAAGAATTGAATTTTTAAAATTGTTGGGACCACCCGGAGCTTTGTAGGACAAACCGTTCGCTCCCTACGTGTACAGGGTTGGACTTCTGATAAATCAGAAACATGAGGTGAATCATCAAAGAGGTCTAATCTCCGTTGAAATTTTAGCTAACCAAAATGCGAAAGCTGATCGTTTCTTCGAGTTGTATTAAGTTTTGCTTCCTTAACAACCAGTAATCAAATTTCCATATGAAGGTCCCTATTTCTTCGAATCGAATGTGGACCATTTATTTCTTCCAAATAAACTTTATTGTGAAGGTGTGAAGGCAGTATGGTGTGATAGGTAGTACCTACCAATGGTTGGTAGGTGAAAAAAAAAAGCGCGTCGGAGTGCGCACCTGTATCATGTAGTGCAGCAGTGTCCTCGGACTCATGGGGGCCGCATTCCACGTCATGATGCGGTCGTCCAGCAGATAGCAGGTGCTTTGTCATCTGGTGGCTGGAATGTTGAGAGGGTGGGACTGTATTACATGCCAAGTGACCAGGGTAAGAAGCCCGACATCGTTGCCGTCAAGCACGACCAGTCCTGCATTATCCTGTATGTCCAAGTCATCAATGGCAGCTTGGAAAGGGAGCAGACCTGGCGGTATGATAGAGATGAGTTACGGCGAGCGGTGTCGGAGCTAAAGAGTGGCATAACATGAGGGTGATGGCAGCAACATGGTTATGGCGCGGGGTGTGGTGCGGGAAACGTACCACGGAGTTGCGTTAGTTGGGCATCTTAGTAGGAGTACCCCGTGGTATCATCACCTGCGTCCTACTAGGCTCATATCTCAATGAGGAATTTCATCGAATTCTGTTTGCATTTTTCCTAAATCGTTTATGGTGTGGGATAGATGGAAATCGGGTTGATTTTGGAAAATAAGTCTCTTGTTATTTTTAGAAGACAATCAAAATTTATGATTTCAAAAAATAACCAGGAAAACGGACCTCTTCAACGTGAAGCGGAAACGTTCGCTGATTGGCTGTTCGGATCGCTGTCTCCTCCCAGTGTTCCCGATGGAACGACGAAATCGTGTTATATAAGAGGAAATTTATCAAACAAAAACAGAGGAAACATAATTTTCTATTTTTTTCTTCAGTTTTTCGATTTCGATCTTTACTGGTTTTGTGAAATGTTGCATCTGAGGACTATAGATTTCACGATCTCAGCGCTTCAAGCGGCCGTAAATGAACTATTCCAGGTTGACGTCATCCTTTCGGTTTTTTTAAACGTTCAAATTTTCTACGCTGTTTTGTTCATTCGTAAACTAGGAAGTAAGGGCTGAAAGTTCGCAGTAGGGGGTTTTCCGAGGTGCTGAATGCAATTTAGGGGTCAAAAATAGGAAAATCCGACATGGTGAAATTCCTCATTGGTGGTCTTCCTACAGAGGCACTTCCCTTCATCCTTCTCCCCCACCCCCACCTTCCTCATCTTCCCTCATCCCTAGGGCCGGCGTAGGATGAGTCCGGGGCCTCCTCCCCATTATATATGATTTATTGGGTTATTATTTTCAATAATGAACCTTTGGAATCGATCAAGAAAATACTTTTTTTTGCTCCCCTCAAAATTTGTTGGTTTACGTTTCAAGATACGTAAAATCCAAAATTCGAATAAAAATTTTTCCGTTCCTCCACTGTTCGCCGTACGCGGCACTTTCCCCACTTAGCATTGACCAATTTTGATGAAATTTGGTGTATAGGCTCCATTTGGGGTCTAGTTGTGCCTCGAAGCTTTTGGTTGATGTAGGTCACTTCTAAGGGGCGAAGAATAGAGGTTGAAATTTTGAAAACGCCCTAACTCAAAAAATTTAGATGTAAAGGTATTGTTTCCCCTATAATTTAAGATAGTATTGAATTTTTAGAATTTTTGGAGACCACGCGGAGCTCTGTAGGACAAACTGTTTGCTCCCTACGAGAATTTAAGGGAGAATCTGTCCCCTCAATTCTTTCTCTTGCGTCACATGCGATTGGAGAACCTTAAACTATCCTGCATTCCAAACGGGACTCACTGGCTTAGTGGTTGCTCGTCAGACCCTCGTCCTGGAGTTTTCAGGATCCAATCTTACTCTCGTCGAGAAATTGTTTGATCTAATCACATCGACTTTGTTTTATTATTTTTATATCTATTAAATTTATAGTAAATTTTGTAAATATTCAACTCTTTAAAAAAACTGAAGATCTACTCAAAACCTACTCTTACTTGCTATATACCTAGCCACTGGGTTGTGCTCACAAATAGGTAAATAGAACCGGCTATTCGACCTTGTGAATTTATCGAAATCAAAGGAGCAAAACCGACGGAAAATTGTTAAGGAAAAGTCGCTTTTATCAGCGCGTCACTTTGAAGTCTTGAACGCCTTTCCACCCTTCACTGTGCAAACTCGATAGATATGACTTCCTGATTAAACGTCGACGGCACAAGACAAATCTTGGGAGCTGCGGGAATTATTAGGGTAAATACTCGTAAAGGAAGATTATTTCGTGGTAGTAGAGGGAAAGGGTTAGAGGGGAAGTACTGGCCCCTGACGGAGAGGTTTCTGGAGGGGTGGACGGACAACATTGGAAACTAAGTTCCGAGTAATCGGCAAGTCAAACAGCTGTTGGTGCAAGTTTGAGGTGTACATTGTGCTGGCCATGGAGCTGTATTTGTGCGATTGGATGTCTGTTCTAAGGCAAATCATTTTAGTCGATGTAGTTGGATCGAATAGTCAGTGTGTCTTGGCCGACATGGGATATTTTGTTCAGCCGAATTTTAAACCACTTAGATATCGGCTGGATAAAGTGTGGAGCTGAACCAATTAATTTTTATTTATTATTTTCAATACAGAACCTTTGGAATCTACCAAGAAAAAAAATAATCCACTCTAGAAATTTGTTGGTTTACATTTCAAAGTAGGTATGTAGAATCCGAAAATCGAATAAACAATTTTCCGTCCGTCCGCCGTACGCGGCACTTTCTTTAGTTACCATGGACCGATTTAGATGAATTTGGTATGTATGCTCCATATGGGGTCAGTTGTGCCCCGAAGCATTTGGTTGATGTAGGGGTGAAGAATGGAGTATAAAATTTTGGAAACGCCCTAGCTCGAAATCTCTCGAAATAAAGGTATCGTTTTTTCACCAATTTTAAATAGTATTGATTTTTTGGAATTTTTAATGACCACGCTGAGCTCTCTAGGACAGTCCGTAAGCTCCCTACGAGAACTTAAGGGTTGGACTTACGATAAATCAGAAACACGAGTGTGAAACACAAGAATCCTTAGCAACCAGTAATCAAATTTATGAATGCATCTATGAATTCTTTATTTCTTCGAATTGAGTGTAAGCTAGAGCAAGTAGTAGGCGATTTCAACATGGATTTCTGGTTGCGTTTCTATTGGAAACAAAATTCACCCCAAGTTATTCCAAACTTGGACAGAATTTTGAAATCAGAAATAGATAAAAGTTCCTTCATGCAGCATGAATTAAGGAGCAAGTTTTCAAAGAAATCGTTTTGTACACTCTTTAGGGATCGTATCAGGATGTTCCAAAATGGATTTCAGTGAAGAAATCGTTTGAATAAGTATATTTTAAAAATTTCGAGGCCATCGCAATGGCTTCATTTTCCTTTAAAATTCGCCAATAAGGCTTTTGGTAACATTGCGTGTGCTATTTTCTCGAGATCTAAGGAGTCCATATTCATGTTCTACACTTCTTCAATAGCTCTTAGAGTACTCGCACGGCTACTGCTTTTTCGGGTATACGAACGTTTTTGATATATAATATATTATATATTAACTTTTTTAAATTTTTAGACAGTTATCATTATCATCAAGTGCATCGGTATCAGAAAGTTTGTGCTGAATCCGAATGTGCCATAATATGGTACAATTATTGTTGATTTTGTTGACTGCATGAATGCTCAACAGCAAATTTACAAGGAAGTTCATAGGTACTGAAAACAGTGTTTGTGACATAGAAGCGCTTTATCTGCTCGGTCGATTTACAAGATGGTCATAACTGCCTCAGAGTCAATTTTGTTCTTCCGATAAGGTATTTTGAACTAATTCTTTTGGTTTATTATTTCTAATAATAAGCCAATGTGATCGTATCGCAAAAATTTTTATAACCCCCCCTCAAACTTTGTCACTTTACGTTTCAAGGTGCGTAGAATCCAAATTTGCAATGTCCGTCCGCCGTCCGCCGTCCGCGGCACTTTTCTTAGCAACTCTGGACCGATTTGGTTCAAATTTGGTGTATGGGCTCCATTTGGGGTCTAGTTGTGCCGCGAAGCTTTTGGTTGATGTAGGTCACTTCTAAGGGGTGAAAAAAGCCCTAGCTCGAAAACTCTCGAAATAAAGGTATCGTTTTTTCACCAATTTTAAATAGCATTGAATTTTTAAAAATTTTTGAGACCACCCGGAGCTCTGTAGGACAAACCGTTCGGTCCCTACGAGTACTTGAAGGTTTTCCTTCGATAAAACAGAATCATGAGTGTGAATCGCAAAAGAGGTCTAATCTCCATTCAAATTTTATCGGACTAAAATGCGATCGCTGTTCATTTCTTCGATTTGTATACAGTTTTGCCTTCTGCGTAACCAGTAATCAAATTTCCATATGAAGCTTTCTATTCTTCCAATCGAGTGTGAAGCGTTTAGTTCTTTCTAATAAACTTGATTGTGAAGGTGTGAAGCCAGTATGGTGTGGTAGGTAGTACCTAGCTGGTAGGTAAAAAAAGTTGGTAGGTAAAAAAAATGTTGGTGGGTAAAAAACGCTGCAAATCATTGCTCAAAAGCTTCTTCATTCTTCAGATCACTGATCAGCTGAGTGAGCTCCGAAGCCATTTTCAATCCTATTGAATGAAAGTGCTCTTCCAGGCGTCCCCAGCATTCGAGGAGATCTTCTTCACTCCTCAGATCACTGATCAGCTGAGTGAGCTCCGAAGCCATTTTCAATCCTATTGAATGGAAGTGCTCTTCCAGGCGTCTTCAGCATTCGAGGAGATCTTCTTCACTCTTCAGATCACTGATCAGCTGAGTGAGCTCCGAAGTCATTTTCAATCCTATTGAACGCAGGAAGCTGAAATTTGAGAGGGAAGGTCAAGGGAGAATACAGATGGTGGTAGGTGCTGTTGATGGAGAACCAGTGATCTATACAGAAGGGTGATCTATACAGAAAATAATAAACCTTTGAGCAATGATTTGCAGCGTTTTCTAAACTGGTTGATTAAGAATAGTTGTTGAGGTTCTTGAGGTTCCGTCATGAAACGAATAAACACTTACTTAGGCCGATGTTTCGGTATATTTACCATCTTCAGGACTATAAAGAACATTAAAACCAGAGTAGTATAGACATAACAGCATCGTTCATACATGAATCATTGACATGGCACATTATAAATATAGATGATATTCTGACGTACCATTGGAAGGGTGTAAATACACTTCTGCTGACTACATTAGAATCTAAAACGGCACTTTCTACAATGAAAATAGTAAATTTCTGTAAGATATTAAGTACAAGGGTAAATACACTAGAGATATTTTGTTATCAAAGTTGTTATCTGGAAATCAAGTTCACAAACATAAGGTACAGAAAAATGAATACAGGTAACTTCACGTGGTAACCAAGTGTAGTAACGTAAGAGATAGAAAAGGAACACATAATCTCCATTGACTAGACTTACAACATAATTTAGCATAATATAACTATATATAGGTACATAACAGATTAACATATTGAAATAAAAACATAAAATTACTATATGTATACATTACACTAAATTTATATACATTAGGTAAAATTGATATGTCAATGATTCATGTAAGAACGATGCTGCTATGCCTATACCACTCTGGTTTCAATGTTCTTTATAGCCCTGAAGATGGTACATAAATATACCGAAACGCCTAAAGAAGTGTTCATTCGTTTTATGACTGAACCTCAACAACTATTCGTTGAAACCTCGATAACTATAGTACTGCAACCAAACGTTTCAAGGTAGCTTCAATCCATCTATGATACGAAATTGGCGATATAACGAGTCAAATCCTGCTCTACCCCGATATACGATTGGTAGAGACGAATGGCCCCCTCGAGAGTGTGGAAACAGCTAATGAAGCACCTCACATTATTTTTATGGATGGAAGCTACCTCGGGTACGCTCACTCATCCGAATGTCAAAACTTCCAACCAACCCGGGAAATAAATGGCGATATCGAGAGGATTTTCATTAATTGGGAATTAGTAACTTATACCATCTAACTCATTTGGATGAGAGAAAAACTCGGATGGGATTATAACCTCAGATTTAATGATAACCTTTCAGCCTTTTCAACGTAGTTCCAAAAGAAATTGCTTCAGAAAAAACCGTGAAGTTTCGAATCTCAATTTAATTCATAGGAACGAATGGAAACGTGATGGCTTCAAATTTATGTCGTTGAAACTTGGACAGACTTGACCAAATAACCAATAAAGCATGTTAAACAGACAAGGAAGCCATGTGCCACATCTACTTCCCAGACTTTCTTGTATCCAAAGATGTATCACCATAACGAAGGACATGAAAATAAATCCATGGACCTATCCGGGTGGTGGCATATCAATGTAAAAAGTTGGCCAAGTAGGTGTCGCACATAAATTCTTCAAAACCCAGTCCACCATCACATAGAAGACGATGGTGAGCATGTACTCTCTGACCTACCTGCTACCATGATGTCACAGATAATTTTGATCAAACCGTGTGGAAACTGAAGGTTGGATGTATTGCAAGTTTAATTTTTAATTTATAATACTAATTATCCAACAACTGGGAAAAATCAGATCAGGTCGGTAACTGTTGAGCTGATGATGTTCCAGAAACGATATAATATTGCTTCCGAGACAACCAAGGTAGCGGAAGCTTTGTTTTCACTTTTGAAGGTTGAAAAAAAGTTCTCCAAAATCGAAATTTCCACTCGCACATTACGTTTCAGACCTTTCTGAACAATTTTGGTTCCGTGTCTGTCTGTCTGTCATAAAATCCTTGCCTTTGACACATCTTCTACAATTATCATCCATTTAAGATGACATTTTCAGGGATTGTACGGGTTGGCGTGTAGACAGTCTTCTATGAAAATCATCACCCCTGGACAAATAGCAGCCGCTGCGCATGCACAAACGTGAATTCCTTGTAACAGCCATCACTTCCACAATTTCTATCTGATTTCGATGGAATTTACAGGGATTACGCGGATCAGGTTGTAGATAGTCTCCAATGAAAATCAAGGCCTTAAAATTGACAGTAGCCTCTGCGCATGCGCAAACGTAAAATCCTTGTAACAGCCATACCACTTACATTAATTTCTCATCCGAATTTGATGAAATTTTCTAGGATTGTTTAGATTGGCGTGTAGATGATCCCCTATGAGGGTAGTGAAAGGTACTTAGGGATTGATGTTTCGAGATTGATCTATAAAATCGGGTTATGGAAACGAGGAAGCTATGTGCCACACCCCTTTTTTAGTGGTTATTGGAGCAACCTGATCATAAAGCAACTAACTTAAATATAATAATCATAGTTTAACCTACCTACGCAGTCCTTTTACAGCTGAGACGCCCTGAGAAAGTGTTTCAATTCTTCCTAGTTTGACCTCTATGACTCGGCCAAAGTGTTCCCTCAGGTCGAGAGATCAATGCCAATAGATCCCCCGACAAGTATCTACCGTGAACTTTCCTTACCATTCTCGTGGCATAACGTATGACCTCCCCTCCACCTTATCTCCGCTCTGCACTGGCCAGAGTCATCTATTTTATGAGGTCGCGAAGGACCCTTTCCTCCGTCCCTACATTCCGGTCTTTCGTTGCTCTCAGGGCAGAAGTAACGTAAAATACAACCCATTTCAAACCTTCATCCCCACCAACCAGGTTTCTTCTCACGAAACTGATGTAACTCTGCACGGAGGGATTTATAAAAGTTGTGGACTCAAGTGATAGGTAGGTATGGCCTCACAAAAAAGAAGGAAATGACAAACTGTAAGATACTCTCCTTGGTTCTTCATCATGTGTACTCCATGACTATTTATTTTGATAAGGAAGAGGAAACCTTTGTACGTACAAACAGCTCTCGCAGCGTTTTATGCGTAACTAGCGGTAATAAACCTCAGTTACTAATCATATTTCAATATTTCGGTTCAATCATTCAATTTTATGGGACTAGAATTAACTTGATCAATTACAACCAGATGGAATACAACAAACAATAATAGGATAGCGTTTAATAACAATGTGATGTGCTAAGGCTGTGGAAGAACGTAGACAACTTTGTGGGCATGTTAATTTTCCCCCTATAATCATCTGATTGATTTGATCAACCGACAATAGCTTATAATAATATAAAATTATCATCTTTGACATTATTTTTATTTTTAGGATTGAGGTGACGCGTGACTGTTGGGCCCACCAATTTTGAATTTTTAAAAAGTTCATGTGTGACGACTTGGGACCACCATCTTATTCTCTTTTTGATGGCCTTCCACCTCCAGAAAACGGCAGCATTCAAAATTGATTGCTTTGACAATATTTTGGAGTTCAAAATTCACGTACGGCGTACGGCGGACGCACGGAAAATTTTTTTATTCGATTTTTGGATTCTACGTACCTTGAAACGTAAAACATCAAATTTTGAGGAGGGGTTAAAATGTTTGTTTTTTCTTGCTCGATTCCAAAGGCTTATTATTGAAAATAATAAACCAAAACAGAGTTAGGCTCACGTGGGTGTAAAATTAAATTTTGAGGATTTATGAATAATATTTGAAGGGTTGCTTTCCGAAACCACTCAAATGTTCTCCATTCCAGGATGAAGGTTTACGTTTCAACTCAAAATCAACGGAGAATCTTAAATTAAGATAGAAAGCAAAGGATCGAATTCACTTGAAACGAAAAAGAATTAAAAAACAAGTGGGTGTGGCACATAGCTTCCTCGTATCCATAACCCGATTGTATAGATGATTCGATGCGTAGTAGTTAATCTCAAAACACCAATCTCTAATTAACTAATTAACTTAATTTATAATTTTTTTTAAATTAATAATTAACCACTACCCTCATAGGGGACCATCTACACGCTAATCTGGACAATCCTAGAAAATTTCATCAAATTCGGATAAAAAATTAAGCGAGTAGATGTATGTGATTGGATCAAAAAAATACTTAGCCTCGGCTGGGATTCGAACCCGCGACCCCTGGGGGACAGTTGAAGTTACGGCTGCTACAAGTAATTCAGTTTTGCGCATGCGCAGTTGCTTCTATCAGTCCGGGGATGATGATTTTTATAGGGGACTATCTACAACCTAATCCACATGATTCCTGAAAATTTCATCGAAATCGAGTGGAAAATGTGGAAGTTATGGCCGTTACAAGGAAATTCACGTTTGCGCATGCGCAGTGGCTACTATCAGTCCGAAGGTGTTGATTTTCATAGGAGACCATTTAAATACTAGTCTGTAACATCCCTGAAAATTTCATTGAAATCGGATGGAAAATGTAGAAGTTATGGCCGTTACAAGGAATTCACGTTTGCGCATGCGCAGTCGCTTCTATTAGTCCGGGGATGATGATTTTCATAGGGGACCGTCTACACACCAACCCGCACAATCCCTGAAAATTTCATAGAAATCGGACAATAACTTCGTATAGTTATGCGCGTTACAAGGAATTCATGACAGACACACAGACACACAGACAGACAGACAGACAGACAGACAGACAGACAGACAGACAGACAGACAGACAGACACGGAACCAAAATTGTTCAGAAAGGTCTAAAACGCAAAACGCGAGTGGAAATTTTGATTTTGGAGAACTTTTTTTTTTCGTCCTTGAAAAGTGAAAACAAAGCTTCCGCTACCTTGGTAGACTCGGAAGCAATAACAAAAAAAATCATCATATAATCATTTAAACATGTGACCAAAGTCGTTATTTAAAATTCAGTTCATTTTTTTGTTATTTTTTAATTCTTTTTCGTATATTATGTTAATATTATGTTAATATTTCGTATATTATGTTAATTCTTTTTCGTATATTCGCATATTATGGTGGAAACCATTCCTCATATCTTATTGCTTCCGAGTCTACCGAGGTAGCGGAAGCTTTGTTTTCACTTTTCAAGGATGAAAAAAAAAAGTTCTCCAAAATCAAAATTTTCACTCGCGTTTTGCGTTTTAGACCTTTCTGAACAATTTTGGTTCCGTGTCTGTGTGTCTGTCATGAATTCCTTGTAACGCGCATAACTATACGAAGTTATTGTCCGATTTCGATGAAATTTTCAGGGATTGTGCGGGTTGGTGTGTAGACGGTCCCCTATGAAAATCATCATCCCCGGACTGATAGAAGCGACTGCGCATGCGCAAACGTGAATTCCTTGTAACGGCCATAACTTCTACATTTTTCATCCGATTTCAATGAAAATTTCAGAGATGTTACAGATTAGTATTTAGATGGTCCCCTATGAAAATCATCATCCCCGGACTGATAGAAGCGACTGCGCATGTGCAAACGTGAATTTCCTTGTAACGGCCATAACTTCTATATTTTCCATTCGATTTCAATGAAATTTTCAGGGATTATGCGGATTAGATTGTAAATGGTCCCCTATGAAAATCATCACCCCCGGACTGATAGTAGCCGATGCGCATGCGCGAACGTAAAATCCGTGTAACAGCCGTGCGTACGTCAGAATCTCAAATTCTACACCGTCCACTGTCTGGCGCCCGTAGCGGATCAAACTATTATTCAAGGGGTCGCGGGTACGATTCCCAGCCGTAGGCTAGAAATTTTTTGATTTTTTGAGAGTGACTCACTCACATTTTTCATCCGAATTTGATGAAATTTTCTAGGATTATCCAGAGTAGCGTGTAGATGGTCCCCTATGAGGGTAGTGAAAGGTACTTAGTGATTGGTGTTTTGAGATTAACTACTATGCATCGGATCATCTATATAATTGGGTTATGGATACGAGGAAGCTATGTGCCACACCCACTTGGCAGACGTTTTTTTCATTGGTTTTCAATATCAGAGTTTTTTAAAAGGTAATTGCGTGAATCGAAATACCGAATGGAACATTCTATAGGACATTCTGCATAAAAAATAATATCACAGAAAAAATGAGAATTAAAATTGATTAAGAACGACGAAATGATATTAGTAAGAATTCCAGCTAAAATCAATTTGAAGAAGATATTATTTGAAGCATCAGGAATTTGTTATGAAATATTGCGCAACGTTGAAGGAAAGAATATCCTGGAGAAAGGTTAATCAGACGTGGCGGTGAGAAACGGAATCGGATACAGGGGACTCAATTAGGGAGAGGTAATAACTCCCAACTGTTGGGGAGATCCAAAGGGACGATGACAATAGAGGCTCTCCCCACCACCAGCAACGCTCCTTCAGACGTAATCCTGAACTAACCAGCAACTACCACCAGCCCAACCCTTCTGAAGCCCAAACACATTATTTCTCAACCGATCTTTCAATTGTTCCCTCAGTGATCGTCTCCTTATTGTCCGTTACTCGAGACTCCGCCCTCTTCAACCCTTTAGGAAGCCGTCCTGGCTCCACTTCTCAGACGATTTATGGCCGATTCGAAGGTAGAGGTGGTTTTCTCGTATGACGGTCTTTGAGAGCTTTTTTCCCTCGTTTGAAAGGCCGAATCGTGTGCGGTTGATCGGAGACGGAGGGACGATTTGATCCATCTGGTATGTGATGGCCAACCACCCACATGTCTATAATCCTACTCAGCTAGTGCTTTACTTTTACCCTCAGTCCCAAGGTTCTATATCCGTTTCAATATTTTCAGAACGATCACACCAGAAACCCCAACCTCGTGTAAGATAATACGATTATCATAATACGATTACCTATAAAGTAGAATATTCGACCATAAACCAGGACAAAATCAAGAACACCGCTTACCGAAGAATGATAAATTCTTGTGAACTGCAAAACATTACAGTGCAGAACTTGGAGAAGATCGATTGTGTACTTGGAAATGAGTGCATAGTCAGATGCGAAAATGCGATTTTTTCTGATCTCTCATTAACCCTAGAACTGTACACTTAGGAGCAGGTGCGTCGTTGATACAATACGTAAAAATGACGGCTTGGTACCTTCGAAGAAAAACGCTGCAAATCATTGCTCAAAGGTTTATTATTTTCTGTTTAGATCACCCTTCTGTATAGATCACTGGTTCTCCATCAATAGCAACTACCACCATCTGTATTCTCCCTTGACCTTCCCTCTCAAATTTCAGCTTCCTGCGTTCAATAGGATTGAAAATGACTTCGGAGCTCACTCAGCTGATCAGTGATCTGAAGAGTGAAGAAGATCTCCTCGAATGCTGGAGACGCCTGGAAGAGCACTTCCATTCAATAGGATTGAAAATGGCTCCGGAGCTCACTCAGCTGATCAGTGATCTGAAGAGTGAAGAAGCCTTTGAGCAATGATTTGCAGCGTTTTTTACCCACCAACATTTTTTTTACCTACCAACTTTTTTTTACCTATCAGCTAGGTACTACCTACCACACCATACTGGCATCACACCTTCACAATCAAGTTTATTAGAAAGAACTAAACGCTTCACACTCGATTGGAAAAATAGAAAGCTTCATATGGAAATTTGATTACTGGTTACGCAGAAGGCAAAACTGTATACAAATCGAAGAAATGAACAGCGATCGCATTTTAGTCCGATAAAATTTGAATGGAGATTAGACCTCTTTTGCGATTCACACTCATGATTCTGTTTTATCGAAGGAAAACCTTCAAGTACTCGTAGGGACCGAACGGTTTGTCCTACAGAGCTCCGGGTGGTCTCAAAATTTTTAAAAAATTCAATACTATTTAAAATTGGTGAAAAAACGATACCTTTGTTTCGAGAGTTTTCGAGCTAGGGCACTCTTGAAAATTTCAACCCTTAATTTTCACCCTTTAGAAGTGACCTACATCAACCAAAAGCTTCTCGGCACAACTAGACCCCAAATGGAGCCCATATACCAAATTTGAACCAAATCGGTCCAGTGTTGCTAAGAAAAGTGCAGCGTACGGCGTACGGCGGACGGACGGAAATTTTTTTATTCGATTTTCGTATTCTACATACCTTGAAACGTAAAACATCAAATTTTGAGGGGGGGTTAAAAATGTTTTTTTTTCTTGCTCAATTCCAAAGGTTTATTATTGAAAATAATAAAACAAAAGAAAAATTGAAAATCCACTTCACACAAACAAAAGAAGCCTCTAGTAAGGTAGCTGGACGTCATTCATTCCCTTAACCCTAGAATGGTACAATTTGAAGGAAGTGCGTTGCTAGTACACTACGTGAAAATGATGTTCACATTTATTAGTACGTATTAGTTTACATTTATTAGTACACTACGTACTTAAATAAGGCGCTTAGACTTCTAAGAACTGCTGAGGGCAGTCTGCTTGACCAAATAGGTGAGGCGGAGCATAGGAAAGTTCCCAACCACACGTAATATTTAAGTAGTGTACCCTTCCAGGGTTAATGACTTTTAAATCTATGGAACGCCCTGGCTACCCGGTCAGACAGACAGACACACGGGCACACAGACAGACACGGAACCACAATTGTTCAGGGAGGTCTGAAACGTAAAACGCGAGTGGAAATCTCAATTTTGGAGACGCCGTACGCGGCACTTTTCTTAGCAGCACTGAACCGATTTGGTTCAAATTTGGTATATGGGCTCCAGTTGGGGTCTAGTTGTGCCGCAGAGCTTTTGGTTGATGTAGGTCACTTCTAAGGGGTGAAAATTAAGGGTTGACATTTTCAAGAGTGCCCTAGCTCGAAAACTCTCGGAACAAAGGTATCGCTTTTTCACCAATTTTAAATAGTATTGAATTATTAAACATTTTTGGGACCACCCGGAGCTCTGTAGGACAAACCGTTCGGTCCCTACAAGTACTTAAGAGTTTTCCTCCGATAAAACAGAATAATGAGTGTGAATCGCAAAAGAGGTCTAATCTCCGTTCAAATTTTATCTGACTAAAATGCGATCGCTGTTCATTTCTTCGATTTGTAAAATATACATATCATATAATATATATATATTATATATCGATGGCATCACATGATAACCTCGTATCTCACCCACCTGTAATCCAATTTTTAGCGATTTGAAACCATGGTTATCAGTGACGCTCAGCCCTCTTGATCAAAACCGAGGTTATCATTTAGGGCACTAGAGAGCAGAAAATGCAATTCCCGCTAAAAATTGAATTACAGGTGGGTGAGATACGAGGTTTTCATTCAGAGAATCCGAAAAAAACCATTTTGGCCAAAAATTGAGATACGAGGTTATCATATGATGCCATCGATATATACTATATTATAGTTTTGCCTTCTGCGTAACCAGTAATCAAATTTCCATGTGAAGCTTTCTATTTTTCGACTCGAGTGTGAAGCGTTTAGTTCTTTCTAATAAACTTGATTGTGAAGGTGTGAAGGCAGTAAGGTGTGGTAGGTAGTACCTACCAATGGTTGGTAGGTGAAAAAAAAAATTTGGTAGATAAAAAAAATGTTGGTAGGTGAAAAGCGCTGCAAATCATTGCCCAAAGGTTTATTATTTTCTGGATTGATCACCCTTCTGTATAGATCACTGGTTCTCCATCAATAGCACCTACCACCATCTGTATTCTCCCTTGACCTTCCCTCTCAAATTTCAGCTTCCTGCGTTCAATAGGATTGAAAATGGCTTCGGAGCTCACTCAGCTGATCAGTACTCTTCCAGACGTCTCCAGCATTCGAAAAGATCTTCTTCACTCTTCAGATCACTGATCAGCTGAGTGAGCTCCCGAGCCATTACCAATCCTATTGAACGCAGGAAGCTGGAATTTGAGAGGGAAGGTCAAGGGAGAGTACAGATGGTGGTAAGTGCTATTGATGGAAAACCAGTGATCTATACAGAAGGGTGATCTATAAAGAAAATAATAAACCTCTGGGCAATGATTTGCAGCGTTTTTTACATCCTATAAGGAAGGGGGAGATGAAGCTTGAAGCCATCTAGTACAATTTGTGATGACTTTGTGAGGTTCTTGTCATCAATGGGATTCAATTTGTTAGTAGTGTTGAATGAAATATTCATTCCATCGCGAGTACCCAATCTGTTCAAATTTCTCATTTATATTTGGCTACCGCGAGGAGTTACAGCTGCAGACCACATTTTGAGTCGTAAATAACGACTGAATCTGACCAATCAAATTGTTATAGTCGGCTGTATAAACAACGAAAGTTATGAATGGATATATTATTTCAATCTTGATTCCCATGACCAGTTATGAAATTAGTGATCGAAAGTACTTGTGATCTGCCTTTATATGATGTGGTAATTGGTGAGTGTTTTCCTTGATCCAAACCGTAGGAATGGTGAAGTTCCAATAGTGCTACGCTCCCAAAGCATGAAAACCAGGGGTCGACCGAATCGATAACTGTCTCTAATTAAGTCTCACCGTTTCCTATTGGTGCTCTTTCGCGTGAGTTTGATTAACTTGGTGGTAGACTAAGACCTCACAATGGCTCTAATTATATTGTCAACGAGTCGCTTTATAGTGCTAAGCGAATCGAAGCGCAAGCAACCGCCTTGGGCTTCAAATATAACGGTTAGTCAATCCACTCCTATCGGATGCTGTTTCATTTGACGCAGAACATCGTTTCACCATGGTGTGTTGGTTAAGTCCCTCCTACGTTAGCGTTTATCTTAGTGATTATTGGGCCTTAATAACACGAATGTAGGTGAATCTCTTTATAGTCAGTACATGGAAGGTTGGTCACATTTCCCCTTCCTCCTAAGTATGTGATAACGATAACCAAGACCTCAGTAATAAAGAATATGAGTCACTCTCTTCCCTAATCAACATTTGGAATACTTATTACTACTGAGCGGGTTGGCGTGTAGATGGTCCCTGATGGAAATAGTTTCCTCTCATTGATATTAGCCCCTGCGGATGCGCAAACGTCATAACTTCAAAATTTTCAACCCGAATTTGGTGAATTCTTCTGAGACAGTGCAGATTGGCACGTAGATGGTCTCCTATGAGGGCAGTGCTTGATAAATAATAAGAGATTGTCTACTAAGCAACGGATCACCTGTACAATCGGGTTATAGATACGACGAAACTATGTGCCTCACTCATTCGATAAACTTTTTGATTCCTCACTATTCAAGATGTGGTATGTTCGTGTTTTCAGTAGGTCAAACGAATTTGAGTCTTGTAAAATTAAGATTTTCATTCTGATTTTGCGTTTCAGAGCTGTTTGAGCAAATTTGGTTCCGCCTGGCTGTGTGTGGTCAATCTTGATCCCGGGCATAATGACGTGGATTCTTGGTACGATTGATGTAATTATCAGGGTTGATGTTAGTTGATGTAAATGTCAGGTAACGTGGGTTATCCTCGAAACGGCCCCTCATGGATTTCATCAATTAAGGACGGAACGGTAAAAGATTCTGGATGAAGAAAAAAACCGAGAGAGCGTAATTAACGTTTATTTTGCACAAATCATCTTTCATTAAAACATTTTGGGTAGCAATGCAGAGATGTGACGTAAAAGCTTGAATTTATTGTTAAACGTCGAAGGGCACACAAATCCGATAGAGCATGTTTGGGATATGCTGAAAAGAAGAATTCGACCCATAGATCCACGACCAGACAATCTTCAGCAGCTGGAAACAACAGCGAAAGAGGAGTGGGACAATATCCCACTGGAGGATATCCAAAACTTGATTAGAGGAGTAATCATCCAAGCTAGAGGAAGTATTCTAAGTATTAAAAAGCAAAACTGGCATAGTTCGATTTTTTTCTCCACATTTACAATTTTTATAACTCTCTCAAAAGAAGTACATTTTTTTAAATTTCATGAAAACATATTTTTTCCCCAAGAAAACGTGTCTTTTTTGGTTAGTTTTTTTCTTTCTGTGTTTGCAAACAGTATGTGCAAATGAATAAAAACTTGAGAAGGGGAAATAGATAAACAAGTAAATAGATGGTGGTGCTCAAATTTCGAGTGTATTATCAACCTGCAGTGACCTATTCTGCTGCTGTTTGACTCTGCAAAACTGAGAATGTCATATCGGGAGAGCAGAAGTCCGATTAGGTCTAACAATACTTAGTATATGATCATTCCGTTTCCAATAGAGAGGTAGGAATTAGTTATTGGGACTAATTTTGATTCGCCATTCACCATTAAATGGTGACAAATTTTGTCGAGAAGATCCACAGACCCTTGTAGTTTTGAAGTTTCGAAGCTAGCATTGGAGATAGCAAAAACTAGATCGTCTGCACACATATAAATGAAGGAAAAAGAAGCAGGCAAGAAAGGGTCGTGGAAGAAGAATAGATCTACAAATAAAGGCCATTACACTGCCTTGAGGTTTTACGGGCTCGGTTTTTTATTTGATAGACGAGAACACGTTTTGGGAATCTACTTGGAAGGGAAGTACGATCTATCAAATAGCTTCTGAGCAGCTCATATAAGTTTTTGGGGGTATGGTGATTGAGTTTGGCCTGGAGGCTTTCGCGCCAGAACCGATCAAATGCTTGTTCAGCGCCAAAGAAGGTGATTCGGGAGTATTCCTTATTATTGTATGAGTTAAAAGATTAGTCGTTAAATGTTGGAGACGAAAGTTTCTCTCCGAATCCAAACTGCTAATCAGGGATGAAAAATTATTACTAACTACATTTTTTATAAGTGGAAGAATAAAACGCTCACTCATGTATGAGAGAACTAAGTGGTCCATAAGAAGTATGTCATGTTCAAGTTTTCTCGGTTTGGGAATCATAATGGCGGTCACGTGCTTCCAGGCTTGTGGAAAGTATCCGAGCTGGGCTGTTACTGTGTACAGGCTGTGTAGGAGGCTTTTTTTTAATAGGAGGCTAGTGCATTAATAGGAGGCTTTTGACTATCAGATATGGGTTACTAGGGGTGGCAGCATTTATACAACATAGGTCTGAGCTCCACTTGGATAGCATAAAGTGATTTTGTTGTTGTGATCGTCGTCTGGTACTTTTATTTCTTCTCCTTACGGGTTTGATTCTTGTGCTTATCTGCCATTCATTCCATTTATTTTATGGTTAAGTTTCCGGATTGATATAAAAAATATTTTTCGATCGGGGAAGTTCCCCACAGAAGTGAGACGAGATTATTCTTCAAAACGATCACACAATCTCACACTCGCCAAAACATATTTTTGAAGTTCACAGTCCACTTTCAAAACTTTTGGTAGTTGACTGCCGTAATACAGTAATAAATCACTCTAAAGTCCCAACGACTATGGAAAGATTCCAAAACACTTCCACAGTTGAAGGAAACTCCCGTTTCCTTCGTCGAAAAAGAAGTTCCAAGTCTCATCTTTGCCATCTTTTGAAGATAGAGACAAGTCGAAGATTCACCTTTGTCTGCCTTTTAGCCAGTATTTCTTGTCATAATCCCGGAAATCCGCGGAAGCCGTAAGTCTCGGCTAGGCAGTACCTACCACTTTGTTTTCGGTATGTCTCAATAACTTATTGCGCCAACTCCGGACTTTATTATCGACCCCCCTCCTCCATGTCCCGGTCGCTCTCTTTATGAGCCCCCGAAGTTTTTACAGTTGATTTACATGGTCAAGTTTAAATAGCTTTTGCTCGCTTTCGTCTACAATGGGAAAAATACATTTATCACGGCATAAAAGGCCATCATTTTCATTGGGAGTGGCGAACGGTTCAACAGAGGTCGCCAGCTCTAATAAAAATACGTCCCCCACCACTCTCATACAGCCACCGAAATCATTGCCCAGAGTAGTTGAGACTGTAATTTTGTGGATGAATTATGGTTCAAATAATTACGTTTGTCCTCAATAGCGAGGATAAAAGTTCAAAATAGTTTATGAGCACTGCAGCAGGGATTTTTTTTCGACAGTTTTGTTTATTTAACTTAGCTCTTACAGGAAGAAGAAAAAAGTTGAAGAAAAAATAATGAATTTTTCAACTTAAGATAAAATAAGAATGAAAAAATGGGAAAACCTATGGAGGGATCGTTGCTTGCCGAAATTTATGGAAAGCCTCCTTTTAACACAGAATGTGTTTTTGCGATGACCTACCAAAAAAAAATCGTCACGAAAAAGCGACAGAAAAAACCGTTACGCGCCTTTTATAATGATTTTCACGTGCAACCAAGCCGTTGGTAAGGAAATAGAACTCCCGCAGTGTTCATTGCACAGAAATTGTTCACCATTCGTTGGAAAGCTCTCAATTTATATAGTATTTTTCTTGTAGTTACATATTTATTTATGTAACATTTATAGGGTTTTAGACCAAATTAAATGTCTAACAATTATTTATTTTATTATTGCCAAAGACTCCACATTTATTATTGTTGTTTTTTATTTAACGGATGGCTAGCATCGCAAAAACACATTCTGTGTTCCTATGATTTCATACAGAGTATGGAAAAAGAAATAAACCGGGGGGTGCAGGGGGGCGGAGCCCCCCGCCGAGGCGCAAAGCGCCGAGTTCATTAAAAGGTCCCCATGAGAGGGGGCAGAACCTCGATGAACATGTTTTGTGGGTTGTGGGCTAACAATTACCTACTATTCTTCGGATGGATTTCCGTTTTTCTTTGGAACTACTGACTTTAGCGTGAAGTTTTAGTTACTCTGACTAAATTTTTATTACTCTATCCTACCGAACATAATGATTTATAAAATTATAGTCGGATAGATTTAAAGATCAGCTGAGGATATAAATTGTTCTGTCAGGAAAAATCAAATATTTTGTTCCCCTTCTGACATCGGTTTAGTGCTTAAAATCGTTTGAAAGGAACAACCCGGTTCAAGCCGGATAATTCTTTTTAATTTGATCGACGGAAATTCGAAAGAAGATTAGACTTAGGTATTTTCGTCAGTGAAGAGTCTTTCACGATAGTGTTTCTGACGCATTTTAGGTTTAACCCATAAGTTCTCATAGAGAGCAAACGGATTGTACAACAGAGCTCTGAGTGGTTTCATTAAATTCTGAAAATGCCGTTATATATTGGTGGATAAACAATTCCTTTCATGGAGAGTTTTCGAGGTGGACATCTACAACCCCTATTTTCTCAACATACGTATTAAATTTAATCAAAATCGGCCCATGGTAACTGAGGAATGTACGCCGTACAAACACAACATTTTTATTCGAGTTTCGCATTTTACGTACCTTGAAACGGGAATCGTCCACTTTTGAGGGTGAGTTACAATTTCGTTTTTGTTGCTCAATTGAAAAGGTTTTTGAATATAAGGAACCAAAATATTGGTTAGTAAAGAAAAAGCGGCTCGAAGGTGTGCTTAACCAGGGAACCAGAAAGTTCACCTGGGAGAGGAGAGCAGTACACTTTTGAGGGGGAGTAACAATTTCGTTTCTGTGGCTCAGTTGAAAAGGTTAGTTTTTGAATACATTGAACCAAAATATTGGTCAGTAAAGAAAAATCGGCTCGAAGGTGTTCTTAACCAGGGAACCAGAAAGTTCATTTGGGAGAGGAGAGCAGTACACTTTTGAGGGGGAGTTACAATTTCGTTTCTGTGGCTCAGTTGAAAAGGTTGATTTTTGAATACATTGAACCAAAATATTGGTCAGTAAAGAAAAATCTGCTCGAAGGTGTTCTTAACCAGGGAACCAGAAAGTTCACCTGGGAGAGGAGAGCAGTACAATCCACGTGGACTAACCACGTCCTTGTGGATATACATCTTCAATCACTGGAACTGAGTAGGGAATCGTTTAGTCGGAAGCAATCGAATGCCATAGAAATGGAGCTTACTATGCAATATAACACAGGAATTTATGGTTAATCCGTTTTAAGTGACCAATATGAAACTAATGGTGAGAACTCTAAATTATGGAAGCTTGCTCCATAGCCTACAAAACTAAGACTTTATATACGAGGAACTATGGCAGGTACGGAAAAACCCCATACCCGGGAAAATCAGTCAATAACAAAATATATCATTATTGGGTGATAGGAATTTGTAATTACAAATAATCTATTTGAAAAACGCAGCAAATTATTACACAAAAATGTATTATTTTACTGTATAGGCCACTCGCCTGTAAAGACCACAGAGGTAGTGACATTGCCACTACCTACCAATCATATTTTCGCTTGACATTTGAGTTTACATGGAAGAAATAAAAGCTTCACACTCGATTCGAAGAAATAGGGAGTTGTGTTCATCAGGAAATTTGAATACTGGTTGCTAAGCAAACACTAAAACTGAGCACAAGTCGGAGAAACGAAAAACGATCACAATTTGGTCAGCGGAGATTGGGCCTCTCTTGCTACACACAGTCGTCTCTCTGATTTATCGTAAGTTCAACCCTCAAGTTCCCATTCGATTCTAAAAATTCAATACTATTTCAAATTGATGAAAAAGCAATACTTTCATTTCGAAAGTTTTTGAGCTGAGGCGTTTTAAAAATGTCAGCCTTTATTTTTCAACCCTTAGAATTGACTGACATCAATCAAATCTTTGGGGCTCAACTAGACCCCACATGGAACCCATATACCAAATTTCATCAAAGTCGGTCCTTAGTAACTAAAGAAAGTGCCACTTACGGCGGACGGACGGCAAAATTTTTGATCAATTTTTGGATTCTACGTATCTTGAAACGTAAACCAAGAAAGTTTCAGAAGGTTATTATTTTTATTTATTTTTTTTGTTTATTTTTGCTTCCGAGTCTACCAAGGTAGCGAAAGCTTTGTTTTCACTTTTCAAGGACGAAAAAAAAAGTTCTCCAAAATCAAAATTTTCACTCGCGTTTTGCGTTTTAGACCTTTCTGAACAATTTTGGTTCCGTGTCTGTGTGTCTGTCTGTCTGTGTGTCTGTCTATGTGTCTGTGTGTCTGTCTGTCATGAATTCCTTGTAACGCGCATAACTATACGAAGTTATTGTCCGATTTCAATGAATTTTCAGGGATTGTGCGGGTTGGTGTGTAGACGGTCCCCTATGATAATCATCATCCTCGGACTGATAGAAGCGACTGCGCATGCGCGAACGTGAATTCCTTGTAACGGCCATAACTTCTACAATTTTCATCCGATTTCAATGAAATTTTCAGGGATGTTACAGATTAGTATTCAGATAGTCCCCTATGAAAATCATCACCTTCGGACTGATAGTAGCCACTGCGCATGCGCATACGTAAGATCCTTGTAACAGCCATAAAATTTACATTTTTCATCCGAATTTGATGAAATTTTCTAGGATTGTCCAAATTAGCATGTAGATGGTCCACTATGAGGGTAGAGTACTTAGAGATTGGTGCTTTGAGATTAACTACTATGCATCGGATCATCTTTATAATCGGGTTATGGATACGAGGAAGCTATGTGCCACACCCACTTGGCAGACGTTTTATTTTTTTGGTCGATTCCAATTTTTCAATTCCAAAGAATTTCAATAATAAACCAAAAGAAAAAAAAATCGAGAAAAATTCGCAAATCCGCAAACTTTTTACTGATAAACGTCGGATAAATTGACAGAGGACCAGCCACAAAGGCTTCACTAACCCCGAATCAGTGGAACAGAAACAGAAGTAGGGAACACATATTTTCTAGGGTTTCCCCCGTAATATGTAGGCTTGGGCAGTTTGTATTTGACGTTACTGACTGCAAGAAGGCGATTCCCCTCGCTCGAAGGCCTGAAAACAGTCTTCAGTCTGTTGCAGGGATGAAGCGGAGTTACTTCGGCAGCATCTCCACTTTCAATTTTTACAACCAGACAAACACATTCCGTCTGCTTTTTTTTTGCGGGCAACACAGCCACCACCATGTCCCCTTCATTTATTGGTCCTACTTCTTCTTCAGCACAACTTATTTCTCCTACGGTCCCTCCAGGTAGTGATATTGCTCCATCTTCATTTGGCAATTCCTTTTCCCTTCCTGATACTGCCTCATGTACACTGTATTAGAATCATACTGTTATTTTGAAATTCTGATAGGTACCTGATAGTGTTGAAAAGGTCATAGGTAGGGGTCTAACAACAAAAAGATCAAGTTACCTATACGTAGAAATGTAAAAAAAAGTTATAATATGTCAACTTAAGGAACCAAAATATGTCAACATTGGGATCCCGATGTCAACTTAAGGTTCCAGTACGCTGATTTGAAAAATGCAATAGTCTCAATATACTACGAAATTATTTAAACCCAAATATCACCTTGGCAACCTGATCAACATTTTCACCTAATGTTGACACAGATGTCAACATTAGGACACACGCCCATTTCATGAAACCCTAATGATGACACCACAACTTAACCATCTATTTCAACGAAATTCAGGGGTTTAATGCTAACAAATTCTTCCTTACACTATTATTAGGGCAGGCAATATGATATATAACTGATTACTCATAATATTTGACTTGAAAAGTCTAATTTTGTTGACTTACCTCACTAACCTGCGGGATAGCGATGGCGTCGCTGGGTTGACTGATCCAGCTGTCACCGGCTTCAATATTAGCCAGACGTTCGATATGGGTAATAATAACTAGTGGAGCCGGCCTACCTCAAATTTCACATCCTTATCAACAGAATGACGCCAATTCCGAGTACCTACAGTGTCCCAATACCTTATTTTTACGTTTTGAAATTGAAGTGTCAACATCAGGATAAGTGTCAACATTTGGTGGTTTTACCCTAAGTATGCACCATGACGTATGACCAGAACAAGGAAATTCTGAGCACTGAGCCCACATAGCGCACTACAAAATTTACTTGTGACTTCGACAATTCGATGAAGAATTTCAATGTTTATATTTATATTGGTTCATGAACTATCAACATTATCATACTACCTTCTGTGGATGTAGTTTCATCGAAACCCCATCAACCACCTCTCTCTTCAGAGACACCCACCTCAAACAGCACTGTGGATCGAGCCGTGAATTCGATTCTAATGAGGCCCTCGCTTCATTTAACATAATGGCCGTGAATCATATATAATTTTACCACTGGCCGATTCCAATTGTAAAAGGCGTCTGACCGTATAATATCAACCGTACCAGAGAACCCCGTTTCACGGTACCCCCTTCACCGACCCTTTTACTGGAGTAATGACAATATGCTACCCGCTTGCCAACCCGTCTGAGGATTTATGCCGCCCACTAATTCTGAATGTGGGACCCGCTCCTGACCTGGCCTATACACCCACCAAGAGTGTTTATTGCTCTCTAAAATGCTTCTATTTCAAACGGTAGCGTTTAGACCGGAGCTTCATTTAATATCACGTGAGATACTACCGCTAAGAATTTCTGGATACCGCTCGTATTGTAACGCTTCTGTCTCTTCCGGCCAATGCGACACCGGAGTTTGGTTTCATATGACACTCCGGTCGCTCGTTGGAACCACAGAATATCAGTTCTCTCCGATAACCGCAAAGCTGACTGCTAGGAACAGTTATATACGTAAATAAACAATTGGGAATTTCAATTGCACATCGGTTAGCCAATTGATTTCCACCTTTCTCATCAATAAATTCCTTTCTCCACACTGTTATGGACGCTTCACTTACCTACCTCAATCACATTGGTATGAAGATTAGCATTATTGTGGCCAATGCATGTATGTGCTTGTAAATGTCAATTTGCTTGTAAGTACTTATAAGAAATTAAAAGGGAATTTGAAATGTTTACAAAGGTTTGGTATCAAGCCATGTCGTGTCAGGTTTATTATTTTCAATCATGAATCTTTGGAATTGAGCAGAAGAAAATTATTATAACATTCCTCAAAATTGTATAGTTTACGTTTCAAGATGAGTATCCAAAATCCGAGGAATCCCAAAATCGAAATAAAAAACGCTGCTACGTATTACACGAAGGTGTATTTTTTTCTGTGTAGATCACTCGCCTGCAAAGAAAAATCACTACCTACCGATCATATTTTGGTTTATTATTATCAATGATGAACCTTTGGAATCGTCCAAGAAGAAAAAAAGGCTTAACCCCCCCCCCCCCCTCAAGATTTGTTGGTTTCCTTTTCACTAACCTGTCCGCCGTGCCGTGGACCGATTCTGATGAAATTTGGTAGGTATACGGGCTTCATTTGGGGTCTAGTTGTGCCGCGAAGCTTTTGGATGATGTCAGTCACATCTAAGGTTTGAAAAATAAGAGCTGAAATTGTGAAAACGCCCTAGCTCAAAATCGGTCCAGTGTTGCTAAGAAAAGTGCCGCGTACGGCGGACGGACGGAAATTTTTTTGTTCGATTTTCAGATTCTCCGTACCTTGAAACGTAAACCAACAAATTTCGAGGGGGGGTTGACATTTTTTCTTTCTTGGTAGATTCCAAAGGTTCGTTATTGAAAATAATAAACCAAAATGAAGAAGAATCTCATTGAAGAATACAGTAATGTGCGCGTAGTAAGCCAGTTAGCAGGAATAGGAATAAAATCCCGATAATTGGGTCGACCTAGGATCGCCCGGAGGTGTGAAATTGCGAAATTGCTTCCTTTCCCACCTTCTAATACCACTCCTTCAAAGGTCACTCAGATCAGATGACTCGCAGTTGATACCTGTTCTAATCAGCCGCCTCGGGGGGTCAACGAACGGAGGAAGGGCTAGTAGAGAAAGCTGTGAAAAATTTGATCAAAGAAATCCAGCCATCGGTGGCCTTAAAATTCGAAAGTCGGCTTCCTACACTGTTGACAAGGATGCCTCGAAACTTCCGCTATCCAAACTTTTTCCATAATCAGACGACAAACCGTATCATAACTTTTTATTCGATATTCGGGTTTTACGTACTTACCTTCCTTGAAACGTAAAACATTTAATTTTGAGGGGGGGCAAAAACTTTTTTTTTCTAGCTCGATTCCAAAGTCCTATTATTGAAAATAATAAACCAAAAGTACTTCGAATATTCGCTTATTAACTTATACTTATAGCATTGTACTCACCTGCGAATAATTGGTACGCTAACAAGACTCGCTTATAAGTAACGTTCCTTCAGTTTCGGACCTCCTGCTTCATAGTTTGTGTTTGACGGGATTTCAGGCCAGACGGACTCGCGATGCCTCTATTGAGGTCAGAAGCTTTGAGCAGAAATTCGTGTCTTCCCTCAAAACAGCGGTCATTCGAGGTGGGTGTCCCGCGAACGCGATAGCGGAAACGACCGAAGGTATTCAGCAAGAGAGGCTTAATATTGCGGGGAAGACGGCCCGAAGGCACACAAATATACGTGCCGCTGTCCCGATGTAATAAGGAAGACGATGCCCCGCTCGGCACAATATCTCAACCCGTGGGATTGGCTACGTGAGTGTCCCCAACGAAGGGTGTTCCAACTGTTCCAGAGGAGTCTTGGACGGTATACCCATCTGGGGAACAGCCGGACTCGCCCCTGAGGCTGGTCTTCCATTTTGGTATTAAATCTTTGGGGAAACACTGTTCGGTGAGCAGAATGATGTTGCCAAAGGTATAATTATTGTGCGTAAACAGTTTGAACTGGGTGGGTAATAATTAGGGCTCGGCATTTTGCATATTTGCATAGTTTTTTGCGAAATGCCCAAGCTGTAAGGAGCCCAAATATGCCATATGCAAGCCATTTTGTCGCTCCAAATTTAAATTTATCGTGCATATATTCGCAGTTTTTGGTATAAGTGCATATAATGGGCATTTCTTGAAAAAAGCCATATTTTCCAGTTTTGTCAGCTATGTCGCCCACATGTCGTCAATCCCATCGCGAATAACGAAATTAGAGTCCGAAGGGAAGGAGTTGACAGGAACTGTGAAGCTCGTGGAGGATTTTCAGAAGGAGGGGTTATCATGGCCCGGAAAAACAGGTGAAACCGTTCGAGAAAAATTAGAGTGTGTACTCAGACGAAATCCTGGCTGGAAAACTGTCGTTGTGTTGGCGAAAGTGTTGGAAGGCGACTCACCCAACACCAGCAATTGGTCAGTTTTCCTCAAGAAGTGGCGTCTTTCAAATATCTACCAATTGTCTCAGCAGATATGGAGCGGTCATTCTCCCGTTTGAAACTATTATTGCTCGATTTGAGAAAATCTTTTACAACTGAAAATTTGAGAAAGCACTTGGTAGTACAAGCTAACATATTCTAACAATTAAATGTTTTGTCTAAAAACTGAGTAAAACTATTGTAAAAACGCTGCAAATCATTGCTCAAAGGTTTATTATTTTCTGTATAGATCACCCTTCTGTATAGATCACTGGTTCTCCATCAATAGCACCTACCACCATCTGTATTCTCCCTTGACCTTCCCTCTCAAATTTCAGCTTCCTGCGTTCAATAGGATTGACAATGGCTTTGGAGCTCACTCAGCTGATCAGTGATCTGAAGAGTGAAGATCTCCTCGAATGCTGGAGACGCCTGGAAGAGCACTTCCATTCAATAGGAGTAAAAATGGTTTTGGAGCTCACTCAGCTGATCACTGATCTGAAGAGTGAAGAAGATCTTCTCGAATGCTGGAGACGCCTGGAAGAGCACTTCCATTCAATTGGAGTAAAAATGGTTTTTGGAGCTCACTCAGCTGATCACTGATCTGAAGAGTGAAGAAGATCTTCTCGAATGCTGGAGACGCCTGGAAGAGCACTTCCATTCAATAGGAGTAAAAATGGCTTTGGAGCTCACTCAGCTGATCAGTGATCTGAAGAGTGAAGAAGATCTCCTCGAATGCTGGAGACGCCTGGAAGAGCACTTCCATTCAATAGGATTGAAAATGGCTTCGGAGCTCACTCAGCTGATCAGTGATCTGATCAGTGAGCAATGATTTGCAGCGTTTTTTACCCACCAACATTTTTTTTACCCACCAACTTTTTGACATTTTCATGTCTTTCATATGGCACATAAAAAAAAAATCGTCACGAAATTTGATGCAACGATATTTGTTGCAACGATATTTGTTGCAACGATATTTGTCCCAAGTCGCCACAATGATGATTATGACCATCAGAAGTGAAGTTGTTAGGTACTTTACAGGTAGGTACTTTACAGTTTGGCATGAAAATGTTTCAATGTGTTGCAGACTCGTATGCAAGCGTTTTTAGATTCCCGATTCGTTTATAACAGATGAGTTTATTTATCAAAGTTTCATTAAGATGTAAGTTTTTTTTACCTACCAGCTAGGAACTACCTACCACACCATACTGGCTTCACACCTTCACAATCAAGTTTATTAGAAAGAACTAAACGCTTCATACTCGATTGGAAAAATAGAAAGCTTCATAAGGAAATTTGATTACTGGTTACGCAGAAGGCAAAACTGTATACAAATCGAAGAAATGAACAGCGATCGCATTTTAGTCCGATAAAATTTGAATGGAGATTAGACCTCTTTTGCGATTCACACTCATTCTGTTTTATCGAAGGAAAACCTTCAAGTACTCGTAGGGACCGAACGGTTTGTCCTAAAGAGCTCCGGGTGGTCTCAAAAATGTTTCAAAATTTAATACTATTTTAAATTGGTGAAAAAACGATACCTTTATTTCGAGAGTTTTCGAGCTAGGGCACTCTTGAAAATTTCAACCCTTAATTTTCACCCCTTAGAAGTGACCTACATCAACCAAAAGCTTCGCGGCACAACTAGACCCCAAATGGAGCCCATATACCAAATTTGAACCAAATCGGTCCAGTGTTGCTAAGAAAAGTGCTGCGTACGGCGTACGGCGTACGGCGGACGGACGGAAATTTTTTTATTCGATTTTCGTATTCTACGTAGGTACCTTGAAACGTAAAACACCAAATTTTGAGGGGAGGTTAAACATTTTTTTTTCTTGCTCGATTCCACAGGCTTATTAATGAAAATAATAAACCAAAATTGTATAAAATGATTTTGTATAAAAATGTACATACAGAAAATTGAATAAATACAAGTAACTGTGTACTGAAAAGACTTTGTTTCCAACTTATAATTCAATTGTTCAACTATCTTGCGCATATTTTGAAGGCATATTTTCGGATTTTTCGCGCATATGTACAAATGCATATATTGGGCATCTACGTGCATATTTTGAGGTTTTATTTCGCATACATTGCCGAGCTCCAGTAATAATTAACCTTATACATGGCAAATGTAACTCCATGACAATTTCTCCCTGAAGTATACTTTAGGCCCTCCAAAAACATGTTAAACTTAAAAAGCTTTAAAAATGTTGAAATTTAAACAGATTTTCAACACCTGTGGTTTCGTAAGTAGTACCTATATATTTTACACAATCAAGTCACCGATGAATGAGAATTTCTATTAAATAAAATGTATTTCGTTCAATTCCAATCAGAATAAAATTAAAACAAAAAAGTAAATGGGAAAAAAGAATCCATAAAATAAAAATAACAGAAGAACCGCTAGTAATAATAATAATTTTCAAACTAGATTTAGTAATTAAACCTTCTCATTTGCCTGATTATATAATGATGAGTACTGATTAGATAATGTAGTAAACGAGAATGTACACCAATACAACTACGCAGTCATAATCACTGAAATAACGAGTTTATTATTTAATATTTTGGAAGTTTTCCTATGGGAATTTGTTTCAATGTTTCCCTTAACGTGTACCTTTGGCACCCTGAAAACATGATAAAAGTGAAAAAGTACCTACAATGTTAAAATTTGAACAAAAACGATGCAAATTATTACACAGTGGTTTATTATTTTTCATTTTTGTGTATAGATCACTCGTCTGCAATGCCACAAACCATCCAACATGAAGAAAAACATCGATCGCATTTCGGTCAGCTGTAATTTGAACGGAGATTAGGCCTCTTTTGCGATTCACACCCGTATTTCTGATTTATCGTACGTCCAAACTTTTAATTCTCGTAGTGAGCGAACGGTTTGTCCTACAGAGCTCCGGGTGGTCTAAAAAAATTTTAAAAATTCTATAGAATCTTAAATTGAAGGAAAAACAATACCTTTATATCAAATTTTTTTGAGTTAGAGCGTTTTCAACATTTCAAAATTGATTTTGGAACTCTTAGAAGTGACCTTCATAAACCAAAATCTTCGGGGCACAATTAGACCCCAAATGGAGCCTAAATAAAAAATGTCATCAAAATCGGTCAATGCTAAGTGGCAAAAGTGCCGCGTACGGCGTAGGGCGGACGGAGGACGGACGGCCAAATTTGTTATTCGATTTTTGGATTCTACGTGCCTTGAAACGTAAACCCTCAAATTTTGAGGAAGTGTTAAAAAAAAAAAAAAAAAAATGTCTTGGTCGATTCCAAATTACTGCTGGAAATTACTCTGCAAATTACTACACAACGGTATATTATATGTCTGTATAGATCACTAGCCTGCAACAAACACGGCTTTTCCGAATCCTACCTACTTACCATATTTTTTCTCAAGGTTCACAAGTTAATTTTGACAGAAAATACCTACCAGCAAAACATTGAGAGTTGTTGGGGCCCTTTTATTCATAACGAAAATTGGTTCTTAGTTGCCATCGAAGCACAACTCTCAACTCCCAACTGTGTGACTCAATTCGAAAAAACGATCCGGTAAAAACTTACCCTTTTAATTCTAAATAAAGAATTTGATAGGTTGAAATTTGAACAGAGATTGGGCCTCTTTTGCGATTCATACTCAAGTTTTTGACTTACTGAAAGTCAACTCTTAAGACTTCAAAGAAAGCAAACGGTTTGACCAACAGACACTGCGTGGTCTCATTCGATTCTACGGAGAGTTTTCGAGCAAGGACGTTTTGAAAGTACAACCTCAGTTCTTCACCTTTTGGAAGTGAATGACTTCAACCAAAGAGCTGATATACCAAATTTCATCAAAATCTATCCTTGGTAACTGAGGAAAGTGCCGCGTAGGTACGCCGGACGGACGGCAACATTTTTATTCGATTTTCGGATTCTGCATACCTTGAAACGTAAACCAACATGTTTTGAGGGGGTTACAATTTTTTAACCTTGAAAAGGTTTTAGCGATGGGACCCCCCGCTGAAAAACGACAGGAAAAATCGACAGTAAAAAGCGACAGGAAAAAGCGACAGGAAAGTAGCGCTATGATTTATCATATGCTTGACGACAAATATGCTTGACAAATTGATGTTATTATGAATAAGGAGGTATCTTAAATATTACAGTAGAAGAAAGATAAAGAGGGGGAGGGAGCAAAAACCGTTTCAAGGTATGTCACATTTTAGCCATTAGGCTCTAAGCGGAAATCATCCGGGGGTGCAGGGGGCGAAGCCCCCGCCGAGGCGCGCAGCGCCGAGTTTACATCGAATTTTTTCTTGGTCGATTCCGAAAGCTCATTATTGAAAATACTTGATAAACCAATATTTAAATAAGAGATTTTCTTAACCCTAGAATGGAAAGGTCAGCTTGAGGGCTTACAAAGGAGAGATGGAGTAATTTTTACTCCCACTTACAAATAATCCATTTTGTTTTCTTTTTTTTTTTTTTTTTAAGTGATAAATTCTGAAAAAATAGCATCGAACAACAATGTAAATAACTAGTTTTGCATTTATTTGACCTACCCGTAAATCTTAATACATCTGAACAGGAAGGCACATAACATGATATTGCAATAACCCCCACGTGGTAGGTAGTTATTTTATCTACTATTTGTCGAACTAGATTCCTACAGTTACTGTATTTACTTTTACTTACTCTTCGCTAAAAATAGGTAGAAACTTCAGTCTTACAACAAAATATCAAAATTCAAAATATCACGCCATGACTTAGTAACTATGAGAAGCTAGGTAAAAACAAAGGTACTAGAGAGGAACAAGATGAAGAACATTAATTCCCAACATACCAAACTGATAACAGTTTGATCAAGATTTGAATTTATGATTACCACTGTATATATTGTATTGGCTGCTAGAAACCAATGGGTTTCTAGCAGCCTATGCAGAATGTGGATGTGTATCGTTTCTCTGACGAGGTGATAAATCTTTTTCTTTCAAGTAGACAGCTCAGTGATTTTCCTCATTTTCATTGTGTTTCTATTGATTATATTTCTGAATGTTGACATGTTGAATTTTAGGACCCTAAATGGGATTAAAGAGTAATATTTACTACACTAGACCTACGTTTTCGGAAAGATGGAGTTATTTTTACTCCCTGACTTTTAGAAGAAACGAAAGTCGTTCATGAACACTGCATTTGCAACACTATCTAGACATCCTTACTAAGGCACATTCACTCAACACATTGAGGAGTAAGGTTTACTATCTAGGGTTACCCATAGCTTTGTAGATTTGGGACTACAATCAATACTGAAGAGACTGAACATTCTGATTTCATCAATAATGATACGAAGAAATTCATTGATGGGTTTCATAATAAAAAATATTACGAACTACTTTAACTTCGGCTGATTTTTTTCTCCTTCAGGATGACGATGAAAAGTATTTTCAACGAACCGTTTGGATAAAATCATCACAAGCCAATATTTCGTTTTCATTCGACAAATTCTTGTTTGTAAGCCAAAACTGAGTGATCAGATAAGTGTACAATTGTTTCAGTCCGTTCGCTGTACTTGTAACTCAACTTCTTAGTGAGATTGATTGACTGATAATTGAAAAAAATTCTACTTTCTTATCTTTCATTTTTCAGCCATTTTGATGTTCATCTGTGAACCATCAGTACTTGAATATTTTAATAATAGTTGGGTGAAGTCGCTGAGGATGGGTCTACCGAAATTCTTCGTGTTGACTCGTTGGTGCGGGTTGTACCCATTTTGCAATGACGGAAGATTCAGTATCAAGTGGACCTTGTATTCAAGTGCAGTAATTTCCATTTCAACAGTATTCATGTATTTTGTACAATATTGGTTCAGACAAGAGTACGGAAACGCATACTTTTGGATTGAAATGTCACTTTTGGACTTACGAGGTTGCATATTGATGTTCACCCTCATCGAACATCTCTGGATAATCATAAGTTGTAAGGATCAGTTCAATCGGATCAACAAATTCATGTTACAGTCAAGACACTCGGGCTCTTGTGAGATGAAGATTCTCCTGTGTTTTTATTTGTGTCGTTACACTGTTAACGTGGCAGCTGCATGGGTGGAATTCGATTTCGATTTAGCAGTTATATCTGCAATGGCACTCTACCAAGCATTTGCCCATTTGTGTTACTTCATCGTTGTTCAGTTTGTAACAGTCTTGAAAATTTGTATGAACGAATTCAGGTCCATCGAAGATTGTGAAGATGTAACTCGACATTCAGCACTAATCTCAATAAGTCGTTGTGTCAATTTGGCGTACGGCTGGCAGATGACGACCCTTATTGGTTATTGTTTCCTCACCACAATTGAGAATGTATTTGACATCATTGACACTATCACATTGGAGATGCAGACCGGCTCCACATCATCCTCGTCTACTACTAGTCTAGGAAGGATTTTGCACTCAACGTCACTTTTGCTCTCCGGATTTCTACATGTATATTTGATCGGGAAAAGATGTAGTTCAGTAACAGTAGCGGTAAGTAAAAAAATATGCTTTCGTTGTATGCACGAATTTTATTAAAGAGATTTTGGAGTTGCAACGTACAATGTAAAGCTATAGGTAGATGTAATCCAGTTGTTTCATCTTATTAAAATTTTCATATTGGATGGTTGGTGATTTTGTAGACGAGTGATCTATATAGAAATCCTCCCGCCCACTGCTCCTCCCGATCGGTGGCTACAGCTTTCGTACAAGTACGCAACCACGAGAGACATTTTATGTAAGCGAAAATCATCAGAAATTTCCGCGTAACGCTCCCCGCGTGACGATTTTTCATTTATGTGCCATAGTAAAGACATAAAATGTCAAAAAAAAACAGCTTTTATTATTTGTAATTTATGTTATTGTTTTGAATAATAAACTTTTGGAATCAAGCGAAAAATGTCAGCGAAGTGGGTGTGGCACATAGCTTCCTCGTATCGATAACCCGATTGTATAGATGATCCAATGCACAGTAGTTGATCTCAAAACATTGATCTTTATGTACCTAGCACTACCCTCATAGGAAACTCAAGACATCAACCGGCACAATCCCAGAATACTGTTGTAAAATGTAGCAGTTACAAGGATTTTACGTATGCGCATGCGCGGTGGCTACTATTAGTCTGGCGGCAACGATTTCCATAGGAGACCATCTAAACGCCAACCCGCAAAATTCCCCCACGCTCTCAAACTAATATTTCCAGCGACTTATTAGGTTTTTTAAAGGACCAAACATTATTTCACGATTCCGATTTGTACCTAGTGTCTCTGAAATGGTGTTTGTGATATACCCGCACTGATCAATTTACTGATGTATTCAACTACAACGCAATGTCTGCTGTTGTTTTCACAGGCAGATGAATTCAATCAAAGACTATTCAACAAAATGAAGAATAATGAGCGTTTATGCCAGAACGTAAGTTATGATTGCTCGTAATAATAATGAAATAATTAGGTACTTATGTCATAATTACCATAACGTTATGTCATAATTACTCGTTATAATGAGAAAATAATGCTGTTCAGTTGATATGTAATGGTAAAGAATTCTATTCATACAAAAAATGAAATAAATTGTGTTCCCTCCAAAATAAAAATTTCTCGTTGCTTTCATTAGCGTCAGTTTGAAGAGATGAGAATGTATTTTCGCTCGTCTGAAAACTTAGGAAAATTCAGTTATGCCATGACGGTTCTTAAGCAACAATTTTGCGTTTCAAAGCTTTTTGAACCTCTTGAGTACTATTTCTTTATGGCACAGGTGTCTGTATGGTGTCTGAGCCAAACCAAATCAGTTTTTCAGCCAAGACCATACAAAAAATAGAGAAGGTACGGTTTGAATGGAAGCTATATGAAAGGTGTATTATCAAGACAGTCCTCAATAAGTTTCATCGCTGATAGACAAATGGTAGCGTGAGCGCAGGCGTAAACGTGAATACCTTTCAGCTAAAATTTCTTATTTTCCCAACGTCCGAAATGGCTCAAGTTTTGAGACGATTCCTTCCAAATTTCATTTAATTTTAATCAATAGGAACGAAAGAAACGTCGAATTCGTTGCACCAGGGAAACTCTCCACAAATAACTGAACATGAAACTGGTTGATGGAACATTTTTAGGCCTTACTTTTATCAGTCTCAAGATGGTTCCATACAAATTTCACATCACCAGCGTTCAAGTGAGCAGATATACGAAATAGTCTAACTTGTTTCAATTTTCAGAGAAAGCTGTTCACTTACGTGACATTGAAGCCTGCTCCTGAATTCACTGCGAACGGGTTTTTCAAACTTGGATACCCAATAGTTGCATCAGTAAGAGTCTTAAGATGTTTCAGAGGAATACTTGTAAAATAATTGAACCTAGTATTCACTCATGTTGAATTGAATATTTTACTTATATTATCCGTCGTTTTGTTGCAGCTAATATCCAGTGTGATCACTTACGTCATCATAATCATTCAATTCCGCGACTTGAACAATAAAAAACCTCCAGAGTTAGCTATTGCAACAATCCAATCCTAGACTAGGAAGATGGTATCATAAACTAGCCGCTGGGACGTTGGAATGGATCAAAATGTTGTGACAGACTTGCACGAGTTTGATTTTGTGTTGAAAGTAATGGAAAACCTGACATTCTTCTAGTTCCGAATCACTTTTTGGTGCGAATAGTGTGCAGATGAACAGGGAGACGAATCATACGAATATATTTTGTCATTAACCCCTAATGCCTTAACAATAATAAAAATGTTATTCATAAGAACACAAACTTGCTTCGCATGCTCGCTCAATATCGAACGACCTGTATGTTTATGTTTAAATTACTGAAGCACTGACTCTAAACTGAATTGCAATCAAACCTAGTGGAACAAGCTTTGTTGTGAATGACTTTTTGGTGTTAATAAGTGTGCAAATGTAATAAAGGGAGACAAATCGTACAAACACATTGTATTCGAAACACGATGCAAGAGCTCTTAACATAGGCGTGTTGTATTCTCATCAATTTCACAATAATTGCTCATTTAACGAAATTTATTGTCTGTAATTCGTTTCTAAAAATTAAACTCTATTTTCAACTAATGAAAAAAAGGCATGGAACATTAATTATTTAGGTAGAGTAATCAACTATCCTAATTTTCAAAACGGTTGAGCCAACAGGGCTCTGGGTGGTGTCATTCGACTTTAAAAATTCATGAACATTTAAAAATTAACATTAAAACATTAAACATTACTATTAGAAAATTAAAAAACAACACCTATAGATCGAAACCTAGGGCGGTTTTTAGAATGTTCTTTCCCAGTTTTTACCCCTTAGGACCCTTTTTTTACAGTTTTTACCTCCCTTAAAATTTGATGTTTTACGTTTCGAGGTGAATACGTAGAATCGGAAAATCGAATAAAACATTTCCGTCCGTCCTTCCGCCGTACGCCGTCCGTGGCACTTTTCTAAGCAACCATGGCCCGTTCGTTCAAATTTGGTATAATATACCAAATATACAGTTACTGACATCAACCCAAAGCTTATGGGTTGCTTATGGGTTATCAACCCATATTATGGGCTCCATTTGGGGTCTAGTTGTGCCGCTAAGCTTTGGGTTGATGTAAGTAACTTCTAAGGGATGAAAATTATGGGTTGAAATTTCGAAAACGGCCTAGCTCAAAAAATTTCGATATAAAGGTATTGTTTCTCCATAAATGTGAAATTGTATTGAATTTTTAGAATCAAATGAGACCACACAGAGCTCTGTAGGACAAACCATTCGCTCCTACGTAAGGGTTTTCCTTCGATAAAACAGAATCATGAGTGTGAATCGCAAAAGTGGTCAGATCTTTGAAATTTTAGCTAACCAAAAATGCGATCGCTGTTCGTTTCTAGGGATGGGCGATAGTAGATAGTTGCTATCGATAGATTTTCGCTTCTTTGTATTTGAAAATCTCAGCGTTAGGAGAACTGTGATAATACTGAGACGATTGGTGCAGCCTCAACTCCGGGAATTTCATGTAGATGAACTCCTCAATTCACTGGTATTCTCAAAGTTGAGGCTAGTGTCAGTATTTTATTACATGCTGTTTGATGTGGGTAACTTCTTTCGAGAAATTAGATATTAACCACTTGTGCAAAGACACGAAATTCGTGGTATCGACTTTACCTCTAACCTTCTCACTCTCCCTCTATCTCTCTTCAGGCAATATGTGGCTCAAGGGGAAATGCAAAACTGGAAATTATTTTCAAACATTTTAAACAAATTCGTTTTGTGTTTGAAATCTTTGTGTAATCTCGCGAATATACCGAATCCTGTAAGTAATAGATAATTCAATTCAATTACATTAAATTCTCCATCGGGCATGTAGGTACGGAATAGGGAGAGCCACTAACAAAAAACTATCGATAGTATCGATAGTTTTCAATCGATAATATCGACTTATCGATAGTGCTGAACTATCGACTATCGCCCATCCCTATTCGTTTCTTCGAGTTGTATTCAGTTTTGCTCCCTTAGCAACCAGTAATCAAACTTCCATATGAAGCTCCCTATTTCTTCGAATCGAGTGTGAAGCGTGTAGTTCTTTCTAATAAACTTGATTGTGAAGGTGTGAAGGCAGTATGGTGTTATAAGTAGTAGGTACCTATGGATAGTAGCTAAAAAAAAAAAAAAACAACGCTGCAAATCATTTCACAGAGGTTTATGGTTTTCCTTTATAGATCATTAGTACCTATGCAAAGATCACAGCTTTGTCATAGTCACTATTTATTAATTTTTATGTTTTGCCTTTTTTTTCAACTCCACTGAAAGACGCAGGGGGCACGCCTAAATGAAAAATAAAATAAAAACATTAAATGTTATTGGGGAGGGCGCCCAGGACTCACCAGACGCCGGCCCTGGGGATGAGTGATGATGAGGAAGGTGGTGGTGGGAAAGAGGGATGAAGAGAAGTGCCTCTAGAAAAGGACCACCAGTTCAAATATGAGCCGCGTAGCACACGGGTGGTATTACCACGGAGTATTTTGTGAGAATTTCATAAGTGGTCGTCTTTACGCTTGCGTTTGGACAGAAATCGATAGTGAAGAGGCTGAACGATTCGAAACAGTAAGTTCACGTCTCTTGGCATATAATCGATATTAATACGATTATTAAGATGATATAAAATAATGTCATTATGCTATGACATTTTATTGATGAAAATAATTTTCCATGAACAGTTTAGATGATTATCAGGTTGCTACGCCATAGAATTAGTGATCAAATAAATTCACACTTGTTTCATTAAGTACTCTTAGGTTAGAACGACCTAGCCGTTAGGAGGGTGATCGCTCATATACTTGGGAAACAACTCCCATCTATTTTGACGTTTGACAGGGATTAGTACCTGAATAACATAATAACATAATAGTTGGGTAAAGTCGCTGAGGATGGGTCTACCAAAATTCTTCGTGTTGAGTCGTTTGTGCGGGTTGTACCCATTTTGTGATGGAGGACGATTCAGTATCTCGTGGGCCTTGTATTCAAGTGCCGTTATTTCCATTTCTATTCTATCAATACTTTTCTCACATTTTTGGTTTCGAAGACAGTTTGAAAACCAATATTTTTGGTTGGAGATTTCAGTTTGGGACTTACAGAGTTTCGCCAGTGTTATCACCCTCATCCAACATCTCTGGTCAATCATAAGTTGTAAGGATCAATTTGATCGGATAAACAAATTCATGTTACAGTCAAGACACTCGGGCTCTTGCGAGATGAAGATTCTCCTGTGTGTCTATCTGTGTCTTTACACTATTAGTGTTGGATCATCATTGATTGAATTAAATTTCAACTTAGCAGCCATATCTATTTCAGCAATGTACCAAGCATTTGTCCATTTGTGTAACTTCATCGTAATTCAGTTTGTAATAGTCTTGAAAATTTGCACTAACGAGTTTAATTGCATCGAAGACTGTGAAGATTTAACTCAGCATACTGCTCTCATCTCTCTGAGTCGTTGCGCCAATATGGTGTATAGGTGGCAAATGGTCACCGTAATTTTTTGGATGTTTCTCATCTCTATTGGCAATTCTTTTGAAGTCATTGATATTATCATGATGATGCAGTCCAGCTCCACACCACCGTCGACTATGTTTTGTTTTGGAAGAATTTTGCACGCAACGGCATTTGTGGTCAACGGATTGCTACATATATTTTTGATTGGGAGAGGCTGCGATTTAGCAGAAGCGGCAGTAAGTAACTGTAACTATTTTTTGTACCGACATAAAACAATGTATCTTTACGATTTGGTGCAGCCAAAATACCAATTTTATAAATAATTTAAGTTTGAGACTTTTTTGAAAAATTGACGTTTCGTAACCGTCAATAAATTAAAGTATAACAAAAATATAATAATGTATGATACATAGAGGGACCCTTAATACTTCCCAATAGAATCACGGATTATCAATGCCCGTCTAGTTTCTGGCCGAATGAAGGGATCCTGACGCGCACCGTTGAATATAGAATCAACCTCTTTGCGGTCTTTATTGTTTATATAACAGAAGACGTTCAAGAAGGGACACATATGTTTGAAGATTTAGATTGTGGAGCGATTTCTGTCGTCCTGAAAGCGATGAACAAAGTTCTCGGTGGAAATGGAATCGCTTGGTACCCGGAAAAAATACTTACTTATCACAATGACCTGGAGAGCTTCGTTGAAAAGCCCACCGATTCGAGAAGAGGCCAAGCAAGACGCTGGTGGTGACGCCACCGGATACTCCTAAAGAGATTTCTAAGTCACGTAACGATGCACTCCATCGATGAGGCTCTAATTAACTGCTAATAAACTGCTCAATTAACATCTATCAAAGAATAATAATAATTGATAAATAAACGAATGTTAGTCGTATGTTCGCAACACCTGCAATACCACTAGGGTGACGGCACCAGTATCAGACACTACAAGCGGATATTCTCAGGTTTCTTTATACTGCGAGGTGTGATTTCATCAGATATTTATCGGAGGGGGGGGGGGGGGGGTAATTAGGTGCTCCAACTTCTCAATAACTCACCAATACTTGGAAATCGAAGAATTGTTTTTATTTTTAGGATTTAATATGATTTTTCCGAAACCATATTTTTGCATCAGTATCAGACACAGAGAAATTTGAATGGCGTCAGTATCAGACACCCTTCAGATCCAGAATCGGACCACGGAGAAGTATGACTGGTGTCAGTATTCAGGCCCAGAATCAGACACTTCAATCTGATTCCAAAAAAAACCACTTTTAATGAGTAAATTTTTATGAAAAAAAAATCATCACATAAATTCCAATGTTAGTGTAACTTGAATTATTTCTAGAAACAGTATTTTCTTTCAAACACCCTGACAAAAATATGTCTTAGCTATAATTTGCAAATAGGAATGGAATAATCGTAAGTTATAATAAATTACATCCCAAACCGTGAGGCCTTAGATAACGGGATAAAAGGCAATACTATCACACCTAAATAAATTCATGTGTACAGTCGCGATTTAGTAAAAAAAAAAAAATCATTGAATTGAGCCTAAACCGAGTACCAGTATCAGATAGCCCTGTCTAATACTCAGTTTTATGACTGGGGTGGCTAAATAAGTTGAAATCTTGAGTTTCAAGTCTTTAACATAAAAAATAAACGACAAAAACCAAAAAATGCTGATTTGTCGATATGACTGAAAATGGCCTCATTTGGAACCCAGTTTCAGACATCCTCGGAATTCGGTTATAATATTGTCATTCCGAACCAAATTCCGAAATCCATCAATACTTCAGGACACTACTATGAAAATGAAGCGAAAAAATTTAATGGGAACGGAAAAATCAGGCAAAAATAACGGGAGAAAGCTGGTCACCCCTTGGCCACACTGTTTGCTAACCTCGCCGTTGGGGAACTGATGTGGAAGTGCCCTTTGATAACCGTCTCCAAAACTGCAATAATCTTCTCTGAGCTCATAGTTTCACAACAGTCCACTAGAATGATCTGCTTGAACCCAATGACCCACGAAGAAAGCCTGAAAACCGTTAAGAACTCTTATTTTGTTGATGTGAAGTTGAAAGTGTCTGATACTGGACCAGTGTCTGAAACTGGTGTCTTCACCTGCTGCTAAATTGTACAATTCGAATCCAAACCAAATTACGCTGGATTAATAATGAAAATAAAGTGAAAACTGAATTTGTTATAGATATTTTGTCCAAGATTTGTAATATTAATAAAGTTTAGATTGTACTAACTCTACTACAAATGTGAATAAAATTAGTGGTTGTTCCCAATAGCAAATACCGATTGGAAGAAAGGAATGAAAATGGAAAAAAACCGTCGGTTTGAGGACGATTTCATTGAAAATACCACTGATTCGTGAGGAATGAAAGTTGATTGAAAATGTCAAAATATTGAACATTTCATAACAATTCGAAGCCTTTTCTTGAGGTCTTTCGAAATCAATATGAACAATAGTAGGATTATTACAATGCTTTCCATTATTGGGTTTTTTTACAAAAATATTTTGAAACGCCTCTTCTTCAGATATTCTCTCGAGGTTAACAGGGAAATTTTTCTAATGGATTAATCGGGTATAATATTATTGTTAGGTAATTTCTGTATTACCAAGTTGCTAGGCTACAAACTAAGTGATCAGATATTTGTACCTTTGAATAATTTGAACTGTTTTGTATTAAACAATAAAGTGCTTTTAATGACTAGGTTCGTTTATGATAGTTTCAGGGTCTATGTCATACTAATTGTAAATACTGAGACTATAATACATTAAGTTGGTTTGTAGAGAAAATTCTGCTGTCATTCCATCTTAACTCTCTCTTTAAAAAAATCAATTTGGGTTAGACAAATAACGTAAAGATTCCTCAAATTTAGTATCAAGTACGAATATAATCGGTGACCTCACCAAATGACATCCCCAGCGCCTTACTAAGTTATATGAAGGCACTAAACCGCCTTTCACGATTCCAGTTTTTAAACTGGGTGTCTCTGAATGTGTTATTCTCGAATGTGAAGTTTTCACACTGATCAACTTAGATACTGATGTACTTTACTACCATGCACTCACCACTGACTGCTATTGTTTTTACAGGCCAATGAATTCAATCAAAGGCTATTTAAAAAAATGAGGAATGATGAGAGTTTATGCCAAAACGTAAGTTATGATTACTTTGTACAAAGTACAAAATTTTACGTTTCGATTTCGAATTTATAGATACGTTTGAGAAAAAATAATGATATCACCAGCGTTCAAGTGAGCAGATATACGAAATGGACTAACTTATTTTGATTTTCAGAGAAAGCTGTTCACTTACGTGACATTGAAGCCCGCTCCTGAATTCACTGCAAACGGGTTTTTCAAACTAGGATACCCAATGATTGCATCAGTAAGAGTCTGAAGTTATCTTGGAAGAACGATTATAAATAATTGAAATCATTATTCACTCATGTTGAATTGAAAATGTATCTATATTATCCATCGTTTTGTTGCAGCTAATATCCAGTGTGATCACTTACGTAATTATAATCATTCAATTCCGTGACATTACCAACCAAAAACCTCCAGAGTTAGCTATTGCAACAATCCAATCCTAATTTAGGAAGATGGGATCATAAACCAGCAGCTGGGTCGTTGGAAAGAATCAAGATGTTGTGGCAGACTTGCACGAGTTTTTTTTTTTTTTGAGTTGAAAATAATGGAAATCCTAACATCATTCTGAATCACTTTTTGGTGTGAATAGTGTGCAAATTTATAAGGAGACATATCATAGTGTGTTACTAACCCCTGATACCTTAACAATAATAAAAATGTAAATAATAATAATAATGTATTCATGAAAACACAAACTTGCTTCGCTTGCTCCCCCAACACCGAACGACCTGGGTGTTTATGTTGAAATTAATTAAAGTATTGACTCTAAACTGAATTGTAATTAACCCCAGTGGCATTTGCAAAAAGTCTGTTGAGAATTGAGTTATTCCAGGTGAAGAGACCATGGTGAATACACAGGAAATGGAAATACTTCGAAGGCAGTTGTATTGACCGTAAATTGTGTCAGTCATGAAACCAAGTAAAAGATAAATTATAAATGAACATAAATGCGTCTCTGAGTTATGAGATCGAAGGATCAACAGAACATACAAACCAATTTACATGTTTTGAATTAAGTAATTGATTATAAGTTACTGAAATTGAAGCACCTGACATTTGAAACTCTCAAAGACAAGACTCTCAATGACTGAGCCGAACAAAATGACTTTTTTGTAGTACATTTGACGCAAGTATACCATTGGCCAATGTTACAATGGGTTTGCAACTAACATGATAGGGCTGTAGGGAATCTAAGCCGTAGGTGGAGAATAGTTCAAGGGAGGAGGAACAACACTCTTTGAGTCTCTTCCTGAGACTAGTTGGCAATAACACTTGAGTGGGGGATGTTGTCCATGTTTACTTAGGTGGAAATGGACACTGAAACCCGGAGAACAAATCGCAAGACAAGATACAAGGTTGGGACTGGCAACTTCTCACTGTCGTAAATTCTGTAGGCCTTCAATTTTTATTTAATTAAAAATAAAAAATCTCTTCCTCAAAATTTGATGGTTTACGTTTCAAGATACGAAGAATCAAGAAATCTAATGTGGCCGTCCGTCCACCGTACACGGCACTTTCCTTAGTTACCATGGACCTGTCTTGATGAAATTTGGTATACGGGCTCCATTTGGGGTCTAGTTGTGCCCCAAAGCTTCCGGTTGATGTCAGTTACATCTCAGAGGTGAAAATTAGGGGTTAAAAATTTCAATGGTACCCTAGCTTGAAAAATGTCGAAATAAAGGTATCATTTTTTCTCCAATTTTGAATAGTATTGGATTCGTAGAATTTTTAGAGATCGCCCGGAGCTCTGTAGGACAAACCGTTCGCTCCCCACTAGAACTTAAAGGTCGGACGGAAACAATAGTTTCAATCGCCAAAGAGGCCTAATCTCCGTTCCAATTTTGTCAGACCAAAATGCGATCGTTGTTTGTTTCTTCGAGTTGTACTCAGTTTTACCTCTTTGCAACCAGTAATCAAATTTCCCAATAATTAGGGCAACCTATACTCCCCGTTTCTTTGTGTAATGTATTCAAGTTATCGCTAAGTAGAGGTGTGTAGGTACAGCAGTACCGGGACTGTGGAACCGAGTATCAGGTTGGAACGGTTCCACGCAGTGACAAAAACTCGACCCTTACCGGTCCAGTTCCACAGACTGATAAGATATCTTGGAATGGCTCTGGACCGGGAAGAGAATCTTTTCCATCGGTCCAGTTCCATCCTCACCAATCAGAATGATCTGATCAATCATCTCATCAATCTGATCATTCTGATTGGTGAGGATGGAACTGGACTGGTAAGGATGGAACCGGACCGATAAGATATCATGAAGAATGGTTCAATGGCTCTGGACCGGGAAGAGATCATTCTGATTGGTGAGGATGGAACTCAACCAGTAACGATGGAACCGGACCGATAAGATATCATGGAGAATGGTTCAACGGCTCTGGACCGGGAAGCATGGATCTTGTTGTCAGTTGTGTTCCATGTTGTACCTGGAACTTCCCAGCGGAAAAGGATCTGATTAGTATGGAAGTTGTCTCCCGTATTTTGTGGCATGGATCTACAAAACTTCTGAGAATCATTGCACAGTGTTGCCACTTGAAAGGATTTTTGAGGGGAATAAATCTTGGGAGAAGAAGGAAAAATCCGAAATTGTGTGTTTTATTCATTAAAACGTATAGAACTATACTGAACTGACTAGACTCGAATGAAAATTGGAACTAGAAACAAACAACTGAGCTTTTACAAACGAAATTCACAACTCAACTTTATGGAATATCTGAATAAAGATGGAACTTGAACTCCATTTGGAAATGACTATCATGGATACTTAAAGTTGAAATGAAATGGATGCGTCGAATCTTCAACAGTGAGAAAATGGATTTTCGTGCTCTTCCATGGAAAAATCAGAGCAAACCTGCAACAACAATTCCGAGGTTTGACCTTTGATTAAACCAAAAAATAGTGGTTCGACTATTTTTCGGTTTGATCAAAGGTCAAACCTCGGAATTGTTGTTGTTGCAGGTTTGCACTGATTTTTCCATGGAAGAACACGAAAAATAGTGGTTCGTAACCACAATACAGGAACTCCAACTATCAGAAGCTACGTCTTCCTACAAGGGACTCTCCCCCCTCTCGTTATTGCCTATCACGGAATTCCTTGGCAACCTCAACAGAGCATCCATCCATCCATCCATAGTGGTTAGACTTTGATTCAACCAGAAAAATACCTAGTGATTATCATTCTGAATTAAATTCAAGAACAAATTTTGTTCTTAATTATTTTTATTCCCGAATTTAAAACTATGGCTTCTTTTCGCGAAAAGTTTTATAGTCGCCCAAAAAAAAGCGAAATGTGGGAGTTCTTTGAACAAATAGACGGAACATTCGCCAAGTGTTACATTTGTAAGAATCTTGTTAGTTACAAGTCATCTACGTCCAATTTGAAGAAACATAAGGTACGTAAACACTCAACCGTAAACCTAAACATTGTAAGAATAATTCACCCAGAAGATCCTGTTACAGTGGATCCTGTTATGGATAACCAGCAGGTTGAGTTTCCCCCCACTCCAGCTGGTTCATCAGACAAAGGTGAGCCTTCTCAAATTCAGACCCCTCAATGCAATACCATCACATCTAATAATTTGAAAAGAGCAGGAATGCAATCGAAAATAGAAGACTTTTCCATTAAAAAATTGACGCCAGCTGCCAAAAAAACATTGATGGAGCTTTACTCAACATGTTTACTCGGGATTACCAGCCCTTTTCTGTTGTGGAAGACAAAGGGTTTAAGAAATTTGTTAAAACCCTGAATCCTTCGTACACTCTACCTGCTCGCAAAAAAATATCGTCGACACTTATCCCATCACGATGTGAAGAAATAAAGTTGGAATTAAAAAAACTTTTATCACAAACTTAAAAAAGTGCCTGACCACAGATTGCTGGACTTCACGGCGCAATGACTCCTACATTGCAGTGACTGTACACTTTATCCATGAGGGGAAGTTCGTCAATGCCTTACTGGAGTGTAAGTGCATCACTGATGATCACACAAGTAGTAATTTGGCGACTACTATAAGCAATATAACTGACAAGTGGGGTGTCACGTCAAAAGTCTTGTTCGCTGTGTCTGACAATGCAGCAAATATCACAGGGGCGTTAAAAATTTCAAAACTTAAGTACATGGGCTGTGCTGCCCATAAGCTCAATTTGGTAGTTGAGAAGGGTCTGCTCGTACAGGAACCCGTCATTGGTAGAATTAAAAGAATTGTTACACATTTCAAAAGTTCCACAAAATCTTGGAATAAACTGGCAGAATGTCAAGCACGGGAAGGCATATCTCCTCCAAAGAAAGTAATCAATTCTGTCCCGACACGTTGGAATTCTGTGTTTTTCATGATTCGTCGGTTCCTTGAATTGGAGACTCCCTTGAAAATGGCAAGCGCCTTGATCGATATACAACTCCCAGTTTTAACCCCTGATGAATGACACTCTGTCCGATCGCTTTGTGTAATTTTAAAGCCCATTGAAGAGATGACACAAATGTTGTCTAAACAAAGCTATCCACCAGCTGCTAGTGTCATTGTCATGATAAATGGACTGTTGGAGTTGTTGGCCGATTTTAGGAAGAAAGATGAGCTATCTCAAGTTCATGCTGTTTTAGAAATTCTTCAGGCTGAAATTTTAAGGGAGGACAGATTCGGTGACATAGAGAGTAGTGGCACTCTATCTACTTGTACGTTTCTAGATCCTAGATACAAACTCGACGGGTTTTCAGACCCAAAAGCTGCTGCCAAGGCCCAAGTGTTGGTAAAAAATTTGATCATTGACAAGATGTCAATTCATCACGAAAATTACAATATAAGAACCCCGACTGAAAGCGAAGAAACTGACGAGGAGAAGATCTCAGTTTTCGCCTCCTTTGTAAAACGGAAGGAATCAAAATCTGGGCACAATAAAAGTGAGTATGAATTGTATCTTTAGTTTGCTTCCTCACACAGGGCCTTTTATGAATTATTGAACTTTCAAAAAAAAAGAAGTTATTGCAATAGCCTCAAAATTTTTAAATTGAAACATTTTCTAAAATTAGGTACCTAGGGGTTTTCGAAACTTTGCTCATTCACTCTTGCTGCACGAATGGAACTTTTTTGCTAACATCTACAAACAGCAGCATCTCCTAAAAATGTGATTTTACTAGATCAATTTCTCACGATCCAATAGCTAGATTTTGCAGGTGACTTCAATGCAAAGGCAGTGGAATGGGGGGAACCAGCTCCAGATAATAAAGGGCATAAAGTCATGGATATGGTGTCAAGACTTGGACTAGTAGTCATAAATGACGGAAATGTACCAACCTTTCGTAGAGCAGGATGTAGGGGAACCATACCTGATATCACTATGGCCTCAGAGAACCTCACAGCACAAATTACTGAGTGGAGAGTCTTGGAGGATTACTCTGCCAGCGACCATCAGTACATCCAGTTTGAGATAGGAGGGAATATACCCATACAACCGACAATCTCCCAGCACCAATGGAATGTTGAAAGATTGGACAGGGACATATTTGGTGCAATGATTCAGTTGGGCAAGGGAACCCTGGAGAAGATAAAACAGAGGGCAACTGAAGGGTCCCTTGCTGTCCTGTTGGTGACTGCAACCATGGATTTGCTGACCAAGGCTTGTGAGAGCTCTATGCCTAAGAAGAGATGTATGAATAACCGCCGCCCTGTCTACTGGTGGAACCAGAATATTGCTGAACTTAGGAGGACATGTTTACGGCTCAGAAGACTATCTCAAAGAACTAGAAGGGACTCCTTGGAGTTCCAACTGAGAAAAGACCAATACAGGATGGCAAGACGGACTCTGAAGATTGCCATAGCCAGGAGCAAAGCTAAAAAGTGGAGAGAGTTATGTGACGATGTAGACAACGATCCTTGGGGACTTGGATACAAGATTGTGCTAAAAAAGCTCAAGGGAGTGGATACATCCACGGAGATGTCAACAGCAGTAAAGGACAGAATTGTATCAGAACTCTTTCCTGATCATGAGATAGAGGAGAGACCACCGATTGCAATATCAGGTGATATATCTCTCTTCACTCTAGATGAATTGGCACAAGCGGTGAAGTCAATGCGCAATAAAAAAGCCCCAGGCCCAGATAGAATCCCTGTGGAAATATTGAAAGCAATAGCAGATACACATCCAGAAATTATGTTAGACATGTACAATACATGTCTCAAAGAAGGTATATTCCCAGAGCGATGGAAGTTAGCAAGACTCGTACTGATTGGGAAAGGCAAAGGAGATCCCAGTACAGCTTCAGCACACAGGCCTCTGTGCCTATTAGACACAGCAGGAAAGCTGTATGAGAAGTTGTTGAAAAGAAGGATGCTGACTGCCATTGCTGAAGCTGGAGGCCTGTCACCGAGGCAATTTGGATTTAGACCTGGCAGATCCACCATTGATGCTGTTAGCAGAGTGGTAGGAATAGCAAAGGAAACTCAGCTGGGGAACCACAAGACCAGGGACATGTGCATGGCGGTTACCCTCGATGTCAGAAATGCTTTCAATTCTGCCAGATGGAAAGACATCTTGGAGGCTTTGATGGTTCAGTTTCATGTTCCATCATACCTCTTACGAGTCCTGCAGAACTACCTAGCTGACCGTTGGCTGATTTATGATACAAAAGAGGGCATCAAAAAGAGAAGAATTACCTCGGGAGCGGCACAAGGTTCAGTCTTGGGAGCCGATCTGTGGAACATCAACTATGATGGGATTCTTCGGGTAGAGATGCCCGAAGGAATTACACTGATTGGCTACGCTGATGACTTGGTGGTGGTGATAAGAGCTCGAAGAACACCTCCAGTTTAAGCTGAATCAGGCAATGCGCAGAGTGATAGAGTGGATGGAAGCACACACACTGTCACTGGCGATCCAAAAAACGGAAATTGTACTGCTAACCACAGCGAGAATTGAGAGATCTATACCTATGAATGTGGATGGACAGGAAATCATCACCTCTCCAGCCATTCGCTACCTTGGTGTGATGCTGGACGGGAAACTAAGCTTCTGGAGGCACATCAGTGGAGCAGCAGATAAGGCTGCAGGTATTGTAAATAAGCTGAGCCGACTGATGGCAAATCTAGGGGGCCCATCACCCGCTAAGAGGAGACTCCTTATGCGAACTGCAGATTCAATTATGCTGTATGGAGCAGAAGTGTGGGCAGACTCCCTTAGGTACCAAAAGTACCGGGCACGTATGGAAGCTGTACAGAGGAGAGGAGCTCTGAGAATCAGTAGTGCATTTAGAACTGTCTCAGGTCCAGCATCACAAGTGATAGCGGGAACTATCCCAATATACCACCAGGCACTGGAGCGCAAAAGGATAAGAATGAGGAAGGCAGAGACAATTACCATAGTAAAGAGGGAAGAGCGGGAGGAGACCATCCGTAGGTGGCAAGCAGACCTTGTCTGTGAAACCCGTGGAAGGTGGACAGCCCTCATAATCGACGATCTAAAGTCTTGGTTGGAGAGAAAACACGGAGAGGTGAACTATTACCTGACTCAATTCCTCTCAGGGCATGGATACTTCCGCTCCTTCCTAGTAAAGATCGGGAAAGTCACTGACCCAGAGTGCAGATACTGTGGGATAGAGGAGGATGATGTCTGCCACACCTTCTTCACATGTCCTCAATGGGAGGGTATGAGGGGGTGTGCTGAGGAGGTCATTGGAACATTGCGTCCACAGACAATCATACATGAGATGATTAAGAACAAGTCGAGCTGGGACGCAATGGCAGTATTCGTCACATCAGTCCTCAAAGCAAAAAGCTGGATGGAAGATGGGAGGAAGAAGATGAGGAATACAATTGAAGGAGACCAGAAGTAGGAGCAGCCATTTGGCACAAAAAAAGGGCTCACCCTGAAGTAATACTGTACAAGTGGTCCCGGGGTGAGTCCTAAGCAGAGGGAGTGGGGTTTTAGTTGGTAGCCCTAATTCATGGGGAGTCCAACACTGTTGGGGTGAACTTCCCCTTCGCTCTTAAAGAGTTTCCCCACTTCCGTAAAAAAAAAAAAAAAAAGCTAGATTTTGCTCAAATTTCAAGGCGAGTTTGGGGCTTGGGCCTATAAGAACGCACATTCGATTATGATCAAAGACAAAGTAGGTATAGGTACAACTGCTCAATAATAAAATCAATCATTTCTGCAACAAAAAATTGTATACCTAAGTGTTCTCTTTGAGGAAGCTATTTAACCTGACAGAATATATTTTTCAATATACTATACCTAATGACATCAAACATTAATTTTTCAACGGAAACCCCCGAAAGCCGAGCAATAATAGAACTTCAAAGATATCTCGATGAAGAGGTTATAAATCTTTTGGAGGACCCCATCATGTGGTGGCACAATAACTGCCACATTTTTCCAGTGCTCTCAAAAGTGGCTGAGGAAAGGCTATGTATCGTTGCGACATCGGTACCTACCTTGTGAGCAGCTCATCTCCAAGGCAGGCATGTTACTATCAGAGAGAAGAACATCTCTAACCCCCAAAAAGGCAAAAATGCTCATTTTCTTAAATTGCAACGAACAATTATTCTTTCCCTAAAATGTTCCTCAACTTAAAATAATTAAAATGATTGTCTCTTTTCTAACATTTGTTTGAATGCCTCTAATGTTTGTTGATATGCCCTTTTATATTGCAAGTTGAGGTAATGACAGTGGGATTTGATCACGTTCAGTAAGCAGTGCTAGGGACGATTCAATACCTTCGATATTTATTGATATCGATATTTCCGATATTGGTATTATAGAGGGATAGAACAGATTATAAACGCGAATCACAGGAAACCAAGATTTATTACACTAACTGCTCCTCCACCTGGAGGTCAACGACATCAATCTCTTTTTGGGATAGTCTGTGGGGTGTATGATCGATCTTTAGCTGGTAATGAGGAGCCACGATCATTTCTAAATCTGGAAACTTCGTTTCAACAGGGACATAAGGCTGGACCAGCTCCTTAACTTTTTCTTGGTCATCTGTTGTAGCATCGCTCCCAATATCCAGTGGCATCTGCGTGGATGTCTCCAATTCAATATCGAGTACATGTAGCATTCCAACCGGCTCTACTTTCTCAATCTTCAGATATTCAGGTGTGACTGTCAGTGTAGCATGTCTGAGGAGATGATCACCTATTATCAAAGAGGACCTCATTGTGTGATCTGGGACAAGATGAAACTCAGTTGTAAAATCTACACCATCAATCTTCACACAAGTAGTGAAAAATCCTGTAGGCACTATAACAGAGTCATTGACACCAGAAAAACATTGCCGGGTCCTCGTCACTGCTGGGCTTCCAATTAACTGGTGGCAACTAGGCTTCATCAAATTAGGGACACTACCAGTGTCTATCAGGGCATCTAGGCATACATCATTAATGAACACATCCGTTGTATTTCGTTGACCAATGAATTGGACGGAACCTTTCTTAGGGCACTGGAACGCCTTATGGTTGAATTCATTACAATTGAAACATTTGGTCCCAAGGGCAAACAGAACTGAAATTTGAAATATCCCCACAATTATAACAGCGTGCAATTTTTTCTCTGGGGTCCTTCTTTATGCATTTTTTCCTGGGCGTGTAGTCTACAACAATAATGGAACTGTTCATATTCTTTTTCATCCTATCGTAAGTTCGTAATTTGTCCTTAAAATCTGAAAGTGATTTGGCACCATAGAGTATTATTTTATTTGAAGAAAAGTCAGGGATTCCATCAATAACGTACTGGATGAGAGAGTCATCATCTATCGGACCCCTGTTGGCAATCTCTCTCATGATAAGAAGATACTCAGCAACTGTTTCGTCTGGTTTTTTTACTCTCTTCTCTAGTTCACAATGGAGATCTTTCACAGTGAATGTCATGAAAAATTCCTCAACGAGACCCCTCCTCAATTGCTTCCATGAACGGAAAGATTCACCCCTCACGAACACCTTGGCAGCCCCATCCAACAATCTTTCCGCAAAAATAAACTTTTGAAGGCTAGAAAGATGCAACAAAGAGGCTACATCTTCGAATTCACGAATCCATCTCTTGACTGAGAAACTCTCCTGCCCACAGAAAGGTCTGACAAGACATTCTACATCCTTGAATGTAACATTATACTTGTGAGAATTACTTCTATTCTTAGTTTCTGCCAATGACTCACCACTGGTGTAATCAGTACTGTCTTCGTTTTCATCATCATTATCGTCATCGTCTTCATCGTCGTTTTCATCTTCGTTTTCGTCGTCATTTTCATCGTAGTCATCTTCTTCATTTTGTTTCTTCCTTACGTCATCAGGAGCTCGAACCTCATCCAAGAGAAGGCAAGCTTTAAGTCGGGCAACCAAGTCAGCTTTCGTTCCCGTCGATATGATTTGTCTTTTTTTCAGCTCTTTCCTCAGTTCAGCAACTTTCATCCTCTTGGGATCCATGGTTTCGAGTTTAAAACAAACTAATTTTGTCTATCCCGGAGCGGCCCCCAAAATATAGAGGGATAGAACAGATTATAAACGCGAATCACAGGAAACCAAGATTTATTACACTAAAACTGGTAGGTACTTCACGAAATATATCGGTACAAAACGTAATGGTAACTGACATCCACTTCTCCAAGACTCCTTTTGAACTGAGATCCAAATACTGTCTTGACAATCTTGAGGGTTTCCGGAAAAGAGGGGATGAACCAAAAAGAAGCAAAAAGTGTCTGGGGCGGCAAGTTCAAAGGCGGCGTCCTTTGACGACAAGCGGCGGCGGCATCATCAAACGCAGACTTCCTGCAGTATTGATACTTTTCTTTCGATATTATCGAATATAGAAAGGAAAATATTGATATCGAAAGAAAAAAATATCGGTTGTGATGGTCAATATCAGTGAAATCAATATTTTTCTTTCGATATTTTATCGTGATCACTGACATTGATAATAAAAATGTGCAAAACCAAATTCGATATCAGTAAAATCGGTATTTTTCTTTCGATATTCTATCAATATCACTTTTATTGATTAAAACAAAAACATATTCGATATCAGTGAAAATGTTATATCATTTTTTTTCTTTCGATATTCTATCGATATTAGTGATACCTATCGACATTTTTCTTCCGATATTTTATTAATATCGATACCACCTTCCGATATTATTTCGATGTTGAATATCGCATCGAAAGGAATATCGAATCGTCACTAAGCAGTACCGGTAATGGAACTGTACCGGTAATTTGGAACGGTTACACATTTGTCACTGTAACCGTTGGAACCGTTCCATGCAAATATGTGGACCGACACACCCCTATCGCTAAGAATAAAATAGTTCGAGACTTTTTAGCAGTAGCCATCATAATAATGACGTGTATTCTCCAAAATCTCTTCCTTTGGAACAGACAAACACAAGTGTTATAATAGTAAGACAGAGTTCGACACTTTGAACGGAGTGCATAGCGTTTATTCCTTCCAAATAAACTTGATTTTAACACAGAATGTGTTTTTGCGATGACCTACCGAAAAAAAATCGTCACGAAAAAGCGACAGAAAAAACCGTTACGCGCCTTTTATAATGATTTTCACGTGCAACCAAGCCGTTGGTAAGGAAATAGAACTCCCGCAGTGTTCATTGCACAGAAATTGTTCACCATTCGTTGGAAAGCTCTCAATTTATATAGTATTTTTCTTGTAGTTAGATATTTATTTATATAACATTTATAGGGTTTTAGACCAAATTAAATGTCTAACAATTATTTATTTTATTATTGCCAAAGACTCCACATTTATTATTGTTGTTTTTTATTTAACGGATGACTAGCATCGCAAAAACACATTCTGTGTTCCTATGATTTCATACAGAGTATGGAAAAAGAAATAAACCGGGGGGTGCAGGGGGGCGGAGCCCCCCGCCGAGGCGCAAAGCGCCGAGTTTCCTTGCCGAAACACTATTTTTTTATACAATTTTGTTTTTCGTCCGTCCGCCGTACGTCGGACGCGGCACTTTCCTTAGGTACCATGGACCGATTTCGATGGAATTAAATTCCATCAACCATGTACCATGTTAACATATACCAAATTTTGGTTTATGGGCTCAGATTGCAACACAGAAAAATATTGTACCTTTGTGTAATAATTTGCAGCTATTTTTTCTTATGGACGATGACGAGTATTCTCAATGAATTTTTTGTTCAAACCATTTTAAGCCAATTTTTTATTACTATTCAACGATATCATGTTGGTAAGCAACTAACTGAGTGATCAGATAAGTGTACATTTTTCGTTTCATGCCGTTCGATATCGTTAAAACTCAACTTCTTAGCGCCGGTTCGAGATTGATCAATTGATACGGGGGAAAATGACAACCATCCCACATTTCATTCTTCAGCCATTTTGACGTTCATCTGTGAACCATTAGCACCTGAATATTTCAATAATAGTTGGGTAAAGCCGCTGAGGATGGCTCTACCAAACATTTTCGTGTTGACTCGCTGGTGCGGGTTGTACCCATTTTGCAATGAAGGACGATTCAGTATCAAGTGGACCTTGCATTCATGTGCAGTAATTTCCATTTCATGTTTTATCTTATTTTCTATATTTTATTGGTTCAGAAACCAGTACGGACACCAATACTTTTGGTTGGAAATGTCAATTGGCGATTTACAAGGTTACATATTGATCTTCACCCTCATCCAACATCTCTGGATAACCATAAGTCGTAAGGATCAATTCAACCGGATCAACAAATTCTTGTTACAGTCAAGACACTCGGGCTCTTGCGAAATGAAGATTCTCCTGTGTTTTTATCTGTGTCGTTACACTGTTAACATGGCAGCTGCATGGGTGGAATTTGATTTCGATTTAGCAGTTACATCTGCTATGGCACTCTACCATGCATTTACCCATTTGTGTTACTTCATCGTTGTTCAGTTCGTAACAGTCTTGAAAATTTGTGTGAACGAATTCAGGTCCATAGAAAATTGTGAAGATGTAACTCGACATTCTGCACTAATCTCGGTAAGTCGTTGTGTCAATTTGGCGTACGGCTGGCAGATGACGACCCTTATTGGTTATTGTTTCCTCACCACTATTGGGAATTCATTTGACATCATTGACACTATCACATTCGAGATGCTGACCGGCTCCACATCGTTCTCGTATTCTTCCAGTTTAGGAAGGATTTTGCACTCAATGACACTTTTGTTCTCCGGATTGGTACATGCATATTTGATCGGAAGAGGCTGCGGTTCAGTAAGCGTGGCGGTAAGTAATTACTATAATATAACTCGTAATATAACAGCTTCTATTATTTTTAGATTATATTGTTATTTTGAATAATGAACTGATCGAGCAAGAAAAAAATTATAACCTCCCAAAAATTCGATGAATGAAGAATCCGAAAGTTGAATTAAACATTTTCATCGTACCCAAAACTTGCCCTGTTCTATCCATTCCCTTCCCGGGACTTTCCCTCAGACTATTTTTGGTTTATTACTTTCAATGACGAACCTTTGTAACCGACCAGGAATTTTTTTTTTTTTTGACCTCTCAAAATTTGTTGGTTTACGTTTCAGAGAACGTAGAATCCAAAAATCGAATACAAATTTTGCCGTCCGTCCGCTGTCCGCCTTACGGTCTCCGCACACTAGGCAGGCACAGGACAGGAAACGCCACATGCAGGACGCGGGATGCCGGAACAACGGCGGTGTCCCGTCCTGTCCCTAAGCGCCGACTAGACAAGACACAGGACGCGGGACACATGCCCTACTCCCCTTGAATATGGAGTCAAGTCCCAGTCTCATTATCCTCTAGATCAACCAATTTCATTATTTTTGTGCAAATTTCATAAACTATGAACGAATTTCATACACTTCATATAATGAGGCATCGTAGTACGTAAGTAATTATAGGTGGAAAGGAGAGAAGGGACATAATATACAGGGTGTTTCACGAAAAGGTTACACCCCTCTTCATTTTCGCAAAATACAGCGTAAAAAAGGGTGTAGTTCGTTATCCGCCCCCATTTTGTTCTCTCTTTTGCAAGCACACCCGACAACCTTTTTCATTTTTTGAGGATTGTTCCGTAAACTAGATTTCATCTTCTTGAGCACAATCGTGACGAATTATAATTTTTGATGGGTTAAGATTGGGAAATTAGGTGTTGAAAAAAGTGGGGGCGAATACCGAACTATTTCTCTAGTGAAAAAGTTCGGTATGCGCCCCCACATAGTTAATAATGGAAAACACAACATTTTTGGTTTAAATAATTCATTTATTAATATGATTATTACTTCTTACACATATTGTGGTGTTGTATTATTCTATGGTTGGAGAACGCAATTGAAATAAGGAAGTCCCTCCCCATTCCCAATTGCCACGACATGTTAGAACAGAACGTCTTTCGCTTCAAGACCTTATGACGACTCACCCTATCGCTTCTCGAACGTTGACCTACGGTCGTAAGTGATTTCACCGCTACAGTCAACATCGTTTTTATTTTATTTATGAGCATCGCATCTCAACCTCTTAACTTTCGATCAAAATTATTCTCTGCCTCACCAGTTATCTCTCCCAAGAAAACGTCCCAGGCCGAATCAATGCAATTCGGTCGTGGGGGCGGTTATCGAACTTTTTCTCTAGGAAAATAGTTCGGTATACGCCCCCCCACTTTTTTCAATGTCTAGTTTCATTGCTTGGAGTATTTGAAAACATAAGTGCGGTATATTATTTAACAGTACATGAAATCTAGTTTACGGAACACTCCTCAAAAATTGAAAAAGGGGATCGGGTGTGCTTGCAAAAGAGAGAACAAAATGGGGGCGGATAACGAACTACACCCGTAAAAAATTCCGACCAACGCAATTCTTCATGATTTTTTGTGAGGATATCAGGAAAAATACTTTTGCGCAAAAAAGTTGCGCGCAATCGTGCGCAATTGACAATAACTTAATTTTTTTCAAATGGAGTCCCCTCTTTTTTATTACAGATTCGGATTCTACGTCTAATTTCACGAAAAATTCATACCCGAATCGATTTGTTTCATTGCGCGCAACCTGGCTTTTTGAACGCTCCAAGTTGCGCAATTCCACAATTGCGCAAAATTTAGGTTTACAAATGCGCTACATGTACAAAAACAGAGTTTTCAAAAAAAATGCGAAAGAAGTTTTCACCAGTGTGCATTTTTGTAAAATAATAGTTTCCTACAATACACTCTTCAATTTCTTCAAGAAATTTCCAAGCTATGATTTACAAGAAGGTCATTAATAGTTTTGTTGAAGTTGATTTTTTCTGAAATTAAAAAACATGAAATGAAAAATGTGGAAGATGGATGGACTTTGCGCTTTAAGGTATTGATGTTTTGATTTGCAAACGTATTGCATTAAATACCTTCATTAAATAATACATAAAGAAGAATTTTAAAAAGAGAGTTATAATATAAATTTTATTTTTGAAATTCTACGTCCCATAATTCAATTTTAATTTTACCTGCTGTAATTAATCTTCCCACATATTTATAAATTCCAATTGTTATATTTTATGTACTATTTCAAAATGTTAATATTTCAAAAAACGAAATTTTTGACAATTTTTTTTTGTTTTTATGTTCTTTTTTTATAACAAAATATTTCAAAATTGAGATATTTTCATCAAAATATTTGAAAATTTTAAAATGTATACTTACCAAAGTATCTGTGAAAATAGCATTTAACAAACTTAAATTACAAAATGAGATTTTCTTTTACGTACTACTTACTTTTTATCATCCATTCCACCTATGATCAGTTAAATACAACGATACTTCATTAAATAAAATGTGTGAAATTGGTTGAAAAGTTGAGGAATTTAGTTGAAAAACTTCGCGGGGAATAAACACTGCTTCAACTAGGAATGAAATCAAAGTAAAATGTAAATCACTGATTCCTAGGAAGGGTGAGAGGCGTGAGTGGTGGCGGCGGCGGGGGCAAACGACCCGCGGGATGGCAGGACCTTTTTGCTCGGCGAGCGAACAATTATTAACCTTTGTGTAATGATTTGCAGCGTTTTCGAGACGCCCTAGCTCGAAACCTCACGATATGCAGGAATGTTTTTCATTATTAGGATTCCCAAGATATTCAACAATTGTTCAAAACGCTGCAAATTATTACACAAAGGTTTATTATTTTTCTATATAGATCACTCGTCTGCAATGATTACGGCTTTGTCATTGTTACCACCAACCAATAAGAAGAAAAACATCGATCGCATTGCGGTCTGCTAAAATTTGAACGGAGATTAGGCCAATTTCGCGATTCACTCTCGTGTTTATAATTTATTGTAAGTCCAACCCTTAAGTTCTCGTGGGGTGCAAACGATTTGTCTTACAGGGCTCCACGTGGTCTCTAAAAATTCTAAAAATTCTATAGAATCTTAAATTGAAGGAAAAACAATACCTTTATATCAAAATTTTTTGAGGTAGGGCGTTTTTAAAATTTCAACCCTTGTTTTTCAACCCTTAGAAGTGACCTTCATCAACCAAAAGCTTCGGGGCACAACTAGTCCTCAAATGGACCCCACATACCAAATGTCATCAAAGTCGGTCAATAACTGAGGAAAGTGCAGCGTACGGTGGAAGGACGGCCAAATTTTCATTCGATTTTTGGAATCTATGTATTTTGGAACGTAAACCAACAAATTTTGAGGGGGGGAGGGGTTAAAAAACATTTCCTTGGTATATTCCAAAAGTTTATTATTGAAATAAATAAACCAAAGTGAACCTTAGGAATCGAAAAAGAAACAATGCATTAATCCCTCCCATATAATTTTATGGTTTTCACATTTCAAAGTAAGTAGAATCCACTAATTGAATATTGATTATTACAATGCACTTCAAACCTTACCATTCCATTATTGAGTATCCACGACAAAAATACAAAAATAATAAAATAAAAACTTTGAACAAAAGAACGGACCGACCTCAAAACTGTTGAGGACTCCATTGAAAAGGAAAAAAATATTAAACCAAAATAATACAGCTTATTCAGGTAGGTTGGTAGGTTCGCATTGAAGTAGCTGCTGTGCCCATCCTTAGACACAAACATACGCAAGCAGATTCCATTCCATCTGGTCAGTATTACAACATGAGTCGATAGTACAATACTAAGCAAGAATGACAGTAGGTATATTTGAGGTAATAAATGTTTTCCAAAATATTAGGCAGTACGTCAGTTCTAACTGTCGTATGAAGGAGGATGAGAGAGTAACAATATGTGTAAATATTCTCTTGGAAGATAGCTGAACGCCAGAAATGGCAGTTGTACAAAAATTCAACTTGAGATGGTTGTTTACTTACTACAGAAATGGGGTTAGTGATGTTCTCGCATTGATCAATTTATGTACTGATGTATTTTACTACAAAGCACTGACTGCAATTTTTTTTGCAGGCAGATGAATTTAATCAGAGGCTATTTAACAAAATGAAGAATGATGAAAGTTTATGCCAAAACGTAAGTTATGATTACTTGTAATAATAATGACATAATGCTGACATCATTAGGTACTCATGATATAATTACCCATGACATGATGACAAAATCCTATAATATGTACAATATACATTTCAGTCAAACGTGAAAAAAATGCGAAAAACCATAGCGACCTGAAAAACGTGCTATAAACCAATGATTTTATTTTGCATAAAATCATTGGTTTATAGCACGTTTTTTAGGTCGCTCTGGTTTTTCGCTAAATATTTTTGGAGAAAAGGGATAATTAGTTCAAAGTTTAAAATAATTTTGAACGAGATTTGAAATTTCAGATTTATGGATATGGTACTTTTTGAAACAAAAAGTGGCGTTTAGTACTTTTCGGAATCAAACGAAGTGGGTAAAGTACTTTCTGAAATCAAACGAAGTGGATATAGTACTTTTTGAAAACAATCGAAGTAGATAAAGTACTTCTTGAATCAAAACGGATAAGAGACCGCCATTGTGATGAATATAGTACCTTCTGAAATTAAACGGAATATTCACCCTCGTTTTCCAAGGGAATAGGATTATCTTTTGCTCCAAAACGATCGCATTTTTGTGAAGAACTACCCATCTAAAACTCTGGAAAATCGTTAAAACAATTTCGATAAAAATCGTTAACACATTTTCGATAAAAATCGTCTTTAGTACCTTTTGTAATCAAACTTTTTTTTTCAATTACTCGTTCTAATGAGGACATAATCCTGGTAAATTGATATGTGCTTGATAATTGATGATAAATAATTAAGTTCGCACAGCAGATTATAAAGAAATTGTTTTTCTCCGAAATAAAATTTCGTTATTCTATAATGGTTCGTAAGCGACGATTTTGCGATTCAAAGCCATTTCAACATTTTTGGTACATTGTCTGTTAGTCCATGAATCTGAGGGAACCCCAACCAGTTTTTCGGCCAAGACCATACGAAAAATAGGTACGGTTTGAATGGAATCTACGAAGAATGGTTTGAATTGGAATCTACGGTTTGAATGGAATCTACGGTTTGAATGGAATCTACATGAAAGGTGTAAGTTAGCTCCAAGAGAGTCCCCAATGAGTTTCATCACTGTTAGATGAATGATAGCGTGTGCCCATGAGTAAACGTGAATACCTTTGAGGAACAAATTAATTGCAATTAAATTAAAATTTAAAATCAATTAATTAAGAAATGTCGTTATTTTTCTAAAGTCCGAAACGGCCCAAGTTCAGATGGATTTTTCTGTAAATTTTCTCAAAAGTTTTCCAAACATTCCATAGAATTTGATCAGCAGGGACGAAAGCATCCGGAAATAATCAGGCAAACTTCGTATTCTTCGCTCCGGGGAATGCTGCACAAACATCTGATCCGACGTAGATGGAACATTTATAAGTCCTACTTGTATCAGTCGCAAGATGGTTCCATATACATTTCACATCCGTTGCGATGAGTACCTTCTGTAGAAGCGCTAACACATCTCACTTACTTGATTTCTGAAATATGGATTTCTTACCATCTAATGGTCCCATTTCGTTCCAAATTTGGTGGGTGGTTTGCAGTTGATTTCAGAAAATTGTTGATGAATTTTCAAGCAATCTGATCAGCAGCCCGAAGAATCAGTTAGATGAATTACTAATACAAAAGAACTATTGGATGACTCACCTGCCATTATGTAGAAACTGGTACAATCACCTATTCTATCCCATTAAGTTCTGCAGCTGATGATGACATATTTCATGTCTTAAAGAGTCCCTCCATTTAAATTTCTGATGGAACGTGACCAGAATGCACGCGCTGGGTTTTTATGGTTTTTTTATGTCAACATACAATCTCATAAGGAACTGTATCTTTGCCATTTTCCATCGTACAAAAATCATTAGAACCGCGTGATTTCATTGAACATTTTCTCGTTTACCTCAGACTTGCACCTTGCAGTGCGAGTTGCAGTGTTGCAGCTTATGTGTGTATCTGGACGAACATGAAGTTTATTAATGCATGCATTCCATGGGACGTCCGATTGGATAAGCATTAAATGACCAAATTTTGGTCAATTTAAACCAGTTGGTGAGCAATAAAACACATTATTATTTACCTTCCTCCTGCACAAAACTGTTTCACTCATTTGGTTACAATTTTGAGTTAGAAATGGTGGACTAACACCCCCCCCCCCCCACACACACACACTTAGCCGCCATAACATTTCTAGGGGCATGCGAGTCTGTAATTTGGACAGCCTTTTAAAAACCATGATCTTCGATACCCAACCTGCGAATTCCAGTTCACCCCCCCCCCCCCCTCGCTCGCTACTCTGAAGCGGTCGTGCGTCGTAACGGTGAACTTGCATCTACTTAGTATTCAGTATTTTTTTTTATTGTTATCATACAAAGTACAGAACAATCGTCAACATTTAGTAGGTTATAATCTAAAATTTAAGGTATACTTACATCTTGAAGAAAATAAAAACTCATTCAACACCGTGATAAAAATAAATAAAAAGACATGAAGCATGAACATATGTGAATTAGGAACTTAACTGATAGGTCAGTCCAGGAACGTGTGGAAGGCATGTGTGGAACGCCACCGCGCCGGCCGGGGCGTCCCGACCGGCCCGGACCCACCCACCATGGCGGCTCCCGGGGCTGCCAATCCATTTCTGGAGAGGCAGCCCTGACGAACAGCGCGGTCTACCATAGAGGCAGACCACCCATCCCCAAGAAGCACCAAGGGGGCCGCCCCCAGGCCGGCCAGGAACCCCGGACCAACTCCCAAAAGCATTTATCAAAGCGGCTACACACACACACTCACACATATATACATAAACACAATCACAGTCATTCCCAATATCACAGAAGAGGTATAAAATCACAGTCAATCTAGGATCACAGGTTGATTATAACTAGATAACTGAACATAAAGTAATAAAATGTTAGCAAGCGAGAACTAGGTATATAGTACTAGGTATATTCCTCTGCTGCTCGAAAAAAAAAATAATAATAATATTTCGAATAAACAACAGATAAAACATAACAGGATAATAATTATCCTGTTATGTTTTGTCTGTTATTTATTCGAAATATTATTATTATTTTTATTCTATGAACTCTCATATTATGTATTGACAGAGGAAAATTATTTTCCTCTGTCAATACATAATATGAGAGTTCATAGAAAAAAAGTCACTTATGTGGTAAAGTTCATGTTTTATAAGCTCACATTTCAGCACCCTCTTGAAATTTTTAAAAGGCAGGTCTCTTGTTGCATTATTGAGGCGATTGAACAATCGACACCCAATCTGAAGGGGGTTTGAGACCATGGATGATTTGAGCCTTGCCTGAGGGGGGCATAGGTTTATTCTCGATTAATTAAGTAGTACGTAGTAGTTCACATTACTATTCTAGGTGAAACACACGAAAACCCAGGAAATACGTGGTTTCTGGTGTCTTGGCACCATGGTGGCACCACTGATTTGTTTCGCAGTGGCACGAAGAATAATTCATGAAAATCCAAACGTATACTGAGAATTTTTCCCATTTTCAAACAAGCAACATTGGGTAAAACAAGTAAGCTATAAAGGAACTGAAATATAGAAAAATCGGATATTTTGTGAATATTGTTCCGCGGATTTGGGTTCAGAAAGGTCTGAAACGGATCAGTGTGTGGTTTTTTGTTTGTTTGTTTGTTGAGTGTTGTCCAACTTTACCACAAGTCTTACCATGGGACGTCCTAAAAACGGGATGGACAAGATAGTCAGCAACGTAAACATACTTACGTGCGTGGGATATTAATATTACAGACATGAAAATTATCCGCTGTTAATCTAAATCAGGTGTTTGATTTACCTATACTTATCATTTATTACATATTATCATTTTGACATGATCCAATGATCTAGTATTATTGAGTTACCATATTGTAAATGTGTAAAGCATAATATTTATTCTTCCTTACATCTTCTTTCTCCTACTAGTTCTTTATTATTCTACGAGGAGAGGCTTTTAACCTCAAGCCTACTCTACTTTTTGAAAATCATTTGATGTACTTCGTTGTTTATGATTTTCGAAAGAATTCTAGGATAAGTTTGAGAAACAATGATGGTATCACCAGCTTTCAAGTGAGCAGATATACGAAATTGTCTTACTTATTTGAATTTTCAGAGAAAGCTGTTCACTTACGTTACATTGAAGCCCACTCCTGAATTCACTGCAAACGGGTTTTTCAAACTAGGATACCCAATGATTGCATCAGTAAGAGTCTGAAGTTATGTCGAAGGAACGCTTATAAATAATTGAATCTAGTATTAACTCATGTTGAATTGAACATTGTACTTATATTATCCATCGTTTTGTTGCAGCTAATATCCAGTGTGTTCACTTACGTCATCATAATCATTCAATTCCGTGACATTAACAACCAAAAACCTCTGAAGTTAGCTACTGCAACATTCCAATCCTAATTTAAGAAGATGGAATCATAAACCAGCAGCTGGGGCGTTGGAATGGATCAAAATGTTGTGGCAGACTCGCACGAGTTTTTTTTTTGAGTTGAAAGTAATGGAATCACTTTTGAATCACTTTTTGGTGTGAATAGTGTGCAAATATATAAGGAGACATATCATAGTGTGTTACTAACCCCTGATACCTAAACAATAATAAAAATGTAAATAATAATAATAATTGTATTAGTGAGAACACAAACTTGCTTCGCTTGCTCCCCCAACACCGAACGACCTGTGAGTTTAAGTTGAAATTAATTAAAGTATTGACTCTAAACTGAATTGTAATTCAACCTAGTGGCGTTTGCGGAAAGTCTGTTGAGGGTTGAATTATACCAGGTGAAGTGACCATGGTGAATACACAAGACAATGGAAATACTTCAAAGGCAGTTGTATTGACCGTAAAATGTGTCAGACATGAAACCAAGTAAAAGATATATTATAGATAAGATGAACATAAATGCGTCTCTGAGATCAAAGGATTAACAGAACATACGAACCAATTTACATGTTTTGAATTGAGTAATTGATTATAAGTTACTGAAATTGAAGCATCTGATATCAGAAACTCTCAAAGACAAGACTCTCAATGACTGAGCCGAACAAAATGACTTGTTTGTAGAACATTCGAAGCATGTATACCATTGGCCAATGTTACAATGGGTTTGCAACTAACATGATAGGGCTGTAGGGAATCTATGGCGTAGATGGAGAACAGTTCAAGGGAGGAGGAACAGCACTCTTTGAGTCTCTTTCTGAGACTAGTTGGCAATAACACTTGAGTGGGGGATGTTGTCCATGTTCACTTAGGTGGAGATGGACAGTGAAACCCGGAGAACAAATCGCGAAACAAGACACAAGGTTGGGACTGGCAACTACTCACTGTCGTGAATTCTGTAGGCCTTGGAGCAGCAAGAAAGTGAATCTCACAAGACATCAATCGGAACTGACTGATGGTTGGGGAGTTTCCCTCATCAGGCAGCCTATGAAGTGGTGAATGGGCAAGCTGGAGGATTTCCACTGCAGTTTCTGCTGGAAGATAGTGATGCGTGGAGGATATCGCATGCCCGTGTAATATGGGAGACCCTCTCTTCCTGACGCTAAGATTTCCCGTGTGGGAGAAGAGTTCTAAAAGCTGGGATGGCTCACATCAGGTCACTGCATAAATATTTAATTGTATAAATGCATTCTAATATTTCAAATTAAACCTACTTTATAAATACCAACTTCTTGTGAAATATACAGTGGTGTGTGAAGGATGTGTATGGTATAATGTAGAACTAATCTACCAAACAGTATGATAGTAAAAGGAGATTGGTAGGCTTGGTTGTAGGCCATCTTACCTTAAACTAATTTTAGCTAAGGGAAAAAACTGTTGGTGAGTCAGCTGATCATGACAGTGAGACTCGACTCTGAGTAATTTTGAGGCTCTGCGGTAGGCGTAAGTATCTTTTTAAATTCTCACCTGACAGATTTCTAGACTTATCCCCAACCGATAAATCGGTATATACCTACTTTCAAAATAAGGAGAGCTCCGAAGTAACAGTAGTTTTCTACATAAGTTATATGACCCATCTCACTGACTCAGGATGAGATGACTTAATCAGACCCACCGCGGTCTTATTGGAGGTGGAAAAGGCAATAAAGGTAAGAAGGGTCCCAAGTTGGAAATGCAAATGCGACTAGGACGCGTCTGAGATTTACGACTGGCCTGCTCAAGTTTTGATACCACTCACTACCCTGCAATAAACTCAGTATCTGCTCAGTGTTGCTCGTAAAACTTCCATTCCTTCGTACAAATTCGTTTCAGAGTAATAATTCAAGAACTCATTGAATGGCTGTGCTAAACAATGGTATAAGTTACACTTTTTCAAAATTTTGTTTAAAGAGGCAAACCCATCCATGATGTCTCTTTTACCATGTTTTAGTGACAAAATAATCCATTTTGAACTCGATAGGCATTTTTCGAAGATTACCACATGAAAACCATGTATTTTTGATATTTCAATCCGACGTACATATTTCAATCCGACGTACAAGGGTGTGGGCTCCCGCCCACTGGAACGCTTCTCCAGTAGGGTGGGGCCGGGTCATCGCCACCGACCCCCTTCGGCCTGACTCGTAGGTGACGTCAACGAGATCCAATCAGGAGGCGCCAACCAACACCTCGCGCGCCCTCCCCCCTCCGGCCGGAGGAGCGGCAAGAGCTTCTCCCCCACCATCACCGCCGCCCCCGCCAACACCACCTCGCGGTTGAGGCTAGTGCATCGCCACACCTCGAGGTTTTGACAAGTCCCTTCAGGACCGCCACGTAAGCCCTTAAGGCAGGAACACCTTTGTGTATCCAATTTGCATTTGGCCCTTCAGGCTTTTAACTTTCAGCATAAATCGCCACGAGACGCTTCAGGTCGCCACGCAATTTCACCACGCTTTTTCACCACGCTTTTCGCCACGCATCTTTAATTCTAAATTCTTCACAGGTGAATACCTTTCTTTACAATTTATCTGTGTTTCGACTTTTGTCTTGTTTTCTTTTCAGCCAATATTCATTTTCAAATCAACCCCCCAACAACTCGTGCGATAGCTTGGGCTGTCGAGTTCATTAACCTAGTTGGTGAGCCCGACCACCCAAGCGCCTAGATCCTCTAGGACAAAACACTAACGATATACCTGCGAGTTGATAGCAGAGGTGAACCTTTCCCTTCACCACTGGTACCCAAATTGCCAGGTATATCCGCAGACAAACAACTTACAAACTGGTGGCAGCTAGCGGGATCTTTGTGTGAGTTAGCCTCACACGAACCCACAAATTAAATAGTAAGGTTTTGTATCGCCACGAGTTGTTTTCAAAATTTAGAGTCAAAAATTTAAATTTTAAATAAAGCGAAACACATAGTCTAACCAGGTATACTGTTAGGTAGGATGTGCATCCGTTTATTGTAATTATAGGAAAAGTGACGTAAACGCAGCCTCCTATCTCGATCGCCACGATCGCCACGATCGCCACGAAAATTCTTCAAAATTCCAGTAGTAACCTGTTTTTCTTCAATAAGACCGACACAGACGCAGACAGATTTTTCACCCTAGTGGTAGTAGTTAAACTCCGACACATTCACCTACACTTCTCTCTAACAAACCGACAAAATATCTCTAAATTTGTCGGGAGCAAGCGACCGAGGAGAAGGTACACACTCCTCCGTCGGTCCCGAAGCAGTAGAAGCCATGACACAAACGATGAGGGAGATGAATATACTCCTTCAGCGTTATAACACAGCCACACACGAGGGTGAACGCGGGGACTTACCGCGCTCAGTATTTTTAGAACTTGAACCATGGGACCCAGACGCTTCAGGCGCACTCAGTGTAGTTTCGTTCTTTGCGAATTTTGACCTAGTGACCGCGGGCTTAACCTCTCAACAACGTTATCGAATACTGCACCCAAAAACACGCGGGATCGCGAAGCAGTTTTTGATTGACCGTGATGACGCCATGGACGTTGACAACGTCTACGAAATCGTCAGGGAGGACATGTTGCGGTGGTTCCAAAAAGAAAACCCCCAACATGCGGCCGCTTCACTATGGACAGTAAAACGCAACGCGACGGAGACGCTTCGGCAGTTCGCTGACCGCGTGAGAGGCTTGGCGCGCTGCGCTGTGATGGAAGAAGGAGCGCGTCTGCGACGCCATGAACGAAACGATTGGGTGGAGAAGAAGACGATGGACGCTTTCATCCGAGGCGTCGGGAAGAACATGAGTGCCCTCCTAATCACAAACCGACCGAGATGCATCCAAGACGCTCTAAGCAAAGCCGAAGAACTCGAGGAAACCCTCGATGACACGACCGACTTAGAAGAAAGATGGGATCTAGCGGCCGTCACGAATGATCGTCGGTGCTACAACTGCGGTAGCCACGATCACTTCGCCGCCCGATGCCCACGCAAAGATGACAACACGCAGAAATACAACCGCCACAAAGAAGAAGATCACCGCCGGGACAAACAAAATGAACCACGAAACGAGGAAAAGCCGACTCCGCGTTATCCCTGCATGTTTTGCGCCGATCGAACACACTTTCCCGTGAACTGTCCCTTTAGTCCGCATAAAACAATTTTTTGCGATTTTTGTGGAATGAGAGAGCACTTGGAACAAGATTGCTACAAGAAGAAACGCCTACTCCCCGTATCGCAACCCGTGATGGCACCAGCACACACAATGGAAGTTGTACGCTACAAGAAACCCGCAGAAGAGGACCACATCCCCGCCGTGGAAGCCCCCATGTCACGCACAATGAAGATAACTGTTGGACTAGGCCCCGAAGATCGCGACATGATCGTTGATACCGGCGCCACGCTTTCGGTATTGTCTTCTCCCGTAAAAGGGATCAAACTGCTTCCGACGCGCACTGTCGCGTGGGGCGCGGACGGGATGCCGCTACACTTCGCGGGGGAACAACGCCTCGTCACGCGACTCGGTGGTTGCACTTTCGAACACACCTTCCTCGTGTTCGCGAGAAAAAGCGCCACACTCGATTTGCTAGGACTTGATGTATTGAGACGCGTACCAATTACCTTTACCACGGGTCCAACCATGAAATTTCACGCACTGGAGGAGAAAGCACGACCATATACTCCTGTCGACCTACTCGACGAGCCGTATAGCGTGGGGGTGGTGTTGCGACCGGATTGGCGGGAAATCGGGACGCTTGGTAGTCAACAACCACATTTTGACACAAGCACACCCATCCCTAGTACCTTTTCGGGAGCAACAGCCACTCCCCAAGTTGACGAACAAGCGACGCCTGTTCGCCACGCGCATACTGACGCCTCGAGTACGCCGACCACGCCCGCCACGAACATCAGCGGAACCGGAAGCATGAAGTTTTGGAGTAGGAATTATGGTGGCGTCACCACGCCGATAGACGCACCCGTCAATCTGTACGACCACGCATCTCGCCACGAAACCCCGAATGAAAAACAGACGCCTAAAAACCCCGAAAGAGTCCCCGAAGAACCAAGAAGAGTAGGTACGTTTTGAGGACATGGTGACCGTTTATGGTGATGAAGAACCAGCCACGCAAGAACAAGCGACGCCCATTCGGTTCGACGCAAGTTTCGAACAACCTGAAAATTTGTCGCTTGACCAATACATCGATGCCGCTGTCGAAAGGGCCATCCGAAAACTCGACGCGCCCGTCGCCACGATGATACGGAGCTTCAACGCCACGCCCGATCGACACGAAAACATGATCATCGCCACGCCGCAGCGACTCAACGATACCGTGATGGTTACACCACACCAACATGACAACACGGTGGTCGCCACGCCAAATCGCCACGTCGCCACGGTGGTCGCCACGCCCGAAAAAATAAATACAGATCTTGACACCCTAACGATGTTGAACGAGGAAAAGAAAATTGAAGATACACCCGACATGCAGATTGAGAAAATCGTCACGCAGCACCTCAACTCACTAATGCAAATTGAGGGAGCACACGCTGACCGAAGCCCGAAAAACGACGAAAACGTTCAAAACAATGAAAAAATGGGGGTAAGTACCACCCTACAAGATGAAAAGGAAACTGCGGAATGGGAAGAGGTTCCCACTGACCAATGGGATCCGCCATTACCCGAATTTGACACCGTTCTCAATGACAAGTTGAAACATCTGAACGAAGTGGACGCAGAACCGACGAGGAATTTGTTGAATACATTCCGGGACTTATTCAAGCCACCTACGGGGGAGGGGTGCAATTTAAATGTATCCCATGAGATAATCCTTACTCAACCCACCGTCACTCAACAAAAACCCTATCCGGTTCCTCACGCCCTTAGAGAAGTTGTTGAGACGCAGCTTAAAGATATGCTCGAGTCCGGAGTAATTAGCCCGTCCACCGTCTTATTAGTCAAGAAAAAGACGCCGCCGGGGGAAAAGCAGCTTTGGCGTTTTTGTACCGACTTCCGTCAACTTAACAAAATTACCAAAGCCCCCCTTCCGCGACTACAAGAAACACTCGCCATGCTCGGACAGTGCAAATGGTTCTCTACGATCGATCTTATAGCTGGGTATCATCAAATTCCGGTACATGCTGACTCAAAGGAAAGAACTGCCTTCTCTGTCCTTGGACGCCATTTCCAGTATGAAAAAATGCCCTTCGGGTTGAAGAACGCACCCGCCACGTTTCAACGCGCGATGAATGACGCGCTCGATGGTATTCTCGGAAACAACTGTCTCGTCTATCTCGACGATATAATTGTGTTTTCCGCCACGCGGGAAGAACATCTCGAGAAGCTCAACCAGGTTTTCACACGTCTATCAGAAGCTCGATTACAAGTAAATATCGCTAAATGCGACTTTCTCAAGAACGAAGTGCAATTCTTAGGACACCGCATCACCACGGACGGAATTCTCACGGAACCGGAGAAAACAAGGGCCATTAAGGAGTTCCCGATACCTACCTCAATGGTGAAATTGCAATCCTTTTTGGGCCTCGCCAGTTTCTACCGGAGGTTTATCCCTAAATTTTCCGAGATCGTTGTTCCGTTGACCGAGCTGTTGAAGAAAACTAATCCCTTCGAGTGGACCGAGAGACAACAAAGGGCGTTCGACGAACTCAAGGACAAACTGACCAGCGAACCCATCCTCGCTTACCCCGATCTGACGAAACCTTTTATCCTCGCAACCGATGCATCCGGCTTCGCCTTGGGAGCCGTCCTCTCACAAAATTTTGATGGGGAAGAGAGGCCCGTAGCTTATGCGAGTCGCAAGTTGAACCCGGCCGAAACCAGGTACTCGGTCACCGAACGAGAGCTTTTAGCGGTTGTGTTGGGCGGTCCGACATTTCCAAGAATACCTGCTCGGACAAACGTTCGAACTTCAGACCGACCACATGGCTCTTACCGCCGCCATGCATCTTCGTGACCCGACTTCGCGCATCGGACGCTGGATATTACGCCTAGCGGAATATGACTTCATACCCCGATATAGACCAGGCACACAAATGGGACACGCCGACGGTTTAAGTAGAGGCGACGTTGCGGTTGTAACCCTCGAATTTCCGCGAGAACTCATGATTGCCGCTCAAGATTTGGACAACTGGATTCAAGCCCTCGTTCTCGATAGAAAACACGAGAATCTACGCAACACAAACGGCGTATGGGAAACACGCGTCCGTCAAGACGGAAAACACGAATGGGTACCACTTATTCCAACTTCACTACGAGAATGGTTAATTGATCGCTGTCATAAGAACGAATGGGCAGGACACCCAGGAGCTGAAGTCACAGAGAAACTCGTCCGAAGACTTGGAACGTGGCCCGGACTTGCGAAAGATGTTCGAGAGAATCTTCAACGTTGCGAAACTTGTGCGCGACGAAATACACCATCCGGACTTCGGAATCCCATCCAAAGGCCGTTGCTTCCCGAACGTCCCGGACAGATCGTCGGCATAGATTTCGTCGGCCCCATCTCAAACGGAAACACGACCAAGTATATACTCACCGCTGTGGATCATTTCACGAAATACGCGGAGGCGTATATTACTTCAGATTGCACGGCTGGAACAGTCGCCCGAAATCTTGCGAACAAATACATTCCGACACACGGTGTTCCCGAAAGGTTGGTCTCGGACCGTGGTACCGCTTTTACGGCCGGATCAACACGAGAACTATGCAAAAATTGGGGTATAAGACAAATTTTTACCACAGCTTATCACCCAGAAAGTAACGGAGTCTGTGAAAGATTCCACCGGACGCTAGCCAACATCTTAGCGAAAATATCCAAGAAGACGAAAGAATGGGAAAGTATGCTCCCCATTGCGCTTGCAGCCTATCGCTCGACCCCGCACAAAAGCACGGGATTCAGTCCGAATTTTCTTACCTTCGGTCGTGAATTGCGAATGCCCAACGAAACACTGCAGAGCTTGAAACCCCGTGCCGATGAGACCACCACGATGAGAAATCTGAGGATCGCACGCGACGCCACCCACCAAAGCCTTCAAGAGGCGTGGCGGCGGCGTAGCGAAGCCATCAACTCACGACGAACTCTGAGATCCTTCGAGGGAGGCGACGCCGTATATCTAAAGGACATGCAACCGCCACCCGGAGTTGTGAAGAAATTTTGGAGTCCATGGAGTGGTCCATGGATAGTACTGAAGAAACATTCCGACGTTACTTATGAAATTAGAGACTTACCAGATATTCGAAGACAAACTGTGCACATCAATCGCCTTAAGCCAGCTTTCGTGTTGGGAGTACCAGACGAAACGTTCATCGATCCCCACGATTCCCCGTCGAATCCACGAGATGTTGCGACACCAGAACCCCTCGACACGACGTTGACACCTGAAACAAACAAAGAAGATTGGTATGAAAGTTACGGTTGGTCGACACCGGCAGCCGTGGCGCCAGCACCGGTACCCACCACCAGCTCGAAAGAACACACGCCGAGGACACCTCGAGGAGAGGCGTCAACCCAACGTGGTATCCCTTCAGAACTGGATCGTGACATGGACGCGGATCACAATTTCGATCGCTCCACCGAACGTGAAACGGAAAGAAGTGAAATACCTCACGGGACTGACGACCCTCAAACGAGCCGTGCTGATCGCCACGAGACTCCACTCCGCCACACCAAACACCAAGACGAGTCCGCCGATCGCAACGCCACTCGCAACGCCGATCGCAACGCCGATCGCAACGCCACTCGCAACGCCGATCGCAACGCTGACCGCCACAAGGTGCGATGTACAGAAGAAGTCAACGAAGATGGAGAGCCAATTGAATCTTCCGATGAAGAGTTCGAAGAAGCGAAGGAAGATCCACCTGCTAAGAGACTTTGCGAAGAAATTGAGGAGACACCTAGTCGTTATCCATTAAGAACAAGGCACAAAACTGTCGACTATAGGCTACTCCACTTAGGGAAAAAGACACACTGACAAACTACTAGGGCACATACACATCACACTGACCGACCCTTCAGGTCCCATTACACTTGGACCCTTCAGGTCACCCCATTTCACTTGGACCCTTCAGGTCACCAAATTTAACTTGGACCCTTCAGGTCGCTACACTTCGCTTTGATCCTTCTGATCGCCTAACTCTTATGGCTGCACTGTCCTACTACGGCCGTGCCTGAAAAGTTGAAGTACCAAAGTAGAAATTCCTATTGAAGCAAGTCACTTTTCCTAGGCCAGGATGTCACATAGGGTATTGTTTTGTTTGTTGTAGGATATGGCACATGAGAAAGATATGGAGTCAGAGTTGGACGGAGGTCCCATCACGCCCGACCCCGTTGTGGTTCTCATGCGGAAACGCTGCGAGGAAGCCAAAGAACAACTGGCCGATTGACCGGAAGGCTTCGTCGAGACTGCGGCACCCATCGGCGACCCATTCCCCACCTTGGAGACCCTTGCGAATTACGTGAGATTCACGATGTGCGGCGACACTCCCGCCGCCCGCCAGACAACCGGGCGTGCAGCGCTCCAAACGGCCCTTGACGTCGCCATGTGGCTCCCGGCCTATCAAAGAATTGTGCTAGAACGGAATGCCTTGCTCCGTCGGCAAGCACAATGGCTCGAAGATAGGCGAGCTCTCATCCTGGAACGCAACGAGGCCATCGCAGAGGCGAAGCGGGCCAAGGCACAGGTGGACGCAGAGCCACCTGCGGCACGGACGCGGACATCTGAGGCACCCTCACAGGCACCAGCAGAGGCACCTGCGACGAGGTCTGCAGGAGCCTTGGGGGAGTTGGCCCCTTCCCCAGCTCCATCGGCGATGGTCCTCTCCGTCTCATCGAGGTCTTACTCTCCGGAGCTTCCAGACTGCGGCATCCCCCTTCCCTCTTCAAGCCCTCCGCCTCGAGCTCAGAGCCGGACCGGCATATTTGCGGACTCGGACTGGGACCACGACGAAGATCCAAGCAGCCAACCACCACCTGAGCCGCTACCCACTCCCATCCGCGAACCTCAAGTGATCTTGCAGGCAGGCAGCCCACCCCCGTCAAAACCGGAGTTGAAGATTAAGATTACGCGGCGCAAGAAGACCACCTGCCCAGTATGCACCCGACCCGCCCCGAAGATCTTCAAGTTCCGCTGTCCTGCCTGCAAGGAGTTTTGGGAGCGGCTCAAGGCCATGCATCGGAAAGGTCAGGAGCTACCGACCTGCGCCAAGGACCACACCACCAAGAGGAATCCTACCCGATGCCGAGGTTGCCGTCGATACGCCTACGAGCAGGCCATCAAGAAGGCACGCCCTTCCGATCCCCTAGCCATCCCCAGTGTCGTCTTTGACGACCCTGGCTCCCGGGGGGACGGGGGGTGTGGGCTCCCGCCCACTGGAACGCTTCTCCAGTAGGGTGGGGCCGGGTCATCGCCACCGACCCCCTTCGGCCTGACTCGTAGGTGACGTCAACGAGATCCAATCAGGAGGCGCCAACCAACACCTCGCGCGCCCTCCCCCCTCCGGCCCGAGAAGCGGCAAGAGCTTCTCCCCCACCATCACCGCCGCCCCCGCCAACACCACCTCGCGGGAGGAGGGGGGAGAGAAGACGGAACCTCGGGTCAGGCCTGGACGACACTACTCCCCTCCCGACCTCTGCCAAGTTAACAGCCACCGCGAGCCCCGAGCCCATGAGCTAGTTTAACTGCCCCAGTATCCCCCCACGCCGCCACGCTGTACGACCCTACTTGGACATCAGCCGCCACGGATGCGATAGCTTGGGCTGTCGAGTTCATTAACCTAGTTGGTGAGCCCGACCACCCAAGCGCCTAGATCCTCTAGGACAAAACACTAAAGATATACCTGCGAGTTGATAGCAGAGGTGAACCTTTCCCTTCACCACTGGTACCCAAGTTGCCAGGTATATCCGCAGACAAACAACTTACAAGGGTATGACCTAGTTTTTTCGGTATCATACTTTTTGATAGTTGACACAGAACGAAAATGTCGTATTACCTCTCTGAGTGGAAAAAGTTAAACGGACATGTCCTAAAACTACTGAAATTCAAACCTGAAAAGCAAGTTTGGAAAAGTGATTATACAAGCTTATCGGTATTGCACGTTTTCCTATTTTAACGATTAATACCTAAACTACCAGAAGACTTCTTCCTACTTACTAGTACTTGTTCCTAGTACTTGGACCTTCGAAGGATGGAGCATGGAGAGGGAAGGCTACCGCAAGGTCCCCCCACCTTTCTTCGGGAGCTTGATGGTTTGTCACCGAGACGATTAGTATCATCCCAGACCGAATATAAGAAACTATTCCATAAAATATAACATCTCCTTCCATTTCGAAATTTTTATTTTTCTTCGCCCTCGACTCCTGATTGGAAATTAAATAAATCCTAAATCAGAAGTGGGATTCTATCTGCGCTCACGTGAAGATTATTATTTTACCAAACTTTTTATATCAGTTCAGTGCGTGTAGTGATTACCACGGGTTCTTCACTCTCACGGAACGCGATGTCAGATGAGGAAGATCATCAAAACATTGAAAACGTGCAATACCGATACGCTTGTTCGACTCACTCATTCCATTGTTGCCAGCGGCCCATTCACATGTTCATCTGACTGTATTGATATCTCTATAACGTATCACGGCTGTATATGTATAATGTATCATGGAGAGCTGAGAACTTTATTTCAACAATTTTCAGGAATTTTCTCTCATCTGTTTGTAATCAATATTACTCACACTCGAGATATCACAACATATCAAATTGGGATATTTACCAATTTTTTTCCTTTTAGGGTTATTTTGTCAATCTAAATAATATAATACATAATAATACAATACATAATAATACTAAATAATAATAATACATCAGGCGAAGCTTGAGACAACAAATGTCGCGTTTCTACTTCATGTAATAATATACTTGTTAAGGCTCTATGAAATGAGAAGGCTCTGTGAAGTTTCTGGAGTCCAAGAGTAACAAGTTAATGAGTTTCACAGTTTAGCTTTCCATGTATTATTTGCATACCTACTCAATTAATATTGGTTTCTGACGATAGCATAATTTTACGTCGAAATATCGATCAAAATCGAAAAACTTCTCACATTTTCAACAGCATCTTTCGTTCTGTGATTGTCTGAGATCAACTCACTTCGTCACTTGGCTCACTCAGCTGCTATCTAATGTGCGCTGGACACTATGGTGCTCTGACCTGCCTTGTGCTACGCCGACTGCACCACGCAGCTCAATTTGCGCCTAGGTTTATTGGGGTTTTCTACCAGAGTTTGGTTAGTATACATTCGACACTAATAATTTAATTTATTCTTGATCCAATATTTTTTTAAATTAAGCTCAACCGACTAGTACGCGCTATACCGACTGTCATTAGTGGTCGCTAGCGGTACTCTGTACCGCACATACATTTTCCATCATTTCTCACTATTTTTGGGTTTTAAAATCTATGTTCAATGAATGATAAGGATTTTTTTAAATAAAGTAGGAGGTCTGTAACAATATAGGTTGAATTTCAGATTGAAATTCACCTAATTGTTCATAAGTTAGTCAGAGGAGGGTGACGACCCTACCCCTTCAAACCAGTGATTAAATTAATCAGCCGGCCCGAAGAGGATATCGATTCATATCTCTATGAATCAAATATCCCCCTAGGCGTAGCTCCAACAAATCGGGAAAAAACCAAATCGGTTTGCCCCTTCTGTAAAAGTAGGATCGTCACACTCCCCTCCCTAAAACATACTTCTGGGTTTCAAACAGAAGTATGTTTGAAAACAAGTCAAAGGGACTGAAAATAGCATGAAGCCCAGGAAAGGACGTCTGGAAGCTTCAAGGGAATTCCTCCATCGTAATGGTACTATTCAAAAAAAAAGAAGAAGAAGAAGAATGCCACGAATGGGTCATTTATGCCACGAATGGGCCATTTACACATAAAATAATAAATCAATGGAACTGGGGAGAAAGCAAACTAAATAAAGAATACGAACGACGAAACATTCAAGTGTAATGATTGAAAAGGCAAATGCAGAAAAGGCTTATATAAAAGAAAAACGTAATTGAAATTAATAAAATGCCCGATTGGCAAAGCCTAACAAGGGAATGAATTTAATTGCCGGATAGGCGAAGTATAATAAGGGAATGAATTTAATATAGAGATTCCTTCTGGATATCTCTTTGGGTAATTCCTTCTGGAATACCCAAGAAAAAATGGAGGGGAAATGATGAAGCAAATTCAGTGCATTTCCACCAAACCACGCTCTGCTACCTTGTAACAATATAGGTTGAATTACAGATTGAAATTCACCTAATTGTTCATAAGTTAGTCGGAGGAGGGTGACGACCCTACCCCTTCAAACCAGTGATTAGATTAATCAGCCGGCCCGAAGAGGATATCGATTCATATCTCTATGAATCGAATATCCCCCTAGGCGTAGCTCCAACAAATCGGGAACAACCAAATCGGTTTGCCCCTTCTGTAAAAGTAGGATCGTCACAGGTCTTAAATGAGTTGATATACAAACTCTGATCAGAGCACGGGTAAAATTGAGACAAAGAAGACGTAGATGAAAATTGTTGATGATTTTATTGAAGAAAACTAAAACTGCTATTTACACGAATAATATTACACAAATAGCACTTTGATACACATTGGTATACCCCGGACTTAGAATTGTAGATAATATAGGCAGTGGACTGTATGGTTTGAACACTGAAATCGAAGTGAAGTTAGGATCAACTTCCACCTCCAAAGTTCTGATGGTACATGGCAAGAGGGGGTATCATGGTGAATGGTGGGAAAAAAGCTTGGGGAAACCCCTGGTGGGAAAAATATTCTGGCTGGTATTAGGAGTTGAAAGAGAGAATTGACAGTTATTGTGAAGGGGTTTACAGTGATGTGGATTCGGTGATGGTTAAAAAGGAATGCATGGGAAAGTTGAAAAGATTACTGAGCTGAAGTAGAAAAAGGGATTGGCACCCAAAGGTACGTTGACAGCGACCAGGAAGCCGCGTGAAAAACCCCAAGAACTAACTGTTCTAGTAGATATTTTTGAGCTGATGCTCGAAACAAACTCCTTCCACTGCGACCAACAAGATCTATTGTGGAGTGCATCCAGGTTATGTTGGCCCACTAAGAAGGGTTTACTGAATACCCCTTCTCCCCACTTTTTGTTAAAGCAGAGAAGATCGGTGTATGCCACCTTAGAGAATAGGAAGGATAGGAAAGGTAGATCATAGTAGTAGGTCAGATGAAAAAAATCCGTACAATTCCTGAACATGTATTAAAAATCGGATGGAAAATGTAGAAGTTATCGAAGGTTACAGGAATTCGGGAGTGCCCACACACGCGATTCGTCACTTTCACACCTCAAAACTGATGAGTAACTAGCCTATGAGTAACTAGTGGCGTGTACCATTCTCTCTCTGCTCTAGGATTCTCTGTCTGCTCTAGGATTACCATTGGAAGTCACCGACATCAAACCAAGATTTACCGCCCTGCTTCAGACTTAAGACAGGTGCTAATGGCTTAACAGTCCTTGTTTCAACTGGTTTGCTTTTTGTCCAATACTGTTAAGTAGCGAATGCTTTCTAAACAGCTATGATCGTTTCTGTTTTGACTTTTTTTCTGACACAAGGAAGAATCAATATTGTCTAACCCGACTTTTAAATACGCCAAAACTGTTCAATCTAAGTATCTGTAACAATACTTTTTACAATACATTTAACAATAGATTTACCGCCCTGCTTCAGACTTAAGACAGGTGCTAATGGCTTAACAGTCCTTGTTTAAACTGGTTTGCTTTTTGTCCAATACTGTTAAGTAGCGAATGCTTTCTAAACAGCTATGATCGTTTCTGTTTTGACTTTTTTTCTGACACAAGGAAGAATCAATATTGTCTAACCCGACTTTTAAATACGCCAAAACTGTTCAATCTAAGTATCTGTAACAATACAACCACCTACTCTAGAGAGGGAGCACACGACAATCAGAACGTACGTACCGAAACGTGATGACTATTGAATTCCCCCGCATGGCTTTGTTCTTCTCTAAAACCGGGATCCCTGCTCTGCAATGTAAATCATTGGTTCCCTCATCTGAATTGAATTAGGACTCTTGTGTACTTCCGATAGGCTTAACGCACATGGACACAAAACCACTTACGTCCGGCTGATTCCGAGCACGTCGTCGCCGCCTTTTCTCGACAGAATGAAAAGAACTGTCACCATAACGAAAGGGAGCGCTAACACGATTATGCACGGTTTTCCGTTGCATTCTGGTGTTCATTGGATTAAATGATTATGGAACGAGGACCACGGCAACATTATGTCATTTCTCAACGTTCTCTACAAAACGAATTACATTAGCCGGAACTGAAAACTTGAACACGGCAATTCCAAACACATGCTCGACATACAGATTTTGCGCCTATAGTTGGAGGTCTGAACATTGTCGTGCACGCCTCAAAATGACACTTCCTCGAGTCACTTCAAATCAAATTCTTCATTCCCATTTAAGTGTAAAATTTCTATCTTTGTTAAAATTAGTACGCTTCAAAAACAAAAACAAAATATCCAAATTACCTGTATTGTTGACCTGTATTGTAAGTTCTAATGATTTCTCATGATTGCAAATAGTTACAGCATTAATAAGCCATAATTTCAAAATTTTAAATTCATTCAGTCAATAGTTATGGCTTATTGAAATTTGCAAAAGTCCGATTTCAAACTAAAATTGTATTAGACCGTTTTGGAACCTCGTTCAATTTGAAATGCATTTTTGAAATGACTAAGGATGGAATAAAAATGTAAGCCAAGCTACCCAATCTCAAAAAACCTTTATCTAAAAATAATTTGAGTAATCAAAATTAAAATTTCAGTGAAAACATTATAAACTTTTAGTAAAAAAAACATTCTTAAAGTTTTGAAAATCAACTGTTTTTATCTTCAACTCCCACGTCAAGATGCGTTTCATAAAGTTTTCTTTTAGTAAAACAGAGCATCAAAATTTCACTTTTTCTAAAAGCTCTCATTGGTTTCCCGGTAACGAAAAATTCTTGGTAACGACAAAAAATAATCATGTAAAAAATATTGCGACTTTCACACTTCTTCAGGCTCATCGGGTGTGTCAAGACAGTCAGGCTGTTCTTCAGTAGCATCTTGGTTGGAACGAAGGTTTCGATAGAAATTCAAGGTTTCATTCTCCATCCATTGGTCCCCGAAACGTTTTACGAGCAAATTATGAGTATCTCTTATTTTCGCTGGTGTTGCTGATGATCCACGGGAGAAGGATGAACCTCCATACCTAATTACTTTCCAAACACAATCACGAACGGCAACGGGAAGACAATGAAAATCTCAACGGAAGGAACATACCAACTGGACTTGGACATTGGACAGTAAACAAAAACAAGCAAAGATAACCCCACAGGTGCCTCACACGCATTCCGAGGGAACAGGGAGCTCCTAATGGGAAAACTTGCAACTTGCATAAGGATGGTTTTGAACCTGAGGCTCACCTTCTGGATCTATTTCAAGGCGGAAGGAAGCCGCTTTTGAAACTAAGATTGTGCAGGCTAATGCGCCCTATGGTTTTCTGGTTTTCTGTTGAATAAGATAGAAAAACGAAAATCTATTTTTTTTGCGTAAGTCCGGTTTTGAATCTGGGGCCTCAATTAGTACACAATAGGTTATATCAATAGCTAACTTTCTAAGTACTACTTATAGTTCCAAAGAGCTGGATCAGTATTCGTGTATACCATAATATGACGGCCTAATCAAGAAATTAGATCACTATTTTACGCCCAAGAAAATATAACGGTAAAGAGCCCTAACACGCTAAGTCATCAAAAGCCTAGTGAATAAATCGATGAGTATTATGCAGCTTTGAATGTCTAGTTCAAACTTGTGAGCGTGAAGATTCAAATATTTCATAATTATCCCTCGTTTTCTAACTAAATTTTCGTTCGTTCGGACAGTAAAAATTATCCAGTAGGTAGATAAATAATTATCTATCTCAGAATTTTACGCTATAAATAATAGTTCGATGGATGAGACGTTGACTTTAGACGAATATTTCTTTTGAAATTACTGTGTACTAAGTTTACTAACTGACGTTTCCAATTACTACAAATTTTAAATTTGATTCTAGGTTGCTAAGAAAGCCCAACTGAGTGACATGGAACTTTGTGTTAATTTGGATAGTTACAAAAGGGGGCTTTGGATGCGAGAGGCTTCTAAACGAAGAATCGAACGTAAATAATTAGAGATCATTAACCCTAATTGGACCATGGTGTCACTAGTGGCACCGAAAACATCTTAGGAATTCTTCTGTCCCAAAGTGTCCCCGGACTAACTAAATTTTAATTAAAATTTAAAAATTATTGGACAGAGCTGAATTATTTAAACCATTTAAACCATAAAAATGATGTTATGACAAAGTTTTGAAATTTTTAAAATCAATTTCTTAGGAGATTTTTGTTATAACTTTTCTTTGAGACTTCCAAAGCCCACAAAAAATTCTGCTGTTCATTAAATTTAAAATTGCATTTTAATTTGTATTATTCCGGTGAAATCTTGGGACAACTGTCGATTTATAGGGATTTTCTCAGAGACACTAGTGATACCATGGTCCAATTAGGGTTTATTAGCGTCCATTCTTCAGTCCAATCAATTCAATTCAAGTAATGGTGAGAAATATAAATGTATTTCATTATAATATGATGAAATTATATGTATACGGGTCATTTTCCTAGAAAGGGCCAATCGTTGTCCAGAGAAGATTCCGAATGCCCATTTATGATTTAGGCGTTTAAAAAAAATTCTCCATAAACTATCAACTTTGTTCTACTTCGGGCAATCAATAAAATATGCACTTATTCACGCTAAAATATAGAAATTAAAGTTTAAACTGCTAAATGTCCAGTAATCTGCCATGTCCGGACCCCTAGGTAGTCAACTTTGCTTGAACACTGTGAATCACCAATGAAAGCAGCGGCCTGAATTTGTAGTGATTCTTTATTGCATATACTTAGACATGAATGAAAATGGATTTGCAGATTTTTTCAGAAGCAAATAAAGCGAGCAGGAGGATAAAATGTGCTTGTCCGGAGGTTTCTGTCTTTAATCTGCCTTTTTTGTGTTTTTCGTATTTTGGCGGCTTTTTATCGTTTCCCGCGGTTTTACTACCACTGTAAGAGGTGAGGTTAGTCGTTAGGTTATCAATGAAAGCGGCGAGAATCGTATTTCTTGGATGTGGTGGCGTACACAGGTGGTTTCAGTTGCAAAAACGTGGTGTCACAGTCACCACGAGTCTGTCTTTCATCTGCCCTCTGTGAAACGGTAAGAAATCGAAATCATTTTTTCTCTTTGGTCTCTAGTTCTTGTTTCTACCGAGCTGGTTCTTCACAGAACCACTCACTTCAGCAGAACAGCACCAGAATGCGGGAAAAGCGGAAAAACCTAAGTGCCACACAGGAACTTGTGTCTTTCATCTGCCTTTTTCAAAAGACAAAAAAAGACTTTTTCCAAGTTGTTCACAATTTAATTTGAATTTCCCGTTGTGATTTTAAAACTTTACATTTTTCGATCTCAAAACTGTATTCAGCAACCGTAAAAATCCCCTGGTACCAAGTTTTGGCTCGAAAACCCGATAAATTGAGATTACTTACTTTCGGAGGTTTCTAGGTTGCTATCAGAAAAACCGTGTTCCACGTTGGTTTAACCCTTTTCTACACCTGCGTGCCGCCCTGGTTCAATTTTTGGAATAACTCCCAGTTCTCGCTCCTCATGGAGATGGGGTTCCGAGTATTTTCCTTTACGCGGATACCATGCCAATAGTTTTCTTCAATAGGTTTTCTTCCTTAATTTTTAATTAATTAACTAAGCGTCCCACTGTGTGTTCTTTCGTCGAAATTCAATCAGTATGGTTTGTGAGGTTAATCCCTGATTTTTGGCAGAACTTGAGTCGGACTTTGAAGTCAAGTTTTTTGAAATCTTGGGATACCGATTGTCCCTTCCCAGGAAAATGACCCATACACATATACATATATTCATGTATCTTTATTGTATAATTATAATACATATAATACAATAATACATATAATACAATACGTATAATACAATATAAATAATATATATATTGTATTATACGTATTGTATTATAATATAATAAATGACAATACAATATATTATAAGATAGAAGAGAATAGAAGAAGATAATATGAATAGAAGAGAAGAGAAGATAAGAGAAGAGAAAAGAAGAGAAGAAGAAGAGAAGAGAAGAATGAAGAGAGAATATAAGAGGAAGAATAATAGGAAGAAAGAAGATAAAGAGAATAAGAGGAAGAGAAGAGAGAAAGAGAATAGAAGAGAAGAGAAGAGAAGAGAAGAGAAGAGTAATATATAGACGATAATAGAAGATAGATAATATAATATGATATAAGATTAATATAAATATCATAGAATAGAATATAATATAAGATAATGATAATAATATATAGTAAGATAATATAAATAATAAATATGAATATAATATAATATATATAAATATATATTGGAGGTTAAGTATTTATTATAATATAATAAAAGACAGAATACAAAATACATTATATAGAATAAATACATAATATGTATTATAATATAAATACTACATATACTACAATAATACATATATGTATTATTGTATTATATGTATTCTAATATATTATAATACATATTATGTATTTATCCTTTTATTTTTCATGACATAATTAGTCATCTATTTATTTACCCAGAGGGATCAATTTTTCAAAGATCCTAACCTACAAAACGGGCGAAGCCTATCATCGGGTAGGAAATCTGAGCAAATCGCATCCCTTCATGCAATTATCTTATTGTAAAAATGTACAAAATGGCGCCATGAAAACACATATTTATCTGACAACTTAACTCCATCAAAATGAATTGATCAGCTGAAATTTGAAAGGAGATTTTAGACCTATTATAGAAAGTGAACATTCTTTTGCCATTCACACTCGTGTTTCTGATTCATTTTGAGTTTCGATTTAATTTCCGGATTCTACGTACTCTTACCTTGAAACGAGAACCACCAAATTTTTAGAGGGGGTTAACAAATTCGTTCACTGTTCGATTCCTATGGTTCATCACTGAAAATAATAAACCAAAACTGAGGATATGGGGGTGATATGGAATTTGGGCTGATGTGGGGTTTGATCAAACAATACAAACCACCAATAATTAACAGTGGATCATATAACTCCATCAACCAATAAATATTTCCTAAACTGAATGTGAAGTATTCTAGGCATTAACTTGGCAATATTACCTCGGAAATGACTTCATCTTGTTCACCAGAAAACACGTATTTCCGACCGGTAGAGTTTCTGAGAAGCTTTCCGAAAACCAGGATCTCCCATTCGGCTGGACTGTAAGGCCCTGAGACACGCAATACATCAATTAACCCTGCGGAATAATAGATTGTTGAAATTCAGTTATGTGAACATTGTCGTGTCCGACGTTTACAAATTGTAAAGTTGATAAAGCAAGATTCAATTCAAGTGAGATTGGAATAATGAACAAAGGGGGTGTGTTCGCTGACATTTACCCTAAGACCGACAACTTTGGCACCACTTCAAGCCTTTGACGTCATTTCAATCTCATCGATTCCCTCAAACTAATCCGGCTGCAGTGTTGAGGGTTGAGCCGTTGCCAACTATTCGGAAAAAAGAAACATTGCTTCGGAAAGGGAGGGAGTAAATCATTCATGTTGACTTCCAACAGGGTACAGCTCTTGATGAAGCCTCGCGGTTGTTCTTGCACGAGACACCGCTGACCGTATGTATGGGAGGTGGGGGAATGGATGGAACTGCGGACCAGGGTTGAGAGACTGCGACTGGGAAAGCTTGGAGAGTCCGAAGCCCGCAGAAGGCAAATGAGACGGAATTAAAATTTATGGCCGGTCGGTTGGCAACTTGTAGGGCGGGGAGGACAAACAAGAAACGACATTAATCACGGGCAGTGTTTTACGCCCTTCCTCCTGGCAGGGGTGGCATGCGAACCCTGAAAAATGATACGTCAAATGAGAAAAGAGTGGACCCCTGGTCGTTCTAATTGTCACCTGTTGAGAGAACAATGGGTCGGTTTGTTTCTTACTTGGATTAACCCAAGGTAGCGAGGTAAAACAGAGTTTCCTCTTCAGAGGGTTATTAATACTATGAACTGAATATGACAGATTCGGGTAGCATGGGAGCAACTAATTTGAGATTGGATGAACATGCAAATTTTCCAAGAAAATGAAGTTATTGCATTGGACTCAAAATTTTAAGCATGAAAACTCTGACCTACCTTCTTAAATTCCAAATTAGAGTTAAAATTTTACAATAGTTTTGGTTTATTATTTTCAATAATAAGCCTTTGGAATCGAGCAAGAAAAAAAAATTTTTAACCCCCCCTCAAAATTTGATGTTTTACGTTTCAAGGTACGTAGAATACGAAAATCGAATAAAAACTCGGCGCTTTGCGCCTCGGCGGGGGGCTCCGCCCCCCTGCACCCCCGGTTTATTTCTTTTTCCATACTCTGTATGAAATCATAGGAACACAGAATGTGTTTTTGCGATGCTAGTCATCCGTTAAATAAAAAACAACAATAATAAATGTGGAGTCTTTGGCAATAATAAAATAAATAATTGTTAGACATTTAATTTGGTCTAAAACCCTATAAATGTTATATAAATAAATGTGTAACTACTAGAAAAATACTATATAAATTGAGAGCTTTCCAACGAATGGTGAACAATTTCTGTGCAATGAACACTGCGGGAGTTCTATTTCCTTACCAACGGCTTGGTTGCACGTGAAAATCATTATAAAAGGCGCGTAACGGTTTTTTCTGTCGCTTTTTCGTGACGATTTTTTTTCGGTAGGTGATGAGCCTTGGAGCTCACTCAACTGATCAGTGACCACTCAGGCGCCTTCAGCATTCTCCATTGACCCGCCCTCTAAAATTTCAGCTTCCTGCGTTCAACAGGAGAGAAAATGGCCTTGGAGCTCACTCAGCCGATCAGTGACCACTCAGGCGCCTTCAGCATTCTCCATTGACCCGCCCTCTCAAATTTCAGGTTCCTGCGTTCAACAGGAGAGGAAATGGCCTTGGAGCACACTCAGCTGATCAGTGACCACTCAGGCGCCTTCAGCATTCTCCTTTGACCCTGCCTCTCAAATTTCAGGTTCCTGCGTTCAACAGGAGAGGAAATGGCCTTGGAGCTCACTCAACTGATCAGTGACCACTCAGGCGCCTTCAGCATTCTCCATTGACCCGCCCTCTAAAATTTCAGCTTCCTGCGTTCAACAGGAAAGAAAATGGCCTTGGAGCTCACTCAGCTGATCAGTGACCACTCAGGCGCCTTCAGCATTCTCCATTGACCCGCCCTCTCAAATTTCAGCTTCCTGCGTTCAACAGGAGAGAAAATGGCCTTGGAGCACAATCAGCTGATCAGTGACCACTCAGGCGCCTTCAGCATTCTCCTTTGACCCTGCCTCTCAAATTTCAGGTTCCTGCGTTCAACAGGAGAGAAAATGGCCTTGGAGCACAATCAGCTGATCAGTGACCACTCAGGCGCCTTCAGCATTCTCCATTGACCCTGCCTCTCAAATTTCAGGTTCCTGCGTTCAACAGGAGAGAAAATGGCCTTGGAGCTCACTCAGCTGATCAGTGACCACTCAGGCGCCTTCAGCATTTTCCATTGACCCGCCCTCTCAAATTTCACTGCGGGAGTTCTATTTCCTTACCAACGGCTCGGTTGCACGTGAAAATCATTATAAAAGGCGCGTAACGGTTTTTTCTGTCGCTTTTTCGTGACGATTTTTTTTCCGGTAGGTCATCGCAAAAACACATTCTGTGTTAAAATTTCCGTCCGTCCGCCGTACGCCGTACGCCGTCCGCCGTACGCCGTCCGCCGTCCGCCGTACGCGGCACTTTTCTTAGCAACACTGGACCGATTTGGTTCAAATTTGGTATATGGGCTCCATTTGGGGTCTAGTTGTGCCGCGAAGCTTTTGGTTGATGTAGGTCACTTCTAAGGGGTGAAAATTAAGGGTTGAAATTTTCAAGAGTGCCCTAGCTCGAAAACTCTCAAAATAAAGGTATCGTTTTTTCACCAATTTTAAATAGTATTGAATTTTTAAAAATTTTTGAGACCACCCGGAGCTCTGTAGGACAAACCGTTCGGTCCCTACGAGTACTTGAAGGTTTTCCTTCGATAAAACAGAATCATGAGTGTGAATCGCAAAAGAGGTCTAATCGCCGTTCAAATTTTATCGGACTAAAATGCGATCGCTGTTCATTTCTTCGATTTGTATACAGTTTTGCCTTCTGCGTAACCAGTAATCAAATTTCCATATGAAGCTTTCTATTTTTCGAATCGAGTGTGAAGCGTTTAGTTCTTTGTAATAAACTTGATTGTGAAGGTGTGAAGCCAGTATGGTGTGGTAGGTAGTACCTAGCTGGTAGGTAAAAAAAAGTTGGTAGGTAAAAAAAATGTTGGTGGGTAAAAAACGCTGCAAATCATTGCTCAAGGGCTTCTTCACTCTTCAGATCACTGATCAGCTGAGTGAGCTCCGAAGCCATTTTCAATCCTATTGAATGGAAGTGCTCTTCCAGGCGTCTCCAGCATTCGAGGAGATCTTCTTCACTCTTCAGATCACTGATCAGCTGAGTGAGCTCCAAAGCCATTTTTACTCCTATTGAATGGAAGTGCTCTTCCAGGCGTCTCCAGCATTCGAGGAGATCTTCTTCACTCTTCAGATCACTGATCAGCTGAGTGAGCTCCAAAGCCATTTTTACTCCTATTGAATGGAAGTGCTCTTCCAGGCGTCTCCAGCATTCGAGGAGATCTTCTTCACTCTTCAGATCACTGATCAGCTGAGTGAGCTCCGAAGCCATTTTCAATCCTATTGAAGGCAGGAAGCTGAAATTTGAGAGGGAAGGTCAAGGGAGAATACAGATGGTGGTAGGTGCTATTGATGGAGAACCAGTGATCTATACAGAAGGGTGAACTATACAGAAAATAATAAACCTTTGAGCAATGATTTGCAGCGTTTTTATTTTATTTTACGATAAACGAGTAGACGAGGTTTTTATCCAGGCATTTTGACAAATCTAAGAGGTCAAATACTAAGATTATTTTTCGTGTTTTCAATGAAAATTATCGTCTTAATCATCATCTTTTTTTTGGTAAAAAAATTTATATTGATGAACTGCAAATAATTCTGAATCTGGTGGAATTGAAAGTTGGTCAAACATGGTTGAAATGTCGTCCTCTTAGGGGCCAGGGACGAGTACACTCGTTGCAGTCAAAACCGTAAAAAGTCAAAAAAAATTTAATGGATACTCAAGGAATCCGTAGAGAACGAACAGTGCATGAATATTAACTAGGTACAAACATTATGAAAACATAACCTCTGCATACTATATCTACTGAAAAAAAAATCGAAATTCACATGTGGTTACCATATGAGTAACCCAAAGCAATAAGGGTTTTTTAACAGAGTTTTGAAGTCAAAACGCTGCAAATCATTGCTCAAAGGTTTATTATTTTCTGTATAGATCACCCTTCTGTATAGATCACTGGTTCTCCATCAATAGCACCTACCACCATCTGTATTCTCCCTTGACCTTCCCTCTCAAATTTCAGCGTCCTGCGTTCAATAGGATTGAAAATGGCTTCGGAGCACACTCAGCTGATCAGTGATCTGAAGAGTGAAGAAGATCTCCTTGAATGCTGGGGACGCCTGGATGAGCACTTCCATTCAATAGGAGTAAAAATGGTTTTGTAGCTCACTCAGCTGATCAGTGATCTGAAGAGTGAAGAAGATCTCCTCGAATGCTGGAGACGCCTGGAAGAGCATTTCCATTCAATAGGAGTAAAAATGGCTTCGGAGCTCACTCAGCTGATCAGTGATCTGAAGGGTGAAGAAGATCTCCTCGAATGCTGGAGACGCATGGAAGAGCATTTCCATTCAATAGGAGTAAAAATGGTTTTGGAGCTCACTCAGCTGATCAGTATTCTGAAGAGTGAAGAAGATTCTCTCGAATGCTGGAGACGCCTGGAAGAGCACTTCCATTCAATAGGAGTAAAAATGGCTTTGGAGCTCACTCAGCTGATCAGTGATCTGAAGAGTGAAGAAGATCTCCTCGAATGCTGGAGACGCCTGGAAGACCACTTCCATTCAATAGGATTGAAAATGGCTTCGGAGCTCACTCAGCTGATCAGTGATCTGAGGAGTGAAGAAGCCTTTGAGCAATAATTTGCAGCGTTTTTTACCCACCAACATTTTTTTTACCTACCAACTTTTTTTTACCTACCAGCTAGGTACTACCTACCACACCATACTGGCTTCACACCTTCACAATCAAGTTTATTAGAAAGAACTAAACGCTTCACACTCCGAAGGTTTGTCCTACAGAGCTCCGGGTGGTCTCAAAATTTTTTTAAAATTCAATACTATTTAAAATTGGTGAAAAAACGATACCTTTATTTCGAGAGTTTTCGAGCTAGGGCACTCTTGAAAATTTCAACCCTTAATTTTCACCCCTTAGAAGTGACCTACATCAACCAAAAGCTTCGCGGCACAACTAGACCCCAAATGGAGCCCATATACCAAATTTTAACCAAATCGGTCCAGTGTTGCTAAGAAAAGTGCCGCGTACGGCGTACGGCGGACGGACGGAAATTTTTTATTCGATTTTCGTATTCTACGTACCTTGAAACGTAAAACATCAAATTTTGAGGGGGGGTTGAAATTTTTTTTTCTTGCTCGATTCCAGAGGCTTATTATTGAAAATAATAAACCAAAATTACTAAAAAAAACTCGGCGCTTTGCGCCTCGGCGGGGGGCTCCGCCCCCCTGCACCCCCGGTTTATTTCTTTTTCCATACTCTGTATGAAATCATAGGAACACAGAATGTGTTTTTGCGATGCTAGTCATCCGTTAAATAAAAAACAACAATAATAAATGTGGAGTCTTTGGCAATAATAAAATAAATAATTGTTAGACATTTAATTTGGTCTAAAACCCTATAAATGTTATATAAATAAATGTGTAACTACTAGAAAAATACTATATAAATTGAGAGCTTTCCAACGAATGGTGAACAATTTCTGTGCAATGAACACTGCGGGAGTTCTATTTCCTTACCAACGGCTTGGTTGCACGTGAAAATCATTATAAAAGGCGCGTAACGGTTTTTTCTGTCGCTTTTTCGTGACGATTTTTTTTCGGTAGGTGATGAGCCTTGGAGCTCACTCAACTGATCAGTGACCACTCAGGCGCCTTCAGCATTCTCCATTGACCCGCCCTCTAAAATTTCAGCTTCCTGCGTTCAACAGGAGAGAAAATGGCCTTGGAGCTCACTCAGCCGATCAGTGACCACTCAGGCGCCTTCAGCATTCTCCATTGACCCGCCCTCTCAAATTTCAGGTTCCTGCGTTCAACAGGAGAGGAAATGGCCTTGGAGCACACTCAGCTGATCAGTGACCACTCAGGCGCCTTCAGCATTCTCCTTTGACCCTGCCTCTCAAATTTCAGGTTCCTGCGTTCAACAGGAGAGGAAATGGCCTTGGAGCTCACTCAACTGATCAGTGACCACTCAGGCGCCTTCAGCATTCTCCATTGACCCGCCCTCTAAAATTTCAGCTTCCTGCGTTCAACAGGAGAGAAAATGGCCTTGGAGCTCACTCAGCTGATCAGTGACCACTCAGGCGCCTTCAGCATTCTCCATTGACCCGCCCTCTCAAATTTCAGCTTCCTGCGTTCAACAGGAGAGGAAACGGCCTTGGAGGTCACTCAGCTGATCAGTGACCACTCAGGCGAATTCAGCATTCTCCTTTGACCCTGCCTCTCAAATTTCAGGTTCCTGCGTTCAACAGGAGAGAAAATGGCCTTGGAGCACAATCAGCTGATCAGTGACCACTCAGGCGCCTTCAGCATTCTCCATTGACCCTGCCTCTCAAATTTCAGGTTCCTGCGTTCAACAGGAGAGAAAATGGCCTTGGAGCTCACTCAGCTGATCAGTGACCACTCAGGCGCCTTCAGCATTTTCCATTGACCCGCCCTCTCAAATTTCACTGCGGGAGTTCTATTTCCTTACCAACGGCTTGGTTGCACGTGAAAATCATTATAAAAGGCGCGTAACGGTTTTTTCTGTCGCTTTTTCGTGACGATTTTTTTCCGGTAGGTCATCGCAAAAACACATTCTGTGTTAAAATCGGCTAAATCGCTCATTCATTCATGCTTCCAAAATGGGACCTTTTCATGTTTGCCTTCGTGCTCGTATTCACCATCGGGAAGTTAGGCAAAAACCCGCATGTCCGAGCGGTCGTGCAGTTCCACAATCCGGTAGTCCTCCTGACACACCACAGCGTGGTCACGATTAAAAGAGTTTCCTACTCGTCTTCTTCTCGATTGAAATTCTATTTGGTACAATCCATTGTCTTGTTTCATTATTTTCAGTTGATTATCCGAACTCCGACGTTAGTTATAAAAGAAGAACAATTTTTACAATTAACACCATTTCATTCATTTAGTACACATTTTTAATAACTCGTTCCAACAATGCTATCTAAGAGAAGTTTTGATCCATCGTGCTTTCACCTATCATGAAACCAGTCTGATATTGATATTCTTCTCTGCATGAGGAACCTGTCTAAATGATACAGTTCTGGATATACTCGTAGTTCATGCTTGAATCAAGGAGCTGCCGCTGACGGTCGGTCATGCGACCAGAGCGTATTTGTAATTTGTATTTTATTTGAATATGCACGATAACCATTGTGGGGTACCACTGTTTGTTTATACCTTAATTTACATATATAAAGAAAAGTCCTAGGTCATCCAACCACAACCAGAACAAACCAGGGGTCATTCACCTGGATTTTCCCAGGGCCCTTGGAGAGTTCCCCAGTGGCGGAACTTGTACCTATATAGGGCTCCTGGCCTCAAGGGCCAGGGATTTGGTGGTTGGACGATTTAGAGTCAGTATCTTTGACGAAAATCTTGCCTTGCTTCTTCAAAACCTTGCCAAACACTATAATCAAAACTTGGTCAGTTTTAAGCCTTCCAAATTTCCTTGCCCGATCCAATATTGAACTTGACGGGCTGCTATAAGCATAGTGACAGGCACCAAGCGGAATATTGTATCCTTCTAGTAAATGTTGTGAACTTCCTAAACTTGACGGGCTGTCATAGCATAGTGACAAGCACCAAGCGGAATTTACTCAGCTCAAATTCTTCTTTATACCTTCTCTTTGACGGGCTGGCATAAGCATAGTGCCAGGTACCAAGGAGGAGTTATACTTACCTCAAACCTTAGGCAACACGGGGCAGGAATCTCCTCGTACCGCTAGCCAAGCTCCTCTCACACACCTCAACCTACTTAAAGGTAAGAAGTACCTATTTAAATTCAAATATAGGGAAATTAAAAACGTAAGGCTCTTACAACCATGTTGGTCAATGTAAATTTGAATCTATCTATCTATATATATAATTCAAAACTAGGAAGATTTTCCTGTATTTTTGTGATAATTCTCAATTCTTTATAATGTATTACCTATTTTGGTTTATTATTTTCAATAATGAACCTTTGGAATCGACCAAGAAATTTTTTTTAAACCCCCTCAAAATTTGATGGTTTACGTTTCAAGGTACGTAGAATCCAAAAATCGAATAAAAATTTGGCCGCTCGTCCGCCGTACGCCGTACACGGCGCTTTTGCCACTTAGCATTGACCGATTTAATTTTAATTCAATCCCCCCCCCCCCCCGGTTTTCCTAGTTACCATGAACTGATTTTGATGAAATTTGGTATTTATGGACTTCATTTGAGGTCTAGTTGTGCCCCGAACGTTTGGTTGATGTCAGTCACCACTAAAGGGTTAACAATTAGGGCTGCATTTTTCAAAATGCCGTTGCTAAAAACGTTCATTATAACGATACTTTTCTTTGTTTTTTCATCAATTTGAAATAGTACTGAATTATAGAATCGCATGAGACCACCAAGAGCTCTGTAGTTGGACAAACCGTTCGCTCCTCAAGAGAACTTAAAAGTTGGACTTGTGATATACAGGGTGTATACTTATGTATACAGGGTGTAAGCCTAACTGGTCTGCCATACGGTACCAGTGGATTCTACAACTAATTTGCAACAAAAAATGTCTCGTAGCGATTTTTTTTAACCCTTCGTTTTCGAGTTATTTTGACTTTAAACTTTTTTTTTCGTGATTTTGACCTTGTCATTCAGTGCCTCTAATTCTCTTTTTAGAGGACGTTTTCATGTCTCAAACCTTGACTCAAAAAAAAGTTAAGGCATCTATCCGATATGAAATTTAATGCTGTTTCCAACAGTATCCTCAAATTGTAATTTACACAGCTAATTAACGGATTTATGACCGATTTAATGACATAAGGTCAAAATCACGAAAAAAAAGTTTAAAGTTAAAATAACTCAAAAACGAAGGGTTTTAGAAAAAAATCGCTAAGAGACATTTTTTGTTGCAAATTAGTTGTAGAATCCACTGGTACCGTATGGCAGACCAGTTTGGCTTTCACCCTGTAGAAACACGAGTATGGTCCACAAAAGAGGCCTAATCTCCGTTCAAAATTTAGTTGACCAAAATACAATCGTTGTTCGTTCCTTCGAGGTGTACTAGTTTTGAGTCCGTAGCAACTAGTATTCAAATTTCCAAGAAGTCACCCACAACTCTTTATTTCTTCGATTGTACTGTAAAGCGTTTATTTCTTCCAGGAAAACTTGATAGTGAATTAGTAATGTAGTTGGTATGTAGCAAAGTTGTGTTCTTTGCAGGCGAGTGGTGTATGCAGAGAAATAATCAAACTTTTTGTAACTATTTGATGCGTTTTTCGCTTTTACACAGTTGCTTGGTGATGTTATCGGGAAAGTAATCAGCTCCAACCTATTCATGTCTCCCTTCGCCGTGAGACAAAGGCAAGAAATAAAGGATGGTGGGTTGAATAAGGACAGGTTGTTAGTAGCTCATGTCGGTACCTCGAAGCAGTGGCATTCTTGTTAGGTAAGTGTTGGCTCTCTCCTGCCGCAGGGGGGCACGATAAGAAGGTTTTACCTGTCTTCGTGACACAAGCATTCAACAACACGAGTAGAGCAGCACTCACTTCACTATTCTCTTGTTCCCCAGAGGAAATTTACCTTATACGCCCTCCCTTTTCCCGATATATTCCCGTCTCTCCACTATCACCTCGATTGAAGCTTCATTTCTGGGGTGCCATTGTAAAGGATTGATGAGTAGGTAAAAGGCCTCCCCGAAAGAGGCGAAGCGGGGGGTCGTGCCTGCGGTTCACTCTCCCCTCTTCAGCCTCTTTGAATGACGTCACTGGTAACTTATGACGTCATTGTGTCACCCGACGTCCCCGCCGGGGCATTGTTATGTAGATAGCGGGGGTCAAAGATAAATCGCGGGAAGGGAACCCTCGGTTGACACCCCCGTTCGCCGTTCTACATCCGAACACGGCGTGAACTCGACGCGCGCACCCTCTAGCGCCGCAGGGCCTAATTGTCTCTGTACTGCGGGGTGGGCGGGAATCACAGCGGCTTTTCCCGGATTTCGCGGCACCACCGCCGACGCCACGTGCCGTCACCCCGAAAGCCCGAAAACCCCATAGGCCTCGCCGAAACCAGGAAACACGACATACAACCAAACTATCTCTGCAACCCATTGAAAACGTCTACCAAGTTGGGTGGGCTGTACAGCCTTCTAACATGGACTTTTCCAAGTCGTTTTCGAGGTTTTCTCATCTAAATTGAATTCCTTATTGAAATCAAAATTCCAAAATCCAAAATCAGCAATAAGAAAAAACAAGTTTTATAACCAAGTTTTCCGTATATTTCGTCCATATACCTGGTAAACTATGTAAGTCAGTATTTTTTCGAAAATGAGGTTTTGAGCTTTTCAGGTGAATTAGGGTTGCTTGATCCATTTAGTGAAGCCGTTTTCCAATCTGATGAATAGTTTTTCATCCAGAAGGAATAGAAAAAACTTGTAAGTCGGTTACCTCTTTTTTCGCCGGAAAACCATGTAAGTCTTGTGTATGCCTTCATAAAAGTGAGCAGCTCACGCTGGTGGCAAGTTTCCATCAAAGATAGTCAGTTTTTTTCTTTTTATAAGTCTTTCTTTTTATAAATATTTTATAAGTCTCAATTTCAGCAATAAATTCCACTCCTCGTGTTCTGCAGACACGTGATTTTCCATACTGTGGCCAACCTTTAGATCACGACCTACCTACGTGTTTTTTCGCAATGTTTCTAAATTGTTTTTACATTATTTAGGAGGATAATTTCAGATGAATTAATTGATTTGTTGGCTGTTTGACCTAGCTGTAATGCTGATGTTGCTGAAATCCAGCTCTGACCTATCCCTAACCCCTTACCCACACCCAACCAATCCATAACCCATACCTAACTCATCCTTAGTCCATCCCTAACCCCTAACCCATCGTCAACTCATCCCCAACATATCCCTAACCCATACCTAACTCATCCCTTGTTTTAATTATACAAAAGTACCTAGTTGCCTAACACTTAAATTCAATGCATACCTACCTACTTAAGGTTGTGATAGGTAAAGTGTTCCTATAAGTAATGGTTTATGATTTAAGAAATGGTAATTGAGGATTGATAGTAAGTTGAATAATTTATTGCTCAACTCTAGTAATATTAAGACTGAAGACTGTCATTTTGACTCAAGGAGCCTTAAAGGTGGACTGCGTATGAATTTTCGCCTATGAATTTTCATTTAAACATTTTCCTTTTGCATCGATGAAACCTGGAGAAAAAAATTGAATAATATTCCTAATAATAAAATAACCCAAGCTGGGTATATTTTCATAAAAATCAAATTGAAAACCATGTAATTTGGGTGTCAAAGGCTGGGTAAAAGCATGTAAGTCCATTTTTTCGTTCGATGAAGTAAATTTTGATGAAATTATTCTCAGGCTCTTTGAAGTACTACTGTTACCACCACTTTTAAGGAATGGAACGAAAAAACTTATTGCATGTGGGATGAAAACTGAATTATTTAGTTTTTAGTGTCCCCTGTAAAATTTGATAAACTCGACTTACATGGTTTACCAGGTATATGGACGATTTGTTCAATACATTGGTACATAGTATTGGAAAATACCTCGGAAGCAATACTTCGTAGGTACTCATGAAAAACCGAGTATAATTGTGCTGATTCCATACGGCATCACGCAGTTGAGGTAGTGTATTTCTCCAAGATTATATTATTCAAAAACATAGTTGAACAAATAATATGCAACTTTTTGCTAAATTAGAATATTATAATATTGGTTTATTGGCAAAAACAACTGAGAAACAAAATGCTTGTCTTACATGATCATACAAAGTAAAGAAAGGATAAAAAATAAACGTAAAATGGTCATTTATATGATACCCAGTAAAATCAGTAATTACAGTTTTTTGCCCACCGTGAGAATAAGTCAAAGACTTGTGGCCTGCGGTGGAGTCTTTCGTTCTTATAAAAAATTAATTCAGTTGGTACATTGAACATTATTTAGAAGAAAGAATGAATTTGAAAAAAGATTATTGTTTCGCTTTATACATTTGCAAGCAATTGAATATGGAAAATTATAATAAATAAAAGCAAAAACAAGAAAGAAATGGCAATGGAAGATTCTTGATGTAAAAACCAAAAAACAAACATTTAGCCCATGAAATGAAGAGAACAATGTCCGAGTAAACAATTTTATCTGGAAGGGTTTTGAATTGGTTAATATTACTTATATTTTTTAAATTTATATTATATTTCCAGGAAAATACAGTGCCTTAACATATGCATTACGCTTAAAAAATTCAGTATTAACATTTAGAAGAGAGATACTTGAACCCATTGCATTACGTGTGTAAGATATTGTGGCGATTGCACACCTGCTCACCATTTTTAAGTTAATTAAGTAGGTACTGTTTGACAGCATGAGACCTACAAATTTTGCCGAAGTTATCAATTCCCAATAATCAAACACCAACACCACCAAGAATATGCAAACATACTTGAAAATAAATGGAATGCTTCTGTAGAAAAGAAAAGAAGTCCATTCCCACAAAATTACTAACGAAAATAAAGAAATATAACGAAGAATTGAACTGCAGTTCCCATCATCATAGAAGGACTCACTACACCACCTGTTGAGAGTTGCGTGGAAGCCTGGTAGCAGGGAGCAAGACGCGGAGGCGCCCTAGCGGCGGACCGGCGAACGGACGATAAGACACAGGAGTCTCGCTAGAGGGCAGTGCAGGATGAAGGCAAAAGGACTCTACTGAGTGTCTCACACAACGGAAATTTACTCGGTCATTCAGATTTGACAGAACCAATCAAGCTTAACATGGTATATAATACTGACTGGCCTTAACTGACTAGTGCAAGCTTCAACCCCTTAGGACTTACAAAGGAGTATCACTTATTCCATTGTGAAATCCAAAATTTTTTTGAATAGATTGAAATATAGAGGAAGAACCTCTTATCAATCTCTGCCAATTTAGAGAGAACATCATAAAAAGAAAACTGACTACTATAAATTTATTCTGGAAATTACAATCATTAAAAAGGGGAAATTAATACCAAAGAGGCTACACTGAAGTTCTATTCAACATGCATACCAGAAGTTCCTGCTTCCTGTTTACTGCTGAGATTATAGCTGAACCTCCAGTCCAGATTCCTGTTCTGTTTCACTGAGTTAATAGCTGAAGTTCCATTCCAGACTATTCTTCGAAGTTCCTGCTGAAATCCCTACAGAAGGGTGAATCAAGATTTCTACCAGAAGTTCCTGCTTTGTTAATTTTTCTGAGTCATAGTTGAAGCTCCAGTCCAGATCACTTCAAAAAAGGTCTTTCTAACATCTCTACTCAAAGGTGGAATTCAAAGTCCTATCAGAAGTTCCTGCTTCCCACTGGGTTCACAGCTGAAGATCCAGTCCAGATTACTACAAGAAGTTCCAGCCAACATCTTCCCTGAAGTTCCTGTCAGATGCCGATATAACCTTCCAAGAAGCTAGGATAATTAAATGATAGGGTCTGATTTGTTAGAATAAGTTTCTTCCTATCAAGGTACCTTGTTAAGTTAGAGAAAAAATAAAAAAAATAAATAAAAAAAATAAATAAAAATAAAAAAACGTCTGCCAAGTGGGTGTGGCACATAGCTTCCTCGTATCCATAACTCGATTGTATAGATGATCCGATGCACATCAAAACATCAAAACAAGTTAATTTGTAACATCCCTGAAAATTTCATTGAAATCGGATGGAAAATGTAGAAGTTATGGCCGTTACAAGGAATTCGCGTTTGCGCATGCGCAGTGGCTACTATCAGTCTGAAGGTAATGATTTTCATAGGGGACCATCTAAATACTAATCTGTAACATCCCTGAAAATTTCATTGAAATCGGATAGAATATGTAGAAATTATGGACGTTACAATTCAATTCACGTTTGCACATGCGCAGTGGGTACTATCAGCCCGAAGGTTGTGATCTTCATTGGGGACCATCTACAACCTAAACCGCATAATCCCTGAAAATTTCATCGAAATCGGGTAGAAAAAGTGGAAGTTATGGACGTTACAATTCAATTCACGTTTGCACATGCGCAGTGGCTACTATCAGTCTGAAGGTAATGATTTTCATAGGGGACCGTCTACACACCAACCCGCACGATCCCTGAAAATTTCATTGAAATCGGATGGAAAATGTAGAAGTTATGGCCGTTACAAGGAATTCACGTTTGCGCATGCGCAGTCGCTTCTATCAGTCCGGTGATGATGATTTTCATAGGGGACCGTCTACACACCAACCCGCACAATCCCTGAAAATTTCATCGAAATCGGACAATAACTTCGTATAGTTATGCGCGTTACAAGGAATTCATGACAGACAGACAGACAGACAGACAGACAGACAGACAGTCAGACAGACACACAGACACACAGACACTGAACCAAAATTGTTCAGAAAGGTCTAAAACGCAAAACGCGAGTGAAAATTTTGATTTTGGAGAACTTTTTTTTTTCAACCTTGAAAAGTGAAAACAAAGCTTCCGCTACCTTGGTAGACTCGGAAGCAATAAAGAAAACCAACAGGAAAGAGAAAGTGCCATTTCCAGGAAAAGGATTTAGTGGCTGGTTGTATGGGGAGGTTTGGAGACCAGTAGTAGTCTGCGTTCTCTCTTTCCTGGCTGGGAAGTATTTCGGTTTTTTTTCGCATAACTCTTAAAAAACCGTTACATGGCGCCCGAACTAAAAGTTAACTAATATTTTGCATGTAGCAATTGTTATTGTTATTGTGTTTCAAATTTCTATTATTTAACAAAAAATCTAATAATAAAATAAAAATAAAAAAAAAATAAAATATAATTAAAGTTAAAAAAGATGGAGAATCAAATTGAAAATTTATTCACTCAAATCCGAGAAATAAAGGAGGATTACAGGTTGTTGCATGATACAATCCAAGGCCAACAGCAAATAAATGAAGAGACAGTTAGGGATATGTTTGAAGCTAGGATGAGTGCCATGGAGGGGTCAATGATAGAGATCAGAAGAGGAATAGAGGATAGGAGAGGAAGCATTCCATTTAATAGTACTGCTTTAGGTGGTGGAAATACAAGTTATCAAGGTGGAATCGATTTGGCAGAAGTTATAATAAACGAGTCATTAAAAAGAGAAAAAATTATATTCACAGAAGCAGCATTCCCAACTCCCCAAACTTTCATCCGTAGAATCAAGGAACTTTATCCGAGTATCGAACAAAATTCCCGCTTTAAAATAATTCTATCAAAATCATTTGAAGGCAATCAATGGTGGGAAAATATAAGGGACAATTTAACCAATTGGGAACAATTTGAAAAGGCATTTCTGGAATTTTATTGGAGTGATGCAACTCAGGAAAAATGGGAAAATAAAATAAACAATTCAGCATTTAATTATTATAAAGATGGAGATAAAAAGACTTATGCAATGAAAATGTACAACATTGGTAAAGAGTTGGGATATTCAACAAGATTGTTGATAAGAACACTGCTGCGACATTTCTTCATAAATCCACTATGCTGTCTATACACGGGACCAGTCACGACCCTGCAAGAATTAATTCAGTTAATAGAAACAAATGATAATATCAGAAGAAACACACCAGTCAACGATAGAAATCAGCAATGGGATAACCAGCGCGCAGGAGACCGGCAAGGGCAAAGTCGACAATACCAGAGAAGAGAGCTGCATGGAAGAGAAAATCAAAGATGGGGAAATAACGACAACAGGGGACAACAACAACAGCAGCAGAGAAGAAACAACAATGGAACAAGAAATGGTACCACAGCAAATATAAATATGAATGAAGAGGAACAACAACGAAATTCGGGAAACTGTTAGAGGGGTGCCCACCAGTAGGAAATTGCCCAGTCATTATAACCAAAATAGAAGATGTGACATCATATGCGTTGGTGGACACTGGGGCAGATCTCTCATTAATGTCAGCACAATTCTTCAGAAATCACAAAGCCCAACTGAAAGGACAAACAATACCACTAGGGAAAATCCAATTAACTGCCGCAAACGGACGACCGCTAACTACATTGAAAAGACAATATTTTTTCAACATAAAGTTCAATTCCATCAATATTAGTCATCCTTTTATAATAGTAGAGGAATTGTCTTGGCCTGTGATTATTGGATCAGATTTCATGAAAGAAGGAGCAGCAATAATAGATTTCAAACAAAATACAATACGAATCAGATGTCAACAAAATTCAGAAGAAGTACCAATTTGTCATCAAGGAGCATCAACAAATATAGCAGTTGTAGGAAATGACAAAAACGAGATTCGACAAGTAATCGAACAATGGACATCACCAGTATTAAACCAAGAACAAACAGAGAAAACTCGAAGAAATCTGAAAGCTGCAATCCAAATCTTTTCTAAGAAACCAGGCTGCCTCGACACATACCAACATAAAATCGAAATAAATGATGAACAAGGATTTAGGAAGAGAACATACCCCGTTCCAAAAAAGGTTGAAGCGGACATACAGGCAAAATTGGATGAAATGATGGATCAGGGAATCATAAGAAAGGGAATTTCAAGATTCATATCACCACTAGTGGTAGTGAAGAAGACAAATGGAGAGATACGCCTATGTTTAGACGCAAGGCAAGTAAATCTATTAATACACAAATGCGGTGAAGCACCCCTGACATTAGATGAAATTTTTCAGAAATTTCAAAGAGCTAAATTTCTATCAACTTTGGATTTAACAGCATCGTTTCATCAAGTAAAATTACATGAAAACTCCCAACAATACTGTGCATTCCAATTTAGAGGAGAAACATACCTATTTATAAGAGTACCATTTGGACTACGCTGCAGTGGACCAGCACTTCAAAGAGCACTATCAAAAGTAATACCACAAGAAATTGGAGAACATATCATTGTATATATCGATGATATTTATATAGCAACACCAACATTCAAGCAACATATGCAAGTGCTAAATACACTATTTGCAGCGTTTTCACGTCATGGAGCAACAGTAAATATACAGAAATCGCACTTATTTAGGGAAACAGTTGAATTTTTGGGACACACAATAACAAAAGAAGGAGTTAAGACATCAATAGACAAGCTAGAGACAATTCGAAATTTCAAGAAACCATCAAATAAGAAAGAAATGATGAGTTTCCTGGGTTTTTTACAATTTTATGGAAGATTTTCTTCAAAAATATCACATATTGCTAAACCGTTACGGGAAATAACAAGTACAAAGAACAAATTCAATTGGAACTTTCAATGTCAAAATGCATTTGAGCAACTAAAAGAGGAATTTAAAAACGAAATAATATTATTCCACCCAGATTTCACAAAATCATTTTACCTATTTACAGATGCATCAGATGTAGCACTTGGAGCAAAACTTGCACAACAAAATCGTAAAGGACAATTCCAACCAATACAATTTGCAAGTAAAGCATTACATCAAGCAGAGTTGAACTACAGTACGTTTGAAAAAGAGTTGTACGGTTTGTTTTGGGCATGTAAGAAATTTTATCAATATTTAGCAGGTCAACCGTTCACAGTATATACTGACAATAAAGCATTAACAGCATTCAGCAAAATGAAATGCCCAAATCAGAGAATTATCAGATGGGTGCTATTCCTTCAAGGACTAGACTTCCAAATACTTCACATACCCGGAGCGGAAAATATACCAGCAGATTATTTATCAAGAAACAATCCGAATGCTAAATCATCACCTCTACACTTCAATATTTGTACCATAGCCCGGCAGGAATTGTCAGAATTCACCAATATTACGAATCTACAAAAAGAAGATCGGAAATTGGGACCAATTCATCAGGAAATACAAGAAGGAGAAGAAGTGGATGACTACAAAACGATAAATGGGCAACTTTACTTCAAGCATAGAGCAAAATGGAAACTGGCAATACCATCAGCATCTTTAGATACAATAATTGGACAAATCCATCTGTACTACAACCATATTGGAATAGGGAAAATGATTAAATTATGCAAAAATGACATTTACCATCAACATTTGGTACAGAGAATAAAACAATTGATTACTTCATGTCACATATGTCAAACTAGCAAAATACAGAACAGCAGATATCTGAATCCAATAGAACCAATATTACCAAGTAAAAAAGGAGAAATTATATCAATAGACTTAATGGGAAAACTTCCAGTATCATCAAGACAATTCAGATATATTATGGTCATTATTGACAATTTTACAAAATATGTGAGACTTATCCCAATACGAAAGAACAATGCAGACAACATAATAAAAGCTATGGAAATCTACATGACAGAAGAAGAGAGGTGATAGCACAAGAATGGTTTGGCAGTTCACCATCGGGTGTGGCGAGGTGGGGCCACATCCAGGGGGGGAGGGATGGGGGGTGGGGGAGTCTTTAAACCTTCTGTCTCCAAGTAGGGACCCTACCTCCAGGGATGTCTTGTCCACATACCCTGCAAAGTCGTGATCGGACTTTGGGGATAGAGTAGATCCTCCACGTCAACATTATTAGGGAAAGGGGGGTAAACTTGAGGGGACCTCGAAGTAAATACGGATTTGCCGGGTTATCCTAGCCTTTTTTTTTCTTGCAACATTCAGTCAGCAGACACAGAATTAAAGTGGAGTAATCAGTTTTATTATTTTTTAATTTAGAGGTCCTCTCACCCAAAGATACTCACCAAATTTATGCCAGTGGAATGGGGGGAGCCAGAACTGCATAAATCGGAGCGGTGACCGATAAGCAGACTCCCCCAGCTCTCATTCCACTGTGCCAAATAAAGTCGTATGGGCTGGTCTCGGTACGCATTAGGAAATTTACGGTTCCGACCATCTTATCCCATCCAACTTCCCCTCCACACGAGACCAAAACCCGGCAACCCACCCGTCTATTCATTTTCCCAACACCCCCAAATAGAATTAAGTCGTATAGCACAGTGACTATCAATAAGCGACTTCTCTATACTATTGGTTTGGTACATAACTAACCCCTTGTCTTCAGGAGATGATCCGACTCTTCCACTCAAAACATTGCTTGCAAAGTGCCCTCGAAGGTACGCTCAGCGGTAATGGAGTATAGAGATTGGACGTGACACTCTAGATTGCTTAACACCCTAGACCCGCAGGGTGGCGACTAGGTGCACTAATCCGTTCCTCTCGCAGATGAACAGAAGGCGGGGGTACATGGCCAAACAGTAGTCTCCTACCCAATCATACCTAAATCATTTGCTTGTTATCCTATTTTCTCAATGTTCCCTAAATTATTGCATGTTGCTGCTTATTTGAGATTCTTATTTTTTCTGCATGTGAGGCTCCAAAATTTGGTCCCATGCTTGTTTGGGGGCGGGGAGTGTGGCGATTGCACACCTGCTCACCATTTTTAAGTTAATTAAGTAGGTACTGTTTGACAGCATGAGACCTACAAATTTTGCCGAAGTTATCAATTCCCAATAATCAAACACCAACACCACCAAGAATATGCAAACATACTTGAAAATAAATGGAATGCTTCTGTAGAAAAGAAAAGAAGTCCATTCCCACAAAATTACTAACGAAAATAAAGAAATATAACGAAGAATTGAACTGCAGTTCCCGTCATCATAGAAGGACTCACTACGCCACCTGTTGAGAGTTGCGTGGAAGCCTGGTGGCAGGGAGCGAGATGCGGAGGCGCCCTAGCGGCGGACCGGCGAACGGACGATAAGACACAGGAGTCTCGCTAGAGGGCAGTGCAGGATGAAGGCAAAAGGACTCTACTGAGTGTCTCACACAACGGAAATTTACTCGGTCATTCAGATTTGACAGAACCAATCAAGCTTAACATGGTATATAATACTGACTGGCCTTAACTGACTAGTGCAAGCTTCAACCCCTTAGGACTTACAAAGGAGTATCACTTATTCCATTGTGAAATCCAAAATTTTTTTGAATAGATTGAAATATAGAGGAAGAACCTCTTATCAATCTCTGCCAATTTAGAGAGAACATCATAAAAAGAAAACTGACTACTATAAATTTATTCTGGAAATTACAATCATTAAAAAGGGGAAATTAATACCAAAGAGGCTACACTGAAGTTCTATTCAACATGCATACCAGAAGTTCCTGCTTCCTGTTTACTGCTGAGATTATAGCTGAACCTCCAGTCCAGATTCCTGTTCTGTTTCACTGAGTTAATAGCTGAAGTTCCATTCCAGACTATTCTTCGAAGTTCCTGCTGAAATCCCTACAGAAGGGTGAATCAAGATTTCTACCAGAAGTTCCTGCTTTGTTAATTTTTCTGAGTCATAGTTGAAGCTCCAGTCCAGATCACTTCAAAAAAGGTCTTTCTAACATCTCTACTCAAAGGTGGAATTCAAAGTCCTATCAGAAGTTCCTGCTTCCCACTGGGTTCACAGCTGAAGATCCAGTCCAGATTACTACAAGAAGTTCCAGCCAACATCTTCCCTGAAGTTCCTGTCAGATGCCGATATAACCTTCCAAGAAGCTAGGATAATTAAATGATAGGGTCTGATTTGTTAGAATAAGTTTCTTCCTATCAAGGTACCTTGTTAAGTTAGAGAAAAAATAAAAAAAATAAAAAAAAAATAAAAAAAAATAAAAATAAAAAATAAAGAAAACCAACAGGAAAGAGAAAGTGCCATTTCCAGGAAAAGGATTTAGTGGCTGGTTGTATGGGGAGGTTTGGAGACCAGTAGTAGTCTGCGTTCTCTCTTTCCTGGCTGGGAAGTATTTCGGTTTTTTTTTCGCATAACTCTTAAAAAACCGTTACAATATATTACTCAGATGGGTAGGATGAATTCCATTTCTATATGGCATTATACAAGATTCAGTGATAAATATATTTTCAACGTTACATATTTGAAATTCTTATACCAGTAGGAAATCTAAATGGTTTATTTAACAGGACTTTAATTGGACCATTCTGTACAGTTTTTTAAAAAATACCTTGAATACGAAAATTTTGTAGAAAACAGGTAGGTATTCGGAATTTGCATGTTCTTATTTCTAGTGATTTTATTGACTTCACTTGAATTCTCGAAGGACATCCGGCAGATGTTTTCTTCCCTATCAAATTGGACTACAGGTGAGTCCCTCTATACATCAAAAAATTAAGAGATCCTATTTCAAAAGGGTGCTTTAATCAATCAAAGTGGATGTATTTCATGATATATTTATAGTAGTATAATTTTTGTCCAAAATTACATATAATTCACGTAGCACGAGTTAATGAGCGAATTTTCATAGGAATATGAAATAAATATACCTTCATATAATTTCTGCCTGGTTTGGGTAATGGTTTTTTTTTTTTTTTTTTTTTGACGTCCAAAATGTCTGTTTAACGAACTCGTCGTTTTGTTTGCTACCTAATATGAACATAAAAATATCATTCTAGGAAAAACTTCAGAGATCGTTTCAGAATGTTTCATAACCAAAATCAGTTAAGCATTTTTTTTTGTTTTTTCGAAAAAGTCCATTCGAAAATTGTAGTCATTGCAATAGCGTCATTTTTCTTGAACATTCGCTAACAATCTGAGACCATAAATGACTAGTAAATTATATAGTTTTTATATAGCTGGGAGTTGTCAAATGAGCTATTTGAGTTCAAGGAAACACACCATCTTCTTTTCCTCTTATCTACCTTTTATCCCGAGGAGCATGAACATTCGTCCACAACATTCGGATCATGCACGAAATCACCCATATCTGTGTCATGATGCTCGTAGTTCACCAGAACGATTCGTTTTGCCAAACATTCGCAATTTGGCGAATACCGCATGTGGCGAATAATCACGCTAGCAGTTTTTAAAGCAACAGGGTCGATTTTGGAAATATTGCAGAGCGGTCGAGATACAACTGACTATCGAGCAAGGCTAAGGGCATGTTTGGAGGGGTCCTGAGTGCATGTTCAGCAGGACTCAAAACTTGGAACCGATAGCGGAACCGTCTTGGGACAACGGTCGTTATATGGTGGATCCCGAGTCATTTGTATATCTTGAGAAACCAAATTGGGGATAGATATGCCAGAGATGCAGCAGAGCAAAACTCCAACCTCCTCTAACTACATCACAGCTATAAAGTTAGCAGTATGATAAAGTTGGCAAAACAATTGGCTCTTCATGGAGCACCGAACACTTTGAAAAGTCAAGAAGACGGTATCCTGTAGGTCATCAAGTGGAACCTGGAAACTTCCAAATGCAACTTCAGTGAACTCGAGGTTGTCATTCTGACTCGTCTCCGGATCGGCCCTAACTGATTGACCCAATTGTACTTCAAGTGGATGTCAGACTTACCGTGACCAACCTTCTACTATTGCCTCCACTCTTTCTCCACAGCTTCCTAATAATCTTGAACACCGACCATCGCAAATCTGTTTGAAATCTTAAAGAAACCATTAATTAATCATCAAAGTAACATTGAATTAGTTAACATTGATGTATTATTCGGCACCCATGGCCATTCTAGGTTGAACATGCCATAATAAAGAGATTATTTTTGTACCAGGATTCTCACAAAGGAAGGAACTAACGATTAGTTGTCTAGAAGCGGATGCGAGACAGAGTTTTTATTTTGTAAACACTTGAGAAAACTGATCAAGTAGGTATACCTATTACTTGCTCTAGTGCTCAAATTTCATAATACCGGTAGTGGTGGACGGAGACAAAGTGCACAACAAAGAAGTTGGCAAACTAACCGAATTAATACACATCTATCACCAATCGCACCAATTAAAGTTGGCTTCTAGTTGGTTGGGTAACGATTGGAATATATGATTATTCACTATTGGAATATATGATTATCAACTCGAAATTTTAAACCCCTGCCTCACAACTATTGGAATTTTGGATTTTTACATTGTTTGGTAGTACCTACCTTTCTACGTGCCTACCTACTAATGGTAGATTTTCAAATAGAAAACCTTGAATTATAATGATGAAACCTCAAATTCGAAATTCAAATCCTAGAATTTGTTTTGGAACACCTTGAATTTGATTCTCAAGAGCTGAGGAATTAGTTGGTGTAGGTTAGATTATGTTATTGAGAAGCTTCACTTTTCGAATACAAAACTTGATTCTTACGATTATGTTGATGGATTTCTTATTCGATAAATTGCAACATAAATGTGAAAGCATCATCAAGTTGATCATGTTTCTTTTTTGAAGAAAATTCTGTGGCTCAAATTGTTTGGATCATGATTGGAAGAACGTTCTCTTCAGACCCAGTTCAAAACTGCCCTCCAAATCAGTGTAAATTGAGGTGAAATTACGTATGCAATACGCACATGCATCATGCCTGATGTTGATGGTTTATATGTGACCAAGAGTTAAACGTGGGTCAACAATGGAAATTCCATCAAAATCGGACAATGATTTTGCATTGTTATGCTCTGTATGAGGAATTGAGCACAAACACACTGACGAATAGACAAACAGACTAGGTGACAAAGTTTTTCAAAAACCTCTGAAACGAATTTATTTCGACCAACAAATTTTAGAGATTTGTCATCGCATAATTATATTTTTCACCAATTTATAAATTATTATCTTATGTATTTGTTATTTGAAATTATTATATAATTATTTGTCATATGAAATTATTAATTACTTGTTTAGGTAATGGAGATATGAGTTCTTCGAAGTCGAATGATTGGGAACACGAAAAAAGAGAGAAAAAAATCGTCTGCCAAGTGGGTGCGGCACATAGTTTCCTCGTATCCATAACCCGATTACATAGATGATCCGATGCATAGTAGTTAACCTCAAAACTCCAATCTCTAAGTACCTTTCACTACCCTCATAGGGGACCATCTACACGCTAATCTGGACAATCCTAGAAAATTTCATCAAATTCGGATGACAAATGAAAGTATTATGGCAAGTTGCGCATGCGCAGTCGCTTCTATCAGTCCGGGGATGATGATTTTCGTAGAGGCCTGTCTTCACACCAACCCGCACAATCCCTGAGAATTTCATAGAAATCGGACAATAACTTCGTATAGTTATGCCCGTTACAAGGATTTCATGACAGATACACAGACACACAGAAACGGAACAAAAATTGTTCAGAAAGGTCTAAAACCCAAAACGCGAGTGAAAAATTTGATTTTGGAGGACTTTTTTTCGTCCTTTAAAAGTGAAAACAAGGCTTCGACAACCTTGATAGACTCGGAAGCAATTACTCTTGAAAACAAAGAGTTGGATACATTTCTGAGGAGGTCTGATTTGTCGAATTATATTTTGAACAATCGATTTATCGAAGTTGATAAGCAACAGTGCTTTTACTTCATGAAAATTTATCCAGTAATTTGTATCCAGATGCCGACGACTTACCCTATCAATCATCCGTCTCTCAAGAAGTAATCACCAAGCCACTTGGCGGAGTAAACAAATCCTCAGAAGGTGAAAAAAAGAGAGGAAAAAATCTCATTAGAGGAAAGTATTAGATAAGGTTAGAATGAAAAGAGGGATGAACCAGGCAGGGGTTGAGAGGCGAGGAACGGTGGCTTAGCGTTCTCAGCGTCGCGTTTTTCAGTAGTTCATCAGGAAAACTCAAGCTATGGCCCAGTAAGCCTCAGCACGGCGCTGCCCTGCTAATAGCGTGTCCTCTTCTTAATCCCTCCCCGTGGATCTTACCTCCTTCTTCTCCTTCATCTTCTCCGTGTACTCTCTTCTTCTTCGCTCTAATCAACTAACCGAGTGACTTCCCACCGGGGGCTTCATCGTATCATCTCCCACGGAAAACACACATTCCCACCCAGACTGGTGTAGTATTGACTTTTAATCAAGGAGCGACTTCTCCTGCATCGGAGTGGATAATTGCGAAACATCTCGTATGACAATCGGATAACGAAGTACAAGTTATAGTCTTGCAGTAATAGTAGATGTCAAAAGGCATCTCCTCGAATGAAATCGGAACCTACTGGAATTAGTAGCATAGTCTGAGAAAATGCGAGGAAAACCTCTTGTCTCCTCCGGTGAAACCATTCATGTACAATTTAAAGAGAAAAGTTTGCTGACAAACTATTACCAGGAGCGTATGCGACTCCCTGAACTGTGGATGTAACTGCAATTAAATATTGAATTCCAATTACTTAGGTAACTATCTTCCCTATTGTACAACTATGAATATAATTAATAGCTACAAGATACCAATTTGAACTTTTGGCATCTCAATTCGAACTTTAGGCAAATCCATTACGTTTCGAAAACTACTGGAGTCCTTGTCCACCTTTATTCCTTCTACAATATTCAATAAAGTGTTTTTCACTCTCATAAAAAAAAAAATAGCAACAATATAGTACTAGTTTATTTAGCATAATATCAAAGAACTTTCCGACTATATTTCGGAGTTAACTTTGACAACGTGACGCAATACAGGTAGACCAATTTTCAGCGAATTTAAAAAAGGAAGCTATTACAATGGCCTCGAAATTTTTAATATAGACAATTTTGGAAATTTTTGTCGCAGAAATCTGTTTTGGAAAAATTTGAAACGATTACTGAAGTTTAACATACTTTTAATCTCTTCTCTTTCATCCATCTCTTAAATTCTTATCTTCCCTCTGGAAGACCCGATGATGTCCGCGACGCCAGGAATGGCAGTCGGACTTTACTTTTTTTATTTACTCACCTCTCTTTCCATGATCTAATTACAAATTCAGAAATACAGAAAATCGGTCTTTTTGGGACTAGCTATTGTAAGAATTAAGTAAATTAAACAACCATTTCAGGCTGGATTTACGTCCGACTGCCATTCCTTGCGTCACGGACGTCGTCAGCTGTCTTCAGAATTAGGAAGATCAGAATTAGTTCTGATGATTGCCTCACTTGGGTTGTGATGAGGGGGGTGGGGCAGTGTGGCCGGGCGCACAAAAACATGCCCCGGAAGCGAGACTCGAACCCGCAGAAGCCGGTCCGGGAATGGCCACGATCACATCGCACCTCTGGGACCAGGTATGAGGTATACTCGTCGTACCCAAAATCGTGAAAAATCAATGATATTCAAGAGGTTGGTCTCTGAGTCCGTGGAAATGAATAGTTACTCTGAGTGAATTATGAATACTGTCCTTTAAATGTTTTGAAACGTTCCCAGTGCATACAGGTTGGCTAAATATATAAAGTATGCTACATGATATTCAAAATCAGAATTAAACTTCGTATAAGAATAGGAATAATATAATACCTATAGATGCACTGGGGAGCATTACATGTTCAAGAAAATATAGATTGAATTGCTAGTATGTATATTGTTTAGAAGGACCTTGGAATATTAGAAAGCTCGCACTACGGGACTGAAAAGTGTTTTTTAACAATGACTCCGATCTCAAAGAACAAAAATATTGTATTACAAATTAATAACATGGAGTGCCCACTGCACCTATCAAATTTATTTCATGTAAAAAATGTTATAGATAGGTACATAGCAATGGGCAAACAAGTACTGCTGAGAGTTACTGTGACAGATGAAGTGGTGTGCAGGCAACATAATATGTATTATGTATTATATATATTATGCCTATATAATATATATTATATATGCCTGGTAAGAGCCTGATAAGATTTCTCTTTTCTTAACCAGCCTCTGCTACTGCCTATATAATATATATTATATAGGCATTTATAATATATATTATATAGGCAGTAGCAGAGGCTGGTTAAGAGAAGAGAAATCTTACCAGGCTCCCAGCTGGTTAGAGTCATGTAGTCTCAAGCAGCTCAGATCTTGAGGCTGTACTCTGAAGACTGTTCCTTTCTTGCGGTAGGAACCATCAATGAATTATCGTCGTGAACTGTTGAACCTCTGAAGAAAGGCGGGGCGACATCAGGGCCGGACGGGTTGATGAATTCCTCAGATAACAAGAGAAGAAAACTTGTGATAGATCTAATGAGCGGCGTCCAATTAACCACATCTGGGTTATTATAAAGGAATTTGATTTAAATTTCTAGAACCAGCGAGGCATTCCTGAAAATTTACTGATAGATACTATCGGCATGCAAAGGGCAGTATTATAAACACATCCAAGAGTGGGCTTTGTAAACTATTCCAAAGGTACTACTGATTAATACTGATTCAGAGTGATCACTCGTGAGACTGCAATTTAGCAAGTCAAGTGATCCAAACTATTCAAGAGAATATGAGGGTCTAGTCAAGGGAATGGTGAGGTCTCCAAAATGTCCCAACTGCCAGGAGAACAAGGATGATGACGCATTCCATACATTCATTGAATGCATGCGATGGACAGGGGAGAGGAACTTCCTCTGGGAGAAGTTGCATCTCGCAGCACAGGACACAACCCCAGAGGCGATCATAGGAAAGATGCTGGAAAGCGAAAGAAACTGGACCACTGTGGCAGACTATTTGGAAAAAAATAATGAACAAAAAAATCCTTCAAGAACGGGAGAGGCAGCAAAGGGGAACCATGGACTGGCGCCTAGCGGATTACTGAGAAGACTCCCATGACTCAGCCTGAAGTATTGTGTTGAACAGTTCCAGGCTGAGATCCAACGTGGGAAAAGGAGGTGAGGTTTTAGTGGGTTTGAATCCCACATAACCCGTGCGAACGGTTCCCTTGGGTGTCTTACGAGATCCAATTTCCACCTCTGGATCTTAAAGATTTCCTCACCCCCTACGAGAAGAAAAAATATTCATATAACAGATCCAGAAATTTGCTCAAATTTCTGGATCTGTTATATGAATAGTTTTTCTTCTCGTATGGGGTGAGGAAATCTTTGTATATTATACGACCTCTTGGATGATCTCATGAAGACAGCCATAAGCTGGTGTTATTTACATCGTACTTTCACAGATTGTCAGAAATATTGGAGTTTACGGTTGTTTGACAACGCGAGAAAAACGTCTGCCAAGTTGGGTGGGCAGTATAGCTTCCTCACTCATTGTAACATGGACGTATAGAATCAGTTGGCGAAAAACAGGAGAGAAAATGGCCTTGGAGCTCACTCAGCTGATCAGTGACCACTCAGGCACCTTCAGCATTCTCCATTGACCCTGCCTCTCAAATTTCAGCTTCCTGCGTTCAACAGGAGAGAAAATGGCCTTGGAGCTCACTCAGCTGATCCGAAGGTGCTGAAATTTATAGGGGACCGTCTAGGACCTAACCCGCACAATCCCTGAAAATTTCATCAAAATCGGACCACAGGTTAGTATAGTTTTGCCCGGGACAAGGATTGACCACAGACAGACAGACAGACCGACAGACCGACAGACCGACAGACAGACAGACAGACAGACACGGAACCAAAATTGTTCGGGAAGCTCTAAAACGCAAAAAGCAAGTGGAAATTTTGATTTTGGAGGACATTTTTTTTTTCACTTCTTTCACGAATACAAAGCTTCCCTACCTTCGGTAGTGAGGAAGCAAAAATTAAGTTTATCCTATGTCGTTAATTAATCGAAAATATAGATGAGTGAATTAGTGAATGGGTGGATACGTTAATCTCCGGATAATAACCCTCTAAGCGCCTACGAGTTCGTTCGACCAAGTCAGTAGTTCCTGTTTCACTGACTAAAAGCTCCCTCTGCTTACCTGTTGAGTCCGGAAACTTTTCGTTCTGCTCAGCCGGGGTTTCGGCCGATCGGAGGAGACAGTGATCCCAGGCGATAAGGCGATCAGACTGTTTTCTTTTTTATCCCTCTTTTTATCGGAAACTGTCAGACTAAATAAAATTCAATGGACCCATTCCCCTCTTTCAGATCGTACACGCAGACAGAATTCATCTGATGCGGTACTGTTGTGACAAACGCTGTTGGACCTATTTTTATTGAAAAAAACTCGTATGTTTCATCATCTGAGCCCTATGATGATCTATTTTGCCCTTCTGTACGTAGGATTGTATATGTTGCCTCACAGTATTTGACTCTCGACTACACGATCAATTACATTAATTATTCCTATGAGTAGTTTGATTGAGAACCAGCAGTACCTACTGGCCTGACCCTCTAGTTGATGTGTAGTTGGAAGGTTCTACATCAATCTCCGACTCAAAAGACTCATTTCATTCGATATAACAAGGTTTCATCTGACTGAGACTCACTGATGTAGGAAGTAAGAACGCCCCACATCAAAAATTGACGAATATGGAATTTTTACATAGCTCTCAATAAGGACGTTCTTTCCGATAGGGAAGAAAGAAATTAAAAACTTGATTTGAAAAAGTATTTAAGCAATCTACTGCTCAAAAGTGTATTCATTGACATTTGAGTAGGCTGTTGGTTTGTGGGTCCATACTTATTGTATCTGCTACACTAATTGCAATGCTTTTCAGAACGTCCCACAGTAAGACTTGGGCGTCCTTATGCGATCGATCTGGGGTGAAGGAAAAATAATAACCACACAGCAATTCGTTTTAGACCATTCTGAATCCAAATCCGCGAAAAAAAACCATAGGTGCATGTCTGTGTGTATGTTTGTGACAAAATCTTGTGTCGTCTGAACAGGCCTTGGTTCTCAACCGATTTTCCTGGTTATTTTTTTGTTCGACGCGGAAAACTATCTAGTTGTACACTACGTCGCTGGAATTTCGAAATTTGCCTTTCAAGGGGGGAAGAGGGGTTAAAGCTTTGAAAACGTGCGTTTGCGGGCATAATTTTGTAAACTCTGCCCAGGCCTCAATTTCCAACCGATTTCTTTTTTTGTTTGACTCAAATAACTTCCGAGTTGTACATGATTTCACCAGAGTATCAAAATTTGCAAGGAGAGGGGGCAAGTGGGAGGATAATTTTCACAAAATATCCGATTTTTATAAATGTCGTTTCCTTCACTGCTTACTAATTGTACCCAAGCTTCGAAATTGAGGAAAAATTCTCATTATACCTCTGGATTTTCATGAATTATTTTCTGTGCCACCATGGAACTTATAGTGGTGCCAGGGCGCCATAAACCGCAGATTTCGTGGTTTTTTTTCGTGTTTCACCACGAATACGGATGTGAACCTCTACGGACTGCCTACTATAAGTAACAGATGAAAGTTCAATGATACTGCGTATTTCCGCTTTGGTGCCAGACTGGCACCATTGGTGGTTGTGGGGAGGGCGGAGGGGGGGGGGGGACTCGAATTCACATGTTGGGTATCGTAGATCATGGATTTTAAAATGCTCTTCAGATTCGAGGCTCCCATGCTGCTTGAAATTTTATGGTGGATAAGGGTGAGGGGGGTCAATATTTCTTGCCTAAAGTAATAAATAAATTACATCGAATGAAACAGTTTTATCGCTTACCAACTGGGTAAGCTGATCTAATGCTTATCCAATGGGACGTCCCCTGGAATGCATGCATTACAAAACAATATGTTTTCTCCTTCATTTCATCGTTTCAAACTTACAGATCATCGTGAATAACAGATTTACTAAGCAACACACACCTGTTAATTTATAACAAAACCAGTACTATAATACTATGACAGGGTAGATATGACCGAGAGTGACAAAAAAGTTTCAGGCGAAACATGTTAATATATGTAATGGAATGGCACCAACCTAGTCCTAGCTATTACGTTGCCAAGATCTGATTTTTCAAAGTTTACTAAAATGATTTTTCAATTTTTTTTTTCTTCCAAAAAACCCAAAGTTTTTCACTAGGTATATTACAGTATATTACTAGGTATGTTGGGTATGTTAGGCTCTGAGAATGCATTGAGAAATCTCAAGTGGGTAGTCAAAACCCGAGAACCCTTCAGACTAGTTTAAATAGTTTAATGAAATTTGCATAGTTTAATGAAATTTAAAATAAAATTTTTATTTTCAATTTCACTAAACTGTGATATTCTTCGCAGTCGTCTTCACCCATACAACTCAACCTCCCTCTTAATTTAGCTTCAGGTTGTTTGACTATCCAAAATTGATGCTTATTTCGAAAATGTAGTCGGTAGTAGAGAACATTTGTTTTGAAGAGGAAAAATTGGGTTTTATAGAGAAAAACATAGATTTATTTTTTTTTTAACTTTAAAAAATCATATCTCAGCAACGGATTGAGGTATGACGATGAGGTTGATGGCATTCTACTACATTTCATAATATCCCCTACTTTTATTACCCTGAAAACCCTAAAAATCCTGTTTGATTTGTGGAAGCCTTGAGGTGCTCCTCAATACTTCGTGATTTCTCCTCCATACATAATACACTATGCAAATTACTTGACTACAAGATAAGTTTATGAACTCAGGAGAGAGACGTGGCATTCTCTTGAGACATTCGCTATCATTTCATTCGCGATAACAAGCTTTCATCTGACTTAGACGGCACTGACGCGGAAGTAGGTGCCTATCTCGTCTGTAAAGGGATGAAAAACGAGGTCAAGAACCGACGTCTTATTATTTTAATGCCGGAACTCGAAGAACACGTGGGGGGGGGGGGGTTCCCGGATGTGCCCTGAGATAATTGTAAGTGGCTCATTGACTCAACCGTCCCGTGGGCTTGATTAGACTGGGGTCGAAGAGCCCTCTGGGTCCTTCAGATCCCACAAACTACCCCATGGAGGCGTATTCATGAGACAAATAAGGGACCCGCCTCTGAAGGGGTTCCTCTTATAAATATGAAAACTGCATACATTTCTATTAACCACCCTGCGGAAAGGTTTTCGTTGCCAACCGGTTTTAATTAAATTAAGGCCATGCGAAACAGAACATCGCAAGTAAACACATTCGAGTAATAAGGTACATCGTTATCGCATGAGAGATGGGGTGAATAAGTTAATACTGAAATGGATTTAGCTTAATTAAACATTTAAAGTTGGGAAATGAATGCGACTACCTGAGTAATTATAATACCAATTACTTTGGTACATATACGCGATCCTGGTTTTAATACTCGTATCATTCATTACTCATACTTTGGAGCTTAATTTCATTTCTCACCTGATGAACTCTGTTAATTCCATAAACATGATATCTCCATTATTAAACTTGTTCATATTTAGCGGTAAATGAATATGGCGCATTATTCAGCGGTCAATTCAATTACCAGTACAGTATCTGGGATTATTAAAATACTTGCACATTGTTATTTATCAGCTATTATTTATCCTCTGTTCAAAACTCTGCAAAATATTACACAACGGTTTATTATACTTTTTTATAGATCAGGCGCAGTTTTTCAGCTAGCAACACATCGTTATCCCAAAGTTTAGGGTGTGTCAAAGTTAAAGCCTATAATTTAGTTGGTCTTTAAATTTGACTTTGAGCAAACCCTGCTACCACCCAAAATCTGGGGAAAATGGATTAATTTAAATGAACTTATTATCTAAAATAAAGTAAAGCTCTCTCAATGAGAAAAGGACAACAAGAAAATGAAACTGCAAATAAGGAAAAACGAAATATGCTGGATCGAAGAGAGAAATCAGATAAACTCCTCTGCTTAGGATATACGAAATGTAAATTGAAAAAGAGAAAAAGATAAATAAAAGAAAAATCCTTCTGGATAGACGCAATGGAACAGAACATAAAAAAAACCTCTTTGGATTTAGGAAAATACAAAAAAAAAACGAACATGATATCCACTGACTGAAGAAAATAAAAGGTAAACTGAAAAACGAATGGAAAAGAAAACTGGAAAAATGGAAAAGAACCGCAAATAGGTTTTAGAAAAAAGAAAAAAGATCAGATTGAGGGAACAAACGTAGGACGTGAGAGCGATTGTAGGTAGTTCGCTTCCCAGGTTGGAATTAGGAAACAAAGGGAGAGGAAACCAACTACTGATTTTAGTTCTAGGGAGCCCCACTAGATTGATTGATCTCCAAGTACCTTGCACTTCACTCATAGGGGATGCTCTTCAAGCTAGCACACACAATCCCAGAAAGGTTCGTCGAATCAGATGGAAAATGTGGAAGTTGTGGCTGATAAAGGGTTTTCACGTTTGCGAATACACAGGGGCTACTATCAATCCGGGGATTGACATGGGGGACCGTTAACAGGCCGACCCGCACAACTCCTGAAAATTTCATGGTAATCGAAAAATAACTTCGTTACAAGGATTTCATGACAGACACACATACTGCAATTATGTATATTGACCCAACAAAGCACTTTGCGTCAACTGATTTGGAGTGAAGTCCAAGTCCGTCCTGTTTGGTCGTGTTTGGGGTGAAGATGCTACCATAATTAATTAAGATTAAATTTTATATAAATAAATGAAAAAATGAATTAAACACCAGCTTTTGTGAAAATTAGTATACAAAACACCATGAACCATAATAGGTATACAATTAACCATAGAACTTAGTCTTAATTATAATGGTGGCATATCCAGCAGCACAATTGAAAATGACGCATGGGTATGCTCACTGAATAGAACTTCCTTCGAGCCCTGAAGAAGGAATTTACCGGAAGCTCGGCAAAGAAGCGGTCGATAATTCCAGTGGACTCCACTCCCAATCAGTTGACGCAGAGTGATTTGTTTGAGAAAAACATTTTATTAAATATTGTAGAAGGAACAAAGGTGGACAAAGACTCCAGTAATTGCCGAAACGCAATGGACTTGCCGAAAGTTCAAATTGAGTTGCCGAAAGTTCAAATCGGTATGCCAAAAGTTGGGTCAATATACATAATTGCAGTAAACTTCCTTCGACCCTGAAGAAGCTAATGAATTTACCAAAAGCTCGGCAAGCGTGGAGTAGATAATTCCAGTGGACCCCATTCCCAATCAGTAGATGAAGACACACATACTGACAGACACGAAACAAAAAATTTCAGGATGATCTGAAACGTTAAAGGCAATTGGTATGGTAACGCAGTTTCCTTATTACCAGCCAAAAGATGGTACTTCAAATTGCCTAGAAGTCGCCAAAATCCTAAATTGTACCGTGCAATTGCCCTTTTCCTCTGAGGGCAGCATCAAGCAAGGTGTATAGGATGCAGAAGAATATTATGTTTTCAAAATTCTCGTCTGAACCTCTGACATCTGAAACTGAGAAGCAGAAGCTGCGCGGATGACTGGCCTGCACAAACTCAACTATTACCACGAGCGCTGAACCTTAAGGTGCTCGAAGTTTGCGGTGAGGATAACCATAAGGCCCCTGGATCCTCGGTTGTCAAAACCAACTCAAAGAGGACCTCCGAGTTTCCACTCTCCCCCGCTCCTTCAACGCCAACTTTATAATTACCGCATCCACCCCTTCCCTTTCATTCGCCAACTAGCAGCTACTTCATAAAGCCCTTTGTTCCAAGTCAATAAACTGTGGACTACAAGAGCAGTTAAGTTGGGGTGGTTGCAGAGAGAGGGAAGGTTGTTGCCTTTAGACGAGCATAACCCACTACCTTTCTAGCATGTTTTCTTGAACGTGTCAGAACGGTTATTATACATAATTCCTCTGGAATTTTCCTGTTGGGATTAAATTACATTCCGCTTTCAGAAGTGGGGTTTTAATTTTAGAGGGATGACAAAATGCCCTTCAAAATCAACAGTTATGCCCGTATTAGTTACAGTTAAGGCCAATTATTCCTCCTTCAATTGTATTCCTACTAGGTCAATTGTAGCCTCTGCACATACTTAATGGCCAAAACCATCAAAGTAATATGCGTTCAATAGGAGCCTACTTAAGGCTAAGTGTCCCCGATTTTAATACGATTTTTTTTGGATAGATGGCAGCACTTTTGAGAACAAATTTAAGTAGCTACCCATTTGTAAACAAAATGGAATATTTAAAAACTGCATACACAGACTTATTTAGAAAGTAATTACAATTTTGGTTAATTATGTTTGAAAATTTTAAAATCAATCTTAAGTAACAATAATTTTAATAAACCAGGTTAGAGGCACAATTTTGAAAAAACCCGCACATAGGATATTGAAGAAAGATATGACAATCACAATCCGCTTATCAGAATTTAAAATTTGATTACACCTTCATCGGCATGAGTAAAATTGGCTAAGATTAATGAGGCAGTAAGGAAGGAGTTCGCCCTTCCTCCTGAAAACAGAGGAATTGAAGTGGGAGCTTACTTTCGGCAGGAAGAGAAGGTGTTGCCAAAAATGACTCACCCCAAGGGTCTGACCTCTATTCAAGGTTTTCGGCTTCAGAAAAACTTGAACAACGATTTGAAAACGTTTTCTAGCCGCACGAAAATCTCTACGTGGGGTCTCCTTATGATAAATTATTCATTTTATGAGAAAACGGGGATCGAGAGTTCTTTTGAATGTAATTGGAACAACAATGACCTCTTCTACGAGGTAGGCTCAGTTGTGTGTTGGCTGTTTCGAATTTGTCCCGCCATTAAAATTTGAATCTAACTATATTTTATCCAAATTAAAATTCCCAATCGAAAAACGTGATTTTAGTTTGATTAAATAAGTGTGTTCAAATTTCTAGTTAAACAATACGAGACACACATTATAACATATCTTTGAAGATCATTATTATAATATTTTTCAGGAGAAGTATAATGTGACTTGATAAAAATGGTAAATCAATTTGAAATAAAATTCAACACAAGTAAAATTTTATTCAATTCCTACTTGCCTACCGATAATCCATGCAAAGTTTCACTTCCCCAGCCTAATTAGGTAATTAGCAATGAAATGGGTCGTGGGCGACCCACGGGGCACTGGACGTAACCTTGTTCGGTACAGGTTTGTAGTAACATGTTTCAAACCCCCTGCGAAGCACTGTGCGATATCATCGTTTTCCACTCATTCTTCCCGACCTGAATTTTACTAGATAATAAGATAATTGAAAAATGGGGTGTTTTCCTTGGAAGACCCATGATTAGCAGGCACATGATGCTGTCAAGGAAAGCTGTCTGTAATTTATAAGGCGATTGGAAACTTCTTCTTACCAGGTATTGATAAAAATGCTGTACTAAGGAGGGAATCCTCCCATTTCGGATGCAACTTCTCCCAGCAGGTGCAAGTACGTTAGAAGAATGCGAGATTCACAAGCGTTTGGTTTCCCACCTTGTCTCGAGAGTTTGATTTACCTGGCATTGCGAATTTTTAGAGGAATCAAAAACTAAGTACCTAGTTGAATAACGTAATGGTGCCTTGGTTTCACTTTGCTATCTCACTACTAAAGGTAGGAAAGCCTGGAATTCGTCGTTCAATAACGGATAAAGAACTGCGGATATCAGAATCAATAACGACGGCTTGTGGTCATGATGAAAGGCAGGGATAAAAGAGTTCCCCCCACAGTCTGAGGAAGTTGTTTTTCAACACAATTTTCTTCTCTCTTACTAGATCGAATCATGATGATTAAAAAAAAAAGCAATAGATATGCAAGTAACACCGCCCAATTACATTCCCATCAGTAGTAGTAGGACAGTTACACAATCTCATTGGAGAGCGATTGGATTCTTCAGTTACCTACTTTTATTGAACAACAAAAAGGTCTCTGCAAAGATTTTGATGGACTCACATTGAATTTGGTGTGGTGAGACTCAACAAACGTATGGTTGAAGCTACTAGGAAAAAGAGAGAACTCTACATCAAAGTTCTTGATGTACAGAAAGCACGTGATCCGAGAGATCCGCAAAAATATTCCCCAAAAGGTCGACATCATTGATCATTCTCCAATAAAAAATTGGAAGCAATAATTACCTATTAGTCGGCATTTACACAAAATTGATAGAACAAGTACAAAAGTAACTTGGCAAAAAAAAAAAAAAAAAAAAAATGCATGGGTCGCACAGAACCCATACGCAGACATTTCCAGGTTACATCCAGTCTCCTTGGGTTGCGAGCGACCCATTACTTTGACAATGACTCACAATGATGGGTTTTGTCTCCAGGCCATAGAAACGATTTTTCAAGCTTCATAGTGCTTAGTTTACACAAATTATATTTAGTTTCACTTCATTCATCAACAATATTCCATGGAAAATAATAAATGAGGAATTTAACCATGTCGGAATTTCCTTTTTTTGACCCCAAAATCGGATTCAGCACCTCGAAAAACCACCTAAGGCAAACTTTCAGCCCGTACTTACTAATTTACGAATAAACAAAACAGTGTAGAAAATATGAACATTTAAAGAAAAACCGGGAGGATGACGTCATTCCGGAATAGTTCATTTACGGCCGCTTGAAGCGCTGAGATCGTGAAATCTATAGTCCTCAGATGCAACATTTAACAAAACGGCGATCCGAACAGCCCAATCAGCAAGCGTTTCCCCTTCACGTTGAAGAGGTCTGTTTTCCCGGTTATTTTTTGAAATCATAAATTTTGATTGTCTCCCAAAAATAACAGGAGACTTATTTTCCGAAATCAACCCGATTTTCATCTATCCCACACCATTCACTATTCAGGAAAAATGCAAACAGGATTCGGTGAAATTCCTCATTCTTGGATGGTTACCGGTTCAATTCATTTCCAGCGGTTCCATCCCAAATAAACTAAAAAAAACATAACCTGATGATTTATAAACGATCCTTCTCCTTCTTCGAGTTTTTCCATTGTTACTGTTACGGGAGATATGCTGGACATAGTAGTTTGGGCTTATAATTAGAAAGAATCAGGGTTTGAAGTTATGGGTTGCCCACGACCCACGGCACCTGAAGGGGCTAATATGGCAGACTAATATTTCGACGAGAACACGTTAGCACTCTCGAATATAATTTCCTCCATTTATTGATCAAATTGATTATCATATGACGTCACGTTTCTCATTTCCTAATAACTCGGCTCAAACTTGAAGACTAACGTTTGCAGAGGTGGAAAATACCGGTGGACCAATAAACCGGATTTCTCCCTTTTCATCCTTCAGAGCTGAAATTTGGTATTTAGTGTTTCCGAGAAAACTGAAAGTGGTTAGAAGGAGTTAGCTCAGTTATTGCTATACTTCCACTTCTCTACCACTGAGCACTGCTATTTGGTGACTGGCTCATGTGAACTAACAGTCACCGAGAAGTTTTTTAGTTTTTCTTCATTCGGCGAGAATCAGACCGCAGACAAAGACGTCGTTCCAAGTTCCCATTCATTCTATGTATTCTAGATGATCAAATACAGCTCGTGGGTTTCTAGAAGTGTAAGTATGAGCACTAAGGGTCGGTTTATCAGTCACCAAAGTTAACGGAGGTTTACGTATCCCCCTGTTAACTTTAACGATGGGATAAATTATGGATACTATAAAGGAGCTGTTTATCAGTGCGAAATTAACCCACTGGTAACTATTAACTGGCTGGTAAAATTAACTGTCTGTTAGGCCGAATAATCGATTATTTACCCAGCTTATCAAGATGGCTGTGAAAAGCTTACAATAAGAATGGAAGAAATGAATGAATGAAAGGAAAAAGATGGAAGAAATACTTCTTCCATGCAATAAAATCTAGCTTCCTCCACATAAAAAAATCGTTTTCGCAGTGTGTTTTGCATCAGAAAAAAGAAGAAATTAGAAGAGGATGAAGCAATGTGATTTGTTTTGGTGTTTTCTTTTCTCGATCTCGGTACCTATTTCCTTCTTGGCACGGCAGAACCTATTGTTTTTTGTTGAAAATTGTCTGGTCATGACAAGATCCCGGCCACTATGTCCAGAATTTTCAAATTTGCAGACGAAATAGTTTGTACGTTAATAGAGAGGTAGGTACCCTTTTCTATTTCGAAAATTTTCGGCGTGTAATCCTCCTGGCGACTGGATTTTCACATGCTCGCAGTCCATAGCACCTATAGCTCCAGGAAACCTGACTTTTTTGTTTAAAAAAAAATAAAATTCCATCCGAGATTGAAATAAAACTTCCTCAGTTGCTGGTATTCTGATAAATTGGGCGGATAGCCTGGCAGTTCCCTGCCAGGGACACCTGCTTGACAATTTTACAGGCAGAGCTTTTACTGACGCTACTAAAGTCGCCGACAGACACTAACATGGTTTTTTATTCTTTTATCCAATCAAAATCTCATCAAAAAATCGCCATCGTCCCACTTCTCCAAATGGTCAATTCGCGATCTAACCATGTTGCCGCCTTCTTCCCCATTGCAGGAATTCGACCATAAACACACATCTTCGTCGCTGCTGTCTGAAAAAGAGCCCCACACATCCATTTTCGATTGTAGCATAATTCACTAACAATCAACGACGCAATTTGCAAAAACGAACGTTCTGGGAAACAAAAAACACGAGAAGTGACTCTTTGAGGTTAAAAAGCCTTGCATAAATCGAGTTACCCCCCGGTAACTTTTTATCCGGTCCTCGGACGACCAGTTAACTTTAAACTACGGCTAACGGCTATCTGGGGACTGATAAACGCGTACGATTGAGTTACCCGATGACCGTCGGATAAATTTGCTTTACCGGGGGGTAAAATGTGACTGATAAACCGGCCCTAAAGCTGTTTACTCTCAGTTAGTCCTTGAATTAGTTAGTGTTTTGGTAGTAATAAGAAGGCATCCGAAGGAGTTAGTTCGGAAGACGCTCTACTCGTTTACGTTTCATGGTGCGTAGAATCCAAAAACCTAATAATAATTTTTCCGTCCTAGTAATAATTTTCCGTCCATCCGCCAATTTGGTGTTTTAGGCTCCATTTGTGGTAATAATTGTGCCTCAAAGCTTTTGGTTAGTGTCACACATGAAGGGTGAAGATTAGGGGTTGGAATTTTTCAAATGCCCTGGCTTAAAAACCTTCGTTATAAAGATTGTTTTTGTCAATTTAAATTAATATTTATAGTTTTTAGAGTCAACTGAGGCTTCCTTAGTTCATAACCCAAATATTTTATGAAATTTGGGGCACCCACACCTTTGGACAACGATGTTTTTTCTGCACAAAATAAACTCCATAGTAATCATGGAACCTTGCGAGATAGGTAATAAGATAGAAACTAACATTGGAAAAGCCATGTTCTTTGCAGGCAGGTGATCCACACGAAAAAAATACACCGTTGTGTAATATTTGTATTTGATTTTAATCGCACCTATGAATATTTCACCACTTTAGGCACCTATCGACCTACACAAACATAATTAACATTAAGTATATCGAAATTGGAAGAAAACAATATATCCCAACGAAACGGAGAAAACGAGATCTATGTGGATTCCGACACCTTGGAGCGTCTCCCGTCATTTTTTCGGGAAAACATCGATAGTTCTTTCTACCTCAGGATACAAAGGAGGAAGAAAACAAGCCGTTATTTATCGACGTGGGTGTGTCAGCGTGACTTTACCGGTAAACCTGTGCTAAACACTTGTTGATGAGATAGAAAGATTTATTAGGGCTTCAAGAGACCGTGAAGCTTTTCCCTTCAGAGTGCGTTCGGCGGACAGTTAATCACCAACTTTCGTTATTTATAGGACGAAGCACGGAATTTATACTAAAGCTTTCTTTCCACGCGTTTGCCTCTCTAGGGATTGATTCCGATTGAATCATTTGGAAAAAATCAACAAACATGGTTTTGTGATAAATGTTTTGATTCACTGAGGCGATCAAAAAAGGAATTTACTCCGTCCCATCAATTTCCAAAATTCGTCTGCTTGTTCAACTCCACTATAAAAACCTTTTTAACAATAAATGGACCGACTTCAAAAATTGTGTCCGTAAACACCAAAAAGGGAAAAATAATAATCTCAGCGGAAATTTACATATCTAGTAGGTTGTTGGACATAAATATCTAGTCAACAGATGGTAGGTATGTTGGAATACCAACAATTATTTGCAGTGAGATTCATACTTATCTGTACTCGTATTCATGTTTTCTACCTATTGCACGATCGACGCATGTTGTAATACTCACCAGATCATGTGAGTAGTACTTAATTCAGCGTATTCAGATAGGTAGGTAGGTACGTATTGAAGTCGCCGCCGTGCCCATCCTTAGACACAAACTAACCACATTCCTTACTCGATGATCTGGTTAGCATTACAAGAGTAAGTCCCATTGAGTTCAAATGTGCTCCCCAAACTATCAGGTACTTGATACGTCTCTGCTGCCATATGAGTATTATAGTAAGTGTGAAACTCCCTAGGAATGGTTGTGACGAGTATTTTGAGACTTAATTATTATATGAGACTGCTTATTACATTGGTACAGACATTTGTGCTTGTATTATGTGAAGCAACACCTCAATATCAAATCAGTCGGTAGCCTCTCGGGAAAACGCGCCCTCAGAGTTCAAGTGAGCTGATTTTAATCGCTCAATGGGAACAGAATTTAACACAGCGTCTAAGTGGGGTTTGTCGAGAATGCTTTTGTACCAGAATCCCACCGCAGTTATCCTCGAAAGACTTTTTTTCTTTCTTCCATTCTTTTATTTTCTTGCGCCCCCGCAAAGTCCTCCCCCGTCTTCCCCATTGCTTCTTTCATCGTTACTTTTAGAAATCCCTAGCCCTCCCTTCTGAACCACCATCGCTTGGCCCTTCCAGGAATATTTCTCCGACCCTTAGTTCTCCGGAGAAAGTTTAATCGCCGGCCTCCCCGCCTAATGTTGTCGAAACGAAAAGGACTTTAATGCGAACCTCTTAAAGTTTATTACTCTGGTAACAAGAAGGCTTGCGGAGTGATTCCATTGCGACTGTTCCATCTAATTAAAATAAACTCTCTTCTCATCCTCTTCCTCCGCCATCTTCCCGTCCACCCCTTCGGGATCGTCTCTCCCCGTTATAGTATAATTCACCATCGTCTAATCTGGATTAGAAGCAGTAATGGGGTTGAGAGCTCGGATCCTTGTAGCCTGAGCTAAAACTCTAAACCAGTTATTAACAAGGGACTTTTGGCTTTATTTCGTACTTAGTTAATTTCCCCGGAGTCGTTTCAGGGATCTGATGAGAGCAGTTCAATCACATTGATTGCTCAGTAAATTCGGATTTAGCGTCGGAGTTATAACTTAATCAACCAAGGGGATGAAAGGCCTACGTTTCATGATTAGAGATTTGATGTTGAGGAATCAGGAATGTTACCTGATATGACAGATGAACTCTTGATACTGTTTATAATTATTGTTTTTATTTTAAATAAGTTGTTACGGAAATGTAGGACTTTTAGCGGAATACAGGAATTAGTTCGGGTCAGGTCTCTAAGTGACGTGTTTCTGTGTGTTAGTTTTTCATAAAACAAAACTCCTCAAGACAAGAATTCATGGCACAGTTAGTGGACGTTATTCAAAATTGTATCGTAACGTATGGTGATTCCTCGAAATCGAATAATATAGTTGAATCAGCTTCTGTAGCTCACCAAAATCCCTACACGTCTACTATTTCCAACATCTCAATTTTCAAAAAAAAAAAATTGTTCTCAATCTTAGAAAAAGTAGTACATCATATCGATAAGCACAAAGGCGCTATGTTCAAAAATGTTTCTTTTGTTTGTTTTAACCGGACATAGCTCCTTTGTGCCCTAAGTTTATGGAACGTGGACACAGTTACCTAGAGGATGGGAGCATGCATACCACCGTATAGCGTTGAAAAAAAACCCGTTGGTTCCCTTAAAAAACTCAAGGATTGGACTTACAATAAATCAGAAGACCAAAACTGAAACCCCTAAAATTGTTCACGATAGGAAATAGGAGTATTCTCCGTTCAAATTTCAGCTGATTAAATGCTAATCGAATTACGAATCTACTATTGATCATTAAATGATTAAATTTTAGGTATTTTGATTTGATCTGGATAACGATTTTATTACAAGTAGGAAGTATTCTATGCAGAAGGATAATAATAATTTAAAAAAAAACCGTTTTGTAGTAATTTGCAGCCTTGTTAACTTTTGCCTTTTTTTTCGTGGCACATTTGAAACAATCAAGTAAAAAAATGTGAAAGTAGTAAAATAGCTTTTTTAGCACGTTGAATTTCTGATATTTTACTCAACAGGAGGTAACTTATGAACAGATAGTAGGTAATAGTTGAAGAGGACGATTTTAGTGATCCTTTAAAGCCAAGAGTTCCTTCAATTTTTGAGCTCTGAATAGATATATTATTAAGATTTTGTAATTATTTTACATTTCTAGGAGTATAAAAGTGTTCAAAAATATAATTATTGATGTTTAGTAATCCAAGTATCATGCATTAATAGCATCCCATGATGACATGTCCACAATCGAACTTGGCCAGAGGATGCATGTCCCTACCCTTACTTGGCCAAAAGAGCTATGTTCATCCATCTTCCAAATTTTTTTTTTTTTTTTTATTTCATAAAAACTCAAATTCTACAAATCTATTATTGGAAGACCTTCTTGAAGATTATACCTGATAGAAAATTGAAGAATTTACTGGAATTAGCCATAATTTTAAGAATTGTGCACTGGTGAAAATTTCTTTCGTGTTTTTTTCAAAACTCTGTTTTTGGACAAAGCGCCTTTAAAGTATCGGTATGCTCCGAATCTCTCAAAAAATACAGGCCAAAAAAAAGCTGCCAAACTCACACTTTTCTGATATGTAATAAATTGATACAGGTAATTACGCTAGTAGCCCATTATTTTGACAATAATAATATTATATCTACTGTTTTTGGTTGGGTTCTTGGTCATCATGGTATAATATGCTACGAAATTGCAGGTAGAGAAGCCAGAAAGCTACCCAGAAGCCAGAAAACTACCGTTCTTCCTATATAGGAAAATAATTAACCATTGTGTCATGAATTCTTGGATTTTAGAAACGAATGAAATCACACCGGCAATCAACTACTGTTAGATGACCGATTATGTTGAAATTTATCAGAGAACAACACCCACGTGTTAACACTTGTATCCTCGTGAGGATACAAGGAGGACCGAACCCTCTCTCACCCGCCCAACCCAGAGGGGCTGGGGAAGCTGGGTTCTTAGCAGACGGGTGATCTTCACAGGAAGATAAAAAAAACCGTTGTGTAATAATTTACGCGACAGTGTCCCATTCGACACCAGTTCAAGTGTACAGGAGTCATATCAGGGAACTATTACTCGATCATCGAATCTCCTCCCTTTTCGTAGCCTTTCGGAGCCCTTTCGTCTCCTCAGATGTTATAACTTCGACGCTTAGTCCAAAATTACTGAGCAATCAATGTGATAAAACACTCTCATTTGAGATGTTTGGCTATGATTCTCACTTCTTGGTTTAATATCTGAGGCACGGTTTTTCAAAATGGTACAAATTTAAAAACAGTGAATTTCCATAAATCGAAAAAAAACCTTTAATCCCTTTGGATATTGAGATATAGAAAACCTTTTTTCCCCCCAAATTGTCTGCTCCATCGTTAGATGATATCCATGCATCAACATAGTGGCGGTATCACTTCCATCTCATCAAAAATTAAACATGAATATGCAGCGGTTTTGCAAAACGGTACAAAATACAGTTTTTGTTCATATTCACTCAAAATCAAGAGCTAAAGCTTTTGCGCATCCAATCCGGAATAATTTACTTACCATTCATGTAGATTTTGATTTTAGTTTGGATCTAATTTCAATATAATTCATGGGAAGAGTCGAACCTGGGGATATGTAATTTAAAAACGCTACAAATTATTACACAAAGGTTTATTGTTTTCCTGCTTAGACCACTTTTCTGCAAGGATCACAGCTTTGCCATTGTCACTTTTTTCTTGCCCTTCGAAGATTTTTGTACCGTTTTGAAAAAACTCAACGAAATTGTATTGTTTTGCGAAACCGCTCTAAGTTTCCTCCCCGTTTAAGGTGGGATTCGTCCCGTTTTGACAAACCGCGATGACACCAATCGATTCTTTGTAAAATTTTACATAACAATCGATATCTAACTCAATTTTTTCCATCTAGCCGCTTGTACCCTTTTGAAAAACCGTGCTTGAATTCCAAACGTTCATGTTATTCTTCGAGAGCAAGCAGTAATGACCTCTCAACTTGTTGGTGGACTTTTGGATGGAAACAAGGAATGGAAGTATTTTGCACCCAGAATGGAGAGCATATTCGTGATCAGCGTTTAATTTCCTAGATCAGAAAGAACTTTCAAAATTGCTTATGAAAAATTTCGATTACCCCCACAGAACCTTTCACCTCGTTTATCGCAACTCTTTCGAGATTGGTAGCCTGGGAAGGGAGAGCGACCATTGTGGTTCCACATAGACCATCGTGTTCTGAATACAATGAATACTTCTCCAAATTCATTAGTCCGCTGATAGGTTCGTTCGGTTCAAAGGGGGAGAAACCTGTAAGCCGTGCCGACAGGTGGAGGTGTGAGACGCCTGCTTCACAAACAACGCCCGTTCAGACCAGCTCCCTTCATGCCTTTTGATTACGGTGGTTAAGGTTACCACCCTTCGACCTATATAACGTTAGTCAAATGCGCGGGTAATAGATTGGAGGGTCATTAAAGGGGTAGTAAACACTGATTAAGGCCCCTGCTTCACTGCCGGCCGTAGCGTCAATATGGTGGCTAGTCTCGTCAAACACTCCGCCCCCTGCCTCATGTATATTGGTTGGCGCGAAACATGTATTTATACAGCCGCCTGGCTAGAGTGTACCGGGACCGCGGATTTGCTTATCGCGTATGGGCCACATTTCACCAAGATTTACTTAAAAACATGTAAAATAATCTGACCCACACCAAAAAAAAAAAAAAACGTCTGCCAAGTGGGTGTGGCACATAGCTTCCTCGTATCCATAACCCGATTATATAGATGACCAGACGCATAGTAGTTACTCTCGAAATATCAATCTTTAAGTACCTTCCACTACCCTCATAGGGGACCATCTACACGCTAATCTGGACAATCCTAGAAAATTTCATCAAATTCGGATGAAAAATTAGGTGAGTGGATATGTTTTTGGATCAAAAAATACTTAGCCTCGGCTGGGATTCGAACCCGCGACCCCTGGGGGACAGTTGAAGTTACGGCTGTTACAAGGAATTTACGTTTGCGCATGCGCAGTCGCTTCTATCGGTCCGGGGATGATGATTTTCATAGGGGATCATCTACAACCTAATCCACACAAACCCTGAAAATTTCATTGAAATCGGGTAGAAAATTTGGAAGTTATGGCCATTAAGAGGAAATTCACGTTTGCGCATGCGCAGTGGCTACTATCAGTCCAAAGTTGACGATTTTCATAGGGGACCATCTACATGCTAATCTGTAGCATCCCTGAAAATTTCATTGAAATCGGATGGAAAATGTAGAAGTTATGGCCGTTACAAGGAATTCACGTTTGCGCATGCGCAGTCGCTTCTATGAGTCCGGGGATGATGATTTTCATAGGGGACCGTCTACACACCAACCCGCACAATCCCTGAAAATTTCATAGAAATCGGACAATACCTTCGTATAGTTATGCGCGTTACAAGGAATTCATGACAGACACACAGACAGACAGACAGACACACAGACACACAGATACGGAACCAAAATTGTTCAGAAAGGTCTAAAACGCAAAACGCGAGTGGAAATTTTGATTTTGGAGAACTTTTTTTTTTCGTCCTTGAAAAGTGAAAACAAAGCTTCCGCTACCTTGGTAGACTCGGAAGCAAAATGAACTACACGATAACAATATTTTCCTGTTAATTTTGCTTCAGGTTTGGAGTTTAAGCAATTTAATCATATTGGGGTACGATAAATTTTTGTTAATCTATAAATTAATATATATTGAATAAATAAAGTATAAAAAACGTCTGCCAAGTGGGTGTGGCACATAGCTTCCTCGTATCCATAACCCGATTATATACATGATCCGATGCATAGTAGTTAATCTCAAAACACCAATCCCTAAGTACCTTCCACTACCCTCATAGGGGACCACCTACACGCTAATCTGGACAATCCTAGGAAATTTCATCAAATTCGGATGAAAAATTAAGTGAGTAGATGTATGTGATTGGATCACAAAAATACTTAGCCTCGGCTGGGATTCGAACCCGCGACCCCTGGGGGACAGTTGAAGTTACGGCTGCTACAAGTAATTCACGTTTGCGCATGCGCAGGTGCTTCTATCAGTCCGGGGATGATGATCTTCATAGGGAACCATCTAAATACTAGTCTGTAACATCCCTGAAAATTTCATTCAAATCGGATTGAAAATGTAGAAGTTATGGCCGTTACAAGGAAATTCACGTTTGCGCATGCGCAGTGGCTACTATCAGTCCGAAGGTGATGATTTTCATAGGGGACCATCTAAATACTAATTTGTAACATCCCTGAAAATTTCATTGGAATGGGATGGAAAATGTAGAAGTTATGGCCGTTACAAGGAATTCACGTTTGCGCATGCGCAGTCGCTTCTATCAGTCCGGGGATGATGATTTTCATAGGGGACCGTCTACACACCAACTCGCACAATCCCTGAAAATTTCATGGAAATCGGACAATAACTTCGTATAGTTATGCGCGTTACAAGGAATTCATGACAGACACACAGACAGACAGACAGACAGACACGGAACCAAAATTGTTCAGAAAGGTCTAAAACGTAAAACGCGAGTGGAAATTTTGATTTTGGAGAACTTATTTTTTCCGTCCTTGGAAAGTGAAAACAAAGCTTCCGCTACCTTGGTAGACTCGGAAGCAATAAATTAGTTTGTTCCATTTTCTAATTTATTTTAATAAATAAAAACACAACAAATCTAATGGGAATTAGAAATATTGTTTGTTTATACCCTTACGTTTTACACAAATAAAAATATATACATTTGTATATATATACAGGAGTATTTATGTGTATGAGTACAGGAATGTGCTTATAGGTGTACAGGTATATGTATGTCTGTTTATACGAGATCAATGGAAGAAATAACGCGAAATTGGGAGTTTATCCAATATTAACCCAGGTACGGAAAAATAGGAATATTATTTACCGTACTTAGAACTGATACTGGATGCTGTAATAATATTGTTGACGACAATTAATATCGTCGGGATGTACCGAGAAGTGGAACCAAAGACACTCAACATTTTCGTGGATCGAGGTGCATTCATTTGCACAACACGTAACTGAACTTATATGAAACTACTGGTAACATTTGGAACATTTCTCGAAAGAGCTTTCAGTGTTACAAGAAGAGTTGCATTTACTTTGATGAAGAGGTAAACAAATCATTGCAATTTTATTCATTTTGTGAATGATTTCAAGGCACTGGATGGAAAGAGCATTGGAATTTACCAAATTTGGGACTGAATTCCTGGTTATCTCGTTTTGGTTACCGGATTATTAGCAGATAAATAAAATAATAAATTAGTAAATGAAACTGGTGTTTGGGAATGTTGAATTGTAGGAATGAACAACTTTTCTACTTTAATCAGAACACAAGTTTGTGTATAACATTATAAGCAAGAATATTATTCGTTTTCCAACTTTCGCTTGTTCCCAAAATATCTCCTTCATTTTAGCTCAACGAAAAATGTAATAAGCAGGATGCCTTTGAATATATAGGAAGTTATATAGCCAGAGATAGCAAGTTCGAACCAGAAGTACCCACTATCAGACCCGAGAACTTTATTGACCGTAACCTCTAATTACCTTCCCCACTGCCGAGATAATTTTGTTAGAGCTTTTCACAAAGTGAGTCGGAAAAGGGGGAAATCCTCACACAACGAGGGTTGAAGGGAGACGGGGGTACAAAGAAAACCGGATGAATACGAACTGATGGGGTTGAGGGACGCAAAATTAAAAACAACCCTTCCACATTGTGTTTACCGGGAGGCCTGGATCAAACGGATGAGCGAGGGAGGTAAAGTAGTAGCGGAAGGTAAAGAGGCTATATTGGACTTATAAATCCGCTTTCGCTGAGCTACCCTGGGAAAGAGTTCATAAAGAGAGAAGTAGCTGGCGATGAGGCGGGCGGTGCGATACTAAAACATGATTAGAGGATTCATTCTGCCTGCCTAACCTACAGGCTAGTTCTGCTCTGAGGCAATTTCAGTTTATTATTTGCAATAATGAACCTTCGGAATCGAACAAATTTTATGTTCTTCAGATCGAGGTAATCCGAAAAACGACTTTGAAAAAAAAATTAATCCACTCTACGCCGTCTGTACGCTTTTTGTTAAATTTTCGTTAATTATTTTCAATAATGAACCTTTGGAATCGACCAAGAAAAAAAAAGTTTAAGCCCCCTCAAAATGTAATGGTTAACGTTTCAAGGTACGTAGAATAAAAAAAAATGGATAAAAATTTGGCCGTCCGTCCACCGTTCGCTATACGCGGCACGAGATTTTGGTTGATTTAGGTCACTTCTAAGGGTTGAAAAACAAGGTTTGAAATTTTAAAAACGCCCTAAATCAAACAATTTTCATATAAAGGTATTGTTTTTCCATACATTTAAGATAGTATAGAATTTTTAGAATTTTTTGAGACCACGCGGAGGCCGTAGGACAAACCGTTCGCTCCTTACGAAAATTTAAGGGTTGGAATTACGATAAATCAGAAGCACGAGTGTGAATCGCAAAAGAGGCCTAATCTCCGTTCAAATGTTAGCTGATCGAAATGCGATCAATGTTTTCCTTCAAGTTTGTTGGTGATAACAATAACAATAAAAGCAAATGGTTGGTCCTACAGAGCACAAACTGTCAAGTATCGGGAATGGGGTCATCCAACAAACGTTGTTATTACCGAGCTTTCGGAAAATTTATTTCCTTCATCAGGGCCTGAAAAATACAATACGCACACTCAGGCAACAGAAGCTGGAAGAAACAGAAATACACTTGTCATTACAAGTTCAATCAAATTACCTATTGAGATCAATATAGACATACACATTTTGTTACTAATTAATCAACAAATGGATACGAAACAAGAACAAAACAATTAACTCACTCAAAGCAGCTACATGTGAGGATAGTGTACCCACCAACTCATACTCTCACTGTTTCCAACTTTGTCAAAACTAAAAACCAAAACATCATTAATATTGAAAACTAAAAATCTAAAAAGTTACCACTTCCACACAACTCTGTAATCTCAAGCATCACACGCTCTATAGTCTTGACCACTAAATCAGTAATATCCTAATATCCCAAAGTGCCTTCAACTACTTAAAATGATATCAACTTTCAAACTTAACAGGATATGTTAACAAAGCGTAAATAGCAACCACAAAAACTCACCTTTTAAAATAAATAAAAAAATAGCATCAGGCTTTGGACAATAACAAAACAATTAATTTTAAAATTTTAGGCGTATAAATAACAATAAAACTCTCGAAACAAAACTAAACTAATTCTATCGCACACCCCAAAATCACAGTCTAGGCACAATCCACTGGTAGACACAGACGTTTTTTCAATATTTCATCTTCTTCACTTCCTGCAGAATGCTAGCATAAATAGAGCTCAGGCTATTTACATCCGTACGGCAGTTACATGCTCCAGGGGTCAACTGAATGTAACACATTTCCTTAAAAAGCCGCCGACCAACGAGCTTCTCGTGGTCTAATATTCTCAGTTCGTCAAATTTGAATTCATGACCAAACTCTGTTACATGGTCAGATAAAGCTGGGTTCTTTTCCTGCGGTCCTGTGCTCCGGCAGTCCTGCTTATGCTGGGCAATCCGCTCAAAACTCCGCTCAAACTGTTTTGTTTTCCCAATGTATGGATCGCCGCACTCACAATTTATCTGGTAAACAACATTGGATTGCAGGATCAGTGGATCCATAGATTTCAGGCGAGTGTGAAACTGTGCTGCTTTATTTGCATATGCAAATACCACTCGTGCATCAGGAAACTCTTTCCTAATTAAAGCCTTGAGTTTAGTGGATACTCCTTCAACAAGGGTGAGTCTTGAAAACCATCTATGTGGGGCTTCAGGATCCATGACGGTCTGTACAGACCCTATTTGGTCTTACAGAGCTCCAGGTGGTCTCATTCGAATCTACATATTCAATTCTATTCTAAATTGGTCAAAAAACAATAGCTTTATATTGGGAGTTTTTGAGCTAGGGCGTCTTGAAATTTTTAGCCCTCATTTTTCTACCCTTAGAAGTGACTGACATCCACCAAAACAGTGTTCAACGCAGAATCATCATTTTCAAACATGAGGATGATGTGTTTATTTCGGTTTTGAGTTTTATGTTAGTTACCACAGAAAATGGGTTTGAGTATCACACAGTTAAGTTAAACATTGTTTATAAAAGAGCCAATGAAGTCCTAACTCCACCAATTTCACAAAACAGTTTCAAACATAACCAAACAGACAAATCTCGGCTGAGTAGTTGTGGCTTATAGCTTTTCCTTATTATGCTAGTAGGATGCAATATTTTTATAAAATGTCACTTTAATCTGACTATAATGGATTTTTTAATGACATGTTTAAGATCAAACCCGCTCCATGCCTGAAAATGTTATAAGAATTAAATCAAAATTATCAGTTGAGAAAACAGGTATACAGGGTCAGGGTTGTGAGGGTTGCGGAGGGGGAGGTGACAACAAGTCTAGTCCAGAGACGTAAGGGGGCTCAGCTGCTAATCACCTCCCCCTTCCTAGAAATCCTTTGTTTTTCGCCGCCGACGCTTTACGACCAATATATTCAATAAATTTCAAATAAAAAAATATTTTCGTACTCAGGTGAGTTAGAGATTTGGCGCTATAAGCGCAGATTTTGAAAGATGTGAAATGATTTTCAAAATTTGAACTTCAAAATTCTGAATAAAATTGAAATTACAATTTTATTTTGAAAATTTTGGCAGAGCGCCATTTGGAAACTAATAATGAGTACATTCCCGTTTTCAAAATGAAAATCGCTTGAACTGGTGGAGAGAGAAACTTGAACTACGACTGCCCCGTTTGCTACAATCGCCGGTGCTGCCATCTGGTGAAAAAAAAATCTTATTGAAATCGGGGATGATTGGCCTTAAAGCGGGGTGGAAATCGTCCGGTTTTTGAGGGTTTTTTTTAATTTTCCGAAATATAAATGGTTAATATTGTTTCAACAATAATTTATTCAAATTCTCCATCTAGCTACGAGTTTTTGTTTATTATTTTCAATAATAAGCCTTTGGAATCAAGCAAGGAAAAAAAATTTAACCCCCCCCTCCAAATTTGATATTTTACGTTTCAAGGTAGGTAGAATCCGAAAATCGAATAAAAAAATTTCGGTCCGTCCGCCATACACCGTAGGCCGTACGCGGCACTCTTATTATTATTTTTATCAGATTTTCTTGATTCTACGTACCTTGAAACGTAAACCAATAAATTTTGAGGGGGCTTAAACAATTTTTTTTCTTGGTCAATTCCAAAGGTTCATTATTGAAAATTATAAACCAAAATTACAGCAGGCAGATCCCGCCATTTTTGAGCCCGCCAGGAGGATTTGAATTTTGAAAATCGTGTGTGTACCATTCCCACCCCAGTTTACGGTACATCAAAAAGTTCACGTTCAACTTTTCATCAAGATGGAATTCATAGGGAACCATCCAGACTCCAAACCAAGTAATCCTCGTTAATATCATCAAAAATTGGATGATAACTAATGAAGCTTGGTTAGGTTCACAAGATAGCAAGTTTATACTTTGGTGCATGCTCAGCGGTTACCGAAAATTAATTATTTTGGTCCATTTTCCAAACATTTAAATTTGAGTAAGTCACCAAGTACTCTCTGACCCGCCAAAAAAAGTTCTTTTAAAAGGGGACCCTAGAATAATTTAGTTAATTATTTGAAATAAATTATCGATAAATGTTCACAGTTATGGTTTATAACCTCGTCTTAATATTCTGTCCTCCTTCTTAGTCAGTGAAACATCCAATTAGTAGGTATATTATATTTAGGCACTGTCTTACAGGAGCCTGTCAACAATATCGTCAACTTCATCACAGTCGCAAGGGCTGGAACGAAGAGAACGGAGCATGATACGATCCCGCACTACATCAAGGAATGTCTGGTAAGCGTCTCCTCGTTATGTAGGCAACACAATGCGCTTAGAAGAAAAAGCTAAGAAGCCTGTATTGCCACTGCTCACAAGTTCCTTGAGGAAACAAAGCTGCTCATTTTCCATCGATTCCACCGGGGTAGACTATTAAATAGTAAATCAATAAATTTTAAATTTATTAAATAAATTTATAAATTAATAAATTTCATTCCTCTGAAGAATATATTTCAAGCAGGCGTCTTCCATTTTAGATCTTCCAGGACGAATTTATTTTGGTTTGGCATCTTTGTACGTATCATCGAATCTCGAGTTCACCAATTGTTCGAGTAAATTCAACATTTCCATCCAGTTACGATGGTATGGTTCGGGAGATTGAAAGGACGGACACGAAGACCTTTTCAGCCCTATTTAAATTTACAGTTGATGCCAGTGCATCCTCACCATTCTGTAATGATTGCAATGCAATTTCAGACATCAATCATTTATTGGATAATTGTACTAAGTATGGCCTCGCAAGGGCTCAATTTCTGGAGTCTATAAATATCCTTACAAATATCCAGGAGCAGATAAAAAATAACTTCGACAGCTCGACGCTCAAAAAGATCTTCCTCTTCCCAACAGAAAATGAAATTACATTCAGACATTCCTATTCTCCTATTCCTATTCTTTCCAAATCCTCTACAATCTGATTCTTCCCAATCTCACACCCTTCAAATCTGCCTCTAAGTCACTTCTAAATCTCAGCACCCCCAGTCATGTTAACAAAAGCTATCCAGCATGAAGAAAGAAAAGCGAAAAGAAAACAAGTCTTACTAATTAGGAAACTAAAGCTATCCAGCCTAAAGTATTGAAAAGCGAAGAAAGAAGCAAGAAGATACTTCGAAGAATTACCTGTGCCTTAAGTGGAAACATTCCGAAGGCAAACAACGCAGGAAAACACACACACATCCCTCATACCCCTGTTGGTACGAAAAAAACTATGACTACCTAATGCAATAATAAAACTGTCAAGTTTCATTTTTTTGCTTCCTCACTACCGAAGGTAGGGAAGCTTTGTATTCGTGAAAGAAGTGAAAAAAAAAAAAATGTTCTCCAAAATCAAAATTTCCACTTGCTTTTTGCGTTTTAGAGCTTCCCGAACAATTTTGGTTCCGTGTCTGTCTGTCTGTCTGTCTGTCGGTCTGTCTGTCTGTTGGTCTGTCTGTGGTCAATCCTTGTCCCGGGCAAAACTATACTAACCTGTGGTCCGATTTTGATGAAAATTTTAGGGATTTCAGGGCTCTGTCTGGCTCCGGCCAGAGATCACTCGCAGACATCAATGCTTCCAAAATTCGAAAATATGAAGTTGACGCATTAATAGATGCTGCAGCAGCACTTGCAAACATTCAGCGAAACCAACTAAAGGTGATTGGAGCAACGATCACCTGGAGAGGGATATGGCATGGCAAGTCAGCGAAGGATCTGATTCGGGCTGGTTACCCACTGTTTATCCTGGAGTGGATGACCACCCGAGTCCTAACAGGAGGATCATTCATCTGGTCTAAATTCAGGGCTACGGCCACACGAAGGCGTGCCACGGCTCGAGCAAGTGGACCCCGTGGGACTTGGAGCTGAACTCGAACCCCATGGGGAGGAGGAGTGTCGACTGATGGCATAGCCAGAAGAGGCACAATCCTCCCTTCATCATTTGTGGGATAAGGTGATTCAACCTTGTCCCTCACCCCAATTTCCGAGGTCGGATCTCGGACCCTGATACCAAGCAGCCAGATGGACATGACTGCTGAGTGCTGGAAGTGCTGATACAATACTGTGATGTAAATATTTATGTACAATACCATCAATTGTAGCGGTGAAGTATTTTTTTCCAAATATAAATTGTTAATGAAAGAAGTGAAAAAAAAAAGTCCTCCAAAATCAAAATTTCCACTTGCTTTTTGCGTTTTAGAGCTTCCCGAACAATTTTGGTTCCGTGTCTGTCTGTCTGTCTGTGGTCAATCCTTGTCCCGGGCAAAACTATACTAACCTGTGGTCCGATTTTGATGCAATTTTCAGAGATTGTGCGGGTTAGGTCCTAGACGGTCCCCTATCAATTTCAGCACCTTCGGACCAATAGGAGCGAGTGCGCATGCGCAAACGTGAATTTCCTGGAACCTCCGTTTCTCGGTTTCTAATGAACCGATTTTGCTCAAATTTGGAGGTTAGTTAGGAAGTAACTTCTAAGAGACACCCTATAAGTTTCAATCAAATTGGTCAAGCAATAGCCGCTGCGCATGCACGAACTTTAAATTTATTGTTACAACCAAAACTCCGCAACTATTCAACCAATTTCGATGAAATTTTCAGGGATTATGTGGGTTAGGTCCTAGACGGTGGACCGCTAAATAAAATTCTACGTTGAAAATACAAAATATTATAAACTGTAATACCTTATAAAAATTATAAAAATATTATAAACATTAATACCTGCAACCCTATCCCGCATATTATCGCCAATATTTTGGTATTCAATAACTCTTTGAATCATAATTTTTTCGCCAACTGATTCTATACGTCCATGTTACAATGAGTGAGGAAGCTATACTGCCCACCCCTTGGCAGACGTTTTTTTGCATAAAATATGTTTTTTAGATTGGGGTCTTTGGGAAATAAAATTTGTATTTTTTTTTTTTTTTTTTTTTTTTTTCAACCTAAAAAGTGAATTGAGGCACCGATTTTTTTCGGCAGGCAGGGGCGAAAATGTTTAAAAACAACTGGTGGAGTTTGATCTCGCAAGATACCTTTCAGGGGCCACATTTTCAAGGATAAGATGGATTCAAACCCACTAAAAAAACTCCCACGTTGGAAGCTCAGCCTGGAACCGTTCAACACATCACTTCAGGCTGAGTCCTGAGGCGCCTCATCAGTCTGAATAAGAAGAATTTATTTTTAACGTCATAAAGGCATTAAATCATCATCATTTCAGAGTTTGTAGTATTGTATCAGGCATATGAATTGTGATTGATGAAGGTCACTTCTAAGGGGTTAAAAATAGGGGTTGAAAATTTGAAAACACCCTAACTCAAAAAGTGTAGTGTTTTTCAATCAATTTAAGATAGTAATGATTTTTCAGCATTTTTAGAGACCACGCGGAGCTCCGTAGGACAAACCGTTCGCTCCCTACGATAACTTAAGGGTTGGACTTACAATAAATCAGAAAAGCGAGTGTGAATCGCAAAAGAGGCGTAATCTCCGTTCAAATTGTATCTGACCGGAATGCGATCGATGTTTTTCTGGTGGTAACAATGGCAAAGCCGTTTTCTTTGCATACGAGTGATCTATAAAGGAAAATAATAAACCATTGTGTGATAATTTGCAGCGTTTTTGTGGTTGGTTTCTTTCTGCTTAGTATCGTCCAATAGGGTGTGCGATTGGGTAGGAAAAACTGTTCATTGTTATTTTTAATCTAAGGTAGACCTCATTCTGAGAATTTTGGTACCAACCGCGACCTTCTAGCGTGTGTAAATCTTTTCCTATGAATTTTTAAAGTTTCGACCGTTTATGACGTCACAGTGGGCTGGGGGGTCCCGCCGAGACGAGAAGGGCGCGTGACGTCATAAACGGTCGAAACTTTGAAAAAACATAGAAACACCTACTCACGCTAGATGGTCGTGGTTGGTGCTAAAATTCTCAAGATGTAAGTAGTCTATTTTCGATTAAAAATCCAAAAAAAAATCAAGACGCACCCCCCATTATTTTTACCATGTTTGAAAACGAACATGAATGTGATCCATGATGAGCACGGTTGAAAATTCCGTGACCCGGAGCTGTTAGCATCACGTCGATTTCTCCCTATCAGCATAAATATTGATCAAGTCAACTCACACCCGGGCGGGCTCTAATTAAAACCTGAATATTATCAGAGGATCTCCCCTCAAATAAATTGAGGCACACTGTAAATATCAGCAAACAACAAAAGGACCGGTGGTTTATGAATGTTCCCCCGTCACGTCAACCGTTATTATACGTTTCTTGCGAGGAAAAGGAGTCATAGGTTTAAGCCCCTGGTAAGTTAATATGTGAAGCCGAAGGGGTTGACACTCTCTGGAACGTCTACGTAAAAGAGTAAATCTCTTTAATGAGGTTCAACTCTGTAAACAATCTTGTAAATGTTGTAATAATCTTGTTCATTTACGGAATAAACAAACGGTAGATCCCATTAAAAATCATAGAACATATAAATCGTTATTGAGTTATCAAAACCTTGTGGACGTTTTTGTTCTAATTGAGTGAATCCTAGGGAAAAGAAATGATGAGGCCAATCGCCGATGTTAAAGCAAGTTGGCTCGGGAAATTATCTGAATTGGTGACCGCTCGTGGGCGGGATCGTAGGTTTTCTTTTAGTTGTGGCGTTGGTGAACCACTCCTCCTCCTCCACTTGAGAGGTAAGGCTCAAGGGGAGATTCAAAACCAATTCTGATCTTCCCTTTCAGAGTCAGTAGATGACGTACGGCAGTCGGAAGAAAATTCAACTCGAGATGGTTGTTTACTTAATCCGTTTACCTTCTCAAGTATGTCCCAAAATGTTGAGTCGAAAGGAAGGAAATATACTGATTTTTTCCATGATGTTCTTTCGTTCTTTCTCCGAGAAATCAAGAAGTACCTATATTGATTATGTTTCCTGTATTTCAAATCTTGGGTTCCATCAGTAAGCCCTAATAAGAACCGAAATAACAAATTATGTAGATCAACCCAGCAAACGCATTATATCAATTGATCGGGATCGGGGTCAACCGGAAACACACCTTTTTCGCCGAGCTTTCGGTAAATTCATTACCTTCTTCAGGGCTCGAAGGATTTTTTAATAAGTGAAATCACCAAAGGTCGAATTTTGTAACAGAAGGTGGAGACGCCACCATAATTATAGAAGATAAAATGTTTATGGTAGAATGAAAAAATGATGAGAAACACCGGTTTTTTTTTTGGTACAGAACAATAAAAACTACTAGCAGCTTCTTGTTCTGTACCAGAAAGAACCGGTGTTTCTCATTCATTTTTTCACTTTACTGTACAAATTTAATCCTTTACAATTATGGTGGCGTTTCCACCTCCTCTTTTAATTTCAATGTATGGTGGTTTCACTCATTAAAACATCCTTCGAGCCCTGAAGAAGGTAATGAATTTACCGAAAGCTCGGCGAAGAAGGTATTGTGTTTCCAGTTGACCCCAATCCCGGTCAATTGACATAATAAGAACCGGAATATTGAAAAAACTTCTGCCAATTGGGTGTGGCACATAGCTTCCTCGTATCCATAGCCCGATTGCATAGATTATCCGATGCATTGTACCTAGTTAATCCCAAAACATCAATCACTGAGTACCTTGCACTACCTTCATAGGAGACCATCTACTTGTCAACCCGCATAATCCCTGAGAATTTAATCGAAATCAGATGGGAAAATAGAGGTAATGGTTTTTTTTTTTTTTGTTTTTTTTTAAACTCCCCTCAAAGACAAAATGTCTTTTGTGACGGAGGGGGCACGCCATAAATAAAAATAAATAAATAAATAAATAAATAAAAAATAATGGGGAGGACGCCCAGGACTCACCCGACGCCGGCCCTAGGGATGAGGGAAGATGAAGAAGGTGGGGGTGGGAGAGAGGGATGAAGGGAAGTGCCTCTATAAAACGACCACCAGTTCAAATATGAGCCGAGCAGGACACGGGTGGTGATACCACGGAGTACGCCTACTGAGATGCCCAACTCGCGCAACTCCGTGGCACTTTTCCCTCACCACACCCCGCGCCATGATAAGGTTGCAGCCACCACCCTGATGTTGTTGGGTGCCACTCCTTTTAGCTCCGACACCGCTTGCCGTAAATCATTTCTATCATACTTTCTTATCTTAGCCCGCCAAGTCTGCTCCATGACCAAGCTGCCAAAATACATGTTTGCGCATGCGCAGAGGCTACTGTCAGTTTCGGAGCAACGATTTTCAAAGGGAACCATCTACACACCAATCCGCATGATCCCTGAAAATTTCATCAAAATCAGATGGGAAATGTGGAAGTAATGGCTGTTACTAGGAATTCGCGTTTTCACTTGCGCAGCAGCTACTATCAGTACGGAGGTGAAGATTTTCATAGGGGACCGTCTACACCCCAATCAATAATGTAATGTCTATACTTGTGACAATTCTGAACACGTATCGAAACTAGACGAACGCATTGGGAGAAAACACGAACAATTGAACGTGGGAACCATTCTTGGAAGTGGTTGTTGTAACTCAATAATTCTTTCTCCGTGGATCTTGTTTTCTCCGAATATCGTTCTTTCCTAATCTTAGTTTTACAATAATTATATCAAGGAAAAATCTCGTTGAAGTTTCCAGACACAATGATATTTATTTTTCTGAACACATGTACCTAAAAAGAGTTTAGGTACCAAACATGTGAATTTGGACAGTGAAATACTGAAGTAGTCAAACAAATTTAGAAACCATAATTCTTGCCGTTGCGACAGTGGTCTTGTCTCTCGAGTGATCCATCGTGTTCCAGCGTTTTCAAACTTCTTTGTCGACTTTTTCTCAGAATCGGAGGTGGAGGCCAGATGGTTGGTAGGTGGTGACAATGGCAAAGCGGTATTCTTTGTAAACAGTGATCTGTACAGAAAATTAATAAACCTTTAAGGAATAATTTGCGGCGTTTTTCAATTGTTGTTACACCTACTGCCGGTAGTTCAAATCTTCAATCGACAACTGCCACCATAGAAACAATTGAAACCCAGTATACATATACATGTATTATTGGAAATCAGCTCAGAGAAAATACCTTTATGTCATCAAATTAATTACTTTGATGTAGCCGGTAGAAATATATATCTGTTCAAAACGGTGACTCGTTGAGATGTGGTAGGGAAAAAGCGATCATGTCCCATCAGTTGTTTTCAACTAGAATTACATCCTGGAGTTCCACCAATCAAATCGCTGGCTCCCAGCTTTCGCTTTCATCCCAGGACCTTAGACTATCGGCTATGAAGAGTTTGATCTGACGATTTTTCTTGAAGGTCTCGCCTCAAAAAGTTAGGAGCTATTCACCTCTCAAGAAGGAGAGCCGAGATGAAGCCTCCTGACTTCTTCATCTTTGACTAAGACATCACATTGTGGAGGAGTAACATACTGTTTACTAACGTCTTATACCTACTGCAGAGAGCTGGCTCCGGAGAACGCAGCCTCCTTTTCTCAAATCTTCCACCTCAAGGCCTCCGACGACGAGGCGGTTGGCGCCCTCAGAGGATAATGGAACTGTTGGGAGCCAAAGTGCCGACTTATGTAACGGCAGAATTAGCGAGCGCTTCCCTCTCCCGCGACACCGCCTTTCTGGAAACGCTTTTCGGTTTCCACGGCGTTTGCTTCGCCGGATGAAACAAGGAAAGGCATTTTGGGCTGGAGGAGCTCACCGGGTACCGGAATCTGCCTATCTTCATCCAGCTTAACTTGGAACCCATTAGTGCGTTCGCCATTTATTTAACCCCGTACTGTGTCGATACAGTACGAACCTTAAAATTTCTCTGCTCTCGCTCCAAACAAGTTCATCTATATTGGTTTATAAATTTCAATAAAGAACCTTTGGAATCGACCAAGAAAAAAATGTTTAAACCCTCTCAAAATTGGTTGGTTTACGTTTCAAATTGTACGCAGAATTCAAAAATCGAATAAAAATTTGACCGTCAACCGTAAGCGTTACTTACTGAATGAAATTTGGTATAAGGATTTGTTATAAGGGCCTACACGGTTCATAAGTATCGGCTGGAGAGGGTGCAGAACAAGTTCCTCAGATATATCGCTTTCAAGCTGGGCATCCCCTCAGCTGATGTGGTATACGACCAGTTGCTCAGGAAATGCCACCTAACGACCCTTAAAAATCGACGATGTTCGGCCGATCTTGCCATATTTTTCAAAATCCTGAACGGCGTCGTAGATTGCCCGGATTTACTTTCAGGCATCGGTATTCTCGCGCATCGCACCACCTCACGTTCTCCACTGCTTTTCCATGTACCTTTCTCACCAACGAACTACCAGCAGAACCGTCCACTCCGAAGACTTCCACGTAGCGCCAACTTATTTCTGTCCATCAATCCCGACTTCGACTTTTTCCGATCCTCTCTCTCAAATCTCAAATCTACCATCTCTAGCTCCCCTATCTCATACACCTGATTGACATCTGAACTTTTTATTTTTATTACCTTTTCCCTTTCTTTGTAAATGCTTGGACCCTTGACTTCTTCCCCGACGATAGAATGATATATTGTGCATTATGTAATTGGGCTTGCCCGTCAAATAAATAAATAAATAAATAAATAAGGACTCTATTTTGGGACTAGTGCCCCGAAGCTTTTGGTGGATGTCAGTCACTTCTATGAGTAGAAAAATAAGGGCTAAAAATTTCAAAACGCCCTAGCTCAAAAACTCCCAATATAAAGCTATTGTTTTATCATCAATTTAAAATAAAATTGAATATGTAGATCCGAATGAGACCACCCGGAGCTCTGTAGGACCAACCGTTTGCTTCCCATGAGTATAAAGGGTTCGACTTATATCTTAAATCAGAAACACGAATGCCAATCGCAAAAGAGGCCTGATCTCCGTTAAAACCATAGCTGACCAAAATGCGATCGTTGTTAGTTGCCCAGCAACCAGTAGTCTGGTTTCCTGATGAAGACACTTACAACTCTCTATTTCTTCGAATTGAGTGTGAAGCGTTCATTACTTAAAAATAAACTCCATTGTGAAGCGAAAATATGGTTGGTATAAAGTGACAGTGGCATAGCTGTGTTCATTGTAGGCAAGTTTTCTAAACAGAAAAATAAAAAACCTTTGTGTAAAAATCTGCAGCGTTTTTTCCAACTCTTAGGACGTCCTAAAAAATGTTGTACTGAACGCAAAGTCCTCAGCATCGTCCATTAAATGGTATTATCGTAAACAAGACACATGGTCCATTTCTTGTTTCTCATTCATTTTTCAAACTTATTAATTTATTTTCGAATCACACTATTCTCAAAAACTTAAAATTCCTGATTTATGTATCAAGATAATTAATATTTATCTTCAAAATATGTGAAGAGTTTATATCAATTATTTTTTGTTTTTACTCTATAAAACCTATTTCATGATTTCCCTTTAAAATTTACTTATTCAGACGTACAGTGCTCCCCACGTCAGCCCCTTTGAAGTAGACTGAGTTTTAGTTCAATTTAAATTAAATTTCCAGAGTTTGTTCGAATGAGAGTCTTGGTGTTCTCTCGGATTGATAGTAGACTGTTTCGTTGCAGATAAGCACCTTATAAGAAGTAAGGGTCGGAATTGAATTGAAAATAATAGCTTATAGGTTGAAGAAAGACGACCCATTCAAACTAACAGAGGAGAGAATGAGTTCCAACGTATAGCTGTGTTGGTCTCTCGAGCCCATGAATAACACGTTACCCCTCCCTTCAGCGCTCTAATTATCTAAAACCACTTTGTAACTCTCCTGCTCTATTGTTCCGATGAGATTCATACGAGAACGTTCTACGGAGAGAATAAAACCCCATAAATGGCACACAAAAAAGCGTGAGATTGTCTCGTTCGAGTGGCAGGAGAGGGCCACGATACTCGAGTTCCTACGTTCTTCATAATACATCAACTAGTCAACCAGAGGTATGCCCACTGCTGTTAACTTCGAAATGATCGATACCAATACTACTTCGGAACGACGGAATGTCAATGGAAACTGTATCAACAATTACTGAATCGTAAAATCGATTGATAAGTAGTTTCAGTTCAGTAAGCCCTTGTGTACACGTTTCACATTGACCTTACCACATTCTCTACGGAGGATTGAAAGATCTTATTATATAGATTACAGAAACATTTCGATTCTGATCGTAACCTTTTTCATTTATTTGTTTATTCTTTATATTATATTTTTTCCAAATTAATAAAAACTAATTATTCTCAAGATTTTGGGAATTTGATTATTTTCATTCTCTACTAAATTATATTAGCAAGAAAAAACGTAAATAATTATGTGATTTTGGAATCCATTTCAATAACGATAATCAACCATTCTTGAACGCGTAAAACATCGAGAGAACGAAAGACTGGAGACACTGAAAACAGATTGCTGCCGTCCATTTCCGCAAACATGACCATTAAGTAGTTTCCTGTTTTCTTCCTTCTCATCCGATCTACCTCCAGTTTACCTAACACCATCACTCGATAAGAAGAGTTGGAGTTGAAATATAAAAATTGCGAATTGAATTTTGAAAGCTCTAAAATAATATTATGTATGGGTATCTAATATGGTTCCAACTTGTTCATTAAAATTGAGGGGGTCTCAGTCGGTCGCCGTTCGATCCTCGTTCCGGGTCAGTATTTCACGAAATTGAAGAGGCGAAAACTTGAAAACTTTTTTTTAACCTTCTGTCCGGACCGTTGTCCCTCGTTGCAATGAGGACCCCCGTCCGTGGGACACCGACTCGCTTTTTTCATGGTTGTTATTGAAATATGACAGGATTTCGTTGTACATACCTCAAACTAACATAAAACATCTTTATTGCAACGTCTTCCTTCGTGTATAACATCAAATGAATTGGTTTTTATCACAATTTATCAATATAAAAAATAAGATTACACATTATTTTTATTTTTCACTTCCTGGATTTCATCCAGCTTAGGTATCACATCATTTTGACTACTCAGATAAAAAATTCAGTCTCAATTCACGCTCAAAATGACGTGTTCTACGTAAAATTGGAGGAAACATTCCAATTCAAAACCTCTAGAATCATTGGGAGTCTACTACGTAGGTACCAAGAACATAAAAACTAGGAATAAAAAGTTTCATTCCTTTATTAAAGAATAAAACATAAAAAAAAGGACACTTACCTGACCTTCCGCAGTTCCTGACAGGAGGGTACTGAGGATATGAGCCCACACAGTGGAAAGGGGTAGGCTCAGGGTGGGGAAAAGCCCCTAGCACCCGTCCCAGGGACGTGGGTCCGGACAGAAGGTTAAACTTGGCATTCTCAAGGATTTTAGAAATTCATTAGTGCATGGGCCTTGGGAATTGAAAAACTGAGAGATTGCCGCTGGAATCATCAAAATCGAACAATAATAATTATTGCCAGATTGATATGGGAAAAACATGGGAAACCCCGTTTATTCAGTAGTTTTTCCCATTTTTCGTTGGCAATTATTGTTCGATTTTGATGATTCCAGCGGTAATATTTCTGTTTTTCAATTCCCTACCCTAGGGCTGTGCACTAATGAATTTCTAGAATCTTTTAAAATTTAAAATTTAAATACATTTTTTTAGTTTTTGCCCCTTCAATATCGCGAAATACTAGGAACAAAAGACCGACTGAGACCCCCTTAACCCTCCAACGCTACGGTGGACCTCAAGGACATGAATCCTATGGTCGGGTTAGATTCAACCCAGCAAACGTTTTCAGAGGAAATTTTCTTTATTTAAAATCGTAATACAGGTAAACAGCTTCTTTTGCTCAAACAGTGCGTGAACTATTCCTGAAGGTATTATAAACAATTCACATATTTTTTTTTAGTAAAATCTTAGGGAAATGACTCCTCTTCAATATGGAACATATGTCAATTAATCGTGAGATAGGCGGTTGTCCCAAAAATAACCCAACAATTTTAATATTTCAATCTTCCCCTACTCATTCCCTAATGAATTTGGCAGTTGATAATTCTCGGACTCGGTACTTATAACTAGTAGGAGCAAAGTGGAATAAACCTGGTATGAACAGACATTCCCAGTGACTGATGTATATACAGGGGGAGGGGGGTCGAAAAAATGTATCGCCAACGTTTGGAAGCACATTTTGATGTCAATAATATGATAAACAGTTTCATAGTTCCCTTATATTTCATCGACGAAGGAAGAGAAAAAGTATAAATTTTTTTCTACTGTCGAGTTGAGACCAAGCCAGCCTCTGACTTGCTGCGCAGTATCTTCCTTCAGAAGTACGATAAGGCCGCTTCCGCGCACTCCACAGTACTTACTGGCCCTCTCGGCCGCCAGAAAAATAGTAGGGGGGGGGGGGATTAGGATGCTTCTAATCAGACCTTGGGTTGAATCCAACCCGCACCGTACTCTTACAGGGTTGAATAGTAAATATCTCAGTCAGCTATGGTCGTGCTCGTTACGTCGTGCGTCCCTTAGCGACTAGTCTCGGACCGACCGCGGGGGGCCGTGAGTTTGAGGCTCGCTTCGAGAGCGTATTTTCGTGCCAGCGGGCTGAGTCCAACCCACGGAGGTGAGGCAAAAGGTAGGCATGAGCGAAATCATCAGAACCAATATATGGTTCAAAACAGAATTATTCTGTTCTTCCTTTTGGAAGACGGCTGAAGACGTCCGCGACGCCATGAATGGCATTCGGACGAAAACCCAACCTGAATTGGTTGTTTACTTTACTTTTTACTAGTAATTAACTGGTCTGTGGTTGAACCAAGAATGATGAGTCAATCTCACTCAGCTGCTGTATTATACTGAGTACAGTATTCGATATATAGTTACTGTATACCTACTGTAGGTAATACTGAGTGAGTTGCTGAGAGTAAGCAGATAGGTGATCCTCCGTATTGATAATAGTTACGTTAGTTTCCTGGGGCTTGTTTAGGCAGTTCTGAACAACCAGATCATGTAACATCAATTCCAACTTGGATGGGATTTCCGAATGTTTGGAGGTAACACCCATCCCACGCCTCCTTTACTAGTAATTAACACTTCCGCAAATATTATCCCCACAGGTACCTACTGTAATTAGGTCCCGACCTGTATTGTTATTCGACGCGAGATTAGGGCTATGTTGATGAACCAGCTCTATTAGCGATCAATCAGCCGTAGTAATTTCAGTAGTGCCGGAATAATGTACCTGGTGTAGTATCTAATGGAACGGCTAGCCTGTAATAACTTGAGACGATCCCAAATTTACAGGTCACACCTCCAACGGGGTTCTAGAGGGCCTACCTAAGCCTGCGAAATTGGTTCATAATCTTCTCGCTCACCTGCTCATCACTGGAAGGTCTCCCATCTACCTTGTTTCTAAGAGTGAATCTTTATCAAACTTATTTTTCTTCGCCCACTTCGGAGTAAATACTCTTGTATAATCGTAGTTCCTGATTAGTCTGAGATGAAAATACAACATAAACGGTCTTCCTCAACCAAAGTTTCTATAAATTCTAATTGTCCTTTTAAATGCAATCTCAACTCAGCTAAAAGTGAGAAGAAATATATTGAAGTCGGCTGTTATCTACTTTTATGGAACATCATACCAGAATGTTTCTGTTCGACATCTTTTGACACGTTTCAGAACAGTGCTCTGGTAAAGGGTGTGATGTGTGCGGACTATCACGAAGATCATTACGTAACTCACGAATCACACCAGGAGGACTCCGTTATGTCATCCGTCTATTCCTCAGAACTTGCCGATAGGCACGGTATCCAACGGGCACTTCCGTGTTTTCCTACCGTGTCTTCTCACTGAAGAGCCATTTAAAAACTTTGCAAATTATTAGACAAATGTTTATTATTTTTCTATTTAGATCACTCGTCTGCAAAGAGCTCAGCTTTGCCGTTATCACCATCTGCCAACCATAGATATCACGTACCTACAGCGATCACATTTTGGCAAGATAAAATTGGAAAAGCGATTAGGCCTCTTTTGCAATTCGCACTTGTGTTTCTGATTTATCGTAGGTCCAACCCTTAAGTTCTCGTAGGAAGCGAACGGTTTGTCCTACAGAGCTCCGTGTGGCCTCTAAAAATTTGAAAAATTCTATACTATCTTAAGTTTATGGAAAAACAACACCTTTATATCGACATTTTTTGAGCTGGGCGTTTTCAAAATTTCAACCATTAATTTTAAACCCTTGAATAATTTTGAGCAAATTTTGAGGGGGGTTAAAACGTTTTTTCTTGGTCGATTCCATAGGTTTATTATTCATAAAGTGTCCTTATGTGTTAGGTAACGATTGTGGCCTCTAGAAAGTGAACGAGATCCCAGCCACTAGAGCCAATTCTCCAATGTGTCTAATAACTGGTACATCGAGACAGATGACCCGACTTATCCCAACTTAAGCCAACTTTAACATTATATTCCTATTCTTTTCCCTAAGAATTTCCGACATGGAATCATTGATAGCTCCTTTATAACCATTGGGTATTTGCAGCATGATTTTAAAATTGTATTATTGCTCTGCAGATGTGAACTAAGTACACTGTATGATTTGAAGTACTATGATTAATGGTATCACTGTATGTAGGTATCATTGCTATAAATGAATGAATTATGTATTTTGTTATGAATTATATAAAAATGAACATATTGAATGAATTTAAATCATTTTTTCGAACTGAAAACCGTTGAATTGGTCGTAAATTACTCATAAGACATGAAAATCTTAGATAACAGTCACACGGAGTGTGAATAAGATTTGAAGGAAAAGCAGTCGTATCTAATCCTGCCTGATATCATAGCTGGTGGTCCTCAAAGACGCTAACTTCATTATCCCCGCATAGCAAGTTCTCATTGATATCTCCCCGAGACGTTACGGGAAGGAAGGTAAAGATGAATGGTAAACATCTGAAGAGCTATGGAGACAAGATCGTGCTTCTCCCACCACCTGGCCGACAAAGGACCAAAAACAGGAGATACACCGAGCTTTATGCAAAGCTTTCAGCGTGTGGGGCGGATGGCAGAGGGGGATGCTATCTTGAAGACTTATATTTCAGAATAAGGGTAAAAGCTAGGGTGAGGCCCAGGAGAGGAGAGGAGGTTTGTTATCTAGGCCTTGACTTCCCTCCAACTTACCCTTGCGAGATTGATAGACTCCACGAAGTGGCTGGATTTATCAAAGCAAAAGGCGCTCCTTGCTTTTTGAGGGTTGGGATAGTGAAGGGAGGGAGCACGATGTTGCAAGAAGTGGATTTAGGGAATGAGCCATGCTCCGACTAAGTGGGATTTACTGATATCTTATCGGATACCGTCGCCTGGAAATAGCTCCCGAAGGGCGAAATCAACTTGTTGATGGATGACATCCGCCTTCTATCGTGGTTTTAAAAGTTGGATTCTCGAGAATATCATGACTAGAGCAATAATTTTTTCTCGCAAACGTTTCCTCAACAATATTGATCTAATATGAATATGTCGGCCAAGTTGGATGGGCAATGTAGCTTCCACACAAGAGATAACATGAGCATGCTATTAGGATCGCTGCCCCACTCATGCTTCAAAATCAAATATTGTTACTCATATACCTGTCTGCTCAAGACCTCACGAGAAAGAACATACCAAACACTGCAGGTACAATACACCACCGTAGGATTAGATGTCAGAAAACATCAGGGTTAGGCTCTTGTAAGTCTTATGAGATTCATTGTGTGCAGTTATGTGTGGGTAAACTTGAAACTAACATTCCTCAGTTTCTAAATTACGAGATCTATCATAATAAGTACGAAAGACGTGGTTTTGATAGATGGGTCATGCCCCGACATTTTATCTAAACCATAAATTGTCAACAAGAACGAAATACACTACCAAGTATTGTACTAAAGAGTGCTGTAATGAATGAGTTTATTGAAATATAGAAGTTTCAAGAATCAGCCTCAAGCCCATATACAAATATGCATAGTGTAACAATCCTAGGCAGGTATCTAATATAGGTGAACAATGATTGACAATTAAAGGATGATTAAGCACTCAGCTTGGAACATAAGGTTATGCTTGATGTCGACTTAGCAGCCAGTCGATTACCAACCGAGCATCACTTTCTGGCAACGAACTTCGGATATAGTAGGAAATTGTGAGCCTTCTTCGTAATAAGACCACTTAGTATGGTTTCAAGGCTTTTGAGACTACGTAAGCTTCCGACTCGGTCAATTTCCTGAGACGTTAGTCCGGAAATTAACCAAAAATCTGAGCTTCAGAATCCTCGTACATTGATGTTGTTTTCACTCGGCTTGAGCGCCCATTCGCAGCTCTCTGAGGATCCTCATTCAAACGGAGTGTGTGCGTGGAATATAAGCAAAGGAAGCAAATGCTGTGGAATATAAGAACTTTGCAGTCAAGTTAGATTGCACCCGCCAAGGCGGAGGTTTACTCGGCTTTAGGGGAGCTTAAACCAAGTTTCGACCACCAGTTTGTGAACTCCTCTCCATCCTTGTTCCTTCATTAGTGTTTCCAACTTACTGAACTATCGTCATTTGATCGAATAATTTCTGATACCGTTCCTACCATTGCCCACCGACCTGAAATCATACAGATACGTGTTCCCAACATAATTTGGTCCCTCACTACGTAGAAAGCTTAGCATAGGAAGTAGTTAGCTTCCTCACACATAACAACATTGGGATATAAAATTATATTGCGTAAATTTTTTGAGCTGTACCACTGATGCTGTACCACCCCAATATGGAACTGGATTCTCACAATAAATTAGGTGGCGCTTTTGTTGATAAAAAATAGCCTGACGATAGAGAAGTTCATCGAGATTATTTTGATGGTTTTTCACGTTTTCGCTTGTACTGTAGATCTTACTGCTGACGGTCGAATTGGGATTCGGACTAGATTTTGATACACAGAGAGACAAAAAACCAAGTTGCATAAGAAGCTCAAGAACAAAAAACGTTATACAATTTTTGGTTATGGAGGATGACTTTTTTTTGTCTTCTGCACAATTACCAATTATATCTTCTTTTTTTGTAATCTTTTTTATTTCTTTAATAATACAAAAATAATAAAATACCATACAAAAAAATTGTAATTATCTAATAAACATTGGAAGTAATCGAAAACTAAAAATCCACTATGTGGGCATAGCCCATATTAGAAAAATAATTCATGTGTGAATAAATAATAATGTAAGAGAGAAAAAATAAAGGCTATGCATTTGCTTGACATTAGTTATACATTTAAATAAATTAAATTACTAAATTTTATATTTTTAAAAAATAAAAAACGCTGCAAATCATTGCTCAAAGGTTTATTATTTTCTGTATAGATGACCCGTCTGTATAGATCACTGGTTCTCCATCAATAGCACCTACCACCATCTGTATTCTCCCTTGACCTTCCCTCTCAAATTTCAGCTCCTGCGATCAATAGGATTGAAAATGGCTTCGGAGCTCACTCAGCTGATCAGTGATCAGAAGAGTGAAGAAGATCTCCTCGAATGCTGGAGACGCCTGGAAGAGCACTTCCATTTAATAGGATTGAAAATGGCTTTCGAGCTCACTCAGCTGATCAGTGATCAGAAGAGTGAAGAAGATCTCCTCGAATGCTGGAGACGCCTGGAAGAGCACCTCCATTCAATAGGATTGAAAATGGCTTTCGAGCTCACTCAGCTGATCAGTGATGTGAGGAGTGAAGAAGATATCCTCGAATGCTGGAGACGCCTGGAAGAGCACTTCCATTCAATAGCATTGAAAATGGCTTCGGAGCTCACTCAGCTGATCAGTGATCTGATCAGTGAGCAATGATTTGCAGCGTTTTTTACCTACAAAAATTGTTTTATCTACCAATTTTTTTACCTACCACACCTACCTATTGGTAGGTACTACCTACCACACTATAATGGCTTCACACCTTCACAATCAAGTTTATTAGGAAGAACTGAACGCTTCACATTCGATTCGAAAAATAGAAAGCTTGATATGGAAATTTGATTACTGGTTACGCAGAAGGCAAAACTGTATACAAATCGAAGAAATGAACAGCGATCGCATTTTAGTCAGATAAAATTTGAACGGCGATTAGACCGTTTTTGCGATTCACACTCATGATTCTGTTTTATCGAAGGAAAACCTTCAAATACTCGTAGGGACCGAACGGTTTGTCCTACAGAGCTCCGGGTGGTCTCAAAAATTTTTAAAAATTCTGTACTATTTAAAATTGGTGAAAAAACGATACCTTTATTTCGAGAGTTTTCGAGCTAGGGCACTCTTGAAAATTTCAACCCTTAATTTTCACTCCTTAGAAGTGACCTACATCAACCAAAAGCTTCGCGGCACAACTAGACTCCAAATAGAGCCCATATACCAAATTTGAACCAAATCGGTCAGTGTTGCTAAGAAAAGTGCAGCGTACGGCGTACGGCGGACGGACGGAAATTTTTTTATTCGATTTTCGGATTCTACGTACCTTGAAACGTAAAACATCAAATTTTGAGGGGGGGTTTAAATTTTTTTTTTTCTTGCTCGATTCCAAAGGCTTATTATTGAAAATAATAAACCAAAATAGAAATAGAAAATCAAATAAAATATAAAATTTATGAATACAAAAATATGTATGTTGCAGAAAAGAAAGAAAAATTTCTAATTATGAGCTGAATTCAATCATTGTATAATATAGAAAAATCAATGGGAAATATGTTAATACTTATGTTATGACCAAAATTCATTAACAAATCATACTTCTACTATCCATTAGTACAGTCTGGAAGTCTAATATCCTCCCCATTCTTCGAGATCAGACTTTGAACTAATTATTGAGGTTTATTTCACTAATTTGTTTATTTTCATGATGACTATAAATGAACCGAATTTTCTTTGGAGGGAGCTGTTTCCAATGATTAAAACTCTACTACTACTCCTCGTTATAAGTAAGTAGGTATATCTAGCCTCATTAATATAAACAAATCCTGTTGAAAACTGTCTACATACCTAATAGACATACAGTTGTACACATTCGGAATCACTATCAATACTATGTTTGCAGTTACATGGTTAGTGTGCGTGATACTTCGAGACATTGGCCGGGTCTCAGTAGAATCGTGTGTCCCAACTGGTTCCCGCGTGTGTTTTTGAAAGCGTGGCGGTGTGAAAGTGAATTTACTGGTCTCCCACGTCGAAACCATGCGAACCTTCGCGTGTTTCTGTTACGTTCAAATACTGTAACTGGAAATAATATACTTGAAGTGGGATGAGAGAACGCAGTTCGCTTGTTCTTGAAACTTTTGAACAATAGTCCAAGTATGTGATAACCTGCAAGGTAAACTATCATACTTGTGGTAAGACGTAGGCATAGACCGAAGTATTTTTGCACTATCATCATCGTGATTTTCCTGAAACTTGCGTTTCTGAAGTGCTAATTGACCGATTTTCGTCAGGTTTGAGGCTAGCGTTACGATGATTTATAATTTATTTCATCATTATTTGGTCCAGAATCCCATCAAAATGATTCTTCAGTACCTACTGCTGATATTAAGACATTTTATATTATTTTCACTCAAACTGTCTACACATGATTGATGACTGATTGACGATGATGATTGATTTTGATAACTGATATCACAATACTTTTAATCATTCGAAAAGTCATGACTGAGTCTGACTTAAAATGAACTTCGAAACAGTTCGTAACTTCGATTCTGCTTATTAACCCTAGGACCTCACACTGGGGTACAGCTGTACCCCACTGTTCCTATTTTTGGGTGCACATTCGCAAAAAAAATTTTCCCGCCTGAATGGGTTCCACGTAAATTATCTTGGTACCCCTGTGAGCGGGAAACGCACTGTGCCGAGTCCACTTGGCTCTGAGAATTCGTGTGGTTAGCGTCTTTTTTCGTGGTGGGGTACAAAACTACCCCAGTGTGTATTTTCAAACTCTTTGGGGTACAAATGTACCCCAGTGTGTATTTTCAAACTCTTTGGGGTACAAATTTACCCCAGTGTGTATTTTCGAACTCTTTGAGGTACAAATTTACCCCAGCGTGAATCCCTGGAAACATTATAGGTAAGCCAATTCTTTTTTGGATCCTCACTGTTCCGAGCCACCATGCCACAACAATTTGTTGGTGAGGGGGTGAAAGTGCCACAGAGGTTACATGACATCACAGGTGATCCAGAATTGGAGGGTGGTCCCCTATGATTTGAGGACGGTCCCTTTTGAATTGATAGGATGACCCCCTATGAATTGGTAGGAGTCGGGGGAAGGGGGTGGAATTGCCACGGAGGTTACATGAAACAACAGCTGATGAGGAATTGGAGGGTGGTCCCCTATGAATTGGGGACGGTCTCATTTGAATGGTAGGATGACCCCCTATGAATTGGGGACGGTATCTTTTGAATGGTAGGTTGACCCCCTATGAATTGGTAGGTGGTGGGGGAAGGGGGTGGAGTTGCCACGGAGGTTACATGACACCACAGGTGATGCAGAATTACAGGATGGTCCCCTATGAATTGGGGATGATGTCTTTTGAATGGTAGGATGACCCCCTATGAATTGGTAGGAGTTGGGGAAGGGGGTGGAGTTGCCACGGAGGTTACATCCTAATTAGAGGATGGTCTCCTATGAATTGGGAGATGATCCCTTATGATTTGGGAGATGGTGGAAAAAGGGGGTGGAGTTGCCACGGAGGTTACATGACACCACAGAGCACTGATACGGAATTGGAGGGTGGTTGGGGAAGGGGGTCAAGTTGACATGGAGGTTACACGACACCACAGATCACTGATGCCGGGATGCCTAGTAACTGTGCCAGAACCGCTCATTTTACTCTACTACAATTTCTACGTAAGAATATTGCACATGACCTTTATTGGGAAGAAGGGAACGCTCAGAAGTAGCAGAATAGGGGTTCAAGTGCATCACAGAAGGGTGATCTTTGGGGTGGTAGAATAAGGAAACTACTCATTGGATTTGGAAGCCAATTTTTTCCTCCAACTCAGAATATTGCAAACTTGCATAATCAAAAGTAACGAAGGTCATTCCATATCGAACAAATTTTATTTCGAATTTTGAATGAGAAGCGATGTTTAACAGTTTTGAAAATTGGTTTTCAACAGGAATGTCCAATAAAAAATATAACTATTACCTTTTTGAACTCCCAATAATTTTTATCACTGTTTAGATGCTTATAGAATTCTAAGCAACAATAATTTCATTTAAAAATGGCAACAGACACAAGATTTTAATTTTTTGTAAGTTGGGGTACATTTGTACCCCTCTGTGAGCTCCATGTCACAAAAACTTATGTGTGAGGTCCTAGGGTTAATAAAACCAATGCCTAATACATTTCTTCAAACCTTTTTGATTTAAAAAAATTCTAGCACTAAAATATTAATAAAACTAATTTTAAGTAAGTTAAGATTATATTATTCATTTCGGAATTTCGCTGTATTTCACATAAAAGTTTGCTCAGACCAATGAACGTCCTCTTGGAAATCTCCCTCAGACCTTCTGTCCTTGATGAGCTTCGTTAGAAGGCCAAGCTCCTATACGACATAAATCCCAATTCTTGACAGCTGCCCATTACCAGTAACCCCCGCTTGACCAATTATGTGAGGAAAACAACAAAACTCGAGACCCCTGTTCGTTGGTCACGAATGGACTGTTGTTAAATATTCCGCGAGCTAAGAAATTAGTTCGACAAACAAAAAACAGTAGTAAGAACTACAACAGAATAATTGCACTTAAATTATTGTCTCGTACGTCAATGAGATGCTTCCAATCGGCAGTTGACTTTAGTTTAACTATATTCACTATATTATAATAAATACTATAAGTCACCTAATCCATTGAGGTCCACCACAACCATCAACCATTATGATTTAAATCAAAGTAGTTACAAGCTTTCAAAAAAACAAAAAATTTCAATTTTTTTGTTGTTGTAAAATTGGCACTAATGGGTTATGTTTACCTACTTATTACCCAAGTATTGATTCAAGAAGACAATTGGAATTATTTTTGGCTTTCGAATTAGGTATCGTGTCGGATTGATTCAAAACATTATCATATCCCCGTTGTTTGACGATTATTGCCGATTATTCCGTTATGATAATGATTGCATTGAATTATAAAGGATAACATTCTCTTAAGGGGGTCTCAGTTGGTCACCGTTCGTTCCTCGTTTCGGGATAGTATTTCACGAAATCAAAGGCGCAAAAACTTGAAAAGTTGTACCTAAATTTGAAATTTCAAAGGATATTAGGAATGCATTAGTTCACGGCTCTATGGAATTGAAAAACTGAAATATTGCCACTGGAATCATCAAAATCCAACTAATTTGCCTCAATTTTAGCTCGGCTCGAGCCACTGAAAAATGGGAAAAACCGTTAATTCAGTACTATTTTTCCATAAAATGTAGCTAAGCTTGAAATTTTCTAGGATTCTAGAAATGTATTAGTGCATGGGCCTTGGGAATTGAAAAAGTGAAAGATTGCCGCTGGAATCATCAAGATCGAACGATAATTGCCAGAGAAATATGGGAAAACCACGGAAAACCCCGTTTATTCAGTAGTTTTTCCCATTTTTCTTTCGCAATTATTGTTCGATTTTGACGATTCCGGCGGCAATATTTCAGTATTTCAATTCCCTAGGGCCGTGTACTGATGAATTTCTAAAATCCATTAAAATTTCAAATTTAGGTACAACGTTTTTGCGCCTTCAATTTTGCTAAATATTAAACACGAACGGCGACCGACTGAGACCCCCTGGTGGAAAAGTTGGGGAGTGGAAAAATAATTGACAGTTTACAAAACATGCTTAGAATTTTAATATCAGATACTGTAAAATATACAATGCACAGGAAAAGCTAGATTAGCAGGAGTTATTTAATTACATAAAGTAGTATGTAGCGAATTGGTTGTATTTTATTATACCGTTTGTGAGGTGCAAGAAGTACTGTTGTGTTGACAGTCGGGATTCGAAGTAACTGTGGCGTTCAGCTGAGAGACAGTAGGAGCGTTGGGTGCATCATTCAGCAAGACGTTCGATTGAGGGATGGCTTTTGTGGTCGTTGGAGGGTCGGGAGTCGTGGTAGTGGTTGCATTCACGTCATTTGTGAGCGAAACAACTGGATTGTTTAGTTGTTGGCAATTGGGAACGGGGGCGGCTGTTCCATTCTGCTGGGTGATAGAAGTGGCGGTAGTTGTTTCATTTGACAAGCATGCTGGATCCTGAACTTGAGTGGCGTTTAGCTGGCAGTTTGAAGGGACATCAGTAGTGTCATTCTGCTGGCAGTCTGGGTTTTGTTCAACTGTTGCGTTCAGCTGGCAGTTAGGAGGAGAACTAGCAGTTCCATTTTGCACGCATTCTGGAGTTTGAACAACTGTTGGGTTGGACTGACAGTTGGCGGTATCAACAGTTCCATTCTTTTGGCAATCAGGATTCAAAACTGTTGCATTCACTTGGCAGTTCGAAGTGCCCTCAGCTGTGGTATTCGGTTGACAGTTTGGATTGGGAATAGCTGTTGCATTCATCTGGCAGTCGGGACTTGGTACAGCTGTCGAATTTTGCTGGCAGTTAACAACATTATCAGAAACGTTCGCTGTTATGTTGGCTGTCTCTGGACGTGGAGTACTTTGCTTCATCCAACCTTTGATTCTGTCTCTGATCTCTTGTGCAGCTGCTTGTTTCGCCACTTCCGCTGCGATTTGCCCCGCTATACCTCCTACTACCGCCAAACCGGTCCCAATCTTACTTCCGCCCTGACCATTTTGCTGATATTGATCGGGGAACGGATTACTGGGGTAGTTCCCTTGGAAACCTCCATATGGGAACGATCCTCCGTTTCCTGCTTGTGGATTACTGAACGATTGTCCACCAGGAACATTGTACGAACCTTGACCACCATAGTATTGACCTTGGTTTGCTCCCATCGGCACATTAAAGCTCCCTTGGTTTCCAGTTCCTGATATGCCATAATACCCTTGATTACCCTGTCCACCTACATTATACGGCAGTTGACTGTCCTTCATATGAATGTCGTATGATCCTTGACCACCTGACAATGGAACACCATATCCTGCTTGATTTGGCGATGGGACATTATAGGATCCTTGATTACCTGGTATTGGAACATTGTACGGTCCCTGATTGACAGCAAATGGAGCATTGTACCCTCCTTGGTTATTAGGCTGAGGAACATTAAATCCCCCTTGATTTACTGGCATTGGAACGTTGTATGACCCTTGATTACCTGGGATTGGAACATTGTACCCTCCTTGGTTATTAGGCTGAGGAACGTTAAATCCCCCTTGATTTACTGGCATTGGAACGTTGTAGGACCCTTGATTACCTGGGATTGGAACATTGTACCCTCCTTGGTTATTAGGCTGGGGAACGTTGAATGACCCTTGATTAATCGGCACTGGACTGTTGTATGATCCTTGATTACCTGGCAATGATGCGCCTTGGTGAGTGTCATGTACTGGTCCCATATCATTCTTAGAATTGGAGTTTGGAACGTCCCAACCAATTTTCGCTGGATCCTTAAACTCCTTCCATTCAGACCCTCCAGCTTGACTGATATTTGAGCTACCCAAATTATTGATCTCAGCAAGATTTTTACTTGCATTCACACCTGATGCGCTAGAATACGACGTATTGTGCATTGAATGATGTGAAGAATTATTGCCTGAATGCAAAGGTGGGCGGTAGGTTGGATAATCACTTGAAGAATGATTACTCCCACCAAGCCTGTGATGATTATCATAAGTGTTATTAAAGCGGTGAGATGATTTGGTAGAATTATAATTCAGACCTGTGTGATTTGATGGATGTTTCCACGATGTCTTGTCATGATCCGAAGTCACGTTGTACCCGTGATGACCGGATTTATTGATGGACGTCCGGTTGTATTTATCAGACGATGAGCCATGGGTGGAGTTGTGGTAAGACTTTGGTGGTTTTGACACGGTAGTATTATGTCCACGGTGTTGCCCCGTTGGCCTGTGGTGAAAACCAGATTCTCTTTCTAAGAAGAGTCGTGAATCATCATGCTTCTTATTCCCAGCATGACTGTCATGAGATGTTTGCGCGTATCTGGTGTCATATTGAGTCTTGTGTTTATCTGAATCGCCTGAACCGGTCGAACCTCCGTACTTCCCTCGAGATCCTCCGCCATATTTGCTCCCGGAACCGCTCGTTTTACTGGAACTTCCGCCCGTCTTACTACTGCCTGTCTTGCTACCGCCGGTCCTTTTCCGCGCACTTGCATAATCAGATACAATCAATACGAACAAAATCACCAACACAGCACTCAGACGCATCTCGATCTCGAATGTTGAGCTACAATCACTAGCGACCGCTCAGATTTCCTTTAACCTTCAGATTCCGAAGTTACTCGCCGCACGATAACGAACTTCCTTTCAGCGATGAGATTATTTTGTTTGTTTCGAAGAATTGACTGGAAGACTCAGGAAGTGTGTAATCATTATTGGACGATTGTGCTCAGTTCTTTTATTTCTAATCAACTCTCAGTCAACCTCCAACAAAACTATTAATTCAGAACTGTTATAAGTTTGTCGACGAAGATATTAACTAATTGAATGAGCTGGGTTATGTACACTAATCACCAAAGACACAAAGGACGCACAGAAGAAGGAGCCATTTTGTTGATGATCCGTCAAGAGTTCACTAACACTGACTGACCGGTTCGACTCGGCTTGAAATGAGTTGGTTCCACTGGTGAAACCTGGAGGGGAAAGCAAGGGCAGCGCAGAGTAGCGACAACAGGAAGGTACACAACAATTCACATCCAGCCTCAGTGGCCCACCTTATCTTTGGGGAGTACCTAGTTATTCATGGATTGACTTATATGAGTAACTTATGCCACGAGATCTTATTTTTTGTTATACGATAATCTCAAGTGTAACACTACGTAAGTACATTAGTGCTGGCATTTCAAAACTGTACAAAACTTCAAATAAAATTAAAGAAGAAAAACCTATTTAAAAAACAAGCCTTCCGTTGAAAGTGAAAACTTCGAAAAGAAAAAATCGAATTTCGAAAGAAAACTTAAAGTGTGCTTTTTGACTTGATTTTATGTTTATTATTTTCAATAATATGCCTTTGGAATCGAGCAAGAAAAAAACATTTTTAACCCCCCTCAAAATTTGATGTTTTACGTTTCAAGGTACTTAGAATCCGAAAATCGATTAAAAAATTTTCCGTCCGTCCGCGGTACGCGGCACTTAAGGCCAATCATCCCCGATTTTAATAAGATTTTTTTTCACCAGATGGCAGCACCGGGGATTGTAGAAAAAGGGGCAATCGTAGTTCTAGTTTATCTCTCCACCAGTTCAAGCGATTTTCATTTTGAAAACGGGAATGTACTCATTATTAGTTTCCAAATGGCGCTCTGCTAAAATTTTCAAAATAAAATTGTAATTTCAATTTTATTCAGAATTTTAAAGTTCAAATTTTGAAAATCATTTCACATTTTTCAAAATCTGCGGTTATAGCGCCAAACCTCTAACTCACCTGAGTACGAAAATATTTTTTTATTTTAAATTTATTGAATATATTGGTCGTAAAGCGTCGGCGGTGAAGAACAAAGGAATTTCTAAGAAGTGATTAGCAGCTGACCCCCCTACGCCTCTGGACTCTAGACTTGTTGTCACCTTCCCCTCCGCAACCCTCACAACACGGACCCCGATTTTTGTTAGTTCTTTCTGATTACGATTTTGTGACTTCAAGTCTGCTCGTTTCTTCGCTCTGAATTTCCTCTCACATTGATTGAATTTTGGAACTTCCTGAATAATTTTGGTGTAGGTATGTCAGTTCGTCTGACGGTAATCAGAAGCCTACCTACCTTTTCATGTTATAACTATTTATCTGCGTACTTATTTCCTTCCTACTTGCGAAACTACGAGAATAAATAAAATTGAGATAATAATAATGAAAATATTTTTAAAATAATAATAATAAATAATAATAGAAATAATAAAATAAACTACGAGAATAATAAAAATTGTTTATATTACCAAAAAAAGAACATATTTTGATTGGAGATTGATGTTAGGTAAGTAAGATACTTCCTTTAGGTAGGTACCTTCCTCCTAAAATCAAGGTGACTAAGCCAGGGAAATCGCACCTTTAACTGGCGTTCCCCTTGGAAATATTCTATGAAACTTTTACTCGTAATCTTAGCCGTACCAACACAGAATATAAAATTAGATGTTTCCGGACCAAATTTGTGGTCATAATATTTTTCATTCAGAACTTCAGAAACAAACATTTTCCCTTTCTTTTCGTTTTAGAGCTCATTGAACAACTTTGGTTCTGGGTCTATCAATGGTAAACGTCTGTCTGTGTCCTCGTTCCGGGCTGACCTATGATGAAACAAGATCCGATATAGATTAAATTAGCACGATTGTTGCGCATCAGCCTCGAGACAATCTTCTTTGAATTCCATCTAGGTAGGAACGGGTGCGCTGTCTACTATTTGCACGATTTTACTCAAATTTAGCTGGTAGTTTGTGAATAGGCCACGGAAGATCACGCTTTTTACAATCTAATTGGCGTGTTTCCAAAATTTGGAACATTTAATGTTTGCCAAGTGGAAGTGGTACATAGCTTCTTCGTATTCATTTCATGTATGGCTAGGTAGTAAGAAACTTTTGTTTAGATGTATCCGAGATTTGAATGCTGGATTTATGTGATTATTTTGACGGAGAAGAAATTTATAGCGGAACTTCCACGGTCCAACCTACACCCATCCCTACTTATCCTACGGAATCCTAAGATATCTGTGGAAGTTATGGGTTCCTACGGCAATCTTGGCACCCAAATTGATAGTGAGTACCCTCTGCGGATGCGCTACCATCCTTGTAACAGCCATAACGTCTACATTTCTCATTCGATTTCGATGAAATTTTCGGGGGTTTTGTGAGTTAGCGCGTATATGGCCCCCAATGAAAATCATCACCCCCGGATTGATAATAGACGCTGCGCAAGCGCAAACGTGATTTCATTGTAACAGCCATAACTTCCACATTTGCCATCGGATTTTGATGAAATTTTCAGGGATTATGCGGATTAGGTTTTAGATGGTCCCCTATGAAAATCATCTCCCCCGGACTGATAGTAGCCGGTGCGCCTGCGCGAATGTGAATTTCTCGTAACGGCCATAACTTCCACATTTGCCATCGGATTTCGATGAAATTTTCAGGGATTATGCGGATTAGGTTGTAGATGGTCCCCTATGAAAATCATCCCCCCCGGACTGATAGTAGCCGGTGCGCCTGCGCGAATGTGAATTTCTCGTAACGGCCATAACTTCCACATTCTCTATCCGATTTCGATGAAATTTTCGGGGAATATGCGGATTAGGTTGTAGATGGTCCCCAATGAAAATCAAGGCCTTAAAATCGACAGTAGCCTCTGCGCATGCGCAATCCTTGTAACAGCCGTAACACTTACATTTTTCATCCGACTTTGATGAAATTTTCTAGGATTGTTCAGATTGGTGTGTAGATGGTCCCCTATGAGGGTATTGCAAGGTACTTTGAGATCAACTATAAAATCGGGTAATGGATACGAGGAAGCCCCATGTGCCACACCCACTAGGCAGACGGTTTTTCCTCGAATTCGGTGAAATCTTCAGAGAATGTGCGGTTCGACGTGTAGACGGTCCCATATTAGGGTAGTTCAATGTACTTAGAGATTGATGTTTTGAGATAAGTTACATAAATTATTATCATCGGATCAATACAATCGGGAAGCATACGAGAAAGCTATGCGCCACACCCACTTGGCAGACGATTGTTATTTGAATTTGTTACGACAACGAAATGTTCATAATTTGGCAACAAGTGATAATTTTTGACCTGTTGCGAATTAAAATAAAATTTACTTTCTTGCTCGAAACTGAAAAAAGTGTAAAGAATTTTCTAAAAGATAGAGAAAATTCTAGAAAGAGAAAATAGAACACCGACGCTGCAATCCCGATTTTCAAATCATAAAATTCTGTAGATTTTTTAAAATACTTCGATTGAGCTCTATGAGCTCACTTTTCCAAATTAACACTTGTATCATCACGAAAAAAAGATGTAGTTGAAAATTCTTTTGATTTGGATGAAGAGGTCTAGATGCATTTCCCATTATTATGGATCATAAACTTCGACGCTTATAGCTAATACAAGAAAACATACCTAATAAATTACAGGAAAGAAAGTAGTCAAAAATAGCACTATCAACTGTGAGAACTATCACTGGGTTATTCCAAGATACCTTGAGCGAAAAAAGTAGATTATGAAAAAAAAGGCAATTCATCAAGAAACATTTCGAGACTGGTGATTCTTCCAAGTACCGCCCCATATTGTTGTCAACGCACCGGATTAACTTCTGACCCCGAACTCTTCCGTGTTTGGGTCTCTGAAAGCCGTCGTCGCATTCCTCGCCTGCCTTCGATTTTTTTGAAGTCGAAGCATTCGCCGCCTCGACGCTTTACGATCGCGCTGCACACACTATCTTCAAAATTGCAATTTTTATATATTCTCACTTAATTGCCATTATGCGCTATTATCCCAGTTTTTCGAAAAAATTATCCTAAAAGCCCAAAATAAATCTTTCAAAATTTTAAAATGTCAAAAAATGTACAATTTCAAAAAATTAACAAACATTAAGGGTTGAGCGCCATTCTCATGTGTATTCTGAGTACAATAAAACTTTCAGATTGAAAATTGGATGAATAGGCGAGGAGAAAAACGTGAACTACGTTTGAGTTCATTTTGAAGCGCAACGTGGTGGCTGTTTCTGGAACTATTCCCGGGATGATTGGCCTTAAAGAAATGTAGAAGAAAGCAACACTGCACCGATTTGGTTCAACTTTGGGATATGGGCTCCATTTGGGATCTAGTTGTGCCACGAAGCTTTTGGTTGATGTCAGTCACTTCTAAGGGGTGAAAATTGAGGGTTGAAATTTTCAAGATTGCCCTAGCTCGAAAACTCTTGAAATAAAGGTATCGTTTTTTCACCAATTTTAAATAGTATTGAATTTTTAAAAATGTTTGAGACCACCCGGAGCTCTGTAGGACAAATTGTTCACTCTCTACGAGTACTTAAAGGTTTTCATTCGATAAAACAGAATCACGAGTGTGAATCACAAAAGAGGTCTAGTCTCCGTTCAAATTTTATCAGACTAAAATGCGACCGCTGTTAACTTCTTCGATTCGTATTCAGTTTTGCTTTCCGAGCAACCAGTAATCAAATTTCCATATGAAGCTGTCAATTTTTCGATCGAAAATGAAGCGTTTAGTTCTTTCTAATAAACTTGATTGTGAAGGTGTGAAGGCAGTATGGTGTGGTAGGTAGTACCTTCCAATGGTTGATAGGTAAAAAAACGCTGTAAATCATTGCCCAAAGGTTTATTATTTTCTATATAGATCACTCTTATGTATAGCTCCCTCCCTACCAACCATAGGTGCCTACTACCTACTAGGGCATTTTTGAAAATTGCAACCGTTCATTTTAATTTGGTTGGTGGTTGGGAAAAAAATAAAATACAGAAAATAATGAACCTTTGGACAATGATTTACAGCGTTTAATAAATACTTTATTGGTGAAAGATTTTGGTTTTACACTAGGCAGCTTGAAAATTTAAAGCTCTTTCCAACTATATCCTTAAATTTGAGTTCACTTGATAAATTGGCTTTATGAAAGTTTTAATTACGTAAGATTGAAAACGCGAAAAAAAACTTCGAAGTGAAAAAAAGGAATTTTGAGTGGGTTAAGAAAAAATTGCTAGGAGTCATTTTTTGTTGCAAATTAGTTGTAGAATCGATCCTTGAAGTTTGGTCCATCCAAATGGTAGACACCCTGTATAAGGTTTGGCAGTGTGGCTGTCATTATTTTATGCCCACATGTGCGATGAGCAGATGCGATCCTAGAAGAATGATCATGATAGGGTACATCAACCGACAGGTGACTATTGTACTGGTACCCATTCTGCACAATTCGTGAAAATTTCGTCGACATTTGGCATTAGTTTGGTATGGTTCTACGCAATAAAAGAATGGGGAACACAGAAACTCGAAACGCACATTGTTCAATAATGTTTATGACATGCTCTGCGCAAAATGAGCATGACCCCCCCCCCCTCACCACCGCCACCATCACCGCCGCTATCTCTGTCTCAATTTTCTTCAAGTTCAGTATGTGGGGTTCAGGAAAATTGGTACATAAAATTAGAGGTAGGTACCCTTAACTTGGCATCTCAAGTTCGTTCACTGGCCCGAGACTCTTTCTGCTTGAGAAAAAAGTAAGTCTTGTAGCAGCATGCTGATTCAACATTGCAACTTAGGTCATATCCTCCCATTTTCACGATGATACTACGGGGATTCTATCGGATTCGCAAATCGTATGGTCAACTTCCTGGAGGAAAAGAGCTGCATTCAGACAAATTGAGGTTGAGACCAGATCATCCCGCTTTAGATTGAGGGAGTCTCGAGGATAAAAGGACACACCTGTAGTTGGGGCTATTCCATACCATCCTGGCGGTGGAGGCTCCATTACAGGCTGGTTCCCTCCTATTCTAATCCTCGGCCCAAAGTCCGAAGGGGAAAAAAGTCTCTAGAGAAGAAAAAAGCCGGACGGTGAAGGGGATTGAAAGTACTGTAGGAGCGTTTTTATCAGGGGACGACATCCCGCCTGCTGACCCTCCACCCTTCGCCCTCGATCCGCTAAACTGCGAGGATCTACATAACTTCGATATGGACCTCTGAAGCAGGGATATGGGTAAAAGGACTTTGCCAAAGGGATTACGAGATAACACGCCGAACTAAACTGCTATTGGGTTTTCCTAGAGAATTTCGGTGATATACTCCCCTTTCCACCGCAGAAATACTCCGTAGTCGATACCACCCATATATTATGCATACAAGTTTACATATAGCTTTCAAATATATAAAGTGAGTTATATCTCGATGCACCGTTATTTATCCCAGTACCGTCATCAATATCACTAGGGATTGTGTAAGTATAGTGCATGTTTGAATGTAGGTATAGTGTCCTCTAACGTTCAGACAATACCGTTTTCAAAGAGAGTTTTGCTTCGTTGTAACCCCAAATGATTTTTATGAGCCCCATTTCCACTTTTGTTGAATAAGGAAAATCTTCCATACCCGATTTTAGTTTATTACTTTCAATAATGAACCTTTGGAATCGACCAAGAAAAAAACTTAACCCCCCCCCCCCCCCCCCCCCTCAAAATTTGTTGGTTTACGTTTCCAGGTACGTTGAATCCGAAAAACGAGTAAAAATTCGACCGTCCGTACGCCGTACGCGGCACTTTCCCCACATACCATTGACCGATTTTGATTAAATTTGGTAGGTGGGCTCTATTTGGGGTCAAGTTGTTTCCCGAAGCTTTGGGTTGTTGTAGGTCACTTCTAAGGACTGAAAAATAAGGGTTGAAATTTTTAAAACGCCCTGGCTCAAAAATTTCGATACAAAGGTACTGTTTGTCCATCAATTTATGATAGTATTGAATTTTTAGAATTTTTATGGACCACGTGGAGCCCTGTAGGACAAAACGTTCGCTCCTCACCAGAACTTAAGGGTTAGACTTACGATGTATCAGAAACACGAGTGTGAATCGCTTTATAGATTACTATGTTAGCTAATTTATTCATAGCCACTAATGTGTAAAATGTATAAACTTAATAAAACCTCATTCCTTAAAATGATCTTGAGACAAAATTGAGATCACTCTTGATTAACTAAAAAAGTACTCAATAAGGTGTGCGGCTGGGTAGGAAAAACTGTTTATTGTTATTTTTAATCTAAACTAGACCTCATTCTGAGAATTTCGGTACCAACAGCGACCTTCTAGCGTGTGTAAATCCAATGAACTTTTAAAGTTTCGACCGTTTATGACGTCACAGTGGACTGGGGGTCCCGCCCGGGCAGAGGGGCGCGTGATGTCATAAACGGCCGAAACTTTTGAAAATCATAGAAACAGATCTACTCACGCAAGAGGGTCGCGGTTGGCGGCAAAATTCTCAAGATATAGTTCACTTTCGATTAAAAATCTAAAAAAAATCAAAACGCACCCCCCATTAAAATGGAAATTTGAGAAATTTTCAAAAATGACCTATTTTGAATATAGTATATTAATATTATATAGTATATTAATATAATATAGTATATTCAAAATAGGTCATTTTTGAAAATTTCTCAAATTTCCATTTTAATGGGGGGTGCGTTTTGATTTTTTTTAGATTTTTAATCGAAAGTGAATGAATTTATGGTATTACCATAAATGAACCTAATAAAAACTCAATCTTTTAAAATAATCTTTGAGACAAATTGGATATCAGTCTTGGATAAATAGACATGAAAAAAAAATTAAATTTCGTCATTTTGACCGACTTTATCATTTTTGCCAGTGAAAAATGCAGTTCGCACACAAAAGGTCACCTAGTCGTTTTTTTTTTCGGAATGTTTTTCTTGTTTTTTCATTTTTATTTTTATTTTATTTTATTTATTTATTTTTTTTTAATTTTCTAGATTTTTATTTTCTCTTTCGCTTGACCTTGTTTTTTCTTGATTCACTTTCTTCTTTTTGGGTTCTATCTTTCTCTTATCTGAGCATGCTATCGTTCAAGATTTGAAATATTCAAGTTGGAAACCCCTTTAAATGTTGACAAAGAGACTCGAAAAAAGACTTCGGTCAATTCTGAATCACTGTCCAATAAATGAAACCTAGGGAAGATCAACTCTTCGCCAGTTGTTGGACCCTCCCGTTCAATAACTGGATATCATCAATTTTCTGGTTCCAGTTATTGGACGCCCCTCATGTATTAAATTGAAAGCGATGAAGCAACAGTTTCTACACACCATTCGCTCTGAAAATTATTCACCAAACAGAAGCTAACACAAAAAAAAAAACATAAAATCCATTTCGAAGTATAAAAAATCCATAATGATCAGATTTCTCACCGATTTCACAAGAAATTCGACCGTCGGGGACCTCTTGAAGTTTCAAAGTACACTAGAAATTGTGAGAGCATTCCGGATATTTCTAATGTACATCACTGCGATCCAGGAAAGTTCCTCTAACTACTGCAATAGTTTCGGAGTAAAACTCCCACCCATATTTTTACGGAGTCTTCAATAACTAGTGCCTGTCCAATAATTGGTGCCTTTGCCCTATAATTTAATAAACATACATTTGTTTGATATTATTGAATTAGTGAATAAGAAGAAGAAACATATTAAAAGTCATAATATGACTTTACTAAGATACGACACATACTTACTACTGCTAGTATAATATATTAGCATTTGTCGTATTTTGAAACCTATTTTGTTTTCTAACATCAAGTAGAAGTTAATTTTATAATATTTGAAAACGTCAACCGCCTGTATTCAGGGATGGGAGCAGACTGAATAAATTCCCTGGTTGAAGGGAAACTTCAACAATAAAAACAAAAACAAAACAAAAAACACGTACTTACACAGTTTATTGTTGAGTTGTTTTGAAGCTTTCAGATGATGCCTCATTTAGTTATGTTGAGACAAATCCATCTTATCGATTTGAAAAATTAATAAAAATGAAATGAACAAAGGAATAATGTTGATGAAAAAGTTATTACTTTTATTAGTTTTGAAAATTGACAATCGATACATCGGTCGTGGAGATAATAATTGAGGATGAAGTTTGGTATTCTCCCACTCATTCTTGCACAATCGTCTTCCTCTTTAGCCTAAACTAAACTTTATTAAAATGACATAGTTTTCACCAAAATATTATATCATTCGAATAAAGGTTATCTTCAGAATCTTAAATAAAGAACAAAAAATGATAATTAAGGTTTATTATTTTCAATAATGAACCTTTGGAATCGACCAAGAAAAAAAAAATGTTCAACACCCCCTCAAAATTTGTTGGTTTACGTTTCAAGGTACGTAAGATCCAAAAATCGAATAAAAATTTTGCCGTCCGTCCGCCGTACACCGTATGCGGCACTTTCCCCACTTAGCATTGACCGATTTTGATGAAATTTGGTATGTAGGCTCCATTTGGGGTCTAGTTGTGCCCGAAGATTTTGGTTGATGTAGGCCACTTCTAAGGGTTGAAAAATAAGGTTTGAAATTTTGAAACCGCCCTAACTCAAAAAAAAATTGATATAAAGGTATTGTTTTTCCTTCAATTTTTGGTAGTATATCATTTTTAGAACTTTTTGAGACCACGCGGAGCCGTGTAGGACAAACCGTCCGTTCCCTACGAGAATTTAAGGGTTGGACTTACGAAAAATCAGAAACACGAGTGATAATCGCAAAAGAGGCCTAATTTCCATTCAAATGTTAGCTGACCGAAATGCGATCGATGTTTTTCTTCAAGTTTGTTAGTGGTAACAATGGGAAAGCCGTGTTCTCTGCAGACAAGTGATCTATACAAAAAAATAAACCTTTGTGTGTTAATTTGCAGTGTTTTTACACTTAAATTGTGTTACATTGTATAAGGAAGACATTGTGCCTTGAATGTTAGAAGAGATCGGAACCTTTGTTAAGCCGAAGCCTTATAATTTCAAGCATATCTTAATTTTTAGTAACTGAGTTCAACCTTTTGTTCAATGTCGACGGTAACTGGTACAAAAGGCTTCATAACGTTGTAACGTGGCTTTAATAAGCAGAGCCTCCTCACCACCCACAAATTATGATAAAACCCACCAAAGGTGGAGAGTAACGGATAATGCTTTTACACCCGTTAAGATAATAATTGGTTAATACCGGCCCCGAGGCGGACTTAACTTTCAAGACGGGTTAATACTGCTTTAATTCCGGGTGTGGGAACAAAAGGGCTCGCTCCAGATAACGCTGATCAATTCACTATCGGACAATACCACTTCCCCTCCATGTCCGAGCCTTTCTGGAAGACCGTGGACCACGAACCACGATACGCAATGAAAACGGCAACCAGACTTCGAATGGTCAGACCACGGCTTAATGGACCACCCCCGTCCTCCGACCTGATAATGCATCCAAGTTGTTGGAATCTACATTATAAATGTATTCCCTTTGTAGGAAGGAAGCCCCTGGCCCTGGCCTCGGTGGTGGGTGCCCCTAATCATATACTATTTGGAGTAAAATGGGATCCGGAGGGTCTCTGTCATTTCCCAAGGGCTGTTGGAGGTCAGCGTGGCGTGAAGGAACGCGCTTGGGATAACTACCCAATTTAATTTGAACCCCCTGACTCGAGCGGTAGGATTTCGATTCTCAATTCAATTCAATTCAATTCAATTCAATTCAATTCAATTCAATTCAATTCAATTCAATTCAATTCAATATCTTTTTTTATTGTTATCATACGAAGTACAGAACAATCGTCAACATTTATTAGGTTATAATCTAAAATTTAAGGTATACATCTTGAAGAAAATAAAACTCATTTTACACTGTGATAAAAATAAATAAAAAGACGTGAAGTAGGAACATGAGTGAATTAGGAACTTAAGTGATCGGTCAGTCCAGGAACAAAGGCATGTGTGGAACGCCACCGCGCCGGCCGGGGCATCCCGACCGGCCCGGACCCACCCACCACGGCGGCTCCCGGGGCTGCCAATCCATTTCTGGAGAGGCAGCCCTGACGAACAGCGCGGTCTACCATAGAGGCAGACCACCCATCCCCAAGAAGCACCAAGGGGGCCGCCCCCAGGCCGGCCAGGAACCCCGGACCAACTCCCAAAACATTTATCAAAGCGGCTACACACACACACACATATATATACATAAACACAATCACAGGCATTCCCAATATCACAGACGAGGTATAAAATCACAGTCGGTCTAAGATCACAGGTTGATTATAACTAGATAACTGAACATAAAGTAATAAAAATTTTAGCAAGCGAGAGTACTAGGTATATTCCTCTGCTGCTCGAAAAAAAGATAAAAATAATAATAATATTTTGAATAAATAACAGATAAAACATAACAGGATAATTTTCCTTTGTCAATACATAATATGAGAGTTCATAGAAAAAAAGTCACTTATGTGGTAAAGTTCATGTTTTGTAAGTTCACATTTCAGCACCCTCTTGAAATTTTTAAAAGGTAGGTCTCTTGTTGCTTTATTGAGGCGATTGAACAATCGACACCCAATCTGAAGAGGGTTTGAGACCATGGATGATTTTAGCCTTGCCTGAGGGGGACATAGGTTGATTCTCAATCTTGTTAAATGGTCATGCTTCGATGATCCGGTTGGAATGTCGTTCAAGCTGGACTTGACCAACAGCAGGCAATTGAGGATGTAAACAGAATGGAGCGTCAGGATCCCAAGTGCCCTAAAATGACCACGGCAGCTTTCATTCCATCCCAGCCTGCGCATAGCACGAACTGCCCTCTTCTGCTGCACGAAAATGTCCTCGGCATGACTGGAATTTCCCCATAACACTACACAGTATGAGAGTCGGCTTGCAAAACATGCGTGGTAGACCATGAGCAATACCTCGGGGGACACAGAGTTAGCTATTCTGCGAAGCATAAAATTACAGGACGACAACTTTGAAGATAGAGCATCAGTGTGATTCAGCCAAGACAACCTATTGTCCACTGTGATCCCCAAAACGCCCACTGAGTTAACGAGGCGACTGTTAAGCTTAAATTCCACCTCTTGCGTTTTATTGTTGTTTAAAATCAGAGAATTTGCAGCACACCACTGTTTTATCATTAGATCTGATTGAGCAGCATTGCACGTGAGTGTATCATTGTCAGGTGCCGCAGATATAACTGATATGTCATCAGCAAAGAGAACCATGTGACCAGAATCCAGCGGTTGGTATGACAGGTCGTTCATGAACAATATGAATAAACATGGCCCCAACACAGAACCCTGTTTTATTCCGCAGGGAATAGGTACTTTCTGCAAAGTCTCACCATTGAACGATACCACCTTGGACCAGCCCTTAAGGTAGCTCTCCAGGAAAGCGACTGCGACACAACTGAAGCCGTAGTGGTCCAATTTCCGTAGTAGAAGGTCGTGAGGAACCAGGTCAAAAGCTTTTGAGAGGTCGTATAATTTCAGCTCCACACGATTTCTGCCCTCCAAGAAGTCCAAGGCCGACTTAATTAATGAAACAACTGCATCACAGGTGCTACGGCCCTTCATGAAACCAAATTGGCCATCGTGGATAAATCGTTTCTCCCCTTCGTATGATCGAATCCTCCTCAGCACTAAAGATTCAATGAGCTTTGCGAAGATGGGGAGTTTTGAGATTGGACGAAAGTCCTCATAATTTGAACATTTACCTTTCTTCGGAATTGGAGTAACCGTAGAAATCTTCCAGGACTCAGGAAACTTTCCATGGAGAAAACATAGGTTAATTATGTACGAGAGGGGCTCAATGATATGAGATGCTACACCTCTCAGTACTACAGAACTCATCCCATAAAAATCGGAAGAGAGGGATATGCGCATAGAACAAATCACAGAGTAAACTTCCTCAACAGTCACTGGCTCCAGAAAAAACTCATCATGGAAACGCGGAGCCTCGTCCAAAAAAGTGCTAAAATCCTCAGTCGGAACTCCAGGCCGATGGAGATCGAAGACGCGCGAGAAAGCAGCGCTAAAGCCACGACAGTCAAACCCATCACCAGAAAAAGAATTCTTCGATTTAGAATTCAACTCAGACCTCACTACTTCCCAGGAAGATTTAATTTTGTTTGAAGAGGCTCGTATCTTGCTATCATTGTAATTGCGTCGAGACTCAGCAAGTGATTTTCGGAATTCGCTTCGGTATAACCGAGCAAGCTCAGCAATATCCTTGCTTCGAGTTGCTGACGCCAAACTCCTGAAGGAGTAGTATCTGTCTCGCAGAACCAAGATATCATCGGAAAATTGAATCCTCCTAGATGAAGGGTCATTCCGGGCTCGGATTGTAACCCACGGGCACGCAGAATCGGCAGCAGACAGGAAGATCCTCATGAAAACATCCGCAGCTGAGTTCACATCTTTACACTGATATACCGGGAACCAGTTGAGGGCCGACAAAACACTCCCGAGATCAAGAATGTTCTCTTCCTTAGTCGAACGTCTGCGTGAATACATTAATTTTTTCTTGACCTGAGATTTCAGCAAAATCATCTCGATCCCCTGATGGTCCGAAAATCCAACCGAACTCACTAACGCTTGATAAAGACTTGGGTTAAAATTCGTCACCATCACATCTAGGCAAGAAGGGCTGCCAGCCTGGCCTTGATACGGAAAGCGTGTAATATCTCTACACGTTACATGCAGACCAAAATTACTGATCAAATTGGTGAAGGTGTTTTTATTTCTTATATGAGTAGCAATAGTAGTATCTTCAAAATGGACATTCAGGTCGCCCATAACCACGATCATTCTGTTAAACCCCAGAACAGAGAGTAATAGTCTGTCCAAACAAGATATGAACTCGCCAAAATTTGTTTGAGAAGGTGGCCTGTAGACACAGCATATTATTAGATTCAGTGATGATATGCTTATCGCTGAGATTTCACAAGACGACTCAATCGACAAATTCCTTGCCTCCAGAAGTTCGGTAGATTCAACCTCATCACTCACAAAAATAGCAGATCCTCCACACCCCTTTTTTTGTCGACAGAACGCAGAAGCAAGCTGGAAACCGACGGGAGCATATAATTGAATCTCATCATGATAATTGCACCAGTGTTCGGTAAATCCCAAGATTTTTACGTCAGGACGGCTTGACATACTACAATTGATTTCGTCGACTTTTGATCGGAGCCCCTGAACATTAGCATGGAAAATTACGAATTCGTCTGATCGCGGTATATCGTCAGGTCGGCTCAGTCAGAAACCATTAATGGAAGGTGTATCAATATCTGACAAAATAATGGGAGAATTTTCAGGTACAATTGACAAGATACACCGGCAAATCAGCCCGCTCAGTATCCTTCTTCCTCCCTTACTATAGAATGGTTCGGGGGATTTTGCATGAATCATGTTCTTGTCAATAAAACAAGTATCTACAAGTTTAACAAAACTGAATCTGTCTGATAGCTGTTGTAGAAATTTATTCAATTTAAATATTGACTTATTCACTATGGACCATTCCGGAAGAAGATGATTGAATGGAGCTTTTACCAGAATCAGCGTAGATTTTGTACCGGACAGACAAAACTTCAACAGGTCGTGCTTAAATGGCCTCAGCTCGTTGTAAGCCACATCTACCGAACCCGAAGAAAGCACGATATATTCAGGATGAGATGATCCTTTAGGCAACGAACCAAGCAAAACTGAGAGAGGTGCATTTGCCATCACTAGGCTGTTGACAGAAAATTTACTGGGGAGTAATGATTGAATCTCCTCATTTAGTTTATGCAAATATGAATCACCAAGAAGGAGAACGTTGGGATTTTTCCGTGTAGAAGTTGGAGGGCGCTCACGGAACGATCGAGGTACCTTACTAGCACTGTTCACAGCTGAACTACTTCTCTCATTAACTTCAGCAAGTGTCGATAAGCCATTTATAATTCCATTCAAACTCTCCTTCTCGCGCTCCAGATCATCCAACTCCATACGAACCACCCTCAATTCAGCCTGCAATTTGTCAGTGCGAATCAATAAATCAGATCGATGAACGTTAGCCTCGTTGAGGCTAGTTAAGAAATTTTTCTCATGAGTAAGGAAGAGCTCATCTTGATGGACCAAACTCGCACATGCACTTCCATACAGGGTCTCGACTTTCTCAAGTTTACTTGTAAGCTCCAGAATCTTCAAGTCGTGGTCGAGTGAGGGAGTATTTATTTCATGTTCTATGATAGGCAAAACTGTCTGGGTTTGAGAATCAATAAACTCGACAGTAACTTTTTTCCTAGAAAATCCTAGAAATTAACTTGCCTTCCAAAATTCTGATCTTGTTTTTTAATTGGATGACTGAAGCCTCAAGGCTCTCTTTTTCCTCCAGCCATATTGCTTCGTATCTTAAATGATCATTTACCGAAGAATTCAACAAGTCCCGGGACGAGATATAGGCACTGTTCAAAGTAGTGATCTCCTGCCTATGACCATCGAGTTCGTCCATCCTATCTTGCATCACAGAAAAAAGATTTTTTAGGTGCTTGACGAAGAGAGATACATTCAAGTCACCATTATCAAGTCTTAGGGTGCTTAATGCAAGGATAAGATTATCCTTGATTTGGTTCAACTCGCAATCACCAAGTGGCATAGAATAAATGCTGTCCATAGCAACGCTGAAAAGATCTTCACCATGAGCTTTAGACATAGTTCCTGCGAGTAAGGACAGCTGAAACGGTATATCAGGAAAACCGGACAAGTGTGAAGATTCTGATTCTGCCAAAATTTTTCCGAACTTTCTACTCGTTGAATTATACAAGTTACCAGAAGGATAGGACACGCAATGCACCAAGGTTATACTGGTTAGTATCAGTGACGTCTCACCTTCAATCACCCGAGAGGAACACAGGAAAGTCGCAAGAAAGAGTCCGGCGCGTGCCAAGGTCACCTCCACGACTCAATCCTGACCTTTGCCGAAAAATAATGTTATACAGCAAACTTTTACCAAGGAAAATGTCCGAGAAGGCTCATAAACTGCCTCGAAAAGGACCGTAAAATAACGTTCTCAACACGAAACTTTCGGGATGATCACGGAAATCTGTCGTAGTGATGAATCATCGTAAGTGTGCAAAAATTCGCGCACAGAATCGCTCCGAAACTAACTCGAATCCGCCGAACAGCGGGAGCGCAATCAACACTTGTTACCGGATAGACGACTGAATCTAGACTGGAGTTCTTCAATTACCTTCCTCGAAATATAACATACATTTTGCCTCCAAACTTTCCAATGTAGGGATGAATTCGTGGGGCAAGTTTTTCAGTATTCATCCAGCTGGAAGGATCAACTGAAAAGATGAAAATAATATTGATTCGAACGTTGGATTGTAATACCTGGAGCCAAGTGAAATTAATCAAAAGGTAATAATTACCTGTTTACAATTCTCAGTAAAAAAGTATTGCTTTGAGTTTCTCAAGACTTAAAGTGAGTAAATTTGTCCCCTAACAACTGGTGGTGGATGGTTTTTTTTTTTTGTTTATGATTTTCAATAATAAGCCTTTGGAATCGAGCAAGAAAAAAACAATTTTAACCCCCCCCCCCCAAATTTGATGTTTTACGTTTCAAGGTACGTAAAATACGAAAATCCAATATAAATTTTCCGTCCGTCTGCCGTACACCGAACGCGGAACTTTTCATAGCAACACTGGACCGATTTGGTTCAAATTTGGTATAATATACCAAATTTGAACCAAATCGGTCTAGTGTTGCAAATCGGTCCAGTGTCCAGCCCATATTATGGGCTTTATTTGAGGTCTAGTTGTGACGCAAAGCTTTTGGTTGATGTCAGTCACTTCTAAGGCTCTTCCAGGCGTCTCCAGCATTCGAGGAGATCTTCTTCACTCTCCAGATCACTGATCAGCTCAGTGAGCTCCGATGCCATTTTCAATCCTATTGAACGCAGGAAGCTGAAATTTGAGAGGGAAGGTCAAGGGAGAATACAGATGGTGGTAGGTGCTATTGATGGAGAACCAGTGATCTATCCAGAAGGGTGATCTATACAGAAAAAAATAAACTTTTGGGCAACGATTTGCAGCGTTTTAGTACAAGAAAAAAATCTATTTTTGAAAAATGTGTTTGCCTACCCGGTGCCCACAATTGTACATTGCTTTTCCTTATTTTCTTGCCACTACAAACCACGGAGGGGTCAAGCCCTCATGTGGTACATTCCGCCAGTCGTCTACATTGGTTGCTACCACCTTAATTGCAGAATTCCAAAATAGAACATGCATTACCGCCACACCATCCACCCATCGAAGCCCAGGTCACGCAAGGCGTCCCCTGGCATGTATCTGTTCATCCAGGATTCTTTGGGGTATCTCCTCATGGCCCATTCGAGCAACATGCCCATCGGAGCCTGCCAATCCACATGCCGAATCGAACCACGTCGCAGTCCTTGCACTGGTCGATGCCTCAAGATTTGTGTGGCGTCTCCAGCTCAGCTCCTATGGGTCGATGACCGCTTTCAGAATTCTTTCCGCAGGACCTTCAGGTCGTAGCTCTTCATCTAGTGCATTTTTCTGGCTATGTCTTGTACTGGCACCTTTTGATTGAACGGGATAGTACCCTGCTTTTACACGTGTGAGGCAAGACCAAAATGGCACCTGGTGATGTGAAGTTTCATTCTAATTTTGGCGTCAGTACTCAGGTATTTGGTTTTTTCTTGGTTAACGTCCAGTAGAAACCGGGCAGCCCCTCTCTGAAAGCTTGAGATGGCCTCCGTCATTTCACTAACCCTAGAAAGGTAGTGTGTGTGATAATTACTTCACCTCCTTCTTAGCTCCTGTTGATTTTGCCTAGCCAGAACATGTAATCAGGCCCATGTGATCAACCTCTAACCTGTTCTTCCATCAGGTAGTTGTGAAAAAAACCGATTTAGATTACATTTGATTTATGCGCTCCATTTGGGGTCTAGTTGCGCCCCTATACTTTTGGTTGATCTCATTCACTTTTAAGGCCTTGAAAATGAGGGCTGAAACTTTGAAAATGCCCTAGCTCAAAAACTCCCGATATAAAGGTATTGTTTTCCCATAAATTTAAAATAGTATTGAATTTTTAGAATCGAGTGAGACCACCCAGAGTTTTTTAGGACCAACCGTTTGCTCCCCACGAAGACTTGAAGGTTGGACATACTAAATCTGAAACACGAGTGTGAATCGAAAAAGTCTCCAAATCGTAGTTTAAACTCATTTGACAAAATGCGATCGATGTTCGTTTCTTCGGGTAATCAGGTTTGTCAATATGAAGGTATTGTTTCTCCATCAATTTTAAATAGTATTGAATTTTTGGCATTTTTGAGACCAACCGGAGCTCTGTAGTACCGACCTACGAGAACCTAAGGGTCAGACTTACGATAAATCAGAAACACGAGCGTTAATGGCAAAAGATGCCTAATTCCCGACCAAATGTTTGCTGATCAAAATGCGATCGCTATTCGCTTCTTTGAGTAGTATTCAGTTTTGTGTCCTAAGCAACCACTATTCAAATTTCCATATGAAAGACCTCAACTCCTAATTTCTTCCAATTAAGTGTGAAGCGTTTCTTTGTTCAAATTAAATTTGATTGTGAAGCTAAAATATGGTTGGTAGGTAGTGACAATGACAATGCTATGTTCTTTCCAGACGAGTGATCTATAAAGTAAAATAATCAACTCTTGCGTAATAATTTACAGCATTTTCGAGATCCGTTTATTACTGTATTTTAAATAGTTTATTCCAAAAGAAAAACATTTTTCAATCGAAATAGAGAATTTCGTGTGAATAACCTTTTTGTTATTCTAAAATGAGCTCTAATTGCCATTTTAGATAGCAAAAAGATGATTCTGGGTAATGTTTAAAATGTACTCCACGCTACCTTTGACAGCATATGGAATAGCGCTACCTTTCTAGGGCTGAAAGTCCTTCTGATGACTTCAATATCGTCGACTTAGAGTAGGAGCTGTGACGTCCGATTGTTATAATTAGTGTTATTGTAATTCCATAACGTTATTTCATGGATCGCTGGAAATTATGTTTTCATTTGAAAACACAACATGGCCTTCTCACTTAATCCCTCTTCTCCCAGTGCAGTTCCGAGAGATCTGGTTCGGCGGATAATCAGTTTTTTGGAGGGTTCCCCTACCAATGATTAGCTGGACTCCGTGTAATGTAATTTTGCCACTATACAAGCGTTGCGCTAATGGTAATTCATGTTGTTCGCAACACATCGACCCTCTACCCTCCTTATCCATTGAGCACCCAATATTTACTCCACTTCCTCCTCCACTCTAATTAATTCCAATCTGTTTACAAGGAGAGGAGCTTGTTTATCCCATTGAATACGAATGACCATTCATCACGTGGCTCCGTCGAGGAATTAGCGTTAAACCCTCCACCAACTACTTTCAGTTTATGACAGCGCTACTAATTCACTCTCCCAAGTTTTGTTAGTGTTCGCGCTGGTCCGTTTTTCGGGCAATTGGGTAAACCCTATTATCGGCTAATCTCTCTTTCAGTTCGCCAGAAGGCCTTGAAGTGTCGGGCACGCTGTGGCCACATGTGTTGCAGAGCTGGTCCATATCGTCCACCCCAAGAGACGTTCCATGAAATTCCACTACGTTGTTTAGCATTTTATAGCTAACAATATGATTAGCATGTTTTTTTTAAATTTTTAATTGTGAAAGATGATAATTGACATTATTGAAAAAGGAAAGTACCTATACAATAGTATACTCTTAACAATGGGATGAGGTTTTATCAGCCAGGCACACAAAATAAAGATCATAACAAGTATGCTGGAGCGCAACCTGCAGTCCTGAAAAGTCACTTTTCGGCGGACAAATGTTCCACTTCCTCGGCAAATAATCGAACAATTTCGTTCTAATTTTTACAAGATACTCACAAAGATGCATTCTAGAGATGGAGACAATGAAATTTTGTGTCCCTAAAAACATGCTTAGATTGGAAGGTTAAGAACATGCTTGGATTCATTTACTTGGGTTAAAAAATCAACAAAATGTTTTTACTCAAAATCATTGGCTCAAATGTTAGTGTATATATGGAAGGGAAACGTGTAAAAAATTGGATTAGATCGGCTTTTTTTTCAGAAAATAAAACATGAAAATGACTCTATTCCTAGGGAAAGGGCGGGTAAAACCGGGTACCTAATTTGTTTTCATTATTTTGACTCTCCTGTAATTCTTATTTTGCCAAATATGAACTGGTTGTAATTATACACAACTAGACTATTGAGTGTTGTTCCGGATGTGAAGAAATTCGGTCTAACTTTTTCCAAAATTCAAATTTTTTACGAAATCCCAAAATTGCTATTTTTGAGGAAGGGGTGGGTAAAACCGGGTACCTTTAATAAAAGTCAAAAATATGACCAAAGAAAATTCTATTATGTAAAAATCATCAAAAGATGAGGAATTAAATACTTCAAATTTGGGGAAATGTGACAAAAAATCATTTCATATGAATTTGTGGAACGAGATCAGTGCAGAAGGCGCAAACAAACGATTTGCCTTCGTCGGGGTCAAATGCAGAGCAGCTGTCGTGTGCTGTTTCGCTGCAAATGGAGCAAATTGATCGACTGTCACCCAGAGCCATTTTGGAGATGTGCTGGTTGCAGTGCACGCAGGAATCAGCATTGTCATCGTCGTTGTCGTCGGTTGAAATAATAAAACCTAAAAGAAGGGCATTCATTGAGTTGAAGATGGAGTCACACCGGGTACCCGATTTAACCCCGTCCTTTGGTACCCGGTATGACCCCACAGATGGTTTTCTACCAATATGGCCGCCACCACAAAAGGAAAGCGTTCCTATGCACTGCAATTAAAGCAAAACGAAGTTTAATGATATCTCAACACATTCTGACACTTACCGTGGGAATTCCAGACGACAGGACCAATGTGGGTAAAAGTGAAAAACGGCTCTCGATAATTTTCAATTACAACTATCAGAAAAATATTCGCACAAACGTAATCGGCGGCCTTCTTTGATGTGGTCTAACAGTGCACTGCTCCACGAGGTGTGGGGATTAATATATTATTGGCAGGCGGCAGGTAGCACATACAGGGGGGGGGGGTACCCGGTATGACCCCAGTACCCGGTTTTACCCGCCCTTCCACTACTTCAGTGAATGTTTATTTGCCTTCAATTTCATTCAATCTCATTCCAATATCTTAGCGGAAGTGTGATCTGATTGGCAAGCTGTGTGGAGTCATATGGACTATTAAAAGTGATGATTGGATGAGAAGAATCTTCGCACTTCGTTTTCTTTAAGTACAACAAACAAACTTTCTGATGGATTAGTTCAATATTCTCGGCGAGAACAAGTTGTATTGACAACTTGATTGGGCATACTAGACATATCCAAGGTTCCCTCATGGAATCTTAACCACTAGCTTTTCCGCCTTGTCTGCGATCCTCACCGACACTCATTGAAGGGCTACCATCTTCTCTTCGATTGCCAAGCGACCTCGCCTTCACCAAACATCTCAAGAAACTCTCAATGAACTTGAATGAACGGATCAACCAGTCAATATGCCCTCATCTGGGCCCTGAAACCGGTGTAGTTTTTCTTCAAAATTAGTGAGATTATTTGGCTCCCAAGTCTACCAAGGTAACGGAAGCATTGTTCTCACTTTTCAATGTAATATAAAATCAAAATTTCCAATCGCCTCTCACGTTTTGGGACTTCTTGAAGAATTTTCGTTCCGTATCTGTTTGCCGTGAAACCCTAGTAACGAGCGAAACTATACGAAATTATTGTCCAATTTCGATTAAATGTTCAGGAATTGTTCACATTGGCATGTGGATGGTCTCCTATGAAAACCATCGCCCTCAGACTGACAGCAGCCACTGTGTAAGCGCGTACGTAAAATCCTTCTAAGAGCGGTAACTTTCTTTAACGTATTCAAGGATTGTGCGGTTTCACGAGTAGATAAACCTCTATGAGGGTAGTACAAGGTACTTGCAGATTGACGTTTTGATATTAGTAACAATGCATCGGATCATCTACGATATAATCGGGTTATGGATGCGTTTTTGACATTTTCATGTCTTTGCTTAGGCACATGAACTGAAAAATCGTCGCGAAAACTTTGATGCTTGGGTAACTAACAACCTTACTTCACTACCTTGTTGTGTAGTGGTTGACATGAAAATGTCCCAATGTGTTGCAGACTCGTATGCAAGCATTTAAAATTGAGTTTATGTTTACCATTCATCTACGCGGTGACGGTGTTTCTTTTTTGAATGAGATTTATTGCAATTGAAAATTTTAAATACAATTCTTCTTCCAATATTACGTTTTATAGTACCTTGTTCACTCCTTGAGAGTTTGTCTACAGCAAAACCTAGTCCTTGTTATTAATACCTATAAAGGTATCGTAAAACACTAAGTTCTGTTGTACTTTATTTACACAACTAATCCAGTGATTTGTTTTACTTGAGGCACCTCTGTTCACCTTCGTTGTCCGTAACTATCTCCGGGTTCTCATGATCATGTAGGTTGATGCTTCCTTGCATCAACTAGTAACGGGCCCAACAGTTGGATACTTAAGGTGGCTTTCTCACTAAAATTCTCGCTGTAGAATCAGCAGTTTAGTAAATCTTCCTAATTTGTCTCCCATATCTTCTCAGAATCTGTGGCTATATGATATAATAGATGCTTTTTTGATTGGATAGGAGTGAAGTTTTGAAATTATTCATGAAATAAAGAAAACATTGGCCCAGAAGTTTGACACTTGTTCCTAATCTTGGACAAAGGTGGCCCGGTAATTGGACACTACTTTTCTGCCAATTTTCTTGTGAACTTATGTTAAAATATACTAAAACGAAAGACAACAATTGTCCAATTCTATCGTTAGGAGTTTTTGTTAACTCAAACGGGCTTCCTTCAGAGAACCTCATGACTATAATACAAGCTGGTTTTTGGATGAGAGCTCGTCTAAGTTAACAAAAAAACTCCTTAAAATAAGATTGAACAATTTTTTGTTTGACATTTTGTTATTAAACTGCGAAGAAAAGTGGTGTCTAACTATTGCTTCATTATTGTTTCCTAAATATATGAGATTCAGTAAAGGCAATCGTGAAAAAATTCCACATTGGTTTTGAAGCATTCTCGTGATTCAGTCGTTATTGTTTCAGTCTTATTGCTCACACTAAGAACTCAAAAAGTACCTTACTGCTCTTCATTTACATCTACGTCAGTATAATATTAGTACAAAATAGTAATAAAAATAACTGTAGAATTTGGAAAAGGAACATAAATTGGAGAAACCTTTCAGAAACCTCTTGAAGAGAGAAATAAGATTTAATCACGACTTGTGAAATAAAATATACAAAAGAGATTTATGATAATGAAAATCACAATTACAATTACAAAAGAATCATTCTAAGAATTTTAATAATGAAAATCAAAATTAGAATTACAAAAGAATCTCATGAAAGCTGGAAAACCCACGGATGTCCAAGTATAGGGCCATTAAAAACCAGGCTCTGCTTGAACGACCGTCCAACTTCTGGGCCACCAGCTGATTTGGGGTTCCATTAGTAGGACGGCCTTAGTATAAAATACATATTTACTGTAATGGTCTACTTCATAGATGGATACTTTAAAAAATCGCTCAACTTTACGGAACAATAATTGAAATACACAAAAAACATCGCAAATAATCAGAAAAACCTTATGAATAAAATTCATAATGAATAATAATATAATGAATGAATAATGAATAATGAATGAACAATGAATAACAATAACAAAACAATAATTGAAATACACGATAACATCGCAAATAATCAGAAAAACCTCATGAATAAAATTCATAATGAATAATAATATAATGAATGAATAATGAATAACAATAACAAAACAATAATTGAAATACACGATAACATCGCAAATAATCAGAAAAACCTTATGAATAATATTCATAATGAATAATGAATAATAATATGATGAATGAATAATGAATACTATTCATAAGGTTTTTCTGATTATTTGCTATGTTTTTTGTGTATTTCAATTATTGTTCCGTAAAGTTGAGCGATTTTTAAAGTATCCATCTATGAAGTAGACCATTACAGTATATATGTGTTTTAGACTAATATGTTTAGACTAATATGATTTTGGTAAGTATACATGAGTGTGTTATACTCATGTATGCTTACCAAAATCATAACGAACAACATTTGTCCGGACACCACCACTTTCAAAACGTACAGAATAAACTATTTCCAATTCCTAGGTTAAACTAAGGTTTTCCAAATGGAGTGGAGATTGTGCATTTTTCCGGGGAAAGGACCCACAGTCGGTAAAAGGACCGTTCCCTAATTTATTAGGAAGAAAGTAACCAACTGTCTAACTATTGGGCCCGTTACTTTGCTGTTATTTCGTGGACTGTTTCCATCCTCAAATCTTGATGAATGTTTTCGTTTCTCAAGTATCAAGGAGCTTGCACTATGCCTTTCAGAATTTAATTCTTAGAGATTTGGATTTCATTAATAGGTATTTGAGTTCTTAGCGTCTGCCTCAGAGCTGTATCCCAAATCTGCTTCTACAGGGAGTATCAGACACGCCCCGGCAAATTTCATGGATTCAATTTTACAATATTTGAGATTACAATATAAAAGATTTCCATCAAAAAGTGTCTTCTATAGCAATTTTGTTCAACACCTTGTTATCAAATCTTTTTTTAAATTTTAAGATCATTTTAAGAACTCACGACACTAAAATACCTATAGGTACCCACTTAATTTTCGAAAAATAAAAAACTGAAGACATCGTAGGAAATAACGTTTCCCATCTCCGTATTGTCAAACCAACTTGTTGAAACCACAACTTATGGATCAAATCGTCACGCTAGTGGCAACACCAGGTATCTCATATTTTCCTATTTTTCAGGGGAGCCAAAAAACTGATTTGAACAACAGGTGCTATCTCAGAAATGGATCTCAATAAGCAACAGGCGCTATCTCAACGCCTAACTTTGTGTCCCTGATTATTGATGAATAACAACTTATTTATCTATTTCATAGGACTCACTTTTCCCTAACAACTTCTTAACAGGTGTATAAACTAAAAAACACATGATTTTCTTAATAATACACTTACCATCGGAAATGTAGACATCCTGAGACAACAAAAAAATCAATGTGGACATCCTGTCATGTGTTGACGAACAACTTGAGATAACCACTGTTAATTAATAAATGTAAATTGCAATTTACGCGCTCCCTGTTGCCCTGATGAAGAAACTAACTTCACCATTCGATTCCCCACAAAATTTTACCTTAAAAACGGATCTTAAACCGAAACAGCCAAAAAATGATTTAGCTGGTGTTGCCACTAGCGTAAAGTTACATTTAATGTAACTAACACAGCATGTAACATTTAAATTTTCTGATATGTTGATATCACTACTTTCTTTGATCCGTTGTCGATAACCCGCTTCCAATCAATCTCTGGCAAAAAAAAAAAATCAAAACGCCAGCTCCTAATGGTACTCAAACATTTTTTAAACCATCGAATTTAGGAAAAAAGTTCGTGTTTGAGCGCCGAAAAACGTGATTTTTTTTTTACGAAATCAACATGTACGAAATGGTATCAAAATCGCTCCATGGAACTAAAAAGAAGTTCCGAGTCCGGTGGATCGAAATTTTACGAAAATTTAAAAGTAAAATACGAAATTTTCTGGGCATTGTTATTGACAATCGAATGTCTTGGAAAGCCCATATCGACTTACTGGCGCCCAAACTCTCTTCTGTGATATTTATGATTCGAAAATTGGTCAACGTTGTATCTACTGAAGTGATCCGTTCAGTTTACCATGCCTGTTTTGGGTCCAGAATTGCATATGGTATAATTCTATGGGGCAATTCATGTCATGCAATTGAAATTTTCAGGCTTCAGAAAAGAGCAGTGAGAACTATAAGCAATATAAGCTGGAAGCACACTTGTAGAGGTTCCTTTTCTCGAAATCGGATACTTACTGTACCGGGAATGTATGTATTGTCTGTCCTCAACTACATTAAAGCAAATATCAGCTCCATTTCAAAAGCATCGGACAATCATGATTACCCCACGAAAAGCCGGAAAAACTTGAACCCTCCATTCGCCCGCCTCAGTGCATCGCTTAAGTGCTGTCCGATCCAAATGGGAACTAGGCTTTTTAATGTGCTCCCACTACAGTTACAGCAACTAGATGAAAAAGCATTCTCGAGAGTCGTAAAGGAGTCACTTCTACAGGCGGAAATTTATTCACTGGACGAGTTTCGTGGTGTGAAGTGGATGTTATGATGTAAATTTTGGTAAACACGGTTCCTTATAGTTAATAGTTCTAGCATCTTGTCAATTAATGTCATAATCGTCCTAGTCATAATAGTCATCAAAGCAGCAGAGGAATATCGAGTACTCTTGCTTGCACTTGACATCTCTAGAGTTAACTGGTCTTTCTGTGATACTTAAATGTTTTAGTAGTTCTATTTATTGATGTTTTAACTGTGATAATTCTGTGATATTGGGTTTAAGTTGCGTGTTAAACTTATAGTAAATTATTAACTGTTTTTATGTCACTGATAAATGTATTTTTTGCGTGTTGGTCGTATGTTTGTGGGTGTGCGGGTCGGTGGGGGCCTCGGTCTCGCTCGGGGGTGGCGCCCTCTGGTGCGTTCTTGCGCCGGATCGCCAGCGATTCTTTCGAGAGCCGTTTGCGTTTTTGGTTTTGGGACGCCACCATGGTGGGTGGGCCCGGACGGGGCTCCCCTCTGGCCCCGCACCGCTTTCTGCGGCTTTAGCGCATCACGCAACTTGTTATCTTTATTATTGTCTTGTTTTTACATCGAATGACCAGTTTCCTCTTTTGTTAAATTATTTTTTACATTATTAAATACTTATGACATGTTACTTTTTATAGGACTATTTTTACTATTGTTTGATTTTATAACTGATTATTATTGACGATTGTTATATACATTTTATGTATAATGGCAATAAAAAACATATTCATTCATTCATTCATTCATTCATTCATTCATTCATTCAAACATAAAGGAGGGTTTTTCCTACGGGATTCGAAAGATGTGTTATTGAAAACAATTGAAACTTCCCGTTCCGTAAGGATGAAGTTTGAAATGCCATCATGTATTCAGCCCTGCCACCGAAAGGAACACAACGTTAATTGAATCAACGCGGAAAACACTCCTTTCTGGCGAAACAGGCGAAAACTGTCGGGTACGGCGGTCAGTGAGCTTCCCCAAATTAAATTAGACGATTATCTCGAGGCTCGTTCCCTCACACCTGCCCAATTTGAGTAGCACGGTGGCCTGCAGGGAGCTACGTCGACTCACCTCATCTCACCTCACCTCATTTCACCTGGCCTTCGTTTCAAAAAGACAATTATAGCGAATCAGCTCGACCTAGATTTATTCTAGAGCTATCATCTCACCCGCAGTGCAATGGATGGAAGCTACTTTGGTGAAGGAAGATAGGGCTGTGCCTACGTGATCTATTCAAGGGGAGCAGAATCACCGATTTGCAGGCACAAATTCAGGCTAGGATCTCGCTGCACTGTCAATCAGGAAGAGGTTCTGGCATAGCTGGAGGCAGTGCGTTGGATCCAACGCCAGAAGTTGAATGGAGTAAATACATATGCGAAGGTGTGAAGGCTCTTGAGGTTCAGTCAGATTAATAAATACAATGTTAGGCCGACGTTTCTGTATATTTATATACCATCTTCAGGGCTTGTAAGCGGTGTAAATATAATTCTTATGGTTACATCACAACATTTAAACATCAGCACTTTTTAAGTGGAAACTTGAACTTTTTGTAAGGTAGAAAGGCTGATTTTTTTCGAGGCAGTTTTTTTTAATCACAATATACACAACCTGGTCGTCAACCTGATTTTCAGATAGCAATATTGTGATTTAAAAAAACTACCTCGAAAAAAATCAGCCTTTCTACCTTACAAAAAGTTCAAGTTTCCACTTTAAAAAGTGCTGTTGTTTAAATTTTCTGATGTAGCTATAAGAATAATATTTACACCGCTTAAAAGCCCTAAAGATGGTATATAAATATACCGAAACGTAGGCCTAACAGTGTATTCATTCATCTGACTGAACCTCAAGAGCCTTCACACCTATATTCAGTATCAAGCAGTCGAAAAATTAGAACCATTTTTTATCATGAATAATGATAGCAGAGTTGCTCTTGCTATGATGGCTGACCCCGAAAACCACTATGCATCATCAAGAAATCCGCACAATAATAATCCTATTTCTGGTCCAGCAAGGATGGCGGCTTGGTATTGAGTGAACCCGGCCAATGTGGGAACAGCGGGGAACGAGGAGGCGGATCTCTCGGCTAAGTAGGTGAAAATCGGGAAATATTCAGGAAGACCTCGGAGGGTCGACTGAAGACCCAGGTGAAGGATGAATGCTTCACTCATTGCGAGAGGATTTGGCACGAGACAGACGACGGATGTCATACAAGGACAATTTCACTAACTATCATGCACCTTATACGACGGAGTCAAATTTTTCCTGGCGACTTACAATGCTGCTTTAGGGTAATGGACGGTAGAAGAGCAATTTACATCGGTTTCACCTGGCAGAGACAGACCTGTGCACCTGAGGCTTTGGGGATTTCCAGAATTAGGAACACATCCTGCATGACTGCAAACTCCTTGACGCTGTTAGTTCTCCGCTCCAGAGGAAATGCGTTTTCAATGGAGGTGTTCCATTTTGATCCATTGGTGCTGTTGAGAAACTACAGCAGAAACCTGTCAATTTCCCTTGATGCAATCGACTTTGATGTACTTGGAATATCTTTCATGGACAATCATCGATCTACAGGGTGTTTCACGAACAGGTTACACCTCCCTCCATTTCCGGAAAATACAGCGTAAAAAATTCCGATCAACGCAATTCTTCATGATTCTCTGTGAGGATCTCAGAAAAATACTTTTGCGCAAAAAAGTTGCGCGCAATCTTGCGCAATTGAAACTAACTTCATTTTTTTCAAATAGAACCCCCCCCCCCCTTTTTTATTACGGATTCAACGTCAAATTTCATGAAAAATGCATACCCGAATCTGGCTTTTCGAACGCTCCAAGTTGCGCAACTCCACAATTGCACAAAAATTAGGTTTTGGAGAACCCTTAGTGTGGCACATGTTTTTTCATCATTTTTTGACTCTGAATCACATGGTGTCATCCGTTTTGAGGAAGACCTAAATTTCACGAAGAAAAATTAACATTTCTTCCACGAAAACATCAATTTTGTGGTTGAAATCATGTTCATTCTTTATTTTCTCACCTTCTCTTGAAACACGGGCTTGGGGCCGTATGGAGTAAAAAATGGTGGAGTTCAAAATAAAAACTGGTAGCACGATCATGCTTGAACTGAATAAAATAGCGTAAAAACTCATAACGATTTGAAAAGAGCGATTTTTTCACTAATAAAAACCGTTAAAATTGTCAGCTTTCCAACGGTCTTTCAATTTTTCTTTTTAAAATTCAAATTAGAAGATTAAATTAAGTTTGAATGCCACAAAACGTGAGTCTCACAAGAAAATCCAGTGTTTTGAGCGGTTTATGGTCCCCCTCGATCTCAAAATGACTTGACGAGTTTGGTATCATTTCCTGTGTATTTTTTACGCTGGATCCAATGGTAATATTTCCGACTGATTCTGACAGCTAAAAAGTGGATTTGTCGAAGAAAATCTTCGATTTTCGTACATAAAATACGCATCATTTCTAGATATGGTAGTGAGCATGAAGTAACACCTTTTTACTCAATAAAAACATCAATCAGCTTGAAAGTTGATGTTTTTATTGAGTAGAAATGCGTTATTTTATTCTCACTTCCATATTTATGAATAATGCGTTTGTTATTGTCAAAATGTGAAGGTTTTCTTCGAAAAATCCACTTTCTAGCAGTCAGAATTATTCGTATCACCATTGGATTCAGCGTAAAAAATTACGTAGGAAATGATACCAAACTCGTCAAGTCATCTTGAGATCGAACACCGCCTAAAACACTGGATTTTCTTGTAAAACTCCCGTTTTCTTGCATTCGAACTTTATTTACTCCTCCAATATGGATTTAAAAACGCTGCAAATTATTTTTTATTTATTTCGGTCAGCTTTAATTTGAACGGAGATTAGGCCTCTTTTGCGAATCACACTCGTGTTTCTGATTTATCGTACGTCCAAACTTTAAATTCTCGTAATAAGCGAACGGTTTGTCCTACAGAGCTCCGGGTGGTCTCAAAAATTTCTATAAATTCTATACTATCTTAAGGGGACACGGAACCCACTCCCCTCCCGCCTGTAATAGAGGTGTTTTCTGGTACATTTTTCTCAGTCCCTGTTCAACCGAATCTTCTAATTTTTTTTTTTTTTTTTTTGGTTTGTAGGATATATTCTCATCTTGCCTGGGACGGATCCTTTTTAGATTATCTTATTTACTTTTTATTTGAGATTCTGTTTTATAAAATAGAATTATTTTCTACCTTCGTTACTCTTTTTGGAATAGTTGGAATTGGAAAATTGGTTAAAGGATCCGATACAGCCTTCGTTTAGGTGTCTTCTTTCATTAAAAAAAAGAAATAGAGGATAGGATTAGTAGTTCCTGAGAAAAAGGAACATTTATCATGAAAAAGTGAACTATTCAGGAGAGCAATTTGAAGTTGAGCGGGAACAAACTAGGGCGCTTGCAGATGGAACTATCGATTCTCACCTCACGTTTTTCGAATTTTGATTGGTTCCTTGATTTTGAATTGTCTTTGCTTATTGGTTGTTCAACCAAAGACAATTCAATATTTGCCTTCCGATTTGTAGTATCGATTTTTCAGTATTGCATTGAAATAGTGTAACAGGTTGGTAGGTTAGTTTCGTTAGTTTCGGGGCTGCACTAGGTACGCAAAAATTAATTTCCTCGTCATTTGAGACGGAATATTTCGGTAATTCTTGTTTAAATCTATTCTCAGCAAGTTCAAGAATGATTTTCAATTAAAAAAAAATCGAAATTTTCATCATTTTTTGGGTTCCGTGTCCCCTTAAATTGAAGGAAAAACAATACCTTTTATATCAAAATTTTTTTAGTTTGGTACCTAGGTTTTAGTTAGGTAGTTAGGTTTTTTTACCTAGGGTGTTTTCAAAATTTCAAAATTGATTTTGGAACCCTTAGAAGTGACCTACATCAACCAAAAGCTTCGGGACACAACTAGACCCCAAATAGAGCCTACATACCAAATTTCATCAAAATCGGTCAATGCTAAGTTGCAAAAGTGCCGCGTACGGCGTACGGCGGACGGACGGCCAAATTTGTATTCGATTTTTGGATTCTACGTACCTTGAAACGTAAACCATCAAATTTTGAGGGGTGTTAAAACTTTTTTTTCTTGTTCGATTCCAAAGGTTCATTATTTAAAATGATAAACCTAAAGGAAACTCGATAGACCGTTGGAAAGCAGACAATCTGAGAATATTTTTCCCGAAGAGCGCCCATCGAAATAGCACGGGATTCATAGTAAAAAATTCGATGTAAAAAGAGTCATATTTCGAAAAAAAATTGAATTAGCTCTTTGCCTTAATTTGTTAGAAATGGTTTATTGCTAAAAGATTGTGGTTTTACACTGGGTAGCTTGGAAATTTAACGCTCTTTCCAACGATATCCTCGAATTTGAATTTACTTGGTAGATATCAGGAGTTATGACAGTTTTAATGAAGTAAGGTAGAAAACGCGAAAAAAACTGTGAAGTGAGAAAAAAGGCATTTTGAGTGGGTTAAGAAGAAATTGCTATGAGATATTTTTTGTTAGAAATACCTTGTAGAATCGATCCCTGAAGTTATGCCCATCTTAAGTGTAGACACCCTGTATACCAAATTTCTGTAACTTTGTCTGACTAAGGATAGTCGTACTAACGGCAAAATTTTAAAACAATTTTTGGATTCTACGTAACTTGAAACGCAAACCAACAAATCTTGAGTGGAGGGGGGGGATTCAATCTTTTTTTTTGTTTCATGGTCGATTCCAAACGTTTATTATTGAGAATAATAAACCAAAACAAGATAATTACAGCAAACTGCATGAAAATCGTGCACACAATTAACTGAGGTACGAATAACTCATTTATTGACTTCAGTGCCTCCCCATCGCAATTTCATTTCATAACACTGAAAATTTCTTCAAAATCGGACAAAACTGTTCAAAAAGCTTTTCAAATTCAGAAAATTTTCAAAGTAAACGAGAAAATCGTGAATAGTTCTTAGGGCTGACGATAACTGGTGCCTTTATCGTTTTGCTGATTTCTGGGTAGAATAATTTGAGTTGTGAATACTTCTTGGTTTTAAAGATTTTATTACGTTATAAAACATTTGATATTTAATACAAAATAGTACAAAGTTTGTTGAATTATTATTGTTTGATGGATACATTAAGAAGAAGTTTCTCTGTCTTGTGAATTCTTACGAATCTTGGTTTGCAAAATCACTCGGTGACGAGAAGTGGCGCCGCGGTGGTGGTCGTGCCATGGTTCTTGACGGTGGTGGAGCGCGATTTATTCCTGTTTCTCCTTCGATGGTGCCGACCACCGGTGCCCTCCGACTTCACTGAGTCGTCGTCTGATTTCGAGTCGTGGCGTCGCTTCCCGCCGAAGTCGCCGTTCAACGGGAGTTCGTCGTCGTGACGGTGCTTCTTCTTGTTCTTCTTCCCTTTGCCAGAGGACCCGTCGTGGGACCCTTGGCCCTCGAGAGGCCCGGAGTGGAAGTCGTGGGACGACCCGGACGGCGACTGGTTGTCCCGAGACGACCCGGAGACGGACGTTGTGTCGTGGGACCCGGACTTCCCTCCTGATTTCGAGCCGCCGCGTTTTCGCGACTCGACGGCCACGGCGATGAGCCCGACGAGACAGATCACGAGGACGAAAGACCCCTTCATGACTGACTTCGAGAACTGTGTGGAGTCCTGAGCGGCTCAGAGCCCGACTTCCTTCCCGACGATAAGATTTCGTCGGCGGTCGCACTTCCGTCAAAATAAACTGATACAGCATCCGACCGACCGACCCTCACAAAAGTTTCATTCAAACGGGACAAAACTTCGAAAAGGCGATTCTGAGGTGATCCCGAATACAGCCGAGGTACCCAAATTGCACCAACCAAACCCTGCTGCAGAGATGGGCGAATTCTTATTCATAAATACGATTATGAATACAAATCATATCTGCGATTTTATGATTATTATTGTGTTACCTACTAGATCCTTCACATGCCATCTCGCTCCACGGACAAGAAGAAAACTTCTCTCATGAAAGTTGGAGGATGTTTCATCTGTTTGAAGCTTCGTCACTGTGCTGCTAAATGTAGAGCTGAAGTAAAATGCCAAATCTGTGGGAGGAGGCATCGTACAGTTATGTGCGACAAGCTGGATACGCTGGTAGAAGACCAAAACAACGATCAAGTCGAAAACGAGGAGAAAACCACTGACCGCCGAAGATTCTGATCACACCTCAGAAAGATTATTGACTTCGTTTGGCGATTTAACGTATCTCCAAACCTTGGTTGTCAGAGTCAGTGCTGGGGGAAAATCTCAACTAGTCAGAGCACTGCTTGACTCTGGTTCTCAACGCTCCTATTTGGTCACATCCAGCTTGGAATTTCTCGATCCACCCGTTCTCGGGAAACAGACTGTCACTCATGGTTTGTTTGGAGGAGTTGAGAGACGTTTGGTTCCTCATACGATCTTCAAGATTCAAGTTGAAAATAGGTGGGGAAAAGAAAAGTTCAAGAAAAATATCACCGTCCTAGACCAAGAGAAAAACGTCTGCCAAGTGGGTGTGGCACATAGCTTCCTTGTATCCATAACCCGATTGTATAGATGATTCGATGCATAGTAGTTAATCTCAAAACACCAATCTCTAAGTACCTTTCACTACCCTCATAGGGGACCATCTACACGCTAATCTGGACAATCCTGGAAAATTTCATCAAATTCGGATGAAAAATTAAGTGAGTATATGTATGTGATTGGATCAAAAAAATTCTTAGCCTCGGCTGGGATTCGAACCCGCGATCCCTGGAGCACAAATTAAGACTCTGTCCTCTGAGCTATTGAAGCCTTGTCATGTATAAGATTTGAGATTCTCACAGGAGACCATCCCTCTATGAATGAATCCCTCTATGAAAAACAATTCTCTATGATTTTCATAGGGGACCATCTAAACACTACTCTGTAACATCCCTGAAAATTTCATTGAAATCGGATGGAAAATGTAGAAGTTATGGACGTTACAAGGAAATTCACGTTTGCGCATGCGCGGTGATTACCATCAGTCCAAACGTGGTAATTTTCATAGGGGACCATCAAAATACTAATCTGTAACATCCCTGAAAATTTTATTGAAATCGGATTGAAAATGTAGAAGTTATGGCCGTTACAAGGAATTCACGTTTGCGCATGCGCAGTCGCTTCTATCAGTCCGGGGACAATGATTTTCATAGGGGACATTTACAACCTAATCCACATAATCCCTGAAAATTTCATCAAAATCGAGTGGAAAATGAGGGAGTTATGGCCGTTAGAAGGAAATTCACGTTTGGGCATGCGCAGTAGCTACTATCAATCCGAAGGGGGTGATTTTCATAGGGTACCATCTAAATACTAGTCTGTAACATCCTTGAAAATTTCATTGGAATCGGATAGAAAATGTAGAAGTTATGGCCGTTACAAGGAATTCACGTTTGCGCATGCGCAGTCGCTTCTATCAGTCCAAGGTCTAAAACGCAAAACGCGAGTGAAAATTTTGATTTTGGAGAACTTTTTTTTCGTCCTTGAAAAGTGAAAACAAAGCTTCCGCTACCTTGGTAGACTCGGAAGCAATTTGTACTTATATTCTTAGACTAGACATTAACAAATACTTCAAAAAATTGAAGAAGAATCGAATAAAGTTGAGCGATCAAAATCACGATGACCTTGAAATTAAGCTTTTACTGGGAGCAGATATTTTGTCCGATGTATTGGCGAGTGGATTAGTTTCTCTGAATGAAGGGTTAGTGGCTACCAGAACCAAGTTGGGCTGGACTGTAATGGGTCAGTCACAAAGTATTTTCCCTAGCAGTAAACTTGTCAGTAGTATACACTTAAATCACGTTGATATCTCAGATTTACAACGCCTAGATGTTTTGGGAACCACAGACAATGCAGCTGACAAAGGTGGAACGGGAATCGAAGAAGAAACTATAAAATACTGCTACTATAGTAAATCACAGAATAGAAGAGTCCGTCAAATCCACACCATTTGGGAAAATTTGAGATCAAGATCTCGAAAAGAATATCTTGCATTATTGATTCACAAGGGCGATCAGAAGACCAAAGAAATCATCAAGAAACCAACGACTATGGAGGAAACCAACGTAATACCCAATGAGGAACAGAAAGTACCTGGGCCAGTATCCAGTAGTTCATCAGAAGACCCACTAGTAAAGGTACTTGTCACCAACAGAAGCGGCCGCCAAGTGAAATCATCCAAAACGGTTTGACTGAAGCAAACTTACATACTTGCGATTTCTTCTGTAAAGGAAATCGCAACGGTGGGAGTATGTTGTGTTACCTACTAGATGCTTCACATGTCATCTCGCTCCACGGACTACATGAGCCTCCTCAGTTTGAACGAATCAAATCGCATGACGTGGTCCATTCTGGATTGATCTGATTATGAATATTTTCAAGTTTGAATTGCGATTTTCCGTTGATGTATGAACAAGATCCCTAGCTCGTTTGTTCAACTGTTAGTTCTAGGGGTGTGTCAGTCCAGGTATTTCCCTGGAACGGTTCCAACGGTTACAGTGACACAGATGTAACCGTTCCAAATTACCGGTACAGTTCCATGACCGGTACAGGCGGTCAAATCCCACTCACATGACATGGATGAAGCAGGCAGTCAAATCCCTATCGTCCTTCTTCCATGCTTATGATCTCAACTTGCAACACAATAGCATCATTTTCCTTGAAAATTCGCTAAAAGGAAGGAATTTGAACAAGTGTTACAAAAGATACAATTTATTTAAATGATAGTGACCACAAAATTCAAGGAAAGAATAATGTCGTGGCAGTTTAAGAACTTAACATGACAATAATAAATTAATAATACTGGAGACAACTTCCATGCTAACTAGTAAAGAAGATCACTTCCCACTCAAGAGCCATTCCGTGATACTATTACATTCTCAGTCCATGGAAGTAGTAAGGGCGCTTCCAGGTATAACATGGAACAGAACTGAGAACAAGATCCATGCTTACCGGTCCAAAACCCTTCCCAGTCTAGAGCCATTCTCCATGATATCTTATCAGTCCAGTTCCATCCTTACCGGTCCAAATAATCCCTTCCCGGTCCAGAGCCATTTCAAGATATGTTATCAGTCCGTGGAACTGGACCGGTAAGGGTCGAGTTTTTGTCACTGCGTGGAACCGTTCCAACCTGATACTCGGTTCCACAGTCCCGGTACAGCAGTACCGACACACCTCTAGTTAGTTCGGTGAATAAAACTCTATTACCTTCCTTAGCACACTAGTTAATCTGTCATCTTTACCTAAAAATTATGAATACTAATACAGGTATGAATATGAATATGAATACGAGTACAATTGTATTCACACATCGAATATGATTTTCCCCCTTATTCATAATTTTGAATACGATTTTATAATTTTTTCTATGATCTCCCTGAAAATCGATTTTTTTACGATTATCCCTGAAAATCATGCTTTTATTATGATTTTCTCCGGAACTCTCGACATATTTATGACCTAACATTGTCAAAATAATCAATAAAAATTCGAAACGCTCATAAATTCATATAGGATTTTTCACGCAAAATCTAATGAGACCAACAACACCAGGTCGCTACGACCAACCGAAAAGAAAGTACGACGACATTTTCGTTGAAAATCGTAAGTTTTTCAACAATTTGCACTGAAAATCAGGAAGAAATTAGGATTTTTACTGAAAATTTCGTCGTACTTTCTATTCAGTTGGTCGTAGCGACCTGATGTTGGTCTCATTCGATTCTACGTGAAAACTTCTATAAGAATTTATAAGCGTTTCGAATTTTTATTGATTATTTTGACAATGTTAGGTCATAAATATGTCGAGAGTTCGGGAGAAAATCATAAAAAAAAGTATGATTTTCAGGGAAAATCGTAAAAAAATTCGATTTTTGGGGAAATCATAGAAAAAATCATAAAATCGTATTCAAAATACGAATACGGGGGAAAATCGTATTCAAAGTGTGAATACGATTGTATTCGTATTCGTATTCATATTCATACCTGTATTCGTATTCACTATCATAAAATCGCAGATATGATTTGTATTCATAATCGTATTTATGAATAAGAATTCGCCCATCTCTGCCCTGCTGTACCTCCATTCGGCGAATTTTTGAAGAAAATTACCTTTTTTTTTGCATTTTTGTTCCCCACTGAAATCCGTTTTGGAACATTTTAAAACCATTCCTGAAGTTTTTCCAAAAATCATGAGCATTCAGGGTGTCCCATATTAAGGACCGGAAAACTTCGGGATTCGATTCTACAACTAATTAAAAACAAGTGGGTTTGGTACATTGCTTCCTCGTATCCATAACCCGATTGTATAGAATATGCCTTGCAGTACACTCATAAGGGACCATCTACCCTCCAAACCGCACAATCTCTGAAAATGTCATCGAATTGGACAGTAATTTTGTATAGTTTCGCTCGTCAAAAGAGTTTCATGACTGACAGACAGACAAACAGTCACGCACCGACAGAGACAGACACACTTGCATAGAAAACACACGCATACATACGCGCAGACAAACACAGAGAGACTGACATGCATACATTAACAGACGGACACACGATCAGACAGACGAACGAACTCACACACAAACAGTCACACGATCAGACAGACGATAATTTCAAAAACTATTTACCAGGGAACAAATACAAGAAAAAACAAGTGGGTGTGGCACATAGCTTCCTCGTATCCATAACCCGATTATATAGATGATCCGATGCATAGTAGTTAATCTCAAAACACCAATCTCTCTCACCAAAATCAAGTACCTTTCACTACTCTCATAGGGGACCATCTACACGCTAATCCGGACAATCATAGAAAATTTCATCAAATTCGGATGAAAAATGTAAGTGAGTAGATGTATGCGATTGGATCAAAAAAATGCTTAGCCTCGGCTGGGATTCGATCCCGGGACCCCTGGGGGATAATTCTATGCGCTACCCATTGAGGCCTAGTGATGCATTTAAGGATTAGAGATTCTTACAGGGGACTATTCCTCTATGAAGAAACATTCTCTATTATTTTCACAGGGGACCATCCAAGCACTACTCAGTAGGGGTGTGTCGGTCCAGGTATTTCCCTGGAACGGTTCCAACGGTTACGGTGACAAAGATGTAACCATTCCAAATTACCGGTACAGTTCCATTACCGATACAGGCGATCAAATCCCACTCACATGGCATGGATGAAGCAGGCAGTCAAATCCCTATCGTCCTTCTTCCATGCTTATGATCTCAACTTGCAATACAATAGCATCATTTTCCTTGACAATTCGCTAAAAGGAAGGAATTTGAACAAGTGTTACAAAAGAGGCAATTTATTATAAATAATAATTACCAAACAATTCAAGGAAAGAATTATGACGTTGCAGTTTAAGAACTTAACATGACAATAATAAATTAATAAAACTGGAGACAACTTCCATGCTAACCTGTCCAGAAGATAACTTCCCGCTCAAGTGCCATTCCATGAACCATTCTCAGTCCATGGAAGTAGTAAGGGCGCTTCCAGGTACAACATGGAACAGAACTGAGAACAAGATCCATGCTTACCGGTCCAGAGCCATTGAACCATTCTCTGTGATATCTTATCGGTCCGGTTACATCCTTACCAGTCCAGTTCCATCCTCACCAATCAGAATGATCAGATTGATGAGATGATTGATCAGATCATTCTGATTGGTGAGGATGGAACTGGACCGATAGAAAAGATTCTCTTCCCGGTCCAGAGCCATCTTAACACATTCAGTGCAGCTACCCTCCAGCCATGCGTCTGTCCCGGATCCGAGCCACTTACCCTTTTGTTGATATCGGCCGGTATAAGGTTCACGCACTGCTTCAATCGAATTTGTTTCATCTGTAGGCGGGCTGGAGAGTCTCTGAAGTGTAAAATTAGCCTCAGTTATTTTAACTGATAACTAACAACGCATTTTCCTACATCTACAATGCCAGACGAAGTGACTAAACGCAAGAACTCAAATCAGGTTGGCTGGAAGTTCCCCTATCAATGGTCCGCAGTGAATGTGTTAAGATATCTTATCAGTCCGTGGAACTGGACCAGTAAGGGTCGAGTTTTTGTCACTGCGTGGAACCGTTCCAACCTGATACTCGGTTCCACAGTCCCGGTACAGCTGTACCGACACACCTCTACTACTCAGTAACATCCCTGGAAATTTCATTGAAATCGGATGGAAAATGTAGAAGTTATGGCTGTTACAAGGAATTCACGTTTGCGCATGGCTACTATCAGTCCGGGGGTGATGATTTTCATAGGGGACCGTCTACACAAAAACCCGCACAATCCCTGAAAATTTCATAGAAATCGGACAATAACTTCGTATAGTTATGCCCGTTACAAGAATTTCATGACAGACACACAGACACGGAACCAAAATTGTCCAGAAAGGTCTAAAACGCAAAACGCGAGCGAAAATTTTGATTTTGGAGAACTTTTTTTTTTCATCCTTGAAAAGTGAAAACAAAGCTTCCGCTACCTTGGTAGACTCGGAAGCTAAATGTGTTAGCAATTTTGCACTAAACCTTGTTTTACCATGTTTTTTTTTTTTTTTTTAATTTCAAGATTTGTGTTTCGGTCTTTACAACCTTCTGTCACTGAAATTACAACAACAAACTTAATTTACCATAAAAATGTAAAAATAAAGACACCGTTGGAATGGGCGTCAAATTTTCCATCTCTCTAGTGCCTACCTACTAAAAACTATTTGTGGGGTCCTCATAGGTCAACAAATTACTCATAAAACAATTTTGTCAATTTGGCAGAATTTAATGTATTGTTTGGTTGTTACGGTTTCACTTCCGCATGGTTTTCACGTAGGTACCTTGTAGGGGTCTCAGTCGGTCGCCGTTCTTTCCCCGTTCCGGGTTATTATTTCACTAAATTGCTGGTCAAACTCTTTAAAAAATGTAGCTAAATTTTAAATTTTCAAGAATTTTCAAAATTCATTAGTGCATCAGACTAGGGAATTGATAAACTAAAAGATTACTGCTGGACTCATCAAAATCAAACAAATACTGCAAGAAAAAGATTTTACGTTTGAGCATTCGCAGAGACTACGATCAAATTGGGGACCATGATTTTCGTAGGGGACCATCCTCACCCCAATCCACCTAATCCCTGCAAAAATCATAAAACAGATGGGAAATGTAGAAGTTAGGGTTGTTACAAAGAAATACACTTTGTAGTAGTTCCGCAAACTGCTGCGCGGAATAGGCCTGAAGAGGCGTCGCTACTCTCCTGGACTGGGAACGAGCTCGGCATTCAGTCACTTTCCTGCCTTGCTCCTGGTAAGTGATCTCTCCACATATTTTAATATTTTGCGGTTTCCCTTGATACCCAAAATCCATTCTAATTTAACTTCGGACCTCATATACGATTAAAGAGTTAATCGATATAAACCACACTCCGTTTTGTTATTGAACCATACCCATTTCATATCGTCGTTTAAGTTCTAACAAGGCCTAAGTCGAACTCCTCAACTTTTCAGGAGATACAAAAAACCGATTTATTTTTATACCATATGCATCTTCCCCAGTTAGGAATGTTTTTGGTATCTATGCACTTCCTTAAGTGTCTTTATATACCAAAAATTATTTAATTTCAATTAATAAAAAATAAGCAATACAAAGTCCATGTTGGTTTCAGATTTTCCGACTTGAGCCATGTTGTGGAATTTAATTTTTGATGTTTTAAAAAGTGAATAATTCCTTCAAATGAATATCGAGAGCCCCTGCATTTTATTTAGTAAATCAATTCTAAGTCCCCGGCCTTATCTCGACAGCCAGCGGTCACGTCAGATAAGTAGCGATTTCTTTCTTATCTGTATTCTTTCGATCATTTAACCCTTCACTGGTAGACCCCGGAGCGCGGCGCTCCTTCAGCCCATTTTTCGAATACTGTGGTTCACTGTGGCTATACTGAGGGCTGTGATTCACAGTTCCCTCCTAGAAACCACCTCTAAGCAGGACCGTACCCTCCTCTCTGTCCCCAAAACCGCTCAGGGTTAGTGAGAATCGGTTTCTTGCACTAAAACGTGAATGTGTCAGATCGCTCTTAAGTCTGAGCGCTCTTCTGATCCCAAGAAACGGCTTCAATGGTCTGAGGAAGATTCTGACGATATGGCAGAACGTACATCTGACTGAAACGGCTTTGATTAGTTAAATTTTTATTGCTCAGTTACTTGTATTTTAGAGTTGAGCAAAACCTATTTTTACCAATACGTATTTCTGAGTTCAATAAAAAAAACTTTTTTACCAATATGTTTTTCATTGAACATTTTTAGATACACCAGGAGATGAGTTGAGTATCTCACTCTGACCGAAAACAATTAAAAAATATGATAAATATTGATTTTTTCGGGAGGAAGTACCGAAAGAGCGCCGCGCTCCTGGGTCTACCTTTTGCGAGATGAGATTAGGTCTACCACTGGAGGGTTAAAAACCTTTAGCGATATCTTTCTTATCTGAAATTTTTCGATAATTTACAAACCCTTTATAAATATTCATTCATAAGTCACGATGGATGAGGAGAGTGGGGGTGGGTCAGACCCGCCCCCCATACCGACCCAGGCAACAGAAAACGTAGTAGAAATGACAACTGGTAGTTCAAGAACCAAACCAAACACATTTGTTGGAAATAAACCCAATAGCGACACTAAAGTTGATGATAACTACAATGAATACATGGCTCGTTCGATCAGAAATAGATTCAGAGATGAAGACAAAGGCCCATTTTTTGTATTCGTCGAAGGAGAAAATGGCACTCTTGGAAATACCCATAGTATGGTTTTCGGTCGATGGCTATTTCAGTCAAATACTATTCCAAAGCATGACATATTAGACATAAAAGTTGTTGGCATCAACAGAATAAGGATTGATTTGAAAACAGGAACCGCTGCGAACAACTTGGTACAAAGCGAAGTATTTCCGAAAAAACAATTAAAAGTGTACATTCCCGATTTCCTAGTGTACAAAACAGGGGTAGTACGAGGAATCGATATAACAATCGAAGATAAAGAAATTATAGAGGAAATAATATCGCCAATAGATGTGGTTCGCGTTCGCCGACTTACTAAGCAACATCGAAATACGAATGGTGTAGCAACTATTTCGAAACTTCCCACCTGCTTTATCGTATTCGACTCACAATCAATACCTGAATATGTATCTCTATACGGTGCTAGATGTCGAGTGGACCCGTATGTTCCACCAATCCGACAGTGTTCTAAATGTTTCAGAATAGGACATATCCAATACCAATGCAGAGGGAAAATACGGTGTATAAATTGTGGTTTGGAACACCCTTCCGAAAACTGCACCGCAAAAGATAAAACTCTTTGTATAAACTGTAGGAGTACTGAACATAGAGCTGATAACAAAATATGTCCACTTTATACGGACAAACTTAGACAAAAAAGAGCCCTAATTAAAGCGGACTCATACTCAACCGTAGTGAAAAATAGGTATGATGTCCTACAAAACGCGACTAGAGATGAAGAGGACGATCAAGAATTCCCCCCTTTGGTTAACATACACGTTAATGAGACTAATGCATTCGTTAACAAACGCCCCAAACGAAATGCACACTCCCAGCCTTACAAACGACCGAATATCCAAAACCAAACTTATGAGAACGAAGCAATCAATGACGTTACAGAAAACCTCTCACAAATCCCAGCAAGTAATGAACAATATAATAATTACTACACAAGAAAGACGCGTATGAGAAGCCTACGAGAAGAAAAACAGACGAACAGAACATACACTGTCGATGAGATAATATCGCTTCTCTCAGAAAAAAACATTAGTAACCCCAGTGCCTCCCCATCATACTCGTACCAAAATAACCCTCACTGGAAACAGGATATCATTGACCTACTATTAACATCTATGAATGATCGACACGGTTAACACAATACAAAACAATAATCATTTACGCATTCTACAATGGAATGCAAGATCTTTAGTGCACAATAAGCCAAGCTTAGAGCTCTACCTTACTCAAAATGACGCTACTGCAATAGCAGTCTCTGAAACTTACTTTTTACCAGGAAGAACGTACTCACTTCGAGGCTACGATATCTTACGCCAAGATAGGAACGATGGAAGAGCAGGAGTAGCACTTCTAATAAAAACCGGTGTAAAGTACGAACGAATAGCAATATCGTACAACATAAATGGAGTCTCGTATGTAGCAGCTAAACTCCAACTGAATCCAAACTTGACTATTACAGTGGTCTCCATTTACAATTCCCATAGAAACTTGGTGTCAAAATACAGGTGGGAACGTTTCTTCCAAACGTTTTCGAGCCCATGCATTATTACCGGGGACTGGAATTGCCACATACAAGCAGCAGGATCGTCGTATACAGATAATAAAGGAAGCTGGCTGTTGGAAGCAGCAATGGAGAATGACTTATGTTTTCTCAATGATGGATCTCCTACCCTGATACCTGCAAGGAACCAACAAATTACATCTGCCATTGACATAACCTTTTGTTCAAGTCAAATTTCCAGTAGGTTGCAGTGGTGTACCCTGTCTGACTCTATGGGATCCGACCATTGGCCATCACTTATAACAATGAACGAACCGGTATCAGTAGAACCCACAATACCCACAAGAAAATGGAAGTTGGCCCAAGCGAATTGGGAAAAATTCCACAACCACCTAATTGAGGAATCAGATGTACTAAGTTTATCCAATCTCGAATACTCTGGTTTTATGAAGGTAATTGAGGGTGCATGCGAAAAATCCATACCCCAAACACACCCTACATTCCAAACTCATAATAATCCTTGGTGGAACTTGGAATGTATAAAGGCAAACGAAAGACGAAAAGAAATGGTGAAGGAATATACTGACAATAAATGCTTCACAACGTACATGCATGCTAAGCAAGCCTCGGATGAAGCGGGAAAAGTGTTCAAGGACAGCCAACGGCTGTCATGGCAAACTTTTTGTGCAAACCTCAACAGAAATACACCAATAAAAGCGATATGGAGCCAGATAAGAGCCATTCGAAATTCGAAACGGCCTGCACAACGAATCAAAGAAGGAGGCTGGGTCGATGAGTTTGCAGAAAATTTAGCACCCTGTTATAACGCGGAGCAACCTCGCGTAGCTCCAGATCCAAACTCAACTGATGAAGAAAAAATTACCAAACCTTTTGAAATGAAGGAACTCCAAGCTGCCATATCACCAAATACCGACACTTCCCCGGGAAAAGACGACATATCGTACCAAATCCTAAGAAACCTGCCCGTAATATATAAAAGAAAGCTCCTCGAATTCTTCAACTTCTTTTGGCAAAAGGGCGATTTTCCGAAGGAATGGTCTGAGTTTATCGTAGTTCCCATACAAAAACCCGGTAAACGATCATCTGAAGCTGCATCTTACCGAGGTATTAGCCTGGCCTCTTGTATGATGAAAACCTTTGAGAGACTACTGAAAGCTCGGCTACAATGGTGGGCCGAGAACAACAGCAAAATACCATCCTCCCAATTCGGTTTTCGCGCTAACCGCTCAACTATGGATGCCGTCACCGTACTTGTAAGCTCTATTCAAGAAAGCCTCACCGAAAACAAGATCACCATGGCTGCTTTTCTGGACGTCTCTGCTGCGTACGATGAGGTAAATCTACACTTACTGCACGAAAACTTGATACAGATGGGTCTCCATCCCAGATTTGCTTTCGTGATGATGAAGCTATTTTCGGAGCGCAAAATCTATGTTAGGATAAATGGGAAGCTTTCTGCACCGCGAATAACCTGGAAAGGGCTGCCACAGGGCTGTATCCTTAGTACCACATTATATACTCTCTACGTCTCTAAAATAGAGGAATCATTGCCCTCAGGAGCATCCATAATCCAATATGCTGATGACATCTGCGTTTATTGCAATAGTAATTCTTGGGATCAATGTATACAGGTTCTAGATTCATCGATAAAAGGGATATCGGATTTCCTCAAAAATTTAGGACTTAGCATATCATCTTCCAAATCCACGATATGTCCATTCACAAGAAGAAGAAGAAGAAGACCATTTGGACAGGATATTGACTTAGCAGGACGCAAGTTTCCTGTAGTAGAAAGGGTGAAATTCTTAGGCGTCCATCTAACATCAAAGCTGTGCTGGAATTACCACATTGAACAGATTATCCAGAAAGCCGATATCCATATCAATGTATTGAAAAGTGTGACAGGAACGACATGGGGAGCTGATCCAGCAGTGTGCTTGATGTATTACAGAGCGACTGTTAGGAGCATCCTCGATTACGGCTGCTGGTTTTATGGATCAGCATGTGAATCAAATCTGAGGAAAATAGACCGTCTACAGTACAAATGTATACGCTTAGTCCTGGGTGCTCTGCAATCCACCCCCATCAACGTGTTACTAGCAGAAGCAGGCGAGCCACCAATTTCGTCTCGTAGAAACATGCTAGCTCAAAGGTTCTTACTATCATTTTACTCTAGGTTTCCTGAAGAATTTACACGTATTCGGAATGTAGCATTTTACAACCTAACTGATAGCTACTGGACAAAAAAACCCAGCCCGATATTATGCGAAAATTATTACGCACATTCCAACATCCTACCTCAAATAACACAACAACCGAAGCCAGCAAAGTACATCCTCGACTACGAACAACTCATCTCTGCAATCCCAGTACACATAATGTCTGTCGACACTGCTGGTGGCTCGGCGTTTTTGAGGGAATTCCTCTCGAAACATCCGAATCACCGTGTTATTTATACGGATGGTTCGCTGATGAACGGTAGGGCAGGATGTGCTATATATGATAGCAAACGGAAAATTAAGCTAAATTTTCGACTGTCAGATATGACGTCGATCTACTCAGCCGAACTAATAGCAATTCTAGAAGGTATGACTTACTTTATACGGACAGCATCGGAGGAAAGAGGACTTGTCTTATTGACAGACTCATTGAGTCTAGTAAAAAAGCTCCAAAATGTTAACCCGACCTCAAAGATAAACTGCATAGAAGCCGAAATTCTAAGAATGTACAATCAGTTCCGAGCAAAAGGATACAACTTTAAACTCCTTTGGATTAAAGCACACAACGGTATTGAGGGAAACGAAATCGCGGACGCTGAAGCAAAACGGTCACTTCAGAAAACAACAACCGACAGAGATTTCTCACTCTGTCCAGTAACAGACGTACATAAAATGTTTAAAATAGAGATGTTTCGAAGCTGGCAGAAAGTATATGACAACCATCCAGCCGGGGCTAAATATAAAGAAATGTTTCCAGCCATAAAGCCAAGACCCTGGTTCTATAATATAAAAAGTATGCCTCGAAACTTCTACAAAACCATTTCACGGCTTCGAACAGGACACTGCTTGACCCGATCATATATACACCGTATTAATCCAACTGAATCGTCCGCCTGCCAGCTCTGCTTAGAAGAGGACGAAACGGCTGAACATATCATCTTAATGTGCCCTGTGAATACCACCGATCGGGAAGAACTGTTGAAAAGTTTATACGAGAAGGTGAACGATATTTTCAATCTTGCTCATTTAATTTCAAGTAATAACATTGAAATATATAAAGACATATATTTATTTTTAATTAATATTAATAGAAATCTGTAGAAGAACAATTTATGTGAGTTATGTGAATGTTATGTAAGATATTGTAAACGAATTAATTGTTATGGCTGTATGATCAATTTCGAAGCCAAATAAATAAAGGAAAAAAAAAAAAAAAAATTCCAAGTCACACCCTTCACTAATATTTTTACATTAACGGGAGGATTGCAAAAAAAAGTCTGCCAAGTGGGTGTGGCACATAGCTTCCTCGTATCCATAACTTGATTATATAGATGATCCGATGCATAGTAGTTAATCTCAAAATACCAATCTCCAAGTACCTTCCACTTCCCTCCTAGGGGACCTACACGCTAATCTGGACAATCCTAGAAAATTTCATCAAATTCGGATGAAAAATGTAAATTTTATGGCTGTCACAAGGATTTTACGTATGCGCATAGGCTTCTGTAAATTTTAAAGCCTTGATTTTCATTGGGGACCATCTACAACCTAATCCGCTTAATCCCTAAAAATGTCATTGAAATCGGGTAGAATAGTGGAAGTTATGGCTGTTACAAGGAATTCACGTTTGCGCATGCGCAGAGGCTACTATCAGTCCGGGGGTGATGATCTTCATTGAAGAGCATCTACAGCCTAATCCGCTTAATCCCTGAAAATTTCATCGAAATCGGGTAGAAAATGTGGAAGTTATGGCCGTTACAAGGAAATTCACGTTTGCGCATGCGCTGGGGGACCATCTAAATTTTCATAGGGGACCATCTAAATAATAATCTGTAACATCCCTGAAAATTTCATTGAAATCGGATGGAAAATCTAGAAGTTATGGCCGTTACAAGGAATTCACGTTTGCACATGCGCAGTCGCTTCTATCAGTCCGGGGATGATGATTTTCATAGGGGACCGTCTACACACCAACCCGCACAATTCCTGAAAAAAAATTTCATAGAAATCGGACAATAACTTCGTATGGTTATGCGCGTTACAAGGAATTCATGACAGACGGACAGACAGACACACAGACACTGAACCAAAATTGTTCAGAAAGGTCTAAAACGCAAAACGCGAGTGAAAATTTTGATTCAGGAGAACTTTTTTCTTCGTCCTTGAAAAGTGAAAACAAAGCTTCCGCTTCCTTGGTAGACTCGGAAGCAAAATTGTTAACGATCACAAAAATAATTTTTTATTAAAAAATGTAGGTTAGTATAAGTCTTTAGTCCTAAGAGTCAGACTTTCTTTGCATTTTAAAAATACGGCACTAAAAAAATTCCGCTACCTTGGTAGACTCGGAAGCAATAAGAATACAACCTCTAAGGAACCATTAAATAGGAATACATTTTTTTTATCAGTCTTTTGACTCCTTTTATCGTTGAAAATAAGGCACTAAATAATAAAAACAGTAGGTAGCTTAAGCAGTGGAAGGGTCGTAATCTGGATCATCCTCCATTTTTTGGTTTGAGAATGTAATCTAAAAAAGAAAAGAAAATTCCTTCCCGTATTTTACGTGTAATAGTTTACCAGTGGGTAGATGACTGTACCTACTACCACCAGGTACAGACTGTAATGTACAAGTTCAGCAATTATTTAGTTAACCTGAAGCCCACCTAATAAAATTGAAAAAAACAATGATTTTTATCTTCTTGATTCTTCTTGATTCTTTATGATTTTTATCTAGTAACCAAAATATACGGTTTACAGGGTATTCACAACAAGGCCTAAGTCGTGAAAACTGAAAGCAACAAGGCCTAAGTCTACACTTAATTTTCACCACTGATCTCCCATTAAAAAACACATGAGATTAAAACATATGGTCATCTAAAATCATCCCAAACATCTCAGTAAACGATACTGACTGCAAAAAAAGCTAAAAGTGAAGGCAATAAGACCACTTAACTGCGGAATTAGCAGCGTCGGCGAGCAGAGTACCCCACTGTATCAAAATAAAATGGCAAACGAACGAGTTGGGCCATGTTACCAAAACATTTGATTTAGGCCATGTTACGTTTTCTGCCGGTATGAGCGCTAAAATCGCTAAAAGTCGTAGGTAATCGATTTATTATTATTCGGCTTGCCAAAACACACCTGCTAGAACTAAAAACCGATTTTGACCAAAAATCGACTTAGGCCATGTTAGAACTTGAACGACGATATCTGTAATATAATTATTTAATTAATAAAATAAAATTATATTTTGAATCATTGGGTAGAAATACGAGCTGGTTATTCCATCAGAATATTTCCAACTCTATTTCAACTTTTGCACATGAGAATTAGCTACCATCTGTCTGAGGGTGATGATTTCCACAGGCGAAACTGATTGAAACGTCGGACCGAGTAAAAACTTTGAATTTGGAGAACATTTTTTGTCAACCTTGAAAAGTGCTACCTTGGTGCTACCTTGGTTTGCAGTGCTTTCGCTACCTTGGTAGATTCGGAATCTAAAACGTGGAAAAACAAGGGTTAGTACAAAAGAAAGGGTTAGTACAAAAGCAACAGCACTACCGAGTCTACCAAGGTTGCGAAAGCATTGTTTTCACTTTTCAAGGTTCAATAAAACTATAACTCAAAATGCTTGCATACGAGTCTGCAACACATTGGGACATTTTCATGTCAAGCACTACACAACAAGGTAGTAAAGTACGGTTGTTAGTTCATGTACCCAAGCATCAAAAACAGTTGATTGTTTTCTACGCAACACAGTGAGTCTATTTCATTTATTGGTCACGTGAGCAAGACTTGCTTAGTTTTCGTGACGATTTTTCAGTTTATATGCCAAAGCAAAGACATGAAAATGTCAAAAAGATGTCAAAAGTCAAAATTTTCACATTGCTTCAATAATTATTAGTAGGCAAGAAAGATTGGTGGTTCAAGAAAGTTAGAATTGAGTGACTTTTGGTACTGCGCCTCAAAAGCGCTTTGTTATCATCCACAATCTCATTTTGTTGCCAGTTCCCAAATTTCTGTGGGCTGATATTACGGGTTTGGATTTTAATGGACAGAATGCGTTTTGATTGTAAGCGACCCATGAATTGATAAATCGGTAGAAAAAAAACTGATGGAACTGCTACTTCAGTGATTAGAGCAGTAGGTTTGTCCTTCAAACATAGTGTGTTAGTCGGTTGAACGTGTTTGCTTTCCTCTATCTCTATCCAACTGGTACTAGTATTGATTCAAAACAATGAACCGAGGAAGAGTAACCAATCCTTTTTCGAACAGTTCGCGGGTCATGAGAATTTGCCACTCGCTGATGAGATTCCTAGGAGGCGCTGGACGGCTGCCGAGGAAGTGCGGGGATGGGCCGGACAGATAACAATGATCCTCCGACCTGGCCCTAATGGATTGTCCAGGTGATCCATCAATGTTTGAGAAAGGGCTGGCGCATCAATCATTCGGCCCTTTGTACAGAAAAGGGCTGTAGGGAGCGGTGCAGGGCAGGAAAAGGTGAAGCTGTCCCTGCGTGTTGTGGGTCCTGTCACATCTCCTTTTCGATTCCGCTACACGTATCCGCCTTTATAAATATGTGTCGATGACTTATGCGTTCTCGGGAAAAGAACAGAAGAGAGGAAATAACTCAACGAGGATGGATGGCCGCCTGGAACTTGTTCATCTTGGGCCGATCAGGTCCACTTTTTTGGATAGATGTGCCGATCGGTTCTCGAGAGGATTCCTTCTCCTGCCACTCGTACAACTTGATCTCAGAAAAATATCCCTTTCCACCTGACCACGTCGCTCCGGGTGTATCCATAACTCAGATGAAGCAGTGAGTATCTTCCTCAGTCACGTATAACACAGTTTCTAATACAACTCCGTGAATTATGAACAACAGAGATACAGTACAGCAGTGACAAGCATCCTATCTCTCACAATATAGTTTTACGTTTATTATTGTCCGTCTGCCTGTATTACTGTACATGCCTCTACAAAATTGTTTTTATCCAAGTGATGTCACACAGAGTCGATGTATCGATCCTTCGACTAATCGAATCCCCATGAATTGGGGCTACCAACTAAAACCCCACTCCCTCTGCTTAGGACTCACCCTGGGACCACTTGTACAGTATTACTTCAGGGTGAGCCCTTTTTTTGTGCCAAATGGCTGCTCCTACTTCTGGTCTCCTTCAATTCTATTCCTCATCTTCTTCCTTGAAGAAAAGTAAGGGTTGAAATGTCCAAAACGCCCTAGCCCAGAAACTGTAGTTACCTTTAAGAGTTTTTTTTCATAAATTTAAAAGTTTTGAATTTTTAGAATCGAATGAAACCACCCTGTAGGACCAACCGTTCGCTTCCAATTAGAACTTAAGGGTTGGACTTAAGATAAATCAGAAACACGATTGTGAATCCAAAAAGTGTCCTAATCTCAGTTTAAAATTCTTCTGACCAAAATCCAATCGCTGTTCGTTTCTTCGCATACTCAGGAGTGCTTCCTCAGCAACCAGTATCTAATCAAATTTCCTGATGGAGACTCCAGAAAATCGTTATTTCCAGAAGATAATATTAATTGAGATGCTCCCCCTGATGGGTAAGAAACATAAGTTGTCAGGCCCCAACAATAGATCATTTCAATAGCTTCTTACTAACCAGTAAAACACTACTTGCAAAACATGTCGATGACAATGACTTCCATTAACAGTGGCATCTCAATTATTCTCTTCTACTGAAGATAAATGAATGGTTTATTTCACCGCTTTATTCTCACTTACCACATCTCAAATCATGGTGCTAACATTATGGCTCTTTGAAATAAAAATGAATTGGTTTGAAGAAGAAAATCTTAAAATTGGTATGCAAAGTTTTGAATTTGGTTTGGTAAATCTTGAATTTGAAATAAAAATGCTATAAAACAGAACGTAACGGCTATGGCAAAACACGATAAGTCGAAAAATAAGACTATACGATGTGGCATAACAATATAAGACGCCATAACGCCTTTTGTCAACTTGTGATACTCGTGATAGCGGTGAGCATTATGAAGATGAGGGCGAAATGTTTTAAAGATACTAATCGATTAGAAAATTATCATCCACAGTAAATTCCATGGTAAATTGAAAAATTTTAAACTTTTTACCGTCTAGACGTTTCAGTCACTTAGATCGTTCAAAAAGTTGGAGAAAGCAGATAAGTGGAAAAGTGGAAAATCTTCCCAATGGTATATATCTACCTAAATGAATACTTTTGCGTTGTGACAATTTTGTATTGTCAATGTAGCTTTATAACAGTGTATAACCTACACGGTGTTATTGCCTACCGACGCTTGAGGTGGATCAATGAGGGCGACCGTCAAATAAAAAAATTCCATTGTTCTCTGTACCATTCTTTATTCTTCTGTATTTGTTTCCCCGCTCAAAATTGTGAGGGGAAAATATTTCAATAAACTGATTTTATTGAATACCAGTTTGAAATGGACCAGAACGACTTTTGATCAACTTCCTTCTCGTTTCATACAAATATCAATGACGATATAAAAACAAGCTTGTTGGTTTTATCAAGTTTTCAAATGTTTCCAACCTGATTGACATAATTCGAAAACAATTACCAATCTGTATCTTCTGGATTTGATGAAAAGTTAAGTATACATATTTATAAGAACTAGTAGTTGGTTCTTTTTTATTTCACTAAATAAGAACATTACAATAAATAAGAACCTATACCTACATACAGAATTAACATAAATATTCAATCATGAATACAAATACTGTTCACTTGAATAGACAATATTTATCGAATATTTCGAATATAAGTTAGTGACATTTCCCAAGTTTTCCCACTTGTGGTTTTGATGGATTTGTTTAATTTTAATTTTCAATGCACATAACATACGACTAGAAATATGTGAACAAAAATGAGGAAAATTGAACAATTTTTCTCCATTTCTCAACTTTTAATTCCTCGTACATCCTTTTTGCATTGTATATGAATTAAATATTGACATTGTGTCTGAATTTGGATGGAAAATCATACTTTTACACATACACATCTTCATACCTACCGTCACATTAAGCTGAATATTGGCTCAGCGGGGATTTCAAGGGCACTGAATCAGATGTAGAGGCCAAAATGTGAAATAAACTACTACAAAGCCGAACTAAAGCGACTAAAGTTAATGAGGAGGACATGAGTGATCAACCTATTGGCCACAATTGCCAAAAATTGTTAACAGTAGGTGAGTATTAGTCAAAATATGGAATTAGCCGAATTTTTAGGTGGTATATTATGCGTGAATTAAAAAATGGTTCGTGAAATAGCAGGCGATATGATGTCTTCCCTAATTATCAACGGTGACTTGTACCTCAAAGAACACCTTGTGAAGAAATCATCATAATATTAGTCAAACCTGTTTGAGACATCTTCAGCACTCCGTAAAGGATTAGAATTTCAATCGCTCGAAAAACGTATTCTCTCGTCTTTATGAATCTGAATAATGAAAAAAAAAAAAATTAATTTTTAAAATTCATCTTCAAAAAATTGAAAATCACGATAAAGTTGAAAAGTGCCACTCAATATTATGTTAACAACCAAAAGTTAGTTAATTACTCGCATTCATTAATCTTGCTGCACGAATTTTTTTTTTTCACATGAATAATTAGTGTCTAATTCACAATAATTCTCCTATTTCAGTCATTCAGATGTACTTCCAACCTTAAAATTGTTACATAATGATGTAAAATATGTTTTTTAACTAAACGTTTAGTTTATGAGTAAAAACCAGATGAAACAACAATATCCAACATGAATAGTCAAAAACGATTTCTCTTTTTTTGTTTTTCACCATTCCTGTCAAGACTATTACAGAATCCTACTTGAACTCAAATTGAAGCTAATTAAATTCTCTACAACATTCAAGATTTTAACGTAGGACGCGTCGTATTTCCGATATTCCGATCGAAATATGAAGATAAGTCAAAATGTATACTTTTGGAAAATATTGGTCATTTTTGACGATCTGTATCTCGGTTATGGTTTGATTTTCAATAATGAACCTGGTCTTATTTTATTTAAAATTTCATCTACTTTTGAAAAGGCATGTATGATTTTTTTTTCAAAGTCACTTATTGACATTTTATGTCTTTACTATGGCACATAAATGAAAAATCGTCACGCGGGGAGCGTTATGAGGGGAGCGTTACGAGGGGAGCGTTACGCGGAAATTTCTGATGATTTTCACGTACAACCAATCGTTCCTAGGGAAAACTAACTTCCTCATTTTCCACTCCACAAAAATCGTTCACCACTCAATGGAAAGCTCTCAATTTATTAAACATAAGACATAAAATGTCTCTCGTGGTTGTGTACTTGTACGAAAGCTGTATCCACCGTTTGTGTTTTCTGTATCTTCTCTAAATGGGCGAGTTTTTCTTACGAAGGTCACTCAAGAAGAAAGGTCTCCAATGCATAGCGCATCCAACTGTTTATTGGTGTTTTTTTTTCTTCTAAGGATATTGTCAAAAAAACCATAAAAAGTACGAAACAATTGAAGTTTTATAGCTGTCAAAAGTTGAACTCCCCTTCCTGAGGGTTGCAAATCTGGATAAATACTCCCAGTATAGATGATCAAAAACACATGAGCAAAAGTCCGCAAATGCGCGTTTCAATGTAACTTCCATGTAAAATTTGACTCGGCTAATCTTGAGGACCGAAAAAGTTTGGGAGTCGATTCTACAACTAATTTAAGTGACAAATGTCTCGTAGCAATTTTGTTTTAACCCCTCTGTTTTTCCAAGTTTTTCCAATTTTAAGAATTGTTTTTCGTGTGTTTGACTTAATATCTACCAAAATTACCATAAATGCCTTAATTTATTACTACATTTTGAAGACACGAAAAAATCATAAAAATGAAAAAAAAAAATTGTATAAACAAGTGGTTGAAACAAAATTGCTATGAGACATTTTCTCACTTAAATTAGTTGTAGAATCGACCCTGAAGTTATGCCCAACTGTAGACACCCTGTATATTCGATACAATAAGGCCTAACGCCCCGTGGTGGGCTGCATCACAAACCTCCCACATTGTACTGAACTATATCTTCCCTCGGTAAACTAGACTGAGACCTTCTATTGGAGGGCCGGACCCCCAACCTATCTCAGTGGACTAGACTCCAACTTCCCTCGGTGGGCTACATGGATAACTTCTATCGATGGGTTGGACCCCAAAATTTCCCTCTGAGGGATGGACTCCAACTTCCCTTGGTGGACTGGATTCCTAACTTCTCTCGATGGCTAGATCCCAACTTCCCTTGATGGTCTACACCGTTCATTTCCTTCGAAGGGCTTAACCCACAACACGCATATCCAGAGATTCACCAGGATGCTCGTACACTCAAAATGTGCAGTCCCTTCAATAGTCCACACTTTCAATCCTTAACACATATTTGGAGGAACGAGCTCCAAGACGATTCTTCCAATACATTGGTATTGATTGAAATCCGAAAGAAGTGTTTTCTCCAAATTTTCCATTCTTACCTTTGCTGCTGTTTACGAGCACGTTGTGGGTTCTCGGAGTCTGTTGACTTGATAATGTACTTCATTATCGCTCCGACGCTGCATTGGTGATACGATTTCCAGTCGAAGGAAGTCATATCAAACGGGAATAACCGCTTGTCTGCTGCATTCATACTTTCAATCATGGCGTCAACATTTGGTTGATCACATAACCATTCTTTCCCACAATAATAAGACAACTGCGCCTGCAAGTTCTTTATTTTTATGTAGCTTTTAACTAACCTGAAAACATGCGCCATCAATTTGAATTAACAATTTCAATGAAGGGCTTAACGTATACTTACTCACGCGACAAAATGAATATAATATAATATATTATATTATACCCTGAATATTATACAGGGTGTTTCACGAGAAGGTTACACCCCCTTCGTATCCGCAAAATACAACGTAAAAAATTCCGACCATCGCAATTCTTCATGATTTTTTGTGAGGATCTCAGGAAAAATACTTTTGCGCAAAAAAATTGCGCGCAATCGTGCGCAATTGACATTAACTTCATTTTTTCAAATGGAACTCCCCTTTTTTTATTACAGATTCGGATTCTACGTCAAATTTCATGAAAACTTCATACCCACATCGATTTGTTTTATTGCGCGCAACCTGGCTTTTTGAACGCTCTAAGTTGCGCAACTCCACAATTGCGCAAAAATTAGGTTTTGAAGAACCCTCAGTGTGGCACATGTTTTTTCATCATTTTTTAACGCTGAATCACATGATGTCATCCGTTTTGAGAAAAACTAAGATTTAAGAGGAAAAATTAACATTTCTTTCACGAAAACATCAGTTTTGAGGTCGAAATCATGTTTATTTTTTATTTTCTCACCTCCTTTTGAACCACGGGCTTGGGGCCGTCTACGGTGGAGTTAAAAATAAAAACTGACAGAATGATCATGCTTGAACCGAATAAAATTACCTAAAAACTCATAACGATTTAAAAAGAGCGATTTTTTCACTAAAAACAACCGAATTTCTGGCCGCTATTTTGAAAAGTTCCAGTCAAATTCAAAAACGGATGTCACCATTGATTTAGCGTTAAAAAATAATGAAAAAACATGTGCCACACTAAGGGTTCTCCAAAATCTAATTTTTGTGCAATTGTGGAGTTGCGCAACTTAGAGCGTTCAAATAGCCAGGTTGCGCGCAATAAAACAAATCGATGTGGGTATGAATTTCTCATGAAATTTGACGTAAAATTCGAATCTGTAATAAAAAAGGGGGTGTTCCATTTGAAAAAATGAAGTTAGTGTCAATTGCGCACGATTGCGCGCAACTTTTTTGCGCAAAAGTATTTTTCCGGAGATCCTCACAAAAAATCATGAAGAATTACGTTGGTCGGAATTTTTTACGCTGTATCTTGCGAAAATGAAGGGGGGTGTAACCTTTTCGTGAAACACCCTGTATTGTATGAACAGGAGTTCGCGAGATCAGCAGCATGAGGTTTAATTATAATTATTATCAACAACAAGTAACTCTATCCTGGTGTCTTGAGTGGGCGAGCCCAGATGTGGCATTTCCGATTGTAGCTCTTTTCCATTCCGGTTTTAACCTATTCTACTTAAGTTTAGACCTTTTCCATTTAAGTTTGTATTTTTATAAGTAAACGTTTATAAGTTTTTATAAGTAAGTTTATTTTTGTTTTATTTTTATTTAAGTTTTCAATTTAGATTTATACTCAATCAAAATTTCAGTATAGTTTCAGTATTCCATCGTACTAAGAAAGTACGAGTAAAAAAAAAAGAAGAAACGGTAAGAGAAAGAACTAATTTTTGAAAGCTTGCTATGAATCGGAAATCTCGGTGATGGATAGGGAGCCGAAGGTTGGATGAGTAGAAATTTGTTAGTTTCTTCTCGAAGGCTTTTAATTGAGGTCAATCTTTTGTTCGTGGGATTCTTGTAGATTTATATTGATTTTATCATATAGATTTTATTTCTGTGCATGAAAAAAACACTCGAATTGTTTAATTTTTAAATTGTAGCATGATAATTTCTAGAGTTTAAATCTAAATGGAAAACATCTAAACTAAAGATCTAAAAGATTTAAATTAAAGCGGGAAAGGTTTAAACAAAAGCGGAAAAAGTTCAACTGAATTCGGAAATGGTATATCTTCGAACGCATGCGCACGCGAATGAACCTGCCCGCTCAAAACAGGCTGTTACTTTTCAGGTATCAAGACCAATCGAGTTACAAGCACAGCTATATTAGAATTACGAAAAATTTAAATATATTTCTTAGTAAACGAAACTCCGTGATTAAGTGGAATCGTTACAGAATGTGTTCCAGATGAATGAATTGTTCCATCATGAGAAATGATGGAAATTTTGGGGGTACTTCTCATATCTAATAACTTTAACCCTAGGGCACCTGTGGGGCGGCACTCCATGCCACTACTCTCTGAAAATTCCAGTATTTCACTAAAACACATCGTTCTCGGTAGGTTGGCCCTAGGTATCTTTCCATCAACTACCTGACCACCCATACCCAAACGCACCGATTTTCTTTCACTTCTATCAGTCGTTATCGCTCACGTAAAGTGAAAAGGTCACCTAGTGGTACTGTCTGCCACCCTCGGGTTATCGTGCGTGATCGTCTCAAAATCATTAATGAGTGAAGCTCGTATGAAAGGAGATCTTCTCTCAACAGTGATTTGCAATTAATAATTCAGCTTTCAGTTTTCGCGAGTGATTTCATTCGTTTCAGATTACATAAAAACTTTCTTTGTTACAGATTTTGAAGTTTTTTGCTCATAGGTACCCATTTTGAAGAATCTCAGAGATACTATCCATGATATTTTTTTTCATAGGGTGTCCCATAGTTATTTGAAATTTTCATTTATAAAAATCTAATCAATTTTACTCATTTCAAGCATTTACGACTCACGATTTGTTTATAACAAAGAGTTATTTTATTGAAGTTTCACTTAGATGTTATGGATAAAAAGTACCTACCTATCATCCAAGAATATCGCTTTCAAATCCCTGATATTTTCATCAAGAAAAGAAAGGACCATTTTTCACTATTTTATTTCAGAGGAATAAACTATGCATTGAGAACCGCGAATGTCAATCACAGAGAGGAAGTGAAAATAAATTGACAACTGAGCTGAACGTTGGAAACGAGCGAGAGAGAGAGAAATAAATGTTGTTCAGATCCGACGCCATTGGTGTGTGGAAATTTTCGAGGGTGCTGCATTCGATTCTGGAGTCAGAAATAGTCGATTCCAACCCATAATAATATGTCCGTTGAATCCTAATTTGAAGTTTGAAGATCAAAACTTCGTAAGGTACTGGAACACACTCTGGTTAAAAACTAAAGCACACTTACTGGGGAGATTTTCCGTTCAAGTAGAGCATCGAGTCCACCATAAGTCCTTGAGGCAAGTGTAAAATGAAGAAAAGCACGGAAAAGAGCCACCATTCCCTGATCAATATCATCCCATATTCGCCTATCGACTTCCTGGTCGCCAATTTACCTTCTAACGCAGCGTGCGCCGTGTCTCTCATATATTCCCCCCAGGTGATAGGAGCCTTGGCAGAGGAGACTAAATTGAAAATTGGTCGTTCCAACAGAATCCTGAAACATTCACAAAACATTTTAATTGCCAAATATGTAACTTATAAAAAGTTGCTTCGAATACTGTTGTTTGTACCAACACTTTTCTCACCAAATTATAACTTTATTACATAAAAATGTATATAAGTTTACTTAAAAAACTATAATATATATGTTATATATTAATATATACGAGACACATGAAAGGGAGTAAAAATCCAGTGATTTTCTCCCACTAAGGTGAGTAGGTAACTGCTTAACATAGAAATATTACTAATAATAGTATTAATAAGTGGTAAGTCTAATTAGTCAAGTATTCATCCAGCAGACATTGTTTATTGTGGTTGGTTGTTTTCATGTAGTGAGTAGGTCAGTGTGACGTTTTCTTTTCAACTGCCTGATTGGACGGTCAGGAGGAATCGTATCCAAAATGGCTGCTGGTATTGGGTTTGGATGAAATGACGTGAAGTCGGTAGAGGAAATGTGTGTATGTGCTAGAGGTGTGTAAGACAAGGTCATTTGGCGGATTTGAATCCCAAACGGTCACTCATTACAGAGACCAGGTCTTTTGAATCCGTTCACTCACAAGACAAACAACCAACCGGTCAGATTCTGACTTCTGAAGTCACAAACACGAGCGAGTCTGTAAACCGAACGAGTCGGAATAGGTTACAAGTAGGCGATTTGAATGAATCGAATGGGCTGAAAGACAAAAACAAATGAAAGATCGATTCGAATCGTATAAATCAGTCTTTGAGTGTGTTTTGTCTTCTTAGTCCTCAGTCCATTCTTCACTTGGATGATGGAAGGTTTTGCTTAGAAAACCACTTCCATCTACTTCTTTCTGCTGATACTTCCTTGTCATTTTCACACATTAATGATCCATGTAAAAACATGCATGTAAGTAAATATACATTATACATCCTTATTGCGGGCAATTAATTTATTTTGTTGGCCTTCTGCTGTTGTTCTCGTAATTTAACCGGAAAACTCGATTGGTGGGTTAAAGAACGAATGACCGTGTTCATTTTGATAACCCGCTCAGTTCTGACAAGGTCATTTTGAAGATCAGGTCTTTTCAATACGTTCACTCCTGACCGACACTCCTCTAGTATGTGCTGAGTAGGACTTCCAACAATGTCGGTATCTCAGTATCTTTGTGTAGGTTGGTATTTCTGATGTACCATGGTGCACTGATAATCATCCTTAGGGCACGGTTTTGGAAGGTTTGGATCCTCCGGGTTTGCGAATCAAAGGCTACTCCTTAAATTTGGCAACCGTATTTCCATATTATAGATCTAAGTAGTACAAAGTAGATCAATCGTTTAGTATCGAGTGATAGTGGGGATCGTGGATGAAGTATTGGCTTGAGATTTTCAAGGCGATAACGGCATCTTTTGAGTATCTCAGTGACCTAAGCATTGTCTATTAAGCGCTTTTCTAAATTGAAACCCAAGTAACGGACGCTTGCTCCTGTTGGTACAGAATCATCGCAAATATAATATATTTTATAATATAAAATATATTACATTATACGATTAATTATATATTATATTATACGATTGGATCATCATGGGCATGCAAGTTGGTGAATATCACCAAGCTAGATTTTTGTGGATTCAGCTTCACTTTTCACTTTACTGCTCATTCCTTCAGATCGAACGAATATTCTTCTTTGCCCTCTCACCTTTAGGAGAACGACAAAGGAACACTGATTAGTCTACAAATTGTGTGATTATCATGTTTGGATTGGTTGGGATGTCACCAGCATACACCAGATTCAGTAGAGCGCCTAGGACGCTACCCTGTGGAACTCTCGCACTTACACTATTTACATTCATCAAAATTATTCCGTTTTGCCTTGGTATTTTTTTTTTAAATAGTTGAAATTTGGAAGATTTAAGGATTTTTAATACAATTTTTTTTTATTCCTAAAAGGAAAATAGAGGATTGTCTGGAGCGGTCACGTTCGTGCGACCTTATGAGCATGACCAAGGATGTCACCATTTCTTGAATGATTGTTTGGTCTTCCTAAAAAGCTGCCTGTGGACTTCCAGCTTTCTTCTCACCACTCTGGCATCAAAGTTCTCGAGTCAACTGATTGGTAGACTCAGAGATTCTTCACTTCAATCGGATTTGAGCATCAAAAATGATAAAGAACTTAAATATTTACCGGATTTTATCTTCCATTACATAATTAAATAATTATTTGTATTTTCTGAGTTATTTACCTCCATATGATTTTCCTAAAAGAATTTAAATTTCCATGTTAAATCTGCCTAGCTCAATTTCTTCAATAGGTTTTGTCGGAATACTACCAATCCTACAGACATTGCTAAATGATTGGTACCCCTGAGAGGAACCCTTCTTTCCACCCAACCGCCTTGAAATGGGAGTATGATTGATTTTAATTCAAACACTATAATTTATTTTGTTGTGTTTTTCTGAGAAAACCTTCAGGTTTCAATTGCCTTTCTATAAGAAGGGCATTGCCTCTTGGGAGCTTACAAGTTATGCTCAGATATACTCGAAAATTAGTCGGAAATAGGAGATTGGTCTGAAGTCTCTGAAGGGAACTAAATATTTCCGACTACTATACCTACTCTTGGGAAACAGTGACCACCATCTATAAGATTTCATAAGTTAATTCTACAAAATCGAAATATAGGTACGCTCTAATAATCCTGAATCCTGACTTAGTATGGATAAAATTGATAATTTAATGTGTCTTCTTGAATTGGGAGCTAGGTATTTATTAGACTCCGTTAGGTGTCGTGACTCACTTCTCTCTCTGGTTTTTATCGAGATGCGTAGCAATACAGATCATAGCGTTGACTACATAATCCGCCGGAATGATATCAGCCATTTTAGTACAGTCGGCGCACCATACCCTGATGATGCCGACACATGCGCCTGCAGACACGCCCGAAACTCCATACATGTTATTAATCCAGTTTTTCAGAGGTTCTTCCTTGCAGCCTACAACTGGAAAAATATTCGATATTGATGACCATACCATTCAAATCTTGGAACTGCTTTTAATTACACAAAATGATGTTGCCGCCCTTTTTTTTACATGATCGTTTTTCTACACTTTATGAAGTAATTTAGTTTATACTAAGAACATAAATAAATGTTTCCAATATTATTGTTATTATTGTAAATACCTACAACACTAACCAATCGAGGGTCTAGCAATGGCCACCGGAATTCGACCAACATACGATTTGATCATATCTTCGACGATAGCTTTGGTAAAAGAATACGTGTTCACCCATCGTCCAACTAACCTATAATCAAATAATAATTTGTTGAGACGTTTTAGTAGGTATCTAAGAACAAATACTTCTATGAACGCCCCAACAAATAATAAAATAATAATTTTATAAAAATGGGAAGTGATCAGATAACCATCGGTGGGAGTGTTGATACTCCTTTTCCTCGTATCTTCATGAAGGACTTGGAACCCTATGAATCTATTCACCTCGAGCTAAGGGGAAAGGCATTTGATTCGAGGGTAGCAGTTGACACATTTAGGACAGCAAGGAACCAAGGTAATTTAAGGACAATTATTGATAACTAAAGCGGCTAATCTGTGAATGATTCAGCTTATAACTTTGATACTCCCCACTAGAATGAACTGTGATTTATTAGCAGTATTTCAAATAATAATCAAATGAAAACCGTTTTAACTAAAAAACGGGTCAACTTCGAAACTGATTATGGGAAACCTATAAAATAGATAAATTAACACAACGTATTCATTGGTTAGTACGCATTGAAGTCGCCGCTGTGCCGATCGCAGTCAGCACAAACATACTCGAGAATCTTCTACAACTCTTTTCTTCGCAAAACACTTGTAGTACTTTTGTATAGGTACTAGAAAACCACAACACGGCCTTCAATTTTTGTATTTAATAGACTTTTAAACGTAAACCATTTGGGAGGGTAACCATTTTTTCCATCTTGATTCCAAATTGAAATTAATAGACAAAAATTAAAACGATACTTCTCTTGATTCACGGCAACGGAGTCAAATTACACTAAGTAATTGTAACGGAGTACAAAACGTGCACTAAGAGGTTTTTTTCTAATTATATTTTGAAATAGGAAGTTAAAAAAGAACGTTTTCTGGAAAAACATGGGCGTATACCCGGTTATCAGTCTGATCCCTTCAAACTACCATCCGTTAAAACCTGACTCGGTAAAGACTGAAAACTGTTTGAACTGCTATTTTCATTTCTGGTGTAAAACGCTGCAAATTATTACACAAAGATTTATTATTTTTCTGTATAGATCACTCTTTTGCAAAGATCACCGCTTTGCCATTGTAACTTCTTTTTCCATCATAGATAATATCTATTTTCATATTATGAAAATTTGATTACTGGTTGCTAAGGAAGCAAAACTACAACTCGAAAAAACGAACAGCAATCGGATTTTGGTTAGCTAAAATTTCAACGGAGATCAGACCTCTTCGGCGATTCTCATTCGCGATTCTGATTTATCGTAAGTCCGACCGGATCTCAGTCGGTCGTCGTTCTTTCTTAGTATTTCACGAAAATGAAGGCACAAAAACAAAAATTGTATCTAAATTTGAAATTTTAAAGGATTTTAGAAATTTATTAGTGCATGAACCTAGGGAATTGAAAAACAGAAATATTCCCGTAGGAATCATCCAAATCAAATAATAATTGCCAAAGAAAAATGGGGAAAAACTTCTGAATAAACCGGTTTTTACATGTTTTTCTTATATTTCTCCGGCAATTGTTATTCGATTTTGATGATTCCAGGGGCGATATTTCAGTTTTTCAATTACCTAGGTCCGCGCACTAATGGATTTCTAAAATCCTTTCAAATTTAGTACAACTTTTTATGTTTTTGCGCCTTCGATTTCTTGAAATACTAACCCGGAACGAGGAACGGACGGCGACCGACTGAGATCCCGGGGGCAACAAAGGTACTCGTAGGGGCGAGCGGTTTGTTCTACAGATCTCCGAGTGGTCTCTAACCTTTTTAAAAATTCTATGCTATTTGAAATTGGTGGAAAAATAATAATTTTATTTCGAAAGTTTTCGAGCTCTTGACTCTTGACTATTTCAACCCTTAATTTTCATCCCTTAGAAGTGACCTACATCAAACAAAAGCTTCGCGGCACAACTAGACCCCAAATGGAGCTCATTTGCCAAATTTGAACCAATTCGGTCCAGGGTTGCTAAGAAAAGTACGGCGGATGGACGGAGTTTTTTTAAATCAGATATTCCAATTCTGCTACCTACCTTGAAATGTAAAACATCAAATTTTGAGGGGGTTCAATTTTTTGTTCTTGCTCGATTCCAGTAGTTCATTATTGAAAATAATAAACCAAAACTCAATTCGAGGTAAAATTATATTGTCATTTGTTTCTCTTACTTAGGCGTGAAGTAGTCCAGCTCTTCTTCGGGCAATCGTTCAACCAAATCTCTCAAATTCTCCCAGTTGTATATCGTGGGGTAAAACTTTTCACGAATGTCTGGTCTGAAGAGGTTACTGTAAGCGGTAGACGTGTAAATAAAAGCCTGAAAAAAAACTTTTCAGGAATGTCTGGCCTGAATAGGTTACTGTAAGCGGTAAACGCGCGAATAAAAGCCTGGAAAAGTGATATTTTTGATCCGTGGGGGGAACTTCGATCTGAAGTGATTATTTCAGTAATTGATGTTTGATGAACAATCCAATTTGGGGCGATTAAACGTTTATTTTTATTAATTTCCCATAAATGTCGATATTAAGGGCAACTTGTATCTGGAGGGTATCCTTTATAAACAAGTAAGTGGTGTCTTTAATGGTCTTAGCTAGTACGGTTAGAGGTCGTTCAAAGTTGTCTCTAACGAATAATAGCAAAGTATTGCCAGAAATAATGAGCAATTATTTTCCAGATCTGAAGAACTTATAAATTAAAAACTCTTGTACTGACCTTCAATTGTGTCATTTCAGTACCCAAATCCAAAAGGTCCTTAGTCGCTCTGACATTCATGTAATAGGCAGTCTTCAAAGGTTCTGTCATCCTGAGACAAGACGCGTTGTGATATATGACGTTTACCTCTTTCCTGATGGTGTTCAATTGTTCTTCATTCAATCCACACTGGGGTTCTTTCAAATCCCCCTCCATGAGGAAAATACGTGATCTGAATCCCGGATTTTCCTTCTTCAACTGACTGAATATCTGTGATCATTGAATAGAGGTAGAAACGTTCATGCATTAAACACTTTATTAATTAGACGATATTTGTGTAATTCCAACTCTTTTACTATCAGTTAGGGCTAAATGTTCAACATAATTCATGTCATGGAAAGTGGATTCTAATGACTGTAATGTTATTCGGTAAAAAATACAGTTATTTTTTTCTGTAGTTAGCATTTTTACGGTCAATACCCATAGATAGGGATGTATATAATATATACAGTTATGTATATAATATAGTAATTAACAACGTTGTTTTTGCACGGAAATATCAACATATGTTACATGCAGATTACCAATGAATCTGGCGAGAATTCAGGTTTCGTTTATTTGTTGTATTTGACGTTCATTCATTATATTTGACAATGCTGATATTAAGCCCAATAGATACGAGTAAAATATAGTTTCAATTCAGCATGATGATAACTGATTATTATACTACCAGGTCCAATAGGGGTGAGTGAGGTAATCACAGTACCCCATGGCTGTTCACTTTTTGACAGCATGTTATGTTAGCATGAGATACTTGAGTTATTCCATTGAGAGCCCGACAGAAACATGTTCTTGAATGTTGGAACGTTTGCATAAATGCGATAGCTTTGAGAAATCAGAACACTTGGACAATGTAATATAAGAACCGATCTGTGTGATGACAATGATGTCGCGGATAGCGAAGAATTTTGATTTGTTTATTCGAAGGCGTATGCGCCTGGGTCGGAAAGACTGTTTTTTGTTATTTTAAATCTAAACTAGACCTCATTTTGAGAATTTGGACACCAACCGCGACCTTCTAGCGAAAGGAGACCTTTTTATATGATTTTTCAGAGTTTCCAATGTTTATGACGTCACAATGGGCTGGGGGTCCCGCCCAGGTGAGAGGGGCGCGCGACGTCATAAGTAGGTATTCGAAACTTTGAAAAATCCTGGAAAAAGATTTACTCATCCAAAAAGAGCACGGCTGGTGTCAAAATTCTCAGAATGAGGTCTACATTCGATCAATTTTTTTTTTATCAGGCTCACCCCCATTTATTTACTTTTGTTACCTCAAGTCAGTTTGGTTTCTACAACAAATGTTCCCAACATTTTACGATTCCCCTCTGTGGGAATGTCGTGATTGCATACATAAAATACACTTTTTGCTTCCTCACTACCGAAGGTAGGGAAGCTTTGTATTCGTGAAAGAAGTGAAAAAAAAAATGTCCTCCAAAATCAAAATTTCCACTTGCTTTTTGCGTTTTAGAGCTTCCCGAACAATTTTGGTTCCGTGTCTGTCTGTCTGTCGGTCTGTCTGTGGTCAATCCTTGTCCCGGGCAAAACTATACTAACCTGTGGTCCGATTTTGATGAAATTTCCAGGGATTGTGCGGGTTAGGTTCTAGACGGTCCCCTATCAATTTCAGCACCTTCGGACCAATAGGAGCGAGTGCGCATGCGCAAACGTGAATTTCCTGGAACCTCGGTTTCTCGGTTTCTAATGAATCGATTTCGCTCAAATTTAGAGGTTAGTTAGGGACTAACTTCTAAGAGACACCCTACAAGTTTCAATCAAATTGGTCAAGCAATAGCCACTGCGCATGCGCGAACTTTAAATTTATTGTTACAACCAAAACTCCGCAACTATTCTACCAATTTCGATGGAATTTTCAGGGATTGTGTGGTTTAGGTCCTAGACGGTGGACCGCTAAATAAAATTCTACGTTGAAAATACAAAATATTATAAACTATAGTACCTTATAAAAATTATAAAAATATTATAAACATTAATGCCTGCAACCCTATCCCGCATATTATCGCCAATATTTTGGTATTCAATAACTCTTTGAACCATAATTTTTTCGCCAGCTGATTCTATACGTCCATGTTACAATGAGTGAGGAAGCTATACTGCCCACCCAACTTGGCAGACGTTTTAATGTTCGATGAGGTGACCTGACCAATATTACCTAATCTATCAAATTAATGTTTGAAATTACGGCTGCTTCGTATCAAATGTGGTTCATGTTTATGATCCAGTTAGTGATAATTTAGTGATAATTTTCATTTGTAAATGATAATATCAAATATGCCACTACTTATCCAATATTCTCTTACATAATTGTTCAAAACTAATTGTTTTGTCTCTTTGAGATGCTGTTGCTACTTGCCTCAATGAAAACCTCAAAAATACTCTTGAAAAACGAATAAAGAAGAAAAAAGAAGGGAACAAAATAAGAAATGTTGCAATAATTATGAAAAGAAGTAAATATAATATTACTATTGGACCCATTCAACTCTATCCACTCGTTAGAATCGATAAAGACCCCGATCTTCGTAGGGTCGAGCGCGCCTCAATATGTCAAGAAAATAATTATTAACTAGAAACGATAATAGTATCAGCTGATGAAGTACTTATCATATAGCTAAATGTTGATTGTTTCACCTCATCTTCAAAGATGTTATCCAACCTCTCATTAGGCGTTAAGCCACGTTTAGGTCGTAGGAGGAGGTAAATCTTTCCAAAATCTGGACATGATCTGAAGAAAAGAATTTAGTAATTAGGAGGTTAGGAGAGAGCGTTCATAAAATCAATAACAAGTTCGCCATAACAGGACAGAGGTAATATTCCAGTTATCAACCAGCACGATAATTATTGTGCTCTTCAAGCTCAATTAGGTGAAAATAACTCATTATAAACTGCCCATTACAAACTACTGAAGAGAATGAATCGAGAACACGTGGGATCCTAATTATTCTGTAGTGGTTTGGTCCCTCATGAATCGACTGTAGAAGGTATAACTGCAAAACTTCGTGAGTCCTAATTTTACCAAAAAAACGCTGCAAATTATTACCCAACGGTTTTTTTTTTAATAATCCGTTAAGCCCTGTCCACATTTGAGCATTTTCGGCGAGCTAAGCATTCAGAAACCAATTGATACTGCGGATGCAAATGCTCTTAAGCGTGGACAGGGCTTAACGCATTTTTATGACAACAGTTTGAGTTGTAGCATTTTCGAACGCTCGGTTGAGCTCGAGGATGTTCACGCTTGGAGTGGTATTCCCTCGAAAAACGTTGTTCGGGGTTCGCTTTCCCGTAGTGTGGACGCGTCATCTACACCGGTATCATTTTTGTAATCCAATTTTCTCCGTTTCTTGCTTATATTATATTCTATAAATGAACCTAATTCTGAATTCCTAAATCTAATTATGAACCTTGAATGAAACGCTGCAAATTATTACTCAACGGTCCATTATTTTTCTGTGCAGATCACCCGTATGCAAAAAAAGTCGACTTTTCCTAATAGAACATTTGCAAAGAACTCGATTTTGGTGAAATTGCTTCCAGGAAATGTGTGTTGTTTCTACTTATTTTCTCTTGAATCCGTTCCTCCAACTGTATAAAATCTGACTTCGACATGCGACAGAAATTGTAGAATAATCCAAAACCATCGTCTTCTCCAATATCCTTAAGAGGTTGCAGGATTCCCCTCGATCTGTGGAAGCTGGTCTGCCATAATCTTATCATTTTGCTTCCGAGCCTACCAAGGTAGCAGAAGCTTTGTTTTCACTTTTCAAAGTTGAAAAAAAAGTTCTCTGAAATCATGATTTCCTCTCGAGTTTTACGTTTTAGACCTTCCTGAACAATTTTGGTTTAGTGCCTGTGTGTCTGTCTGTCATGAAATCCTTGCCACAGCCATAACTTCTACATGTCTCATCCGAATTCGATGAAATTTTCAGGAATTATGCCGATCAGGTTGTAGATGATCCCCTATGAAAATCATCATCGCTGGACTGATAGTAGCCACTGCGCATGCGCATCCTTATAGGACAAACCGTTCGCTCCCTACGAGAATTAAGGGGCTGGAATTATCATACATCAGAAACTCGAGTGTGAATCGCAAAAGAGGCCTATTCTCCGTTCAAATTTTAGCTGACCGAAATGCGATCGATGATTTTCTTCAAGTTGGTTGGTGGTAACAATGACAAAGCCGTGTTCTTTGCAGACGAGTGATCTATATAGAAAAATAATAAATTTTTGTGTGATTATTTGCAGCGTTATTTTCTTTTCACGCTCCTCTGATTGATGTTTGCTATTGATTCCGTGAGATATTATTTCTTTGGGTCGATGAACATAATCTGTAATACCTAAGACACCCCCCCCCCCCTCATTGTACCTATGACCTTCTAGTAGGTTTGTAAGACCTCGCAAGTCCCGCGATTTCCGTTTAATGACCAGCCAAGTTCACGTGATGACTTCTGGAGTTTCCAAATTTCGGTGAGATGTTTTTACTGTTTCTACACTTGTTTGCCTAGATTCACTTGAGATACTGCTGTAGATATAGAGTTGAGAATGCGCCCCCTCGTTCACCGAAACTTAGTTTGCCACCACCCTTGGGCAAGAAAAGAGCGGATCTAGGCAACGAACATCCACAACAGAAATAAATCGATAGTAAATTAATTTTTGTGGGGTGAATTTCTGAAGAATCGCGATGTAATGACATCAAAATTGGATAAAAATTAGTTTCCGTCATTAATTTCATCACGAATTCTAAAACTGACATTGGTTCCGTTAAGCGTCATTCACGTAGCTACCCACATGTCGAACAAGGTTCTTTGGAATTGATAGAGTCTGCTCTCTAGTCATAAATTAAAACTGTTACACCTAAATTAATGTTTTCCACATTGGTGTTGGGTATTAAAAGAATTCAAAAATACTTATGTAACTAAACGTATCGACTGAGAAGAGGGAAAAAGATTCTCCGTCAGTGCAAAGCAAATAAATCAGATAATGTAGATGAACGCTAAAATATCGTCAGAAATGGAGTCATATGGAGAAAAAACCCACGACTGGCGAGCTTTTGGAAAATTAAAATATTTCCTTCATTAGCGCTCAAAGGTAAAATGGTGTATTTTTCGAATGCTCGGCAGTTTCACCCCGTTAGTGGAAAAATCCTCATTATCTTCTCAAGTCTTGATAAGTTCGTAAAAAAATCACATAGTTGATGTAATTCCTATGTGATATAAACCTAGCATTTGATACGATGGATAAAGCTGATGAAACATACTAGAATTAAATAGGACATTGGAATAATTATTCAACCTGAAAATATTAACATATAATTACAATCAAATGTAAGTATAGATTGGGCCCCGTCAGGCGCCGTTCGTTCCTCGTTGTGGGTCAGTATTTCCCTAAATTGCACGGACTCTGACCTAAAATCATTGCCCAAAGGTTTACTATTTTCTGTATAGATCACCCTTTTTATAGATCCCTCCCTACCAACCATAAGTACCCACTATCAAATGTATAAATCACACCTACAGCATTATTTCATATTTCCTCCGCTAGGGATAGTAGAGCGTTTTTCCCTTGAATCAGGTGTGATAAGCTCAGTTACCTATTTTGGTGAAGCTTGAGATAATGCGATGCAGCTGATTCAAGGGGAAAAGGCTTTACTATCCCTAGCGGAGGAAAGATAAACTAATGCTGTAGGTGTGATTTAGACATTTTGCTTCCTCACTACCGAAGGTAGGGAAGCTTTGTATTCGTGAAAGAAGTGGAAAAAAATGTCCTCCAAAATCAAAATTTCCACTTGCTTTTTGCGTTTTAGAGCTTCCCGAACAATTTTGGTTCCGTGTCTGTCTGTCTGTCTGTCGGTCTGTCTGTGGTCAATCCTTGTCCCGGGCAAAACTATACTAACCTGTGGTCTGATTTTAATGAAATTTTCAGGGATTGTGCGGGTTAGGTCCTAGACGGTCCCCTATCCATTTCAGCACCTTCGGACCAATAGGAGCGAGTGCGCATGCGCGAACGAGAATTTCCTGGAACCTCGGTTTCTCGGTTTCTAATCAACCGATTTTGCTCAAATTTGGAGGTTAGTTAGGGACTAACTTCTAAGAGAAACCCTATAAGTTTCAATCAAATTGGTCAAGCAATAGCCGAACGGCTACCGACTGAGACCCCTAGGTAAACGTTTAGAGAAAATTAAAGTGCTACTGATAACTAATTAGAAATCCACTGTTCTCATAACTTTTTAGCTTGAGCATGCTGAAGAGATGCTCCACCGAAACTGTTGCTAGAAAGAATTACACAACACAAATACAATTTTGCCCCTTTTTAGTTTATTGTTATCAATAATGAATCGACCAAGAAAAGGACAATTTCAACCCTCTCTCAAAATTTGTTAGTTTTGTTTCAAGGTACGTTGAATCCAAAAATCGAATACTGCCGTCTGCCTGCCGTACGCTGTACTTTCCTTAGTTCCCATCGATCGATTTTGATGAAATTTGGTATATGGGCTCCATTTGTGGTCTGGTTGTCCCCCGAAGCAGAATTTTGGATGATGTCAGTCACTTCTAAGACTTGAAAATTAAGGGCTGACATTTACAAAACGCCCTGGTTCAAAAAATTTCGATGTATAGGTACTGTTCTTTCATCAATTTAAAATAGTATTGAATTTGTAGAATTGAATGAGACCATCCAGAGCTCAGTAAGACAACCCGATTGCGATCGTTGTTCGTTTCTTTCTAGTTGTACTTAGTTTTGCGTCCCTAGCAACCTGTAATCGAATTTCCTAATGAATTTGTGGGTGACAACTCATTATTTCTTCAAATTAAAGTTGAATGTGGAGCAAAAATATGGTTGGTAGTTAGTGGCAATGGCAAAGCAGTGTTCTTTGTAAGTAAGTGATGTATACAGAAAAATGATTTTTTTGTAATAATTTGCAGCGTTTTTATTACAAAGAGGACCCAAAACCCAGAGTCTTTTCGACCACTAACGGAAGACATATTCATACGACTCAACAATCGATAGTTTTATGTAAAAGTATTGATTGTGGGCTTGAAAATCGTCTTAGCCCCCTCAAGGTCCTCCATTACCAATAAATCAATCAATTCCATAACAGCTGATTCCAACCTGGAAAAAAATCCGTTGCAGTTATAATTTCGATTTACCTCGCAATTTTCTCGATAAGAAGGCTCCCGATAAATCCAGCGCCTCCCGTTACGAATATATTCGCGTCCTTGAAGAATTTCCTGACATTGCTCACAGTTACGTCAATTTCCGTCGTTTCTCCGTTCAACTCCGGGTACCGGTCACGTTCTTCATAATATTCCATTATAAACTGAAGTATTGCTTTTGTGATTCCAACGCGGTCTCGAAATCGATTTTAATTTGTGATTGAAATGCCTTATGATCGAAAAAAAATTTGATAGTGCAACGTTGCCGATTGATGCGACTGTGTTCGCAGACAATTTAGACTGATATTACGAAGAATGTATTTTTGCATGTCATCTTACGATACAATAGGTACCTAGTCTCTCATCATTCATTATAATAATACGCAGTTCCCACGTTCAACTACGAGACACCTCGGTTTTTTCGTTCGTAAATAATTTATTTATATATCTGCATTATTTCGACCCTTCAGGAACTCAAGAATGAGCACACAGGTCTGGGTCACGGTGCAAACGAAAAACTGTCGGGTCACAGTTGATGAAAAACACTTGATTTTGCACTGTATGAAGAAGAAAAGACCTTCAGAACTCTCTAGTGCTTCCTGTATCTACCACATATAGTGAAAAATAACCAATGTTATCCTATTTGAAAAAAATAGGTGGACGATGTTTTTTTTTTTTTTTTTTTTTTTTTTTTTTTTTTTTTTTTTTTTTTTGTTTATTGCTTCCTCACTACCGAAGGTAGGGAAGCTTTGTATTCGTGAAAGAAGTGAAAAAAAAATGTCCTCCAAAATCAAAATTTCCACTTGCTTTTTGCGTTTCAGAGCTTCCCGAACAATTTTGGTTCCGTGTCTGTCTGTCTGTCTGTCGGTCTGTCTGTGGTCAATCCTTGTCCCGGGCAAAACTATACTAACCTGTGGTTCGATTTTGATGACATTTTCAGGGATTGTGCGGGTTAGGTACTAGACGGTCCCCTATCAATTTCAGCACCTTCGGACCAATAGGAGCGAGTGCGCATGCGCAAACGTGAATTTCCTGGAACCTCGGTTTCTCGGTTTCTGATGAACCGATTTTGCTCAAATTTGGAGGTTAGTTAGGAACTAACTTCTAAGAGACACCATATAAGTTTCAATCAAATTGGTCAAGCAATAGCCGCTGCGCATGCGTGAACTTTAAATTTATTGTTACAACCAAAACTCCGCAACTATTCAACCAATTTCGATGAAATTTTCAGGGATTGTGTGGGTTAGGTCCTAGACGGTGGACCGCTAAATAAAATTCTACGTTGAAAATACAAAATATTATAAACTATAATACCTTATAAAAATTATAAAAATATTATAAACATTAATACCTGCAACCCTATCCCGCATATTATCGCCAATATTTTGGTATTCAATAACTCTTTGAATCGTAATTTTTTCGCCAACTGATTCTATACGTCCATGTTACAATGAGTGAGGAAGCTATACTGCCCACCCAACTTGGCAGACGTTTTTTTTTTTTTTTTTTTTGATTGTACGTACAGCGGGCATTCTTCAACTCTGGTACTAATCTGCTTGGTTGTTTTAGGGGTGACTAAGGGCATGTCCGCTAGAAATATTTAATAGGGTTCTTTCCCGAATTACTCATTCCAATTTTTTTTTTTTTTTTCGTTGACTTTTACCTTTTATCATTAAATTGGTAATAATTCCTTCAATTTGCTGTGATAATTACAGTTTGAGGATACGTGGGAAAGAGCACTAAATTTCTTATCTCCCTAATACAAAATAAATGTTTTTTCAGTAGAATTTCACGGGAAATAAAGCAACCTAAAAAGTGAACTTAGTGCCCTAGCTCGAAAACTCTCGAAATAAAGGTAAGTATTATTTTTTCACCAATGTAAAATAGTCCAATTTGAAAAATAAAATTTTAAGCCTAAAAAAAATATATAAAATAAGCCTAACAAGCCTAATAAGCCTGCTTTTAATTTTAAGTCTTTTTAAGCCTTATTTAATAAGCCTTTGGAATCGAGCAAGAAAAAAATGTTAACCCCCCCCCTCAAAATTTGATGTTTTACGTTTCAAAGTACGTAGAATCCGAAAATCGAATAAAAAAATTTCCGTCCGTCCGCCGTACGCCGTACGCGCACTTTTCTTAGCAACACTGGACCGATTTGGTTCAAATTTGGTATATGGGCTCCATTTGGGGTCTAGTTGTGCCGCGAAGCTTTTGGTTGATGTCAGTCATTCTAAGGGGTGAAAATTAAGGGTTGAAATTTTCAAGAGTGCCCTGGCTCGAAAACTCTCGAATTAAAAGTATCGTTTTTTCACCAATTTTAAATAGTATTGAATTTATAAACATTTTTGAGACCATCCAGAGCTTTGCAGGACAAACCACACGATCCCTACGAGTATGTACTTAAGTGGTTTCTTTCAATAAAACAGAATCACGAGTGTGAATCACCAAAGAGGCCTGATCTCCGTTGAAATTTTAGGTAACCAAAATGCGATCGCTGTTCGTTTCTTCGAGTTGTAATCAGTTATGCTTCCTTAGCAACCAGTAATTAAATTGCCATAATATGGCAAATAACAATATTCATAATAATTATGAATTATAACAATAATGAATTATGAATAATGAATAATGAATAATAATAATTATTATTATTATTCATTATTCATTATTCATAATTCATTATTATTATTCATTATTCATAATATGAAGCCATATTATGGCTTCATATTATGAAGCTCCCTATTTCTCCAAATCAAGTTTGAAGCGTTTATTTCATCCAAATAAAATTGATTGTGAAGGTATGTAGTAGGTGGGTAGTAGGTACCTATGGATTGCTGGGGTAGGGTAATACAGATTATTTTTATCTCCTCGGAGCCCTTCTTATCCTTATTCAAGTCATGGTCATGCGTCCCTGTCGCGCAACCAAGGCCACTAGGATGGATGAGGGTGGCCCCATCAGGTTTCCTGTTGGACCCCCCTTCAACTTGTCAGTGGGTTCCCTGGCCCTAAAACTTGCGCTTCCCCGTTTAGGAATGAATCCCAGAACAGCCTCATAACCCCCGCCGGCCCATTGTTTGTGGATTTCTCGGAGCCACTTCTGAGTGCTCCACCAGAAGTGGAGGTGCTGAGGAACTCCACTTTCCCTGGACCCGATGGTGTTTCTACCCGATCACCAGAGACAATTAAGCTGCTCATCCTCAACCTGCTCCTAACTATGAGAAGACCTTCATATGCATCAACCTGTGGCTGAAAGGTGTTTATCCCCAAGAAAGGGGGAAGTGAGCCTGGAGGCTATCGACAGATTTCTGTGTCCTCAATAGTCATCCGCTACCAAAAAGTACTGGCATCTCGCCTCCAGGTGGCTGGTGCCTTTGGTGATGTCCAGAGAGCGTTTCGGCGAGCCAATGGTATAGCAGAGAACCTTACGGTTCTCCAGACTGTCATCTCACTGGCCCATATTAAACAACGGCAACTCCACCTGGCCACAATGGAGTTGTTAAGGCCGTCGTTAAGGCCTCTGACACAGTCAGTCACTTGCCCTGAACGATTACTTTTGTGGTGTCGGGGCCCTATCTCGATTAGTTGAGCATGAGGCCTGCCTGTACCGGGAAGGCTTGATGGTCATGAAGGCAGGAGGTGAGGTGTCAAGGGATGTATGGATTGGGCGTGGGGTACGCCAGGGGGTTCCCCTGTCGCCACTCCTCTTCAACCTGGTTGTGGATACGGCCTTGGGTTAGCTGCCCTCAAAAGTATGGTTTGATCTCGCCCCTGGGGTGCGAGTAGGAGCATTGGCCTTTACCGATGATGATATCCTACTCGCAGAAACCCGTGAGGAATTGCAGATTGCCCTAAATCGTTTGCTAAGCAGCTAAGCAAGGCGTGGATTTGTGGTTAACCCCGATAAATGTGGATCATTCTCCCTGGTCCCATAAGGTCACCATCATAAGGTGAAAGTTGCGGATAGGGTTTTTTTCGTAGGACAATCCCCATTCCATGTCGATCTTTGTTGGAGGTTTGGCGGTACCTTGAAGTCGACTTCATGGGGGTGGCCACCATTACTGCCAGCCGTGTGGACCTTGGTAGAGCGCTAGCTCGCGTTAACAAGGCTCCTTTGAAGTCACAACAAATGAGTGAGTAGCAATGAAAAGTGACTCTTAATAGCGGTTTGAGGCGTTCGTAACACAGCCACCTCCTGGGATTGCGTTGGAGAGATTATTTATAATAATTAATACTCGAGACCTAGTGATTTAATATCTAGCTCCTGTCGACGCGATTCGGTTGTAAAATTATAGTTTATTGGGGAGACGTTTGTCTTCCTTACTTACTGGAGGCGTTATTTCTCACCGACAGCTTCATTTGACCTTTCAAAAGTAATTGAAAATAAGAACATATTATTCGGGATGTTCTTTTCTTCAGGAAGGTTTGAGTCGACTGCAGTGAACGTGAGGTAAATCTAATTGCGAGAGGAGCCTACAGACAATACCGGTAGGGGTTGCGGAATACAAACATTACTGAAGACCTTCGAAGTTTGAAACGGAGCGACCACTTTCTGCGACAGAGACCCGGCGGCGTGCACCCTCTTACAGGGCAACTTGATCCAGGCCAGCCTTTGTGCAAATTGTACTCCTGGGTTCAAGAATTGATTGGAAAGCATTCAATTATACTCCAATGAGTATTTTGAATCCAGACAAAGTTGAAATAATATCTTTTAGCGAAAATCTTGTTGGAAGTATTGCTTCTGAGTCTACCAAGGTAGCGAAAGCATTGCTCACCTTCCAAGGACGAATAAAAATGTTCTCCAAAAACAAAATTTCCACTTGCGTTTTATGTTTCAAGCCTTCCTGAACAATTTTGGTCCCGTGTCTGAAATGAAATCGTTGTAACGGGCAAATCTATTCCAAGTTATAGTTCGACTTTGATGAAAATTTGAGGGATTGTGAGAGATGGAGTGTGGGTGGTCCCCTTTGAAAATCATGGCCCCCGAATTGACAGTAGCCTTAGCGCATGCGCAAACGTTAAATCCTAGCAACAGCTATAACAGCTACATTTTTCATCCAAATCTTATAAAATTTTTCATGGTTGTTCAGATTGGTGAGTAGAAAATTCCCTATGAAAACCACAGCGAATGCGAAAATGTAAATTTCCTTGTAACAGCAATAACTTCTACATCTTTAATTCGATTTCGAAGAAATATTCAGCGATTGTAAAGACGGACGTGTAGATGGTCCCTACTAGTGCAAGGTGATTGACTATTGGTGATTGGTGGAGTGATTGATGTTTTAAGATAAGCTATCAAGTATGGGGGTTATGGATACGAGGAAGCTAAGTGCCACACCACTTGGCAGACTTTTTTGTAAAACATTTTCTAACACAATCTAAAAGCTGTGAATCTATAAGCATCATTCTACCATGAGGTCTAACAAAATTCAAAGGTCGATTCATAAACGTTATCTAGTACAACATGATTAAATAGCTCCGATTTTCTTGAAAATTTGCTAATTATCAAAATTTCCTGGTAATATTACAAAAGTAAAATTAAATAAACGGTAAAAAATAGGGATTTCCTATAATTTTCGAAACCCCTTAGCTCGAAAACTTTCGATATACAGGTATTGTTTTTTCATTAATTTACAATAGCGACGAGTTTAAAGAATTTCTTGACACCACCCAGAGCACCAACCGTTTGAAATAAGTAATGACAGGGATGGGAGACCACTATTTCTTGCCTAAATTACTAAATAAATTACATCGAATGAAACAGTTCTACCGCTTACCAATTGGTTTAAATTTACCTAATGCTTATCCAATGGGACGTCCCCTGAAATTCTTAACAATATGTTTTGACAAGTTTTGTATTCACTTCTACACGATTTTCCTATTTACTATTCTACTTATTCTCTGATATTTATTATGTTTCAAATCATTTGGTGAGTCTTGAGAATGAGATCATCCGATTCACAGAAAAAAAGCTGCAAATTATTACACAAAGGTTATACAAAACTCTCCATCTAAATCTATTTTAGTGGTTCAAGTGTGATTCATTGAGAAACATACAGATATAAACAGACACACAATTTATTGATGATATCGTATAATATTTTCATCATGGATACAATGATCAATGTTATCTCAACATTCCTCGGCAGTATACGAAGGTAATGAAATAATTAATTACGTATTACATTGAACTTGTTTATTAACGAAAACCTCCATGTTATAGAACATAAAATGAGGTCTTACACAGAGCATTTCTCTGCCAATAAAGCACACAGATAATTAATAGTTGTTAGAACGATGAAAAAAAAAACAATAAGTGAATTTGAAAAAAGTATAATTTATTTTGATAACTGTTTGTTCAATTTTAAGATTATTGTGATTTTTATTTCAATACGTTATTCAAAAACATATTTTAACGTAATTTTCTAATTTTTCAATGTTGCAACCACTACTAAAACATTCCAATTCGCCCAAAATTCAACAAGTAGGTGTACCTACTAATTAATTACCTACGCACAAATTATTTCATTAAAAACAATCTTTAACCAGAATGTAAAAGTGCCAGACAAACTAAGAATCATATTATATAATCTATACTCTCATCAGTCTTAAAGAGCCCTTTTTTTGTGCTGTCTCCTTTTTTACAATACCAACCAAATCCCTCTCATTCCACTAGCTGCTTCAGTTGGCTTCGCAAGTCCCAACATTGACCTATTACGGTCTTACAGGATACCAATAAACCTCTACCAGCCCTCTATGGTTCACTGATACTCTCTATGAACATCCAATAGCGGAAATATAGGTCCCTAACCTTCCCTGGCCATCCCTAACAATCTTCAAGGTAATATCAAATGATGATTAGTAAATAAGTAAGTCATCTCACATCCCTCAAATAGGACCTAATGACTAAAAACTAACCTAATAGATAAATAATAACTACGTTTGAAAAAAAAGTAATTCATACAACTCGTATAATTAAAGAAGAATGGAAATGAATGATGAAAATCGGTGTCGAAAAAAAACATCGTTTCTACGGGGCAGGTCACAAATCATTCTAAAGATACGGAAACCCCAGGAACGTGTTTATTTGGTCGATTCACGAAAGAATTAGCATCATTTTGGTCAAACCTTTCTGGGATACCTTCACCACTCCGTAGATGAGCAGGATTTTGGCGGCTCGAACGACGTACTGTCTGACGACCATGAATCTAGAAAACAACAAATACTATTAAGGTAAACTCCAATGCATTACCAGTGTGTATAATGTGCTAGAGCTAACTGTGCAGCATGAGATAATGAGTAAAATTCCAAAGAACGGTTTAAATAAATTTCCAGCGATTTCAAACAATTTTTTGCTCAGGCTTGGGGTAGATTTTCCGCAGATTCCAAATTTACCATCCATCCTACAGTTTTACAAGGGAGAAGTTACAAGGATCTTACGTTTAGGCATACACAGAAGCTACAGTCAATTTGGGGGCTGTAATTTTCATACGGACCATCTACACATATCCCGTATAATCTCTGAAAATGTCATCGAAATCGGATAGGAAATGTGGATGTTATGGCTGTTATGGCTAGGATTGTACGTTTGCGCATGCGCAGTAGCTACTATCATTCTCGGGGTGATGATTTTCATAGCGGACCATCTACACTTTATTCCTCATAATTCCTGAAAATCTCATCAAAATCGGACTAGGTATAACTTCTCATAGTTATGCCCATTACAAGGATTTCATGACAGACACACAGTCACACAGATACACAACCAAAATGTTCAGGAAGGTCTGAAACGTTAAACACGAGTGGAAATTTTGATTTTAGAGAACTTTTTTTTCAACCTTGGAAAGGGAAAACAAGCTTCCGTTACCTTCGTAGACTTGGAAGCAAATAACTTTCTCTCAAAATTTGATGGTTTACGCCTCAAGGTTCAAATAATCCGATAATATAATTTTTAAAGGTCCGTCTGTCCGCCTTACGTTGTACGCGGCACTATCAGGTGAATTGTGATTTATGGGCACCATTCGGAGCCTAGTTGTGCCACGAATATTTTAGTTATTGTCAGTCACATCTGATGGCTGAAAAATAGGGGTTGCCATTCTCAAAACGCCCTTACTTAAAAACTCTCGATGTAAATGTATTGTATTTTTCATAAACTGAATTTTGAGAGCCGAATGAGACCACCCAGAGCTCTTTAGGACCAACCGTTTGATCCCTGTGAGACTTAAGGTTTGGACTTATGATAAATCAGAAACACGAGTGAGAATCACAAAAGAGGCCTAATCTCCGTTCAAATGCGATCATAATAATATCACAGTAAAATAATAAACCATAAACCAATCACAGCACCTGAAATGATATAATTGACTATTTTGCTTCCGAGTCTACAAAGGTAGCGGAAGCTTTGTTTCCACTTTTCAAGGATGAAAAAAAAAGTTCTCAAAATCCAAAATTTGACATTTTTATGTCTTTGCGTGACCTTTCTGAACAATTTTGGTTCCGTGTCTGTCTGTCTGTGTGTCTGTCATGAAATCCTTGTAACGGGCATAACTATACGAAGTCATTGTCCGATTTCTCTGAAATTTTCAGGAATTGTGCGGGTTGCTGTGCAGATGGTCCCCTATGATAATCACTACCATCGGACTGATAGTAGCCACTGCGCATGCGCAAACGTGCATTTCCTTGTAACGGCCATACTTTCTACATTTCCCATCAAATTTCATTCACACTAATCTGATTAGTGTTTAGATGGTCCCCTATGAAAATAGTCACCCCTGGGCTGATAGTAGCCGATGCTCATGCGCGAACGTGAATTCCTTGTACATAACAGCCGTAACTTCCACATTTGCTACCCGATTTCGATGCAATTTTCAGGGATTACGCGGATTAGGTTGTAGATGGTCCCCAATGAAATCAAGGCCTTAAAATTTACAGTAGCCTCTGCGCATGCGCAAACGTAAAATCCTTGTAACAGCCGTGCATTTGTCGCCCTCTCAATTCTTCCCCGCGTAATTTGACATGTCTGACGTGACAATCTCAAATCCTATGCATCTCACCACCAGGCCCCAATAGTTCAGAGGTAGCGCATTGGACTCCCATCCAGGAGTCTCGGGTTCGACTCCCAGCCAAGCCTAGAAATGTTTTGATCCAATCTCTCTCCAATCCAATGTTTTGATGAAATTTTCTAGGATTGTCCAGATTAGCGTGTAGATGGTCCCCTATGAGGGTAGTGAAAGGTCCTTAGAGATTGGTGTTTTGAGATCAACTACTATGCATCGGATCATCTATATAATCGGGTTATGGATACGAGGAAGCAATGTGCCACACCCACTTGGCAGACGTTTTTCTTTGAAGACCGGCATCAAAACATGAATCAGGAAATTTTTGTGTCACAGGACGGCCGCTTTTGGTTTATTTATTATTTTGATTGTTTGATTCACGCTTACTTATAGTAATGATTCACAGCAAGCTTAGGATCTTCGCAGTCTTGTGACTTGACAATGTACTTCATTATCGCTCTGATACTGCATTCGTGGTACGTTTTCCAGTTGAAGGAAGTCATATCAAAGGGGAATAATCGCTTATCTACTTCACTCATGCGTTCCAACATGGCGTCCACGTTCGGTTGTTCGTAAGTCCATTGTCGTTCGCAGAAGAAGGACAGCTGCATGTTGAACCTCATTATTTTTATATAGCCTTTCATCAACCTGGAAAGTATACGAAACAATTTAACTTATTCGTATCGTGTTGATCTCAATAACGCTTTCATTCTTATAGTATAGTTTGATGGTTTTAGATATCCAGTGGGTGGTGTAGGCGTATGTAATTAATATTAAGACAACATTTGTGAGATTCCAGTACCTGTTTCGGCAAAAATTGAAGCCTTCATGGGGTCCTAGGATCAAAAATGGTTCGCCCTTGGTGCGAAATAACTATTTTAAAAAATGTATGCCAACTTGGATGTGGCACACAGCATCTTCATCAGTTGGAGTAGAAGATCTTATAATTGAATAAGATCACTGATGCAAGTATAGTATCTGTAGTGAAGTATCTTGATGCCTCAATAAGAAAATTGATTTTCACGTTCATGTTAGCTATTTTTGATAAAGTATTTTCAATAATGAACCATTGGAATCTGAAATCGAGGAACAAAAATTGACCCTGAAATCAAAAAATTAAATTGATGTTTTTCGTTTCAAGGAACGAATAATCCAAAAATCGAATAAACAATTTAACCAGTTCCCATGAACCGCTGGATCCGATGGGACCTAGATGTGCCCCGGAGGTTTGATTATTGTCAGTCACTTCTGAGGGGTCAAAAGTGGAGGAATACATTCATACAGGTGTTGTTTAAAGTTTTCATGAATTTTTATAGACGAATGGTGCCACTTAGAGCTCTTTAACCCCAACCATTTGCTGATAAGGATGAATAATTACCTGATTAACAAATGCTCTATAATGTTTCTCCGACAGTTTGAGACAGTGATCATTTTTTCATAAAGAAATGGAACCAATTGTCGTTAGATGGTTTTAGATTCAGTGCGTTTTTTTTTTTTTTTTTTTTTTTTTTTTGCTGGAAAAGTGGAGAAATTAAGTATTTGCTTGGTTACTGAGAACTCCCGAGGTAGGATTTTAGTGACCACCCGCTGTATAGTCAAAACCATCTCAACTATGCCAAAACATAACAAACGTTCATCTGTTCGCTATTATTTTATTCATTTATCTACTTATTGAAAACTTCATCCTATTTTATACTATTTTCGTCAAAAACCAACTTACTTGGGTGATTTCCCCTGTAGGCACAGTAACGAGTCCACTAGGATTCCTTGGCCCAGATGGAAAATATTGAAAAGTATGAAGAAGAGCCACTTTTGTTTGATTAATGCGAACGCGTATTCGCCAAGTGTCTTCCTAGTTGTTATTTTACTTTTTGCCGCAGCTGTGAACTGTTCTCTCATATAGTTGCCCCAGGTGGTGGGGGCCTTAGGAGACGAAACTATATTAAAAATTGGGCGTTCCCAGAGGACCCTGAAATATTTCCACAAACCTTCAATAACTATCTCGTTATGAACCGAGAAATAATCGTGGAGAAATAATAAATAATCTTATACCTAGATACAGATATTAATTAAAATTGAAATTTTCTACAGGAAGAACGATTTTAGATACAGAGTTCCAATAATGCAGCATAAGTTGGCGATTGAAAAAAAAGTCAGCCATTTCTGGTAGGATTTTAAATATTTTAGGTGAATATACATATTTTTATTATAAAATAAAAAATTTTAATATTTTTAGGTATTTAAATATTTTTTATTGAGAAACTCAATAGTAACGAAATTTTCCTTCTATTTGAAAATTACTATTGGAATAACATTAATGGGTTTATAACATTATTTTCCAGTTTTGTCTGGTATGCTATATGGACATTAATAAATCTATTCTAACATACAGCTCTCTTCATTGTTGTGTTTTCGCGAATTTTCAAAAGATATTAAGGTATTGCTATGGACTAAATTTTTTTTAGAATGGACTTTTTTGATTATTTTCCCCACTGAAATCCATTGTGGTACATTCTAAAACGATTTCTGAAGTTTTCCCAAGAATCATACATTATTATCTTTATATTTATGTCACTCCGGACAATAAATTTTTCAAAGTAGGTAATTGTTTCGGAAAAATTCAGAATTTTTGCCGAAATATTTATAATAAAAAACGGAAAGACGACGTGACGTCATAAACATTCGAAACTTTGAAAAATCATATATATATAGATCTACTCATCCAAAAAGAGAACGGCTGATGTCAACATTCTCAGGATAAGGTCTACTTTAGATTGAAAATTAGAAAAAAATCAGGCGCCCCCCATTAGGTATAAACGATGGACGATTTAGATATTCCGAATGAATTACTAATTTTTCCTTTCATAATGTAAGTAATTCTCGTAAGTGAAGTTAATATTTTACTTTATTTTGTTATATTTTTCCTTCTTTACTTATTAAAAGTATTGTATAATTAAATTAATTAGAATCAAATAACATGTTTGTATTACTGTAGCAGAGCATGTTGTCAATTTCATTTAAATCAAATTTAAAAAAATAGGTTTAAATTTAAATTGTCCAAAACTGTGAATACAAGGTGTAAGCCTAATTGGTCTGCCATACGGTACCAGTCAATTTTATAACTAATTTGCAACAAAAAATGTCTCGTAGCAGTTTTTTTTAAACCCGTCGTTTTCGAGTTATTTCAACTTCAAACTTTTTCTCGTGATTTTGACATTTTGTCATTAAATCGGTCATGACTCCATTAATTAGCTGTGTAAATTACAATTTCAGGATACCGTTGGGAAGAACATTAAAGTTCCTATTGGACAGATGCCTTAACTTTTTTTTGAGTCCAGGTTTGAGACAAGAAAAAGTCCTTTAAAAAGAGAATTTTACGTAATTTTGGAAACCTTGCATTTTTTCAATCGCAAATTGAACCACGAGAACCCGTATTTTTTCAAGATGCAAGAACATTAAAAACTGCGCTAAAATCTCAGCTTTCCAATGGTATAAATAAAAAATATTTTACAACCAAATTTGGGGGAGAAATTCGTGTTTTTACGCGGAAAAACGTAATCAGCGCTCTGGCCTCCTGTTTCCGGAGGCCTCGCGGTCTACTGCGGCGCCGACCCACCCACTTCTATCGTCCGACCCCTCTGACCTTCGAGGCGGAGTGCTGATTTTGTTTAAAAAAATGCACGTTTTCGCTGAATTAACTCATGCAGCATGAAAGGATTTTTTATGCTCGTCAGGAACGGTGCAATCTATATCCACCAATGTTGTTACGTTTTCTGAATGCACTACTGAAGTGAATAGGGTTTTGTAATACATAGTGCGAAACTAAGATCCTTCAACCTCATAATAAATTATTGACTGTAAATCACAACCAATAAAAGCGAGTGAGCTTGCTGGTACATTATTATATTATATACCTAGCATTACCTAGTTTTAAATATCCCGAAAGGATATTTCAACAAAGACAATATCAACAACAATTCCTTAACAATTTCGTAAATTTTGAATTTAAGAGGTCTCAATAGCTTCACTCACTTTTTTTTCTGGTTCATGTCGAGTTGCGAAGCAATACCGATCATAGCGTTTACTACATAATCAGCAGGAATGATATCAGCAACTTTGTCATAATCTGCATACCAAACTCTGATGATGCCCACACACGCACCGGCTGACACGCCCACGGCTCCGTACACATTGTTAATCCAGCATTTCAATGGTTCCTCAGTGCATCCTATCACTGAAATATTCAATATTGTTAGACAAATGAGTAAAATTTAAGAGCTTGAATTGTTTCAAAATATTTTTTCTAATAGGTATGTAATTCAAAGTAAATACTAATAAAAATAACTTTTTTTTTTTTTTAATAAATGTAAACTTTATTTGTACAATGTACATTTTTGTTTTGCTCACATGCAATATTAGTAGACAAAGTCTAATTTACTTGGAACGTGGCGAGAGGTAAGTGTCCATCGACACGCCTCTCAAAAATCAGGTACATTTTGTGTCAACATTCTTAACAATATTCAAAAATAATAAATAGGTATTAAATTAGATGTAGTTTTAACAAATAGTGTGTAACTTTAGTGTAACATTAGGGTATTTATCACTAATCGCTGAGTATCACATGGAATACTGCATAGATCAAGTACTAATCAGATCAATGGTTCTTTTCCTCTTTAACCTTCTTTGGTCACGAACTGGTGGTGGATTGTCCGATAGATGTTGGATTTCCACTTTATGGTGGGACTGAAGAGACTCGAAGTGGCGACTCCCCGTTTCCCTGAGAGCCTCAGTTACCGTTGGCATGTCAAGATCAGAGTGTAGGGTCGAGTTTCGAACATACCACGGAGCTTTAGTGATTATTCTGAGGATTCGATTTTGAAAAGTTTGCACTTTTTTAATTTGGGTATCTGAGGCTGATCCCCAGATCTGACATCCATATTGCCAAATTGGTCTAATAAGAGAGAGGTACAGCAGTCGCTTTGTGTGAAGGGTTAGAGCAACGCTAGCAAGTAGAGGCATGATAACGTGCATCCTGGTACGAGCTTTCTTGATTGTTGCGTTCAGATGCTCTTGCCAGACGAGTTTCTTATCGAGTACCAGTCCCAAATATCTCACATGTTCAGCCTTAGGTACATTTGTTCCGTTCATGACAATTTGGTGGTGGGTTGTATTCCGGCGGTATGTGAACTTGACAAGAGTCGATTTGGAGGGATTCACTTTAACACGCCAGTTACTGGACCATTCCTCTATAGAGTTAATATGCTCTTGCATCATTCTACGCGAACTCTCACACGAATCACTTCTCGAGAGCACAGCTACATCGTCTGCAAACATGGCAGTGACGATATTTGGATTGCTGGGGAAGTCATTTGCATAAATTATATAGAAAAATGGGCCCAGAACACTGCCTTGTGGCACCCCAGCATTGATTATACCTGCTCCACGCAAGACAAATGCTCAACAATTAGGTTTAATAAATTGTATCATTTTGGAAAACTGTTCTGAAAACGAGCATGGGAAAGCCATATACTTTCAAATTCAAACTGGATAGGTACCTACTTACTATTCAGATCATTAATCGGTTAAATGACCCCAAGAGGATAGTATCCTCTTATATTATAACAGGTTCATAACATCAGTTTATACAGATTTTTTTGCCATTTAGATCAGTTTTCCTGCAGTGTTGAGACTGGTTCAATCTTTCAATCTTTTCCCATATTATACAATTTATCAAATTCTTTATTGAAAAAGATATGGTGCCGTCTTACTCAAGACTACTCATCTTCTTTAGTGAGTCCTCATTGACATTGAGTTATTAATTGCTTGATGGCCAAAAATCTATTTGTCAATCATTATTACATTTAGAAAACAATGTTTATGTTACCATTGAATGTATTAAACTATGGCTGTGACCGAGCAACAGCTCTGAAACCTGATTCGCAATTTTTGTGGAATGATTACTTTTGACAGGGATCCTATACACATTTTCACACAAAATCATTTCCCTTACCCGCGTAGTTAAAACCCGAAGATCCAATGGTTAATGTCTATTAATACTTCCCACCCTCTCCTACACGCAGATAAAAGCCTCATTGCTTATAAATTGATAATATTATCAATCTATCTTTTCCTCATTCAACTTGTTTCTATTCACCATTCCTTATCCTTGGATTTATCTGCATCAAGTAGCAGGTATTTCAACGAAACGTAAAGTTTCCAGGGGGAGTAGGGGATAATGGGTGAATGGGAGCCACTCATCTTTGTAACGTTGCCTCTTCTGGAAAAAATGGTATATCGTTTTGATCTTTCATGATTTTTCCCAAATTTACTGCCCTTTCAGAATTCAACAAAGTTTTTTAGCTTTAATCAACTTAAAATGATATGGAGATCCAAAACCCAAAAAGTAGACATGACTGACATTCCCCAACAAATTGGGTAATCCCGTCCACGTTGTTGGGGAATGCCATCCATTTCAGGAGTGCCAAAGATCTTCGAATGGAAGCAGATTTCAAGGGTGGAAGCAATGAAGAAGTACGTACAAGAGAATTATAAATGTATAAAACGAGTCAAGCGAGTTTAATAAACTCACTTGTATCTCAAGTAGTGACACAAAGTGAAATTTCACCAATAAAAAACATAACTTTTTTTTAACGATATTTATACAATTGTTCAGACTTTAGAAGTAGGCTTTTCAATATCACATGAGATTGAAAAGACATCCATCCTTGGCACAAGAGGAAAATTGCGATAACTTGTGTTGATTATTGACTCTTCAAAATGTTGGCTGATTTTCGCTGTTGACTTTGGCAACAGCGAAAAAAACACCCAAACACATTACCCCAATGTTTACTTCTTTTCAAAAACAATAGCCGAACCATCCCAACATCTTCAAATTGACTTTTTCAACGACCAAGTTGTAGCGTAGCAACTCCAGTTGATGATACATTACAATGACTTTGATTATTGAAGGCTGAGTAGAAAATTAACGTAACTGTCTCAGGCCATTATAATCTTATTCAGATAGTTCACTACACTCTCAGGAAAGAGCTCGATGATCAGCTTCTCGCTCAGTTGAGCCATTTTTTCAAAACCTCCTTGGCCGGCATTACCCAATGGCTTCCAATCCCCATTCTCCCCTTTTATCGTCGACAATGTCATTCTTGTTAATTAACTCAATTGTCTAGATCCCTAGAACAATACTGTTTTGGCTCAGTATTCATTTAAAACCTGATCAATCGAGTTGAAGTTTTAAAGTCCAAAATTCAACCAAACTGCTTAAATTACACAACTAACCGATCGAAGGTCTAGCGATGGCTACCGGAATTCGCCCAACGTAAGATTTGATCATGTCTTCGGCAATAGCTTTGGTAAACGCATACGTGTTCACCCATGGTCCAACTAACCTATAATCAAATATTTGAAAGATAAAAAATGAGGACAAGTAAGAGTAAAATAGAGATGACTGTAAGATCCAAGAGGAAGAAGATCCAATGAAATGAGGTTGAATTAGTAGAATTATTTTTACTTAGGAGTGAAATAGTCCAAATCTTCTTCGGACATTCGTTCGACCAGATCTCTTAAATTCTCCCAGTTGTATGTTGTGGGGTAAAAAGTCTCACTGATGTCTGGCCTGAAGCAGTTACTGTAAGCGGTCGACGTGTAGATAAAAGCCTGAAAAAAAAGTGATCTTCATTTATCGAATTTTAAATTTAAATCATCTGCCACGTTGGATGGACAGTATAGAATCAATTACCGTAAAATTGATCCCGTTTGAGAGTTGATTTTTACGATTTTATTTATAGTTGTCTGAGTTGACAAACATCAACGTGATCGTGATGAAATTTATGTGCATTCTTCTTCGACCCAGGCCCAGACTACCCACCAAATTTGAGGTTATTTGATCATGAGAGATTGGAATAGATGAGTAAAATCACAATTTGCGGATGTTAGTTCAATGGTAATGAAACTAATAGAGGATCGTGTCGTAGCTAAGTAGATACCTTACCTACATATGTGTTCCTTTAAAGTTTTATGAACGATAAATTTCCGACCTAAAACTCAATTATAGCTATTTAAATAACTATTTGAACAAAATTTAATTAATTCCATGGGATAAGAATTGGAACTTGTTAATATTTGGGAGTCTTGTTAATTATTTTTGTGAATGATAACTTGAAATATTTCAGTTCTTTGTGGTTAAAGTACCTACTCAAGTACCGACCTTCAGATGTTTCATCTCAGTACCCAAATCCAGAAGGTCCTTAGTGGCTCTGACATTCATGTAATAAGCATTCTTCAAAGGTTCTGTCATTCTGAGACAAGCCGCATTATGGTATATGATGTTCACTTCTTCTCTCATGGTGTTCAGTTGTTCCTGATTCAGTCCACATTGGGGTTCATTCAAATCTCCTTCCATGAGGAAAATTCGTGACCTAAATCCTGGATTTTCCTTTTTTAATCTATTGAAAATCTGTAAACGTTGAATAAAGACATATTTTTATTTTTTTATTTTTATCAATCAAATGATTATTCATTGAAGGTAATTCCGAAAAATGTGTACCTACACATAAATGTTTAGGGTTCTTCAAATCTAATTCAATATTTCAAAAGAAGATGGCAGAACGACATTAACTCTTCGGCCGGGACTATTGATTCACATTTTAATAGCTTGGAACGGTTCTTCTGTGAGGCCTGGTGTGACGGAGGGACTATCTGGGATCCACCTTACCGCTACATTTGGCCGTAAGTTTCAGTTCGTCAGAACATATCCAGCTGTTTTGGCATCCATTCCCTTAGTGTACAGTGATTTGCTGCTTTTCTAGGCAGCTGTCCCTCTAAGTGAAGTTTGAACTGAGTGCTTTTTAGACATTGTATCCCTTTCAACTGGGTTCAAATTCTGAAAAGGCACATGTCCCTCTAAGAATGAGCACATCTTTCATACCTGGAAGCTAATGTCCCGTTACAAATGTTTTCTTACTTCCAAAATAAGAATTTGCATATCTACCTCAGGCTTCCATTTTTATCCACTCTTTCTAAATTATCAGTCATTATCGGCTGAAAAACCACTAGTATGGCTTTTCCTGGGATTTTGTGAAGGTTTATGATATGAGTTTCTCAGTTTGAATTCACATCCCCAAGAGAGATACATCCCTCTATAAATTTATGCTGCAAAACCTCGAGAAAGATGCTTAGAAGGCAGATGATGTCCCTTGGACTGTAGCTTTAGTGTACGTATGCCTTATAGGCAACTGTCCCTCCGAACTAGAATTTAAATCATGTCCCTGCCGAAATGTTAATTTTAACTCCAACTTTTTCATATCTTCCAGAATTTTAGGAACATCACTATACATTGTTATATTTTTTCAAATATCCACATTACCATTCTAAATACAATATATAGTATTGAATTATACAAAAGTAAGACTAACTTACCTCATCCTCGAAAAGTTTATCCAACCTCTCACTAGGAGTCAAGCCACGTTTCGACCGTAAAAGAAGGTAAATCTTTCCGAAGTCTGGACAAGACCTGACAAATTTTTTCAATGATAATAATAGAGGAAACAGGGATAGCAGCTTGGTAAGTTATTGGCAGATTGATTGTAATGGATTGTTTTGACTTGAATACCGAGCGACGAAAAGTATGCTTGGTGTCCACGAGTTAACCCTTTTGTTAATTTTTTGTTAGCTAACTCTGTACCGCATTTTTCGAAAAACTCGATTGTCTCCGAGCATCAAAGATGGCACAAAGGCTCCTTGTAATCTCTTTCCGATCATCCCTGAGCATCGTGGGAGCCATGCGGATTTCGATAAATCTACGTAGAGTTGACGAGAGAATTTTAAAGACAATTCTCATGATCTTCGTCGTTGATTTTTCCTATATCTAGATAAAAAAGCAATACATTGAGAAAAAATTGAATTTCTAGTAATTTTTATAAAGAAAAAGAAGTCAGTCACAGCTAGTCTGAGGGTAATGTACAAAATGCATACATGTTTCTATTTAATAGAAAAGTAAATTTTACGATTTGCTAATTTTTGAACGAGTTTGTCAGTGTATTCTGTTGATATTACCCCTTCGTGTTGAAACCATAGCACAATTGGATATGATACCAGGTGACAGAAACAAGTGAGGTACTGATTATTTATTTAGTTATTAGATGATTATTGATTAGAGTACTGCTAGGGAAAAAATTTAAGCGTGCACATAAAGGTACAGCAGGTGTTATGACCCACATGTATTAAGCACGTATTTCTTAAATAAAGAAGATACGGGAGGACCCCTGAGTGTGTCATCGCCACTAGAAAAGAGTCAGGTAAGAAGGAACGTCAGCCTACCAATACTCTCCTCTCAGAAAAAATACAACGAATATATAAGCTCACTCAGGGATGCTCCAGTATACATTCTACTCCACTCGATCAACTTGTTATTTTCTCAACACCTTCTCCTCAGTCCATCAAGCTAAAGTACCTGCAGAGACCCTGGTTTGTCTTCACCGAGGCCGACCTCTGCAGTCACTTCACCTTAGAGCTCTCCTCGAATAATTAGGCTCCTTGGTAAATGTCCTGTTGATTAACGGTAGGTCGTAACAAACGCCGTAGACTACAGGCGAGCAAATCTTCATGCACTCCGCCTCGCGGTCGGTCGATGGTGCATTCAGGCTAGGGCTAGGGACTATTTCTCGCCGTTTGAGTGGGGGCTAAAGAAATCACATTAGCCACATCGAGAAGGTCATCTCCTTCACAACAGTGTTATGACATAACATACATACATACATACATTGTATCAAGTTACGGATAAATGAGAACGATGAATGATCGCCCCCCCCCCCCCCCCCTCTCACTCCACGTAGAAAAATATCTAACGACTATGAATTTAGGGAAGAAATACATACTTATATAATTTCTGAATGTAATTTATTACCTCGCATATGAATTTTGTTTAAAATTAATGTTTTCAGTCAAATTCTATATATCCTTTGCGTCCTTTGCTTAACTTGATTCATGAATTTTCTTTCTTTTAAGTTGGGGAAAGTACTTGTACATGATATTTACTGTCGTGCGTAATCAACATAATGTAATTAATTAAATTATGTATCAATATTGAATTAATAATTAAATTCTTGCACCGCTTCAGAAACGAACTCCAAACCGCCCATCTGTACCACAAAACCTGAGAAGAGCCTCAAGGTAGACTAGGCTGAGAAGTGAGCACAGAAAAAAACCATACACGGTGCAGAGCTGGTGGTTTAAAATAAGTAATTTATTATAGACAAGATTTAAGGCAAGCGATATCCAAGCAAAACGCTGCAAATTATTACACAAAGGTTTATTATTTTTCTATTGAGATCACTCACGTGCAAAGAACACGGCTTTGCCATTATCACCATCTGCCAACCATGGGTGGGATGCATAAAGTTGAAGCTTTTGCTTTTACTTCAAGAAATGGAGGAAATACTTCAATTTACATGCACAAAAATAAAAGATACCTCAATAGCTGTACCTTTTACGTCATGGTTAAGGTAAAGCTCTGAGCATGTCCTTCATTTGCTATGCATGAAACGAATTTGCTTAAGGAAATGCTCAAAAACACCGGAGCAAGGGTGGGGGCAGACTTGGCTTACCATACCTAATCCTTTTCTTCGTTAGTTGGTCGCCAGACATCGTGCAGAATGGCTATGTTTAAGCGTGTTCGCCGTGAAAAAGAATACCGGGAGAGAAGACGGTGTCGCAATGTGAATTTTGAAGCGTTATATCGTTTTAAAGAACGTAACGTGAAGTGGTTAGCAGACCATTTTCTTGGGAATAGCGGCGAGACTCGAGGTGGTGCACTCAAGTCATATGGGGAAAAAAAATTGATGTATCTCTTTGATCCAGGTTTTTAGTGTGGTGTGGGGAAGATCATGGCGTACATCAAAGTACTGTTTCCCGTACAGTGAAAATGGTCGGAAAGAAAATAACAGAGCAAGCTCATATTTATGGATCCGCTTCCCTCGAGGACAGGAGGATTTACCTAGATTTACCTTAGTACGCATAAATTTTTGAGTGCTATTAGGACTCTTGACTGCACTCATATAAAGATCTTAAAACCTGCAGTTCATGGATATGAATATATCAATCGAAAGGGAGTCCCGAGTATTAAGTAATGTTCAAGCCACTTGTGACAGAGCAGAAAAGTTCACAAGTTTTGACATCCAGTGGCCAGGCTCTGTTCATGACTCTCGAATGTGGAGAAACAGTCATTTGTTTCAAATACTGCGAACTTTGGACCACACCATCCTTCTAGCAGATCAAGGGTATTTCACCTTGGCTAATGGTACCGTTTAAAGAAGCAGTTGCTCCTACTCAAGTTACTCTTCTGCACAGTACTGAGAAAGTTATCGTTGACCCTGAGTAAAAGCTGAGTTCCTGAGCTTTTGCTCTGATGTAAAAGGTTTCTCTTTTGCATTCGGGAATGAAGCAAATAATGCTCTACCTCGGAGGTTTTCCTCATAAGCAAAAGCTTTTACTTCTACCTTTTACTTTGAGCATTTACTCCAACTGTATGCATACCACCCAATAGATACTAGGTACCTACCTACCACATACCTACTTCACATTCAAGTTTATTTGGAAGAAAAAAATGCTTAACACTCAGTTCGAAGAAACAGGTAGTTGAGGTTGCCCTAATTATTAGGAAATTCGATTACTGGTTGCTAAGGACGCAAAACTTAGCACAAATCGAAGAAACCAACAACGATCGCATTTGGGTCAGCTAAAATTTGAACGGAGATTAGGTCTCTTTTGCGATTCACGCTCATGTTACTGATTTATCGTAAATTCAACCCTTAAGTTCTCGTACGAATTGAACAATTTGTCCTATAGAGCCTATTTTTTGGACTCAAAAAATTCCAAAAATTCAATACTATTTAAAATTGATAAAAAAAAATGCGAGAAATTTTTTTTTAAATTTTTGAGCAAGGGCGAAAATTTCAGCTCTTATTTTTAACCCTTAGAAATGACTGACATCAACCAAAAGCTTCGGACACAACTAGACCCTAAATGGAGCCCATGTACCAAATTTCATCAAAATCGGTCCATAGCGTACGGCGGATGGATGGCATTTTTTAATCGATTTTTGGATTCTACATACTTACTACCTTGAAACGTAAACCAACAAATTTTGAGGGTGGGTTAAAATTTTTTTCTTGGTCGATTACTAAGGTTCATTATTGAAAATAATAAAACAAAAGAAGACCGCGACCGAGGAGGGTCGTGTGGAGGAACGCTGCAAATTATTACTCAACGGTTTATTATTTTCCTGTATACGTATTAATCACCCATCAAATAACCTCCCCCTTCTTTAAATAAGACCGGTACCTATTCAGATTCGTACCATCAGAAAAATCGTATTCTTAACGATATGAGACGAAGGGACACCAACCGTCCCAACTATAATCCAAGGAACACGTGGGAGAGGTAGGGCGTATTGAAGTAGGAGAAGGTTCTGACACTGTAGTAAGGGGGGTTTCATTTTTTTCTTGCTTGATTACAAAAGTTCATTATTGAAAACAATAAACCAAAAGTGCCTCGGAGTTGGATACGTGAGCTGGGGATATCAGCAGGAGGGCTCCGTCGAACCACTATCCGCGTCCTCCTGAACTGGTGACATTCTATAGGGGCAGTTCCTTTCTTACATCTCTCCCATCTCCATCATCCTCAACTTCCCAAATCCCTAGTTGAATTTATTAAGTTTGTTTCTCTTATGGTGTACTCTTTCCGTTTTTGAAGGAGATTTTAAACAAATCTTGCTCACCTCTGATGAACAGACTTGTAAACGTGACAGATTTTTGCTCTATCTCTCAACATACCCACTAGAGGGCTCTTTCACAAGTGCCCCTGCAGAACCGAGGAGCATGGGAAAAAATTGCATGTTTGTTTGTACCAGAGATCCAATTCAATGACTACGAAATATTCGAATTGAAAAGTAGATTCTTGATCTACCCCTTCGATACCAGCTACAAACTCAAAATCTTGACTGCGGGTTATTCTAAATAATAGCTCTTTTTCCTCTGAAACTTTCCGCGGACTGGCTTAGCGTAGGTAATATAATGATATTCTGCACCTGAATAACGAAAAACTGAGATATTGGAGTGATTGTAACCAACCCACTGGCATTAAAGTAGTCTCCCTTTTGGTATCACTACTTTGAAAATCTGGTATGGAAGCGTAAATTTTCTAGACAGATATCTTTCCGACTCACCTTCCGATTTTCTCAATGAGGAGGCTCCCTAAAAATCCAGCACCTCCAGTGATGAATATATTTGCACCTTTGAAGAGCTTTCTGATATTACTCGCGTCGAAGTCAACGTTCGTGTTTTCACCGTTTAGCTCTGGGTATCGATCGCGTTCACAATAATAATCCATTTTTTAAAAACTTAGTTTTAAAAGGATTCTGCAGTACCAATAAGGTGTGAAGAACGTCCGTGATTACTACGAGTATAACGCGTTCGAACAAAAATAAGAGTGATGCCACGCTATGAGTGTCCGTTTCGATACAATTATTGTTCCTACTCATCCATTATCATAAAGGATGTTCCCACGTTACGTCCAACATTTGTAATAAATTACCCTCTAGCGGAAAATAATGGAACTGCATTTCATATTACAATTCAATGAATTACTTAAGTCACTCCGAAAATATAACGATTTTGTCCTTCTTCAACTCAACGGGTTTCAGCAGTTATAGAAAACTTACAGTTCCGTATCTTTCTGTTTTTCTATCTATTTGGAAAATATATTTGGTTAAACTTTAGAAATGAGTATAACTTTTTATATTGTGCGAGTTTAAAAAAAAATTAAATTGCTTTCAATGTTTTTAGAATTTAAATTTAACTAATCGTAGGTAGGTACCGATATTTTGAGCGGAAAATTCCTTCCAAATTTCTAATAATGGAAAATTGAACATGTAATGCATACATTCCAGGACGCCCCATAGGGTATGCATTAGGTCAATTTTAACCAGTTGGTTAGCGACAAAACACGCATTAGGTCAGTTTTAACCAGTTGGTAAGCGATAAAACACGAATTTTTATTTACTCTCATCCTGCACAAAAATGTTCGCTCATGGCTTCCCATTGCACACCGCCTTGCGTCGGGGCGAGGGGGGCGATGAGCCCCAGACGCACGAACGCATGACCCCAACGGCGAAATTCGAACCCATGACCCCGGCAGAAGATGGCCAACGAACGCGCGAACCTTGCTTACTGATTCACCTATCTTGATTACTGGTTGCTATGGAAGCAGTACTGAATACAACTCGAAGAAACGAACAGCGATCGGTTTTTAGTTAGCTCAAATTTTAACGGAGTTTAGACCTCTTTGGTGATTCTCGTAGGGAGTGAACGGTTTGACCTGAAAAGCTCCGGGTGGTCTCGAAAATTTTTAAAAATTCAGTACTATTTTAAATTGGTGAAAAAACAATACCTTTATTCCGAGAGTTTTCGAGCTAGAGCACTAAGTTCACTTTTTAAGTTGCTTTATTCCCCGTAAAATTCTACGGAAAAAAATTATTTTGTATTAGGAAGATAAGAAATTTAATGCACTTTCCCACGTATCCTCAAACTGTAATTATCACAGCAAATTGGAGGAATTATTACCAATTTAATGATAAAAGGTAAAAGTCACGAACAAAATAAAATTGGTAAAATTGGAATATAATAATATAATATGTATAATAATAATAATATAATATAATATTGAAAATAATAAACCAAAAGGCTAATAACTGACAGTCATCTGTTGAGTGCACATCGGTTATAAACCCCTCTGAAGGTTCAATAATTGGGTTAAAGAAAACGCTATCGAAACAAGTAGGTATTGTTAATGAATTTCGGATTTCTGTAGTTCTAATTGTTATGGCATTATAAAATTGTGTGTACCTATTTCAGGATTCTGTAGGTAGATAATTATTAGTATTTTTATACATTTTATAGGTACGTAGCCTACGTAAGTAAACATATAAAATACCTAACTCCCTTATACGAGGAAGAAAGTACTGCCCTCGAATAGGTTCCTACCAATGATAAGGTTGGTTTCAATAATTAATTCTCACTCGTCGAAATATAATATTCTGAACACCAGTAGGACAATGGCTCGGCTGTAAATAATGGATTTCGGAAGCTCAGTCACCGAGTTCGGGACGAATACTAATATTATTGTTCAACTTAAGTTGTTTCTGGGTCATTAATTAAGAATGATAAATTCGGCGCTGATCGCGACCATTGCTAATCCTTATAAATTATTAATGCATCCTCACTCTTGATGGCAACCCGCAGCTTCTGAATTTTCCTCGTTCACCACCAACGGTAGGAAAACGCTCAAAATCAAAATCCGTGATGAGGCGTAATAATACCTAATACTTCCATGGTACTTTCCTAGTAAGTAGTTGGGGGTTGTCAGGGATCGTAACCAACGTTCTAACAAACAAGAAGAAAAAAACTAACAATTAATTGATGTTGCAATACCTTATAATTTCAAATGGAGTAATTTTGAATTTCGTCACGCTAGAGGCAACACCAGCTATCTCATTTTTTGGCTGTTTCGGTTTAAGAACCGTTTTTAAGGTAAAATTTTGTGGGGAATCGAATGGTGAAGTTAGTTTCTTCATCAGGGCAACAGGGAGCGCGTAAATCGCAATTTACTTTTGTTAGTTAACAGTGGTTATCTCAAGTTGTTCGTCAACACATGCTATCTCAGTATGGATACATTTCCGATGGCAAGTGTATTATTGAGAAAATCATGTGTTTTTTAGTTTATACACCTGTTAAGAAGTTGTAAGGGAAAAGTGAGTCCTATGAAAGAGATAAATAAGTTCTTATTCATCAATAATCAGGGACACAAAGTTAGGCGTTGAGATAGCGCCTGTTGCTTATTGAGATCCATTTCTGAGATAGCACCTGTTGTTCAAATCAGTTTTTTGGCTCCCCTGAAAAATTGGAAAAAATGAGATACCTGGTGTTGCCACTAGCGTGACGATTTGCATGAACTCACCCATTTGAACCAGAGAGAACTTTTCACCACCTACCCTGCATTCCCTGTTCAGATGAGGATTTAATGATTTCTTTACATGTATTTTCTATTATACAGGGTGTTTCACAAGCCCCCCCCCCCCCCCACTTGCTAAAATCGTCCAGAGAGAGGTAGAAAAAATTCTAATCTTCATGATTTTTCCGAAGGATCTCAAATATGACCAAGGTGTACATTGCGCACGTGCGCAACGCACACCAACTTCTTTTTTTCAAAAGAGACCTCCCATTTTTTATTGCAGATTGGAATTCTTCACAAAATTTAATGAATTTTAGACCGCTCAACCGATTTTTTTGGCTGCGCACAACCAGTCCAGTGAGCGCGCGAACACGCGCAACTCCTGGATTATGCCAAAATTTAGATGAAGGTAGACCCCGAATGTGATAATTTTTTTTCATTATTTTTCTAAACTGAATCACAAATCAAATTTTCGGATTTTACTGGAATTTTTCTAAACGGCGGCCGAAAACCAGGTGGTTTTTAATAGAAAATCGTTCTTTTTCCATCCTAATGAGATACGACGCAATAATAATTAGTTCGGGTGGCTAACTCTACCTCTAAATTTGGGAGGAGGGAAAGACAATAAAATTTAGAGGTAGAGTTAGCCACCCGAACTAATTAAAATTGCGTCGTAACTCATAAGGATGGAAAAAGAGCTATTTTCTATCAAAAACCACCTACCTAGTTTCCGGCCGCCGTCGGGGGGACAACGACACCCCGTATAAACTTCCGTCTTTTCGGAAATTATTTGAATCAATGCTGACTATGCCATATTATTGATGCTCCCTAAACTTCACTTCTGAAATGAATTTTTGATTCGTAAAACAGCCTTGACCTCGTATTACACCGTAAATAAATGCAATCTTGAGTGATTTGGACAATTGGAAGCATATATCATAGTAAAACCTCAAACCTCGTTCTATTGCTAGTTCAACTGAACGTGTGAGATGACAGAATCTTGCTTATAAGTTAATTATATTGTATAGAATCTTGCTTTTTATGTCATATTTACCAAATTCGTTCAAACTCGAGACAGAGAAGTTGAATATACGAAGGTTGATGGTGCCTACCTATTAGGTGGCCGGGGAAAAGAATATTGAACAAAGGGTGCATACTAGCAAAACATGAATGTAAAAGAGAAGGTGAAGGTCGGGCGAACGGATGGGTATTAGTAGGCCTCATGCGGGGTCTCATTTGAAAAAACGAAGTTGGTGTGCGTTGCGCACGATTGCGCACGTGCGCAATGCGCACCGTGGTCATATTTGAGATCCTTGGGAAAAATCATGAAGATTCAAAAAAAACTTTTTGTTTTTACCACTACCTGGACGATTTTAGCAGGGGGGGGGGAGAGCGTTTTCGGGGACACCCTGTATAGATGATCCGATGCATAGTAGTTAATCTCAACATACCAATCTCTAAGTACCTTTCACTACCCTCATAGGGGGCCATCTACACGCTAATCTGGACAATCCCAGAAAATTTCATCAAATTCGGATGAAAAATGTGAGTAGTGATTGGATCAAAAAATTTCTTAGTAAGGCCGGGAGTCGAACCCGGGACTCCTGGGTGGGAGTCAGAAGCGCAGCGTCTGAGCTATGGGGGCCTGGTATTAGCTTGTTTAGGATTTGAGATTCTGACGTACGCACGGCTGTTACAAGGATTTTACGTTCGCGCATGCGCATCGGCTACTATCAGTCCGGGGATGATGATTTTCATAGGGGACCGTCTACACACCAACCCCCACAATCCCTGAAAATTGCATAGAAATCGGACAATAACTTCGTATACCTAGTTATGCTCGTTACAAGAATTTCATGACAGACACACAGACAGACAGACTCGGAACCAAAATTGTTCAGGAAGGTCTAAAACGTAAAACGCGAGTGGAAATTTTGATTTTGGAGAACTTTTTTTTTTCATCCTTGAAAAGTGAATACAAAGCTTCCGCTACCTTGGTAGACTCGGAAGCAAAATTGTGAAAACCTTATAAATGCATGTCACAAGCAGCCCTTTAATTAGAGGACTTATAGGCCAGCACACTAAAGATAATTTGTGGTAATCGCCGATGACACATGGATCGCATCGGACCCCCCCCCCCCCCCTCACCATTCTATACTAAACGTAGGTATTTTTAATAAAAACACTCTTTCAAAAATCAAAAAATCTTTATATTTAAAAGATGGATAATTCAAATTGTCAGAATCCGTGGAAAAAAATTCCGTGTTTTCAAGATTTTTGGTGAAAGCTATTCTGAAAGTAAATTAGATACTTTATTCATGATTTTCCAAAACCGCATATCATTTCTTATAGTAATATCTTATTCATGTCGTTCGAAAGGAACTTCATTATTATATTAAACCAGCTGGATTCCAGGATCAGTTGTAGTTCTCGTCTGGAATGATTAATCAACTAGGTAGGTACGTGAACAAAAACATGAACAGTCTTACATTGTTATGTGTGAAAGAGTGATGAACTTCAAACATTTTTTTTTTAGTTCTCTTGTGAGTACAAGTGGACAAATCGTTAATCATGAGTAGATAGGTAAATAAAGACACTAGGCAAAAATGGTAATTTAATTTTTATTTCATTAATTTTATACCATCCTAAACGTTACTAGGAGAGTATGAACTAACTTTTTGTAATCTACGTGGTGCTATCAGATTTTTCAGCAACCTAGCTTACTCTTGGTGACACGACGGTGAAGATTTTCATATTATACAATGCTGAAATCACCCTCAAATGGAAGAAAAACGTTTTCTTCTCAACTAACAGATTGCTTTATCTGCTGGATAATACCCAATAGATGAAATCGATTTGAATTATATTTTCCAAACTCATTATGTTTGTTTGAAGCACAAATAATTGATTGGTACTTCCTAGAAGTTTAATGAATAAATTCATCAAATTAATACATTTTATTTGTTGATTAACCTTATAATAAATTTAAAAAATATACCTTACTACAAATTATAAAATATTTGCACATGATTGTTATTATCTAATTTCCTCCCTGGACCTTTCTTGTTGACATTGAATATTACAAAATAAAACCGAACTGCACGTGGTCTCTTGTAACTCACGGTTCAACGTCTCGTGAAGAACTAAAATATTCAAGACTAAAAAAGGAAGTCAAAATGAAACTGATGGTTGATTGATTATCAAGACAACGTTTTGCATGGCATGGAGGCCGGGAGGAATTGAGAGCTGTCAAGATTTGAAACTTCATCAAGAAGATAGAAAGTCAGTTTGTAGAGTTGGTAAAGCAAGTATGCTTTCACGGCTCGGTCAACCGCCCAGTACCTGAAATCATAGCAATTCATTGAATATCATGAAAATCGAAGGTGTTGTTTTACAATCGACGATGAAGATGTCAAAACATTTATTTTCATTTCAAATACGTTTCACTGGCTCGTTTGTTACTCACATCCAAACATAAATTCTTGCTGAGCGGAGAGTAGAAAGTGGTTCTTTCAAGCAGTACTGTTTGGTACCCAAAAGACAATGTTTCATCATCCGGTCTATGTCCAAATCTACGTTCGACAAGAAGAAGGTCTACGAGAGAAAAGACAAAATAAAAAGTCCCAAAACATTAGTTACGAAATTACCTGGCTACTTTTCGAAGAAAGAAAAAAAACTGAAAATTATTACAAAAGGTTGTTTTTTTTCCCCCAATATTATCTTGAACTATTGTAGTTCATGTGGAGGAGGAAACAGAAAGGACGTCGTTACTTATAGCATTCCTTTTAATTTGGCGAGCGCTTTCAGGGCGAGCTGTGGCCCCTTTATGAAGCCTATGTTTAAAAATCCACAATCATAATTATGTCGATAAAGGGGCCATAGCTCGCTACGAAAGCGCTCGCCAAATTAAAAGGAATGCTGTTAGTAACGACGTCCTTTCTGCTTCCTCCTCCACACGAACTACAATATGAATTCAGCAGGAGTACAGAGCAACAATATCATGAACTGGGGGCGGAATGTATCAGTTCTTCAGCCTCCTACTGCATTCTAGCGATGATCTGTGGAACTAGAAGCTTCTCATATACTTATTCATGCTTACCAGACTCTCAGCCAGACCCTGTGACTTACACACGTTTTTGAGCTTGAGCATTTTAACATTGCCAATCCCTTTATGGCTTAAACTATTTTCAATAATGAACCTTTGCAATCGAGCTAGAAAACAATTTAAATAAAAAATAAAACCCCAATAGTGGTCCAATAATAAACCATTATTGGTTTTACTAATTATTTTTTTTATTGTTTTATTTTTAAATAAAAAAATAAAACCCCAATAATGGCTGAATAATGAATCTTTTCAATCGAGCAAGAAAACAATTTAAATAAATAAATAAAACCCCGTCAACTTCTACAGTATCGAACCTCCTCCTCCTTCTACCCGTCACCGCTAGATGAGCGGCGAATCTTGTCCACGTGTTCGAGAAGGTTGGCTTAAGAATGTAATAAATTTTACTGAAGGGGGTACTGGGCTTATTTAAATAGGGTGGGAGTTTATTCAATGGATGATCTATACAGAAAAATAATAAACCTTAGCGTGGTAATTTGCAGCATTTTTTCACTATCTTAACTCAGTAACCTTTGAACGGAAAAAACATAAACTTAAGTGGGGTTGAAAAAATTCAGAGGCTTATGGAAATAATATGAAATGAAAATAATAAAACAAAATCGTCGCCTTTCTTTTGTATACAGAATGACGTAGCGATGTTAATTGTGTGAGGTTTTATATCTGCTAGCTAACTTAGATACTTGTCAGCATCGTTACCTCTCGATCTTCCACACTCCGGTAGTCGTGAAGTGAAGTGCAGTTTTGAATATCGACAAGCCACGTTCTCATGGTGAAATATTCAAGGACTTCGCATCCGACTTTGATTCTATTTTGAACCCTCATCATGCTGCAAAGTCATAAAGATAACAGTGGGTTGTAGTTTTTAATGTGCATTTAATATTATAACATCAGGCGATTAATGTTCAATATGATTTTAAAATTTTCAATTTGTTTATGTTTTGTATGCGTAGGTACGAACATTCATCGTTATTGTACACTGTAAAAAAAGTGTTTCTCCAAAAGCAAGCAAAATAAATGCCGTCCAGAGTCAATCTACTATAATGCTCCTGTCTCGAAACCGAAATTATTCCCGTCGTTGCGCTGAAGTTGGTAAGTTAACAAACCACAAAAGTAACTTATATTATTTCACGTTTGAGATGTCATTTACGGTTTTTAAGACTTCATGAACAATATGAATTGAAAGTAGAAATGTTCTAACCTAGGTAGGAACTCGGTAAAGGGGATAACATTCGAATATGATTCACAAATAAGAGATGGCGCCTCGCCACATCGAACGTTTTCCCAGCTTTTCTTAGACTCCAATAAAGCTTTTTTCAATGAGCTCAGAATGAGTAACTCAAGGCTCTCATTGAGTTTTTCCTTCCAATTATTTTTTTCATGATTAAATTTGAATTGGTACTATTAATTTATGGTGTTGGGGAAACATTGGGTACCTTGCATGACCAATGTTGATAAGTGCGTAGGAATTTGACATTTGCATACTTTGTAACCATGGGCACACAAGGAAAATCTTAATACTTATTCATCGATAGGAGAAAGGCTGTTTAAAAAAACCATAATGCCTTTCCCCTGAAAAAAATATTCAACTGCATTATGACTTAATCCTTTCTCACATTTCTATATACCTGACACTAAAATAGACCACACCAATCGCAAGAGCGTGAAAAGTTACTGCAGGAACTGTATTGACCCGAAAATCGCCCAAATCGAATTAGTGCGTTTCTCCTGATTGCGTCAACCAAGTTATGTTGAATAACCAATATCATTGAATGATACCTAGGTACTTATTTCAAAATAGATTTGTCGGGATTTGAACTTTACAGGGTGTCTACAAAACGGTCTCATTCCTCCAATGAGTCGATTCAACAACTAATTTGCAACGAAAAATGTTTGTTAGCAATTTTTTAAGAGGCTTCTTTTCCGAGTTATTTTATTTTATTTTTTTCTGCTCGTGATTTTGACCTTATGTCATTAAATTGGTGATAACTCTTTTAATTTTCTGTGATAATTACAATTTGAGGATACCAATAATATAATTTTTTTTTAAAATCGACGGTTCGACGGGGAAACTCTGTGCGTAGGAGGGCCGCGGCGGTGTTGACCCCGGAGTACACTCGTCAAACCGTCGATTTCGTTGAAAAAAAAAAAAAGAAAAAAAAATACCAATTTTTCCGCATTCAAACAGAAATTTATTCCTTAAATTCGATTGTAAAATATTTTTTGATTACACCATTGGAAAGCTGAGATTTTGGCGCAGTTTTTAGGCTTACCGGCAACAAATCATTATCTTGAATTATTTGGACATTACGGGCTTTGAAAAACGAAAAGTTACTTACTAAGTTCACTTCTTAAATTGGTTTATTTCCCGTAAAGTTCAACTGAAAAAATTGTATTTGGTATGAGGGAGATAGGAAATTTATTGCTCTTTCCAACGGTATCCTCCAATCGTAATTATCGCAGCAAATTAAAGGAGTTCACCTTAATGACATAAGGTCAAAATCACGAAAAAAAAAACTTTAAAATTGAAATAACTCGGAAAAGAAGCCTCTAAACAAAATGAATGAGAATGAATTCACTTGAATGAATGAGACCTGTACAGTATAGTGTATCTGTATAGTGAGACCCTGAAGACAACCTGTATAGTTCAAATCACGATATATCTATTTTGAAATAAATATTATTCAATAAAATTGGTTATTTAACATAACTTGGTTGACTTATCAGGAAAAACGCAATACATCGATTTTGGCGATTTTCGGGTCAATACGGTTCTTGCAGTAATATTTCACGCTTGGGATTGGTGTAGTCTATCACTTATATCTCTGATGTACTTGAAACATGAAAAGATTGTAATTCAGATGGCAAATAATATCCTGAATATTATGTGAAAAAAACTCCCGTTCTCACTTATGTGTGCTGTTTACCCTTTTAACGTTAAAAAAATATTGTCTCGCAAATCAAAATTTCGCAATTTACATTTTAGACCTTCTTGAACGATTTTGGTGCTGTGATTGTTTGTCTGTCTGTCGACAAAAGTATCTATACGAAATTATGACCCTAATTCGATGAAATTTTCAAGGATCAGCTTTTTTTTTAGGATGGGATTTTCAGGGTTTTAGCTGGCTTGTAAATGATACCCTATGAAAATTATTTCCCCCATATAAGAAGTCTCAGCGTGTGCTCAAATCTTCTAACAAACAGCCATAACTCATACATTTTCCACCCGAAATTGATGAAATTTCCAGAGATTGTGAAGGCTGGCGTGTAGTTGGGCCTCTATGAAAAGGAATCCCAAAAGAGGTTTGCAGATTGATGTTTTGAGATTAGCTACTACACATCGGATCAACTATTCAGTCGGGTATGGATACGATGAAACTATGTGCTACACCCACTTGACAGACGTTTTTCTTACCACCATTTTATCATTTTTTAATTTCTTGATCGATAATAATTAGTATGTAATAGAGTACTGGTTTCGGTTGTACTTACAATGGTTTTTGGCCGCAGATAAACAGTAACAAATCTATAATAAGTGCAGGTATTATCTGAAACAGGAACACTTTGGTATTGTGAAGGAACTTATTGGTAGTCATCGATCCATCGGGGTACCACAAACCAGGGTTGCATGGGTATTTGAAGAACGCCTCCATTCCTGGAAAATCAAAATGTGAGCTTATAAATGGTTTGGACTTTCCAATAGTAAATATGATGATCGACTCAGCAAAAAATTCTCTGTCAAATTGATTGCGAATGAGGTCCTCAGGAATAAAACTCCCCCTTTGTCGAGCTTTTGGTAAATTCATCTCCTTCCTCAGGGCACAAAGGACGAGGAAGGCGATAAATTTACCAAAAGCCTGGCAAAGGGGGGAGTTTTATTCCTGAGGACCTCTTTCCCAATCGATTTGGCAGAGGATTTCCAATAGTTGGTATGCAAAAATTTGAAATGGATCCCTGCATGAAAAGATCTATAGAAACAGGTAATGGATAGGAAGAAGCTGTGTGGCACACCTTCTCGGAAAAAATGTGGAGTGCATGACGACTTCTCCAATACCCCTTCAGAACGTGGAATAGGCAACTTCAGTTACGCTTTCGAGGATTGTTGAACTGGCTTTCCAGGACTCACCGTAGGTACGGCGTATGTATTGCTGAACCTCATGAAATTGCTGACCATTGAAGCAATTATAAGTTTAATGACTGGCTGAGAATTGGCGAAAACGCTCCTCACCCGTTCACAAGTAAAATATCTTTGAAAAAATTCTTACAAGTCCAGTGGTGGAAGGATATTGTTTTTGTTGTGAAAAGGACCTTGAATGGCTGAATTTGACCAAAATTGGACTGTTTCTCGGTCGTTTGATAATTCTGTATTAACTCTGAAATTTATTACCCGATCGACCTGCAATATTGATCCTATTTGATCAGATTTGAATGTTGGGTTAAAAGGTACTACTAATGTTAATCAGTTATGTGTTCAGGCTTTCGGACGAGACTCCAGCTCGACAGAATCTTTCAGACTCCAGTCACTCACCTTTGTCAAAAATGGTCCCATAGGTAATTGGAAAGAAGTCTCCAGAGGAAATGTTGTACACAGGGGTCACCGCAGTGTTCCTGAAAAATTAATAAAGTTAACTTACTTAGCACCTACATTGCAAAAGTGTCCAGCAGTTCCTGAAGAACTGAGTCCTTAAAATTAGCTGACTAAAGTTAGTAAGTATAACTGGTAAGCATACCTTTTCGTGGATTTGGAAAAGAGGGTTTGAAATAAATGCGATTAATAAGACGGGGTCACAAATTTTGTGACCCCGTCTAATTAATCGCATTTATTTTTTACTTTATTTTTTGCTTTTAAAGCATTTTGGTATGAGATTAAATTTATGGAACATTAAATCTCTAACAACTTAGTGATTTAGGAGGGATTCATGAGGAGTAGTCGAAATTTTCATTAAAATGCCTTAGTAATTCTTAATCACGGACTTTGGATAGTTATTTCCGAACGTTGAGCCGCGTACGGCGTTTTGAACAAAGCTTACATACCTACCTGCTTCACTTAACGAGTGGCCAGCCTGTTTGACCGAGTTGGGAAACAATCCTAAAAACACTCGTCTGACTGAGAAACCACTGTTCTCGTTTGTACAGCAGGTGTCTAGAATAGCTGTCCTTATACGTTAAATTAGGATTCGACCAAGAATACCAGAGATTTAGTGAGAGTTGGCAGCCTTGCTATCGGGATTCCCGGCGTGTTACCGACTTTACACCACCAACGTCGATTGAACGGTCGAGATGAAACCGGATGGACCATCAATGGATTAGGTACGCTGATGGTGTCGTTTGAAGCAAGGACAGATGGAATGTTTCAGGTGTTTGTTATTGAATTTTAATAGGCATTTCATGAACTTGAGCGAGAATTACATTCACTAGAGTTGAGATAGAATTAGTGAAAACGCCGCAAATTATTACACAAAGGTCGATTGTTGTTATATATAAATCACTGGTCTGCAAAGAACACGGCTTTGCCATTGTTACCAACATGAAGAAAAACGCTGCAAATCATTGCTCAAAGGTTTATTATTTTCTGTATAGATCACCCATCTGTATAGATCCCTCCCTACCAACCGTAGGTTCCTACTACCTACTAGGGCATTTCCATTTGGTTGGTGGTTGGGGTTGCAATTTTCAAAAATGCCCTGATAGACAGTAGAAGATCGCAAGAATTGTCTTTAGAATTCTCTCAACAACTTCTAGTTACAACTCTAAGGTAGTAAGTAACTTAGGTTGGAGGATTCAAAACAGAAGGGTGATTTATATAGAAAGTAATGAATCTTTGAGCAATAATTTGCAGCTTTTTTTTACCTACCAACTTTTTAGGACGTCCCACAGTAAGACTTGGGCGTCCTTATGCGATCGATCTGGGGTGAAGTTGGACAACACTCAACAGAAAAAAAAACTAACCACACAGTAATCCGTTTTAGACCATTCTGAATCCAAATCCGCGAAAAAAACCATAGGTGTATGTCTGTGTGTGTGTGTGTGTGTGTATGTGTGTGTGTGTGTGTGTGTGTGTGACAAAATCTTGTGTCGTCTGCACAGCCCTTAGTTCTCAACAGATTTTCCTGGTTCTTTTTTTGTTCGACGCGGAAAACTATCTAGTTGTGCACTACGTCGCCGGAATTTTGAATTTTGCCTTTTAAGGGGAGGAAAGGGGGGGTTAATGCTCAAAAAACGTGCGTTTTTGGGCATAATCTTGTGTCGTCTGCCCAGGCCTTAGTTCTCAACCGATTTTCGTGGTTCTTTTTTTGTTCGACGCGAAAAACTATCTAGTTGTGCACTACGGCGTCGGAATTTTGAATTTTGCTTTTTAAGGGGGGAAAGGGGGGGTTAATGCTTAAAAAACGTGCGTTTTTGGGCATAATCTTGTGTCGTCTGCCCAGGCCTTAGTTCTCAACCGATTTTCGTGGTTCTTTTTTTGTTCGACGCGAAAAACTATCTAGTTGTGCACTACGGCGTCGGAATTTTGAATTTTGCTTTTTAAGGGGGGGAAAGGGGGGGTTAATGCTTAAAAAACGTGCGTTTGCGGGGGTAATCTTGTAAAATCTGCCCAGGCCTCAATTTCCAACCGATTTGCGTGTTTCTATTTTTGTTTGACTCAAATAACTTCCGAGTAGTACATGGTTTTACCAGAGTACCAAAATTTGCAAGAGGAGGGGGCGAGTGGGGGGGATAATATTCACAAAATATCCGATTTTTCAATATTTCGGTTCCTTTACTGCTTACTAATTGTACCCAACCTTTGAAATTGAGGAAAAATTCTCATTTTACCTCTGGATTTTCATGAATTATTCTCCGTGCCACCATGGAACTAATAGTGGTGCCACCATGGTGCCAGGACACCATAAACCGCATATTTCGTGGTTTTTTTTTTGTTTCACCTTGAATACGGATGTGAATCTCGACAGACCGCCTACTAAAGCTAATAGATGAAAGTTCAATGTTACGACGTATTTCCGCGTTGGTGCCAGCCCGGCACCATTGGTGCGGAGGAGGGGGGGGGGGGTAAACTCGAATTCGCGTGTTGGGTATCGTAGATCATGGATTTTAAAATGCTCTTAAGATTCGAGGCTCCCATGCCGCTAGAAATTTGATGGTGGATAATGGTGAGGGGGGGGGCAGTATTTCTTGCCTAAAGTAATAAATAAATTACATCGAGTGAAAGAGTTTTATCGCTTACCAACTGGTTAAACTGATCTAATACTTATCCAATGGGACGTCCCCTGGAATGCATGCATTACTAAACAATATGTTTTTACCTACCAACTTTTTTTTTACCTATCAACTTTTTTTTACTACCAACTATTGGTACGTACTACCTACCACACCACACTGCCCTCACACCTTCACAATTAAGTTTATCAGGAAGAACTAAACGCTTCACACTCGATTCGAAAAATAGACAGCTTCATAATATGAAGCTGTCCATAATATGGACATTTGATTACTGGTTGCTCAGAAAGCAAAACTGAATACAAATCGAAGAAAGAACAGCGATCGCATTTTAGCAAGATAAAATTTGAACGGAGATTAGAACTCTTTTGTGATTCACACTCGTGATTCTGTTTTATCGAAGGAAAACCCTTGAGTAATCGTGAGGAGCGAACCGTTTATACTAATGAGCTCCGCGTGGTCTCAAAAAATTCTAAAAATTCTATAGAATCTCAAATTGAAGAGCCTCAAAATCGGTCAATGCTAAGTGGCAAAAGTGCCGCGCACGGCGTACGGTGGAGGGACGGCCAAATTTGTATTCGACTTTTGGATTCTACGTACCTTGAAACGTAAACCATCAAATTTTGAGGGGGTGTTTAAAAAAAAAATTTCTTAGTCCATTCAAAAGGTTCATTATTGAAACTAATAAACCAACAATACCTTTATTTCGAGAGTTTTCGAGCTAGGGCACTCTTGAAATTTTTAACCCTCAATTTTCGCCCCTTAGAAGTGACTGGCAGCAAACAAAAGCTTCGCGGCACAACTAGACCCTAAATGGAGTCCATAAACCAAATTTGACCAAATCAGTCCAGTGTTGCTAAGAAAAGTGCCGCGTACGGCGGACGGACGGAAATTTTTTCATTCGATTTTCGGATTCTACGTACCTTAAAACGTAAAACATCAAATGTTGAGGGGAAGGTTGACATTTTTTTTCTCGCTCGATTCCAAGGACTTATTATTGGAGATAATAAACCAAAATCGATCGCATTTCGGCCAACTAAAATTCGAACGGAGATTAGGCCTCTGATTTATCGTAAGTCCAGCCCTTAAGTTCTCGTAGGGAGCGAACGGTTTGTCCTACAGAGCTCCGCGTGGTCTCTAAAAATTCTAAAAATTTAATACTTACTAATCTCAAATTGATGGAAAAACAATACCTTTATATCAAAATTTTTTGAGTTAGGGCGCTTTCAAAATGTCAACCATTAGAAGTGACCGCCATCAACCAAAAGCTTCGGAGCACAACTATTATACCCCAAGTGGAGCCCACATACCGAATTTCATCAAAATCGGTCAATGCTAACTGAGGAAAGTGCCGCGTACGGCAGACGGCGGGCGGAAGGCGAAATTTTCATTAGTTTTAGTGAATTTTCAAGGAAAATGAAGCTATTGCAATTTTACATTCCACGTAGGTACAAGGACTAGAATGAGTCACAATCATGAATCATGAGGGTGACAACTGGTTCAGGGAGATGATTATGGTCTTTCTTTCATTCAAGTTTTTTTTTTTAAATATAACACTTTGTCTAGTGTTCATCAGAGGGTAATGATGACTGGCACATCCATAACACTCAATTTGAAAATACAAGTCCGCGAAACAAGTGAACGTTCTGAAGGTAACTGGCAAACCCCTGGTTATGGCTCAATGATTCTCGCTTATGATAGTCGAACCACAGGTGAAGACACGCAATAATGAAAAACCAATAGAACAGACGTCGACATTGAGACACGACTTATAAAAACCAATTCATCTTCAAAAGTCGTTGTCACTTAAAAATCCGTCCGACAGCGTAATTCAAATCACATCATTAATCGACTAGAGTAAAGGCAATTGACTGGTTATTGACTTCATTACAACGCTAATTTACACTCGTCTTCTTTTTGGTGAGGTCAGTGTTCTTCGTGAATAATATATTCCTGTGATTACGAGTAACAATGGTAATTTGATTCGCGACGAATTTACAAGTACGTACATATTTCGATCAATTCGTCTAAGACAGACTACTTAAAAATAGGTTAATAATAAACGATTAACAGAGATCTCAAACTTTATGACCTTTTAATAATAATTAACAGGAGGTTTCCATTATTTTTCCGTCCTTCACTTTTGACCGTTACGTCACGGCGAAAAAGTTAAAGAGAGTTTATTATTAAAATACAGAAACATTATCCCACCTCCACGACCGATCGTCACGTCACGACTCAAGAAAGCGTTACCATGTTCATTTTAACAAATGTCATGTTATGAAAATTTGCCGCGATATAAACATTTAGATGGGTGATAAAATTTATGATGGTGAAAATGGCGTTAAATCAATTATTATTATTAAATGATCAGGCTGTTGAACCGTAAGTCAACCGTTCGTAGTTTTTCTTTTATTATTTTCAATACTGAACCTTTGGAATTGAATTGACCAAAAAAGAAAAAATAATAACCTCCCTCAAAATGTGTTGGTTTAAGTTTCAAGGAACGTAGAATCAGAAAATCGAAAAAAAAAATGTTCCGTCTGTCCGCGGCACTTTCCTTAGTTCCCATGGGCCAGTTTTGATATATCGGGGGTTGATATCTCTCAACATACCATTAAACCTCAAAATTGACACTTTTGATATCCGTGAAAACAAGGACTAGAGTAAGGAAGTGCAAGTTGGAATGATTCTTCCAAAAGTCAGTTGGTTACTACTCATTAAACGATGTTTAAATAATGGACTTTCGCTGTTCTTGTTGTTGTTGAAAATGAATCATAAGTGAAGCATTTTAAATGGGATTCATTCAGTTTATGCGCCACTACGGATTTGCACCGCATAGTTTACAATTCCGAGAAAGACAGACTGAGCCATTATTTTTCTTGTTTCAGCATGGAACATACCTTGAGCTAACTGAAAAAACGCTGCAAATCTTTGCCCAAATGTTTATAATTTTCTGTATAGATCACCCTTCTGTACTGCCGTGAGAAGGAAAAACAGCTTATCTATGAAATTCTGGGCGCCCGAAAAATGACTCAAGGATTTTGAGCTTACCACTCCATTATTCGTCTCCAGTTTATAGTTATAAGTCCACATTTTCGATCGTCTGTTAGGTTACATCCTATCGATCGTGCTGATATCGATTAAATACAAGAAACATCGATTTTACTTCGATTATTCATAGTTAAGCTCTTTCTCCCAGTTAATAACCAAAACTGTGGCAGCGATTTGAAGGAAAAACCACTTGAGCTGTTTTTCCTCCAAATCTTATACAAATCAAACGAACATTATATTTGAGAAAACCACTTATAATATTAGGGAAAACCAGCCCAGCTGTTCAAACAACATCTCAAATTCAGGGAAAACATCTGATGTTACCAATGGAGTGAGGGGATTAGGAGGAAAAACCACTTGGCTGAAGCGGAAAATAGCTCAGCATGAAAGATCTAGTCGAACGATTTGGAGGAAAAACAGCTTATGTATAGTTGAGTGGTTTTTCCTCCACATTAAATTACGAAAGACCAGGCCAAGGCGTGCTAACCGTCAAAGATAAGCCCTTTTTCCTCCAAACGATCAAATGCAAGCTGTTTTTCCTCCACATTAAACTACAGAATTTCTAGTTGAGCTTTTCTGACCAAATTTTTCAATTTCGCGATTTTACTATTTAAGCTGGTTTTCCTTCTCACGGCAGCATTGGTTCTCCATCAATAGCACCTACCACCATCTGTATTCTCCGTTGACCTTCCTTCTCAAATTTCAGCATCCTGCGTTCAATGGGATTGAAAATGGCTTCGGAGCTCACTCAGCTGATCAGTGATCTGAAGAGTGAAGATCTTCTCGAATGCTGGAGACGCTCGGAAGAGCACTGACACTTGGACAGTTGTTAGGAAACAATTCTACCTTCTTGAGACCAATTTTTGAAAAACTAAAAAAAAATCGCTTGTATTATGAAATTTAAATAATAATTGTTAACTTTTGTATTTGGCGCCCATGACCAGAACAGGTTGCATGCGCCTAAATAAAATAAAGTAAAAAAAAGAAGAAATGAATAGCGATCGCATTTTAGTCCGATAAAATTTGAACGGAGATTGGACCTATTTTGCGATTCACACTCATGATTCTGTTTTATCGAAGGAAAACCTTCAAGTACTCGTAGGGACCGAACGGTTTGTCCTACACAGCTCCGGGTGGTCTCAAAAATTTTTTAAAATGCAATACTATTTAAAATTTGTGAAAAAACGATACCATTATTTCGAGAGTTTTCGAGCTACGGCACTCTTGAAAATTTCAACCCTTAATTTTCACCCTTTAGAAGTGACCGACATCAACCAAAAGCTTTGCGGCACAACTAGACCCTAAATGGGGCCCATATACCAAGTTTGAACCAAATCGGTCCAGTGTTACTAATAAAAGTCCGCGTACGGCGTACGGCGTACGGCTGAAGGACGGAAATTTTTTTTATTCGATTCTCGGATTCAATACCTTGAAACGTGAAACATCAAATTTTGAGGGGGGGGGGGGTTAAATTTTTTTTTCTTGCTCGATTCCAAAGGCTTATTATTGAAAATAATAAACCAAAAAGTCACGTTTTTGGGAGACGAAGATGTGTCACAAAATTTTGCAACGATTTCCACTTACAACCAAAACGTTGCCACGGAACTTTACCTTCGTCATTCGTGTTCGTTAAAATTCGTTCACCAATCGTTGGAAAGCCCTAAATTTATGCATAAATTAAATACTGCCAAAACCGCTGTAATTATCTCCGAGTTAAAAGAACTGTTAAAAAAATTCGCGGTAAGAGCTGTCATAGATTTATCTGGGTTTTATTTCGAAGGAAGGTGTTATTTATGTAGTACGTTGGCAACGTAATTACGAAATGGAATCTAAGGAACTTCGAACACAGGTGTAATATATAAGATAACACAGTATTAAATACTGTGTATAGTATAAATTTTAGTACTTTTATAATTATAGTACTAATTTTAGTATTAAATACTGTGTAAAGTATAAATTTTATACTTTCATTTAAGGTGCTTGTGAGTCTTAATTTACGTAACATCATTTTTACGTCATTTACTTCAGTCTTGCACGGCTGAAGCTCATTCCATGTTTCTTAAATTCTAACCAAAGGCTCTACGCAGTAATCATGGCCCAAAGGGCGTAGTTTTATTTATGTATTTAATAATTATTATTATTATTTTTTTTTTTTTTGTGTCGAAATTTGAATAGTGCCAGAGGTAAGATTTCATCAATATTTCCTTTCAATAGTCGAGATTAGGTACATCAGCAATTTTCTATAGTATGTAGGGTTTATTGTCTGATGATGCCCTGTAGAGTCCTAGCCCTAAAAACAGCTTGAAGTGACCATCTGACTATGCTAATGTGCTTGGGTCAAAGGGTTACCCTGACTGGTCATTTAACGCGGATACCAGGGTTGATGTCCCTCCCCGTTGACTACCACTTGAATCGAGGAATCTATGAAAGCAATATGGTCAAACCGTGTCGAGGGAAGGTTCGACCGACACGTTTCTATTTAGTAAAGACGAAGAGGCATGAAGGAAAGCCAATAATTGATGAAGTCACTAGTCGCATCTCCTCGTCACAGCGAAAGTGTTGAAGCTGGTTGTTGATGTTGGCGTCATCTCGGTTCCTCCACATCATATTTGTCCTTGACAAGCATTTGGTGAATATTGTACATAGAAAATTGACTGACATCATAACTCTCATGGCAAACCATCAAGGCAATACAGAAGTATATAATTCTGAGTCTACCAATCCTTGTGGAAACCTTAATGAAGTGGCATTTTTTACCTCAAAACTCAAAGATTCTGAATGATGGAGAACAAATTTTGTTCCACAAATATCTGTTTTTAGTCATCAACGGGCATTTATGGATGGTGCGCTAAATAGTTCCCATATTAATTCATTATACATTATTTTATTTCTTCGGCGAAACTCCCAGACTTGTGAGCTGTTGGTGACTATGTAAATTCGGAAAGTGGCTTAAGGTACCTTATGCGGTTCCGAGGTATAGTGTATTACAGACGGTTATGAAGGGAACCCGGGCAACACATCTTTTTCACCTGACGCCGAATCGCGAGAGATTTGAAGATATGATCGACATCCTTCAATGATGGAGATGGCTTTTAAAGAAGAAAATTACAATGCGAAACGAAAAAAATAATCAATTATTTAAACTGATAGTAAAACATTTTTCCCCCGTTGCTGTTTCGAACGAGTCCAACTTAAGGATAAATACACCAATTACGGAGTCTAAAATATGACAACAACTGCACTGATCCTACCAAAACACAACCACTTATCACGTGCCTACTCTCTAGCCGCCAGTGTTATTTTTTCATGATGGAAAATTATTTTCAGAATGGAATCTGTGAGACATCTCCAGACCCCCAAATTGTTAAGTTTATGATTAAGAATCAAACAAACGAAACGCAGGATGTGTTATTATCACCATACTATGGTATATTGTACAGGGTGTCCCATTACCGAAAAACTTCGAGAGTCGATTCTACATTTAATTTTAGTAAGAAAGTGTCTTTGAGCAATTTTTCGTTGGTCGCTTAGTTTCCGAATTACTTTAATTTTAAGATTTTTTTCGTGTTTTCGACCGCAAGCCATGAAAATAGCTATAACTCTCATAATTTACGTGCAATTTGAAATCTAATTGGCCCTACCGTTGGTTGGGCGTTAAATTTTCCATCTTTCTAGTGGTAATACAAAACCTTTTGTAAGGTCGTGATGGGTGAAATATTAACTCTTAAGGCCATTTTTGTCAAATCGTTAAAATTTCCTAAATTTTCTTTTGATTGTTGAGGTTTTACATTTAGATGTTTTTTTACGTACCTCTACACCAAAAACTATGCAAATATCTCAGATTAGGGGTGAAGAATACGTTTGAATGCAGAAAAAAAAGTGGTTCCTCCCATTGAAATCGAGGTTCTCTGGTTCTTTGGGCCTCGGGCAGGTTCGAGGAATTAGGAGTAGAATTCTACGTCATTTTCAACGCTATTCGGATGATTCCATTGCCGTTGCAATGTGATAGCTCAGTATTGAATTTTGGTAGGTCCGAATTGAATTTTCAATTCTCCCAACTTTCTCAATCGTATAAAAACAGAGATATCTCATAAAGAATAGCGTGTAGATGTGGAATGAAAAATGAAGAGAAATAATGCTTTTTCAGAGAAAGTAAATAATATTTATGATTTACCAAGTAAATACAAACGTTGCAAATCATTGCCCAAAGGTTTATTATTTTCTGTATAGATGTAGGAAACGAAGGGTTGAAATCACGGTACGGTACGTATGGTTGGTAGGGAGAGATCTATACAGAAGGGTGATCTATACAGAAAATAATAAACCTTTGGGCAATGATTTGCAGCGTTTTAATAACGTTTAAGAAGGGATTGAATTCTTATAAGTGAAATACGAAATCATTGGATCTAGTAGGATCAGAAGAAGTTTGGATAGGAACCTGTATGGACCTCCTCCCAACTCGAGGAATTAATTTGCAATACCCTACCATGTTTAGCTTATTTTCTTCACCAAATCCCCATGGCTCCCCAGAACCAGATTATCAGAAATTACTGAACAGTTTTACCCCCAAGACGATTTTAATGAAGTTTTATTATAGGTGAACCCACATCTGATTTATCGACCATAGATGTGTCACAGTTATTACGTCATACCTTTCAATCGATGTTTTGCATGCAGCTAGGATTATGGCGTTTATGGCAATATCGCATGGAATCACTTGAGCTTGGTTGTCTCTGCCGCACATCATAGAGCGCATAACGCCTTTTCCTCCAGCCACAAGGATCCCAATAGGCCCGTTGAGACTGTCCACCCATCCAGGTATGGGTTCTTTATACGTAGGAGTCACTATAAGAAAAGAAGGGAAACTTTTTCATGATTACATGCTCGATAGGAAGAACGAATTTTAAGATTTAAACCCAGAAACACACATACTCAACTGAATTGCTCACCTCATTTCACCACAGTTATTTGTGCACTTGAAATAATAGTGTAACTATTCTCAAATGCATTGGCATTATCACCAATTTACCCATAGGGAAGGACACGACTTTTTCAATAAAAAATTATGGCAATTTGAATGACATTTTCAGGAATTGTAACTCTATAAATTGCCTTAATAAAAAATCTCTGGACATGGATTTCCTAACCACGTCAGACGTCCAATCCTAATCAAATCTGAAGATTTGCGGGAAACTGTCCTCTCGTTCACTCATAAAATGGGACCACTCCACTCAACAACAAAATTTTCGTATTCATTTTTGAACAATTTTATTGTAAATTACATAATATTAGAAACATACTGTAAAAATTTCAGAATTTTTGATAACGGTAAGGCGTATTTACGGACCACCAAAGTTAGTAACAAGCAAAAAACGCTGCAAATTATTACACAATGGTTTATTATTTTTCTATATAGATCACTCGTCTGCAAAGCCACCATGAATCACATCCACATCTAACATGAAGAAGAACATCGATCGTATTTTGGTCAGCTATAATTTGAACAGAGATTAGGCCTCTTTTGCGATTCACACTCGTGTTTCTGATTTATTGTACGTCCAACCCTTAAATTCCCGTAGGGAGCGAACGGTTTGTCCTACAGGGCTACGCGTGGTCTTAAAAAATCTATACCATCTCAAATTGAAAGGAAAACAATGCCTTAATATTAAAAATTTTTGAGTTAGGGCATCATCAAAATTTTAAAATTTATTTTTGAACCCCTAGAAGTGACGTACATCAACCAAAATCTTCGGGACATAACTAGACCCCAAATGGAGCCTACATACCAAATTTCATCAAAATCGGTCAATGCTAAGTGGCAAAAGTTTTATTCAATTTTTGGATTCTACGAACCTCGAAATGTAAACCATAAAATTTTGAGGGGGTGTTAAAAAAAAAAAAAAAAAATTCGGTCGATTCCAAAGCTTCATTATTGAAAATAATAAACCAAAACACGCGAATGATAATTTTGATAAACATAACAGATAGCTGTTATTGTTGTTAATTGTGAACTCAATATTGCTTCCGAGTCTACCAAGGTAGCGGAAGCTTTGTTTTCACTTTTCAAGGACGAAAAAAAAAGTTCTCCAAAATCAAAATTTCCACTCGCGTTTTGCGTTTTAGACCTTTCTGAACAATTTTGGTTCCGTGTCTGTGTGTCTGTCTGTCATGAATTCCTTGTTACGCGCATAACTATACGAAGTTATTGTCCGATTTCTATGAAATTTTCAGGGATTGTGCGGGTTGCTATGAAGACGGTTCCCTATGAAAATCATCACCTTCGGACAGATAGTAGCCACTGCACATGCACAAACGTGAATTTCCTTTAAAAAAAACGGCCATACCATCCACATTTTCTACCCGATTTCAATGAAATTTTCAGGGATTATGTGGATTAGGTTGTGGATAGTCCCCTATGAAAATCATCATCCCCGGACCAATAGAAGCGACTGCGCATGCGCAAACGTAAATTCCTTGTAACAGCCGTAACTTCAACTGTCCCCCAGGGGTCGCGGGTTCGAATCCCAGCCGAGGCTAAGTATTTTGTTGATCCAATCACATACTTCTACTTACTTAATTTTTCATCCGAATTTGATGAAATTTTCTAGGATTGTCCAGATTAGCGTGTAGATGGTCCCCTATGAGGGTAGTGGATGGTACTTAGAGATTGGTGTTTTGAGATTAACGACTATGCATCTGATCGTCTAAATAATCGGGTTATGGATACGAGGAAGCTATGTGCCACACCCACTTGGCAGACGGTATTTTGTTTGTCCTAGGTAACCATGTCGGACAGAAACAAATGGAATAGTCAGACATGGATAATAGAAATTAAATAGTTATTCGATGAAACGAGCGCGCACAGCGGCAGACCGCAGACAGGTTGTCGAAAACTCGCTCTCCTGTAAAATTGTATTTTCGAACAGCAAGGTACACTTATCTCCTAAACCATTTGGAGGTTTTTGATAACTTTTTTTTTTTTAGTTTCCTATTGAGAAGCTCTACAAGTCCGCGGAAATGATTATCTAAAATTTTGTTCGGTAAACGCAAGGATGCATGCGGAAGTGGGGACAATGTTGACAAAATTTTGTTACTGAACCCAACAATCAGGATCACAAAATTTCGAAAACCCAATTCCTCACATTTTTAGAGCTTAGCAAGACATAAAAGAAAAAAAGAAGTCAAGAAAAAACAAAAGTCAAAATCTCTTATAGTGACTGAGAAAAATGTACCCGTGTAAAAAGTTGGTACCTTCAAACATCACCATTATTGATTTTTTGCATGTTATTTTTCGTTTCCATCCTGGTTTTGTGAATAAGTGATGAATATGTCAACGTCTTGGATTGAATAGAAACGGATGTAATGTAGATTAAAGTTCGAGCTCTGCCGGGGTGGACTGGTCCCCTCCAATCAAATTGTTGTTAAAGAGCATGATGCATGATTGGTACACGATTGGTGTCATTGGCACAGAACATTTCCCCATAAAGTAAACTCACTGTTCATAAATGTATGTTGTAATCATGTGAACAGTCATTCGGCGGAAGTACCTTGTGTCCCCACAGGAGCAATCTAAAAATACACGTTCTAAAACGGAAATCGTTGATTAAGTACCTAGTATCGAGTATTCCATCGAATATTAACTAATAGTGCGAGACCTTGCTTCTACCCGATAAACTTGGTTGAGTAGATACCTAACTCCTTTCACGTCACAAAAATCCTATGTTTTCACAACATCGATCGGTAGAAGCGTTTCGGTGCACTTCGGCGAGCCGGCGTGATCCTTTTTTTCAATAGTTTTTTGCGCTGGTACTTTCCTTTAGGGGTAGACAAGGCCGCCTAGTAGTCTACTTATTCGTTATTCCATCCCTAGTTAGCCCACGTTCAATGTAAATCACACATCGTTTAACATCCTCAGATTTTTCCTATCTTAAAACCAGAAAATAATTTCTCGGCACCCACTCGAAATTTGACGAGTCCTTCACGTTTCAAAAGTGACCTTCTCCTTCAACAGCTCAGCTCACTCATTATTGCTTTAATGACCTCTACCTCGGTTATCCTAGTTAGTCCGCTGACCAAGAATCTCGAACAAATTCCACTCTCTCCTATTCAATTAATGATAATAGGATAGGGAGGAAACCATTCATTGACCTGTTTCACCAATGTACTTCACATTACAGTTACTAGAATTTATTTACCAATAGATACCAATGGGAGGTGCTTTATCGTCAGAGAGAAGTTAGTGTTCTAGAGATCAAACAGTTTCTACCATTCATTTTATATCACTTTGATGAAGTTAGACGGTTTTGTGTGGGTTTTGACACTTTTCGTTTGATTACTGTTGAAATGAAACATTTATACCATGATACAAAAATTTAAGATGTTCTAAAAGATGGCTCATTTAAGATCAGGAGAAAGGTCATCATCAAGGCGACAGGCAATTTTAACAACAAAGTGTAACAACAAACTGGGGTTCACCACCAGAGTAGCCACCTGTAGAACACACCACCCACAATCACCAGCATCGGTACAAGTTCTTCAAAAGGTACTAACAAAATTTGTTATGAGCCTATGACGCGATGATAAGGTATGAGCCTAGCAGGACGCGGGTGGTGATACCACGGAGTACACCTACCGATATGTACTCAGTAAAATATGTCCACAGTAATAAAAATGCATTTTTATTACTGTGGACATTTTTCAAAATTCACATTCATTCATTTTTCATTTTTTGTATCTCGGTAGGTGTACTCCGTGGTATCACCACCCGCGTCCTGCTAGGCTCATACCTCAATCGGTTGTCTTTCTACAGAGGCACTTCCCTCCAACCCTCACTCCTACCCACACCTTCCTCACCTTCGCTCTTCCCTAGGGCCAGCGTTGGGAGATTTCTGGGCGTCCTCTCCATTAATATCACAGAAGTCATTAATGTCACAAAAGACATTTTGTCTTTGTGGGAAAAAAAGATCGGAAAAAAATAGTGCAAGATACTTAGAGATTGATGTTTTGAGATCAACTACTATTCATGAATCATCTACATTATCGGGTTATGGATACGAGGAAGGTATTGCATCACCCACTTGGCAGACTTTGTTTATTCTTATCACCGAACTGTCAATTCACTTTCTTTGAGAAATGACCACCTCTCGCCAACCATTTAAAAATCGGATTACCATCTTACTTACCAATGGATGGTCTCACTATACACACTGGGAGTACTTCCTTCACATCGTCCACCAACGTTTCAGCCAATTGTTTCGTGAATGTGTAATGATTCGGGTGAGCATCTAAAAGACTGAAAAAAAGTGATATCAGTACTACGCTTTGCTGATTATAATATCTAATTTTTGAGGGGAATCGACATTGGAAAGTAGGCTTAGAGGAGGCCAACTATATGCCCATGGATGAATGATTCAATAGTATACAATCAACAGGAACAATAAGTAATATAACAACATTCTATTTGCCTCCATTGCACAGTCTGAAAAAATATAATTTCCCTTATGATAAAGATGTACCTTTCGTCTGAAAGTCTTTACTACATTTTATGTGATTCATTTATCATGGTATAAATAGCCCAGATTTTGGTAAACAGTGTCCATTTTAGGTCTAGTTGTCCTCTGAATCTTTTTGCTACAGCCCGATACTTCTAAAGGGCGGAAAGTAGAGATTGACATTTTCTAAACGCCTGGTATTCTTACGATATAAAGGTAGTATTTTTTGATAAATTCCTAAGTAATATTGAATTTTCAGAGAGATAACATATAATCATTTGAATATTATGTATCATTGTACATAATAACTAAACTAAGTGAAATCTAAAAATGTGATCATTTTAATTTTAAATATCAATATTAATATTATAAATGGGTTCGTCTGTTAAAATTTTCGGGTATTGTGGATTTAAATTCAAGAAAAATAACATAAAACTCATGACTTCTACGTTTTAGAGTTAAATTCAATAGAAATGATATTTTGAGTTCGTCATCACCGTCAAATTTTCCAGTAAGAAATCCTTAAGGAAAATAAAGGTCAATCAATAGAATATTTCTCCTACAGATCGCCCGTTCGTCCTTATGTGAGGTGAAATGGGAGTTTGAAGATCCTATTTTATATTTATTTGCGCGCTCATAAATATACTCTACTCTTACCAAAATTTCTTGAATTATGAGTTCGAAGATTAAGAGCGTAACTGCAAATTGGGTTTTAAAAAAAATATCTTAAAATTGTTAATTCTTAGATTGAAAGGGAGATGAGCCACACAATCAGTTGAGGGATCAAATTTTTATTAAATTTAGCATTTATACCTAATAAAAATATGAAATAAACATCATTGGTTTCCCAAATTCAGTACTGAACAAAATTTCAAAGTACTGAATGTTGGGACTTTTTGTTATTAACTTCACAATATTGTCACAAAAGAAATAGGTAGTTACACATAACATGCATAACTTTTTGACCTGACTTTTGACAGGTCCAAGAGAAGTTAATTTTGATTGAAGGTTTTGTTTGAACTGATAACTCTTGTTTTGAATGATTATTCAATAATATAGTAGAAAAAAAAATAGTACGTAACAGTATGTAGGTAGCCATTATAACTCACCTTTTGGAGATTTCACGTTGCGCGGGGTTATTCTTTATCCACTCACTCAACGCAATCACGGTTTCGGGTCTGACGTCCGGTTTGGTGATTTTTTCTTCGACTATTTTCGAGTCGCACTGGCAAAATACGGTCGAGACGTGCACAAAAGCCTGTTGATCCCCACAAAAAAATCATTATGAAAGCATGAATAAGCATAACTGTACAAAGAGGGCGATAGCAACATCCATGGATTTCTCAAATAGAAAACCTCAGGTCGGTAATAGAGTAGTGTCTACAAAGTCTCATTCCTTCAAGGTAAATTCTACAACTAATTTGCAACAAAAAATGTCTCTTAGCAATGTTTTTGCAGGCTTCTTTTCCGAGTTATTTCAATTTTAAAGTTTTTTTCTCGTGATTTTGACCTTATGTCATTAAATTGGTAATAACTCCTTTAATTTGCCGTGATAATTACAATTTGAGGATACCGTTGGAAAGAGCGTTAAATTCCCTATCTCCCTAATACCAAATAAAATTTCTTCAGTTGAATTTACGGGGAATAGAGAAATCTAAAAAGTGAACTAAGTTCTGAAGAAACTGAAGAAATTTTATTTGGTATTAGGGGATAGGGAATTTAACGCTCTTTACAACGGTTATCCTTGAATTGGATTTATTACAGCATATTGAAGGGATTATTACAAATTTAATGACATAAGTTCAAAATCACGAAAATAAGCTTTACAATTGAAATAACTCGGAAAAGAAGCCTATAAAAAATTGCTAGGAGACATTTTTTAAAGAGCGTTAAATTCCCTATCCCCTAATACCAAATAAAATTTCTTCAGTTGAATTTTATGGGGGATAAGTGAACTTAGTTCACTTTTTAGATTGCTTTATTCCCCGTAAATTCAACTGAAGAAATGTTATTTGGTATTAGGGGATAGGGAATTTAACGCTTTTTACAATGGTATCCTTAATTTGGATTTATTACAGCAAATTGAAGGGATTATTACCAATTTAATGGCATAAGGTCAAAATCACGAATATAAACTTTACAATTGAAATAACTCGGAAAAGAAGCCTATAAAACTATTTAAATCACAATCAAGTTTATTAAGAAATGCTTGCATACGAGTTTGCAACACATTGGGACATTTTCATGTCAACCACTACACAACAAGGTAGTGAAGTAAAGTTGTTAGTTCATGTACCCAGGCATCAAAATAAGAAAACAGTTGATTGTTCTCTACGCAACAGTGAGTCTATTTTATTTATTGGTCGCGTGAGCAAGACTTGCTTAGTTTTCGTGACGATTTTTCAGTTTACTTAAGTGCCAAAGCAAAGACATGAAAATGTCAAAATTGCTAGGAGACATTTTTTGATGCAAATTACTTGTACAATTGACTCCTTGATGTAATGAGACTTGTTTTGTAGACACCCTGTGTAGGGAAGATTTCTACTGGTACTGCAGGCCAAATAATGTCTTATAATACTGTCTTAAATGTAAGTAGTGTAGTGTCTTCCGTAAGTAGTAAGTAAGTAGTGTCTCAAATGTAATGAATGTAGTAATGTAGTATTAATAAGTAATAATAATTAACAGTAAGTAATGTAATGTAGTAAATGTAGCAATAATGTCTTAAATGTAATCATGTAATAATAAAATAATGTCTTAAAACTGACATTTTTAACGGCTTATTAAGTGTTAGAGCTTTCAGAAAAATTTTGGTTAGGTACGTGTATTTGCTGTCTGAGGTGAAACGAGTTTTTGGAAAAACCTGGTTTTTTAGGCGAAAGTGATACTATTTTCTATTTTTCTAAGTGAAAGTATTTTCTATTTTTCTAGTACCAACTAGGGAAAGGACTCTACATACTTTCAAATGCTTCATTTGTTTGGCTAGTTCTATGGCGTGCTTTGTGCCCAAAATATTAGCCTCCACGGCGTCTCTCAGGTCTGCTTCGAGTCTTAGCGATGCTCCCAAGTGAAACACGAGTTCGACGTTTTCTATCAGTTCGTCTCTGCAAACGCTCATCATTCCCAAACCGGGTCTGGTCAAGTCTCCGTCGATTGCTACGACCTTCTTCAGAGCGTTGGGATTTTTCTCCAAAAGCGGTTGAAACAGCTGAAAAAATATTAAAACCCTACTGTGAGCAGGTACTTGTGGCATATTGAGTAGAGCATCTTAATATTTATAAACGCTGCAAATTATTACACGACGGTTTATTATTTTTCTGTACAGATCAACCGTCTTAAAGATCACCGCTTTTCCTCAAATAGTACCTACCAACCATATCGCGCAATTTTGCTTTACTAACTGCTTTACTTTCTGGTTTACTCTTATTATAGTTACACTTGCTTTAATTTTCTACACTTATTTACGACCTTATAGGGAGTGAACGGTTATGAGAACTTAAGGGTTGGATTTGTATAAAATCAAAAACACGGGTGTGAATCGTAAGAGAGGCGAAATCTTCGTTCAAATTTTAGCTGACCGTAATGCGATCATTGTTCGTTTCTTCGAATTGTACTCAGTTTTGCAACCTTAACATTCGGTAATAAAATTTCGAGATTAAGGCACCCTCAACTCTATTTTTCCGAATTGAGTGTGAAGCGTTTATTTCTTCAAAATAAACTTGATTTTGAAGCAAAAACATGATTGGTAGGTAGTGGCAATGGCAAAACTGTGTTCTTTGCAGGCGAGTGATCTATACAGAAAAATCATAAACCTTGCCGTGATCATTTGCAGCTTTTTTTCTCAACATTTTACGTATGATATGCCTACGTTAGTCACGAAACCACCTGATTGGCAGGCTTTTCAAGAAAATATCTCTGCCAATTTTAATTTATAAGTCCCAATGAAAACACTGGATCAACTTGAAAATTAACTTCATCAAGTGTATTCAACGAGCAGCATGGACCGCTACCCCTCTAAAGAGCGATTTAAATACAAGGCATACCGCTTCATACCTTCTTGAACTTAGAGAGTTACTCAAAAAAGAGAGGAAAGCGAGGAATATCTAGCAACTAACTAGTGCGCCATGTGACAAATCAAAAATGAATAAACTTAAAAATAGGCTTGATGCACTATCCAGCACAATCAAGCAAGAAACACAAACCAGGCAACTCATGGGGCTGACTCCAGGATGGGATACGGATTACTCTCTATGGAAAAAAAATAAATCATTTAAGCAACCAAAAGAGTACATACCACCAATAAAAAAAGAAGATGGAGAATGGGCGAAAAGCCCACAAGAAAAAGCCAAGCTGTTTGCAGAGCAAAACACTTATGTGCCGCTCTCTGGAGAATCTGAGAATAACTTGCCAATCCTACTAACAACGGATTCACAATTCGTTAGACCCGTAATACTTGATGAACTCAAGGAGAAAATACGCTAGCTCAAAACCCGTGAGGCACCGGGATGTGATCTTATGACTGGCAACGTGATCAAACAACTTCCTGAGAAATGGAAACGAATGCTACTTTATCTCATAAAAGCAGCGATACGGCTAAAATATATACCTCGCCGCTGGATGGTGGCAGAAGTCATTATGATTCTAAAACCTGGAAAGGACTCGCCGGAAAAGAAGGCATACATGTTACCAGATGTTACAAGATGTCATTTCATTGTTACCTGTATTTTCCAATCTATTTGAAAAATTGCTTATAAAGAGGCTCGAAAATGTCATACAAGAGATGTCCCATCAGTTCGGATTTCGAGAGAAACATTTCACTATTGATCAAGTACATCGTATCTCTGAAGTAATAGAAAATAGTCTCGAGAAGAAACAAGTCTGTGCTAATGTCTTCCTTGGCGTCTCTCATGCCTTTGACAAGGTCTGGCATGAAGGACTACTATATAAACTGGAAAGAGATTTACCAAATCGATTATACCTCCTGCTGAAGGCGTACCTTGCAGAAAGACATTTTATAGTCGACATGAAGGAGCATATTCCAGTTTAAAGGGAATCGAAGCAGGGGTTCCCCAAGGAAGTGTGCTCGGGCCGTCACTGTATCTCTACACAAATGATATCCCAAGTAACGAGGACTCCACTATTGCAACATTTGTAGGTGACGCTGCCCTGCTAGCAGTGGGTGAGACCACTGAAGAATCAACGTCAAAGCTGCTGCATACTGTTAACGATGTCAGTGAATGGACCAAAAATGGCGACTAAAGCTGAACGAGTTAAAATCTACCCACATCAACTTCACATACAAAGAAATCAACAGCTTGCCAATAATACTTGATGGACAAGCAATTCCGATAGCGAACACTGCGAAATGTTTGGGAATGACCCTTGACACAAAATTAAAGTGGAAAGAGCACGTTAAAAAGAAACATATTGTTTAGTAATGCATGCATTCCAGGGGACGTCCCATACGATAAGCATTAGATCAGTTCAACCAGTTGGTAAGCGAACTGTTCCACTGTTCCACTGTTCAAACTGTTCCATTCGATGTTATTTATTTATTACTTTAGGCAAGAAACAGTGAATGTCAAGATTATCCAAACCTTCCAAAATAAGGTACTACAGAGCATTGTTAACGATGAATTAAATGACGATCTCCATTGTGACTTAAAAATGGAAACTGTCAGTGAAGTTATCAAGCTACATGCGATTAAACACGAACATCGGCTTCATGGACATATAAATCCCGAAGTTCTCTGTCTTCTACACAACTCCAACGTCGTTCGGCGGCTTCACAGGACCAAACCCTTGGACGTAGTGATAAATTGAAACACAGAGTTGTGTAACCTGTACTTTAGAGCATAGCCATTGGGCTGTTGACTCTACAAACTATGTAATTCAATTTTGAAAGCGAATTAACTAGATGGGCTCCTTATGTGCTCAGTTGTTATGTTAGTGATATTTGATGGATAAAAATATCATTGGGAGAAAATTTATATATAAATATACATATATTCGATCAAGCAGTACTGCTAATTGTTGTCGAGGTTCGGTCAGGAATGACATTTTCTACTCTAGTAGTAGAGATGAGTAGAAATAGTGAAGAAACAACTGTGTTTTCTCCTCTGTCTCCAACAGACTCAAAAACTATTCCTTGATAATGATAGAATAAACTATCAAAACGTTGGAACAATCGCCTCTCATTCCTGACCGAACCTCGACAACAATTAGCAGTACTGCTTAAATGAATATCAATCAACGGTCGATAACCAAAGAACCCGAATATATAAATATATATAAGTATATATATCGTCAAAAATCTTACCGGAAGAAGTGACATCTCTAGAATCCTGGTTGTAGGAGTTTTCGATCTCTTTGAGCGACACAGTACATAGATTTTGTTGATATCCGGGCACGTTCTGAGTAGTTTTTCAATGAGAACCTGCACAAAACATGTGGATAGAACAAGTTAGTGTATGTACCTCTTCACCAATACATTTTACTAACGTAAGCACAAAATGGGCACGACAAATAAAATGTAATATTGATTCCACGGCATTCTCGTCAGCCTTCTTCCAAGGATTAAATGGAAAATTGTGATTGGAAACTGATACCCCCCCCCCCCAATTCACAGCACTTCCCATTAAGCAGTAGTTATTCAATGACTAGATACATATATCATAATACAGAGTATTTAAGAAACCATTATGATGAAATCAAATCAGCTCCATAGGCCTCAATGCTGACTACTTCTCAACTCTTTGAGTAATGAGCACTCCGCTGACGCATGAGTAATTTGCCAAATAGCCTTCTGAAGACCACCAGAATGAGCTGGACGTTAGTTCAGCTGCATAAACGATAAAACTAACTGCTCCCCTAACTATTCATCCTTGACCGATGTTCTGGCATACTGCCTTTTGGGGTAGTGGCGCAGGTCAGGGGATAACATTCCCTTAATTCTAGATGCAAGTTAATTTATATTTTAGTTTCTTCTCATTTGCGCCTTCACATGATCAACATTCACCAAACCCATTACCCGTGGTCATTATTATACTTATTAGGCAAATTACATACAATTGGGAACTCGCCGCTTCAGTTGTCTCAATTGGACGGAGAAAGGTAGTTTCGTTTCTCATGATGACTGCCCTTTGTGGCCTTGAGTGATCTTGAGGAAATTACTCTCGAAGAAATGAGCGGTCTGTGTAATTTGTGCGTTTGAATCTTGGGGATGAGGACACTATTATCGATTGAGGTGGTTATTAAATAATGCGCGCAACAGTTTTGTACTCGCAGGTATCTTACCTCATACGGGCAGCCGAAGCAGCTAAGTTAGATCATTAGCTTGCTTTGCCGAAATGTCGGCCGGGCTTTGCGTTTGCTCCCCAGTAATTTTGGGTAATAAAATCTTTTTGAATGGTGTAAAGTCTTATTGAGTTTAACCTTGTGTTAGTTTATAAAATGGTGACGGATAATCGTGCTCTGTATTTTTCTGAAAGTTCGCAATCGTACTCCAATTGAAAGACGTCCGGTGATTCACGATATCTACTTTTCTCAAACGTAAGAACCCAAAACATCTGGGGCAAGGCTCCTCAATATTTTCCTCAACCACTGAAACCTCCAACCGTCCGTTTCAACACTGGATTTAAATATTATTTTTTAATGGACGAAAAGTACCTAAAAATTAACCACCCCTCAAAATTTGATGTTTTACGCTTCAAGGTACGTAGAATCCGAAAACCGAATACAAAATTTTCCTGTTGCCGTACGTCGTAAGCGGCACTTTTCTTAGCCAACAAGGACCAATTTGGAAAAATTTCGATATTAAGGTATTGTTTTCTCATCAATTTGAAGAATTATTGAATTTTTATAATCAAATGAGACCAACCAGAGCTCTGTAGGACCAATCGTTCGCTCCCTATGTGAACTTAAGGGTTGGTCTTATGATAAATCAGCAACACGAGTGTGAATCAAAAAGAGGATTAATCACCGTTAAAATTTCAGCCGACCAAAATGCGATCGTTGTTCGTCTGTAATAGAGTATAAACAGTATAGTATCAACAATACCTGTACACCAAAAGTTTTCAAGCCAGGGCGTTTAGAAAATGTTTTTTCCCCCTCTCCACATCTTAAAGTGACAGACACTAACGAAAACTAAAACGCTGCAAATTATTACACAATGGTTTATTGCTTTCCTATATAGATCACTCGTCTACAAAATCACCAACCATCCAATATGAAGGAAAAAAAAAATCAAAATCACCAACCATCGATCGCATTTCGGTCAGCTCTAATTTGAACGGAGATTAGGCCTCTTTTGCGATTCACACTCGTGTTTTGATTTATATATATATATATTTCAATATAAACCCTTAAATTTTCGTAGGGAGCGAACGGTTTCTCCTACAAAGCTCCGCATGGTCTCAAAAAATTCTAAAAATTCTATAGAATCTTAAATTGAAGGAAAAACAATACCTTTTTATCAAAATTTTTTGAGTTAGGGCGTTTTCAAAATTTCAAAATTGATTTTGGAACCCTTAGAAGTGACCTACATCAACCAAAAGCTTCGGGTCACAACTAGACCCCAAATGGAGCCTACATACCAAATTTCATCGAAATCGGTCAATGCTAAGTGGCAAAAGTGCCGCGTACGGCGTACGGCGGACGGACGGCCAAATTTGTATTCGATTTTTGGATTCTACGTACCTTGAAACGTAAACCAACAAATTTTGAGGGGGTGTTAAAAAAATTTTTCTTGGTCGATTCCAAAGGTTCATTATTGAAAATAATAAACCAAAATGTTTATTCGAAACTGTTGGTCCTACAGAGCTTCGGGTGGTCTCATTCGATTCTAAAACTTTAATACTATATAAATTTTGAAGGGGGGTTAAATTTTGCTTCCGAGTCTACCAAGGTAGCGGAAGCTTTTTTTTTTCTTGGTCGATTCCAAAGTTTCATTATTGAACCTTTGGAATCGAAAAAACCCTCCCTCAAAATTCGATGGTTTACGTTTCAAGATACCTACGTAGAATCCCAAAACAATTAAAACATTTTCCGTCCGTCCACCGTGGGAAATTAAGAATTTAAGATAGTATTAAATAGAATAGTTAGAATCGAATGAGACCACCCGAAGCTCTGCAGGACCAACAGTTCGCTCCCTATGAGAACTTGAGGGTTGGACTTATGATAAATCAGAAACACGAGTGTGAGTCGCAAAAGAGACATACTCTCCGTTCTTTGAGTTGTACTCAGTTTTGCGTCCTTAGCAACCCGTTATCATATTTAGGTAGGTAGTATCGGTAGGTAGTACCTTTGGTAGTACCTTTAGTATCTTTGGTTGGTACAATGACAAAGCCGTGTTCTTTGAAGACGAGTGATCTATATAGAGTAATACTAAACCTTTGTGTAATAATATGCAGCGTTTTTTTTAGGCATTCTTTTTCTAAATTATAGAGTTTCAAGTTTCAATAAATAATAGATGGACTTGAAATTAGTTTCAAATTTTCCAAATTGGTTTTTTCAATCAACTTTAGTTTGATTAACAATTTATGGAAAATGTATATTAAGAGTGGATCGAAAAAATGAGCATACAGTCGAGCTGTTCTTCAAAACTCTCTGTCCTTGAATGTTTGATTCTTCGAGAATGCATAATTACATTGATGTGCTACTATCAAAAAGGATGATTTGCAATGATAGTAGGAGTGTTGACGGAAGTGCCCGTTGAACATAGAGCAATGTGTATTGTGTTGTAACAATAGGTATATGTTTGTCATTCTCGATTTGTTGCCTCAATAAACACGATTGATTCGGTTAACTGTGTGATTTACAAGCACTGATCGTCTGATTGGCCAGTTATACATTGATGGTTATACATCGCCTCTAGCGCTACCCAACCTTGGACCTCTAACAGGTTAATCAACTTGGTGACGGTGGATTGTCGCCTTGGAATTGATTGTACGGGAAAAATTCATTTGTTAATTTGAGGGTATGATCTTGCGAATTCCACGGACCAATCGCCCACAAAACGATTCGGAGGCGATTATTTTCTTTTCTCTAGTTCTGAGTTCTTCGTTCCATCGTAATGATGACAGTTCGCTTTGGGCTGCGAATGTAGTCTACCTCAATCCACGTCGTAGTCAACGCGCCTTGATTGAATGAGGCTGAACAAAATTACTCAGCGATTTTGATGGTCTGCTAAAAAATTTCGTAGATCCAAATAAATTGTGCTACTCTAGTAAACTATCAAAATTCGCTTATCTTAAAAATTTGATTTTTTTAGTGAGATTTTGTTATTTATAACATTTTTTACTATCTGAAAAGCTATACTCATAAACAATTTTTACACTATATTTTGCGTATCTACTCTAAATATGATAAATATCACTAAAAACATTTTTTTTTAAGTTTCTGATCATAATTTTCTGAGTTTTGCAATTGAAAGATGTTAAACAATTCACCCAATCTTTCGTTTGAAATTAGTTATTGATATCTTTTACTCTTTATTTTGGAAATATTTTGGATTGTCCCCAGGTTGATGTATCGTCGGGAGTGAAACAATAATAAATAAGAATAATCGTTTATGAAAAAGCCAAGGACTTAGAGACTTGTATGAAATCTTTAAAAGTCGATTTCCTTCTAGAAGATTTCGTGATAAGTGAGCACTTTAGATGGCATACAAAGGGTGCTACAAACACCCAGATTCCAACCACCAATGAACCAAGAAAGAACGGAAGTTGGAACTTTTGAAGACCTATTAGAAATCTTGAAGCCTCAAAATCATTATTTCTGGGGTAGATTGAATTGTTATTACACGTACCTTACCGTTTCCCGAAAATATCAATTACTAGCCATAATATATCATCCTGCTCAGCGTTAATAACAAAACAGTTGTGAATCATTATTAGGAGGAAGAAGATGTAGGGAAGAAGATTTGCTAGAATGAACAATTGTAATCTGGGGAGATCGGGGTAAGGAGGATCAGTGGGAATTGAGTCAATGAGGCTTCTGGAAAGGAGCAAACTATGAAAGCTGGGAGTACTCCCACTACACAGGGAATCGATTATACAATTAATTTACCACAACTCTTCTATCTTGAAACTTTTTATTTTAATTTGTTCTAGTATTTTTGACTTCCCTTCACTAAAATATTCATAACTCCTCATTTCCTTGCAAATTCAAATTTATCTAGACCGCTGGAAATATCGTTAAATTTTCCATGTGATAAGTTTTTGACCAATTTATTACAAATGTACCTTAGGATAGTATTTTTAATTCAAACTTGAACATTTTTCAATTTCTGTTTTTTCCCCAAATTTTTTGGAGATTTTTTCTGCTGAAACAAGGTTTTCAATGGCGCTCATAAGCTTCAAATATGTTCCATTTCATCAGCTTTCCAAAGATAACCCATTTTCAAGTTTACTGTAACATTTATGCGGAAAATGATATTTGAATTTTAAAAAAGTGTTATTTCAGGGAAAATTGTTGAATTTTTATAATCTGAGGTGTTTGGTATTAAGGTTGGAGTAATAAAAAGTGTGTTGAGAGGAAAGTTGAACTGATCTTTTGAATTAGGTACCATGTTTTCATCTCATGTGAAGACCACAGGGAAAGAAGGGGCCTGAATTTTTCCATTCAGAGAAAACTGAAATTCAAAGTTTGACGCCTTCTACTCATTATAACATTATAACGGCTGGGTCGTTATATTCTTCCTCATTAGTTAAACTTTCATCTAACGATGTAACGGAAAGAGAAATAAATTAATAAACATACACAATTTGTAAATAGTTTTATTAAAAACAAAATATCCACCGTTACTAAAAAAAAGAATTGGAAGAAGGAGAGGGTTAGAGAGAGAACAGGGAAAGAAGGGGGAGAGTAGTCCAACGGAGTACCTTCCTCTTTCTTTCCCTGTTTTTTTCAAACCTTTTCCCTTCTTTCCCTCTATTCGGACCTTCCTCCTTCTTTCACAGTAATTTCAGATCCAACATGAGCTGTTTCACGCAGATCGTCCTCCTTTTTCCCCATTTTGATCTCATAATATGAAACTACGTCCTTGGGAGAGTTTGTTGCCAACCTTAACTCATTTTCGGGGAAAAAAGTGACATTCCCCCTTCTTTCCCTGTGGTCTTCATGTTGATATACTATAGTGGCGAGAATAGATTTTGTTGTATTATTTTTAGATTAGCCATTTCATCACTCCCATTTCCTGAACAACATAAATAATTTATGTCTAATTATTAGACCATTCGGCTACGTCTGTATTTTATAAGTGAACCACTAACGGGGTGCAAAGGAGCTAGATTTACTGAATTTACGCTGGTTCATCGGCCACGGCTGTTGGCAAAAATTACTTCAATTAACAATAATTACCTAGCTTAGCAAAAAATTACACTCGAAAATTCCTCATTCCAAACGATGGTGATAGAGTCATTGCATTCCTCTAGACGTTAACCATATATAGGCAACTAGAAGAAGCCACTATCACGAGACTTGCAAGAGTACACGTTCGGAAACTTGCTCCTCCGCACGAGCGAAGGTTATCGATTTAAAAAAAATAACCTACTTCGCACCGTGTAATTTGAGAAAGCGCTAAAGGTGGGAAACCAACTAAAGTGACTCCAATCTTTCTTCGTCCCAGAAAACGCCTTTTTTATAGGCGATCTTGAGGCGGCAGGTCTAGGACTTGAAATGTAATTAGCAGACCATTCAATTGCTCACCGTCCTCGAACTGTTGATGTTTTCTTCTTTAACTGAATATCTTACTCAACATCAAGTAACCTTATCTTGTGAATAAATCAACTTTCTTGCGGGATTCATGAAAAGAGCATTCGAACGATTTCCAGAGCTCCCAATTCTCTAGCTGGGTGAAATATTCATAATTATGTATGATTGGAGAAGGCAATTACTCATTATCGTGTCTTCAATAATCGCTCCTATGTTCTATTTGGGTGATTCTCCCATTTCGTCGGATTTCATGTTTTTGAACTATTGTGGCTTCTGTGATAGTTTTTGCGTACATTTTTGGTAGTGAGAGACTACTGGTGACCCTTCCCTCGGTTATCAGTAAACTGTAGGATGGATAGCCCCTTGCAATCATACCAATAATTAGCTTCAAAACGCCTGAACCTAATTCCCTCACCTGTCCATCGACCAGAGTTGCTAACTTTGATGATGAATAAACCACTATTACGGCTTCTAGCACTTTTTTTTTTTTTGCGGCGTTCTTATTATTTTAATTAACGATCAGTGCAGCATGATGCACCTGTGTCGATGAGGTTTAACCCAATTCCCTCACCTTTTGGGTTTATTATTTACAACAATGAACCTATGGAATCGACCAAGAAAAAAAAAAGTTATAATCCCCCTCTCAAAATCTGTTGATTTACGTTTCTAGGTACGTAGAATCCAAAAATCGAATAAAACTTTGGCCATCCGTCCGCGGCACTTTCTTTGGTTCCCAGGGACCGATTTTGATGAAATTTGGTATATGGGGTCAAATTTGAGTTTAGTTGTGCCTCGAAGCTTTTGGTTGACGTCGATCACTTCTAAAAGTTGAAAAATAAGGGTTGAAATTTTCAAAACGCCCTAGCTCAAAAAATTTCGGTATAAAGATAATGTTTTTCCATCAATTTAAGATAGCACTGAATTTTTACAATTTTTAGAGACCACGCGGAGCTCTGAAGGACTAATTGTTTGCTCCCTACAAGAACTTAGAGGTTGGGCTTACGATAAATCAGAAACACGAGTGTGAATCGCAAAAGAGGCCTAATTTCCGTTCAGATTTTAGCTTACCAAAATGCGATCGCTGTCGGTACGTGGTAGGTAGGCAGTATCTACGGTTGGTAGGTGGTGAGAATGGCCAACCGACTTGACCCTCCCTCTCAAATTTCATCTTCCTGCGTTCAATAGGATTGAAAATGGCTTTGGAGCTCACTCAGCTGGTCTGTGCTCTTCCAGGCGTCTCTAGCATTCGAAAATATCTTCTTCACTCTTCAGATCACTGATCAGCTGAGTGAGCTCTCAAGCCATTTTCAATCCTATTGACGCTGGAAGCTGAAATTTGAGAGAGAGGGTCAAGGGAGAATACAAATGGTGATAGGTACTATTGATGGAGAACCAGTGATCTATACAGATGAAAAAAATTGTTTATCTACCTATCATTGGTACGTACTACCTACCACCCCATGCTGCCTCCACACCTTCACAATCAAGTTTATTAGAAAGAACTAAACGCTTCACAGTCGATTGTAAAAATAGAGAGCTTCATATGGAAATTTGATTACTGGTTGTTCAGAGAGCAAAACTGAATACAAATCGATTAAACGAACAGCAATCGCGTTTTGGTTAGCTAATAATTCAATGGAGATTAGACCTCTTTTGTGATTCTCACTCGTGTTTCTATTTTATCGAAGGAAAACCCTTAAGTTCTCTTAGGGAGCGAACGGTTTGTCCAGCAGAGCTCCGGGTGGTCTCAAAAAATTTTTTAAATTCAATACTATTTAAAATTTGTGAAAAACAATACCTTTATTTCGAGAGTTTTCGAGCTAGTGCACTCTTGAACATTTCAACCCTTAGTTTTCACCCCTTAGAAGTGACTGACATCAACCAAAAGCTTCGCGGCACAACTGGATCCCAAATGGAGCCCATATGCCAAATTTGAACCAAATCGGTCCAGGGTTGCTAAGAAAAGTGCCGCGTACGGCGGACGGCGGACGGACCGAAATTTTTTTTTTCGATTTTCTAATTCTACGTACCTTGAAACGTAAAACATCAAATTTTGAGGAGGGGGGGGGGGGGTTAAATATTTTTTTCTTGCTCGATTCCAAAGGCTTAATATCTATATACATAAAACGCCAACCGTACGTACGTGCGTATGTCGCCCGAACGTAGGGGTCCCGGGTTCGATCCCAGGCCGCTACAACAATTTTTTTTTTTTTTTTTTCATATCCACAATTTTTTTTTGTTTTCCACTTTTTCATTCCACTTTTCAGCTAGTTGAAAATAATAAACCTTTAAGTAATAATTTGCAGCGTTTTTGAATTTGGCACTATCTCTTCCCAGGGTATATTTTTGACGTGAAGTATTTGCAGCATTGACAAATTGTCTGCCAATCTCAGGGTAACCTGTAGCATACAACCTTCCTCCTCTCTCAGTTTAAGTGAATATGTGATGCATACACCATTCGTCAAGTCAAAGACCTAATTACCTCATTCGTCAGTGTTTTGACTCATTTGAGGTGAGACGCATTCATGTTATTCTTTCATTAATTGAAGTGTTAGCAAAGGGAGTTATGTTTTCCATTGCTGATTTTTCTTTAAAAGGCATGTGGAGGGGTAGGTACATCTCTGAAAATCCTCCTAAACCTAATTCCCCCACACCTAATTCCCTCACTTCGTCTGTAGTGAGAGAAATTACGAAGAATGTGAGGGAATAATTCTCCTGCCACAATCTGAACTTATTTTTATAGTTATTATCAAATAAGTATGAACTAAATGTTACCAGTACCTAATTATTATTCTTTGGTTTGAACAAGTAATGGCGTTTTACGAGTTGAATTGTACATGTTAACTAATTCCCTCATTCATCACCTAATTCCCGCACTACTATGATTTTACCCATGATCATGTATCTCCTTACTAAAGCATTTCTATGAACCAAGTTTTCGTGATCATGAACAGTAGCCTTAAATTTCGAAAAGATTCACGAAAAAGGGGGAAAAAATCTTGATTTTAATTTTATGGAACTGGGAACTTAATTTCAATGAAATGGGAGAATGACTATTCCATGGTCTGTTCCCACCATTGTTACCCAATACCCGTTAAATTTTCTCAATGTTTAGGGCGAAAAAAATCCCGTCCTCGAAAAAGAGGGCAATGAGTTAATCTAGCGTGTGAACTATTGCTCTTCATCTCATGACATGACTGATGATGTAGACTCATGAAGAACATGATCAAAGGATGCCCACTACTGAGTTGTAGGATTACAAACACATAACTTCATATAATCAATTCATTAGAATTTTTAGATATTGGAAGAACTGAATTTGTAGAAGTGTAAAATTGACGTTGCGCATAATATGGGAGTGGGCCACCATGAACCCTCATGTCCTCTAATTCTTGATATGGACAAAACTATGCCAACGTACCAACGAACTTCTACTATGAAACTTTGATATGGAATTGATCGTTTTCGAGCTGCCCTAAAGGTCCAGTTTTGCTCACTTGGAGAGAATTTGGGGTTTGAAGTTACCATTATTCTATACGGATTCTATCGATATCTACGGCAGATTTCTCAACAACTTGTTACAAAATTTAACATGGAAATAAAAACATGGTGAAGTAGCTCCTGAATTGATTAATCCCCTGCTACACTAAAACAGTTGGTGGAGGAGACGCGGAAGAACTTGAGGGCCTTGAAGAGTTGGGCAGGGATGGAGGAAGTCCAGACTGAGATGTAATTTTGGAAACGAGGTTGACGACCCTCCGCGAAGGAAGCTTCCAATGAAATGGACCTTCGGTTGTTATACGCTAGAGTGCACATTTTGTTTCCTTCCAACGGAAAACAGAGAAATGTTCATATGTGCAACATGGAAATTTGAGTTAATATAGGGAAATGTACTGTCCCTAGACAGTCTCCTATATGAGTCCCGTTGCGTTCTGACATACGGTAGTCTTTTGGTTTATTATTTTGAATAATAAGCCTTTGGAATCGAGCAAGAAAAAAAAATTTTTAACCCCCTCTCAAATTTGATGTTTTACGTTTCAAGGTACGTAGAATACGAAAATCGAATAAAAAAATTTCCGTCCGTCCGCCGTACGCGGCACTTTTCTTAGCAACACTGGACCGAAATGGTTCAAATTTGGTATATGGGCTCCATTTGGGGTCTAGTTGTGCCGCGAAGCTTTTGGTTGATGTCAGTCACTTCTAAGGGGTGAAACGTAAGGGTTGAAATTTTCAAGAGTGCCGTAGCTCGAAAACTATCGAAATAAAGGTATCGTTTTTTCACAAATTTTAAATAGTACTGAATTTTTAAAAATGTTTGAGACCACCCGGAGCTTTGTAGGACAAACCGTTCGGTCCCTACGAGTACTTGAAGGTTTTCCTTTGATAAATCAGAATCGTGAGTGTGAATCGCAAAAGAGGTCTAATCGCCGTTCAAATTTTATCTGACTGAAATGCGATCGCTGTTCATTTCTTCGATTTGTTTACAGTTTTGCCTTCTGCGTAACCAGTAATCAAATTTCCATATGAAGCTTTCTATTTTTCGAAGTGTGAAGCGTTTCGTTCTTTCTAATAAACTTGATTGTGAAGGTATGAAGCCAGGCAGTATTGTGTGGTAGGTAGTACCTACCAATAGTTGGTAGGTAAAAAAAAGGTGGTAGGTAGAAAAAATGTTGGTTGGTAAAAAAACGCTGCAAATCATTGCCCAAAGGTTTATTCTTTTCTGTATAGATCACCCTTCTGTATAGATCACTGGTTCTCCATCAATAGCACTTACCACCATCTGCATTCTCCCTTGACCTTCCCTCTCAAATTTCAGCTTCCTGCGTTCAATAGGATTGAAAATGGCTTCGGAGCTCACTCAGGTGATCAGTGATCTGAAGAGTGAATAAGATCTCCTCGAATGCTGGAGACGCCTGGAAGAGCACTTCCATTCTATAGGAGTAAAAATGGTTTTGGAGCTCACTCAGCTGATCAGTGATCTGAAGAGTGAAGAAGATCTTTTCGAATACTGGAGACGCTTGGAAGAGCACTGATCAGCTGAGTGAGCTCCGAAGCCATTTTCAATCCTATTGAATGCAGGAAGCTGAAATTTGAGAGGGAAGGTCAAGGGAGAATACAGATGGTGGTAGGTGCTATTGATGGAGAACCAGTGATCTATACAGATGGGTGATCTATACAGAAGGGTGATCTATACAGAAAATAATAAACCTTTGGGCAATGATTTGCAGCGTTTTGTCATAATTACCCTACAAAAACGTGAATTTCAATCCGAAAGTCATTCAAAGAAAAAGTTGAAGAAATTTTCCGGATCTCAATCTATTTTTGTGTGTCAGTCTTTAGGTGGTCCCATACAAATCGCCTTGACTGCAAAAGTTCTAACAATTTAACTCAAATTCAAAGTGTAGTATAAAATGGGTTCTAGAATAGTAGCTGATGAATTTTTTTGCGAATTCATTTCGAAAAAATTGTAAAATATTTTGAATTGGGAGAATTTTCAATGGTACTGTGATTACTAAACGTAAATACCCAGCAACGTGATTGTGAAGTTAATGCTCTGATCATCGCCGTGGTTTTCTAACCAAATCAAATCGTTTGTGAAAAACCTTTACTGCCCACCTAAATCGGTTGACGTTTTCCCAAAATATCGATTTTTCACGATAGAATCTACAAGACTCAGGAGGGTACATAGTTGGAAGTTTGTTCCGGAATTTCGTGGAAATTTGCCATGCAGGAGCCTGTGTATCTTTTATGAAAAATCCACATGAATGGGAGAGTATGATCTTAGTGCTTGTGACTTTTGAAATTTATAATATGTGCCTACACATCATGACATAGATTTATTATTCGTTTCAAATTGATTACCTATCAACAGGTAACCAACTCCAATTTAACTCAATGTGTTAAAAAACGTTTCTTAAGGATGTCATCCTTCCTATTTCCTTGGACTAAGGAAGAGAAGAAACGTTATTTTCCGTTTTCAACCAACAATTTGCTTCTCATTGTCTCAATCGACCTTCATGTATTGAAAGAAGTACCTATCAATAACTCAGCGCCCCTTAGCCTGTTTGTTGGTGCAGCTCAGAGGTGTGCTATAGAAGGATTTCTAAAAGATAATTAGATTATTTTTAGTGAGTTAATTCAATGCTCACGTGACCTTCAAAAATCCGAATCCTTGATTATCCTTCATTATGGCTTCGTCAAGGAAAGAACTAAAAATTGAGATCCTTAAGATTCCAATAGGAAGTTTTGAGTTTTTGATAAGTAAGAGCGAGCGGGGCACTCTCGACCCGTGAGGTAGGTATGATCTTCAGATTTCTTCACATCTGGCTTGAAAACGTAAAAACGTCCACATTGGTTTTGCGGTACCTACGTATTACCGGTCGGATGTCGTATCTGCCGTGGAAATTGATTCGTAAAACTGCCCTTCAATTATTTTAATCAGTACGTCCTGCGTCGGATGTCCAAACCCTCATGAATGCCTAATTACTTTTCAGTTACTGTAAATAGCCCAATTACGACGAATAAGGTCCCGAGAATACAAATTGTAGCGCACGTTTCAATTTCAAAATCTCCCCTCATTTTGCAAAACAAGGTCGTAATTTTTCGATTGCAATTTTCTTGTTTATTTTCAAAATGTCACCCCCAAATAATTTCAAGGTGAAAAATCTTAAAACGTTCATCGATGTTCAATTACACAACTTCTATTAATATTCTGAAGAAACAAGAAACTCGATTCGAGAGTTTGAAGGAAAACATTGTATTCGACCAGTTGGGGGATTATTTTGTTATAATGTATGTAGATCATTATTCATATTTCGTATTACACTTTCATATTATTATTATTTTATTATTTTTAGTGATTGTAGCGATGGTAACATTAGTTTCTAACAAATTTTAAATGAATAATTGAGTTTTCGACAGATACAAGAAGAATAAGCAGAATATAATTCCAAAATGTTGAGTTTATTTCTGAATAATTTCTCTTGTCTGTCAAAAACTTTATCATTCATTTTTAATTCATTAAAAATCAATGTTGCCATTACATTTTGATTTTTGGATTTTACGTACATATAGAAGTAGATAAACTATAAAATTCAAAGGCTCAATATTTAAAATTAACCAAAAAAATGAAAACAATTAAAATTAACTAAAAAAATGAAAACAATTGTCCCTGTGTTTTTGGTATTTTTATTCATTTACTTATTTTTTTCTAATCCATTGTTTGACCCTACCTCATTAAATTCCAAAATTAAAGAACGATTCATAATCATGATTTTTTATTACCTAATGCTTGATATTTTCTGAGAAATCTTTCTGGAAGAGATACCTCATTTTACCGGCATCCTACAAAATTCTGTGATAGTAGGTATCGTGGTTTTGTAGCAGTTGTGAATCTTGAAATTTAAAGAGACATGCACTTTTACTAAATTTCATCAATACATTTGTTTTCTCAGTAAATTTCAAAATCCTGATTTGAATGTAGTTTTGTAGAACCCATTTTATGAAGAGCCACGCCGCCACTCACTAGTCAGAAAATGTGTATTTTGTGAAAAGCACGTGAAGAGCCTTGAGTTTTTGTGCCTTCCAAAAACATAATTTGTTTTTGAAAAAAATGTTAACCACTCCTCAAAATTTGTTGTTTTACGTTTCAAGGTACGTAGAATCCGAAAATCGATTAACAACTTTGCTGTCTGTCCGCTGTACGCGGCACTTTCCTTAATTCCCATGGTCCGATTTTGATGAAGTTTGATATATGGGCTCCATTTGGGGTCTAGTTGTGCTCCAAAGATTTTGGTTGATGTAGGTCACTTTTAAGGGTTGAAACATTAATTTTAAAATTTTAAAAAACACCCTAAATCAAAATATTTTGATATAAAGGTATTGTTTTTCCATCAATTTAAGATAGTGCTCCGACGCTTTTGATTGATTTCAGTCACTTCTAAGAGTTTAAATTTTGAAAGGGCCCTACCTCAAACAATTTCGGTAGGTATGAAGGTCTTGATCTTTCATAGATGTGAAATAGTTTTAAATTTTAAGAATCGAATGAGACCACCCAGAGCTCTGTAGATCAGAATTACGATTGCGAATCGCGAATAATCTCCGTTCAAATTTTAGCTGACCAAAATTGAGACCTTAGCGACCAGTAATCAAATTTCCTGAAGAAGGCCCCCATATCTCTTTTATTCTTCGGACTGAGTGTGGCGCGTTTATATATTTCTTCAAAATATACTTGATTGTAAAACGAAAATATGTTTGGTAGGTAGTGGCAATGGGAAAGCTGTGTTTTTTGCAGACGACTGATCTATACCGAAATACAATAAACCTTTGTGGAATATTTTGCAGCAATTTTCTAATTGTGCGCAACGGTGTCTTATAAATAATTTTTGAACCTAATTGAAATTTTGCATGTTGACCACCAATGTACCTACTACAATGGTATTGTTATTTAAAAATATTAACATTGTAATAGTTACATTGTAATATAATGTTGTGGCACGATAAATGAACTAATTTTTCCACTTGTCAAAAATGTAAATTAACTTACCTACTGGGAATAACGAAAATGTAGGCGACGGGTTGCGGCAGCTGAAACTAGTTGCTATCGTTTATAATAATATTTAGATTTCGACACCTTTTACGAGGTAACCAGACTTGACCCGAATCAAAGAAAATATTTTATTCCTTTGAATTGAATGATTGAAATGGATATAACTCGATTTTGAACTGAAAGACTGGTATTCGCCCATCACATATTTCACCAATCCTCTCTGATGAGTTGAAAAAATCGACAAATTATCAGATTCAATTAATACTTGTACAACTGCAGCTATAGTGCAGTTAGGTAGTTACATTGTAAAGTCGGCAAAAGTAAGCAGCTGCTGTGAAAAGAGGTGCTAATTATGTAGAGAATCGCATTATGCGGATTTTATATTTTTCTTACGATAATTAGGTATTAATTTAATTTGATGGATACTTATTTCGTTCGAGATTTCAAAACCGGTATCAGCCATCTAAACCAGTAGTGGTTTATTTTTCGTTGCTGGGCATCGCTCTTTAGCGAATGGTTGGACTAAGTAAAAATATGTCAATGGTTCCCTTCCTGGAAATCCGTTTTTGAACATTCCTGAACTTAAAACATATTATGTTTGTGTATTATTGTTAACTAACTCGTAAGCTATGAACTGTCCGAATACTACAATCGAAGTAAATAGGTCTACCAAGTGGGTGAGGCACATAGCTTCCTCGCATTCAAAACACGATTGTATAGATGATCCGATGCATGGTAGTTATTCTCAAAATATCAATCTATGAGTACCTTCCACTACCCTCATAGGGGACCATCTAAAGCTAATCTGAACAATCCTGAGAAATTTTGTCGAAATCGGATGGAAAATGTATAAGTTATGGATGTTAAAAGGAATAATTCCTTTTAGTTATTAAACGTCAATTATTGACGTTTACGCATACGCAGTAGCTATGACAGCTATTCCCCAATCAGTAAATGAGATAAAAGAAATTCATGGGATGGACAATAACAAGATGGGGTGCATGACTCCGAAACGTGACAATCAATCCCAAATTTCACTCCAAAATGACCTACAGTAAGTAACTCTATACTTTTTCATATTTAATCGATTAAAATTGCTAGTTAATTACAAACGCTGTAAGTTATCACCAAGGTTTACCTATTTTATGTAAAAATCACTAGCCTGCAAAGCATTGGCAGAACCTACCAACCATATTTTCGCGCAATCTTCAGTATGAAGTTTATTTTGTAACACGAAGAACCTAAGTACCAGCAAAGCATTGTTATTTTGTTGTTGGTTGCTAGGGAAGCATAACTGAGTGATATGAAACTCAATTCGAAGAAATAAACAACTGACCAGTTGAAATTAGAACGGAGATTCTCCAGGCGTACTTCCGTCACTGATCAATCTTTTGCTATTCACAATAGCGTTTCTGATTTATTTTAAGTTCTACCATAAGACCTTATAGAGTGCGAAAGGTTTGTCGTTACTTACAACCCTCATTTTTCACCCCTTAACAGTGGCTGACACTAACCAAAAGCTTCGCGGCAAAACTAGACCCTACATGGAGCCCTTACAATATATTTAATCAAAATCGGCCTCCGGTAATTTGAGAAATTGCCCGTAAGGTGAGGGGTCTTTTTATTGAATTTTTGATTCTACATGCCTTCGGAATGTAAACCATAAAATCTTGAAGGTGGGGAAAAAATTTCTTGCTCGATTCCAAAGGTTCATTATTGAAAATAATAAACCAAAAAGTCAGTATACTAATTATAAAGCTATTTAAGATTTAAAAACCAATGGGTGTGGCACATAGCTTCCTCGTATACATAATCCAATTGTATAGATAACCAACCTTTTAATATTGTAGGAAAATGTAGAAGTTATGGCTGTTACAAGGATTGAAAGTGCGCATGCGCACAAATGAGGGTTGTAATTTCTTCTGGCTCGACAACTCTCAATATGAAAGTTTTGTTCTTCAACAATTTTAAACAGAATTGTATTTTTGGAGTCGAATGAGACAGCCTGAAGACATACGACAAACCTTTTGCACTCTATAAGGTCTTATGGGTAGAACTTAAAATAAATCAGAAACGCTATTGTGAATAGCAAAAGATTGATCAGTGACGGAAGTACGCCTGGAGAATCTCCATTCTAATTTCAACTGGTCAGTTGTTTATTTCTTCGAATTGAGTTTCATATCACTCAGTTATGCTTCCCTAGCAACCAACAACAAAATAACAATGCTTTGCTGGTACTTAGGTTCTTCGTGTTACAAAATAAACTTGATACTGAAGATTGCGCGAAAATATGGTAGGTAGGTTCTGCCAATGCTTTGCAGGCGAGTGATTTTTACATAAAATAGGTAAACCTTAGTGTAATAACTTACAGCGTTTTTATTTAATTAGCGCTTTTAATCGATTAAATGTGAAAAAGTATAGAGTTACTTACTGTAGGTCATTTTGGAGTGAAATTTGGGATTGATTGTCACGTTTCGGAGTCATGCACCCCATTTTGTTATTGTCCATCCCATGAATTTCTTTTATCTACTCAATGATTGAATTTTTTAGGTCCTCAAGGCGGAAATTATCTCATTTACTGATTGGGGAATAGCTGAATAAGCAGAATCAGCTTGGCCTTATAAGTCACTCTTCTGATTCGCTTGAAATTATAATCACATTTGGAAGAAAAATCCCAGACTTTACTGGAGTTTTCCGCTCCCTGTATTCTTTTACCTAATGAGATCACAATCGAATGTAAAACAATGTCAGTTCTCGGTTCGTACTGTTGTCTTCTAAATGTTTACTTATGTCCAGCTAGATTGATATTCGACTTGTGAGCTACATGTTGTATTTTATGAGCATCAAAAATCTACATAAATGTTACTTAAATCAAATTAGTACCTACCTTTCCCATAAACCCCGTGCCGCCGGTCACTAAAACCGACTTATCTGCAAAAAACTCTCTCACTGATGTCTGCTGCATTTCGGAAACAATTAGGATCCCGGTTAAATGAACAAATTCTTGTCTACTTTAGTATAAACGGTAGTTACTTCCGATTGTGACGTTACGAGGATGGTAACTATTGATCCGCGACTATCGAAGAACAACGGCAACTACAATATCCGTACGTTTTTTATTAATTGCGCGTTTTTTCCTACGAAGTCTCAGGGAGCACTCGGAGTCTTGAGCATTAATGAGAATCTTAGTGGTTCGCGAGGAGTTTTGATGTGTGTTTCCCCTCTATCATGGCTCAAGGGCATGGACCGAACCGATCGAGTAATCGTGGTTCAGTTCGTGGGGAGCAGATTCGATGTCATTTCTATCGTCAATTCTTCAAAGAAACCATCAATAGTACTCGGTTGTTCTCGATTGAATTCCAACCTCAACCCTCCATGAGGAGATCGTTAATTTTGCATAACAACGAACTTTTTTTTTGCATTGATTAGATATTCATTTCTAACTGTTTAAGCACTTGAACTGATCTAAATTTAAGTATATTGAACAAATAGACGCGAATTTGTACTTGTCGACTTAAAGAAAAAAGAGGTCCTTCTATCTGCCGTGCCGTGGACGCCATTTAGAGAATTTTCGAAGAAAAACGCTACAAATCATCTTGAAGTTCTAAAAAATATTTTCCAGTATTGATCGCCCATGTGCAAAGATTGCAGAGTATTCATAGATCAATAATTACTATTGTAATAATAATTTCACCAAAATTTTGAACCGATGTAAGAATCTGCCGATTTTTGCTGAGAACGGTGGAACTAGAAGCTTCTATACTCGCTAGCTGCCAACTACGTGTATTTTGTTTCTCATCCAACCCTTAAGCTGTATTAGGAGCGAACAAACTACAAAACTTTGGTAGTCTAATCATTTTCTAAACATTTACTTAATAATATTTTAATTCTTTAGGGTTTTTTATTTAATAGTTTACAACCATGAGGAACGGCTTGCCATGTTCGAGTTTTGTTTATTTTTTTCAATAATAAGGCTTTGGAATCGAGTGAGAAAAAAAATTTAACCCCCCCTCAAAATTTGATGTTTTTTGATTCAAGGTTTCAAGGTTCCGGTTCAAGGATCCGCCTACGTAAAATCCAAAAATCGAATAAAAAATTGTCCGTCCGTCCGCCGTACGCCGTACAATAAACTTGATTGTGAAGGTGTTAAGGCAGTATGTTGTGGTACCAATGGTTGGTAGGTAAAAAAAAAGTTGGTAGGTAAAAAAATAGGTAAAAAAAAGTTGGTAGGTAAAAAAAAACGCTGCAAATCTTGCCCAAAGGTTTATTATTTTCTGTATAGACCACCCTTCTATATAGATCCCTCCCTACCAACCGTAGGTACCTACTACCAACTAGGGCATTTTTGAAAATGTTAACCCTTCATTTCCATTTGGTTGGTGGTTGGAGTTGAAATTTTCAAAAATGCCCTAGTTGGTAGTAAGTACCTGTGGTTGGTAGGGAGGGATTTGTACAGAAGGTTGATCTTTGGACAATGATTAGCAGCGTTTTTCTCAACTCCCTTCTCAAAATCGTAAATGAATATCATTGATGTTTTTCATATGATATCGTTGTTTTTCGTACGATCTTTCATCTATATCTATGTTTCTAAGAAAGAAATTGACAAGTGGATATCGATATTTCTTAGAAACATTAACATCCACATAAAAAAAATCCTTCTCCAACAACCTTTGGCTTTCTATACATTCCAGAAATGTCCAATTCATAACGAGCTTCCGAAAATGCACATTTTCTCTTATCGTTTCCTCTTCTTTTTACTTCTAGCCCAATGAAAAAAAGGGAAATCAAAATAAAGTCTTGTTATAAAAGTGAAGCAAACATTAATTTCAAGTTGAACAATCGCAACTTGGAGAACTCAATATGAGGGATTTGAGAGCGATGCTCGATAGGCTCAGATGTTAGGAAATAACTACATTAAGGAGGTTCTGAAGAAATTCAGTATGGTAATACTGTCTTTATGAACTGCGTCAATACACTTTGCTATTGCTTCAAGATCTTGTCTTTGTTCTCTAACTCTAATAGTGGTATCTAATTGACGTTTCATAAATCCCTAAAATCACGAATCTCCCAAAAATAGGGTTTACTGACGGAAATAGGCCTAAATCCGTTCAAACAATAAAGTAACTTAACATCTGATCATCTGATTAGTTAGAAAACCAAACTGGATAAACGGCTTCTCCCATATTTCTCTGGCCCTTATTGTTTGATTTTGATGATTCCAGCGTCAATCTTTTAGTTTTTCAAATCCCTAGACTGATGCACTAATGAATTTCGAAAATCCTAGAACACTTCAAATTTGGTAACAACTTTTAAAATTTGAGCCACTGCAACTTAGGGAAATACTCACCCGGAACGAGGAACGAACGGCGATCGACTGGGGCCCCTTAAGGGAAAGCACTACTTTCAAGGAGCAAGTATAATACGATCCCTGAAGGGTATCAGCAGCGTCTCCACTGGGACAGGAGCAAGTATGAACCTTGAAGAAGAAGAACAGCTCAACTGGTGCTGGGAAGACAAGTTCTTCCTGTAGAATACGATAACAGCTGCACCCAGAGTCAATGGTTTTTAGAGGATATAGAATAGAGAACAGAGGTTTTGAAAGAGTAGACTAGTCGGAATGGGTACAGGCTAGCCTGGACAGCAAATATAATGCTGCGAACAAGCAATTATCTGTCTGTTGATTGGAAATGACGTCTTCAGAAATGAAACTCCTCTTTGTGAATTTATCACCTTCCTTAGGGCTGTGTTGCCGCTTGAACATTAAGTCAGCATCAATCAACAAACCAGTAGTTAGAGATGCCACCATAACTGGTGGGAAATGAAATTCGGAACTAAGGCAGGGTAAGTTAAAACAAGGAGGAAGGGGAATTTAAAACATCATTTCAGCTAAAAATATTGAGTAAAAATATCGGGAAGCACATCCTTGAGAAAACAACCTTTTACCTTTCCCAAGGCTGTTTTTTTCTGCTATTTTTACTCGGAAATGATGTTTTAAATTCCCCCTCCCCCTTGTTTTAACTTTCCCTGCCGTAGTTCCGAATTTCATTTCCCACCAGTTATGGTGGCATCTCCAACTACTGGTTTGTTGATTGACGCTGATGTAATGTTCAAACGGTAACACAGCCCTAAGGAAGGTGATAAATTCACAAAGAGGAGTTTCATTTCTGAAGACGTCATTTCCAATCAATAGACAGATAATTGCTTGTTCGCAGCATTATATTTGCTGTCCAGGCTAGCCTGTACCCATTCCGACTAGTCTACTCTTTCAAAACCTCTGTTCTCTATTCTATAGCCTCTAAAAACCATTGACTCTGGGTGCAGATGTTTTCGTATTCTACAGGAAGAACTAAGTTCTAACTAAGAAGAACAGCTCAACTGGTGCTGGGAAGACAAGTCTTGTCTTCCCAGCACCAGTTGAGCTGTTCTTCTTCTTCAAGGTTCGTACTTGCTCCTGTCCCAGTGGAGACGCTGCTGATCCCCTTCAGGGATCGTGTTATACTTGCTCCTTGAAAGTAGTGCTTTCCCTTAAGGGGCCCCAGTCGATTGCCGTTCGTTCCTCGTTCCGGGTCAGTATTTCCCTAAATTTTAGTGGCTCAAAATTTGAAAGTTGTGATGTTCACACGGTAACACAGCCCTGAGGAAGGAGACAAATTCACCGAAGAGGAGTTTTATTTTTGAAGAACTCATTCCCAATCAATTGACAGATAATAGCCTGGGCCTATATTACCCTGGGCTTATGAGGTTTTTTGGTGGAACCAACCATGCACGGCTTCCACTCGTCATAACTTTTCAACCAAGAGATCAATCAATTCGAGATTTTTACCACTTATTCTCTATATTATAAAGGACATATCTACTAAATATGGTCCCATTCCCTTCATTAGAAAAAAAATTGAAAATCGGAGTGTAAACTCTTAAAAAGTCAACTTTGGTACAATGTAACTAGGTGTATAACCATCGTAGGGATTTGAAATTTTCACAAACTTTTCTTTACTATATAAAGAAGAGTCCGTGCCAGCGGTTTTACAAAATATTGATTAGCTGGTTTTTGGCACTACTTCAAACATGCCTCCTCGATTTGCCGATTTTTTTTCTACTTTGAAAAATTGCCCTTCCCGCCAGAAACAATTTGAGGAGAAACAGTTGGCACGGACTCTTTTTATGGATGCTACGAACAGTGCCTAAAAATTTCAGCGCTGTGCGATAAGTGGTTGCCGAGGAAAAAAATCCCTAAGACTGAAAAACGTGATTATTCAGGAGAGCCATTTTGGTTTATTATTTTCAATAATGAACCTTTGGAATCGACCAAGAAAAAATTTTTTTTAACACCCCCTCAAAATTTGATGGTTTACGTTTCAAGGTACGTAGAATCCAAAAATCGAATAAAAATTTTGCCGTCCGTCCGCCGTACGCGGCACTTTTGCCACTTAGCATTGACCGATTTTGATGAAATTTGGTATGAAGGCCCCATTTGGGGTCTAGTTGTGCCCCGAAGCTTTTGGTTGATGTAGGTCACTTCTAAGGGTTCCAAAATCAATCTTGAAAACGACCTAACTCAACTAATTTTGATATAAAGGTAAGTATTGTTTTTCCTTCAATTTAAGATTCAATCGAATTTTTAGAATTTTTTGAGACCACGCGGAGCTCTGTAGGACAAACCGTTCGCTCCCTACGAAAATTTAAGGGTTTATATTGAAATATATATATCAAAATCTTTTATATATATATAAAATATAATAATAATATAATATATAATATATATATATATCTTTATATATAAATCAAAACACGAGTGTGAATCGCAAAAGAGGCCTAATCTCCGTTCAAATTAGAGCTGACCGAAATGCAATCGATGGTTGGTGATTTTAATTTTTTTTTCGATTTTTTTTTTCCCCCTTCATATTGGATGGTTGGTGATTTTGTAGACGAGTGATCTATATAGAAAAATAATAAACCATTGTGTAATAATTTGCAGCGTTTTGTGTAGGTAACCACTTCTCATTCTGATAGTGTCCGCCTTGGCATCGAAAAATGGAAGTAAACTAAGGAGATGGAAGTTGAACCTATTTTAGGTGGTTATACTACAAGAATCAAAGGTTATTTTCCGTTTTTGCGTCGTTTTGCTGTTTTTTGAGGGTTGCTCAAAAGTTTTTTTGCCTTTTGCCAATTTCGTTTTGAGTTTTCGTTACCTACGCTATGCCGCGGAAAGGTCCATTCTTTCGGAAAAAAACTACCGTGCCTCCCAGTTTGGCGATTTGGGTTGAAAGTAGTAGGTACTATACAAAATGTTACAACTCCAACTTCGGCCAGAGAGATTGACCCGTCAATGTTTGTGGATGTTTCGATGTCATCTGCCTCGTCAACGTCATCTTCTACATCTGAAAGGAAAATCGTTGACAATCTGAAAGTCTACGACGATATCTCAAGTGAGTCCTGCAACGATATTGTGAACATAGATGAACTATTCGCGAATTTCGTTTCACTCATAAACTGCTCATGCAAGTCTTGTGGAGGCGGTGACATCAAAGTGTCAACTGGGACTCGCTGTGGTTGGGCTGTGAGAATCCTGAGGTAGGCAACTTTGCCCGTGGATTTGAAGGGGTTCCCGTGGTCCGATTTATCTGTTTTTTTTCTCTAGATGACGGGTATATTCTATAGAAAAATATATTTTTTTCTCGCAAAGTCATATATTTTTTTCTCGTAAGTCCCCTTAAGGGCCTGTGATTCCAGGTTTCGGAGGAAACCCAAGGCCTGGGAAATTATAGGGGATAAACTATAGGGCCTAGACATACGGTCTCAATTTGAAATTACAATATTACCTGATTAAGAAACACATTCTGAATTAGTTATAAAATGAATAATAAATACATTCATGTTGGAGAAAATTTCATGATAAATTCCAATGATTTTTATCTGTGTTTTGTTACTAGCTATTTTGGCCTGCCTACCACTAGATTCAGATTTGTTGGTGTCTGTTACTGGAAGTCCGACTTCTTCTCGTGATTGAGTGAAAACAGAATAAACCGATTTGAAGAATCCAGAAGTTTGCTAACGTTAGATGAGACCTTGATCCATGTGAGGAAAATAGTTGGAAAATGCTCATAAAATCCATATAACCTGGAACAAACCTTTAAGAAAAACAGAGCCAAACTTTTAGGGTTGACTCTCAAACTCATTTGCAACAAGAATCCTTTTTGGATGATCTATATTTTCTTTAAATAATTTCCAATAATAATTTTATTTTTACTACATTTTCTGTTTTCAATATAAATATTGGTTAATCATTTTGAAGATCAAGAAAGAAAAAACACGTTTTTTGACATTGATTATTTCCCTTGAAATTGCTTGTGGAAGGTACGCCGAACTATCTTGACATACGATTGGTATCGAAGCTTCCTCAGCCATCACTAATATTCAACACATATTGGTTTTTGATACAGACGGTGCAAGCAGTGTCCAGGAAAGTCTTCTCCACATACGTCTATACAATCTTGTGTAATTTCACAGACTTCTCTCTGAAAATAAAGATAAATGTGTCAATAATAAAAAAGTTCTTTAATGATGAAATATCTATCGTGTCGGAAACTACATGCATGATATCGTGTTGACAGCTGTATTTCTATCATAATTCAATTTTTCATTCTCACAAGCGAAGATAAAGGAGCGATACAAACGCGTTGTGAGTCGGAGAACTTTGGCTACTCATAAATCAAAAATATTCACTCGTATTTTGAGTAATGAGGTTCATGGAAGTTTTGGTTCCGTCTTACTTTTTGGTTTTAATTTTCAATAAGTAATGAACCTTTGAAATCGAACAAGAAAACTCGGCGCTTTGCGCCTCGGCGGGGGGCTCCGCCCCCCTGCACCCCCCGGTTTATTTCTTTTTCCATACTCTGTATGAAATCATAGGAACACAGAATGTGTTTTTGCGATGCTACTCATCCGTTAAATAAAAAACAACAATAATAAATGTGGAGTCTTTGGCAATAATAAAATAAATAATTGTTAGACATTTAATTTGGTCTAAAACCCTATAAATGTTATATAAATAAATATGTAACTACAAGAAAAATACTATATAAATTGAGAGCTTTCCAACGAATGGTGAAAAATTTCTGTGCAATGAACACTGCGGGAGTTCTATTTCCTTACCAACGGCTTGGTTGCACGTGAAAATCATTATAAAAGGCGCGTAACGGTTTTTTCTGTCGCTTTTTCGTGACGATTTTTTTTCGGTAGGTCATCGCAAAAACACATTCTGTGTTAAAATGTTAACCCTCCCTCAAAATTTGTTGGTTTACGTTTCGAGGTGAGTAGAATCCAAAAACCTAATAACAATTTGGCCGTCCGTCCGCCGTACTTGGCACTTTCCTTAGTTCCCATGGACCGATTGGATGAAATTTGGAATACGGGCTCTATGTGGGGTCTAGTTGTGCCTCGAGCTTTTGGTTGACTTCAGTTACTTCTAACGGTTGAAATTTTGAAAACGCCCTAACTCAAAAAATTTAGATATAAAGGTATTGTTTTGGTTTATTATTTTCAATAATAAGCCTTTGGAATCGAGCAAGAAAAAAAAAATTTTAACCCCCCCTCAAAATTTAATGTTTTACGTTTCAAGGTACGTAGAATCCGAAAATCGAATAAAAAAATTTCCGTCCGTCCGCCGTACGCCGTACGCCGTCCGCCGTACGCCGTCCGCCGTACGCCGTCCGCCGTACGCGGCACTTTTCTTAGCAACACTGGACCGATTTGGTTCAAATTTGGTATATGGGCTCCATTTGGGGTCTAGTTGTGCCGCGAAGCTTTTGGTTGATGTAGGTCACTTCTAAGGGGTGAAAATTAAGGGTTGAAATTTTCAAGAGTGCCCTAGCTCGAAAACTCTCGAAATAAAGGTATCGTTTTTTCACCAATTTTAAATAGTACAGAATTTTTAAAAATTTTTGAGACCACCCGGAGCTCTGTAGGACAAACCGTTCGGTCCCTACGAGTATTTGAAGGTTTTCCTTCGATAAAACAGAATCATGAGTGTGAATCGCAAAAGAGGTCTAATCGCCGTTCAAATTTTATCGGACTAAAATGCGATCGCTGTTCATTTCTTCGATTTGTATACAGTTTTGCCTTCTGCGTAACCAGTAATCAAATTTCCATATCAAGCTTTCTATTTTTCGAATCGAGTGTGAAGCGTTTAGTTCTTTCTAATAAACTTGATTGTGAAGGTGTGAAGCCATTACAGTGTGGTAGGTAGTACCTACCAATAGTTGGTAGGTAAAAAAAAATTGGTAGGTAAAACAATGTTTGTAGGTAAAAAACGCTGCAAATCATTGCTCACTGATCAGATCACTGATCAGCTGAGTGAGCTCCGAAGCCATTTTCAATGCTATTGAATGGAAGTGCTCTTCCAGGCGTCTCCAGCATTCGAGGATATCTTCTTCACTCCTCACATCACTGATCAGCTGAGTGAGCTCCAAAGCCATTTTCAATCCCATTGAATGGAGGTGCTCTTCCAGGCGTCTCCAGCATTCGAGGAGATCTTCTTCACTCCTCACATCACTGATCAGCTGAGTGAGCTCGAAAGCCATTTTCAATCCTATTGAATGGAAGTGCTCTTCCAGGCGTCTCCAGCATTCGAGGAGATCTTCTTCACTCTTCAGATCACTGATCAGCTGAGTGAGCTCCGAAGCCATTTTCAATCCTATTGAACGCAGGAGCTGAAATTTGAGAGGGAAGGTCAAGGGAGAATACAGATGGTGGTAGGTGCTATTGATGGAGAACCAGTGATCTATACAGAAGGATGATCTATACAGAAAATAATAAACCTTTGAGCAATGATTTGCAGCGTTTTTTTATCAATTTAAGATAGTATTGAACTGTTAGAATTTTTAGAAACCACGCGGAGCTCTGCGGGACAAACCGTTGGCTCCCAACGAGAACTTAAGTGTTGTACTTACGTTAAATCACAAACACATGTGCTAATCGCAAAACAGGCCTAATCTCGGTTCAAATTTCAACTGACTAAAATGCGATCGCTGTAGGTACGTGGTAGGTAGGTGTTATCTATGGTTGGTAGGTAGTGGCAATGGCAAAACCAATTTCTCCGCAGAAGAGTGATCTATACAGGGGTCATCCTTTCGGGCGCACCACCGGACAGGGTTTGATTCTACTTCTAATTTGCAACAAAAATTGTCTCCTAGCAATTTTTCTTTCAAAACGCTGATTTCAACTGTCGAGCTCAACATTTTGTGTCATTTCAACGATAAAATGAGCTTTCGAAGTGGGCCTTCCTCTCGAGAGAATCAACTCAAAACGTTAATTTCAACTGTCGAGCTCGACATTTTGAGTCCTTTCAACGAAAACATATGGAAATTTTATTACTGGTTGCTAAGGAAGCAAAACTAAATACAACTCGAAGAAATGAACAGCGATCGCGTTTTGGTCACCTAAAAATTCAACGGAGATTAGACCTCTTTTGCGATTCACACTCATGATTCTGTTTTATCGAAGAAAAACCTATAAGTACTCGTAGGGACCGAACGGTTTGTCCTACAGAACTCGGGGTGATCTCAAAAATTGTGGAAAATTCAATACTATATAAAATTGGTGAAAAACGATACCTTCATTTTGAGAGTTTTCGAGCTAGGGCACACTTGAAAATTTCAGGGGGGGTAAACATGTTTTCTTTTTTTTCCTTGCTCGAATCCAATGGATTATTATTGAAAATAATTAACCAAAATCGTTAAACGGAAATAACTCGAAAACGAAGCCTCTAAAAAAATTGCTAGGAGACATTTTTTTGTTGGAAATTAGTTGTAGAATCGATCCCTAGCCAATGGTGCGCCCTTAAAGTTTACACCCTGTATAGAAAAATAATAAAACTTTGTGTGATAATTTTCAGCGTTTTGTCTTCAGCCGAACCCAAAACTCAATTTTCGCTTACTTTACCGACGGGGCATGCAACCTTCCAATCAGCGTGGACAAACGTGAAGAGCATAGCTACGAGAATAATCGCTAAACCGATGAAATTTATTCCTTTCATGACGACTTGTGGGATTGAATGAATATTTCGAAATAAAGGTCCTCGTACCTACCTCGTATATTAAAGTCATAAAAATATACCAACTAACGATGTCGGGTTCGTCTTTATTTAATCATTTTCGTTTTTCACGTCCGAGTTTTTGATCAGAACATGTTCCGATTCCCAATAGATCTTTTATTAAGAGTTGTAATAAACTAACTTTGTAGAAGCTTTCTAGTTCCGGGGGATTCATGATTAGATTTCAAATGAAAAGATGCTGTTAACTTCATTTTTAGTATTTTTAATTATTCTCTTCCTCGCACATTCGGTCCTCCAAAATCCAGATTTGCTTTCCAGAAAGCTCCGCGCAATGTATAGAAATATAGTTAATACGTGAAGAGGCTAATAAAATCCCGCATCTTGCTCATGAAGGTATTTTATTATATGAGAAGGTATTTATTATTTATTAGAAGGTATATTTTATTAGAAGGTATCAGTGTCTTACCAATAAATTATGCCTTGCTATTACGAGATCCACTCTAGTCTAATAATACCTATCGGTTTCATTAACTAATATGAGAGTTTTTTTTAATGATAATACGCCAACTTGTAAGTACTAGGTAATCTTGAATGCTGCAACACCACCTTAGATGTTGACCATGGGAGACCGCAGTAGTAAGGTCACGCGTTGCAAGACTGTCGAGAGAGAGTTAGCCTGAGCTTGACCGAAGTAAACCTGCTTACCAACTTACTGAACCAGTGACTCCTATAGTTTTTTTTTTTTTTTTTTTTTTTTTTTTGTCTATTTCAATCGTTTTCCATTCAGTTTACTCTGCAGTGTTCGACGACTCATCGTTGTTTTCTCTCAGCCATCTATTCGTATACTGTAATGGTCGGTCCGATTGCGGACACAATTCATTTTGTGTAATGTAGTAAAAATATCAGGAAACTTCAAATCAAAATAGGTAGAGGTCCCAGTCTAACAGGATAAATTATTTTCGGACAAAAATACTAGAATTTGATTAAAAATCAAAAGGGGACAGAATTAATTTGAATTTTCTTAGAAAACATGGATAAATAATATAGAGACCGGATTTTTATGTATTTAAAAATGCAAAACATTTATCATAAAGGTATATGTATTTATTTTCGTATAATATGCGGTAAATATATGTAAGAATGTTGAATTATTTTCAAAAATGTTCATAAGCTCTAATTGAAAAAAAGGGAAAAAAATCATTTGTTGAAGAAAAGTAGTGAAAGGTGGAATTCTCTCTTCAAAATTATTCGCCACGACATGGAACTTCAAATGCTCGAAAGTGAAGCGACGACGATCTGGACGAAAAATTGCTTTGCACCTACTGAACGACTATTCAAGGTCCACAGAAGTTATCAATGCGTTCTTGAAGGCGGTGATCTCATTGAGAGTGGAGGGCAGCACAATCACTGGAGATTTCAGACCCTTTGAGAATATCCGCAATAGTCAATCACCCCCCGTGCAGACATTTAACGATCAATTGTCTGTTTGAGATTTCATTTCAGCATGGAACATCCTTTAGCCTTGGACTAACTATCCGAAAAGTGTCACGCGGGGGTTATTCTCCACCCCATCCATACTCTGTCAAAAAGCGCTGCTAAAGTATGTCCAGGGGCGTCGCGTGATAATATTCGTCAGGCAAACAGCTAGGCTGCAAATTATTACACAAAGGTTAATTTTTTCTGTATTGATCACGTGCCAGCAAAGAACTCAGCTTTGTCATTGTCACCACCTACCAACCATGTTTTACCTTCACAATCAAGTTTATTTGGAAGAACTAAACGCTCCACACTCCACTGGAAGAAATAAAGAATTCCTTCATTTAGAAATTTGATCACTGGTTGCTAAGGAAGCAAAACCGAGTACATCCCAAGGAAACGATCGGCGAAAGCATTTTGGTTAACTAAAATTTGAAGGGCGATCACGCCTCTTTTGCGATTCATACTCGTTTTTCTAACTTCTCGTAGGGAGCGAACAGTTTGTCCTACAAAGCTATGGGTAGTCTCATTCGATTCCGAAAATTCAATGGTACAATCTTAAATTTCTGATAAAACAATACCTTTATATCGAGAGTTTTCGAGAGAGGGTGCCTTTGGAAGTTTCAGCCCTTCCGTTTCACCGCTTAGAAGTGACTTACGTCAACCAAAAGCTTTGCGGCACAACTAGACCCCAAATGGAGCCCACATACCAAATTTCATCATAATCGGTCCATGATAATTAAGGAAAGATTCGCGGATGGACGGATTTTTTTTTATATTCGATTTTCAAAATCTACACGTACTTACCTACCACAAACGTAAACCATCAAATTTGAGGGTAGTCAAACTTTTTTCTTGAAAATAATTAACCAAAAAGGGAGACTCTGAATTTAGACCCAATAAGATGTGAAACCTTCATTCTACAATGTTTTGCAATTATTTCCTAGTGTCTATCAAAAAGAAAAACGATTAGGTACAGTGAAATACAGTAAAATCGGGAACGGGACACCAGTCAACGTCATACAGCTGATATTTGCGGCGGCGAAAAAACGAACTGCTTTCCTTCTTTGAGATAATGTGGATGGATGGATTTGTTATGTCTTCATGCGTGAGCTAATTAGTATCCATGGCTCATATTCCAAGTATTCAAGATCACGAAACAGTTTTCCTACTGTTTGCAACAGCTGACAGCATGGTAGTGGGGGTATAGCAATACTGGACCCCGCGCTGACCCCCCCGCCACTCCGCCGATCGTCGCCTCTCACTCTAAACAGTCCCGAAAAATTCATTTTTTTGAACTGCTTGCCTTGCATCCAGCGATGCAAGGAGGACCAGCCCCCGCGCTAGTTCGCTTATCATCCGCAATCATCTACATTACCGACCTCTCCAAGTCTCTGGTGTGTTGCGGGCTAGTATCCAAGGCAAAATACGTACTTTCTTATTCCATTCTCTTATTTAATCTAAATTCCTTGATAATAATGAAATAGTCCCTAAATATTATAAAAGTTTTCCAAAATCAGCTAAATATTACTTACAAAAAATGGAAATATAGGAGAATCTCAACAAAAATGTATTTATATATTTTGCATATTTGTAGTAAGGCAAACAGTGTTTGCTATGTTTGCCTGGAGGAGACGCCACTGAGTATGTCTCATGTTTCCTGAATTTCAGCCAAAGGCTCTAAGCAGTAAGGCGAGGCCAGAAGGGCCGAGTTTCTGTCTAGGTTTTTTTCACAACATGAAAAATCGCACTCCAGACCAAAAATTAATCCAGAAGAACCATGAAAGATCGTCGCATCACAACAATTAAATGGAAATTCATATGATTCACACCCACTCCTATCGATGAAAGCACAAAAACACAGGCTGAAAATGGGTGAGGGCCCTTGACTGTGGTTCACAGCCCTTGATCCGCGATTCTCAGCTATGATAACCATCTTTCCACTCTCTACAAATTATCATCTTTCAAACGAAGGACTTTTCCTCAAAATTATGAAAAACTGCTCAAAATGAAAAAAAATAAGTGGTTTTTTCAGTTAGATATTTTTGTAAACATGTATTTACAGCGAAATTTGTGAAAATATGTAAAATAAAAGTAGGCTTAACCGGTTCAAAAGTTGGTTATTTGAAGATTTCTTCTTCAATATTGCCTAGAAAAGAATATGTAAGAACATAATAATATCATGTAACATAATAACAATATATTATAAACAACATATGTTATATTATAATATAATATATATTATTATGTAACATATTATGTTCTGTATTTATATTATAAATCCGATCACTAGCATATCAAGTATTGGTGGAGGGGAGAAACATTTTGTAGGACACCCCTATAAATAATATTTGTAAACAATGTAGAAAAATAGCAATCATGCAATTCCTGTATAAATTAATAATAATTATAGACAAATAAAAAAAATTCAACAATACCTTATCAATGAAGTTTTACTAATTATTCTGAATATATTATATTACATGTGATGTTCCGATTCTCAAAATGGTAATGTTCGTTTGAAACCTCTAAACGGCGACTTTGAAGCGATTTTGACCATAAACTCCCATAATTTCGACTACAGAATTGTTTCAAACGTATTTTTAATACTTTTTGAAAATGTTTATATCTATTTTGATATAAGTACTTTGTTATTTTAAGGTCAAATTTCGAGTGGGATGAACACATAAATGGATAAATCACTATAGGGGCTTGATTTCACCTGGGAAACTTGTTGAAGGTTCGCCAATCAATTTTGGACTTTCCCTAATATCTTACATTGGTACTATGGCAGGTACCCGTAAAATAACGGCGGGTATTTCGGAAAAATAACAAATGTACGTTTCTCTATTGTTTGTGTCTGAATGACATGTTACTAGTGTATTGATAAGAGTTGAATATACACGTATTTTTTAAGTAAAAAGAGGTACGTGATGTATGATTGTTAACACGTTGGACGCGGATCGCATCTATGTCACGCAAATCCTGGAGTCCCTGTGGCGGGCAGCGTCAATGTCACGCAAACACCTCTCGCAAAAGGTTCAAGAATATCTGTTCCTGTTCTTTCGTTCTCGGTTACCGCTCTTTTCAAGCTATTTTTCGTTACAGATGAACTGTTTATGAGACGAACGGTTCAATCAGGAGCTGAATCGGTCGATGTTGACGGTCATGAGCAGTTATCAAAGTGACACCTTATCTTTTTGAGCTTCGCAAAAAAATTTCTCCCTCATAGTGGACCAACGCGTTTGTAACAGAGACAATTAGGCGTAATTAGGAAAACTCAAATGTTTCAACCTTCCTCCCCCAACTTCCTTTAAATTTATAAACTTCATCAGGCTATCTGCAAACAATTCTTGTCCAATTTGGGTTTCTATATTTCAAACAAGTACTCTGTTTTCCCCCAATATTTCGTCCCAGGTGATCCCGACGCTGATGGGGTTGTGGATTGTTTGTAAAAGCCTTGATGAGGTTCGTAAATTGAACGGAATCTCAGTGGCCCTGTTGGATAATATATTTTGAAAGAACCAACCCACTCTTCTGGGTGTATCATTTTGTGTGCTGAATTAAAAAAAAAAAAACCATTTTGCAGATCAGGTCACTTGTTGGTTGTTAGTAAAATCTACAATTTTTGGGAGATTCTTGAATTTAGAGATGTATAAATCGTCAATTAGATAACACTATTAGAGTTTAGAGAACAAAGACAAGATCTTGGAGCAATAGAAAAGTGTATTGACACAGTTCATAAAGACGGTATTACCATACTAAATTTCTTGAGATCCCCTTAATATAGTTATTTCCTGACATCCGTATGTCCCTTTCCTTCTAGGAATGTGATATCTCTATTCTGAGACTATCATGCATCGCTCCCAAATCTCTCATAATGAGTTGTTTAAGTTACGATTCTTCAACTTGAAATTAATGTGTTCATGTTTGCTTCATTTTCACAACAAGAGTTTATTTTTCGTTTAGCAATTGTCTCAATGTTTTTGTTTCTAGATTTTCAAAAGTTTCCTGCAACTCCATCACCAATAGGCATATATTTGATACACCCAAACCTCTTGAAACCAATGATCGTTTCTTTTTTTTCCTGATCAACAAGCTTCTAGTATGGAACATGCTCTAGCCTTGGACTAACCGCCCGAAAAACGTCAAGCAGAGGGGTTGACGGAGATGAGTCACGCGGGGGTTATTCTCCACCCGTCCACCCTATCACTACTCCGCCGGAAAGCGTGGCCAAAGCATGTTTCATGTTTCTTGATTTTTAGCCAGGCTCTAAGTAGTAAGGCGATGCCCGATTTTCCTGAAATGGCCCCGCATTCTACACTATATTAGTTGCTTCAGCAAAGTAGCTTTTTTATCTAGTCTGCTGAAAAGATGTACCTCGTTCAGCTTCATCCAGACTTCAATTGCAGTAGCGCAGTTTAATGTGCTTCAATTCGAAAGGTCATATTGTGGAAATCAAATCCGATTTAACCTCTTGATCCTCATCTTCCCGCTTTTCCGTGGCCTGAGCTGATTCCACATTATGTGTGATCGTGAGTAGAACGCTGTACTTTCCCAAGAACTTGGTTTCACTTCTCGTTTTTCAGCAAAAGAGCTTCAACTTGGATTATCCAGAAAATGAAGTTCTCTCTTCGAAGAGGTTCAATCATGACGGTTTCATTCAAAACGGTTTCTCACCTTTCAAGTTGATTTTCCCCGCTGCATAGTGGATTCTGCCATAACTTATTGACATTTTCATGTCTTTGCCCTGGCACATAGCACAAAAAACTGTCACGAAATTGCCTAACGAAATTGTGTTACAGTGCCTTTATAATGATTTCCGCTTACAACGACCCCGTTGTTAGGTTTGTTCCTTTTCTACACTTTTTAACCCACAAAAATCGTTCACCACTCGTTGGAAAGCTCTCGATTTAACGAACATTTTCATGTTCTCCATAACATATTGACTATACGAATAGCGGAGCTATGGGCATAACTGTTCTCATATTTTGTTTACAAACTACTGATCGTGAGTGTAGAAGATAATTAATCCGGAATCGTCTATTTTATTGAAATTAAGTACCTACATCTTAGTATTAATAATTGTGTCAATTTGTAACATAATATATCTACACTCTTTCGTAGTACCTGCCTCTTTACATGGTACCTACCTCTCCTATTAACTGTTGGTAGTTGAGATTTGGTATGTTGCCTCTGCAGTTTACCCTGGCACATAGCAACAAAAAACATCACGAAATTGTGTCAATTTGTAACATAATATATCTACACTCTTTCGTAGTAAGAAGACAGTGCCACCTATAGTAGTATTCGACTTAGATATGTTCAAGTGTAATCATGGACGCATTGTGAGGTTTGAAAAATACAACAAATAGCTATAGATAGTTGTCATGTTAATGATTCGTTTCACATTCTGACAACAACGGAGGGTGGGTTATAAAATCCTATAGTGAGGTAAAAAGCAATAGGTAAAGACATGAAAATGTCCCAATGCGTTGCAGACTTGTATGCAAGCGTTTTTATAGAGGCTTCTTTTCACCAATTTGAGATAGGTACCATTGAATTTTGGTTTATTTTCTCTGTAATGTTGGGTATGGAGTTGTATGAATCAAAGCTCAACAATGCGATGGAATAATGTTTTCGAGCGTCCAAAATTATTGGAGGGAAAAAATTAGCTGAAAGAGAGCTCGTTTGACCTGTTAATATGAAGGTTGAGGCCATTTCTGAGGATTTGAGAGGAATCTGATGCATAAATGCCCACAGTTGTTTGTTCCCAATTCTTGATCCCCCACTCTGTTGTAATTAATGGAGCAATTTTTGAAGTAGTCAATCAACTCCTTAGGCGGTCTCAAATTTCCAATCGGGTCGTAAAAATTTACCAAACTACCATTCTTTTATGGTTTGAAGAGGAATAGTGTAGTACAATAATACAGCAAAGTACTGACAATAGTACTAAAGTAGTACAATAGTAGTGACAATAGTAATACCAAAGTGTACTGACAATGTTCATCAGACGCAAAATCTTAAATCAGAAAGTCAGAACCGGATTGAATTTTCTTCGAGTCCACACAATTACTTGTTGACAGGTGAACTCCTGTCAGTGATTGTATGGAGTATCTTGTCATTCAATATCACTAATAATTCCAATCGGGCTCTAAATCACTGATCCTTGTGTTTTTCGAGACTCACTTATAGCATAAATTAAAGGTCAGAATTAAAATGAAAAGCTGAAAATATTAACATTCACTTAGTCAAAGCAATTTTTCTCTTATGAAGAAAGTTTCTAAAACTTTTAAATTACCCATTGAATTCAAAGTAGAAAAAAAATTGCCATGATGTATATTCTGTATGTTTATTCTTCTTCAATAGCCATATCGCTTTTCTGAGTGAAGCAGGAGAAACCTTTTTACAAATATCCCAAATTTGAACTCAACAATTTAAGGAACTTTCTTTAAGGAGAACAATTTCTTTTGCCATTTGAAAAACCTCGGCTAAAAGGGTTGTGGCGCGATTCGATAGGAGTAGAGTAATTTAAATTCTGACTTCGAATTCATGTTCCAGAAATATATTAATTTTGTGGACAAAATGGTATTTTTGTTACTTTTCACCTATTCTTGGGTTAAAAATTAGTTTTAACAACATTTCAAAAAGCACCTCCAATTTGAAATTTTGGAAAATTTTTTCATGAAACAACGGAAAATTTTTTCTGGCTTGAAACGTCAATTCTCGTAGCCAATTCTCGGGGGTTTTAGGTCAGCTGGATCTGGTTTGTGGAACAATATATTGACGACGTTATAATAGCATGTTCCAACTGTTTAATTCAAACTAAATATTATTCAGCTTGATTAAATCAAGATTAAATGCCCGTCTATACAATAATCTCGTAGAATAATGCGTAAAGTAAGATAATATCTATATTCACAATTATGAGCAAATTTATATAAAAAAGGAATAATAATATAACTAACACAGCGTAAATACAAAATGTTTTTAAAATGCCCGACATTACTGGCTTGTCAAAATCATGAAAAGCTCTATAGTTTTACAAAATTTCATTGCAGCAAGAAAATGTTCACTTGTGGGTTACGGTCGACAAATTGAATGTTTCAGTATCGAACTGAAGGATCCAGAAATACAAGTTTATCAATAATATCCCAGATTGGTAAATCAAGAACCCCTTGAATAGTTTGTCGACAATCCAGTACCTGGAACAAGAACAGGAAGATATTAGGAGAAGAGATAGTAGGTATGTCTAAGTTATTTTTATTTATAATTAATTTTTTTGAGGAAGCTCTTCTGCTCACTCAACTTGGCGAACGTTCTTTTGTGCTCTAGTTACATTAGAAGAACTAACATTATATTATCTAACTTAATTAACTATTGAAGAAGTTAATCACATCAGTACAGATCATTAGGTATTCAGTATTATCCTGTCAGTATAATCAGTTCTTTTAAAAAATATCAGCAGTGCAAACTGAAAGGAAGGCCTACAGGCCTAGGTACGTGGGTTGTTTCAAAGTAAGTTCTGACATGCTGGGAAAAATTTGAAAAAAAAGAAAAGTTACAAAAAATATAATATATTTTTATTGTATTTTATTGTATACAATATATTATATTGTATTCAGCAACATCTCAACTATTTTTTTTACATAATTTTTCTACACATAGCCCATTTTTTTCAAGCATTTGTGAAAACGGTATTCCAGTTTTTGTACCAATTTTCATCCAAATTGCGTAGCCAGCTGTGAACCGCATCCTCAACATTCCTCGTCTTTTGTTTTTTATTGCCTTTCTCAATTCTACGCAGGCACTGTAATACCTCTCTGCATTTATGGTTGTGCCCTTGTCGATGTAATCAACCAGCAGAACGCCCTCACAGTGGGTGGAATGGAATTCAGGAAGGAAGGAAAAGTTGAGGATGCGGTTCACAGCTGGATACGCAATTTGGATGAAAATTGGTACACCATCGGACTGGAAAAACTGGAATACTGTTATTGCAAATGCTTGGAAAAATGGCCGATTATTTAGAAAAATAGTTTAGATGTTGCTGAATACAAATATACATTTTTTGTAACTTTTCTTTGTTTAATTTTTTTAATTTTTTTAAATTTACTTTTAATTTTACTTTTAATTTTTTTAATTTACTTTTAATTTTACTTTTAATTTTTTCTAATTTACTTTTCTTTTTTTGATTTTTTTAATTTTTTCTAGCATGTCGGAATTTACGTTTGGAACAACCCAACTTTCGTTATTTTTACAAAAATAGAGTCAATAGGTAAATCAACTTGGGACAATGTTACCCAATTGTAGACGACATCGCAATTGTTGGTTATCTGGACAGATTATCAACTCGATCAGATAAAATAATTACTATCCTGTGAAAAAACTAACTTTGAAGGTATAAAACACTATCCGTAACAATTCCAAGCCATAATAATACTCACGCTATCAGTTTCTTCCTTGCAGATGGTAGAGTGTCGAGAGGTTCTTTCAGGCAGTACACTTTGGTCCCAAGAATGGCATGTTTCATCATTTCCTCCATATTAGTGTCTATGTTAGCCAAAAAGAACATCTGTAACAAATTATTGACACATTTTGGTTTATTATTTTCACTGATACACCGGTAGAATTGAGCAAGAAGACCTTGGGGAGTTTGGCGAGGAAGGGAATGAGGACCGCTCAGGAGGTTCGTAGTCAGATACCTATAATCTCGATTAATCTCACAATAAACTCTCATTTAACCTAGGTTTATCGTTCAGATAAATCTTCTAAATTAACAAAAACCGTCAGTAATAATTTATTAACTAATTGAATAATAAATTAAATATCCTCACTGGCGGATGGTTGGTCCCACAAAGCACTTGGTAAGACAAATTCTTAAAAACCGTCGTTATTTTGAACTAATTAAAACACAACATTTGTACCTATATCAAAAGTTTTCGAGCTGTGTCGTTTTGAAAATGTTTTTCCATTGTATACCTCTTAGAAGGTGTCTGAAATTAGCCAAAAGCTTGGGGGCTGAATTAGATCTCAAATGTAGCCGATATACCAAATTTTATCAGAATTGGTCCAAGAGAACAGCTTGTATTCGATTTTTGGATTCTACGTACTTTGAATCGTAAACTATCAGCTTTTGAAGGAGTGTTACATTTTTTCATGCTCGATTCCAAAGGTTCATTACTCCTCAAAATGTAAGTTAAAAAAAAGGTCATTGTCGATCATTTTTAAGAGCTGAAAAATAGAGGTTTTGTAATTTTCAAATCGCCTTAGCTTGTTGTTTTTTCATCAATTTAAAATAGAATTGAATTTCTAGAATCAAATGAGACCACTCAGAGCTCTGTAGGACAAACCGTTCGGACCATATGAAGTCTCAAGGGTTGGACTTACAATAAATCAAAAAACACAACTGTGAATCGGAGAAGAGGCCTAATCTTCGTTCAAATTTTATCTGAACGAACGCGATCGTTGTTCGTTTCTTTGAATAAGTTTCGTATTGTACTCAGTTGTGCGTTCTTAACCAAGAATCTAATTTCGGAATGACGGCTCCTACAGCTCGAATAGCGAAGTTATTGCAATAGTAGATAGTTTTAATGAAAAAGTCGTGTTCTATCTATACAGAATAATTAACCATTGCGTAGTAATATGCAGCGTTTTTTTATGAGATTGGTATTTACTTCTACGTCATTATTTCCACCTATTTCCTTTGTATTTAATTATTCGGAGAGCCCCCTTCTTCGTCCAACCGCAGATTCATTATCTCATGCCAACATGGTTATTTCGTTAAACCAATTCACGTTTTTCCGCGTCCAAACACCAATTTCTTTGTAAAAAAAACTCCCCTAAAATAAAGATTCATAAGACTGATGGCAAGCTGATAGAAATTAGATGTTTTTGCCGTGGAGATCATCCATTTTTGTGTAGGTTTTATGGTATCAAAAACCTATTGAACTTGTTAAAGAATCAGGAAGTTGCCAAATTTCAATATTAAATTTAAAAAAAAAAAAAAAATTTTCTCTCGACGTAGAGAGATTGGAATGAAGGATGTAACGACTTCAATAAATCAGACCATTTCAATGTTTAGAGTTACTGATGGAATTGGTTTAACAATATGGAGATGGGGAATGTAACGCTCTTTCAAACGGTGTAATTAGACTTTGATTTCGTCAGAAATTGAGGAAATTATAGCCACTTTAATGTTGCAAGGTCAAAAAATAAAAAAATTTAAAATTTAAAAAAATTGGAAAAACAAGGGATAAAACAAAATTGCTTGTTGTGTATGTAGGAGAGAGATTGGGAGGGGGTAAGATTAGGATCGGATTAGGTTCAATATTATTCTCGAATTTACCATCAATAAGAAGCTAATATTAATGATTTTTTTCAAAGGTGGACTTCCATCTTAATTGAACTCTGTTGTTTGAGGGCTACCTTATTGATAAGTAAAAACCATGTTTCATAATCCACGAGAAAATCAATGTTTGATTGAACAAATACATGTTATGTTTAGGTGTCGGGTTGATTTAACATTAACATTGTGTTATTTTTCGGTGTCAGGTTTCAAATGGCTGGCGGGGGAAAAACCAGGTGAGTACAAAAAATGGAATTTTACAGGTGAGAATTTTAAAGTTTCAAATTTTATTCCTAATTCAGGAATCCAGAATAATTGATACTTAACCCTGCCATTTTTTCACGAAAGTATCCTAGAACCGAAATGATAGCTCGAACTGCCCCTCAAATTACACATTAAAAAATGTGTAAATTCCATGGTAAATTCAATGGTTTTAAAAAAATTGTATTGAAAAATTAAAAAAAATGGAGCCTACATACCAACTTTCATCAAAATCGGTCAATGCTAAGTGGCAAAAGTGCCGCGTACGGCGGAAGGACCGCCAAATTTTGGTTTATTATTTTCAATAATGAACTTTTGGGATTGACCAAGAAAAAAAAATTTTAACACCTCCTCAAAATTTGATGGTTTACGTTTCAAGGTACGTAGAATCCAAAAATCGAATAAAAATTTGGCCGTCCGTCCGCCGTACGCCGTACGCGGCACTTTTGCCACTTAGCATTGACCGATTTTGATGAAATTTGGTATGTAGGCTCCTTCTGGGGTCTACTTGTGCCCCGAAGATTTTGGTCGATGTAGGTCAACTTTAAGGGTTCAAAAATGAATTTTGAAATTTTGAAAACGTTCTAACTCAAACAATGTTGATATATTCGTATTGTTTTTCCTACAATTTAAGATTCTATAGAATTTTTAGAATTTTTTGAGACCGCCCGGAGCTCTGTAGAACTAACTGTTTGCTTACTACGAGAATTTAAGGTTTGGACGTACGATAAATCAGAAACACGAGTGTGAATCGCAAAAGAGGCCTAATCTCCGTTCAAATTAAAGCTGACCGAAATACGATCGATGTTTTTCTTCATGTTGGATGGTTGGTGGCTTTGCAGACGAGTGATCGATAGAAAAAACTCGGCGCTTTGCGCCTCGGCGGGGGGCTCCGCCCCCCTGCACCCCCCGGTTAATTTATTTTTCCATACTCTGTATGAAATCATGGGAACACAGAATGTGTTTTTGCGATGCTAGTCATCCGTTTAATAAAAAACAACAATAATAAATGTGGAGTCTTTGGCAATAATAAAATAAATAATTGTTAGACATTTAATTTGGTCTAAAACCCTATAAATGTTATATAAATAAATATGTAACTACAAGAAAAATACTACATAAATTGAGAGCTTTCCAACGAATGGTGAACAATTTCTGTGCAATGAACACTGCGGGAGTTCTATTTCCTTACCAACGGCTTGGTTGCACGTGAAAATCATTATAAAAGGCGCGTAACGGTTTTTTCTGTCGCTTTTTCGTGACGATTTTTTTTCGGTAGGTCATCGCAAAAACACATTCTGTGTTAATAATAAACCATTGTGTAATAATTTGCAGCGTTTTATTCGATTTTTGGATCCTACGTACCTTGAAACGTAAACCACCAAATTTTGAGGGGGTGTTAAACTTTTTTTTTCTTGGTCAATTATAAACCAAAATGACTTACCTGGTTTTTTGACCACCAGCCAAACGCTATTTCAATATGCTATTATTCTGTAAGCATAACAGTATTCAAGGGCAAATAAAAGTGTATTTGTATGATACAGATTGTAAAATATGATGTTTTGGTAAAAATTAGGTTCAATTGTGTAACCTTGTTCATAAGGGTTCCAAACTCTGTCTTAGTTCCCGAGTTCTTGTAAATTTTCTAGCCTAAATTGGAGGGGGAGAGATGTTGTGTATGGAGAAGAGAGAATGGGAGGTGGTAACGCCCGTGGGAGATGTGAGTTGTGCGCGTGTGCTACCCTTAATTTGTGATTTTTCCCCTGTGTTATGTACGACTGAGTTCTTATAGGGAATATAACTTTTATTTTGAAGTGTTTTGGTTCACCCATCTGCCTGCTTCTCCATATACAATATTGCTAAGAGACTTTTTGTTGGAAATATTTCGTAAAATTGATCCCTCAAGTTTGGTACAATTCCTAGAGAACCGAGGTTGGCCTCACTCGACGCGAATTATCTACAGCTTTTGATATCAAATGGATTATTTTGATACAATAATTATGACATACTTAGCATGCATTGTATGGTATTACTTTTGATTTTTCTTCAAGCCTTTTTGTATTGCTAAGTGACTAGAACTATTTCCAAAATAGTTTATTCAATTTTTTTTTCCAAAACCACTTTCTTTACACAGAAGGCAAGCAGAAATCTCGGAGAAAATCCGACCGAAGCGACCTCAGTTGGAGCAGGAGGTGGCACCAATAACAGCCCTCCGGTCGAAAATCTCCTGCGAATGAGGGAGTTTTATTAGGGTCGGATCCTCCCGCGAACGGACGGGCGAGGAATGCAGAGACTTAGTGAAAGCAGGAGGGAAAATTCGTTTTATCTTATCGAAGAGGTAGAAAAAGCGTTCAACAACCCTCTAGTCGATCTGACGTGTTTTCCAGAGTTATTTAAGCGATGTGCACATAGGAGAAATTGGTCGCATGGAAACAGTCTTGTAAAGCTCGAGTCTGCCAAGGGAGTGTGGCACATAGCTGCATTATACTTATAATGATCCATTTGCTTACCTATTTTAGTTCTCCAATAAAGAGACATAAAGGGGAACTCCTGAGTGAGTCATCAAACGGTAGGAAGAGTGAGGTACGGGGTAAACACGTCAGACTGACGTCACCCTCCTCTACTCTCCCCTTATCTTGTTACCTTTAATATATAAGGAAAGAGCTTGCCCTTCATGCACTTTAATTCGATAATTCAACTTGATCATTTCTCTCTTCTTTGTCTCATTTAGAAGCCCAAGTTCCTCAGAGCTATTGGTTCACCTTCGTGGCGCCGGCCTCTGCTCCCATCTTACCTAGAATTGTTTTCCCCAACTAGCCACTAGTTAAATGTTCCGCCTCCCACCAGTTCACCATATCGGCGCTGTGGTCCGTGGATAGAGTAAGCTCTTATACACTCTTTCCATCGGTAGGCAGTAATGCGCCGGGAAGACAGTGTATTCTAAACCTCCCGCATCCTTGTTGAGTAGGGACCAATAGAAATCGAGAAGTCCATCACCTTCGTGACACAACAATACTCAACATGATTGTACAGATGAATTGTTTGATGATCTTAAGTGCTTTTCGATTGGGTGGGACGAACATACATAATGATTGTCACAAGAATGTCACAGTTGCCCATTCGCAAAAACTACTTCCAGGGAAAATGACATCGATAGGGGGCCTTGTGCACCCTAATTTGGACAATTTCTGAAAATTAGGCGAAAATGTGATGGAAACTTTGGAAATTTGTAGTTTTATAAGGGTTTCTAAGGCACATAAGTACTAATTCACTTCTAGTGAATTCTAGGAGTGAAAAAAAAAGAAGAAAAAAATGCAAAACGCCCTAGTTTTGAACAATAAAAGGAAGGCACTGTTTTTTTCATCAATTTAAAATAACATTGAATTTTTATAATCGAATGAAACCACTCAGTGCTCTGTAGGACCAAACTTTCAATTTAAAACCCTAAAGTTAGGACGAATGATATGGTAGGAACATGACTGTAAATTGCAAATGGATGTTCACCGACAGTTATACTGCCGTCCAACGGAGAAAGGCAGTAACTTCGGAATGAGACAATTTGAGAAAATTAGGGTTTTGTGTTTCTAGCCATAAAATCCTTAGTTTTCATCAAAATTTGAAAATTTTTTCCACCAATTCTTGTTGAAACTTTCTTCTTACTAACAAAATCACTTCTATGGGAAAACATCATCAAATATATGTCTCAAATCAATGAACCTATAATAATAGGTCAAATCTCAATTCAAAGTTCTGCTGATCAAATGCGATCTTTTCAGTTTATTATTTTCAATAATAAACCTTCAGAAAATGTTCATGGTATACGTTTCAAGAAACATTGAATAAAACTTTTTCCTTGAGTCCGCCGTACTTTCCATAGTTACCTACCATTGGCCGATTTTGGCGGAATTTGGTATCTGGGCTCCATTTGGGGTGTAGTTGTGCCCCGAAGCTTTTGGTTGATGTTAGTCACTTCTAAGGGGTGAAAAACAAAAACAAAACACCCTATCTCAAACACTTTCGATGTAAATTCTTTTTTCCGCTAATTTCAATTAGAAATTTCTAAAATCGAATGAGACCCTCCATAGCTCTGTAAAACAAACCGTTCGCTCCTTATGAAAAAGAGGCCTAATCTCCGTTCAAATTTCAGATCAACAAAATGCGATCGTTGTTCGTTTCTTTGAGTTGTTCTCAGTTTTGGGTCCTTAGCAACTAGGCATTCTTTATTTCTTCAAATTGAGCGTGAAGCATTTATTTCGTCAAAATAAACTTGATTTGTAACGAAAATATGTTTGGTAGGTAGTGGTAAGCTATGTTCTTGGCAGGCTTTGTTATTATTATTAAACCTAAATTATTAAACCTTTGTGTAATAATTTGCAGCGTTCTTCATTGCTCTGAACGATGCATCGTGGTTAAATGAGAGTTTAGTGAAATCAATCATTGCTACACGTGGCTGCCTACGGCATCCTGAGGAATTTTTTTTCTATTAGATTTTCATTGAGGTTTTTTTTTACCATGTGCTTTTTTTTACTATCCTGTTAATTTTATGCTGCTTTTATAATGCTGATGAGGGTGGAATTGAATTTTTAAATTCTGGTGAGCAAATTATGATTGCCTCACCCTCTCGCTATTTCCTGTTTGCAGGTTTTCCAGAATTTAGCTTTAAATCCTGTATATTTGAATCACAGTTGCTCAATATTTATGATTACATTTTCAAACATAATCAACCACGACAGTCATTATTTTTTATTTTTTTTTTTTTTTTAAGAGAGTAGGTACCTACCAGTTCAAGTTTCCTCTCTAAAATGCTGCATCTAGCGAGGAAAATCTTATAAAAATTGTGGACACATGGCCTCAAGGAATCGGGTACACTAAACTGAGGAACTGAGCAGTCAGCACAGTAATTTCTGTACACTACGAGTTCATTTCACCTGTGCTTAGATGGTTCACTTTGGTTTTACTTGCCACCATAATGCAAAGTGCTACAACCTGCCTTTTTGATGTTCCCCATCAAATGATTTTCCAATCCTATTCTAGATATTTTGATTTTGATTCGATTAGGAAGTCTTGAATCCTCATAGTTATCTTAGGATGAACCTGATCTACCTCATAACACTTATAAATTAAAAGATACGGAATTTATATCGAAATTAAATATAAATCTCAAGTAATAACAACTACAGCTACGTTTGTTCATTAATTCTCAATACATTCGCGTCTTTAGATCGAAAACTGTTTATTAGATTCTGGGAAAATTTGACGAAACTTTTGACCAACCACCTACGCCGTATATTCTTTGAGAATCACTGTAAGTCCACCGCTCCCTTCAGACCGAATGTTAAATTTGGATATATGGTATATTCAGGTAACCTTGTATTGAATGTTGTTATTGACTGATCGTTCCGCATTATTTGATAATCTATTAATAAAAATGGCTTAATTTTAATTCGATCAACGAATGATGAAAACCACAAACACGATTATTGCTCGATAAAATGTCCGCAGCTTCACGATCTTTACTATCACTCGCTAGACATTATTTCAAACTTCATTTTAAACTGAAGAGACCGACAAGTTTCTTCGGGTCGTTTCCCCCTTCGTAGAGCGCTAACACATATTTCTCACCTCTTGCTCCTCTTTGCTGAGTCGGTCGTGCAGACTCAAAGTTTTGTCGATGTTTACGTTCCACGTTCTCATGGTAAAGTACTTGAGAACTTCGCAGCCGTTTCGAATCTTATTCTGCACTCTCATCATGCTGGAAGAAAATGAGAAAACGAATTGGGTCAAATGGAACTGCACTTACATTTCATATTGCATACAAAAGTATGGAAAGTATTAAAGTACTTGGGAGTACTTTAGTTTACTATTTTGATTCAGGGGTCGGGTGAAGGGGATTCAATCAGACCCCAAATCCACCCTTCCACTCCTCAGCAAAATTAGATGTTTGATGTAAGTTTAAAACACCACCGCCATCCAGAGCAATTTTGGTTCATCATTTTCAATAATGAACCTTTGGGATCGACCACGAAAAAAATTGACCCACCCTCACAATTTCTTGGTTAACGTTTCAAGGTACGTAGAATCCGAAAATCGAATTGAAAAATTTGCCGTCCGCCCACCGTACTTTCCTTAGTTTTCATGGACCGATTTTGATGAAATCTTATATATGGGCTCCATTCGTGGTCTAGTTGTACCCCAAAGCTTTTGGTTGATGTCAGTCTCTTCTAAGGGGTGAAAATTTAGGGTTGAAAATGTCAAAAGTAGGTACCTACTCAAGCTCGAAAACTCTCGAAATGAAAGTATAATTTTTTCACCAATTTTAAATTGTATTGAATTTCACAAATTTTTAGAGACCACGCGGAGCTCTGTAGGACAAACCGTTCGCTCCCTACGAGGAATTAAGGGTTGGACTTACGATAAATAAGAAACACGAATGTGAATCGCAAGAGAGGCCTAATCCCCGTTCATATTTTATCTGACCAAAATGCGATCGGTGTTCGTTTCTTCGAGTTGTACTTAGTTTTGCGTCCTTAGCAACCATTTATTTCCTTATCAACCAGTAATCAAATTTCTAAAAGAAGGAATTCTTTATTTCTTCGAATGGAGTGTGAAGCTTTTATTTCATCTAAATAAACTCGATTATGCAGCGAAAACTTAGTTGGTGGGTAGTGACAATGGCAAAGCCATGTTCTTTGCAGACGAGTGATCTATATAGAAAAATAATAAACCTTTGTGTAATATTTTGCAGCAGTTTTCCCATTAATGTTGACAAAAATGAATCTGTACTACTGTATAAATCAGTCTGTTTTTCTGTTTGAACATCATCAATAATAATCATAGAACAATTTATCATCGTGTATTCTCAGTTTTCTCCCCTGAAACTTACAAAAATACCCAAATGAATTCAGAATGCAAAGGAACCTCGCCCAAAGTTTAGGGAATCTCTGAAATTCATCCTTCAAAATTCACTCTGAAATTCACTTTTCACACAGCTTTTTTCAGAAACATCGAAACGCGCTTCGTATTACGTTCAAGAATAGTAGGAAAGTTATTTTAAAATGATTGGCGAGTAACAGAAGGATGAAATGAGATGTGCTTATATTAGCCCTCAGGACACTCGGCGAGGTCAGATGGAGAACAGTGAATTTCTTCCAAGGTTTCCTTGAGAAAGCTAATTGGAATTTTTGAAATACAGTTTTTCAACGGACTACTCAACGGAATTTTTAAAGTTGAACATAATGGAGAAAATTGCGTTTGAAAGCGAAAAAAATGGTTATCTCGCAAAACCGACAAAAAAAACAAGTTCTTTGTTTTTTGGTAAGTTTGGTATCTACTTCTACTTCATTATTTTTCCCTTTTATTTCCTTTGTTTTTAATAATACGTCCTTTCCTTCGCCCAATGCCTGTCATTATCTGTGGGTCCAATTCATGTTTTTCTGCGTCCAAAAACAAATTTCTCTACCAAAAACTCCTCTAAATAAAAGTTTATTAGACCGATGGAAAGCTGATAATAATAAGATGTTTTTGCCGTGAATATCATCTATTTTTGTGTAGGTGATATGATAGCAAAATGCTATTGAACTTGTTGAAGAAGCAGAGAGTTGACTAAATTTTCCCTCGCCGGTGTAAAATTCGAAGGCGGCTATCAAAATCCACAACGGATTGAAGAAAGTAATGATTTCAACAAACCAGATAATTTCAATGTTTGGAGTTACTGTTGGCCCTTGAGTCTTACTTTTAAAAATTAGTATTACATTAGAGAGATAGAAAATTTAACGCTCTTTCCACAGTATGATCAGATTTTGATTTACTCAAAATTTTTGAATTTATAGTGTTAATACTATACACAAGTTGGAAAAACAAAGGGTTAAGATAAAGATGCTGGGACACAATTATTTGTTGGAAATACCTTGGAGATTCTATCCCTGAAGGCGAGTCGAGCCGGATACACCCTGTATATAACGTTCTACTCTTACATAGAGTGTGGACCTTGGTAAAATCATAATCTCAAGAAATAGAGGCAATTACTCTTAATCCCAAGGAATAGAGGCAATTACTCAGCGTAATTCTAGTGTAGGTTCAACAGAACCCCTTACTCCTACTGACAAAAGGTAGACATTAATAATAGTGCTCATTAAAAATATATACCCATTAAAGAAATCTAACTTACAACGTCTTTTGGCCGAATATGAAGAGGAGCATGTCGATGAAAAGTGCTGGGATTATTTGCAGGAAGAAGACTTTGGTTTCGTGAGCGAATTTGTTGGTTGTAGTAGTTCCACCTGGATACCATAGACCTGGGTCCACTGGATATTTGGCCAAAGCTTCCTTACCTGACAAAAATATGATGGGAGAATGTACTATGAAACACAACACTAACGGGTACCTGCTCAACTTTTTTAGGTCCATTTCTCGGTGGATGGCTTTCAAAGAACAAATAAGATGACCCTGGGTCTAATAACCCACTAATAACCAAAATAATTTCCTTTTTCAAGTTTCGATAGTTATGCTTTGATCGTGAAATTCAATCTCCCTTCAAGCTCCCTCACAACAATAACATATACGTGTAAAATTAAGTGGTACATAATGAAGAGTAGGTACGAATGAGAGAATCTTTGAAATTGAAAATTATCTTCACGATTGTGTTGATGTTTTCTGAGCTGTCAGACGTCAACATGATGATTTTTCACATTTGGTTCTAAATAATTGTTGAGTTATCGTCTAAAATCAAAGCCGCCTTCTCAGGTTTCTCCAAAACTTAGAGCTGCGCCGTACTACAGAAAGAGTAGGCAAATCTGCCTTAAACAGTCTAAGATTACACAGGTTGGTATAGAGAAGCTGTTTTCTGTGCATTTATTCGACTGTGTAGCCTTAATTCGGCCATTTCTTACCCTATCAAGGTGTCATTCTGTCAACTAGCGGATGTGAAAAGGAAAACATCAAAATAATATTGACCCTGGGAGTTATGTAAGTAGGAATGTGTTCAGCATCGGGCGCCTTCAAGTGAAGAACCGCCCAACCCGCAGAACAAACTGAATTAATGATTCCTCCGTGTCAATCACTGATTTTACTGGATTTCGACTGAGCTGTATACTTTCTCTTATTAGGTACCTACATTACTAAATATACTTTCAACAATATTTTCCGCTTTTTAGGACGTCCCACAGTAAGACTTGGGCGTCCTTATGCGATCGATCTGGGGTGAAGTTGGACAACACTCAACAGAAAAAAAAAATAACCACACAGTAATCCGTTTTAGACCATTCTGAATCCAAATCCGCGAAAAAAACCATAGGTGTATGTCTGTGTGTGTGTGTGTGTGTGTGTATGTGTGTGTGTGTGTGTGTGTGTGTGTGACAAAATCTTGTGTCGTCTGCACAGCCCTTAGTTCTCAACCGATTTTCCTGGTTCTTTTTTGTTCGACGCGGAAAACTATCTAGTTGTGCACTACGTCGCCGGAATTTCGAATTTTGCCTTTTAAGGGGGGAAAAGGGGGGGTTAATGCTCAAAAAACGTGCGTTTTTGGGCATAATCTTGTGTCGTCTGCCCAGGCCTTAGTTCTCAACCGATTTTCGTGGTTCTTTTCTTCTTCGACGCGAAAAACTATCTAGTTGTGCACTACGGCGTCGGAGTTTTGAATTTTGCTTTTTAAGGGGGGGAAAGGGGGGGTTAATGCTTAAAAAACGTGCGTTTGCGGGGGTAATCTTGTAAAATCTGCCCTGGCCTCATTTTCCAACCGATTTGCGTGTTTCTTTTTTTGTTTGACTCAAATAACTTCCGAGTAGTACATGATTTTACCATAGTACCAAAATTTTCAGGGGGGGGGATGGGTGGGGGTATAATGTTCACAAAATATCCGATTTTTCAATATTTCGGTTCCTTTACTGCTTACTAATTGTACCAAACCTTTGAAATTGAGGAAAATTTATCATTATACCCCAGGATTTTCATGAATTATTCTCTGTAACACCATGGAACTAGTAGTGGTGCCACCATTAGTTTTATGGTGCCAGGGCACCATAAACCGCATAAATCGTGGTTTTTGTTTTTTTGTGTTTCACCTTGAATACGGATGTGAACCTCGATGGACTGCCTACTAAAACTAATAGATGAAAGTTCAATGTCACAACGTATTTCCGCTTTGGTGCCAGACTGGCACCATTGGTGGAGGGGAGGGGGGTGAACTCGAATTCGCATGTTGGTTATCGTAGATCATGGATTTTAAAATGCTCTTGAGATTCGAGGCTCCCATGCCGCTAGAAATGTTATGGTGGATAATGGTGGGGGGTCAGTATTTCTTGCCTAAAGTAATAAATAAATTACATCGAGTGAAACAGTTTTATCACTTAACAACTGGTTAAACTGATCTAATGCTTATCCAATGGGACGTCCCCTGGAATGCATGCATTACTAAACAATATGTTTTAATTGCATGAGCGTAATGCACACATTACCAGGAGGAATTTTGTTCCCACTCTTACTTGGTCAGTAAGTAAGTAATACCATATTATTAATTTTTGGGAAAAACAATTGGAATATCTAAACTACCTTTGTCCATTATGATGCCCCATGTGAGTTGCAACTCATCGCCACTCGAAACGTTGTAAACGGGGGTTTCTTTGATCGGTCTGCAAACAGATGAAACGAGCAAATTATTATGATATATTATTGTAGATACATTATTAATTAACGTAATTGATTACTTTTAAATAAAAATACTAGTAATACATTAGAAGTAATAAAATATACAGAAACAATCACACCTTAATAAAAATATTGTAGTAGGTACATATTTATGTGTTTTGCGCCCTCTCTGATAGTAATTTGAAAGCCTTGCATTCATGTGGCAGTTCAAAAAAATTTGGTCCTCAAAATAAAAATTGTCAGAACTATCTGAACAAGTGGAGTGGAACCATCGTCTTCCTGTCTATGTGAGATCAATCGCAGCCCCAGGCTTAGAGCTCAGCACTAACATACATGAATCATTGTCTGACTTCTAAAAAAACTCGGCGCTGCGCGCCTCGGCGGGGGCTTCGCCCCCTGCACCCCCGGATGATTTCCGCTTAGAGCCTAATGGCTAAAATATGACATACCTTGAAAAGGTTTTTGCTCCCTCTCCCTCTTTATCTTTCTTCCACTGTAATATTTACGCTCACTCAGCTGATCAGGGACCACTCAGGCACCTTCAGCATTCTCCATTGACCCTGCCTCTCAAATTTCAGCTTCCTGCGTTCAACAGGAGAGAAAATGGCCTTGGAGCTCACTCAGCTGATCAGTGATCACTCAGGCGCCTTCAGCATTCTCCATTGACCCGCCCTCTCAAATTTCAGGTTCCTGCGTTCAACAGGAGAGGAAATGGCCTTGGAGCTCACTCAGCTGATCAGTGACCACTCAGGCACCTTCAGCATTCTCCATTGACCCTGCCTCTCAAATTTCAGTTTCCTGCGTTCAACAGGAGAGGATGTCAAGCATATTTGTCATCAAGCATATGATAAATCATAGCGCTACTTTCCTGTCGCTTTTTACTGTCGATATTTCCTGTCGCTTTTTACTGTCGATTTTTCCTGTCGTTTTTCGGCGGGGGGTCCCATCGCTAAAACCTTTTCAAGGTTAAAATCTGTTTATGAATTAATTTAAATTCGAACTGGAAATCCTGTAGCTTTTGGACCCTGAATTTGTTTATTTGGATGCATGGAACCAATTTCACATCATCTGTTTTTAAGGGTGCAGCGCCTTCCCTTGGAAGGCATGAGTTGGTCAAATGCCTACCTTAAATTACATTGCTCATTTCCGGGGCAAGTTCTTAGAGAGATTATTTTTTTTTGAAAATACCATAAAACGTCTGCCAAGTGGGTGTGGCACATAGCTTCCTCGTATCCATTACCCGATTATATAGATGATCCGATGCATAGTAGTTAATCTCAAAACACCAATCTCTAAGCACCTTCCACTACCCTCATAGGGGACCATCTACACGCTAATCTGAACAATCCTAGAAAATTTCATCAAATTCGGATGAAAAATTAAGTGAGTAGATGTATGTGATCGGATCAAAAAAATACTTAGCCTCGGCTGGGATTCGAACCCGCGACCCCTGGGGGACAGTTGAAGTTTCGGCTGTTACAAGTAGTTCACGTTTGCGCATGCGCAGTCGCTTCTATCAGTCCGGGGATGATGATTTTCATAGGGGACCGTCTACAACATAATCCACATAATCCCTGAAAATTTCATCGAAATCGGGTGGAAAATGTGGAAGTTATGGCCGTTACAAGGAAATTCACGTTTGCGCATGCGCAGTGGCTACTATTAGGTCAAAGGTGATGATTTTCATAGGAGACCATCTAAATACTAGTTTGTAACATCCCAGAAAATTTCATTGAAATCGGATGGAAAATGTAGAAGTTATGGCCGTTACAAGGAATTCACGTTTGCGCATGCGCAGTCGCTTCTATCTGTCCGGGAATGATGATTTTCATAGGGGACTATTTACAACATAATCCACATAATCCATGAAAATTTCATCGAAATCGGGTGGAAAATGTGGATGTTATGGCCGTTACAAGGAAATTCACGTTTGCGCATGCGCAGTGGCTACTATCAGTTCAAAGGTGATGATTTTCATAGGGGACCATCTAAATACTAGTTTGTAACATCCCAGAAAATTTCATTGAAATCGGATGGAAAATGTAGAAGTTATGGCCATTACAAGGAATTCACGTTTGCGCATGCGCAGTCGCTTCTATCAGTCCGGGGATGTTGATTTTCATAGGGGACCGTCTACACACCAACCCGCACAATCCCTGGAAATTTCATAGAAATCGGACAATAACTTCGTATAGTTATGCGCGTTACAAGGAATTGATGACAGACGGACAGACACACAGACACACAGACACACAGACAGACAGACACGGAACCAAAATTGTTCAGAAAGGTCTAAAACGCAAAACGCGAGTGGAAATTTTGATTTTGGAGAACTTTTTTTTTTCGTCTTTGAAAAGTGAAAACAAAGCTTCCGCTACCTTGGTAGACTCGGAAGCAAAATGACCGCAAAATGTTTTGAGGCACAAATGAGTGATAGTTCATGATTGAGTCCCACCAGTCGAGCCCTACAAGTCCTATTGGAGCCATAGCCCTTAGTGAGTCAATCCTACTTGAAAACGCTGCAAATTACGAGTAATACACACATGGGGTTGGTTCATAATTTTCCTGTAAAAATCACCCGTCTGCGAAGAGCATGGCTTCCTACCGACCTTCAAGGGAGCAAAGGTAGGGGGTTGAGGGACCCTCGGTCGAAAACCAAATAAGCTGGTCACTTAGCTGGCTTTAATTTCGATTAATTTCACGACCAACTCCCATTATCTAACCGTGGTCTCATTCGTTTCTAAAACTTGAACGCTACACTAAATTAATGAGAAAAAAAAAATCAGTAATTACCTATTCACTGTTTAAATAATTAATTATTCTCATAGGAAGAGAATTGTTGGTCCCACAGAGCTCTGGGTAGTGTCAAAAAATTCTTTAAAATCGTCGCCATTTTAAATGCATGAAAGAACAATACCTGTTTTTTTCCATACTCGATTCCAAAGGTTCATATTGAACATAATAAACTTAAAAACCTACGCGAATACTCTTGGGTAAGAAAAGTAGCCGGTTTGGCCCACAGAGTATGGAAGTAACTAAGTAAGTATCTTCTATTCTCACTGGTTGCATTTTCTCCAAAGTAACGTGAAATTATTCCTCAAATAATGTCATACTTACCCTGCGGCACTCCTTTTCCACGCTGCCAGGATAATAGCGTTGATGGCAACGTCGCAGGGAACCATCTGAGATTTGTTGTCGTTGCCGCACATCATCGACCTCAACACCCCTTTGCCGCCTGCTACCAGAACTCCTATCGGTCCATTCAGGCTGTCCACCCATCCAGGGAAAGGGTCGTGGTGCGAAGGAGTAACTAAAATCACGATAACGAAGCTCTATTATTACCTGTAGATCCGGATGAGCAGTATACTGAAGAAGTGTATGGAAATAATGCAAACGGTGAAAACCTATAATCTTAAGAAAAACATTAAACTATTTTCAGAAAGTGAAAGAAGGACAAAGGCGTTTTCTCAGTTTTTTGCTTAGTTAATTTTGGGTTATTTGATATACTATTCGACAGGTAAGATGTAGTTGAAGTTGAAAATGTCAACGATTACGTTTATGTTTGTCTTTTTTTCTTCGTCACAAGTGCCGCATTTTCTACAAATTGGGTTGAGATGAAATTGATGAGTATTCATTATGGAAGGACCCTCCATCAACTCATATCGAGGAATAAGATGTTGGGAGTCACAATAACATCTACTTCAGCAAGGGGAAATCGACCACAAACCTCAAAATGCTTGAAGAGGGAATTTTGATTTCGGACACAATTTTTCAATAATTCGAACACAAAGCTCAGTAGTGAGGAAAAAAGTTAATCCACCCACAAGCTTTACGTTGGGTATTTTTAATTTTGTTTCATCAGCTACGCTTGGCGGTTACGTCAAATAATATCCCCAAGGAGTTTAGATAATTAATACTTTTTTTTAGAAAGGTCTCAGTTTAAAACTTCAGCCACTTAAAGGTTTCTTTTTTCGTCAATTTTAGATGTTTTTCAAATCTTTACAATTGAAAACGACCATCATGAGCGTCGAAAGACAAACTAGCTCCTTATTAAACCCAAGAGATCAAATTTAATACACTTCAACGCGGAATGACGGGTGATCGTCCATTTTCATCTTAATGTGGCATTATGGTCAAAGTGGAAAACAAATTTGGGAATAAAATAACAAAACGTGAGACAATCTACAAGTATAATAAAAACATGACAGGAGTTAACAGATTCGACCAAATTCTCAGCTATTATCCGTGTTTGCATAAAACGGTAAGATGGTATAAGAAACTTGGAATTTACTACTTTTTCTAATACACGGTTTTCATTCATGTTTCATGCCAATCTTGATCAGCACTTCCTTCAATTTGGAATCATCAAACGCCTAATATCCCCACCACCAATTCCGCCTGCCGTACGGCTCAAGTACCGCCTACATCTTCCATCACAAATTGGCAAACAGGCAGCACGCGATACCAAATCGCTGCTGCAGCAATAAAGTGAGGAAGGACACGATTTTTGCTGCACCGATTGTCCCAATCAGCCTGCACTATGTCTATTATATTTCAGGAATTTTCGTGTTTATATATTTAGGTATAATGTTCTAGAATTACAAGAAAATCTACTGAGTGAGCAAATTCAGTCTTATTATTTACTTTGTTACGAACTTACCTGCACACTAAGCTATCCTAGGAAACAGGATGACGCAAATCCACGTCATAAATAATCGATCTATTGTTACGTTTTATCAAATAAACAAAGTGTTTCTCAGTATGAATACCATCCCACTTCTCACACATACAAAACATGGGGGAAAATCGACTTCGTATTTTCACAACTTTTTGGGGCCATGACTCGCGTTGAATGTGTTAATGTGAATATTAAATTAAAGCTTTACTGACGGGAGTAGGTCGAATCTCCTTTCAAGCATGCAGATGATCAAACGCATGTATTTCCCTTTGTGTCTAGTTCAGTTTCACGATGTATTGATAAGTTTGCTTCAAAGCTTTAGTCACTCAATGTTGTTCTATCATTTTAATGAGAAATGCTTTGGGATCGAGCAAGGAAAAATTGTTTAACCCCCTCAAAATAAATTGATTAAAAATTTTTCCTTAGTTGCCATGAAACCGATTTCGGAGAAATTTGATAAATAGGCTCCATTTGGGGACTAGTTTTGTAGCGAAGCTATTGGTTAGTGTCCGTCACTTCATATAAAGTTATTGTTGTTTCATCAATTTGAAATAGTACCGATTGAATTTATCGAATCGAATGAAACACTCGGAGCTCTGTAGGGCCAAACGTAACCTCCCTACAAGGACTTGAAGTTGGGATAAAACAATGTAAAAGAAACGCGAGTGTAAATCGCAAACGGGTGATCTGAACAGGAAAAACGCTACAAATTATTTCAACAAAAACTTATTATTTTTCTGCATAGATCACTCGTCTGCATCACTCGTCTGCTTTGCCATTGTCACTCCCTACCAAACTTAGGTACTACCTACCCACTACAAACCTACTTCACAATCAAGTTTATTTGGAAGAAATAAACGCTTAACACTCGACAAGAAGAAATAGGGCGTTGTGTTCATTAAGAAAGTTAATTACTGGTTGCTAAGGACGCAATAATGAGTACAACTCAAAGAAATAAAAACGCACGCGAATTTCATTGGAGATTAGGGTTCTTCTTCGATTCACACTCGTGACTGATTTATCGTAAGTCAAACCCTTAAGTTCTCATAGAGAGCGAACGGTTTGTCCTACGGAGCTCTGGGTGGTCTCTAAAAATTCAATACTATTTAAAATTGGAGAAAAATCAATTCCTTTATTTGGAGAGTTTTCGAGCTAGGGCACTTTTAGAAATTACAACCCTTATTTTTTACCCCTTAGAAGTGACTGACATCGACCGACACAACAAGACCCCAAATGGAGCCCATATATGGGCTGAAATATGGTATATATACCATGAAATTTGGTATATATATACCAAATATGGTATGTATATACCATATACCAAATATGGTATATAGGTATACCATGAAATTTGGTATATACCAAATTTCATCGAAATCGTTCCGTGGTAATTAAGAAGTGTCGCGTACGGATTTTTTTGTGCTTTCTTTGATTATTGGATTCTACATACCTTGAAACGTAAAATCGACAAATTTTGAGGGAGGGAGGTTGAAATATCTCTCTTGCTGGATTCTAGTGGTTCATTATTGAAAATAATAAACTAAAATCAACCATTGGGTATTAGTTTGTAGCGTTTTTAGATTCGAATGAGACCATCCAGTGCTTTGTTGTGGGACAAACCGTTCGCTCCCTATGAGGATTTACGGCCCAGGAGGACTTACAAAAAAATCAAAAACACTGTTCACTGTTGAAAATACGCCTGATATCCGTTCAAATTTAATCTAACCAAATGCGATAATTGTTCGATTCTTTGAATAAGTTTAGTTCCGAACTCAGTTGTGCATCTATAGCAACCAAAAACCATATTTCGTAATGTAGGCACTCTCCGATAGCGATGTTATTGTTAGGAAAAACCGCGTTCTATGCAGACGGGTGATCAATAGGCACCGTAAAATGATAAACAATCGTGTAATAATTTGCAGCGTTATTATGGAGGTACCTTCCAGTAACAAATTTCGCATAAACATGAAAAGAATCTGCTATAGAACTACCTGCCATAATGTAACAAGATTGAGACGATCACAGAATGCTGATAATTAATTTTGGAGAAGAATTAACATCGCAGAGATTTCATCTATTCAGGAAAATAATAAACGTGAATATTTCGAAGTGTATTTCGGAATAAAATCTTACCAATCGCAGGTCTGACAATCGAAACTGGTATGCTAGTTTTGTATTCATCGACGAGGGTCTCAGCAAGTTGTTTGGTGAATGTGTAGCAGTTCGGATGATCTCCCAGTAACCTGTAATTCACCATTCGTTAGATGAGGAAGATTTGTTTTGAAAAAATTTTGAACATTTTGAAAAATGTTTTGAAATGTCATCTATATTAGGTATTAAACGAAGTTTAAAACATTTTAAAATAGATTTTTTCTTATTGCATTGTTGTTACGATGGTATTAGCAGAATGTTAATAGTTCGAAAATAAAACATTGTTTAGTAATTCATTGATTCGTCCCATTTGGTAAGGATCTGTTCAATTTGAACCAGTAAGTAATAAAATAATTTAATTTGCCTTTCTATTGTATATACAAAACACTTTCACCTAATGTGATGCGACATGCGAGCCTCGAATTAGGACACCATTTTGTACAATTTGCAAATTTATTTCAACCTTTTAAAAATTCAAGTCAACTTTTTACAAATTCAGTTCAACTTACCACTAATTTAACTCATCCAAACCCTTCGACTGATCTCATGAGAGAGAAAAAAAAAACTTTTATCTTAGCTAATGTAACGGTCGCCCTGTAGCTGCGGCAGGTAAAACGAGAATCATGTCTATCTCGTAGTTAGCGCAATCTTGTTCAGTTACTGAAGCCACACTTTCTCGTATAACGTCAGATAATTCATGATCCTCTTGGCTACCAAGTATTTCTCTTGCTCTGGACTTTATCGTGGGGAATGCGTATTCCACTGGATTAAGCATTGGGGAGTAAGGAGATAAAAAAGTTCGGGAGAAAATCTTTTTTTTTTAAATCACAGTAAACGGTGGATACAGCTTTCGTACAAGTACGCAACCACGAGAGACATTTTATGTCTTTGCACCCCCTTTCCCCTTCATATAAAACCCCGTATTGTAACCGCGTAACGCTCCCCTCATAACGCTCCCCGCGTAACGCGTAACGATCCCCGCGTGACGATTTTTCATTTATGTGCCATAGTAAAGACATAAAATGTCAACTTGCTACTTATCGTTGACAGATCTATAAAATCACTCACTGAGGATGATCTGTGAATTCGATCATTGTCCATTATTAATAGCGCATCATCTGATGAAATGTGCAGTAGAACTTCTTCAAGAAAATCACAATAGCTATGCCTACCTACTTACCCACCTACGTGTAGCCTACTACTTATAATCAAAATCAATCAGCTACTTTCCGTATCCATCCCCTCTGGTGGATAGTTGAATTGAATTTGTAAAAAGATTAAATAAATCTGGAAAAGGTTGAAATAAATCTGGAAAAGGTTGAAATAGGTAAGTAAATCTGTAAAACCTTGAATTAAATCTGTAAATGCTATAAATCCATTATGTATACATAACCCCCCCCCCCCCCCACCCATGATGCCAGTATGACATCACAGCGGAAGTATGTCGTAACGTCGGACTTATTTCTGCAGGTTTTGGTAGGTACCTAGTCTGTATGTTGTATCATCAAAAATTGAGTTCTTCTGACTGGGGATCAATCTCCAATCTTTCCGACTAAACTAAATTTACATACTCGGGTCGAGCACTTTACCACTGTGCCAAGGAAGTGAATGGACAAAAATTTAACGAGGTATGATATGATTACAGCACGTAGAAGATCACATCCGTTTCGAGGTAAAACTCCCCAAAAGCCACGAAATAAACGGTATCCGGTTTCCTGGCACCAAAAATAAAATGGTTTATGAAAGTCCATAGATACATTGATTATGTTCCCTGATTTTAAAACCTTGGTTACCATTATTAAGCCTTAATAGGAACAAAAATATTGAAAAATCGAGTATTAAATACTCATAATAATATTCATAAAATTTTTATGAATATTATCCTCCCCGTGCTAATGTCGATGCTCTGGTGAATTAATGGACAACGAGATAGTTGTCAGAGTCGAGAAAAAAAATCACGCGAATAGGTTAAGAATTTTGGGTGGTTTTTTTACCCAACTAGATATATTTCCGCGTCAAAAAAAAATACGCGAATCGGTTACAGCATAAGGCCTGGGAGACTGTACAATCAATTTTGTCACACACGCTGACTTACTCGTATGGTTATTCGAGGATTTTCGTTCAGAGTCATTCAAAACGAACATGTCCGAGGTTATTTTTTTTCTCCACTCAATTTTGTCCTCCTTCGCACCGGATTAATCGCATAAATACGCCCAAGTCTTACTGTGGGACGTCCTTAAAATGAAACCAATACTGAGAAGAAACACGTCATCAAGAGGCTCAGGAACAACGAGCCAACTTCAAAATTGTCATTTTTTGTGTAAACACCAATTCCGGAAGTACGAGGAAGCCTACTAGGTTGGTTAGAAAGGTGCATGTACCTTGTGCACCTTTTTTTCGAAACGAGTGTCCGGTAATACAATTTTTGGTTTTAAATTATTGATTGATATTTGTTGCACTGTTAAAATTTCCGACTGAGGATGGTTACTGGATTTTTTGAAAATATTCTGCTCTTTTCTCCCTTACTAATTTACGAGTGTCGTGAAATTCATCAGCATCTATTCTTATCCCCTCTAATTTTGGGCCAATTCAAAACGGTGGAAGTTTTTCAAGTTTATCTTACCATTCAATAGATCAGGAATAAGTCAGTTGACAGTCACGATATATAAGGCCACTGACTTTATTAATAGTAATGCTTTGTATTAGTAGCTACTAATGTCTATTTACTTTTCTGTTATCTCACGGTGGTTCTCCTTTTGGCTCAGCCATTCTGTCAAGTCGATTACAGCGTGTGGATTCACTCGAGGTTGAAATATTTTCTCTTCCACGACGGGCGGTTCACACTGGCAGAACACCGTTGAAACGTGGACGAAAGACTGCAATAACAAAATAAGCCATAGTTTGTCAGTGTATTCAACTAATGAAGGGTCAGTCTACTTTGAGAGGTACTCTTTCATTTTAAACTCTATTGATCCAACAGAAACAAAATTAATCTTCTCTTTTTCACCTATTTTCTACCGTTACCTTAGTTCCATATTTTTCACAAATTAATGCTTTGATTATTCTTCAACTGGAAGGAGGACAAAATTATTGTTTTGTCAAGGTGAAGACAAATATAGGACCCTTGCAAAATACAGAGATAAATAAATAGATTAAAAAATGTAGGAATATAATATAAATTAGGCTAATTGCTTTATCAAACCAAACCTAACTTAACAACTACCTACCGAGTTCGTGTCTCACGAGTTTGATACAAATATCTGTCCTAAAACACGGCAATTATAATATAATTACGCATATTTTTATAATTACGCATGTAATTTACTGCATATTATGCGGAAAACCAATAATATAAATATTCTTTGTTTCATTTTAATACATATACGTTTTCCGAAGTTTTTATTGAAGTTCTTACTGAGAGTTGACACCTTCTTGTACACGTATTTTTTAATCATTTTAGCAAGTTTGCACTACAATTGAATTATATTTTTGTTAGAAGTACCTACATAACGAATTAGTATTGCGTGTTGGGGGGGGGGGGGTGTTGATTAATATTGTTCCACTTGATTCAGAGAACCAGAAGATGCCTATACGTGAAAACAGGTGCAATAAATGTCTGAAAACACTAATCGATTTTACTCGTGTACTCCTCACATGCTCACAAAAGGTTGAAACTACATTCTTCGGGCCAAATATTGTGAAGAAATTTATGGGAACTGAATTGTACTATCGTTGATTTTAGAACCAGCTGTCTACGTTTGGTGCCGTACTGTCTTAGCTATCACTATGGAAGTGAGGACCAGTTAGTTCTGAAGTTCCTCTAACATTTCATGATGAAAGGCGAGGCCTTTTGAAAGCGACATACAAAGGAATAATGAAACTTCAGTTCAAGCCCCCACTGTGGAGTGTTTTGCCTCACTTACCTACCTTAGTGGTAACTAATACAAAAAACAAAATAATTCGGCTGATTACCATACATTTTTTTACTCATGTGAAGGACTGAGGAAAGAAAGGAAAATTAGATACCTGATGGTCAAGGGTTAAAGCATCTTGTTATGTTAAATGTCCTAATATGGCTTACTCCATTATCTGATGAGACAAAAATCTCAGCATGTTGGATATACCATAAAATGCAAGCTTCCCGAACCTGATCGCCAGATAGGAGTGATTCTGAGGCCCAAAACCTAGGCTATAAAATTTGGAGTTTACAAAGTTTACAACCTTGGTAGACTTGGAAGCAATGAATAAAATTCCAGTTTGGGAATTTTGGACTATTAGGTGGTGCAAACAGCGGTCTCAGAACTGGTGTATCATATTAGGGACTACTATTATTCGCGTAACAATAATGCTACACGTGTCTCTGGGAATAATTTTTTGTCATCGCCTTCATGCGTTGATCATTTGTTTGACCTTATTGATCCATCCTATTTAGGTTGCTCTGAGTGACACAATAGGTACCTAAATTAGTTACACTTGGGAATGAAAGGGCTATTAGGCGAGGGCTGATCTCGTGGTTTACATCGTCATGTTTGAGTAGATAATACGCGCTATCCTGTTGATACCTCCCATAAACACGATATTAGTTAGGTATTATAGAGTCTATTAACAGTGGCTGAGATATCCGATGACGGTAGGCCATTCAGGGCGAGTTGGTAGCGGTCTAGGACTAATAATTCAAGAAGCTCTCCCCCCTTGAGGGCTCCACACATGACCCATCCCCTGGGAGCAATCCAGCCCAGAACAGCAGTGCTTGAGGTGGACGCCAAGTAAACACACAAAGATGGCATCCTCGCTAGCAGACGATGAATGACGTATTAGGGCTAGCATAATAGTTTCACCGCGATGAACATAAAGGACGGTTTTCAATTAGGGCACTTGAGTAGGAAGAGAGACCACCCCAACATGATAGGACACTTCCAGTTTCGCATCAAAACAAAATATAATTTAAATATATAAATACACAGAGAAAAATACGTCATTCTTTCAATAGCACTCCTAATGTCCAATATTCTGATTATTTCTGCCCACCCAAAAATAACCAAGCAGCAGGAAGATTTCGAGATTGGAATTCTTGATCGAGGATTTTTGTATCTCGATTGAAAGCAGTATTGAAGGAAGTGGAACAGCTAGGAGCAATAAAGTGCCTGGGGTTGCTAGCCAATTTTATTGTAAAAATCAAAACGTCCGCCGAGTATCTACACTGCATGCAGATACATCTGTACATGGATATGTCTTATGATGGCAATTTAAATGATGAGCTCACTCAGCTGATCAATGACCACTCAGGCGCCTTCAGCATTCTCCATTGACCAGCTCTCTCAAATTTCAGGTTCCTGCGTTCAACAGGAGAGGAAATGGCCTTCGAGCTCACTCAGCTGATCAGTGATCATCAACTTTGATGAAGTATAGAAGTATGTATCTATTGACCCTTCCTCTCAAATTTCAGCTTCCTGCGTTCAACAGCATCAGAAAAAAAAACGTTGCATTGTTTTGTGTGTCGAAAATTTTGGAATGACCCCCAGAACCAAGACATAAGTATCCATGTCAAAATATTTTAAATAGCTTCAAAATAGCATCTTTTTTTAATTCTATGATTATACTTAAGCAAAACTTCAGTCTAAGGCTGAAAAGAAAAACTATAACTCAACATGAACATCATAAAACCATTTGAGAGTATGCTATTCATTCCCAACTCAAGCGACGCCATTATAAAGGCATCAGGTCTAAAGCATCCTGTGCATCTCGGCCACAGGAGCCACCCTCACGTTTCGTGAGTATTCAAGTCTGTGACAAGATCATTTGCAACACAGCCTTTGAGATGCATATCGATTCAGCTCGAGGCTTCTGAAGCAGCTCAACCAAAAGCGGCTTAGTTGAGCTTCGTTGCTGCACAACTGCTCGGATCCTGACTTTTTGGGGTCCAATTTATTGATGGATGCTTGATTGACTGCTTCTCACCTTATAATTACGGCAGTGGATATCTTACCAGACAGATCAGCAAGACCTGAACCATAACTGGTCTATACTTTCCTACCTATTATCAAACTATACCTGTCGTCAGATTTCCCTCTCTAAGCTTATTGATTTTGATTGTTTTGTTCAACTTAATTTCTGATTGATGAGCGCACAAGATGACATTTCTAACTTAGTGATGTGTATAAATAAATATAATTCATTCGAGAGTTTCTACTTCTTATTTCCGAAAACTCTGAATTGGCACACTTCCATCAGCCAGATACCCTATTCCCTCTGAGTTGAAACCTTTTGGACTCTCTGATTTTTATAACTTCGTGGTCAATAGTTATGCATCAAATTCGTCAGCTTACTTCTAGGTTCTTCATATTCTGAGCCAGCTCGAGCACTCGCTTGGTGCCCATCAGGTTTGCAGACACGTGATCTTTGAGGTCTGCATCCAGTCTCAACGACGCCCCCAAGTTGAAAACTATCTGGACTTGATCTATAACGTCGTCTCGGCATTCCCACCGCATTCCGAGGTTGTTCTTCGTCAGATCTCCAGTTATTGGGATGACCTTACTGAAGGCATTAGGGTCTTGAATCAGGAGTGGTTCAAACAGCTGCAATTAAAACAGAACCATGATGAGAAATTCCAGGCCATTTATACTATATTCCTTGGTGTGAGTGACGTGAGTTGACACTATCTATGCCTTGATTACGAACAGACCATTTGGTTTTCTTTGTTCGTCCATTTTCCACTTACTGGCAGCTTGGAAATCTCTTGCATCCTAGTTGTTGGACACATTGCTCTCTTCGATCTAGCCATCACATAAATAGCCTTCACACCTGGGCAACATCTGAGAAGTTTCTCCAACAATACCTGTAGAACCAAATATTATTAGTGAATAAAAGTTGTTTCCATATCAAACACATCGTGAGCAATACAAGTGCCAATTAACTTGGAGATAGTGAGTGGTAGAGTTGGCAAAAGGGAACCCTTAGGCTGCTTTCGTATTTTGAGATTTATGGTCTCAATGACTTATGGAAAATACCTTGCAATAATTCAATAAAATAACAATTTTATGTTCTGCAAACTGTAATTTCTTGGTTATTTGCATTAATTTGATATTGATGCCTACACTCAGTGCGTGTATTGTACTCGTAGTTGTTATGTTTAATCAAGCTTTCCCACAAGCCACTCCGACATAATTTTATCCTCAAGTTCTCTGTTTACACCGTTGATGCGTGAAGGGAATATACCTAGAGGTCGGCAGTTGTAAGTTGATATCGCCTCAGGGACCTCGCGCTCGCAGCCCTTATTTCCCACTTGAGCCTCGTAGGCACTATATCGACCCTTGCGTGCTCTGGGCAAAAAGTAAGAGCATCTCATTTTCGAGACACTCGCGAAAACATCCAACAACAGAGTCTGAAATTAATAACGTCTGTCCTCCTTTTACCATTGTGGGTGGAGTAGGGAAACCACTGAAGATTCCGCAAGTTTACTGCAAGAAGTTCCAAAAAAAAACACTAAAAAAAAAGAATGGAAAACTATTTATTTTCAATTCTACTGGTTACATTTATGCATGCTGTCTATCCATATGTCAGTTATTCCCAAGCAGAACTCTCTTTCGATCAATATCACACTTTATAGTTGGTTATGAGGGAATGTTGGTACTAGGCATAGGTATTTTGCACCAAATTTCAATTGAAATTAGGTATATTTCAAAACATATTGTTTAGTAATGCATGCATTCCAGGGGACGTCCCATTGGATAAGTATTAGATCAGTTTAACCAGTTGGTAAGCGATAAAACTGTTTCACTCGATGTAATTTATTTATTACTTTAGACAAGAAATAGTGACCCCCCCCCCACCTCACCCTTATCCACCTTAACATTTCTAGCGGCGTGGGAGCCTCGAATCTGAAGAGCATTTTAAAATCCATGATCTACGATACCCAACATGCGAATTCGAGTTCACCTCCCCCCCCCCCTTCCACTCACCAATGGTGCCAGTCTGGCACCAAAGCGGAAATACGTCTTAACATTGAAGTTTCATCTATTAGTTTTAATAGGCAGTCCGTCGAGGTTAACGTCCGTATTTAAGGTGAAACACAAAAAAAAAACCCACGAAATATGCGGTTTATGGTGTCCTGGCACCATGGTGGCACCACTATTAGTTCCATGGTGGCACAGAGAAAAATTCATGAAAATCCGGAGGTATAGTGAGAATTTTTCCTCAATTTCAAAGGTTGGGTACAATTAGTAAACAGTAAAGGAACCAAAATATTGAAAAATCTGATATTTTGTGAATATTATACCCCCACCCATCCCCTCCCCTTGCAAATTTTGGTACTCTGGTAAAATTATGTACTACTCGGAAGTTATTTGAGTCAAACAAAAAAAGAAACACGCAAATCGGATGAAAATTGAGGCCAGGGCAGATTTTTCAAGATTACCCCCGCAAACGCATGTTTTTTAAGCATTAACCCCCCCTTTCCCCCCTTAAAAAGCAAAATTCAAAATTCCGACGCCGTAGTGTACAACCAGATAGTTTTTCGCGTGGAAGAAAAAAAGAACCACGAAAATCGGTTGAGAACTAAGGCCTGGGCAGAGTACACAAGATTATGCCCAAAAACGCACGTTTTTTGAGCAATAACCCCCCCTTTCCCCTTCTTAAAAGGCAAAATTCGAAATTCCGGCGACGTAGTGCACAACTAGATAGTTTTCCGCGACGAACAAAAAAAGAACCAGGAAAATCGGTTGAGAACTAAGGGCTGTGCAGACGACACAAGATTTTGTCACACACACACACACACACACATACACACACACACACAGACATACACCTATGGTTTTTTTCGCGGATTTGGGTTCAGAATGGTCTAAAACGGATTACTGTGTGGTTATTTTTTTTCTGTTGAGTGTTGTCCAACTTCACCCCAGATCGATCGCATAAGGACGCCCAAGTCTTACTGTGGGACGTCCTAAAAATTAGAGAACGAGAATTTTTTTTTTTTGACATACTAACTACCGGTTAAGTTTTGTGTTCTTGTGACGTCCGTTTTAGATAGGTACTGATAACTACTAGGAAATAAACTTGGGAGGGAATGCAAAAACATTTCTCTAAGGACGTTTACTAAGAAAAATTCATCTTATTTTTCCCTTGATGAAAAAAACGATGGATCATGGATGTGTCTAGTAATTATTTTTGGTGAAATTAGATGAAGGATGATACGATTACTTGATATGAACGTTGAAAGATGTAGGCAGAAAGGAAAAACAACAAAATTTTGTATAAACAAGTAATTTATGAAATTTACAAAAAATTGTGATATTACGGCCTGGAATCGAACCCGGATCTCCTAGAGTCTAGGAATTAGTCTAATGATTTTTGCAGTCCAGTTACCTACCAAATTCGTTTATGATTCACGCGTTACACTTTTTCAGGCTGGAAAAAAGTTACATGTTTTCTCCACAGACCCCAAGCTAAAATGGATTGACCTATGTGCTACCTTGGTGTTTTGAATTTTCTTGAATCAGACATGTATTTTTTTAAATTACTAATTAATTATCTCAGAAAAGCCCTAGAGATTTTAAAATTTTGGGATTTCAGGTAAAACTATGAACTTTTAATTGTTTTCAGGCCACTGAGTGAGCTAGCCAACACAAACCATATTGAGTAAAATAATCGATAATTATAAATATATTGGCACGCTGATCTTGAAACACTACCCATTTGGACATATTTTTAATTAAAATAACATCTAAAGAGAACAATGTTTATGGTGGATGGAATCATGTAGAAACTCAAGAAAAATACTATGGTTACTTACTTTTCCCATAAAGCCCGTTCCTCCAGTGATAAGGATGGTCTTCCCCTTGAAGTAGTCCCGAACGGTCCTGGGGTCCATGGCTCTGCACTCAGTTCACACCGATGTCTCAAACTAAAGTGACAGACAGATGATGTTCATGTTGTACAAGAAGAATGACCTCCCAAGGAGCACACATTCAATTTATCAAACTTGACCAAATCACGATGACTAGAGGATAAATTAAATGCCTACTTAACGTCCTCGGCTCAACATCATCATTTCCTTCCAGGGCAATCGTCATTGACGAAAGAAGAATTGAAGGTTGAATTTCAACACTGTAGGTAATTAACTAGGCAGGGTGTAAATTTTTTTCATCTTGGGAACCAGAAGGGTGATAAGGGATGTCAGAAGGAATAATATAGGGAGTCGGTGAGAAAAACTAGAATTCAAGTCAAGCTCTACAACTCTGATCAACTTACAGGTCCTCTTCCATTTCAGGGACTCCTTATATTAATAGTAACATATCATTTTAATAGTAACTCGTTGTATACCTGTCAGTAGACCTCCTCAGAACTCTTCTTGGAGGCTATCTGGCTAAACTACCTAATTTTAATTAAAAACCTGACCCCAGTTTACAATGTAGTAATTTAAAAATAACGACTGCCAAGAAGGTGTGGCACACAGCTTTCTCGTATCCATAACCAGATTGTATAGAAGATCCAATGCATAGTAGTTTATCTCAAAACATCAATTGCACTACCGTATTAGGGGACCGCATACAGGTTATGCCCGTTACAAGGATTTCATGACAGACACACATACACACGGATACACAAACACGAAACCAAAATTGTTCTGAAAGGTCTAAAACGCAAAACGCGACTGAAAATTTTAATTTTGGAAAACTTTTGTTCAACCTTTAAAAGTGAAAACATAGCTTCCTAAGCAATAAGTGCATGAATGAAGTAAGTATAAAAATGCTTCAAACCTGAACAAAGCCATGAATAGGAGAAAATGGGATTAGTTCTGTCAACGTTAGTTGTGTCTGCGTACTCGAAGTGTCTATTACCTACGTGCCCACACAAAATAATTTTGACTCGTGATAATTATTATCACGAGTCAGTGGTTTTCTGCTCCTGGTGAGGGAGCAAGATTAAAGGTGGATATTAACAAAGAGTACAAATTACCGCATAACTATTACATGGGAGAATCCTCCTTTTCACAAGTTACAAGCTTTTACTTAGTTTCAACAGTAATCAAATCTTGCAAGTTAAATTTGATCCTCTTTATGATTTCCAATTGAGCTGAGATTTTGCATGCAGGTATATAAATCAGATGACAACTCAATTATTGTGACAATATTATGACATAGGGCTGATTATTTACAAATAATAAAAGCTTGTTTTTAAAAAAGGTGTTTTTAAAACGATCGCTTGTCCAGTTAAAAGTAGGTATCTTAGCAAGAGTTCATGTTCCTTCGGGGCATCTCTGCTCGATTTCCCGCAGCTATTTTCACTTGATAATTCTTCCTGTCTCTTGATAATAGCCATCGTTTTCATTCTTTTCTTACCCACTAAGATCGGCGGTACTATCCTTTGCGATAATGACTTACTTCGTCCAAACAAATCCAAATCGAGGATTATTTCTATCGAAAGTTTTTGAATTTCAGCCCTTATTTTTCAACCCTTAGAAGTGAATGAAATCGAACCAAAAACTTCGGTGCACAACTAGACACCTAATGGAGCCCACATACCAATTCATCAAAATTGGTCCATGGTCACTAAGGAAAGTGTCCCGGACGGCGGACGTGATTTTTGACATTTTCATGTCTTTGCTTTGGCACATAAACTGAAAAATCGTTACGAAAACTAAGCAAATCTTGCTCACCCGACCAATAAATAAAATAGACTCACTATGTTGCGTAGAGAACAATTAACAACCTTACATTTTGCTTTGGCACATGAACTGAAAAATCGTCACGAAAACTTTGATGCGTAGTGTTGTCAACAAACTTGTTGTGTAGTGGTTGACATGAAAATGTCCCAATGTGTTGCAGACTCGTATGCAAGAATTTAATTTATTCGATTTTTGGATTCTACGTATTTATTTTGAAACGTGAACCAACATATTTTTAACTGGGGGGGGGGGAGGATTCAATTTTTTTTCTTGGTCAATTCCAAAGGTTTATTGTTAAAAATAATGAACCAAAATGGTAATTTTGGAAATTCGCTCATGCTTTCGTGGGATTTTGGTTTATCTTCAATGCTGATCCTCTGGAGTCGGCCAAGAAAATATGTTTTTTAACCACACCTTAAAATTTGTTCGTTTAGATACGTTTCAAGGTATTTAGAATCGAACAATAAAATTTCCGTACGTACGTCTGCCGTACGCTGCCCTTTCCTTAGTTACCATGGGCAGATTTTGCTGAAATTTGATTTGAAGGCTTCATTCGGGGTCTAGTTGTGCACCGAAGCTTTAGGTTGATATCAGTCACTCCTGAGGGGGAAAACATAAGGGCTGTCATTTTCCAAACGCCCAAGTATTGGGATTTCTTCTTCTTGAGACAAAGAGCCCCCACTCGCCGGGAATTGCTCGGCTTTTATATCAAACATTTCAATGATCGAATCTTGAGCTGATAGGCCTTCTTGAACGTAAGTCTCTCCAGAGCTTGAAACATTTCTCGAGCAGTCATTTTCCCGTACACCCAATCCAATACACCTGATAAATATTTTCCGAGCTTCTAGATCCTTCCTTAAATAATCCTCGTTCAGAACGTCCGCGGCCTTTTCGGTCAGGGCCTCCAGCGCGCCATTCTTTTCCATGAGCATACGAACGATATTCCCACTTGGCAAAGTTTATACCATCGAAGAAGGGGGCCCGTTCACTGTGATTGCACTCGCTATTGTATTCGCGTTCCATGCACGACCGTTTTCCGACGAAAAAACTCGCTAATTTTTCGCGATTTAATTCACTGAAGTCACTGGGCCTTTATAACCTATTAAACATGTTGTTTTGAATAAAACCAAATTCGATGGAAAGTACGTAGGTATTTTATTACCGTTTTGGTTTATTATTTTCAATAATGAACCTTTGGAATCGACCAAGAAAAAAAAAATTTTAACACCCCCTCAAAATTTGATGGTTTACGTTTCAAGGTGCGTAGAATCCAAAAATCGAATAAAAATTTGGCCGTCCGTCCGCCGTACGCCGTACGCGGCACTTTTGCCACTTAGCATTGACCAATTTTGATGAAATTTGGTATGTAGGCTCCTTCTGGGGTCTACTTGTGCCCCGAAGCTTTTGGTTGATGTACGTCACTTCTAAGGGTTCCAAAATCAATTTTGAAATTTTGAAAACGCCCTAACTCAAAAAATTTTGATATAAAGGTATTGTTTTTCCTTCAATTTAGGATTCTATAGAATTTTTAGAATTTTTTGAGACCACGCGGAGCTCTGTAGGACAAACTGTTCGCTCCCTACGAAAATTTAAGGGTTTATATTGAAATAAATATATACATAAACCAAAACACGAGTGTGAATCGCAAAAGAGGCCTAATCTCCGTTCAAATTAGAGCTGACCAAAATGCAATCGATGATTGGTGATTTTTTTTTTTTTTTTTTTCTTCATATTGGATGGTTGGTGATTTTGTAGAAGAGTGATCTATATAGAAAAATAATAAACCATTGAGTAATAATTTGCAGCGTTTTTAGAGAGACACATCAAGCACTTGCGAATTTACAAGGAAGACGACCGATAGGGGTGGTGGCATCCCCGAGAGAGGGAGGAACCCACTTCCCATAGGATAACAAAAAAATGGACCGACCTCAAAAATAAAGTCCGTAAACACCAAAAAGGGAAAAATAATAATCTTAGGGAATTCAGTTGGGAAGGTGGGTAGGTAGGTACGGATTGAAGTCGCCGCTGTGCCCATCTGTAGACACAACCATACGCAAGTAGAGAGTAGACATGCGTCGATAGTGCAATACAAAACAGGAATGAGAGTGAGTATCATTGAGGTAATATATGTGTTCCAAAACTATTAGGTAGTAGGTCACTGCTGTCGTATGAAGGAGGATGAAAGTGTGACAATAAGTGTATATGGATCTTCATAAGAATATTCCCTGTGATAACAGCTGAAGACGTCCACGACACCAAAAAAGGCAGTTGGTTGAAGATTCAACATGAGAAGGTTGTTTACTTACTTACCTACCCTTACTCCGGGTTTGTATTGAACTTTCGACGCATGTTGTAATAGTAACCGATCATTTGAGTATGTACTCATACTCACATCACAAACCCACATCACGATCTAGACAATGCTACATGCATCATGCAAAACATGCAATATTAGATTATGTAGATATTATCTAATCAAAGATAGATTAGATCAATAGATTAGGTATAATTAGATATCATCAAATCAAAAGGTGGTATGTTGGAATCCAAACATTTTTTACGGGAATTCACACTCTCATCCTCCTTCATACGACAGCAGTGACCTACTACCTAATAGTTTTGGAACACATATATTACCTCAATGATACTCACTCTCATTCCTGTTTTGTATTGCACTATCGACGCATGTCTACTCTCTACTTGCGTATGGTTGTGTCTACAGATGGGCACAGCGGCGACTTCAATCCGTACCTACCTACCCACCTTCCCAACTGAATTCCCTAAGATTATTATTTTTCCCTTTTTGGTGTTTACGGACTTTATTTTTGAGGTCGGTCCATTTTTTTTTGTTAAAAAGGTTTTTATTTTATTACTTTTCCATTTTATAATAGGTATTTTTTATTTTTCACTTTTTAGTGGTCCTCAATTTAAATCTGAAATTAATTTACCCGCAGTTTTTCGATCAGTTTTCGTAATATAGATCTATTTCCGTACTGTGAATCATTTCAGTGAGGTGAACCAAAAGCCGTAGGGTAGACCAAATTCTGTAATCCGGATCAGTTTCCATATGTATAGATGAGTTTACGTTTTTGGAACGGTTTCAGGAGGTATTTGGTTCACTTTCCTACTTAGCAATCTACTCTCTTATCTCCTAACTGTTCGACTTCCCTGACATTTGGTAGGTAAGTACTTGGTAGTTCTGACAACACAATTCAACAACTTAACCATGACATGATTGACGAGGGAGCTATGTGCTACACCCACTTGAAAGAAAACCCTCTCATCACCTAACAGTACTATATACCTCATATTTGGTACGGCACTATTCAGTTCTGACGATCTCCTATACCATTACCTACCTAACTAAATGATGGATGACGAGGAAGCTACTTGCTACACCCACTTGATGGAATACCCTCTCATCACCTAGTTGTACTATATACCTCATATTTGGTACGGCACTATTCAGTTCAGATGATCTCCAATACCATTACCCACCCAACTATATTATGGATGACGAGGAAGCTATGTGCTACACCCATTTGGTAGAATACCCTCTCATCATCTAATATACTATATACCTCATATTTGGTACGGCAATATGCAGTTCCGACGATGTCCTCTACTATTACCTACCTAATCATGTTATCGGTGATGAGGTGGCGATGTGCTACACCCACTTGGTAGAATACCCTCTCATCGCCAAATTGTACTACATATCTCATATTTGGTACGGCACTATGCAGTTCTGACGATCTCCTATACCATTACCTACCCAACTATATTATGAATGACGAGGAAGCTATGTGCTACACCCACTTGGTAGAATGCCTAATAACAGTACTATTATATCACTGATATGTGGTAGGAAAAATTCCATACTTGAGCATTCATAAACACGTTTGATGCGGCTCATGCAGGTTTAGAGCGAATAATCCACCATAATTTCCTCTTTCTCATCCCTGCAGCACCTTTTAGTTATCGGAACCCCCCTCATATAGCATAATTTTAAAGCTTACAATCAGACCTTCAATTTGACTATACACAAATAGTCCGTCATCGGCTCAGTCGGAAGTCACAGGGCAAGAAGAGTGAATGCCGACCAATATTCGCGGAAACGGGACCACGTTTTTCAACTTCTTTCACAAGTTTTCGATACTTCTAACGAAGCAAAATGAAATCTGTTTGAAATGGGACCACCACGGATACTGGTAGAACAGATTTCAAAAAGAATCAGGCAAATTGGTACCAGAATAAAGAACTGCAAGGTGTTCAGACATACAAAAAAAAAAAAAATCGTCGTCCCACGACAACCCGAATTGAGTACCTCCTCTTTCGCGCGCCTTCGGCGCGTTGAAGTCGGTCAAAAACCCGTTAATTCTGTTATGTTTTCCCATAAAATGTAGCTGAATTTTAAATTTTCAAGGCTATTAGAAATTCATTAGTGCATGGGGCTTGGGAATTGAAAAACTGAAAGATTGTCGCTGGAATCATCAAAATCGAACAGTAATTGCCAAATAAATATGGGAATAAAACATGGGAATAACCGTTTATTCAGTAGTTTTTCCCATTTTCTCTGGCATTTATTGTTCGATTTTGATGATTCCAGCGGCAGTATTTCAGTTTTTCAGTTCCCTAGAGCCGTGCACTAATGAATTTCTAAAATCCATTAAATTTCCAATTCAAGTACAACTTTTTAACTTTTTGCCCCTTCGATTTGGCTGACCCGGAACGAGGAACGAACGTCGACCGACTGAGACAATTTTTTTCTATGAGTAAGGGAGATTGTCAACCCAAAAGACAAAAGGTAATGTTTCTTCATCCTCTCTGTACGACCAACCGTTCACTTCCTATAAGGACTTGAATTTGGGAAGAATAATAAGTCAGAAACACGCGTGTGAATCGCAAAAGAGGCCTAATCGCCGTTCAATTCGCTGATCAAATGCGATCGTTGTTCGTCTTTTAGAACAAGTTTCACTTTGTAGGTACCTACTCAGGTTTTTGTACTCAACCAAGAATCAAATTTCAGAATGATGGTACCCATAACTTGGATAGTGGAGTTACTACTACAGTAGGTAATACTTTGAATGAAAAGGTCACGTTCTATCCAGAAGGGTGATCAATTCTGTAAAATAATAAACCAATGTGTAATAATTGGCTGCGTTTCACACATTCTTCCGGAACAAGTGCGGGTGTTTCAATTGATTTGCACCATGGATGGCGAAGGAAATTCCTGTTCAATAGATACCTACTTATCTATTCAAGTTTATCATTATAAACTAGGTATTTAGCAGGTGATATTCGTGATATAAATCATGTTGGAAATTTTGCATGAAACTGTCTGTAAACAATATTAAGATACTCTCGTTGTTCATATTGTTCTCCCTCCAATAGGTATAATATACCTATTATGACGCGGAAGGAGTAAGGACAAGAAGAAACCCCCCGCCACCATCAACATTCTTATTGTGATCGCACAATAAATTCCAATTCCTACGAGGGGAGTGAATGAAAGAGAACTCTAGTGGCGAGGAGGCCCAACTAAGAGAGAATGAGAACGCATTCGATAGAGCGCTCCGCTCTCACTTGGTCGTCCAATAACACAGAGTAATCTACGCTGAATATTTCATGCTACCTTCACTACTTGCTTACCAACATTCATATAAATATAATTATACTCCAACCTTTCATTTATATGAAAAATAATAATTAGTGCCTACTTGTTTACATACCTATACGATCAACATTTTTGTTTATAATAGGCAAATAGCCTGTTCCACGAACGAGGGTTGGCAACGTTACCGAATTTTAAAGAAGCCACTTCGTACAGAATCCTCGTCAATGGGGTGGGCGCCTAATTTCTTATGAAATTTTTAATCAAAAGTAGACTTCATCCTGAGAATTTTGACACCAATCGCGAACTTTTACCGTGAATAGATCTTTTTCTACGATTTTTCAAAGTTTCGAATGTTTATGACGTCACGCGCCCCTCTCGACAGGGCGGACCTCCAGCCCACTGTGACGTCATAAACATTCGAAACTTTGAAAAATCATAGAAAAAGGTCTTCTGACGCTAGAAAGTCGCGGTTGGTGTCAAAATTCTCGTAATGTCTAGTTTAGATTAAAAATAACAATAAACAGTTTTTCCGACCCAGGCGCACACCCCATGATGTATTATTTCACCTCGAGTTCTTTGAAGCGTGTGTATTTTGACAATATATAATATTTTTTAATTGTCAACCTTCTTTGTAAATGCTTAGGTGCTACCACAGAGTACTGGAGACATTGTCGTTTACTCATTTTCGAACGCTCATTCTCTCGTTGTTATGATAAGCTCTTCATCATGGAAGAAACCCAAAATGTTTCCTAAAACATCCGGCCGGATCATTGTGAGATTCGGTTGATGATAGGCTCCTTCTAAATCCTCTGTGGCGTGCATGTATGCCAAGGTTAACTGCTTCAGGAATCAAGCCTATTCATTGGAACTCCAATTATAGATATGCTCTTTGGACATAATTACCGAAATTCTCCCAAGGAACGCCCACCGACGCAGAACGTTTTCGTAACTCGAAAGTAGGTAAATAGGTAACTCGAATCGTCAACGCAAATAATGACAAATAAAGTCCATCAGGAACAATAGTTTTCCCGTAACCGCATCGATAAACAATGGGCTATTAAAATGGTTTGTGGAATTATTTAGGTACCTACCAACTCTTAAAATCAATTATTCCATAATTTCTCTTTAAAACCCTTTTTTTTGTTTATTATTTTCAATAATGAACCTTTGGAATCAACCAAGAAAATAAGATTTTTAGCCCCCTCAAAATTTGATGTTTTATGTTTCAAGGTACGTAGAATCCGAAAATCGAATAAAAAATGGTCCGTCCGTCCGCCGTATGCGGCACTTTCCTTTGTTCCCATGGAACGATTTTGATTAAATTTGGTTTATGGGCTCCATTTGGAGTCTACTTGTTCAACGAAGCTTTTGGTTGATGTCATTCACTTCTAAGGGGTGAAAATTTGGGGTTAAAATGTTCAATTGTGCCCTATCTCGAAAACTCTCGAAATAAAGGTAGGTATAGTTTTTTCACCAATTTTAAATAGTATTGAATTTTTAGATTTTTTTGTGATAACTCGGAGCTCTATAGATCAAACTGTACTTAGAACTTGGACTTACGATAATTCAGAAACTCGAGTGAGTCCCAATCTCCGTTCAAATTTTAGCTAAGCAAAATGGGAGCGCTGTTCGTTACTTCGAGTTGTACTAAGTTTTGCGTCCTTAGCAACCATTAAGTTGCTTAGCAACCAGGAATCAAATTTCTAAATGAAGGAATTATTTATTTCTTCGAATTGAGTGTGAAGCTTTTATTTCATCCAAATAAACTCGATTATGAAGTGAAAACTTTGTTGGTAGTTAGTTACAATGGCAAAGCTGTGTTCTTTGCTAGCGAGTGATCTGTGCAGAAAAAAATAAACCTTTGTGTAATAATTTGTAGCGTTTTGTTTTCAAGGAGAGTCGTTCCCTATAAGGGAAAGACTTGATGATTTTTGTCACATTAATAGGTAGTTATTTGTTTGGTAATGGTTGCCTAATTTCGGACAACAATTCATAGATTACGTGACTTTTGACATTTTATGTCTTTATTTTGACACATAAACGAAAAAAGCGTTAACAAAAGTTTCTGATGATTTTCACTTATAACCAAGTTGCTACGGAACTTTATGTTCGTCATTCAGGTTCGTAGAAAAATTGTTCACCATTCGTTGTACAGCCCTAAATTTATGCATAAATTATATGCTGCCAAAACCGCTATAATTATGGAAGAAACTGAAATATCATGCCCTTGAGTTAAAAGAACTATAAAAAAACATTTGCGGGAAGAACTTTGTTACTCGTCAACAAACAATTACTAAGAAAGCATAATTATTATTATTATAGGTAGGTAGCGAAGGTAGAGGGAAAAAGTGAAGACATAAAATGTCCCAATGTGTTGCAGACTCGTTTTGCTTTTGAAGTTAACCATTTTGATATTTTCTTGATTTTTTTTTTTTGATTTTTGTAAAAAAAAAATGTTAATTGAATCGGTCGCTATGTCGACTGTCACATTAGGGAACGCTGATGGTACTTTGTATCGCACATTCCTTTTCCATCATTTGTCACTATTTTTGGTTATTAAAATCTATGTTTAATTAGTAGGATGGATAAGAAAATAATATAATTATGTCAGATAATGAAGATAACTAGAAATGATAAAAATTCAAATTTATTAGTAACATCAAAAATGTGGGTTCATTTATTATTTTATAGATATAAATATAAAATATAAAAGTTAATCAAAACTTATAATAAAAACGCTGCAAATTATTACAAAATGGTTTAATATTTTTTATTATTCTATATAGATCACTCGTCTGCAAAGCCACCAACCATCCAACATGAAGAAAAACATCGATCGCATTTCGGTCAGCTTTAATTTGAACGGATATTAGGCCTCTTTTACTCCTCTTTTACTCCTTATACTTACCTACTTTCCGTGAAAATGGGCAAAATGTCTCAGGCTTTTACATTACCTACTTCGTACTAACTGCCCGCAGTTACCGTCTGCACTGAGCATGACCTGACGACCGCTCTCGCAGCTGCAATTTCAAAGAGAGGCATTCTCCATGTCTCGTCGTAACCAATGAAAATGCGGAGAATGAGAGTCATTGTGTAGTCAATATGTTATCAATTGGTTTAAGTCGATTCAGTTTCTGTTCTGAAACAGATGCCCACCTCCTTGCGTGGTGGGTAATCCGACATTCGAAAACAATGAAGATTTATTAGATAGCTGACATAGTTTACATTACATCGATTTTTGCTAGAGTTAACCGTAATAGAGCTACCTTATTCCCGCTGAATCGGATGATCGCATTCCCAGGACTCTCCGAATGATTAACCCTAATTGGACCATGGTGTCACTAGTGTCACCGAAAACATCTCTTGAATTCCACTGCGGTCCCAAGGTGTTACCAGATTAACTAGATTTAAATTTCAATTTAAAACTCAATGGACAGAGCTGAATTTTGTGAACCATTTTTGAAACATTTGTCACTAAAAGTCAAAGAATGATGTTATGACCAAAATGTTGAAAATGTTTTCATAGATTTCCTTAGAAATTTTTTCAATCTTTCTTTCCTATTCTTCCAAATTGTCTTTCATATTTTTCCTATTTTGAGACTTCCAACAGACCACAAACAATTCTGCAGTCGATCAAATTTAAGATTGCAATTTAATTTCGGTTACTCCGGAGACACTTTGGGACTTCTGTGGAGTTCCTGACATGTTTCCGGTGGCACTAGTGACACCTTGGTCCAATTAGGGTTAAAAACAAAGGAAATTGAAGGAAATTATGGGTACCTAATTTAGATAGGAAAAAGTATGTGATCTCTGAATTACATTCTTTCGCTTTCCTCAAAAAAAAAAGATAAACCGAAAAAAGATATGGAGCAAGGTATTATTTTCAAGGAACCTTTACTGTACTGGAGTACGTTATTTTTCTGTCAACCGAAGCAGGTTGACCAAGCCAGTACATGGGTAACAAAACCAAATAGGTAGATTAGTTTAGGACTATTTTATTTGTTTTTGATTTGATCTTTTTCATTTAGCAAGAAACAATTCGTAGGTACCTAATAAGTACAAGCTATGAATAGCGAATACCCCCCTCCTCCTACCATGGAAAACAATGGGGAATTGTTGTTCCTCTTTTTTATTCTTTCAAAGCAGTAGTTCTGTATGGGCTTCTTTTAGTCTAAAATTTCTCTCAAGACTCACAACTCAAATTGAGGAACCAATTGAATGAATGTACATACGCATCCTCGCAACTTGCAACTATTCGTTGGGAGTTTTTATTTATATTTTGTTCACAGGAAAACCACATTGTTTTCTATCGTGTAGAAGGGCAAATTTTACAAATCCTAATTAAAAAATCACTTTTGTGAATCAAAAATCCTAGATATTTCATTTGTTTTTTGTTTTATTTTTTGTAATCAAGAATAGATTGTAGTGAGGAAGTTATGATGTGAAGTGAGTGATTTATGTAGAAGATGTTAATTTTTAACGTGTATACATACCTAATAATTTATATTCGTTGTATTATGAATTATTCTTGTTACGTTACAATAAATTAGTAATGAAGTTGAATGCAGATCCATGAACGGAAAAATAGCAAGTGAATCAATCAATCAAAATTGTGAATAATATTTTTATATTTTGGTTTATTATTTTCAATAATAAGCCTTTGGAATCGAGCAAGAAAAAAAAAATTTTAACCCCCCCTCAAAATTTGATGTTTTACGTTTCAAGGTACGTAGAATACGAAAATCGAATAAAAAAATTTCCGTCCGTCCGCCGTACGCCGTACGCCGTACGCCGTACGCCGTACGCCGTACGCCGTACGCCGTACGCGGCACTTTTCTTAGCAACACTGGACCGATTTGGTTCAAATTTGGTATATGGGCTCCATTTGGGGTCTAGTTGTGCCGCGAAGCTTTTGGTTGATGTAGGTCACTTCTAAGGGGTGAAAATTAAGGGTTGAAATTTTCAAGAGCGCCCTAGCTCGAAAACTCTCGAAATAAAGGTATCGTTTTTTCACCAATTTTAAATAGTATTGAATTTTTAAAAATTTTTGAGACCACCCGGAGCTCTGTAGGACAAACCGTTCGGTCCCTACGAGTACTTGAAGGTTTTCCTTCGATAAAACAGAATCATGAGTGTGAATCGCAAAAGAGGTCTAATCTCCATTCAAATTTTATCGGACTGAAATGCGATCGCTGTTCATTTCTTCGATTTGTATACAGTTTTGCCTTCTGCGTAACCAGTAATCAAATTTCCAAATGAAGCTTTCTATTTTTCCAATCGAGTGTGAAGCGTTTATTTCTTTCTAATAAACTTGATTGTGAAGGTGTGAAGCCAGTATGGTGTGGTAGGTAGTACCTAGCTGGTAGGTAAAAAAAAGTTGGTAGGTAAAAAAAATGTTAGTGGGTAAAAAACGCTGCAGATCATTGCTCGAAGGCTTCTTCACTCTTCAGATCACTGATCAGCTGAGTGAGCTCCGAAGCCATTTTCAATCCTATTGAATGGAAGTGCTCTTCCAGGCGTCTCCTGCATTCGAGGAGATGTTCTTCACTCCTCAGATCACTGATCAGCTGAGTGAGCTCCAGAGCCATTTTCAATCCTATTGAATGGAAGTGCTCTTCCAGGCGTCTCCAGCATTCGAGGAGATCTTCTTCACTGATCAGATCACTGATCAGCTGAGTGAGCTCCGAAGCCATTTTCAATCCTATTGAATGGAAGTGCTCTTCCAGGCGTCTTCAGCATTCGAGGAGATCTTCTTCACTCTTCAGATCACTGATCAGCTGAGTGAGCTCCGAAGCCATTTTTAATCCTATTGAACGCAGGAAGCTGAAATTTGAGAGGGAAGGTCAAGGAAGAATACAGATGGTGGTAGGTGCTATTGATGGAGAACCAGTGATCTATACAGAAGGGTGATCTATACAGAAAATAATAAACCTTTGAGCAATGATTTGCAGCGTTTTTTATATTTTGAACAAACAAATTAACTTGTGAGGGAATTTCGAACAGGTAAATAATGATTTGGAATTTTGAGAAACTGAAATATGAATCAAATGTTAAACAAATGACGCCACAAGATCTTTTGGTTTATTATTTTCAATAATGAAACTTTGGAATCGACTAAGAAAAAATATTTGTTGGTTTACGCTTCAAAGTAAGTATGTAGAACCCGAAAATCGAATTAAATTTGGCCGTCCGTCCGCCGTACTTCCCTCTCTTAGCATTGACCGATTTTGATTAAATTTGGTGTATGGGCTCCATTTGTGGTCTAGTTGTGCCCCGAAGATTTTGGTTCATGTAGGTAACTTCTAAGCGTTAAAAAATAAGAGTTGAAATTTGGAAAACACCCTAACTTAAAAAATTTTGATATAAAGGTATATTGTTTTCTCATCTATTTAAGATAGTACTAAATTTTTAGAGACCTACAGTACAAACCGTTTGCCCCCTTCGAGAACAAGGGTTGGACAATCAGAAACACGAGTGTGAATCGCAAAAGAGGCCTAATCTCCGTTCAAATTTTAGCTGACCGAAATGCGATCAAAGTTTTTCTTCATGTTGGTTGGCGGTAACAATGGAAAAGCCATGTTCTTTGCAGACGAGTGATCTACATAGAAATATAATAAACCTTTGTGTAACAATTTGTAGCGTTTTTATTGGTGGGATTTTCTAGCTCTTTTCAAACTTGGTGATCGCTTCAAAACATTCGCCCTTCAGCCTTGCAGGGAAAATATTATGCTACATTCATTCTTCCAGTTGGTATTGTTTCTTCGATTTTCGTCCACTTGTAGTATTATTCACAAGCGAAAGGGGACACGGAGGGCCATGTGAAAGTTCAAGGAGATCACGAACTCGAACGGACGCCATTTTGTACTCATCTATCCTAGATCTCGGTACCGATCGAGATTTAAATTTTTTTTTCATCTCATAATATGAATTTCTTGTAAGGAATTATGGGCGGTCTAAATGACCGCTTCCTCCTGAGGGGGGCAGGTGTCGATCAGACCCTTACTGAAGGTTAATTCGAATTGATAATATGTCTCTATTGGTTTTCAATGGATGTTTATATTTTTACAAGAAAATTCACTTTCTCCTTTGCAGGTAAAGTTTGGAGCTTCAAACTGGAGTAAACAGCATTTCCTATGGAGTTAAGTTGGGAAACCCTCACTGGAGCTACAGAATCACTCCACCCCTTACGAAAGGCTCTGTTCTACAACCGCAGTTTCGTTTGCAAGGGTTTTTATTTCTAAAAAAAACCTCCCAGCGCTCAATTGTACCCGTACCCACACTTGTAGCCGCACTTCGTTGGTACGTAAAATTTACCTTCGTTCAGGAGTGGAATAACCTTTCTAATTACACCCTATATTTTTCTCGTTGTTCGGTTGAAAATCAAACTTGAGTTAAGTGTACCTATTTTGCAGTTTTCCTCATGCAAGGTGAATTTGAACGGTTGACGAACGGTCTATGTTATTGGGCAACAGTTACAAATGATCAATAAATTATCCTGAAATTGTATTTACTCCCCTTACGATTGTTTATTCAATTATTCAATTTGGAGTTTTCATGAAATTATTTTGGTTAAGATACCTACCTAAGAAAAAATGTTCCATTCTGCGAGAACTTGGGAGAAACCTCCTATAGAGCGTGATAAACTTGGGGTACAAAACCCGTTGTTTTCGAATGGATAATAATTTTGAAACGATTTGGTAATGTTTGGAATTTATTGAATTAATCCCAAAATCACCAAAACTGTAGAATTATAATTTTTTTAAAACGACTCATTTTAAAACGAATAATTATATCAAGTTCTGAAATCAGAGAGGGGGAATAATTTAGACTGAGATTGGATTATTTAGCAATAGGACCTTTCGTTTTAGAACGCATACCGTAAAGTTCGTCTTGTTTGGATTGGCCAGCAACGTAGAGAGCGTGGATTGAGCAGTTGCAATACATAAACATAATAGTATAATAATGAAAGGAGTTTTTTTATTACAATTATTCGTCGAAATCAGACTTCGACATTATGCGTCAAAGCTAGAGTAAAATATGAGTAGAGGTTCCACAATTGCGAAAGTCTGAAGCTGAGGAAGCTCAACCTTCAGTGATTTTTCATTCAACCTTTATAGAAAACTAACGATTGTAGTAGATTTTTGGTTTATTATTTTCAATAATAAGCCTTTGGAATCAAGCAAGAAAAAAAAAATTTTAACCCCCCCTCAAAATTTGATGTTTTACGTTTCAAGGTACGTAGAATACGAAAATCGAATAAAAAAACGCTGCAAATCATTGCTCAAAGGTTTATTATTTTCTGTATAGATCACCCTTCTGTATAGATCACTGGTTCTCCATCAATAGCACCTACCACCATCTGTATTCTTCCTTGACCTTCCCTCTCAAATTTCAGCTTCCTGCGTTCAATAGGATTAAAAATGGCTTCGGAGCTCACTCAGCTGATCAGTGATCTGAAGAGTGAAGAAGATCTCCTCGAATGCTGAAGACGCCTGGAAGAGCACTTCCATTCAATAGGATTGAAAATGGCTTCGGAGCTCACTCAGCTGATCAGTGATCTGATCAGTGAAGAAGATCTCCTCGAATGCTGGAGACGCCTGGAAGAGCACTTCCATTCAATAGGATTGAAAATGGCTCTGGAGCTCACTCAGCTGATCAGTGATCTGAGGAGTGAAGAACATCTCCTCGAATGCAGGAGACGCCTGGAAGAGCACTTCCATTCAATAGGATTGAAAATGGCTTCGGAGCTCACTCAGCTGATCAGTGATCTGAAGAGTGAAGAAGCCTTCGAGCAATGATCTGCAGCGTTTTTTACCCACTAACATTTTTTTTACCTACCAACTTTTTTTTACCTACCAGCTAGGTACTACCTACCACACCATACTGGCTTCACACCTTCACAATCAAGTTTATTAGAAAGAAATAAACGCTTCACACTCGATTGGAAAAATAGAAAGCTTCATTTGGAAATTTGATTACTGGTTACGCAGAAGGCAAAACTGTATACAAATCGAAGAAATGAACAGCGATCGCATTTCAGTCCGATAAAATTTGAATGGAGATTAGACCTCTTTTGCGATTCACACTCATGATTCTGTTTTATCGAAGGAAAACCTTCAAGTACTCGTAGGGACCGAACGGTTTGTCCTACAGAGCTCCGGGTGGTCTCAAAAATTTTTAAAAATTCAATACTATTTAAAATTGGTGAAAAAACGATACCTTTATTTCGAGAGTTTTCGAGCTAGGGCGCTCTTGAAAATTTCAACCCTTAATTTTCACCCCTTAGAAGTGACCTACATCAACCAAAAGCTTCGCGGCACAACTAGACCCCAAATGGAGCCCATATACCAAATTTGAACCAAATCGGTCCAGTGTTGCTAAGAAAAGTGCCGCGTACGGCGTACGGCGTACGGCGTACGGCGTACGGCGTACGGCGTACGGCGTACGGCGGACGGACGGAAATTTTTTTATTCGATTTTCGTATTCTACGTACCTTGAAACGTAAAACATCAAATTTTGAGGGGGGGTTAACATTTTTTTTTTCTTGCTCGATTCCAAAGGCTTATTATTGAAAATAATAAACCAAAATTTCAGTCCGTCCGCCGTACGCCGTACGCGGCACTTTTCTTAGCAACACTGGACCGATTTGGTTCAAATTTGGTATATGGGCTCCATTTTGGGTCTAGTTGTGCCGCGAAGCTTTTGGTTGATGTAGGTCACTTCTAAGGGGTGAAAATTAAGGGTTGAAAATTTCAAGAGTGCCCTAGCTCGAAAACTCTCGAAATAAAGGTATCGTTTTTTCACCAATTTTAAATAGTATTGAATTTTTAAAAATTTTTGAGACCACTCGGAGCTCTGTAGGACAAACCGTTCGGTCCCTACAAGTACTTGAAGGTTTTCCTTCGATAAAACAGAATCATGAGTGAGAATCGCAAAAGAGGTCTAATCTCCATTCAAATTTTATCGGACTAAAATGCGATCCTGTTCATTTCTTCGATTTGTATACAGTTTTGCCTTCTGCGTAACCAGTAATCAAATTTCCATATGAAGCTTTCTATTTTTCCAATCGAGTGTGAAGCGTTTAGTTCTTTCTAATAAACTTGATTGTGAAGGTGTGAAGCCAGTATGGTGTGGTAGGTAGTACCTAGCTGGTAGGTAAAAAAAAGTTGGTAGGTAAAAAAAATTTTGGTGGGTAAAAAACGCTGCAAATCATTGCTCAAAGGCTTCTTCACTCTTCAGATCACTGATCAGCTGAGTGAGCTCCGAAGCCATTTTCAATCCTATTGAATGGAAGTGCTCTTCCAGGCGTCTCCAGCATTCGAGGAGATCTTCTTCACTCCTCAGATCACTGATCAGCTGAGTGAGCTCCAAAGCAATTTTCAATCCTATTGAATGGAAGTTCTCTTCCAGGCGTCTCTAGCACTCGAGGAGATATTCTTCACTCCTCAGATCACTGATCAGCTGAGTGAGCTCCAAAGCCATTTGCAATCCTATTGAATGGAAGTGCTCTTCCAGGCGTCTCCAGCATTCGAGGAGATCTTCTTCACTCCTCTGATCACTGATCAGCTGAGTGAGCTCCAAAGCCATTTTCAATCCTATTGAATGGAAGTGCTCTTCCAGGCGTCTCCAGCATTCGAGAAGATCTTCTTCGCTCCTCAGATCACTGTTCAGCTGAGTGAGCTCCGAAGCCATTGCTCAAAGAAAAACAAAAATTTTATGTTTCGCGTTTCAAGGTACATACAATTCGAAAAATATAGGAAAGGTCAAGGGAGAATACAGATGGTGGTAGGTGCTATTGATGGACAACCAGTGATCTATACAGAAGGGTGATCTATACAGAAAATAATAAACCTTTGAGCAATGATTTGCAGCGTTTTTTTGTTTGATTTTGGTTTATAATTATTAATAATAAACCTTTGGAATCGACGAAGAGAAAAGAATTTAACCTCCCCCTCCCCACACAAATTTGTTGGTGTGTGTTTCCAGGTACGTAAAATCCGAAATCGAATAACGCGGCACTTTCGCAAAAGATGCCTAATCTCCGTTCAATATTTTAGCTGACCAAAATGGGATCGCTGTTCGTTTCTTCGAGTTTACTCATTTTTGCGTCCTTAACAACGCGTAATAAAAATTCTAATGAAGGCACCCACAACTCCTTATTTCTTCGAATCGATTGTGAAACATTTATTTCTTCAAAATAAACTTGATTGCGAAGCGGAAATATGGTTGGTAGGTGGTGACAATGGCAAAGCTGTGTTCTTTGCAGGAGAGTGATCAATACAGAAAAGTAATATACTATTGTGTAATAATTTGCAGCGTTTTTTGCAATACTGAGGGTTTTATTTGACCCTATAAAAGAGTTGGTACTATCCTAAAACCTTTGTTTTTATGCATTTTGAAAATGTTTTTCATGCTCGATTCCAATGGTTTATTAATGAAGATAATAAACCAATCAATGATAAAAATCATAAATATCAAATAATTTGGCAGCGAACAAAATGTTTCGTCAAACGATTTTTCAAACTCATCTAGGTGCTCACACTCACAGACATGCAGAGTAATGGATTTCCTTTCACATATTTCAACTCAAGACGACATGAAACGGACGTGTTCGAAGTACTTTTCCTCCCTCACTTCTCAGTCCGCCGATGTCCACTTCTGACCCTAATCGAAAGCCTAAGGACGTCTCTTCCTACTGAGGATAGCCAGTTGGTTTAACATAGTATTCATACAAGATGTGGCAACGCCGGTTGACCCAACACCGGCTACGTTCAAATGGTATGAGTTGACCCCAATGGCCAGTCCCTCGCGTTTCTAGTAGGTCGTATCGGCTGTGCGCAGATGTTTATGGTTTAGCGACTTACGATAGGCATCTTCGAGCGACGGATAACGATATTTTTCATTACATTAGCTGACTGTTGCCATTAATAAACATTTTACTCAGACGATGGTGAAACCAGTAGCGTCGAAAGATCAACACCTCCCCCCCCCCCTCCACCGTATCGTTACTGTAGAGCAAGCCCATTAAAAACTTTCAACTGGATTATGTACTATCCTAATCTGGTTCATTAGCTATTCAATCATGAAGTCAGTACAAAATAGGTTAATGGCTACTCAATAATGTTATAATGGCTCTAAACACGTGGGGTGACATTTACTGTAAGTATTTTGATGATTTATATGGCAGGAATGAAATTGGCACAGGAATAAAAGATTCTGTTTTTTTTTCTCTGCCGATTTTTATGTTGGTAACGGATTTAATTCATTTGAGCATGAGACATGTACAGAGTAGATTTCAAAATTTTCAAATTTAGTTATCGAATTATTATTGCTTCCGAGTCTACCAAGCGAAGCTTTGTTTTCACTTTTCAAGGACGAAAAAAAAGTTCTCCAAAATCAAAATTTCCACTCGCGTTTTGCGTTTTAGACCTTTCTGAACAATTTTGGTTCCGTGTCTGTCTGTCTGTGTGTCTGTCATGAATTCCTTGTAACGCGCATAACTATACGAAGTTATTGTCCGATTTCGATGAAATTTTCAGGGATTGTGCGGGTTGATGTGTAGACGGTCCCCTATGAAAATCATCATCCCCAGACTGATAGAAGCGACTGCGCATGCGCAAACGTGAATTCCTAGTAACAGCCATAACTTCTACATTTTCCATCCAATTTCAATGAAATTTTCAGGGATGTTACAGACTAGTATTTAAATGGTCCCCTATGAAAATCATCACCTTCGGACTGATATTAGCCACTGCGCCACACCTTGTAACGGCCTCAACTTCCACATTTTCCACCCGATTTCGATGAAATTTTCAGGGATTATGTGGATTAGGTTGTAGATAGTCCCCTATGAAAATCATCATCCCCGGACTGATAGAAGCGACTGCGCATGCGCAAACGTGAATTACTTGTAACAGCCGTAACTTCAATTGTCCCCCAGGGGTCGTGGGTTCGAATCCCAGCCGAGGCTAAGTATTTTTTTGATCCAATCACATACATCTACTCACTTAATTTTTCATCCGAATTTGATAAAATTTTCTAGGATTGTCTAGATTAGCGTGTAGATGGTCCCCTATGAGGGTAGTGGAGATTAACTACTATGCATTTGATCATCTATATTATCGGGTTATGGATACGAGGAAGCTATGTGCCACACCCATTTGGCAGACTTTTTTATTTGTGCAAACACGAAAATCCTTGTAATGTGTTTTTACAGTTTCCGTTCAAATTTGACGTAATCGCGGTTTAGACTCTACTATGGTTCTACACCAATTTCTCCGTATTCAGAATGCGCTAAACAAAACTTACTTCAATAATTTCCAACTGTAATAAATTCCATCGTCGTCTAACAATTACGTAATTTTTTCACTACAAGTCCAATTTCGCAGTTCGCAGTTCGAAAATGTACCCGGAGGTTGAAGATCTGAAAGTACCCTATGAATCTGGTCGTACAATACAATCGTATCATGAGTTCATGTAAGATGAGTTAAAATCACAGGAAAGATGCTGGAAAGCGAAAAAACTGGACCACTGTGGCAGATTATGAGGAAAACATAATGAACAAAAAAATCCTTCAAGAACTGGAGAGGCAGCGAAGGGGAACCATGGACAGGTCCCTAGCAGAGAACCAAGAAGACTCCCTGGACTCAGCCTGAAGTAATGTGTAGAACAGTTCCAGGCTGAGATCCAACGTGGGATAAGGAGGTGAGATATTAGTGGGTTTGAATCCCACATAACCCGTGCAAGCGGTTCCCTCGGGTATCTTACGAGATCCATTTTCCACCACGCTCTTTCTGGTAAATGTTTTGAATGAGGTGGTCCCTCAACATGTTTCACCGTTGAGGGGTTCATTCCTGCAATGTTTGAGCTCCCTCTCACTTTGTCTGCCTTGATTGGCATTTGATGGTCCTCCCAGGTCCCTTCACTTCTCTGAACCAATAGGATTCTCCTTTCACTTATCTGCTTCAATCTGATTGGTTATGACTTTCACTTTCGCGACCAATGGGATTCGAGCTCCCTTTCACTTGTGACTGCATAAGCTATGCTCTGTGGTGTATTTTCAGTTATTGTTTGTTACTGATGATGATCTAACCGTCGAAATCTCATCGCGAGTGATTTTATTCGTTTCCTCCCCCCCCCCCCCCCCCCCCTAAAATTTCCTACGAAAAAAAATTAGTTAACTATGTTAATATTAACATGTAAAATGTTTAAAACGTTAGGTTTCAAACAATATATTTTAGCAATATTTCATTGCATTTTCAATCGTGCATTAATACTTATAAATAGTTCATTATAATTTGAATTAATTAATAATTGCTCAACATGATCGTGAAAATCAAATTTTGTATTGAAAATTCATCAGTGGTACCGATCAATTATAATAATTATAAGCATGTTTACACCGACGAATTCTATTCACCCATGTTATTCTATTTGAGGAAGCTATACTGCCCACCCAACCAGGCAAACAGATTTCCATAAACGAGAACATGTATACAGGGTGTCTACACTTAAGTTGGGCATAACTTCAAGGTTCGATTCTACAAAGTATTTCCAACAAAAAATGTCTCCTTGCAAGTTTGTTTCAACCCTTTGTTTTTCCAAGTTTTTTTCAATTAAAAGATTTTTGTCGTATTTTCGGCCTTACGTCATTAAAACTGACATAACTCCTGTTATTTACCAAGTAAATCCAAATTTGAGGATATCGTTGGAAGAGCGTTAAATTTCCAAGCTACCTAGTGCAAAGCCAAAATCTATTAGTAATAGGTAAAACTTTTTCGAAAAATCAAGTCAATAAGCAAACTTGAAAATTTTTCGAAATTAGTATTTTTTTCAATCGAAGTTTTCACTCTAAATCCCTGGTAAAATCTACTTTTTAGCGGTCAGAATCATTTGAAAGTATTACTATTATATTCAGCGTGAAAAAGTGCATAGAAAATTATGTGAAACTCGTCAAGTCATCCTGGTTTTTTTTCCGAAGAGCGCCCATCGAAATCGGGTGGGATTCAAAATGAAAACTACGATTAAAAAAAATTTTTGAAGTTTGGTTTTTGACTTGATTTTATTAAAATGTTTTATTGCAAAAACATCTTGGTTTTGCACTAGGTAGCTCGGAAATTTATCGCTCTTTCCAACAATATCCTCAAATTTGAATTTACTTGGTAAATAAAAGTTATGATAAGTAGTTCTAACGACGTAAAGTCAAAAACACGAAAAAATCTTTTTTTTTTAATTGAAAAAACAAGGGGCTAGAAAAAACAAATGGCCGTAAGACATTTTTCGTTGGAAACACTTTGTAGAATCGAACCCAACTTAAGTGTAGACACCCTGTAAATTATCATATCATATTTCAATTTATCGTTTGTAATGGTATCCGTCAAAAAGTACCGGAAAACTGCAGGTGTTCTCATAGATATTATAAGATGCATCCTAGACAATATCGTCAAAAAAAATTTGTGAGTGAGGGTCGGATGAATTCGGAACCCGTTCGTGACGAAATTCCTTGGGTCAGTCGGTGGGCGCTCGGATGTTGCAGTATCGTCCAGTGGAAGAAACCCACTAACTTTCGTTTTAGATGCTCGATAGAATTCGGTACAAAATTATAGGGCACTAACTGGAACTTTCTGTTGGACCCGGAGGATATAAAAACTTGAAGGATTTACTGGGTGGATAATAACCAATCTTGTAATGTGGAATTACGACCAGTAATATCACGTGTTGAATGGTTTTTTCGACACTTGGGACACTTGGGCCTCCGCCAACTTCAATATTTTTGTTACTTCAGTATGAAGATTTGTCATCTGCACATGTCACATCATGGTATTAATATTTTTTACTCAACCAACGAAACCCCTTAAAGTTCTAGCAGATAAGAATTAACACTAAACCGGTACCTATTTCGAGAATTTTAAACCTCGGATGCTAAGAAGAAAAACATTGCTTTCGTCTTAGAACATTTCAGTGGAACAGAGTTGTAGTAATAAACGTCCCGGAGGTGCAGCTTTGACCGCGTCCTGGTTCTTGCGAGTTCTTTTGCGGAAGGAGTTTCGCAACTTGCTTGTCCCTGCAGGAGTGTTTTGTGGCGTCATCATTAGTTATTGTCGACGCAAACTTGATTAGGTGATGCCCCGCATCCCCCTCACACTCATCAGATCCAGAGTAAGCTAGCTAGCCGAGGTCCCAAACATGTTCTGTATAATTTTGATTCCGATGGATTTGAAATGTTTCATTTAAACGCCAGCAGGAAACGTAAAATTTTATGTTTCAAATTGCAAGGCAGAAAAAGATCTATAATAACCGAACGACATTTCACACTAAATAATGGGGGGTGCGCCATGATTTTTTTTTAGATTTTTAATCGAAAGTAGACTACATCCTGAGAATTTTGGCACAAACCGCGACCTTCTAGAGTGAGTAGATCTGTTTCTATGATTTCTCAAAGTTTCGACCGTTTATGACGTCACGCGCCCCTCTCGCCTGGGCGGGACCCCCCAGCCCACTGTGACGTCATAAACGGTCGAAACTTTAAAAATTCATAGGAAAAGATTAACACAGGCTAGAAGGTCGCGGTTGGTACCAAAATTCTCAGAATGAGGTCTAGTTTAGATTAAAAATAACAATAAACAGTTTTTCCTACCCAGGCGCACACCCTATTCACGTAAATATACAGCGTGTCCGAAAAAGATCGGTCAAACTTCAGGGATGGATTTTACTAGGTATTTCCAACAAAAAATGTCAAGTAAAAATTTTCTGTTAACCCCTTGTTCTTTCAAGTTTTTTTTTATTTAAATATTTTTTTCGTATGTTGTTGACCTTATCTCACTAAAATGACCATAGCTCTCTTATTTTTCGTGAAAATTCAAATCTGATTACACCGTAAAAAAGACCATTAAATTTACCATCAGATGAGCTACAATACACATTTTTAACCTCGCATCTAGTTAGATTTTTTCTAGTCCAAACTTAAAACATTGCATTTTTTGAGTGTGAATCGCAAAAGAGGCCTAATCCCCGTTCAAATTTTAGTTGACCGAAATGCGATCGATGTTTTTCTTCATGCTGGATGGTTGGTGGCTTTGCAGACGAGTGTTTTTTAGAATTATTATGTAGAAAAACAATAAACCATTGTTTAATAATTTGCAGCGTTTTTAATACTACTCCTACGCCTTGCAGCAAGGTTGTGAAGGTTAGAATTATTTTTTCATGAAATACGAAGGAGCAATTTTACTCCATTTTAGATATTTCACAGTCGTCTCTCTTTGCTAAGTTATTTGAGAATTTCCTCCACTTCACACGTAGTTTATCAAATTCCTCCAATTACAACTGTGAGTGGGATAACTCGTCCAAGGGAAACTGACTGAATAATGGCTACTCATACCGAACCAGTATTCCCGTCGGAGGGGCGATTGGTTCAGAGTTGAATTGAGAAGTCATCCAAATTACGAGTGTGTTTTCTGAATCAGTTTTCCTATCAGCTCTTCGGAAATTCTGAAAAACTCCCAAGTATTCACCATCTCAGGGCCAGGTTAAACACCACATCCTGAGTTTCCTTAGTGAGCACGACATAACAGACGTCATCCACTCCATTACCATACTATTTGGTTTCAGTTCTGTTGATTAACATTATTTCAGTACGGAACGCCAGCTTGATAATTAGATAATGAGCTCGTCTCAATCGCGGTTTTGATGAGTAAGCAGCCGTGTACCTAATTTATTGCGCGTGGCAGACTCGAGTCACTGGACGGCACCTCCAAGGACTCATTGCCATTCTTGTAACTTTTATCGGTCTTACTTTCATTACTCGACCGATGTGCGGGAAATTTTCGACACAAGATTTATTATTTCTTTGCCCTCGTGATTGAACCTTGGTGTAAATATGTGGCTGGAGGCAAATATAGGTAAGTCTGGCAAGAATTCAACCTTCCCATTATTGAAATCTAAAGCAGAGAAGTTGGCGTCCTCAATAAATTGACACACCCAGAGCGGTTGAAAGTCATCTCAGCTATAACTAAATTTGAGACGATATTTCGATTGCTATAAATTAGGTCTACGATTGCTTGTAACGGACCAGGCAGACTGCTGAATCATTCTTTGAATTGTTGGGTAACATATCGAATCAATTGAGAACAACAATAAGAACGAACTCATCTCCCATTAATGTCATCATCCAATAAGTAGGTTGGTATAATACGGCAGTAGACGAAATAAACACGGACGATCATTAGACCTTTTGAGTGTACCTTCCTCTCACCTAGTTCTTTTGCCAAAATTATATGTTAACATTTTACACTCTGCCACATTATTATCAAGTCAAGTCTGTTGGCAAGGATATCTACTATGGAAACAATCACGCGCTGGATAATGCATCCCGGCAGCTTTCGGAGCAACATCTCAGACTGATTCTTACCGATAGTGGTTGAGAACCATGATTGGGTTTCTAAAGTAACAACAGAAACCTATCATATAAGTTTATAATATTTACATAGATTTTATAGTTTTATATAGTTTTAGTATAATATAAGTTTATAATATTATTATTTCATAGGTATCAGCAAGAGATTTTTTGACCAAATCATGATTTTTCTTGCGAGTCTTCAGAAGCAGTTTTCACTTTTCAAGGTTTAAAAATATCCTCCAAAATTTAGAATAGCGTTTAACGTTTCGGACCTTCCTGAACAATTTTGGTGTTTGTGTGTCTGTCTGTCACGAAATCCTTGTCACGGGTAGAACTATACGAAGTTATTGTCCGATTTCGATGAAATTTTTCGGGATTCTGGTCCCCTACGAAAATTATCGCCCCCGGATTGATAGTAGTCTCTGCGCATGCGCCAACGTTAAAACCTTACCAACCAAAATGTCTATGTTTTCCACCTAGGTATAACCTGCCATCGTCAGCCCTACAAAACGCTGCAAATTATTACACAATGGTTTATTATTTTTCTATATAGATCACTCGTCTGCAAAGCCACCAACCATCAAACATGAAGAAAAACATCGATCGCATTTTGGTCAGTAATAATTTGAACGGAGATTAGGCCTCTTTTGCGATTCACACTCGTGTTTCTGATTTATCGTACGTAAAACACTTAAATTCTCGAAGGGAGCGAACAGGTAGTCCTACAGAGCTCCGCGTGGTCTCAAAAAATTCTAGAAATTCTATAAAATCTTAAATTGGAGGAAAAACAATACCTTTATATCGAAATTTGTTGAGTTAGGGCGTTTTCAAAATTTTAAAATTGATTTTGGAACCTTTAGAAGTGACCTACATCAACCAAAATCTTCGGGGCACAACTAGACCCCAAATGGAGCCTACATACCAAATTTCATCAAAATCGGTCAATGCTAAGTGGAAAAAGTGCCGCGTACGGCGTACGGCGCACGGCGGACGGACGGCCAAATTTTTATTCGATTTTTGGATTCTACGTACCTTGAAACGTAAACCATCAAATTTTGAGGGGGTGTTAAAAATTTTTTTTTCTTGGTCGATTCCAAAGGTTTATTATTGAAAATAATAAACCAAAAACAGAAAAACTCTTTCATAGATAGATATTTGTTCGGAGATAGTTGCTAAAACAAAATGAAATATTTTAAAGAAGAGGAAATAGCCGTTTATTTATATTAGGTACCTGTTCTCCTAATGAAAACCAAGAATCAACTATCAGTTGTTGACCTTCTGCACAAATACAAAGATTCGATTGCGAGCACGCAGGGAGAAAATAAAAAATTAATTAATCAGGAACAATGTTTCAATCAACCAAATATAATAACAATCATGTAACAATACGGTGGTATGATGGAGTTATGATATTACCAACTAAACTTGGCGGGTGTTGTTAGTGTTTCGATCATGAAACTCCAATCTGAAGGTTTCTTCAATTTAATGAAGAAAACGCAAAACACCCAATGATGAAAATTTATTACAGTAAAACCACCGCACTTAACGAGGTACGATGCTGACTCAATGACTAGCAACCTTATGTCTCATTGGTGGCTGACTACCGGATCATCACGACTGCACCCGCGATAAAATACCGAAGAACGTTGCTAAATTGACGTTCAGGAAACACTTCATCAAGGCTACAAACAAGGCATCAGTACATGTGAGAAAATTATTTATTTATGGTCAACAGTAGTTCCCGCATCCACAAAGAGAGAACCAGGAGGACATATGCATCCCAGAAGAATTTGGGCTCTATCAACTTGTCTCCATTACTCTGTGGGCTCTATAGAGCGGAAGTATGGGTGGAAGCAATACTCAAAGGCAGATTGCACTAAGTGTATGCAGTGAAGGTCATAGTGAGCAAGGTCCCTAAAGACCTATATTGGTTGTGAAAGGGGAGAGCAATTACCGGCCAAGGAATAAGGAAGAATGTGGAAACGGGGAAGAAAGTAAAGAAAAGAGACTCGGAGGCAATGAAAAAATAAATAAATAAAAGAACTTAAAAAATTTAAACTGTGGTGGCACTGATTACTACCCATCCCAGTTCCTTACTAATATGGATATTTCAGATCCTCACTGATAAATTTCGAATTATGAATGTACTGCCAAGCTATGGAGGATTCGGTGGAACACTCATTTCTCTGGAGCAATGAATGGGGGAAAGCGGGAAAGCACTGGTTGTTTTTACGGTACTGAAGGATGAAGATGCTAACCGTCAATTAGAAGGAGAGGATGGAGAAAAGATCCAAAACAAGTAGAGGCAGGAATCTAAAGACAGTAAGAACAGGCAATAAAAGAAGCCTTGATAATAGGTACTGGTACGACCATGAAGGCAGAAGAGACAGCACTATCGTGTACCTTCTTTGATGAGCTGAAGCACAAAAAAGATTCGCTAAGTTGGGTGGGCTGTTTAGTAGTATACCTAACATGGACAAGAGAATTTTTAGCAGGTACAAAAGTACTTATTTGAATAATTGACCAGTACTTCGGATTAATGAAATTCATGAGGTGCCATCTCAACCCTGAAAATTTCATCAATTTCGAACAATGATTACGTGTAGGAGAAGGTGTTGACCCCAGACAGACTATCGTGGAACCAAACTAGCTCAGAAAGCTCAAAAAGGTTAAATGCTAATGAAAATTTCTATTTTGGAGGATTCAAACTTATTCAGATGTACACGAATTTTGGTTTATTATTTGCAATAATGAACCATTAGAATCCAGCCGTGGAAAAAAAAAACATTTTAACCCCACCTCAAGATTCGATGTTTTACGTTTCAAAGTACGTCGAATACAAAAATCGAAAAAAAAGGGGCTGTGCCCCCTGGACCCCCCTTTTTGTTTTTATTTAGAGCCTGCTGCTACAAGTATAGAAACGTAGAATACGCTTTAGCCTCGATTGGACGCTGAACTGCTGAACGTTCAACGGTGATTATCAAACGTGTATTAGCGTTTAAGTAACGTACACTAACGATGTTATTGATATGGCGGGCGAATATGGAATCAATGCACGATCCACCACGACAATCCGCATTCTTGTATGTGACAATCAATACAAACGTGCGCAAATCAACAGAAAACGACGGTTTATTTTATTGAAAAATGAAACACTTCACTTCAAACGGGTTTGTCGCAATAAACATCTGGTGATATGTTTATTGGTTGTCATGTTAATGTCACACATTTCGTTCCCATCCCGCGTTCCATTTTCGGCTAGTTAGTCCATGGCTAAAGCGTATTCTACGCTAAAATTCCATCTGTACGCGGCACTTTTCTTAGCAACCATGGACCGATTTGGTTCAAATTTGGCATGGGGGCTCCATTTGGGGTCTAGTTGTGCCGCGAAGCTTTTTGTTGATGTCAGTCACTTCTAAGGGGTGAAAATTAAGGGTTGACATTTTCAATAGTACCCTTGCTTAAAAACTCTCGGAATAAAGATATTGTTTCTTCACCAATTTAAAATAGTATGGATTTTTAAAAACATTTTGAGACCACCCGGAGCTTTGCAGGACAAACTGTTCGCCCAAAGAGGTCTAAACCCCATTGAAATGTTAGCTAACCAAAATGCTGTTCGTTTCTTCGAGTTGTATTCAGTATTGCTTCCCTAGCAATCAGTAATCAAATTTCCATCTGAAGCTCCCTATTTCTTCGAATCGAGTGTGAAGCGTTCCCTATTTCTTCCTAATAAACTCGATTTTGAAGGTGTGAAGGCAGTATGGTGTGGTAGGAAGTAACTAGGTACCTATAGTTGGTAAGTAAAAAAACAAAAATAAAACGCTGCAAATTATTCACAAAGGTTATTACGAGTATTTTTATCGTATTATCCGGTATAGATAATTCGTCTGCGAAGATCACAGCTTTGCCATTGTCACTATTTATTTAATTTGCTTGCGAGTCTACCAAGGTAGCGGAAGCTTTGTTTTCACATTTCAAGGTTAAAAAAAATAGTGTTCTCCAAAATCAAAATTTCCACTAGCGTTTTACGTTTCAGACCTTCCTGAACAATTTCGATTCCTTGTCTTTCTGTGTGTCTGTTTGTCATGAAATCCTTGCCACAGCCATAATTACCTCATTTCTCACCTGATTTAGATGAAATTTTCAAGGATAGTGCGGGTTGGCGTGCAGATATAAAAATCATGGCCCCCAAGTTGAATGTATTTTGTGCGCATGCGCAAACGTGAAATCCTTGACACAGCCATAACTTATACATATTCCAAAAATATTCTGAGATTGTGTCGGTTGATATGTAGAGTCCCCTAAGGGGGTAGTGCAAGGTACTTAAATATTGATGTTTTGAGATTTAGAGACTACTATTCTTCGGATCTTCTGTAGAATGGGGTTATGGATACGAGGAAGCTATGTGCCACACCCACTTGGCAGACTTTTTGTGTTTTTTACCTAACAACCATAGGTGTTGGTGTGTACCTCTACCTATGGTGTGTTGTGTATAAGTACCTATGGTTGGTAGGTAAAAAACAAATAATAAATAAATAGTGACAATGGCAAAGCTGTGATCTTTGCAGACGAATGATCTATACATGAAAATGAAAAACCTTTGTGAAATAATTTGCAGCGTGATCTATATACAGGAAAACAATAAACCTTTGTGAAATGATTTGCAGCGTTTTACTCGTGGAATGCCAAAGTTACAGTGACTAATCTGTGGTACTTCTCACATATTGCATACTCGTCTTGATGAGAACTTGGCCAATTCAGGTTAGGCATCCTTGCCAATGGTTTCCAAGGTAAACGATTAAAAACTGTCAAATCTCGGTGCCGAGATTTTTTGAAATGAGAAATGGTGTTTCACGTTGATTGGTGTAGGTATTATTGGGTTGGAATGATTAGGCAGGTTGTTCATTCCTATAACAGCCAGAGGAGGAGAAATAATCCTTGAAGCCTACGCAAGGAGCCCAACCGGCAACCTTAACTTGTCGTACTTCCTTCCAGATGCCAAAACCTTGACGAAACAGCATGTAAAAGCGCCAGGATTAATCCGTGTTTTTTTTTTTTTTTTAACTTCAGTAATTTGGTGAGAGAATATTTGCGGGTGAATAACAAGAATACGCCACTTCAAAAGAAACTGACTGTGGCTTCCTCACCACCAAAGATTGGATGGTTTTGTATTTGCGCTACCCAGAGCTCTGAGGGTCCAACCAATTGCTTAATGTATCAATGTATCAGCATATTCAACTTATTAGAATTTGTCAAAGGCATCAAAATGTAAAAAATATCCTGAGTAAAGTTTCTTTTTAATCTTATCATCGAAGGGTACTGTGCATGCGCAAACCTGAAATCTTCATAACAAAAATAATATTATTCGCCCGATCTCGATGAAGTTATTTTTCACGAATCTACTCGTAGTTGGTAATTGGAATGCCAAAATTTTGAAATTCGCGTTTGAAAGGGAAAAGTGGTGGTACAGGACCTCAATATCAAGGGATGGTTCCATTACAATCCTCTTTAATGTTGAACGTGATTTTGGGTTGTCCTAAAACGTTTATGAAGACCTAAGTGAGGAAGCTGCCGGTATCACTCACTCACTTGGCAAGCTGTTTTTAGAAAAATCATATCACCAATACTTTATGAATTTGAGGCTCCATTGACTTCATTACTAATAAACTTGAAACGATTTTCATGTATTTCAAATGAGTGTTCGAGACTACACTTTTTGTGAATGAAAAAAAAACTCCATGAAATTTCTCCCTTAGAGGGAAAAACAATAGATGATCCATTCTTTCTATAAATAAACAGAATTTTTTTTTCTAAAAAACAAAACTCTCCGATGGCACGTTATAATATAAAGATAATATCTTTATATTGATATCTGTATATTATATGTATATTAATATCTGTATATTATACAGGGTGTCCCCGAAAACGCCCCCCCCCCATCCCATGCTAAAATCGTCAAGGTAGTGGTAAAAAAAATTTTTTTTTGAATCTTCATGATTTTTCCCAAGGATTTCAAATATGACCACGGTGCGCATTGCGCACGTGCACAATCGTGCGCAACGCACACCAACTTCGTTTTTTGCAAATGAGACCTCCCATTTTTATTGCAGATTCGGATTCTACGTGAAATTTCATGAACATTTCACCCCTCAAACGATTTTTTTTTTTGTTGCGCGCAACCCGCTCAGTGCACCCTCAAAGATGCGCAACCGCAAGGTTTGACAAGGTTGTCAAAATGTGCATGTACGAAGTACCTGTGACACATGATATTTTAGTATTTTTTTACGCTGAATCACGTGGTGATGTTAGTTTTTTGATTTTAGTGCATTTTTACCAAATTATCGACGAAAAATTAACTATTTTTAAAAAGGAAATCGCATTTTTACTCATTACGCATCTTCTGTGCCCATCCGTTAACTTCATCCTTGTTAATAAATTGTGGGACATGTTGAAATTTATGTGTTGGAGAACCTTGCTTCATAGCTACCGATATGTAGCTATGATTTTGTTTACTGATTGCAGCGTTGCATTTTTTTTTTTTTTTTTTTTTGATAAAAAAAAGTGCAGCGAAAAATTCCTTGACCCCCAGCCAAAAGACATAGGTATCCATGTCAAAACGATTGTTTATCACTCTGGACTCTTCACTAGTAATTTCACAAGGACTCTCTACTTGTAATTTCTCGTGAAAAACCCGTCCTGTCTACTTGAAAATCTTTTTTCGATTATCTTGGAAAAAAGTTTTTAAGTAGACAGGGTGGTTCTGCCCTTAAAAAATGCAATTTTCCTTTTTTATAAGTTCATTTTTCGTCGATAATTTGATGAAAATGCGGTAAAATCAAGAAAAAGAAATCAAGAAATCTCATTAGAAATGTTTATTAGAAGGTAATATTGATACAGTTCATTGTTTCATTATTTTTTTGATTTCCAAAGGGATCACCGACCATGAAAAAATGTACCTATCTCATGTGAGTGGTCAGTACCTGTAGGATTCTCACGAAGGACAACATGGACATTTTATGACAACCCAAAATCATGTTCATCGAGGCAAACGTAAAATCTGTGTTGCTGTACGGATGTGAGACCCAGTTATCGACGGAAAACATAAGCACCAAACTCCAAGCCTTCGTCAAAAAATGTCTTCGCGCGATAATTCGAGTCTAGTAGCGGGGAGCTCGATTTCAAAACAAGTACTGCTAAGAAGGTGTTGCCAAAAACTCATCTCTGAAGAGATGGGTTCACCCTTCGGAAAGAAGCAAAATTAAAATTCCAAGTCAGGCTCTGTCTTGGAACTCTCAAGGATCCTGGCCGACCAGGACCAAATGCGGAGTCCCTCCGTTTCATAGTAGATTAGTCCACAGCTACGAATTGGAGCCGCTGAAAGGCTCAAATCCGCATTGTACACCTCTAACTGAATGCCATAGTAGCATTGACTAACTAACTAACAAAATCATGTTCAATATTAAAGTTTTAATTTTAAAAAGCAAAGCTTCCTCCCATAGGATAACATGAACATTAATAACTAATTGGAGTATAAATGCTTGATTGTATAAAAGCAAGGTCGATATATAAAATACGAGAAATAAACTTTTGATTTTGGAGTAAGTAAGTACCCAATTTATTAAACATCAGCACTAACTGATAACTACCTTATCTTTACACTAAGGAAGAAAAGAAAGTAAGAGTAAACTCATTAAGTAGACAAGTTTTCAAATAACACATCCAATTAAATTTGAAAAAATCAACTAGAGGATGCGTAAGGCAGAACCTAGAGTTTTGTTAGTCGACTCAAACACAAAAACTAATTAATAATTTTGAATTAAAATTATTGTCAAAATTTACAGTTTTTGCATCTTTGTTTTTTTTCCTAGAAAAATATGCATCACTAACCTCAAGTGGTGAAGATGCGGACGGGCAGCTGGATTGTAACTGCACCAGGAGAAACCCCGCTGAACTTCAACCCCTCCCTCCAGGGGCGCCCTTCCCGCTCGCCTCAAGTCCCAAGTCGCACCGACCACCGAGCGAATTCATCGTAAACAAGGACGATCAGCTCGGCAATCTGTTCGAATGCTTCCACCATTGAGTGTCTTTGATATCACCTTCCACGATCTTCTGCCTTCAAGGGCGGATTCCTGGACGCAATAACATTTCGGCAGTGAAAGTTCTGTGGAGCCCACAATGCTAACAGTTTAATAACACCGAATCAAAATATTTTCCGATTTCGGGGTCGATTTATTTCTTAAGAAGAATGGATTACAGCGGTCCCAAATGAAAAATATCGCCTCCCTAGTACCGTAAGACGCACCAAACCGAGGGTGAACGCAAACAAGACCAATTTAAAATTACCACGACTGGGGATAAATGTTAGGTACCTACGTCAAAAGATTGATTTTCCTGCGTTTTAGAGTAAGTAAGTTCATAGTAATTCAAATAAGCCAAAACTGACCAACTAAACAAGTTTTTCTGAGTACGGCGGTATGTTTTTTTCGGAGGTATTTTGAATAAGATTCAAAGGTATTAGAATTTAACTCAAATTGTACGTAATTCAAACGAGGCACTGTTACAAAGGATAAATTGGAGGAGGTGGCTGATAAAATTACCAGTAAGACGGTTATTACTCGGTGGTAATAATTACAATTATTGTAATTAAGAGAAATATAAATAAACTGACAGAACCGAGACCATATTTTACATCATAATAGAAACATGGATGTTTCTTTGAAAAAAATAAAAATTAAACTCTTCCAGAACAACTATGTCAATCCGAGGAGTACCTGAAACCTCGAATACGATTATAGGTTAAATTAAAGGTAGGTACTTCCAACGAAACTAAGGAAAAACTGTTTCAATTCGAAGAGGGTGTCTCTCTTGAGAATGAATTTATTGATATCTTCTACAATGTTCAATAAAGTTATTATCTTAAAAAAAATTTATTGATATTAGAACATATTATCTAGTGGGGAGTTGGGTGGAAATAATATCAGATTCTTGGTTGAATTTGGGCTACATTCTTTTATGATTTAGGTGTAGGTTCAAAACTTTTAGTGGGTCTGAAGCAAAATAATACTGTGCGATATTATTATAATAGTTTTTATCCTCCCTATTGTTGATTTCTTCTAATTTACCATAAAGAACTTATTAAATAGGCTTAATAAAATATCGTTTTAACACGAAAAATTTCAATCAACACATGAAAAAAATATGTTTAATCAAGGTGTTCCTCAGGATGATCTAAACTTCTGGGACTGATTCCACAAGTAATTTGCAGCTACTTGCCACTTGTGTTATAATTTTTTTCAAAACTCCATCCAATCTAACTCAATTTAATTTTTTTCGTATTTCCCATCTTAATTTGTAAAAATGGCAATTACTCCCTCAGATTACATATAAAGGTTCCTCTTTTTGGAAAAACATCTGAGATTTAGTGGCTTTCCAACAATAATAATATTATTGTTGGAAAGCCACTAAATCTCAGATGTTTTGAACATATTATGTTCAAATTATTTTTTATCTACGTAATTTCCTGAGCGAAATCGAGCTTTAGATGATGTTTTCAGAACATTTACAGGTAAGGGCGTATTAATAAGTATTGTGATTAGAAAGGAAATTCAATGCTCTTTACATTGGTATCCTCAAATTTGAATTTACATGTAACCTAAGGGAGTTATGACCACTTTTATGAATTAAGATTGAAAACTCGTTGTGAAATCAGTCCCAGTTTGGATCATTAATCCAAGTTATCAAAGTTTGGAGCATTAATTAATTATGGGACACACCACAGACTATTCGATAGATAGAGAAAAACTTCGAAAGGGACAATCGTCGTCATTAAAAATCGACTTTGGTGTTCTTCTACACCATATCCCAGGGGTAGTCATGACTACCCATGAACATGTATGAATACATGTTCTGAGCAAACAGACATGAGTACATTGAGCAACTTCATATTGTATTGATTAAATCACTCAGATAGGAAGGTATCGCCAAACCCCATGTAGTTATATATATTATTATTGATCATTCAACTGATCAATTCAATCATTCATTTGTAGAACAGGAACTAAGATGATCGTTTATTGATTCGAACACGAACCGCAAAAACTCATGTTGGAATGAGAATAACCAACTCCATTATTGGGATAAAAATCTCGATTGTATTAAATACAGTACGTAAATTTTACGTACTATATTGGAAAGTGTACTCTCGACAAAATAGAGGACAATCTACTAATTCGTGAAAATCTAATTACAGTAGTAGTTTACAGTTAATTACAGTAGGTGTTTATCAGTATGTTCAGCATCAGATTTCTGCATATTATCCACGTGCCAACTAATTAGGATAATTTCTTCGTGATTTACTATGTGAGGACGTTACCCCCGCCAGACAAGACAAGTTTTTGTTTCCCCACCACCGAAGTTCAGAAAATTTATTCGTGCAGCTGGACAGACAAAAATTGGAACGTAGGGCCTTCATGATTAGCGGTTCGACTTTGATGAACTTCTCGGACTCTGATTGGGTCAAACCCTAAATGATCCTGTATGAATTTTACCAAAGCTCCCGTGTGCAAACGAACCAAACGCGATTCATCCCGATGTAATGATCCGATTATAGTCTGCTTGAGAGAGTAGTTGTAGAATTGTTTATGGATGAATCCAATCTGTACGATATCGTGTAATACCATACTTTCCTACTAAGCCAGGCCCTATAAGGAACTAGTCTCGCACAGTTAGAAACAGTATTTCAGAGTGAACTAATGATGACTCGATTTGAAATAATATGAAGAAAAAACACGACCGCTCCTTGGGGTTTTCAATGGAGAATGAACTTGCGTTCAAACATAATGACCATGAGGTAGATTTGGAAACATTAGTCATAAATAATGTAGAATTTTATAATCTAATAGAGAAACTCCACTACAGACTCCATTATTCTGAAAAATCAACGTAGAATATAATAATCATTCGCATTCGTGACCGTATTTCTATATTTATTATAATGCCAAGTTTATTGGAAATATCGTATTACTTACATATTTTTGGCAAAAACACGATTTGAAAAAAAAAAAAAAAAAAAACAGATTTTTCAGGAAATGAAAAAAAACAACTGTTTATTGTATTTTTTGGTTTATTGTTTTCAATAATATATGAATCTTTGGAATCGATGTTTAAACCCCCTCAAAATTTTTGGTTTACGTCTCAAGGTATGTAGTATCCAAAAATCGGATAAAAATTTGTCCGTCCGTCCGTCCGCCGTATGCTCTAGTTGTGCCGCGCATCTTTTGGTTGATGTCAGTCACTTCTAAGGGGTGAAAAATAGGTTGTAATTTCCAAACGTGCCCTAGCTCGAAAACTCTCAAAATAAGGGTATTGTTTGTTCACGAATTGAAATGTATGCAATTTTTAGAATCGTTTGGGACCACCTAGAGCTCTGTAGGACAAACCAGTCGCTCCCAACGAGAACTTAAGGGTTGAATACTCCTACGATGGCCCCTCAAGGACTGTAACAAGTCGAAAAATCTTCTCATGAAGTTCCGAAAATTGGTATTAAAATTGTCAATTTTTTTCTAGTTAGGAATAGGTTTGCGCCCTCCCAAGATATCTGGTCATCCTCTCCACCTACAATAAACCCAAAAAATTCTGAGTCAAATTCGGGCATGATTTTTGGAAAACAAAATTGAGTCGTCACGGTAATATAAGGCAGAATTGCATTATTACCTCACGTTGTCACAATGCTGTCTATTTTCATTTCTAAAAAGTCATTTTTTCAAAAATCCGTGGGAATGATAAAATTTTTTTGACATTTTCAACATTTAGGAGGACTGTTTTAATGGATTTGATATTAAATCAACTGTAATACTACTATGTAATGTAATCTGTGCTATTGTTGTTGTGTAATACTGTAACTACAGCTCTCAAGTAATACGGGGTGTAAGCCGAACTGGTCTCCCACACTGCAGGAGTCGATTTTACAACTAATTTGCAACAAAAAATGTCTCAGCAAATTTGTTATAGAAGCTTTGTTTCCAAGTTATTCCAATTAACATTTTTTTGTGATTTTGATTTTACGTCATTAAATTGGTTATAATTCCTTTAATTTGCTGGGTAAATTACGATTTGAAGATACCGTTAAAAAGAACATCAAATTTCCTATTGGTTAGATGCCTTGCCTTTTTTTGAGTCAAGGTTTGAGACATGAAAAAGCCCTCTAAAAAGAAAATTTTACGTAATTTTTCAATCCGAAATTGAACTACCACAACCTATACTTTTTCAAGATGCAAGAAAGTAAAAACTGCGCCAAAATCTCAGCTTTCCAATCGTCTAGCCATTTTTATTTTTACAGTGGGCTTTATTACAGAAATTTGTGTTTGAACGCGGAAAAACTTGAATTTTTCCAACAAAATCACCGCTCTGGCTAAGAAGCAGGCCTCCGAAAATTTCAGGCCGGAGCGTTGATTTTGTTGAAAAAATTGCACGTTTTTCCGCATTCAAACACTGGGATAAGGCCCACTTTAAAAATAAAAATGATTAGACCGTTGGAAAACTGAGATTTTGGCGCAGTTTTTACCTTTCTTGCATCTTGAAAAAATAGAGGTTGTGGTAGTTCAATTTCCGGTTTTAAAAGTTCGAGGTTTCCCAAATTACGTGAAATTGTCTTTTTAGAGGGCTCTTTCATGTCTCAAACCTTGACTCGAAAAAAAAGATTAGGCATCCATCCGATAGGAAATTTATTGTTCTTTTCAACGTAATCCTCAAATTGTAATTTACCCAGCGATTTAAAGGAGTTAAGAGTTATGACCAATTTAATGACGACAAATCAAAATCACAAAAAAAAATTATTTGAAATAACTCGGAAACAAAGCTTCTAAAAAAATTGCTACGAGACTTTTTTTGTTGTAAATTAGTTGTAGAATTGACTCCTACTGTATGGCAGACCATTTGGCTTACACCCTGTGAATATAATACTAGGATTTGAATGATGCGACAATATCTACCTGCCTATATAAAAACTAAAAAACAGATATTTTGGACTTGTCACAGTTTTAGCCTTGAGGTGCGATATGCTTGTCTCAGCATCGTGGATAAAATATGAACCCAGGGTGTCAAGAAAGACTTTCTCAATTTCCTCGTATTTATTGTAAGAGGATTCTCATCCGTTAATTATACCTCCTTCCTAGCAACCACCGTTGTTATGGGAACCTACAATAATACGAGAAGATTGATGTCAGAGAATTAATTAATAAAGTGTTGGAGCTGGTAGCTCGTAGATACCTATTGAATAATTTTATTATAATTTTAATTAATTATATTTTTATGTAAGGGACATTAGGTCTCTTACATTTATCATTGCACGTGACTAGGATATTATTCATGCGAACTTTTGACAAAGTGCTCAGCTACCACTTCATGTTTAAATGTATAACTAATTATGGGTATCAATAATAATTTATGTTTTTTTTTTTCAATCGTAGACGACACAGGGCGTACAGGTTTTTTTGCTCTTGTAACCAATTGACTCAATAAAGCATTTTATCCATTCATCACGGCACCTGTACTTGACTGGGAAGTTAAGCCAGTCTCGCTGGTAACGTGATTGAGTGTGACACTATCAGAGCAACGCTGTCCACTAGCTTCAATACCCGATGGGCCTCGAGTGGTTCTGCTCGTAGCTATACGGGCAAGCGGATCTCTAACTGACCAGTCGGGACTCTCACGTGCTGCTGTGGCTGAGCTCGCTCATTTTTCATTCTGTCGAGGCCGCATTTAGCAAGAGCCAAGCCTCCTAGCAGTGAAACTCCGAGATTAAACTTTAGGTATCTACTATAGTTGTCTGTGACGTGATTGCCTCACAGTCTCACACATTGTTGAGAAATTACCAACTACCTTGCGCCCATTGAATTAACGGATGAACTTAGACTCTGAATTCGATCAAAGAAACTGTGAAAACACCTGAGTACCATTGTTGAACAGGTTGGTTAAATAGTCAATGTTTTGTACGGGACTAAAGGTTATACAACTATACAGGTTTTTTCTTCATCTTTCTGCAATATTTATGAAACGAAGAAGGATCATCAAGACCAAAAACGCTGCAAATTATTACACAAAGGTTTATTATTTTTCTATATAGATAACTCGTATGCAAAGAACTCGGCTTTGCCATAATACCACCAACCAACTTGAAGAAGAACATTTTTGACGCCTATCCAAACAAAATCGGTAGGTAGTGACACCTCCTCCTACCATCACCAACGAGGACCCATCCAGTCCTTCCTACCTCCGTCAGTTCGCTCCACAGAGTAGGTACATGAGACAGCTCAGTTTTCGCCAGGAAAAGAACAACCATTTTCGCCTGCTTCTTTCTCCTCTCGGCCACCTTCCTGCGTTTCTGGATGTTGATTCACATCCCTCTCCGAAGTTTGGATTCCACTTCACTTGACCGAATTCCCACCATCTCTCACCGTCGTCAGTCTATGTAAGTCTCCATATCATAAATTCGGTGTGGAAACTAGACCTATTTCCGACCACATGGCACTCACCTGCCTGTACCTACTTTTGTTTCAGCTTTTCTTCCTCAGAAAAGCAGTACCACACACACATCAAGCAAATTTCCGGTGAGTTGCTGCCCTGATGATAGAAAGATTGATGCGACAATCTTCTTCTTCCTGCAACACCTTCAACCCGGTCAGACAATTTATAACTATTAATTAACCACCGAACGATTGTTAAAATGTTTAATTTTATTCTTTAAACTACCATAAAGGAGCTCCTAGGTAGGTAGGGCCTTTTCTTTTAAATATAAGCAAGACAGGAGTTAATTGGTTTCATTCGTTTAAAATAAACCCCTACTCTGTCGCAACAAACATCGATCGCATTTCGGTCAGCTAACAGGTAACCGGATCCGAAGATTGAATCAGACCTTTAATTTGAATACACATAAATGGTCTGTCAATGACTGAGAAGATATTTACAACGATACAATAGAATTTCCCGAAATCAGCTAAGACATTTTTCATCTATTTTCACTCATTTATGGCACTTTCGACAAAGCACAGTGACCGTTTGAAACGGAACCGCCAGTTGTTCCGACATAGAACACATTTCAAAAAGAATCAGGCAGACTGGTACCAGAATAAATAAAAATGTAAAAACAATAATAATAAATAAAAGAAGCACATAAAATTACCTGAATAAAAATTCAAATTGTAATGACCTTCGTCACTTTAAAGAATTTCCATGATTAATAATTTTATTATACGATTTTAGAGAAAATACAAAAAATGAAATAAATAAATACAAATCAAAAATGAAATACATGAATAAATAATTTAAAAATCTAAAAAATTCAAAAAGGTAAATAAACATTAAATTTTTCGAAAAGGTAGTAACTAAGGGATACTATTACCGATGGCAGCGAATCTTTGAAATTCGACGATCTTTCAACTCGACACTTTGATGAAGGTGATCTCTTCACTCTCGTTTCTAGGCCGACCGGTAGAGGTGTAATGATATTTTGACGCTGAAATGTCCTGATGAGGGGTTCTCAAGGGAGCTGCATATGGTTTTGAGGCCAAGAACATCCAAAAGTCTCTTGACTTTCAAATTCCACATTCCCCCATATCACTGCTCTCGTCTACCATCAGTGAGAAGGCTAGAAATTCACTAATAACACTATTCCATAGATTTTGATTTATTATTTTCAATAATGAACCTTTGGAATCGACCAAGAAGAAAAAATGTTAACCCCCCTCAAAATTTGTTGGTTTGCGTTTCAAGGTACGTAGAATCCGAAAATCGAGTAAAAATTGGGCCGTCCGTCCGCCGTACGCGGCACTTTCCTCAGTGAGCATTGGCCGATTTTAATGAAAATTAGCATGAAGGCTCCATTTGGGGTCTAGTTGTGCCACGAACATTTTGGTTGATGTAGGTCACATCTAAGGGTTGAAAAATAAGGTTTAAATTTTTGAAAACGCCCTAGCTCAACAAATTTTGATATAAATATAATGTTTTTCCATCAATTAAAGATATTTTGAGAGACCACAGGGAGCTCTGTAGGACAAACCGTTCGCTCCCTACGAGGACTTAAGGGTTGGACTTACGATAAATCAGAAACACGAGTGTGAATCGCAAGAGAGCCCTACTCTCCGTTCAAATTTTAGCTGACCAATAAGTAATCGCTGTTCGTTTTTCTTCGAGTTGTACTCAGTTTTGCGTCCTCAGCAACCGTTTATTTCTCTAGCAACCAGTAATAAAATTTATGAAAGAAGGAATTCTTTATTTCTTGAAAGTCCCAGAGAGGACAACTCCCAACGTTTGGGGAGCCAAATGGTTCTACAATTCACGGTTCATTTTGTACTTCCGATACATGAAAAAAAAACTCAGCAAATAATTACACAAAGGTTTATTAAGTGAAGCTTTTATGTAATCTAAATTAACTCGATTATGAAGCTAAAACTTAGTTGGTAGGTAGTGACGATGGCAACGCCGTGTTCTTTGCTGGCGAGTGATCTGTACAGAAAAATAATAAACCTTTGTGTAATAATTTGCATAGTTTTTCTTTCATGTATCGGAAGTACAAAATAAACCATGAATTGTAGAACCATTTGGCTCCCCAAACGTTGGGAGTTGTCCTCTCTGGGACTTTCAACACACCCAATTCGCGCCGGGATTTGAGTCTTCGGCCAAGCCTGCTCTTCCCTTCCCTCCACAGTCGCCTGACCTGATGCTGACCTTGCCCGTGGTGCAATGTGCCAGTCGTCCAATTGGAACTTTCCGCGGGTCACTGATCCCCTCCTTACATAAACAACAACCATTCTAAATTTCTCAGTGGCAAACAGGTGTTAATATACAGATTGGCTCCGCTTAGGTACGTAAACACACATAAGAAGTACCTAATCAGAACTGAACTAAGAAACTCCCGTCTGACTTTTTGGCATTCAGTGAGATTTTAAAATTGAGCTCTAACTTGTAATCATAGACAATTAGGGTGACAGGACAACGGTGTGATTTGGGTCCTTACGAGAAATGCCTCAATCTGATCAATCGAAAATGGTGTGCTGATCCTGTACAAACATTCAGAGAGAAATTAGTGAGTGGGTGTACCTATCAATGTAAGGTAAACTGTAGCCCCCAAACTGGTAAACCATGTCCAATCGGCTGATGGCAGTTTAATCCATGCTGCTAGAATACCCACGGCCAGAGCTAGCCATTTCCCAAACAGCTCGTCAACGACGACTCAACGCCTGAACCATCTTCAACCAAACGCTTCAACCAGCCGTTCCCAAGCTGATGAAGGACACACGCCCAAACGACTGAACTACACTAAAATAGCTGAATACCTAAGTTCGACATCGAAAATATTCGTTTTCGTCGTGTATGATTTTTGTCACCTCAGTTGACCAAGGTATTGAAGAATCGTAACCCAATGTAGTTGTATGACTAAATTATAATAATTGATGTATTGCAACAGTAATTGAGCGACCCGCATTGTTATTGAAACAACCAGCATGAAGATCTAAACTAGGATTTAGGATAATTTCAGATCTAAACTTAATTTAAAATCTGAACTGTAAAATATCGTAGTGCGCACACTTTCAACGGAAGGTGTGTCCTAAACATGAGATGGTTCTCATGAGTTAGTAGTTTCACTCGTAATAAATGTACCTATAACTTCGATCTATCATAGTTTCAAAATGAATATTAACGCCAAAAATATGCACAAAAATTTTGACTCTGGAGGACTCAAATGTAGACCTGCTAAACAAGTGGCAAGAAAGCTGAAGTACCTATCAGGTTTAAATTGACAAATTACCAAAACTAGCATCATTCTTTCTGTCAACTCTGGCGTCAAATAACCTACTGGTGTGCTAAACCAATATGGACTTTTCAAATCAAAGGCTATTCTATTGTACCTGTACCCACTTTCAAGAATATTTCTGATAGCAAGGTTTTTGAAATAATGCATACGAAGAGTACAGGGGAAGAATGATACAAGTCCATAAAACCTGATTTCGAGAAAAACCATTTTTAAGGTACCAAAACGTTTTGAGGCAAGGGTATCATCAAAATTCAAAAAATGAAAAATACGAGCATGCTTCAATACTCTTATTAAACTATATTACAGAATGGAAAATTAAAAATAACTATCTGTTTTACTGAAAAAAAAAGAAATGAACGGAAGGATCGGACAGCAATCATTGTTTCCTACATTTTGTCACCAATCACTGATCACGTCCTCTTCGCTTTCCATGTCGTTCTCTCTTTTTTTCTTTTTCTTGTTCTTCGGCTCTTTCCTTTTTGGTTCTTCTATTTTCTTAAGGTTTGAAAAAAATTGTTGGGATGCTGTTTTCTTGAAAAAAATGTTTAAGAAACTGCAAATCTCCGTGTTTCGCTACTTGTATGGGAAGCTAAGTGTTGTAAATCTTCTTCGTGGGGATGATTGGCTGTTTTGGGGCGATTTTTTTCTACCGAGTCTACCAAGGTAGCGGAAGCTTTGTTTTCGCTTTTCGAGGTTGAAAAAAAAAGTTCTCCAAAATCAAAATTTCCCCTCGAGTTTTACGTTTTAGACCTTTCTGAACAATTCTGGTTCCGTGTCTGTCATGAATTCCTTGCCACAGCCATTACTTCCACATTTCTCATCCGATTTCTTTGAAATTGTTATGACCCACATTTAAATTCAGCATTAGTTCTTAAATAAAGAAGTATGAGAGGATCCCTGAGTGAGCCACCACCCGCAAGGGAGGGCCGAGGTACAGGGAGTAAACGCCGCATGACGTCACCCTTCCACCTCTCTCTCCCTCAACCAATTACACTAGTATATAAGCTCACTCAGGGATGCTCGAGTATGCCAATCTAGTCCAGTTCTCGTCTTGTTCATTTCGCTCTCCAACTTCTCCTTCATCAAGGTATCTCCTCGAAGTTGTAGGCTCAACCAAGTAAATATCTCGCCTTCCCGCCGGTAGGTTTCCCTGAAACGCCGGGGTTGACGAGCTAGCCCGCATCTCACAGTACTCCGCATGCCGGTATGGGTCTGACCCGCCGATGCGACAGTACTGCATGGTAGGATAGGGACAGTCTCTCCTAGGTTGAGTAGGAGTTAAAGTAAAGTCAAAACGCCGCAGCGAGAAGGTCGTCTCCTTCACTCGCCGACACGCCGAACACAACAGTGGTGACCCCGCACGTTTTTAACTACCTATTCAACGCAGAGAGATGGACGACAACGGCATCCCCGATCCACCGCCGCAGCCGGACTTCGCCGAAGCCGCCAAGGTGTCAATTCCCTTGACACTACCGCCGTTCTACAGGGATGATCCTCGCCTCTGGTTCCTTCAACTCGATGCGGCCTACACCGGCGCGCATATCAACACACAACGGGCCAGATTCACTCGGACGCTCCCTCTACTGCCATACGACGTCGCAGTACAAACGGCAGACCTCACAGCGGCTCAACTCGTCACGCCTTATGACGACCTCAAGGCTAGGCTCATAGAAATTTTCGAGCCCTCTCGTCATCAACGGATCACGGCCCTCACCCAACAACAGCACCTGGGGGACCAGAAACCTTCGCAACTCCTGCGAAAAATCCAACACCAACTGGGGGACCTTATGCCACAGGACCTGACGAAGGCCTTTTGGATCAAGGCTCTCCCAATCGAGGTACAAACTATCCTCGCACCATGGATGACGAAGGACGCCGAATTTCTAGCACCCATCGCCGACGCAGCACATGAGGTAAGGGGTTCGACATCGCTACACCAGATAGAACCACAACCTCAAACAGAAGCTGTTGACAACAAGCCTCCAACTCGAACACGAAAGCCGGCGAATCGACGCCCTCGCAGCCGCTCACCATCACCAGCACGTAAAGGTGGTCTGTGTTGGTACCATTTCACCTTCCGAAAGAAGGCCCTGAAATGCACAAAACCTTGCTCATTTAAATCAGTGTCCTGGTCGGAAAACTAGGAAGCCCGCCTGTACACAAGGCAGGCATTCCTTTTACCGATGTTTCGAACCGACTATTCGTAAAATGCAGGAAAAACAACTTTCCCTTCCTTATCGACACTGGAGCCAGCATTTCAATTCTTCCGAACACCTTACTCAAATGGAAGAAGAAAAACAATGACCAACTCCTCTTTGCGGCTAACGGCACCGCCATCACTACGTACGGCCAATACCGTACGAAAGTCATACTTGAAAACGAAGTATACGAATGGGCCTTTATCGTCGCCGATGTAAAACGTCCAATCATCGGAGCAGATTTTTTGAGCTATTTCGGCCTACACGTCGACCTCAAAAACAGGCACCTATACAACCCTCACTCGCGAAATCCGATCAAGGGGTTTGTGAACACGGTCAACACCGGGGTATCAACGAAGGCAACTCCCCCGGCCTTTTCGAAAATGCTGGATACTTACAAACCAGCACAAAGAAATTCTTCACTTCTCTCGTCGGTGAAACACTTCATCGAAACTAAAGGACCGCCCGTCACAGCAAAAAGTCGTCGTTTACATCCAGAACAACTCCGCCAAACGAAAGAAAGTTTCGACCAACTTCTTAAAGACGGGATAACCTTCTGTCCGGACCGTTGTCCCTCGTTGCAATGAGGACCCCCGTCCGTGGGGCACCGACTCGCTTTTTTCATGGTTGTTATTGAAATATGACAGGATTTCGTTGTAAATACCACAAACTAACATAAAACATCTTTATTGCAAAGTCTTTCTTCGTGTATAACATTAAATGAATTGGTTTTTATCACAATTTATCGATATAAAAAATAAGATTACACATTATTTTTATTTTTCACTTCCTGGATTTCATCCAGCTTAGGTATCACATCATTTTGACTACTCAGATAAAAAATTCAGTCTCAATTCACGCTCAAAATGACGTGTTCTACGTAGAATTGGAGGAAACATTCCAATTCAAAACCTCTAGAATCATTAGGAGTCTACTACGTAGGTACCAAGAACATAAAAACTAGGAATAAAAAGTTTTATTCCTTTATTAAAGAATAAAACATAAAAAAAAGGACACTTACCTGACCTTCCACAGGGCCTGACAGGAGGGTACTGAGGATATGAGCCCACACAGAGGAAAGGGGTAGGCTCAGGGTTGGGAAAAGCCCCTAGCACCCGTCCCAGGGACGTGGGTCCGGACAGAAGGATAATTCGCCCATCTAAATCCCCGTGGGCCAGCCCCTTACACGCCGTTCCTAAACCAAATGGAACCTGGCGCTTCTGCAGAGACTACAGACGATTAAACGAACATACAATAGGCGACCGATATGCTGTTCCACACCTACGGGACTTCTCCCCTCACCTCCATGGATGCACGGTGTTTTCTACGTTGGACATATTTCCATCACATCGATGTCAACCCGGCAGATATACCGAAAACCGCCATCATAACACCTTTTGGCCTATACGAATATACGAAAATGAATTTCGGACTCAAAAATGCCGCACAATCATGGCAAAGGTATATGGATCAAATCCTTAGGGGTCTCGATTTCGTCTTCTGCTTCCTCGATGATATTCTAATCGCATCAACCTCGATGGAAAAACACCAGCAACATGTACAACAAGTCCTAAACATTTTCGCCGACGAAGGACTAATCGTCAATAAAGAAAAGTGTGTCCTGGCCAAACCAGAAGTAGTTTGTCTTGGACACCTCGTTAACAGCAAAGGGATAAAACCACTTCCGAAAAAAGTGGACAACCTTACAACATTTCCGCTACCCGCAACAGTAACGGATCTACGACGGTTTTTAGGTATGCTTAACTTCTACCGCCGTCATATCCCGCATGCAGCCGTTCATCAACAACCACTGGTCGAAGCGATCCCTCAACCTTCAAAAAAGAAGGACAAACGACCGATTGAATGGACAGACAAACGAAAACAAGCGTTTCAACAATGTAAGACAGACTTACAAACAGCAGCGATGTTAGCCCATCCAGCATCTACGGGCCACCTGTCACTAACTACTGATGCATCAGATAACGGTATCGGAGCAGTACTACAGCAAACAATCAACGGAAAATCCGAGCCATTAGGATTTTTTTCGAAAACTCTCACTCCTGCTCAAATGAAATACTCGACCTTCGACAGAGAGTTACTCGCCATTTTCGAAGGAATTAAGCACTTCAGAGATTTTATTGAAGGACGAGAATTTCACGTAATAACCGATCATAAACCGTTCACCACCTCTCTGCATCAAGATAGGAAAACTGCATCGCCTCGACGCCTACGTCAAATGGAATTTATAAGTCAATTTACGACGGACATTCGTTACACTCCGGGCACATCAAACATAGTGGCCGACGCGCTTTCGCGACCATCAAAACCGGAGCTCGGTGAATTGACTACATTCCCGACAGGCGCTTCCATAGCCCAAGAACAACGGAATGACAAATCAACTGAATTCCGCAATCTAATCAACAACAAACGATTAGAAGAAACGTACGTTCCATCCATCAACAAAACCATATGGTGCGATACATCGGGCGAACTTCCGTGACCCTACATTACAACCACATTACGACGGTCAATGTTCGAACATTATCATGCTCTAAGTCACCCTGGAATACGAGCCACTAGGGACATTATAAGAGCTAGAGCATTTTGGCCACGAATGAACACAGACCTACGCAATTGGGTCCAGGCCTGCGAACGTTGTGCTAAATTCAAAGAATTTAGACACCCGAAAACGTCACCACAACAATTTGATTTCGCGCAGCCGCTGGAACATGTCCATGTTGACATAGTAGGGCCTTTGGAACAATCAGAAGGATATAAATACCTTCTAACAATGATCGATCGCAATACCAGTTGGCCCGAATGCGTCCCGCTCCGTACGATCACAACAAAAGCGGTTATCGACAATATCACAAAGAATTGGATAGCACGATACGGATGCCCACTCTTCCTTACCTCAGATCAAGGACGACAATTCGAGAGTTCTGAATTTTCAGAATTTCTAAAAAAATTCGGAATCCAGAGAATCTGAACTACCGCATACCATCCGGAAGCAAATGGAAAAGTTGAAAGATGGCATCGTGATCTCAAAAACTCCTTACGCACGGCCGCTACTTCTCCATCTTGGTCAAAAGATTTACCTACGATCTTACTCGGCCTGAGAACCACGATAAGATACTCTGATGGATACAGCGCGGCCGAACGCATTTTTCGCGCGCCCCTACGTCTTCCAGCGGACCTGTTTCATCCTCTACCCACACACATCGAGGACAAAACGACGCCCGAAAAACCCGAGAAAATAAAACACCAATTCCCTGCTTCTTTCACAAAAACCAAAAAAATGTATCTTAAAGAAGAAGGGATGAAAAAAGGGTTAAAACCCCTTTACTCGGGGCCCTATGACGTCATTCGACTAGATGAACGAACAGCTACCATCAGAGTGGAGGGGACAGATCTAACAGTCTCCCTCCACAGGTGTAGGCCGGCCCGTGGAGGGAAGAGACAAGTGTCTGCTATTTGAGGGTCCCAGTTTTGAGCCGTTCTGCGCAATGACGTCACTCTCGACGTACCTGCCTCGCTTGACCCCTCTAGGAATGGCCCTAGTTTTACTAATCAACTAAAACTGGAATTGGGAGCCTGTTGTTTTTGTGAATTTATATAATTTTAGCCAATCTCTTTCACTTTCATTCATTTGAAAAGGTTTAATGATTGTTAAAAAAAATACAACATAGTTTAATAAAAAAAACAACGTTGAAAGTACAGAAAGGAAAAAAAAACTATGACAGGTTAGGTACAACTTTTTTAAAATCATTTTTCTTTAAAGATTAAAAATTGTAAAGCAATAAAATAGGAAACAAAATAGAATCATAAGCTAAGGAATATAACACTCTACCTACGTTTGAAATTTGTTCAATTTTTTTTCAAACCGCTTCCGTTTGATTTGGCATTGCTGTTCGGCTATACCTCGGTTCAATTGTCGCATCCTTATATAGGTCCTAGTAATAATCAGTCTTTTTATTCCCTCAACCGGAATTCTAAGGTGCCCAACTTTGTTGATAACTAGATTTTCAACTTTTTGTAGAATCAGTGGTTCAGCACTTAGCTTATGCGGACCATGAAAATCAATGAAACAGTTTTCGATGATTTTTGCACATTCAAAAAATTGTTCACTTGGGGTTGTCAGACTAGATTTTGACACTGTGTGTATCCACGATTGATCACGACTGATGGTTTGAGAACCGCGATCTGGTGCTTCGCTGGTGAGCTGAGGATATTTTGATTTTAGTTTAAAGGCCACATATCCAGCTATATATCTCAATCCTTCTTTGCTAGCTTCATCACTCCCACTATTTTCATTCAAAATCTGAGGTAATGAGCCAAGTTCTTCTTGTGAATCGTCATTTATCTCCAATTCTTGAACAAGGTCTCGCAGTAGGTGGGCTGTTGAACAAATCTCAGTTTCTTGGAATATAGGTTGAGAATCATCGATCTCGGATGTACCTCCGGTCAAGACATTTTCGTTGTCATCGGCGACATTTCTTTTAATATTGAATGCGGTAGATGAATGCTTTCCCATTATATACCATCTGAGTCTGTATTTAAATTGGAGAGCATTAGGGTGGTCATGCGTACGTCCCATACCCCTAATGTATGAAAAGAAATTTTCCAGAACATCCTGGTTCAATTTGGCCGTCAAAATGTACTTCATTTTATAATTTTGTTGAAGATACTCCAACAAATTTTTTAGTGCGTGGCACGATATCTGAATTCCAATTTGGAATGGCAGTTTACCTTTAGAACCTCGAACTTGCAACCGCTCCATTAGACAAAGCATTTCATTAATGATTTGGTTTTGCTGGATCATATTCAGTCCGTAGCCATTTTTCTCGATTTGGGAAGTGTGTGGGATGCTCGAGTTGAATACATCAAACCAATTATTAAATTTCAGCAGAACTTCGGCGGTAGGTTCCCACGAAGTTGAATTCTTATCAAGCAAGTTTCGCTGTCCATAGTACTCTAAAGCCTTGGCGTTAGCGTGCGAGAAAAGCTGTGCAGCCGTTTTAACTCTCTGTTTGTCACTAACGAAGATTTGAGATTCGGTGAGTTTGAATGGAACCTTTAAATCGTGTTTCGCTGCCTGGTCCAACATTTCCAATAGACAGTCTTTAGATGCTACTTTATCGTCAAACGTGAACCCTTTTGTTACAAAATGGTTTCGCGCCAATTTTAGCAGGTGAGGTGCATCGGCAAAAACGAAAATCGGTCGTTTATCATCAAAGGGATTAGAAAAGCTGCAATTTGATGGAGAAATGTTGAGCTCTCGCCACAAAGCACGGTTTCCGGGACCCATGTCTGAAGTTATTGATATTACATGGAAACCTGCTCTTTCAACTGAATTGATGATATCAAAAAGCACATCTCTTTTCATTGCCTCGTCAAAATTGTAGAATATTGGCTGCTTCCAGTTTGCATTTATTGCTCGGACGAAAACGACCTGTACGTTGTTGTGGGGACCAATAACCATTTCTTTTTTTGTGTCAAAATCCATCAGTTTCGACAAGCTCATTTCGTCAAAGCTGAGAGCAACAATTTTTCGAAAATTGTCGGCTTTGTTCGATTTGTTCTTCATAATGGTCAAAACATTGTGTAAAATGCCAGGTGAAAATTCGATTCGTGCAATCCATTTTCGAAGAGTACTTGGGGCTGGCAGTGGATAATGCAGTTTTATTCTCAAGTATCGATAGCATTTGGAACTTATACTCCTAAGAGAAATAGCGCTAGCTATGTCATCGTTCTTCCACAGAATTTTCTTCGGTTGTTGCTGGCTAAGCAACGAAGTAATCTGGCCAGGAGTGAAAATTCGTGATAAGGACTCATGAATTTTATTGTTGACTTCGGTGGATATGTATGTTTTTAAATTCTCCAGCTCGGATCGTAAACTCTGATTCTCGTATTTTAGTTCTTGATTAGTCTGAACCAATATATCATTAGCGGTTTTCAGTTGGCGATTTTCTTCTTTCAGACTAGTAATTTCTTCGTTGACTGATGTCATGAGAACTATCATTTGACCATCTTCGGCTCGTGAATTTATTGGAGTGAGACTGAGATCTTGGCGAGATTCATTATCTTCATCACTATGCGTTGATGACGGTTCGCTGTTTTGAAATGTAGACTTTAAATTTGATTCAATCAGGATGTTTTTCAATAAGCCCCTCTGCTCTTTCCTCTCCATGCGATTTTCTCTCGACGACTTACATTCTTTCCTCTGAGGACGGGGAAGATGCAGGCTGGGAATAGCATCTTTTTTCAGGTCCCGTAGGTTTTTTGGTCGGTAGTTGAGCAATTTATATTTTAAAGGTGTGTCAAAAGAATCTGAGGAGAAATGAACGGAGCAAATAGTGGCAGTACGAACGTTGATGTGGTCTTCTCTGTAACACAGATGTTTCCACTTTTGACACAGAGCTTTGTCTTTTGGAAAAGTATAAAACTTAACAGTGCTATTTTGGTTGTGGTTGGTACAACCATAAATGGCACAGTAAGGCATGACGTAAATAATATTTGGAACTGATTTGAATTAAGATGTGAATGGGTTCACGACCGCAATAATACTGAAACTCAAGTATTGTGATTCTTGATTTCACGTCGAGAGTGACGTCACGGGGCGAGCCCCTTTGGGAAAAACCCGAGAGTACCTGCGCAAGAGCACACCCTTGTTTCTTCCCACCACGGGCCGGCCCACGACTTTCCCCCCACTCCAGGGGCAAAGGATGTACCTCTAGCGGCCGACTCCACCGAGACATTCAACACTCAAATCTCACACACATCGGACCTCCTCCAGAGTACAGTACGAAATGAATCTCCTCTTCACCAAGGAGGAACTCGACGAGATTTTCAAACCATTGAAACCGGCCACCTCGCAGACAGCTCCAAAACGGGCCGCTCCTCGCAAGACTTCACGGAAAAAAGAAGAGATCAAGAACGGCGAGAAGCCTCAAACCTCCTCAGCACGTCCCGACGGACGTATGCGGCAGTCACCGCGAAGGATCCCTGCAAGGAAGCATACGCTCTCCACTACAACGTCTGCACACTACGAGAGCGTCAAACATCAACCAAAGCCGAAGTGGAACGTCAAGCTGCTGGACCTCCCTACATTCAAGAAAAGGGCGGACGTGGTCACCAGGTTCTACCATGCCAAAAATACACAGCAGTTCGAGCGCTACATCCCGAACTTCGTCTATCCGGCGACCCAAGAAAACAACGCCTCCGAAGCATTCAAAACACTCGTAAATAAAACTATCGCCGACCTAATGCAAACCCCATCCTTATCCATTCCTAAAAGACCCGGGCCGAAGTCTCGCCGACGTAGAGGTCAGAAAGACCGGGCACTATTTTCCAAACTTCGGTCCGGGCAACTTTTATTCATCACACTGACATCCTCCAGAAGGAAGATGCCGACGCTTCCCGTCCGACGACGGAGACGCTACGGGGAGCGAACTCAACCAGGACGAAAACCTGCATCGATTCTCGTCATTGCCGCTCAAATACAAGCAGCCAACATTTGCTGTCTCTACTTCTACTCGGCACAACGATACGGAACTCAACACGTCTCATTACTGTTTATTCAGCCATTTTTCATAATTTTCTAAAATTTAAAATTCCAAAATGTTTAAACTCAGAATCTCAATGTACCTTCTATACCTTAAGAACTAGGGGGACCTATGTTATGACCCACATTTAAATTCAGCATTAGTTCTTAAATAAAGAAGTATGAGAGGATCCCTGAGTGAGCCACCACCCGCAAGGGAGGGCCGAGGTACGGGGAGTAAGCGCCGCATGACGTCACCTTCCACCTCTCTCTCCCTCAACCAATTACACTAGTATATAAGCTCACTCAGGGATGCTCGAGTATGCCAATCTAGTCCAGTTCTCGTCTTGTTCATTTCGCTCTCCAACTTCTCCTTCATCAAGGTATCTCCTCGAAGTTGTAGGCTCAACCAAGTAAATATCTCGCCTTCCCGCCGGTAGGTTTCCCTGAAACGCCGGGGTTGACGAGCTAGCCCGCATCTCACAGTACTCCGCATGCCGGTATGGGTCTGACCCGCCGATGCGACAGTACTGCATGGTAGGATAGGGACAGTCTCTCTTAGGTTGAGTAGGAGTTAAAGTAAAGTCAAAACGCCGCAGCGAGAAGGTCGTCTCCTTCACTCGCCGACACGCCGAACACAACAGAAATTTTCAGGAATTGTGTGGGTTGGTGTGTAGATGATCTCCGTGTAATATCTTCGGAAAAGAACACTTTTCCCCTGTGACAATATTACTAGTTGCTAGCTACGTTGAATAGGCAACCCGTGGCGGTCTAATCTCATTTTTCGTAAAAAGTGGACAAAAACCATTCTTCCCCTGAACTCTTCATACATGAATACCTGTTAAGTATATTGAATAAAATGGGGTGAGCGCATTATTTATTTTTAGATTTTTAATCGAAAGTAGACCTCATCCCGAGAATTTTGACACCAGCCGTTCTCTGTCCACTGTGACGTCATAATAATTCGAAACTTTGGAAAATCATAGGAAAAGATCTTCTCACGCTAGATGGTTGCGGTTGGTATCAAAATTCTCAGAATGAGGTCTAGTTTAGATTAAAAATTCAATCTATCAAGAAATTCAATCTAACTACTCCAAATCAAGGTTTTTCACGAAATTTTCTGAATTTTCTAGTGGGAGGCCACCCCCGCGTTTTGGGCAACTTGAAATACGTGCGCTGCCGAGGTGTTGATAGAAGCTGTTAGCACCTAATGAAACCTGACATGAGCAACGAGGAGGCGTGGTGGTAGTTGACCATAAAAGTGCGATAGACTCCAACTTAGTCGCTCAGGAATGAGTGGCAGGCGCGAGGCACTTATCTAGATTACAGTTATCTACGCGCTGATTGTACCTTGCCAAACTTCATGAAGAGTGAGTATTCAATTCCGCTCCCTGTAGTTGAGATAACTCATCGTTGAGCCCGCGAGTACTTCAAGAGCTAATGTGTTAATCACTAGGCGCACGAGATGTTTTAGAACCTCAAATATCAATAGTGAGCGATATAAGATATAATTTAAACATATAGCGAGCGAGATATGTATAGTGATATTACATAGAAACTGAGAGAAAGACATAATATGTCCCGATCTGGAGAATCAGATATTATTGTATGTAAGGGTCCACCCCTTACTAGATTCTACTTATCTAATAAAAAGATTGAAAAAAAAATTAAAAACACGACATTTAGAACTTGACACCAAAAGTACTCATTTACGAGTAATAATGATAATGATACAATAATAATGATAATCTTCATAGAAAAATTGTAAACGAAGTAGGTAAGTGAAGGGTCTACAATATTGTACATAAATATAGTATCAAATAAATTATTAAGAAGGAAGTTGACTTTCCTGTATCCGTGAGAGTATGTAAGGTAGGCGCTCTGAGAGTGAAAATGAGCGATGGAGACCGGTTTTTTTTTTTTAGAAGCAGACGACTTTTTAAACACGATCAAACAGCTATAGTACTCATGTAGCCTTGCACATCGCTTATGACTCACTGACTAGGGGAGAAAAATGCTTCCTCAAACATGTCTTGGTTTGATAAAGCCGTTTGTTTCTACCATGGCACAAGAACCGTATTTGAGCCACTGCCGTGATCAATTTAACCTTCAGTTACCTAAATCAAAAGCAGCCAAGTTTATCGTCAAATATAAACCATAAACGGAACAATCACTGAAATTACTCACAGAAAACGAACAAGCGGAAAGATGTTGAGGTATGGAAAATGTAAGTTACACAAATAAGGTTACAAGGAATTCACTACCAGTCCGGGGGCGATGATTTTTAAAGGAGATAATCTACATCCCAATCCGTACAATCCTTGGCAATTTAATCAAAATCGGACAATAACTTCGTATGGTTTTGCCCGTTACAAGGATTTCATGACAGACACACAAGCAGACACGGTACCAAAATTGTCCAGGAAGGCCTAACGCGAGTGGAAATTGTGATTTTGGAAAGCTTTTTTTCTCCTTTTAGTGGTTTGCCAACATTTTAACCTTGAAAAATGAAAACAATGCGTCTGCTACCTTGGAAGACTCGGAAGCTAAAATTACTAGATTCGGTACAAGAAAATAAATACCTCTGGAAAATAGGTAACTCTAGTTTTTAAAATATTTAAAATTTTTCAAAATTTAGAAATTCAGAAATTGTTAACTAAAGTTACGAATTGTTTGGTTAAGAATTTAATGGGAATCTTGAAAAGTCATGTTAGGCACCTTAAGAAAAGTTGAAGAGCTAGATACTATTCAATGGTTTTTTGCTTCCGAGTCTACCAAGGTAGCGGAAGCTTTGTTTTCACTTTTCAAGGACGAAAAAAAGTTCTCCAAAATCAAAATTTTCACTCGCGTTTTGCGTTTTAGACCTTTTCTAACATTTTTGGTTCCGTGTCTGTGTGTCTGTCTGTCTGTCATGAATTCCTTGTAACGCGCATAACTATACGAAATTATTGTCCGATTTCTATGAAATTTTCAGGGATTACGCGGATTAGGTTGTAGATGGTCCCCTATGAAAATCATCACCCCCGGACTGATAGTAGCCGCTGCGCATGCGCAAACGTGAATTCCTTGTAACAGCCATAACACTTACATTTTTCATCCGAATTTGATGAAATTTTCTAGGATTGTCCAGATTAGCGTGTAGATGGTCCCCTATGAGGGTAGTGAAAGGTACTAAGAAATTGGCGTTTTGAGATTAACTACTACCTAGGTATGCATCGGATCATCTATATAATCGGGTTATGGATACGAGGAAGCTATGTGCCACACCCACTTGGCAGACGTTTTTTTCTTTTTGCTTCCGAGTCTACCAAGGTAGCGGAAAAATTTTCACTCGCGTTTTGCGTTTTAGACCATTCTGAACAATTTTGGTTCCGTATCTGTGTGTCTGTCTGTCTGTCTGTCATGAATTCCTTGTAACGCTCATAACTATACGAAGTTATTGTCCGATTTCTATGAAATTTTCAGGGATTGTGCGGGTTGGTGTGTAGACGGTCCCCTATGAAAATCATCATCCTCGGACTGATAGAAGCGACTGCGCATGCGCAAACGTGAATTCCTTGTAACGGCCATAACTTCTACATTTTCCATCCGATTTCAATGAAATTTTCAGGGATGTTACAGATTAGTATTTAGACGGTCCCCTATGAAAATCATCATCCTCGGACTGATAGAAGCGACTGCGCATGCGCAAACGTAAATTCCTTGTAACGGCCATAACTTCCACATTTTCTACCCAATTTCGATGAAATCTTCAGGTATCATGCAGATTAGGTTGTAGACAGTCCCCTATGAAAATCATCATCCCCGGACTGATAGAAGCGACTGCGCATGCGCAAACGTGAATTCCTTGTAACGGCCTTAACTTCCACATTTTCTACCCGATTTCAATGAAATATTCAGGGATGTTACAGGGTAGAGATTAAATGGTCCCCTATGAAAATTATCATCCCCGGACTGATTGAAGCGACTGCGCATCCGCAAACGTGAATTCCTTATAACGGCCATTACTTCTACATTTTCCATCCGATTTCAATAAAATTTTCAGGGATGTTGAAGATTAAAATTTAGATGGTCCTCTATGAAAATCATCATCTTCAGACTGATACTGGCCGCTGCGCATGCGCAAACGTTAATTTCCTTGTTAAGGCCATAACACCCACATTTTCCACCCGATTTCGATGAAATTTTCAGTGATTATGTGGATTAGGTTGTAGATAGTCCCCTATAATAATCATCATTCCCGGACAGATAGAAGCGACTGCGCATGCGCAAACGTAAATTCCTTGTAACAGCCGTAACTTCAACTGCCCCCCAGGGGTCGCGGGTACGAATCCCAGCCAAGGCTAAGTATTTTTTGATCCAATCACATACATCTACTCACTTAACTTTTCATCCGAATTTGATGAAATTTTCTAGGATTGTCCAGATTAGCGTGTAGATGGTCCCCTATGAGGGAAGTGGAAGGTACTTAGAGATTGGTTTTTGGAGATTAACTACTATGCATCGGACCATCTATATAATCGGGTTATGGATAAGAGGAAACTATGTGCCACACCCACTCGGCAGACTTTTTTCTTCTGTAAGACCAGTATTTGCCGAGATATAGTTAATTTTAGGCAAAAACTCGCTTTTCCCACACAACAAAATATATATTTTGCAATTTTTTCATTACATTATTTGAGAATTGAACAAGGGCAAGAGGAACTTTTTTTGTTACATTTGAGGTGCACAAACACCTCCTAGCGTTTTGACATTCACCCTGTATGGTGGTCAGGATGACTGGAAAGTTTTGATCCAAATCAAAAATGTTGATAACATACTAATAAAGAATACAATTATTATCTACGTACCGTATTGGAGAATCCGTCGTAACCAGCAAGTCGAGTACAGGAGGCGAGCGCTTTCGATGTAAGTTGTAACTCCATTGTAACTTGTAACTCCATTGTAACTTGTAACTCCATTGTAACTCGATGTAACTTGTCTCCATTACTCTGTGATGTAAGGGCATCATCTTCAGGCCGTCGAGAGAGTACTCTCCCCTCCAATACGGAACGTAGATAATAATTGTATTCTTATAACTAGCGGAACTAACCCCATTCATTTAATACCAATAAAGAATGGTTTCCAGTAAGTTCAACTGTTCTAGGTAGGAGGTTTTAATTTGTCTACTTACCTGATAATTCCTGAACGAAGTTGCATCCTTCATCAATCATCCTAACCCTGAAGATGGATGATAATTTGGACGAAACTTTGGCCTAAGAGCCAGCCAATCATGAATTTACTGTGAGGGTGCACAGCCCAGATCAATCGAGACATAATTAGGCGCTTTCAGAATAATGTACTGCGATGCTGCGTTGATGCATACAGATGCTTTAGAAATGACAGATGAGGTCATTCGCAGCCAAGCCATGGATCACCATATGAGACTCCAAGATCATGTAAATGAGGATGTCATTCAGCTACTCAACACAAATGATCTGCTTAGAAGACTTAAGAGAACCAAGCCATTTGATCTAATCCACTTAGTGTGACCATCATGAAGTGCAAATTTCAGGACAATAAGAACTAAGTGAAGTATCTTAGTTAACGTACACCAACTATGTATCAGAAGCATTTTGCTTATGAGTTGTAACTTGGTGCAATGAAACAAGTAAAAAAATAGAGCCAGCCAGCTTTTTACCTGACATCATCCTACTGTTCATATTCCTATGGTCGGAAACTCATCCATGTTGGGAATGTTTTTTCATTTTCTTTACATTTTATGTCTTTCTATTTATGCTTATTTCAAGTGGAATGAATACCAATTTTGCCTGCAAAAATTCAGGAGGTGATTCCACAGGAAACTCTGAGAAACTTCTTCGACCAAACTGGAAAGAAGAAAAAGAGGTGGAGGTGAACTCATGGTGGTGACTCTTTGCCTTGGAATATACACAAGTGCTGCGCTCTCCACCAACTCGTGTCAACTGAAGGGTTCTATCTTGCCACGAGAGAGGTAGCGAGTATTCCCTATTGATGCTAGTCGCTGGTTCATTCCCCGCTTGATCAAAAACACCTAACAAAAACGTCTGACAAGTGGGTGTGGCACATAGCTTCCTCGTTCATAACCCGATTGTATTGATGATCCGATGATATATTATGTAGCTTATCGCAAAATATCCATCTCCGAGTTCCTTGCACTACCCTCATGGGGGACCATCGACACGTCATCCCGCACAATCTCTGAAGTTTTCATCGAATTCGGGGAGAAAATTTTTAAATTGGTGAATAAACAATATTTCCATATCGCGAGTCTCTGATCTTGAGTTATTTGAAAATTACAGCCCCTATTTTCCACCCCTTAAAAGTGATTGATACTAACCAAAAGCTTAGCGGTACAACTAGACCCCAAAAGGTGCCCATGTATACCAAATTTAATGATCGACGTACGAGGCACTTTCCTTTGTTACCATGGACCAATTTTTTGGTTGATGTGAGTTGAAAAATAAGGACTGAAATTTTGAAAACGCCTTGCTCAAAACATTTCCATATGAAGATTTTTTATCAATTTAAAATAGGTAGTGTTGAATTTTTAGAATCGAATGAGACCACCCAGAGCTTTGTAGGACCAACCAATCGCTGCCGATGAGAAACACGAGTATGAATCGCGAAAAAGGCGATTTCGGTTTACTATTTTCAATAATGAACCATTGGAATCGAACAAGAAAAAATTTTAATCTCTCCCCCCCCCCCCCCTCAAATTTTGATGTTTTTTTCAAGGCACGTAGAATCCGAAAATCGAATAAGTACTTACAACATTTTTGTCCGTCCGCCGTGCGCCGTACACGGCACTTTTCTTAGCAACCATGAACCGATTTGGTTGAAACTTGGTATATGGGCTCCACTTACGGTCTAGTTGTGTCGCAAAGCTTTTGGTTGATGTCAGTCACTTCTAAGGGGTGAAAATTAAGGGTTGAAATTTTCAAGAGTACCTCAGCTCGAAAATTCTAGAAGTAAGTAAAGGTACCTACTTATTTTTTTTCCTTCAATTTAAAATAGTATTGAATTGAAAATTTGTCCACGCGGAGCTCTGTAGGACAAACAGTTCCCTCCCTACGAGCAACTGAGGGTCGGATAAATAATCAGAATCGACAGTGTCTAATCTCCGCTCAAATTTTAGCTGACCGAAATGCGATGGCTGTTCGTTTCTTCGAGTTGTACTCAGTTTTGCATCCTTAGCAACCAGTAACCAAATTTCCATAATATGGAAATTCTTCATACTATGAAGAAAACACAACTTGTTTTTCTCTGAATTGTTTGTGAAGCGTATTCAACCTTGATTGTGAAGTAAATAAATGGTTGGTAGGGAAGTGACAATGAGAAAGCTGTGTTCATTGCAGGCGAGTCATCTAGAGAAAAATTATATACTTTTGTGTAATGATTTGCAGTGCTTTTTCTTGCTCAATTCCATACGTTCATTATTGAAAATAATGAACCTAATACCTAATGAAAAAATAAACCAAAATCGATTTCCATCATCTCCTAGACCTGCTTTGGAACTCCTTGTCTAGGATATTATCCAGTTTATTTATAGGTTTCTTATGAAGGTTTTCGTTGAATGAAAGGCGCACGCTCTTTCCTGTGACAATGTCTGAAACTGTCAACTTGCAGTCGACGCAGGTCCGGTTAGGCGCCTTCATTCGATCCCCTGTCGCGTTTCGACAAACCTTTGTCAAAAATACACCTCCGAAGTCCCATTAATCGTCGGAACCACGAATGCAACGGCTTTTATTATATTTTGCAAGTGTACGCCACCAGACGTTTCTCGTTTGCAAAGGACCGTCTGCCAACAGTCCGAGACGGATCCTCGTCATTCTTATTCCTTGCGGCAAACGCAGTCCGCAGATTCCCAACCAAAGGGTGTCGCTTGCCGATTGAATGCATAATCAAGGGTCGCTGGGGGAATAAATAATCGTATCTCATTTATATGTGTTGATCAAAGTTTGGCAAGCCTCTTAACCCACGTGTTTTGCATCCGGCACATCTAGTTACTTCAAATCATGGATTTATTTTTACTCGAATGTAATTGAATAGGGTAAGACCATCCTATAAGGCTATTGATAGAAGAACATGAGATCTATTCTTGCCTCTTTTCGAACATGAATTTTTCTAATAATGTGAATCTAGATCAACAAAAAAATCCACAGACCATTCTGAATTCAAATGAGTAAAACAAAGTCATGTGTAAGTGCTTGTCTAGTTTTGCTTCATAAGATGCCAAAATTATTCAATTTTCATTCTAAAGTGAGGGAAATGTCGTCGAAAGAATCTTTTTCCTATATCTTTTTTTGGTTTATTATTTTCAATAATGAACCTTTGGAATCGACCAAGAAAAAAAAAATTTTAACACCCCCTCAAAATTTGATGGTTTACATTTCAAGGTACGTTGAATCCAAAAATCGAATAAAAATTTGGCCGTCCGTCCGCCGTACGTCCCACTTTTGCCACTTAGCATTGACCGATTTTGATGAAATTTGGCATGTAGGCTCCATTTGGGGTGCCCCGAAGCTTTCGGTTGATGTAGGTCACTTCTAAGGGTTCCAAAATCTATTTTGAAATTTTGAAAACGCCCTAACTCAAAACATTTTGATATAAAGGTATTGTTTTTCCTTCAATTTTGGATTCTATAGAATTTTTAAAATTTTTTGAGACCACCCGGAGCTCTGTAGGACAAACTGTTCGCTCCCTACAAAAATTTAAGGGTTTATATTGAAATATATATATATATAAATCAAAACACGAGTGTGAATCGCAAAAGAGGCCTAATCTCCGTTCAAATTACAGCTGACCGAAATGCGATCGATGGTTGGTGATTTTGATTTTTTTAAATTTTTTTTAAATTTTTTTTTATTTTTTTTTATTTTTTTTAATTTTTTTTTTTTAATTTTTTTTTTTTTCATATTGGATGGTTGGTGATTTTGTAGACGAGTGATCTATATAGAAAAATAATAAACCATTGTGTAATAATTTGCAGCATTTTTTAACTACACTCGACTCATCACTCTGGAATGAAATTCTCGTTCCATTTCTTATAATCTCAAGTAAATAAATCAGTCCTTTTCTTCAACCTCGTGAGCACAAAATTAGATTTTATTCAAAAACCAAAATCATGCGACAGTTTGAATTAGAGATGTTTGAAAATAATAACTGTGAATCAAGTATCAAACGAATTCGCCAAATCTAGCATCATTGAGGGAATGAGGATCTATAGGTGGTTCCCTCTTCGTCCGGAATTTCGGTTGAATAAACCATACCTATCAATTGACCAAGATGATATGAACCTATATTTGAGGAGCCTAACGGTACTGAAGTTGTCATCCCTGTTCCGTCTGGTTTCGGTGATTCTGACTGACCGACAAGTACCTGAAGGTGTAAACTACATTATTACACCCATGAACAAGTTTTTTTTCTGTCAGGGCATTTTTCACATTTTTATTCTTGATGCTCAAACTACTTCCATAGTAGTGCCAGACTAGTTCAAGGGCAAGCACCGGGGGGGGGGGGGGGGGATCTAATTTACGTGTTGGTTATCTTTGATCATGAATTGTCAAATTCTGTTCAAGTTTAACTGATTAAAATTGTTTCAATATGTTTAAACAGGTACTATTATAGGCCAATCATCACGAGTATGTATATTATTTTCCCCAATAGACATCACCATTCAAATCGTACTGCTGTTAGGTATGTGACAAAGTACGAGGCTTGTTCGACTTGGTTGACACCGTCCCAACTTGACTCACAATCGGTTGGCTCTCATGGCTTTTATCCATTAAAAGGGAGCATATCAGCATCGAGAGAGAAGAGATCTGGTCGAGGTAATGGATATGTAATCTGGACGTGGGAGCCAGCGGGACCCCTGGAGGCCAGTTCAAGATGGATGAGACGGCCCGCAGCCAGATACAGCCTTAAGTGGTTTCTTCTGTAAATACCAAGCCTTCCTCTTCCTTGGATCATCCGGAGCCACCCTGTCTCTCCTCACCTTCCTCCCACCTTCCAAGACTCATCTCGTTTTGGCGAAATGCTTTCTTGCAAAAATCCAATCGCATTTCAACAGTGAGTAACCTACCACTACTAGAAGTTTTTAACGGCTCTGTGATTGTTAGCAGCTCCTACTTCTATACTATCGGTCCTATTTCGCTTAGAAAAGAGATTTTATTTCGCTTAGAAATCTTCAACATTTTGCCAACGACCTTGACCATCTTTTCTGGTTCCTATAAACAATAGTTACCTATGTAAGAATCGTCACATTGAATATTGTGTTATTGGTACCAGTTGGTGCTTAAGGAAACATTTCCAAAACGGATTTCCACGAGAGAAAAATAAAAACCATTCTATTGTAACTGCCTGAAATTAGCTGGTCTTCCATCTACAATTTCCTTCTGCTGCTCAAGCTACATTGTGTTTTCGGAAAATTATTTAAAAAAAGACATTAAACTGGTTAATTTTAAAATGAAGGAGAAAGAACAGAAAACAACCAGAATGACATACATGAATTAAATCACTTGCAACAAAAATGTGTAATTTCATACCAACAGGTGAACGCTGTAAATTAATAAACTCTGCATAGATCACTCGTCTGCAAAGAACACGGCTTTGTCATTGTTACCATCAACCAACATGAAGAAAAACCTTGGGAATCGAACAAGAAAAAAAAACTTCACAATCAAGTTTATTAGGAAATGCTTGCATACGAGTCTGCAACACATTGGGACATTTTCATGTCAACCACTACACAACAAGGTAGTGAAGTAAGGTTGTTAGTTCATGTACCCAAGCATCAAAATAAGAAAACAGTTGATTGTTCTCTACGCAACACAGTGAGTCTATTTTATTTATTGGTCGCGTGAGCAAGACTTGCTTAGTTTTCGTGACGATTTTTCAGTTTATGTGCCAAAGCAAAGACATGAAAATGTCAAAAACATCGATCGCATTTCGGTCAGCTAAAATTTGAACGGAGATTAAGCCTCTTTTGCGATTCGTGTTTCTGATTTGTCGTAAGTCCAACCCTTAAGTTCTCGTAGAGAGCAAACGGTTTGTCCTACATGGCTGACAATGGTAAAGCTGTGATCTTTGCAGAAGAGTGATCTATACAGGAAAATAATAAACCTCTGTGAAATAATTTGCAGCGTTTTCTTTTTTTACTTACCAACCATAATGCCTTCACACCTTCTTAATCAAGTTTATTAGAAAGAACTAAACGCTTCACACTCGATTCGACAAATAGGGCGCTTCTTATTATGGAAATTTGATTACTGGTTGCTAAGGAAGCAAAACTGAATACAACCCGAAGAAACGAACAGCGATCGCGTTTAGGTTAGCAAAAAATTCAAGGAAGATTAGGTATCTTTGGTGATTTACACTCGTGATTCTGTTTTGTCGAAAGAAAACCCTTAAATACTCGTAGGGAGCAAAGGGATCGTCCTACAGAGCTCCGCGTGGTCTCTAAAAATTCTAAAAATTTAATAATATCTTGAATTGATTGAAAAACAATACCTTTACATCGAAATTTGTAGAGCTAGGGCGTTTTCAAAATTTCAAACTGAATTTTTCAACCCTTAGAAGTGACCTACATCAACCAAAATGCTCGTGGCACAACTAGACCCCAAATGGACCTTCATACCAAATTTCATCAAATTTTTGGATTCTACGTAATACCTTGAAACGTAAACCAACAAATTTTGAGGGGGTAAAAATTTTTTTTTTTGTTTGGTCGATTCTAAAGGTTCATTATTGAAAATAATGAATAAGAACGGTCGTTATTTTCGCGAAAGTAATGCGTTACAAAGTTGAATCGATTTTGACTGGTAGGTCATCTTCAGAACTGAAGGCACATCTCAAGAATGACAGCTTACCTATACGTCGAAGGTGGAAGGAACCTTGAATCCATTGGTCGAGGAAGCTCACCTGAGCAAATAGATGCAGACAAAGTGAAAGATGACTTTCGAAAGGGTAACATTGTGGAGAGGGGGAAACCAAATTAGTGAAGGAATCAACGTATGAAATATTGATGAAATATGTTAATAAATTAACTTGACTCAGTAAATATATTTTAAAAAGTGAAAGGTCTGGTCAAAAAGCAGAAGAATTGTTCACCATTGTTGAAGCCTCCTTTCACTTTGCCTGCCTTGATAGGGTTCATGAGATGCCCGGATTAAATCAATTTAATTGTGTAACTCGTTATTTTCATGGGTGTAGTCGTCTCGTATTTTTCCAAATATTTTCCCTACATCATCGTCTGTTAATATAATCAAACAGATTATTTTTAACTTTGTATTATCTATTTAGAGTTTGATATCCAACATTCAAGTCGAAGCATCGCTGTTCGCCAAGGAGGGTACAGTTTTTCTGGTCCCTCAAGGAACGCACCTGTTCCATATTCCTCCTCCGTGGCACTCTAAACATCCGGACCCTTACTTGGCATCTCAGCAATGCTCCGCCACCCTCCACCTCTCTCTAACCTCTCTCTCTCTCTCTCTGTGGTATTGCGAATCGACGGCTTCTTTTGATCCAACCACCATCTTAATGGATCGACGGGATATAATTGGTGTTTTTAGACATCGATACGGCCTTCGAGGGCAGAGTTCTTCAATCGCTCCATTATTATGTTCTTACTCCTGATTCAAGTCCTGTTCTTACCCATTTTCAATATCAGCGAATCAAATGGCAATCAGGGTCTCGTCTCTGGAAAGATTAAAGATTACAATCCCAGGGCTCCGGCATGTTTTGTGGCTAAATGAACCCCGATTGGTTTAAGTGATCACCAATCAAGTAGACGGTAATCACGATTCGTTCTCAAAAACTCTCATGATTTCTCATTTTCAGGTAAAGTAACTACACGATACTGTTGTGGATACAAGGAAGCTATGAGCCGCACTCACTTGGTAGGTATTTCTCCACTGTGGTCCTCCCAATACCCAAGAAAGTCCACCGCGACTACAAGAAGGGAATCATTGACCCAGACGCTAAGTGCTGAAGATGTTTAATAGTTTTTCTTATGTATTTCAAATGACTACCTCAACCGGAATAAGCCCGCACAGATAGCCATCTCCGAGATTATCTTCCCTGTGCCTCCAGCTTGCGTGCTCCCCAGTGATTGCTCATCCTTTGTTCCCCAACTGCCCCCCAAGATTGACTCGGAGGATTAGGTCCCAACTATCGAGGTAACCATTCTTCTTATGTAAACATTAACTCATTAAGAAGCAGCCTGTTGCGTCTTGCAATTACCAGAGATACCGCCGATAACAGCCACGGTACGTTGACCGGCCGCATAATTATCAATTCCTCGTTTGCAGTGACCCGCCCTCCTACTGAGAGTATTATTTGTACCCACCATCTCACTCTATTCTTGTTTTCGTTATCTCCTGACTCTAAATAGTGATCAATTTGAACAATTAGCATCTTCAAGAATTTACTAAGTGCGATCAGCTGATCGCAAAAATTTGTTTGCACTAGCCATCTGCAATGACTCTCCAAACCCACTTCCATGAATCCGTTAGTCAATAACATATTTTATCGACTATCAAACAATATTATGTTATTCGGTTGAAAGTCATAAACCCATTGGAAATGGTAGTACCTCAATAAACTTGTATTGGTTTCGGGGTATTCTAGTATAACATGAAATGATGAATCGGATAAAGGAGCTCGAAAAGGGAGTGAATAACCTCAAATCATTCAACTATATTTCCGAAACGACTAGGTACCTACTCTTTGGTCCTGAAGCCGACTCCATTGAACAAATGGAACGAAATCTAAAATTAGGTGGAAAACAAAGCTACCAGATATGTCAGATAATTACCAGATATGTCAGAGTTTGGATCCAGTCGTTCAAAGAAGCTCGGAGAGGATATACACGACTTACACATGATTATTTGATGACCAGAAGCTTTATACATTTCCTATCTTAGTGCAGAATAGACCCCAACACCTAGGGATCGACTCCCCTACTTCAGACTATTATTCTCCAGGCATAGAATCATTACAAGATTTTGATTGAGCCAGTCCTATGAGGTTATGAATTATTTGTTGATGTAAATAATTTTCAGCGTCTCGGAGTACAGGGCAAACACACGAGTTTCAAGGTTGGGAATGGATACTCTTCCTTGATTCCTGACGAATCCTCTGTCGTTCCCCCGGATGGTCTTCATTCGGCTTTCAACATATTAAAATTTTATTAAAACATATTTCTCATCTCTAAGATTATAACAGCTTGATCATTCTCTTACAAATAGGAATATTTTCATAACATTAACTAAGGCGAACCATACCAAGAGTATTATCGTAATAATTAACACAATAAAAGCTAGGCGGTCGGACGACCCTAGTGGGGACACTCATCCACCAGGACGTCCCCCAAATAAAAGGACGTGTCCTGCCCCGTTGAGGACACTTTTTGCTAGCTCCCAAAATTATCAAATCTCTTGGTCCGTCTAGTGCTATTCATTTGAACCAAATTCTTAGAGTTCTCATTATTTCTCTTGATCAAATTTTGGTACAACGTTATGAACTGAGGAGTTTGATTCCAAAAGGTTTTGGAAAAAGGTTTCCGTTTTGGTCAAACGTTTTTTGGAAAAGGTTTCCGTTTTGGTCAAACGTGAAAAAAAAAACGCGAAAACCCATAGTGACCGGAAAAACGTGGTATAAACCAATAATGTTATTTTTTATATATTTCTAATTTATAATAAATATTTTTGGAAAAAGTAAATAAGTTCAAAGTTTAAAATAATTTTGAACGAGATTTGAAGTTCAGATTTATGTATGTAGTACTTTTTGAAACAAAATGTGACGTTTAGTACTTTTTGAAATCAAACGAAGTGGATAAAGTACTTTTTGAAACAAACCGGATAAGAGACCGCCATTGTGCTGGATATAGTACCTTTTAATTAAAAGGAATATTCACCTTCGTTTTTCAAGGGAATAGATTATCTTTTTCTCTGAAACGATCGTATTTTTGTGAAGAACTACCCCCTAAAACCCTGTAAATGTGATAACTCAATTTCGATAAAAATAGTCTTTAGTACCTTTTGGAATCAAATACTTCAATTACATTAATTATATTACATACTGTAACATCTAAAACCTCTTGAACTGTTATTTTGTACATATTTTCTTGAATCATTCAATTCAAAGTTTTCAGGTGGAAATGACGAATTGTACTTGCCATTACGAATTGTAGGTACGAGTGACACGCGACGTCCCTAAGCACTGTTCCTATCACTCTTACCACTCGTTCATTGAAGTTGATTACCGGTAATTGGAATGCGACGTTCTATGGGCTGATCCTACCAACTACCGGTAATCGAATTCTAACAGCTTCAAACTGGAATGTAGACGTCCACTGCTCTGTCACTACCAATTTGAAGCGAACCATAAATTCATGCAATAGGAAGAACAGTCTGAAGAGTGGAAGAAAGCACTTTTGTCTTGAGCGAATTCCCCTGGAGTCGAAACAGTAACTAAGGAATATTAATGGACGACTGGATTTTTAATCGATTGTCTAGGGAATCTGCGTCCCAAGCAACAGCAAAGAGTAGCACATTTTGAGGGGTGCTGAAAACAAATTCTTCCTCAATTCTAAAAGTTTATCATTGAAAATGATATACCAAAGTCGCCGTAGGTATATTGAAAAAAAAATTCTCGTGTTGTTGCTTCTAAATGTAGAAAATCAGCAATCTGGTCGAGAAAGTAGTGTCAAAAAATCAAATTTTCACGATTAATCATTGATGAATGATTCAATCATTTGTGAATCAACTTATATTCTATTTATTACTGAGAAGCTTTTCTGCCCACTCAACTTTTTTATTATCTTAGATTGTTTTCCGAGTTCCTTGCTTAGGATCGTATAAAATGTAGCTCATCCTCATGCCTAGAAAAGGTAGTCAAGACGAGTAGAAACTCTGAGCTCCCGAACGCTATTAGCTCAACGTTTTAGACCCTTTGTTTGGTTTATCCTGGCCAGAAACCCTGCAGTAGCTTTCAACCAAGGTAAATCTCCCGACTTATCACTCTTAGTTAACTGGCAGGTAAATATTTGGGCTTTCTCGTTCTATTTGCCGTCAAGCGGTTTTTTAAACTAAAGGCCGGGCGTTTCTCCAAACGTCCGATGACCTTTTTGTAATGCATTCCGTTTGTTCTTGGTTGTTAACAGAGATCACGCTTATGGAAAGCACCGTTTGTGTTTGCAGTCGCTCAGCATCGGCTCGTCGCTTTTGTCACGTAGAGCTTAATTTTTTTCTTCTTTTTCTTTCTGGCACCCGCGCCTCGGCGCCGTCTCAGAAAGAGGTTTTTTGGTGTGAAGGTGATCGTGACTAATAGCCCAGCAACGTATAGTCTGGAAAACCAAAACTCGGAAAATAACCACGTGCTGGGCGTTTAGGCGTTTTATAGGATGTTTAGCAGTTCCGTTGGTATCAGAATGGTTCGCCTGAAGTGGGTAACATGCGAGTTCCTGACAGCCTGTAAACTCAGTGGTCCTGAGGAAAGCACGTACTGTATGAATAAACTACTTGATACTTCAAACATATTGTTTAGTAATGCATGCATTCCAGGGGACGTCCCATTGGATAAGCATTAGGCCAATTAATACCAGTTGGTAAGCGAAAACACTGTTCACTCGATGTAATTTATTTAGTATTATAGGCAAGAAATAGTGGTCCTCCCCCCCCCCCCTTCACCATTATCTACCACAACATTTCTAGCGGCATGGGAGCCTCGAATTTGAAGAGCATTTTAAAAACCATGATCTACAAACACCCAACATGCGAATTCGAGTTCATCCCCCCCTCCTCCCACAGGCAATTGGGCACCATTCTGGCACCAAAGCGGTAATACTTCGTGACGTTGAACTTTCATCTATTTGTTCTGGTAGGCAGTCCTTTGAAGTTCAATTCCGTATTCAAGGTGAAATACAAAAAAAAAACTTTTAAAAACCCATGAAATATGCGGCTTATGGTGACCTGGCACCATGGTGGCACCACTATTAGTTCCATGGTGGCACAGAGAATAATTCATGAAAATCCGGAGGTGTAATGAGAATTTTTTCTCAATTTCTAAGCTTGGGTACAATTAGTAAGCTATAAAGGTACCGAAATATTGAAAAATCGGATATTTTGTGAGTATCATCCCCCACTCTCCCCCTCCTCTTGCAAATTTTGATACTCTGGTAAAATAGTGTGCAATTTGGAAGATTAATGAGTCGAACAAAAGAATCACTCAAAACAGTTGGAAATTGAGGCCTGGGCAAATTTTACAGGATTATGCCCGCAAACGCACGTTTTTTGAGCGTTAACCCCCCCTTCACCCCCTTAAACTTCAAAATTCGAAATTCCGGGTACGTTGTGCACAACTAGATAGGTTTCCGCGTCGAATAAAAAAAGAACCACGAAAATCGGTTGGAAATTGAGGCCTGGGTAGAGTACACAAAATTAGCCCCAAAAACGCACGTTTTTGGAGCATTAACCCTCCCTCCCTCCCCCCTTAAAAAGCAAAATTCGAAATTCCGGCGCCGTAGTGCACAACTAGATAGTTTTCCGCGTCTAACAAAAAAAGAACCAGGAAAATCGGTTGAGAACTAAGGCCTGGGCAGACGACACAAGATTTTGTCACATACACACACACATACACACACACACACACACAGACATTCACCTATGGTTTTCTTTGCAGATTTGGATTCAGAATGGTCTAAAACGGATTACTGTGTGGTTATTTTTTTCTGTTGAGTGTTGTCCAACTTCACACCAGATTAATCGCATAAGGACGCCCAAGTTTTACTGTGGGACGTCCTAAAAATGCTAGAGGACGTTAACTTTACCACGATTCAGTCCATCACTACAGTTGCGCACTTTATAAACCACGTAACACATGATATTTACAAAAGCATCTGCCAAGTGGGTGAGGCACATAGCTTCTTCGGATCCCTAACTCGATTGTATACCTACTCATAGATGACCTGATGCCCAAAAGATGATCAAAGTTGTTATTTCCAAGTATCCTCCAAATTTGAAAATTACACTTTGGAGATGAAATTTGCAGGGGCCATCCTGTAGTCTCGAACACATTGCCCCTGAAATTTTCATCGGAATCGGATGTAAAATTTAAAAGTTAAGTTTGTTACAAGATGTTCACGTTTAAAAATGAATAGTGGCTGTAATAATAAAATGCATGTAAACCTAGGGGATCGTCCCACAACTAGGGATGGGTGTAGATTAATCCAAGCATTCGATTAACACGTTGACTGCGGGAGCCCATTCCCGAGTTTCGCCGTGTCCTGAAACGTTTTTTCGAGCAAATCAGCGCCTAATGCAGGTTTTCCATCGCTTCTGCGCATAATTACGACAAAACAAAAAAAAAAACATTTTTTTTCGTCAAATTAATTTTTGTTATTACCTGTCCATCATCCGGCCAAGGCGAGGAATATTGCTCGGCGCCTGAAGAAACAATGAGTAATGCTCGTACAGACTAGACCCGTACAGCACCAACCTCTGCAGAAAACCCCTTTTCCTGACAGTTTCTTCTTACTCAGGAGGTGTTGAGGAGCAAAACTACATAAGGAATTTTTTGTAATGCCTCACAGACGAAAATATTTTTAAAAAATCGATTCTTCAACTTCAAATGATTGGTAATTGAAAAATATCTCATCGATCGTGGAACTGAAGGACAATATTTAAAATCGAAATTAGGCTGAGGAACAATCGAAAACCACAGTCATGTCAGATGCTTTTCATGATTACCTGTACATCGATCCATACCTGACGTGTTAACTGGTCAAATAATCTATGATATTTTAATCGATGCCCACTGGGTTCTCTCCTCACGTTATCAATTATCATTACGTTATTTTTTACCTATCATATTGGAAACAGATGGCGGAGACTTTTCCTGAGGTTTCTACAATTGCCTTTCTTTGGCTCTGTTCCTTCAGAGAGGTTTTTTTTTTCTGAAACTGGTCAAATTTTAGGGGAACAGAGGAATTGTCTGATCACCGACTTGGCCATCAAACTCCTCATTCTGAAGGACGTTGATGAAAAATATTGGAGCGAGTAATTAAATTATAGTACTCCTATGATTTCTTTTCGTTTTTGAATCTTTTACTTTTTCACTCTTACTTGGGATGTAATTTTAAGTTTTAATAATTTTTACGTTGAGTTTGTTGTTTCAATTGAAGTAACCCAATTTCATCCCAATCTTTTTAATATAATCGATTAATAATTGATTAATCGATGTTCAAGGGTTCAATTTATCGACAAATCGATTAATCCAGATAAAATATTCATTATTTGTTGGTCGATACCATCCCTACTCACCACTATTCGCATGAACTTATTTATTGTAATAGAAATGTTGTTAATAAGTCAACTTACTTGGTGCAATAAATAGCAATTGAGAGAAAAAAAGGTTCATTATTGAAAATAATAAACCAAAAAATCAGAGTTGACAAATAGCTGCACGGTTGCTCAGCTAGCTCCTACTGAATCAACATGTTAAGTTTCCAAGTTAATTCAATATAGTGAATAAGTTGCAGTTACGAAGTTCCGTCTTGTGGAAATGTTGCATTATGCGCCCAGGACTCATCGGGTACGCAACATGAGGTAACCATGATTAATTGGAGTAAACAAACCCCAACTCGTGACAGATAGTCCCTGCGCTGCCACTCGCTTTTTCAATTTTCTCAGCCTGGAATGAGACGTCAGTTGTGCGGCCATTAGTGACTGGACCTACAGTTAATTATTTCCTTTGATTAATGATACTTCACTTGCTTAAACTCCCTAATGGCCCCGAGTTGCACGGCCTCATCTGCTTCGTGCTGTTGTTTAGGCTTGTTAGGGCTTGAGATGGTCTGTCATGGGAAGAACATAGCCAGTATCTGATAGCACGAAATCCCTTGATCGTGATGAAAGTGCCCGGTCGAGGATAAAACGATGACCAGGAAAAGTTACATTTCACGAATTTTGAAGAGCACCAATAATCATTGGCGCAACCTGGATTGTGAGTGAGCAAAGATCGATCTTCTGATCCCCAATCACAATCAGCATGGTTGATAGATACAAGTACCTCCTTATGATAGCTTATATTTAGTGTCTTATCAAACTTTTCATCTGGAGCCAGTTTTAAAAACGCTGCAAACTATTGCACAAAGGTTTATAATTTTTCTATATAGATCACTCGTCAGCAGAGAACTCAGCTTTGCCATTATCACCCCCTACCAACCATAGTACCACTGCCTACCACGTACCTACAGCGATCGCATTTCGGTCAGATATAAAATTTGAATGGAGATTTGCGATTCACATTCGCGTTTCTGACTTATTGTAAGACCAACCCTTACGTTCTCGTAGAGAGCGAACGGAAAGTCCTACAGGGCTCCGAGTGGTCTCTAAAAATTCTAAAAATTCTATACTATCTTAAATTGATGGAAAAACAATACCTTTATATCGAAATTTTTTGAGCTAGGGCGTTTTCAAAATTTCAACCCTTAGAAGTTACCGACATCAACCAATAGCTGCGGGGCACAACTAGACCCCGATTGGAACCCATATATCAAATTTCATCAAAATCGGTCCTTGGTCCTTGGACGGCCAAATTTTTATTCGATTTTTGGATTCTACATCCCTTGAAACGTAAACCAACAAATTTTGAGGGGGGGGGGGGGGTAAACTTTTTTTTCTTGTTCGATTCCAAAGATTCATTATTGAAAATAATAAACCAAAAAGGATATGCAGCTAGTTTTGTGTAAAATTTACGACAAACAAGGTTGGTTATTATTTTAAATAAGTGAAAAACTTTGAAATGAAATGTTTGAACGAACATTTTATATGGAACACATTGCGATCTGAATTATTGGGTTGTTGCATAGCAGCTTCCGAAAAGTATTTGGTTGTTTGGTAGTCTCCCTTAGGTACATTTTCACATTGAGTGCGAATCAAGCGAATTAACACCCAACATTTCTTCAAACTGGAGACTGATTCCTACCTACACTATATGGTGTATTGATCGGCAACCAAAACGGTATCACTTTGCAGGGGAGAACCCATAAAACCGATGTTGAGGGTGGAAGATCAATCATTTCCGCCACATTGTCTGGACAGCAGGTGTCAAAAACAGGCGTTGGGCGCCATATATTATACCAGTCGATATTATTCTCATCTGCCCCACGACATTTCCACACTTTCCCCCGCCATAAGGGAGTGTCAATTACGTCGGGGATGCTTGATATAACATTTGCTCTAGGACCCCCCAAAGTGCACCCCCTATATGCGGTCTATAGGGGACCGTTTCTCATTGTTTGCCACAGTATACCTACTTCACACCACCTCATGATGAAGTGCTCTGAGTCATTCGGTGTCTCAAACATCAGAAATAACTCGTTTTTTGGTACATATTCCCATATCAGGTGGTTTGATTCTTGTACAAATTTGTTCGTTAAAATCTTTAGGGTCCTACACTCAATAACAGAAATTGGCATTATTATGTGGAGTTCCGGTGGGTCAGTATTCTGATCATTAAATAATTATATTACAAACTCTGGGAAACTTAGGGTTGCAATGTAAACCGCGCAGCAGGTAGGTACAGGCACCTAACACCCACAGGAATTCCGAGAGCAAACTGAAACAGTGCCCTTAGCAGAGATGGGCGAATTCTTATTCATAAATACGATTATGAATAAAAAAATCATATCTGCGCTTTTATGATTATGAATACGAATACAGGCATGAATATGAATGTGAATACAATCGTATTCACACTTTGAATACAATTTTCCCCCTTATTCGTACTTGGAAGACGATTTTATAATTTTTCTATAATTTCCCTAAAAATTGAATTTTTCTTTGAAATTTTCCCTGAAAATTATACTTTTTTATGATTTTTAGTGGAAACCGTTTGAAAAAATACGATTTTCAACGGAAATTACGTCGTAGTTTCTGTACGGTTGGTTGTAGTGACCTAGGGGTGGTCTCATTCGATTCTGCGTGAAAAATCCTGTAAGAATTTGTGAGCGTTTCGAATTTTTATTGATTATTTTGACAATGTTAGGCCATAAATACCCATGTCCAGAGTTTGGGAGAAAAACATTTTTTTTTAAGTACGATTTTCAGGAAAAATCGTACAAAAAAATCAATTTTTAGGGAAATCATTTTAAAAAATTCGATTTTTAGGGAAATCATAGAAAAAATCATGAAATTGTATCCAAAATACGAATACGGGGGAAAATCATTTTTATACATGTGTTCGTATTCATAATCATAAAATCGCAGATATGATTTGTATTCATAATCGTATTAATGAATAATAATTCGCCCATACCTGGCCCTTAGGCCCTCCACACATATGGGCTCTGTGTAACAGGAACACCGGTGACTTTAAAAAGAAAAATTCTGGTGAGTTGAATTTTGCATTTTAACCGCAAATTTGGATAAGTGTTCTTGATCACACCTGATGGACTGACAGACGTTTGTCCAAAACGTGAAGATGATTGGTTGGATTTCGTTCCGATCCATTCTACGAGTATATTGGCGTACTGAAAAATTGGTTTTCGCCGACTGACATACTTTCCCTCTCACCTTCTAGTACCGGAATTTGGCCCAAAGATTCAATACAAAATCACTTCATTCTGATTTCTTCAACCTTTGGACCAAATCCCGACTAGCATCTAGGATACTACCAATACAACACCAACAGCCGACGTTACGAACATCATTGATTCACATTTTGGGTAGGTTGAGGAAATTAAGAAGCTATATTGGCTTCAATAAACACAATCCTTGGAATTAGGATGAGGTCTCTCCTACTTCCACTTGACAACAAACGTGAATGACTTCACGAGGAGGTTAGAGTCAGCAAAATAATTAAACGTTATTCGTGGGGTCTCGCTTTGTTAGTTCCAAGAAGGATAATTCCATAATTTTTGTAGGCAAGAACATGTGAGTTCCTCATTCGATAAGCTCGTACTGCTTTGTACTCTGTATTGCTTACTATTTACTCATAAACGTGTACTTGGGACTCAGTACGTTGTACCAAACTTTATGTGCTGACTCGAGCGATTGCTGGTATCCTCAAAACTTCTGCGGTTACAGCATACGAACAGTACTCTCCGTGTGCCCATATGATCAACACGTGTTTCGTTGGCAGCTCACGGAGTTCGACCTACCAATTAAGGCCTATTAGTGTAATTACGACGTTCTCTTTCTCTGAAACCACTCCACTGGCGCTAGACCGTCTGTTTGCTCTGAAATAATATCGCTTCTTTGCCCATCTGTTGCGAACTGAATATACAGGCTGCATCGTACGAGAGAGTGAGAGTTTTCAGAACTGTAATAAATTAGCAGTAGGTAGTCAAAATTTGACCATGAGTATGTACTCGTAATACAAACAAACTAACGTTGAACCTAGCTAGTGTTGCCAAGAGTCTTTGAATTGAATTGATAATACATTAAGAACTTTTTTCTTTAAATTGATGACAACCAACCTGATACTTTTGGAAATGTTTGATGAGAAATATTATAAGCAAATGCTCATCAAGTGGTTTGATACGGGAACCTTTGTCATCTAAATTTTAGGTGCATAGTTTGTGAACTTTTGCATCAAGAATAGTCTGTCTTACAGGTTTTGGGTCATTTCCCTGTAAAATCTTGCAATTTCAGTAGAGCGGGGAGTACTACTGCTGAGGGCATTTGAAAAAAAAATACATTTGTAGCTCTTCTACTCATGAAATACTCACAACTTCGCCCCAAGGCCAGTTCGTGTTGTGAGACCTCCGGGAGTAAATCAACCATCAGATTCTTGGTGTCTATTTTTATTGTATGTCTTTCCCCTGTAGTCCATAACTTAGTTGTTGTTCTGTACTCCTGCTGTAGTCATTTTCTTGGTTGTTGTGGAGAAGGAAGCAGAGGACGTCAATATACTCTTTTCAACATTTATTTGGCTAGCGCTTTGGTGATTGAGGAGGGATGAAAGATGTAGGAGTATGATTGCAGAGTGAATATAGGTAGGTTGTTTTGTTTTCTTTCTATTTTTAAAATGTTTGTCTGTGTGTTAGTGTGTGTATTGTTCAGTTCTTGGGTGCTTATATTCTTATTAGTTTTTTAGATGATGAAGAATAGGTTTAATCTTGGTGGTTCATAAATTTTTTTTTTAATGGTTTTAATAAAAATTAATTATTAATTATTATAACTTTTTTGACATAAATTTTTTTTTTTTGACTGGTTGGTTATACTAACTGTGATTGTTCATGTTAGAGGTTAATTTTGTAGTCTTCAATTATTTGTTTTTTCTTGTCGGCTTGAGAAAGGGGCCATAGTTTGCCCCGAAAGCGCTAGCCAAATAAATGTTGAAAAGAGTATATTGACGTCCTCTGCTTCCTTCTCCACAACAACCAAGAACATAACTTAGTTGTTTCATGGAATGTAACTTTTCTTCTAGCACCATTGTTTAGATCAGTTGCTGAACCTTCAATAATAATTTTTGTGCATTTTAAATAGTTCACTAGAAGGGGAAACAGTCAGAAAAACTGTGTTTTGTCATTCCCCTGTTCGTCATTCTCCTGGATAATCCACATGTAGGGAGCACCAGGGTAATGACAGCTCACCAGAAAAATGACCTCTTCTCTCCTGAACCTCTGGTAATTTTCATTACTAACATAATTATTTCAATCTAAGATTTAGTTTAATCACCTTACAGACTCAATGGCGCCAAAAAGATAACGAGAAAAAGAAGAGATTAGCTAATGCTTTTTCGAAATGGATGATGGAATTTGATTGTAAAAGTTAAAATTTTTTTTAATGCATGATTTGAAACCATTTTTTCAATTTTGTCATTCACCCGTGTGCGATGTCATTTCCCTGAAACACTGATTTTTAATAATGGCTGAGTACCTTCTCTGTGTTAATAAACTGTAACGCTGATATATAGGTTTCATTCTTACAAGGCTAAAGAGCACTCAATAAGTTCCCAAGGACACCACAACTTTTTTCAGCCCAGAATTCGCCACTTTTAGTGGAATCACCCTACGCCTTGATTTTTTTTTAAATTTTTAATCGAAAGTAGACTACATCCTGAGAGTTTTGGCACCAACCGCGACCTTCCAGCGTGAGTAGATCTGTTTCTATGATTTTTCAAAGTTTCGACCGTTTATGACGTCACGCGCCCCTCTCGCCTGGGCGGGACCCCCCAGCCCACTGTGACGTCATAAACGGTCGAAACTTTAAAAATTCATAGGAAAAGATTTACACACGCTAGAAGGTCGCGGTTGGTACCAAAATTTTCAGAATGAGGTCTACCTTAGATTAAAAGTAACAATAAACAGTTTTTCCTACCCAGGCGCACACCCTATTGTCAGTGCAGTGAATAAAATGTAAATAATTTAGTTGCTCAATTTAGTTAGTATACGAGCGACAATTTTGAAAAATATAATTTTTCCAATATTACGTCTTTGTCTTCGATTACGAGATGACTATGTGAATATAGATAGAGATTAAAAACTGAGTTTTTCAAGGTGCCAGTCATATTTCCTAGCCATTTTTAGATTTCCTCATGGAGTCAAATCCAGCTATATCTGGAAAGTTTGTGTTTTCAAGAGCCCTTTGTGGTGAGGTGCAATTCGCACAATGTTTTTGACTTATCAGAAGTACAGAAGAGCCAAAAAAGAACTGGGTGTTAAGCAGAATTACAAGTCCTTTGCTACCTCTTCCTAACTTCTAACCTAATTCATACCTACGAGTACTTCACACGGTTTCTTCAAGACCTGTCCCAGTAGGCTGGCGACTCTGGTCGGCGTCGACGAAGCAATAGAAGACAGACACAGAAGGCCTCTCCAACCCGCTCATTAAGCCAAGTCCATAAACTTTCATTATCCTTCCATGTCCATCGTCCTGTATGTAACAAATCAGTGGGTACCTGCGATTTTACGAGTTTAATTATCAAAGGAAGCAATCAATGGTTTTACGACCCGTAATAATAGCACTCTTAGACCGGAGACCGGCACGTCGGTTCGCATTACTCTTGGTCCCCATTGTTTCTTCTTTTGGCAGCAAGAAGGTGAAATAACCTCTGAGGGATTCACAGGCAAGCTTGCTGCAGTTTTCTTGAACCCAAAACCCAGAAAAAGTAGAATAACTTCCAACGGAGGTAACGTGGGCCTATTTTAATGTGGTTCCACATTTTTAAAGTACCAACCAACAGTGGTAGGTACTGGATACTGAATATATGGTTTTATTCGTCACTACTGACAGAAGGTGTGGTTTGAAGCCACCTTCCCCTATCTTCAATAACGTACTAAGCATGACTCCAAGCGATCAAACTGAAATGATAATTCATCTGAGTTCTCGTAGGGAGCGAACGGTTGGTCGTACAGAGCTCTGGGTGATCTCATTCGATTCTAAAAATGCAATACTATTTAAATTGATGAAGAAACAAAACCTTTATATTGAAATTTTTTGTGCTAGGGCTTTTTCAGAATTTCAACCCTTAATTTTCTACCCTTAGAAGTGACCTACATCAACCAAAAGCTGTGGGGCATAACTAGACCCCAAATGGAGCCCATGTACCAAGTTTCATCAAGATCGGTCCATGGTAACTAAGGTAAGTACCGCGTATGGCGGACGGCAAACGACGGACGGAAAGACAAATTTTTATTAGATTTTTGGGTTTCCGTATATCTTGAAACATAAACCAACAAATTTTGAGGGGGGGGGGGGGGTATAAAATTGTTTTTCATGGTCCATTCCAAAGTTTCATTATTGAAAATAATAAACCGAGAATAAGAAGACATCTGACTTCTAAAAATTGTGATCCCCAGAAATAGTTCATCTTAATACCCTGATTACCAGCAATAATTCTGTCGTCTGAGTTTTGAGTATTCTGATTCCTAGAAATAAGAAGTAACCTGAGTTTTTAGTATTTTGATTCACAGAAATAAGTCTTCCTCATACACTGATTACCAGGAATAATTCAGACGTCTGAGTTCAGAGTATTCTGATTCCCAGAAATAAGAAGTCATCTGAGTTCTTAGTATTCTGATTCACAGAAACCTGAGCATCTGAAAAATCTGAGTTCCGAGTATTCTAATTCGCAGAAATAATTCAGTCATCTGAGTTCTGAGTATTCTGATTCCTAGAAATAAGAAGTAACCTGAGTTTTTAGTATTTTGATTCACAGAAATAAGTCTTCCTCATACACTGATTACCAGGAATAATTCAGACGTCTGAGTTCAGAGTATTCTGATTCCCAGAAATAAGAAGTCATCTGAGTTCTTAGTATTCTGATTCACAGAAACCTGAGCATCTGAAAAATCTGAGTTCTGAGTATTCTAATTCGCAGAAATAATTCAGTCATCTGAGTTCTGAGTATTCTGATTCCTAGAAATAAGAAGTCACCTGAGTTTTTAGTATTTTGATTCACAGAAATAAGTCATCCCCAACCCTGATTACCAGGAATAATTCAGACGTCTGAGTTCTGAGTATTCTGATTCCTAGAAATAAGAAGTCACCTGAGTTTTTAGTATTATGATTCACAGAAATAAGTCTTCCTCATACACTGATTACCAGGAATAATTCAGACGTCTGAGTTCTGAGTATTCTAATTCGCAGAAATAAGAAGTCATCTGAGTTCTTAGTATTCTGATTCACAGAAACCTGAGAATCTGAAAAATCTGAGTTCTGAGTATTCTAATTCGCAGAAATAAGAAGTCTTCTGAGTTCTGAGTATTCTGATTCACAGAAATCTGAGAATCTGAAAAATCTGAGTTCTGAGTATTCTAATTCGCAGAAATAATTCAGTCATCTGAGTTCTGAGTATTCTGATTCCTAGAAATAAGAAGTCACCTGAGTTTTTAGTATTTTGATTCACAGAAATAACTCATCCTCAACCCTGATTACCAGGAATAATTCAGACATCTGAGTTCTGAGTATTCTGATTCCTAGAAATAAGAAGTCACCTGAGTTTTTAGTATTTTGATTCACAGAAATAAGTCATCCTCAACCCTGATTACCAGGAATAATTCAGACGTCTGAGTTCTGAGTATTCTGATTCCTAGAAACAAGAAGTCATCTGAGTTCTTGTTCTTCGTATTCTGATTCACAGAAACCTGAGCATCTGAAAAATCTGAGTTCTGAGTATTCTAATTCGCAGAAATAATTCAGTCATCTGAGTTCTGAGTATTCTGATTCCTAGAAATAAGAAGTCACCTGAGTTTTTAGTATTTTGATTCACAGAAATAAGTCATCCCCAACCCTGATTACCAGGAATAATTCAGACGTCTGAGTTCTGAGTATTCTGATTCCTAGAAATAAGAAGTCACCTGAGTTTTTAGTATTATGATTCACAGAAATAAGTCTTCCTCATACACTGATTACCAGGAATAATTCAGACGTCTGAGTTCTGAGTATTCTAATTCGCAGAAATAAGAAGTCATCTGAGTTCTTAGTATTCTGATTCACAGAAACCTGAGAATCTGAAAAATCTGAGTTCTGAGTATTCTAATTCGCAGAAATAAGAAGTCTTCTGAGTTCTGAGTATTCTGATTCACAGAAATCTGAGAATCTGAAAAATCTGAGTTCTGAGTATTCTAATTCGCAGAAATAATTCAGTCATCTGAGTTCTGAGTATTCTGATTCCTAGAAATAAGAAGTCACCTGAGTTTTTAGTATTTTGATTCACAGAAATAACTCATCCTCAACCCTGATTACCAGGAATAATTCAGACATCTGAGTTCTGAGTATTCTGATTCCTAGAAATAAGAAGTCACCTGAGTTTTTAGTATTTTGATTCACAGAAATAAGTCATCCTCAACCCTGATTACCAGGAATAATTCAGACGTCTGAGTTCTGAGTATTCTGATTCCTAGAAACAAGAAGTCATCTGAGTTCTTGTTCTTCGTATTCTGATTCACAGAAACCTGAGCATCTGAAAAATCTGAGTTCTGAGTATTCTAATTCGCAGAAATAATTCAGTCATCTGAGTTCTGAGTATTCTGATTCCTAGAAATAAGAAGTCACCTGAGTTTTTAGTATTTTGATTCACAGAAATAAGTCATCCCCAACCCTGATTACCAGGAATAATTCAGACGTCTGAGTTCTGAGTATTCTGATTCCTAGAAATAAGAAGTCACCTGAGTTTTTAGTATTATGATTCACAGAAATAAGTCTTCCTCATACACTGAATACCAGGAATAATTCAAACGTCTGAGTTCTGAGTATTCTAATTCGCAGAAATAAGAAGTCATCTGAGTTCTTAGTATTCTGATTCACAGAAACCTGAGAATCTGAAAAATCTGAGTTCTGAGTATTCTAATTCGCAGAAATAAGAAGTCTTCTGAGTTCTGAGTATTCTGATTCACAGAAATCTGAGAATCTGAAAAATCTGAGTTCTGAGTATTCTAATTCGCAGAAATAATTCAGTCATCTGAGTTCTGAGTATTCTGATTCCTAGAAATAAGAAGTCACCTGAGTTTTTAGTATTTTGATTCACAGAAATAAGTCATCCTCAACCCTGATTACCAGGAATAATTCAGACGTCTGAGTTCTGAGTATTCTGATTCCTAGAAACAAGAAGTCATCTGAGTTCTTGTTCTTCGTATTCTGATTCACAGAAACCTGAGCATCTGAAAAATCTGAGTTCTGAGTATTCTAATTCGCAGAAATAATTCAGTCATCTGAGTTCTGAGTATTCTGATTCCTAGAAATAAGAAGTCACCTGAGTTTTTAGTATTTTGATTCACAGAAATAAGTCATCCCCAACCCTGATTACCAGGAATAATTCAGACGTCTGAGTTCTGAGTATTCTGATTCCTAGAAATAAGAAGTCACCTGAGTTTTTAGTATTATGATTCACAGAAATAAGTCTTCCTCATACACTGATTACCAGGAATAATTCAGACGTCTGAGTTCTGAGTATTCTAATTCGCAGAAATAAGAAGTCATCTGAGTTCTTAGTATTCTGATTCACAGAAACCTGAGAATCTGAAAAATCTGAGTTCTGAGTATTCTAATTCGCAGAAATAAGAAGTCTTCTGAGTTCTGAGTATTCTGATTCACAGAAATCTGAGAATCTGAAAAATCTGAGTTCTGAGTATTCTAATTCGCAGAAATAATTCAGTCATCTGAGTTCTGAGTATTCTGATTCCTAGAAATAAGAAGTCACCTGAGTTTTTAGTATTTTGATTCACAGAAATAACTCATCCTCAACCCTGATTACCAGGAATAATTCAGACATCTGAGTTCTGAGTATTCTGATTCCTAGAAATAAGAAGTCACCTGAGTTTTTAGTATTTTGATTCACAGAAATAAGTCATCCTCAACCCTGATTACCAGGAATAATTCAGACGTCTGAGTTCTGAGTGTTCTGATTCCTAGAAACAAGAAGTCATCTGAGTTCTTGTTCTTCGTATTCTGATTCACAGAAACCTGAGCATCTGAAAAATCTGAGTTCTGAGTATTCTAATTCGCAGAAATAATTCAGTCATCTGAGTTCTGAGTATTCTGATTCCTAGAAATAAGAAGTCACCTGAGTTTTTAGTATTTTGATTCACAGAAATAAGTCATCCCCAACCCTGATTACCAGGAATAATTCAGACGTCTGAGTTCTGAGTATTCTGATTCCTAGAAATAAGAAGTCACCTGAGTTTTTAGTATTATGATTCACAGAAATAAGTCTTCCTCATACACTGATTACCAGGAATAATTCAAACGTCTGACTTCTGAGTATTCTAATTCGCAGAAATAAGAAGTCATCTGAGTTCTTAGTATTCTGATTCACAGAAACCTGAGAATCTGAAAAATCTGAGTTCTGAGTATTCTAATTCGCAGAAATAAGAAGTCTTCTGAGTTCTGAGTATTCTGATTCACAGAAATCTGAGAATCTGAAAAATCTGAGTTCTGAGTATTCTAATTCGCAGAAATAATTCAGTCATCTGAGTTCTGAGTATTCTGATTCCTAGAAATAAGAAGTCACCTGAGTTTTTAGTATTTTGATTCACAGAAATAACTCATCCTCAACCCTGATTACCAGGAATAATTCAGACATCTGAGTTCTGAGTATTCTGATTCCTAGAAATAAGAAGTCACCTGAGTTTTTAGTATTTTGATTCACAGAAATAAGTCATCCTCAACCCTGATTACCAGGAATAATTCAGACGTCTGAGTTCTGAGTATTCTGATTCCTAGAAACAAGAAGTCATCTGAGTTCTTGTTCTTCGTATTCTGATTCACAGAAACCTGAGCATCTGAAAAATCTGAGTTCTGAGTATTCTAATTCGCAGAAATAATTCAGTCATCTGAGTTCTGAGTATTCTGATTCCTAGAAATAAGAAGTCACCTGAGTTTTTAGTATTTTGATTCACAGAAATAAGTCATCCCCAACCCTGATTACCAGGAATAATTCAGACGTCTGAGTTCTGAGTATTCTGATTCCTAGAAATAAGAAGTCACCTGAGTTTTTAGTATTATGATTCACAGAAATAAGTCATCCTCAACCCTGATTACCAGGAATAATTCAGACGTCTGAGTTCTGAGTGTTCTGATTCCTAGAAACAAGAAGTCATCTGAGTTCTTGTTCTTCGTATTCTGATTCACAGAAACCTGAGCATCTGAAAAATCTGAGTTCTGAGTATTCTAATTCGCAGAAATAATTCAGTCATCTGAGTTCTGAGTATTCTGATTCCTAGAAATAAGAAGTCACCTGAGTTTTTAGTATTTTGATTCACAGAAATAAGTCATCCCCAACCCTGATTACCAGGAATAATTCAGACGTCTGAGTTCTGAGTATTCTGATTCCTAGAAATAAGAAGTCACCTGAGTTTTTAGTATTATGATTCACAGAAATAAGTCTTCCTCATACACTGATTACCAGGAATAATTCAAACGTCTGACTTCTGAGTATTCTAATTCGCAGAAATAAGAAGTCATCTGAGTTCTTAGTATTCTGATTCACAGAAACCTGAGAATCTGAAAAATCTGAGTTCTGAGTATTCTAATTCGCAGAAATAAGAAGTCTTCTGAGTTCTGAGTATTCTGATTCACAGAAATCTGAGAATCTGAAAAATCTGAGTTCTGAGTATTCTAATTCGCAGAAATAATTCAGTCATCTGAGTTCTGAGTATTCTGATTCCTAGAAATAAGAAGTCACCTGAGTTTTTAGTATTTTGATTCACAGAAATAACTCATCCTCAACCCTGATTACCAGGAATAATTCAGACATCTGAGTTCTGAGTATTCTGATTCCTAGAAATAAGAAGTCACCTGAGTTTTTAGTATTTTGATTCACAGAAATAAGTCATCCTCAACCCTGATTACCAGGAATAATTCAGACGTCTGAGTTCTGAGTATTCTGATTCCTAGAAACAAGAAGTCATCTGAGTTCTTGTTCTTCGTATTCTGATTCACAGAAACCTGAGCATCTGAAAAATCTGAGTTCTGAGTATTCTAATTCGCAGAAATAATTCAGTCATCTGAGTTCTGAGTATTCTGATTCCTAGAAATAAGAAGTCACCTGAGTTTTTAGTATTTTGATTCACAGAAATAAGTCATCCCCAACCCTGATTACCAGGAATAATTCAGACGTCTGAGTTCTGAGTATTCTGATTCCTAGAAATAAGAAGTCACCTGAGTTTTTAGTATTATGATTCACAGAAATAAGTCTTCCTCATACACTGATTACCAGGAATAATTCAGACGTCTGAGTTCTGAGTATTCTAATTCGCAGAAATAAGAAGTCATCTGAGTTCTTAGTATTCTGATTCACAGAAACCTGAGAATCTGAAAAATCTGAGTTCTGAGTATTCTAATTCGCAGAAATAAGAAGTCTTCTGAGTTCTGAGTATTCTGATTCACAGAAATCTGAGAATCTGAAAAATCTGAGTTCTGAGTATTCTAATTCGCAGAAATAATTCAGTCATCTGAGTTCTGAGTATTCTGATTCCTAGAAATAAGAAGTCACCTGAGTTTTTAGTATTTTGATTCACAGAAATAAGTCATCCCCAACCCTGATTACCAGGAATAATTCAGACGTCTGAGTTCTGAGTATTCTGATTCCTAGAAATAAGAAGTCACCTGAGTTTTTAGTATTATGATTCACAGAAATAAGTCTTCCTCATACACTGATTACCAGGAATAATTCAGACGTCTGAGTTCTGAGTATTCTAATTCGCAGAAATAAGAAGTCATCTGAGTTCTTAGTATTCTGATTCACAGAAACCTGAGAATCTGAAAAATCTGAGTTCTGAGTATTCTAATTCGCAGAAATAAGAAGTCTTCTGAGTTCTGAGTATTATGATTCACAGAAATCTGAGAATCTGAAAAATCTGAGTTCTGAGTATTCTAATTCGCAGAAATAATTCAGTCATCTGAGTTCTGAGTATTCTGATTCCTAGAAATAAGAAGTCACCTGAGTTTTTAGTATTTTGATTCACAGAAATAACTCATCCTCAACCCTGATTACCAGGAATAATTCAGACATCTGAGTTCTGAGTATTCTGATTCCTAGAAATAAGAATTCACCTGAGTTTTTAGTATTTTGATTCACAGAAATAAGTCATCCTCAACCCTGATTACCAGGAATAATTCAGACGTCTGAGTTCTGAGTATTCTGATTCCTAGAAACAAGAAGTCATCTGAGTTCTTGTTCTTCGTATTCTGATTCACAGAAACCTGAGAATCTGAAAAATCCGAGTTCTGAGTATTCTAATTCGCAGAAATAAGAAGTCATCTGAGTTCTTAGTATTCTGATTCACAGATATCTGAGCACTAAGTATTCTTATTCACATGAGTTGCAGGTATATGAGCAGACTCTAAAATAGACTACTCTAAAACTAGACTCTAAAATAGTACTCTGATTTCACGAGTATCATTATGGATGAATTACCTTATTAATAAATTCATAATTCATTTATTCCACGTATTTAGGTATCAAAGCCATGCGATTACCGATTCTCCAAAGTATTCATAATCGGAATGCGGAATACGTTCCGTGGTGTCAAACTCTGTCTTCAAAGAAGCTGTACCTACCTGATAACTCTTCAAGTAACGACGTAAGCGGGTATGTCGCAACCTCGATCGAGGCGTGACAGGTGGCAGTTATTCATTTGCCAACTAACTATTGTACTCGTTGGTAATTATTGTACCGGGACGGTCTGATAGAAGTCGGGTCGGCGCCCAACTTCCGCTCCACTTCCGGTCGTAGCGCACCCTATATCTCGAAAACAGGATACGCTGGCGCCCGGAACATGCAAATACGTTTTGCTCTTATCATTGGGAATAGTTGTCGTTACGCAACTTGAACATCTTTTGTAGGTTTTCAAAGGAGATAATTGGGGAGGTTTCTCTGCCTCATTTATTTATTGGTGTTAGATCTACCATCGGGATTTTCCCATGACTCTTCCGTAGCGGATAAGCAATGGCTGGGAATCATTCCATTCTTTCCGTTGGGAGCTTTGGTATGGGTCACATCCCAAAAATGTTGCGCATTATCCCTTAACGGTTTATTATTAACTTCCCGTGCGAGAGAGCTAACACTGCCACTTCTGCCACTGATCACTATGACTTACTGAATATTCTCATAAGGTCTTCAATGGAACATTAATTTATTGAACTCGTAAATTTTTAATTTCAAGTTTATCAACACTTGTTATGAACAACAGTTGAGGCAACAAGTGTTATCAACACGTTTAGCTACTTTTTGTACAGATCCAAAGGAAGCAAAATAGAAGAGTTTTTTGTTCTCCTGAAACCAGTAGAATTTTCATGTCACATGTTGTCTCTTAGCCATCGATTTGTGATTCATAGTCGTATTTCTGCCTTTCGATCATCCATCTTGGGGAGAGAACTTAATCTTCTTTACAGGACGTCCCACAGTAAGACTTGGGCGTCCTTATACAATTAATCTGGGGCGAAGGAGGACAACACTCAACTGGAAAAAAATAACCTCGTACAAATGCGTTGTTATTTTAAATCCACGAAAATAAAACTTCTGTTAAGTGGTTGTAGCACATAGCTTCCTCGTATCCATGAACCGATTGTATAGATCAGGGGTTCCTAAATTTTTGTTTTACCCTGCCCCCTTGTGGTGAGATGAAAGCCTCCCACGCCGCCCTTACAAAACCGAAGAGTTTCCTGGACACTCTGGGATACACTTGGAATTATTTGATCCAAATTTTAACTTTTTAATTTTTTCAAAGTCATATTTGGCAGAAAATAATTTTTTATTAAATAAAAAATAATTTTCTGCCAAATATGGCTTCGAAAAAATGGAAAAGTCAAAATTTGGATCAAATACTTCCAAATGTATCCCAGTGTATTCCAAGTGTATTTGAAATTTTCCAAAAATTCTTCTTGCAGGGCTTCTGGGACATATTCAACGTTGTCATGGAAAGGATCTGTTGAAAATCTGTAAATACGTTCGTCAGCAATGTTAGGAAAGTATTTCCCGAACTCATCAGTGAGCGTATCCAAATGGTTTGACACTTGTTTTGACAAGTGCGAAACTTCAAAAACATCCATGAAGTTTTTCTTCTGAGATTGATACTACTATATGGAAATTTGAAAACTTGCAGGGGTTTGCTGGTACTTACTTTTCGTCTCTAGTTTCTCAACAAACCTACGTCTTGATGGCTTCACGATGAATTGTGACATTTGAGTCTCCACCCTGTAGTTTTAAGTTGAGGCTGTTTAACGAATCAAAGAAGTCTGACAAGTATGCCAACATTACTTGAGAACTAGGTTTGCTGAAGTTGATGCTTAGCTCATTTTGCCTATGGTTCTCCAAGTTACTTCTGGCGGCTAGATGGATTGATTAAGTGCTGAAATACGAGTATGAATAGACTTCAAGAAATCAAAACTGCATACAAGACTCAAACTCTTCTCGTGCATTAATAATTATATGATCATGTCACAGGTGGACAACCGTCAAAATTCTATGAGGGGAACGAAAAATCGAGCAATAACATTAGCAAATAATGAGACGGCGGCCGCAGTATTTCTATCTTCATTACCCCCAAGAACCGGTAAAGAAAAGCTTTATCGAAGGGGCCGATCTCCATTGTTCTGTCAGAGAACGAATGCCACCGCTTCTCTCCAAACCGTTTTTTGTCCTGTTTGTGCGGCTCGCTCTTGAAAAACGTTTCAACTCTCAAGCCGGAATTCACCGACCCCAAGTTCCAAAAGTCCAATTTCTAAATTACCCAATGAAAAAATTGAAGGATGATATTTCCACGGTTCCAATAAAACCATGGAGCTCTGCAGGTGTCGAGGATTCCTTTGTTGGGAATGGAAGTTGATCGATGAATTTTGATCTTTCAAATTTTGATGATGATATTTGTTCAATCGAGTGTAGAAGGGGCTAAAAATATGGCAGGTTGGACCAAGAGGAAGAAGTCCAGAGCTACGATGTAGAATTTGGTGTAGATTATTGCTTTGACCTCCTGAGGGGTCATTTGACCGGATAGTTACTCATATACTCATGGAACCAAAAGCATATAAACTGGTCGGAAATAATGCCTCCTTACATTGATCCCTGATTTGTCATTGATTTACTTTAGACCGCTTTCCTCTCACATCATCCAATCTACCAAAGGTGAGGAGAGGAGGTGATACGCGGAGAGGTTTCATGTGTTATTCATGCAAAGGATCAAAGATGGTTTCCGAAATTGAATTAAGAAGAAGAAGAAATGTTATTCACATAAAATGTAGGTACAGAAACAAATTATACAAAATATATCAATCATGAATAACTTAGCTCTTCTTAGGTAAGGCCAGAATTGACGGGCTAGAGACGCTTACTTAAGCAGTACCTGATTGAAAAAATAATAATAATAAAAAATGATAACAACTTTTATCACTATTAAATAACAAATGAAGAGCTACACTGTCTATTCGCTAAATTAAACAACATAAAATAACAACATAATAATTATTTTGAGGAAGCTACTTCGAAATTCAAATATATATATACTACTTAGTATACCTTCGGCATCCGCCGGCCCCAAATTTATAAGCCGAGAAAATATATGTCTCTTGGGCAACATCAAATGGACCTCTGAGTTTTTCGGACATAGAATTATACAGGAGGTAAATCAGGTAGGTACTATGGGCTCCTCGTCTAATCAATATAATTTAATTTCTAATCAATCTAATCAGTCTAATCCAATCTAATTTCTCGCCTGTGGTAAATTGCAAGCCCCCACCAAGGAAATTATTGACCGATTTATGTCAAATTTTCAGGGTTTTCGCAAGTTAGCTTCTAGTTGATCCCCTATGAATTTCTCAATTTTCCCCTCACCAACTGGAAAGTCAATTCTGCTCAAAATATTGCCATTGATGGCTTCATGATTTCACAGTCACAGTAGGAGCACGGTCACAAATGTAGATACAAAACACAATCATCATAGTGAGAAACGCATTCTCGATTGTGTTGATATTTTTCGGCTCGAAAAATTTTCAACAAAACCGTAAAAGTCAAGATACATAACGGATAATTGCAATCAACCCTATCTGAAGAAGCTGTACTGTCTTTTTCTCCTGTTTCTCGCCATGAAATTATGGTTTTCTGGTAACCGAATTAAAGCAATGTTATTTTCACCTCATCCCGTGGGATCTTCGAAATCATAGATCAAAACCGATAAATGTTTTCAGACGGGATGGAGTAATAATAGTTTCAGCGATCACAAAGGATTACAAATAACGACGACCTGATTTGTACCTTCGTAACTGCGTGCATCAGGAACAGAAAGACGTGCATACGAGCTAGTTTAGAAAGAGACAATAAGAAATTTCGATACGGTGGCACTTCAAAGCAAGTTTCGGAACTTTCCCCGTCGCCGTGAGCCTTACATTGTTCTTTACACGGGAACCAAGTGCCTGAGGCCTGCTTGCCCTTGGCTACCTAATCCCCGATATGACAATGGAGGCCGTCGACTGATTGTCCGTCTGATCTCTGTAAGCCTGATTGTACCAATCTAACCGCGTCCAATCAGCCAGGCTCCTGAGCCCTGCCCTGCTTTCTTCTCATTACCACACTCCATGCTCAGTTAGTCTGTGCCCTCAGGGGCTTCTCTTATTCAACTCCGCCATTCTCCCGACGTATCATAAAAGGGTTAGCGAGAACTGCAGGAGTTGGTTCCCGTTTCCTTTTCTCCTTTGTCAAGAACAACGCTGTAATCAACAATCGGTTTGGGATTAGTTGGATATCTCCGCCTCTCCACCCACCTTCTACGAAGAAACATGGTGGATCTTCAACACTGAGAACTACCTACCATTCGTGCAGGATGAGTGAATGAGCGCATTTTTCGTTTTTTCGAGTTCAAAAACCTCTTCTTGTCTCTCCAATTCATGGAATGCCCATGAGTAAATTGTTGATTTTTTCGATTCTCAGTATACAAAATTTGTTACATTTAATGTTACATTTTAGTAGTCCATATTCGTGCTCTGCCCATATTTACGAACTCACAGAGTACCCACTTGGCACATAAATTGTTTGTATACCGGGTGGTCCACAGTTAAGAACCTCCAGACTATAATATAGTCATTATTCACAATAGTAGGAGTAACAAATTCGATTTAAAGGTATTCGTCAGAATTTTTGCCATAAATTTCAAAAATGACAAAATGTCAAGTTTTCTTAATATGCGCAACGCACACCAACTTTTTTTCCAAATGGACACACCCTCCTTTTATTGTAGATTCGGATTCTACGTAAAATGTCATGAATTTCTGACCACTCACTATACTCTTGCCTTTATTCAAAGAGCTCTGGGATTTTTGAAGGCCCCGAAGGTTCGGCATCGCTGCAATAATCCGAGCCCCAGCGGAAGGTCGAGGTATACCTGCGCGACCCCTCCGCCCGTGAACCCCCCCCCCCCCCCCCACAGTTTACCCTCTTCTGCAAATGCACACTTGATTCACAAATTATTTCGATCATCCCATCACCAAAATCGTGATCAGCGAGAAAAATTGAACATATCGAGTACAAACTCGAGGCAGGTACGATTAAAAAAGAGTGATGAGGAACATTCAAGTAAATTGTCTTACAGCAGAGATTTTTAACCTACCTATATCTTGATTTCAGGTAGGTATTTCCCATATATAAGTTATACATTTAATAATAATTTTTTCTGAGCTTTGTTTACCGTATTATTGTTACAGTTGCGATTAAAAATATTGATTTGTAAGATATTTTTGGGTTGATAAATAATCTATTACGAGAGGTTATTGAATCTCCTAGTAGATTATAAATAAATAAGGCTACAATGGCACAACAAATTGAAATTTTGAGTTGACATTAGTAAATGATGTAAGGGAGAACTCAAGAAAATAGGCATTTTCACTTTACTGTTAAATTATCATAAATTTATACTCATAAACTAGTATTTTAATAACGCGTTCTGTTTGGGGAAAATGGGTGAGGAGGTAATGGGTGAGGAGGTAATTGGGTTAATCTTTTCAATCCGTTTGGGGGAAGAGCTGAGAATGAACGTGATTCCGTTCGTTTTCCGTTAACCCAAACGCGTTTTAAACTCAGCAGCCCTCTCCCGGCCAACCCACCCAAACGAATTACGCCCTCTTTGCCAAATTACAGGAAATTTGGACTCATTTTCATCAGAATAATTAGTAAGTTACGAATTTAGATTACAAAAAATGTTCACCGAACGATAAATAATTAAATTGTATGTTGATAGAAGAGGAAGAAGGAAGAGGGATGATGGGTTTTGATCGCGAAGGGTTGTGACCGCGAAGGGTTGAGACCCCAAGGTGAGCACCTTGCAACGTTGCCACCTCTTGGCAGGGAAGGGGTTTTGGAACCCGCGGTCCAGAGCTCTTTAAATAAAGGCAAGAGTAGAGTTCTTTTTTTTTTAATTTCACGCAACCCGGCACACCTCCACGATTGCACTAAAATTAGGTTAAGAACAAAGCAATTTGATTATGATAGTAAGCTCCACATAACAATAACCTAAAACTCGTTTTTTGACCCCATGTTTTGAAATTTTGACTTCGTGGAGTTGTCCAAAATCCTGGCAAATATACTCGTCTTCTCTTTTGTTCATAATTTTGCAACATAATTCAAGTTATCGTGTGTAGTAACTCATATGAATTTTTAAAACTTTTCAGCATTCATTTAAGAAAGTTCCAAAACGGATTTCAGTGAGAAAAAAATCAAAACTTTTGACTTTTTGGTACCCCCTGAATGAAATTGCAGGAGATCCGAAGGATTGCGGTAAAATTAATGGAGGACCAATCTATAAGATGTTTAAAATTGTAATTCAAATGACAACTTTCTATCGAATACAATCTTGTTCTGCACAACAAAGCTTTGTGCACTTTAATCATTGGAAGATTGTACTTCTTGCAATGAATTCACGATCCTCCAGTCTGGACTACAAACTACAACGGTCCAAAACACGACCGTCTGATCACGAAGACCTTTTGAGTTCTTAGCGCATCCTTTGTCTTTTGGAACAATGACATTAGTAAGTCGCCGTTTCTCTTTGCCCGCATCGTCTAGCTACTTCGCAGCCTGCTTTTCCCTGTAGATTCCTGTGCTTGTCAAGAAGCACAGTTGCTCAAGCAAACTCGAAAAAAATCGCTGAATTACTTACAGACAAACGTAAAGGATTTCCATGCGTGCATTTTGATGCTACCCATGCTCACATGCGCAATGAACTTAATTTCTAGTTTTAGCCAGAGCTAGTAGCTGCCTTTGCTCGTTGATGAAATTATTCATACTGAGCATCTGATTGGAATAGTGTACTCGCTTATTTCACTGATCTTCTCCTTCTCATTTCTATCCCAAAAATAACTCTTTCTGGTTGATCCTCGTGGAACGGCTGAATTCATTGTATACAGGACAACAGTTTGATTATTAAATTCATACTAACTGGAGAATCGTAGACAAATTTATCGAGTATACAAAACTTCCTCAAAACGAACAAAAAAGGTAACAGCTTTTCCTAATCCTCTTCGATGTTTCATTTTTTGTTTTTTCGTCTATTCCAAAACATCCTTTGAAATTCATCTCGGAAGTTTCTTGACTATCAGGCTTCCCTAGTGGTATCAGTCAGTCTGTTTTCTTTCAAAGTAGATCTCCCAAAGTTGGGATTTGGCTAAACTCTCTTCTTTCACTGTTAGATTGCGTTATCAATTGATGTTGAATATAAAAAGTCTTCATGTTGGATGTTTGTATACCTGTATACAATGTATGTATACCTGATGGTGGTACGTTTGTTGCTTGAAATTTTTATTCAGTTGGTTTTAGCTTCCAAAAGAAAAGCCAGCTTCAATGGATGCTGGTCGGTCGTAAGAAAACGTTGATGGTGCCTTTACTTTTGTTTTCTTGTTTTTCTTTCTAGACGATTTCTTGCTGGGATACATTCTGACTTTTGGCATTTCATCATATTGTGGTTATTCGGATAATTCTGTCAAGTCCTCTTCCTCTCTATAAAAGTCCAAACCTTCACCCTCCACTCGCCAAAGTTATTGTTTCGAAAATTCTCCTTTTTACATTGTAAACTTGATAGTAGATATTTTTGATATTTTTTGACAGTGTTGCATTTCCTTGTGAAACTCTTGTACACACCATTTGGGCTAGAAATTCGATAGATCGAGTTTCCATTTGAACTCTTATGTGTAAGAATAATATTAATATAAGTTCTTACTTTTCGTCTATCTTCCATATCTCGTATTCGCACTCTTTCTACCACTTGTGAACTGGCGTTCTCGCATATCTCAGTCGTTGAACGATAACCTGATAAACAAATTCGTGGACGAAATTTTTCGTGATTGAGACAACCTGCCACGTACAGTTCTGATTCCCTACTGTACCTATTTTTTTGGTTTATTATTTCTAATAATAAGCCTATGTGATCGTATCGCAAAAAAATTTTATAAACCCCCTCAAACTTTGTCACTTTACGTTTCAAGGTGCGTAGAATCCAAATCTGCAATGTCCGTCCGCCGTTCGCCGTCCGCCGCTCGTCGTCCGGGCCATAAAAGGCCTTAGAATCTGTCTAAAAAACCCGTTCTTTCGCACATAGAATCCATTTGGGGTCTAGTTGGTCCTAACGTCGGAATATTCCGATCGCTTCTTTTGTATACAAGTTATGGGCAAATAACCGGCCAAAAAAGAGGTTTTGCTTAAATATGCGTGGGGTGACATTTTCCAAGTATTTAGAAATGGTTTATCGCTTAAAGATTTTTGTTTTACACTACTGGGTAGTTGGACTTTTAACGCTCTTTCCAACGATATCCTCAAATTTGAAATTACTTGGTAAATAACAGGAGTTTGACAGTTTTAATGACGTAAGGTCGAAAACGCGAAAAAAAACTGAGTGAAAAAAAGGAATTTTGAGTGGGTTAAGAAAAAATTGATAAGAGACATTTTTTGTTGCAAATTAGTTGTAGAATAGATCCCTGAAGTTATGCCCATCTTAAGTGTAGACACCTTATATAGAAAAATAATAAACCTTTGTGTAATAATTTGCAGCATTTTCACATGGATATGTATATGGGTTTGGAGGGGGGGGGGTTAGGTAATGTGTTGTTTTTTAATTCCACCCAATTTTCAGACCAAAAATGGCAAAGCTGTGTTCTTTACAAGCTTTAGTTCTATATAGAAATTACCTACTTCACAATCGAGTTTATTTCATAACGCTTGCATAAGAGTCTGCAACACATTGGGTCATTTTATGTTTTTAGTTCCCAAGTAACAACTAAACAAACGATGTTAATTACTACATCCATTAATAAATATACAATTACGACATAAGGACCAAGAACAAGTGAGAAAGAAGCTTTCCAACGAATGGTTAACGAATTTTGTTGGATGAAAAACGACGAAGTACCATTTCTTCCTACCGTTGTCCTCGGTTGTAAGCAAAAATCATCAGAAAATCAAACTTAACGCTTTTTGTTAATACAATCACAATTAATCACAATTACAACCTTAATGCTTTTTTCGTTTATGTGCTAAAGTGAAGACATAAAATGTCAAAATTGTAATGAGAGACCGATGAACAAATTCGGTAACTAGATTGCAAGTATCATTATTATTGTCGACTGTAGTTACTATAATCAACACCCTTTATATTGAAATTTGATAATGTTGACATTTGATAAGGAATTTTTGTTCCCCTATCTATAGGAACAAGCCAATCTAGACGAATCACATACTTGGGCTTTGGAAACTGGACCAAAGCATCCCAGTTTAATTTGGAAAACTTTAGCACACAAAAAATTGCAAACATGAGCAAATTCATTTTTCTAAATGACTCGTCTAAACTATTACGAGTACGATAAGCGTGCTAAGTTCACTGCGCCACTCTGTTTTATATTCTGAATCAATCGAACTTTTTCTGTATTTTTTCCAGGATAGAAGTTGTGTTCTTACAGCAAACAACCATGCTCAGAGAGCGACGAGGCTGACCAGTGTACTCCCCTGAAAATCAGCCTTTATCACCGAAAGGACATGTGGAATCCTGTAATGGATCCTGCCAGATAGCCTAAAAGCCATTCCCTGTACCACTCATTACACCTCCGCCTCTGCTATCGGCTAAGAGGTCCCGAAGAAGCCTGGTTTTTTTCTTCTATCGTCCAAACCTCAATCTTCTTCTTTTTTTAATTACTAAAATGGACTTTGCATTCCGGTTTATCTGAAGTAATAAACATTGAGAATGGGAAGGGATTTCGGACCTCTAAGACGGGGCAAGGAAATATGTTAATGGAACCACGGGAGGTCCGCGCGGGTCTCCTCCAACAGGACGGTGATCTAAATCAAAATTTTATTAACCGCCTTCAATCTGCCGTAAATTGTTTCGAGAAATTCGAGTCTGACTTGCTCATCCGGGAAGGCGATCCAAGTAGATGAATCACAATATCCGTTCCAATACTAAGATACTTTCGTTATAAATTACGATGGCATTAACAATAATTACCTAGGTAAGAAACCATACTGGGTGAATACGACCGAGTGGAAAAATTTGGGTGAAAGTACATCAGTATGAAGTGGTGAAGTGGAGCAGAATGCCTCCAACCGCACCCCTCTACTCGATCCGTTGTCTAGAAGTAATTTTTCCAAGTTAGAAAAAATGAATAAATGAAACCATGTGTTCCCCTTAAAACCCAAATTTCCCTTACTTGAAACAACTTTTAATAATAACAACCTATTCCCTAGTAGGTAGTAGGTACCTACGGTTGGTAGGGAGGGATCTATACAGAAGGGTGATCTATACAGAAAATAATACACCTTTGGGCAATGAATTGCGGCATTTTTTTGCTTCCGAGTCTACCAAGATAGCGGAAGCTTTGTTTTCACTTTTCAAGGACGAAAAAAAAAAGTTCTCCAAAATCAAAATTTCCACTCACGTTTTGCGTTTTAGACCTTTCTGAACAATTTTGGTTCCGTGTCTGTCTGTCTGTCCGTCTGTGTGTCTGTCATGAATTCCTTGTAACGCGCATAACTATACGAAGTTTTTGTCCGATTTCTATGAAATTTTCAGGGATTGTGCGGGTTGGTGTGTAGACGGTCCCCTATGAAAATCATCATCCCCGGACTGATAGAAGCGACTGCGCATGCGCAAACGTGAATTTCCTTGTAACGGCCACAACTTCCACATTTTCCACCCGATTTCAATGAAATTTTCAGGGATTATGTGGATTAAGTTGTTGATAGTCCCTATGAAAATCATCATCCCCGGACTGATAGAAGCGACTGCGCATGCGCAAACGTAAATTCCTTGTAACAGCCGTAACTTCAACTGTCCCCCAGGGGTCGCGGGTTCGAATCCCAGCCGAGGCTAAGTATTTTTTTGCTCCAATCACATACATCTACTCACTTAATTTTTCATCCGAATTTGATGAAATTTTCTATGATTGTCTAGATTAGCGTGTAGATGGTCCCCTATGAGGGTAGTGGAAGGTACTTAGAGATTGGTGTTTTGAGATTAACTACTATGCATCTGATCATCTATACAATCGGGTTATGGATACGAGGAAGCTATGTGCCACACCCACTTGGCAGACTTTTTTTTTCAATTCCCGGTCGTACCTATCCACTTGATACTTTGTGACCTTCCGAGTTCATCATTATCACACGTTTTTCCGGGGGAAACTACTATAATAGTCCTAACCCTAATGAACGATTTCCACTAGCGTTCCTAGAGAAGATATCGTGGACGCGTGGTTGACCAATCTAGACCTGCATATTCGGAACTTTGCTACTCCATAACGTTTCTACCAAGAGCGTTCCAAACGTTTTCCTGATTTTACTCAGAATTCACAACATGTACCACTCAAAAGTGGACATGCATCTTCAAAATAATGCGTCTCGACATCACTTCCAGACAACCTTTCACTATGAAGGTGCAACAATGGCAACGATGGTCATTTGGGATGCATATCGGTCGTTACTGACCTTTCCGCGCCAGCTTTACGACTCAGGCGCCCGTCAGTAACTGTGAGCAGGCTAATCGGATTATCCAGAATGACCCTCAACAAGGGGATGACTTATGGCTTCTTTCCTAGGCCCTAGTTGACCGCTAAGTAGCTCAGTTGACCGCTATTTGACGGGGTAGTTTGAGAAGAGCTTCACTTTTGTTCTCGGTTTTACGACTGCAAACTGGGAGATGAAATTTGGTCTTCAGGCCGTCGCTTCGGCGTAGCATGGGTCCGGCAGGAGCTTGTAATGTACGTTTATTGACGCTAGTACCCCCCGGTAGCACTGGGTAATAGTGGGCTTGAAGCTCTTAGCTAAACCATCTCTCAAGAAAAGCACAAGCTCCAATTTCACCTCTGAATACGATTTTTTTCTGCGTTACACACCTATTCCAGATATTCTCTCTTTGACAGATCCGCACTGATATGACAATACTGAAACTAAAGGTTGCCACCAATCGTTTAATGGAAAAGTTGCCGAACCGCCCTAAACTCGATTATATCTCTAGTATATTTTGGGAGGGCAAATTTCAGTTTTCTGCAATGGGTTTAGAACACCGTTTTCTCTCCGTTCTAATCGTTCTCCACACACTCAAACCATTCGATGCCATTCTTTGCTGGGCCTTCCATTGGGCGTCAATGGTGGAAACTGTTGTGCTAACATCGTCTGGATCTGCAGACTGCCCCCATCTACTGGTCACCTATTACTGATCTGATCATCGGTCTGATTGAAGCTATAACGTAGCACCCTCAAGCTCTCAAGTAGAGTTTGCATCACTAGCAAGCAATGTTTTCGAAACCTCCGTTGCTTCATGCAGCTTCCATGATAGATCTTTGGCTGATGGATGACACGTCCATTTTCTCTTGCCATGTAGTAGAAGCTAGAGGATAAGAAGTTCTTCATTTCTATACTTGATATTCACGAATTTACTTTCGCTCGCTTTGAATTCAGTCGTAATTTTTATTGATTAAACTTCACTACTCGTGATGATAACATAATTCTTAACATCTGATAATCTTCGAATTCAACTTGCTTTACCTGTATGTTATCGAACCCAATGTAAAAAGTGAATTTTTCTAGAAGTATGCACATTGACATAGTGGTGATGAACGAAAACAGAAAGAGAATTATGGATTTTAAGGACTCCTCATGACCACTGATTTGCAAAAATTATTCAAGAAAGAAGCGACATTGAGATGAAACTTCAGATAAAAATATTACAAACTACCCTGGTAGGGAAACATGTGCAAAACGCTCTCTACTCCTCCATAACTGGTTTCAAAATTTCAGACAACCATCGAAGCTTGACAAAAGATTATTTGTGCAGCATTGGTGCTGAACGATCTGCTACCTGTTGATACCTGATTACCTGTTAATACTGTTCAGTGTTCGAATATTTCGCAGAATTGAATAATTGAGGCAGTAGGTGGATAAGGGGCACAAGAGCTCATGGAAAACGCATTTTTCGCATCACTGCCACTATAATATCGTCCCTATACCTGGTAAACCATGTAAGTCGAGTTTATCAAATTTTACAGGGGACTCTAAAAACTGAATCATTAAGTTTTCATTCCATATACAATAAGTTTTTTCGTTCCATTCCATAAAATTGGTGGTAACAGTAGTATTTCAAAGAGCCTGAGACTAATTTCATCAAAATTTACTTCAGTGAACAAAAAAATGGACTTACATGCTTTTACCCAGCCTTTGACACCCGACTTACTCGTACATGGTTTTCAATTTGACTTTTATGAAAATATACCCAGCTTGGATTATTTTATTATGAGGAATATTATTCAATTTTTTTCTCCAGGTTTCAAGGTTACACAAAATACCCAAATCGATGCAAAAGGAAAATATTTAAATGAAAATTCATAGGCGTTGACTAATACGCAGTCCAACTTTAAGGCTCCTAGAGTCAGAACGATAGTCTTCAGTTTAAGATATTACTAGAGTTGAGCAATAAATTATTCAATATACTACCAACTCCTCAATTACCATTTCTTAAATTACAACCATTACTTATAGGAACACTTTACCTATTGCAACCGCAACTAGGTAGATATGCATTTAATGTGAAGTGTTAGGCAACTAGGTACTTTTGTTTCATTAAAACAAGGGATGAGTTAGGTATGGGTTAGGTTAGGGATGGGATAGGGGTTAAGGATAGGTTGGAGATGAGCTAGGGACGGGTAAGGGGTTGGGATAGGACAAGGCAGGGTAATGGGTGGGGCTGGGGATGGGTTATAGATGGACTAGGGGTGGATTGAGGATGGGTTAGGGATTGGTCAGAGATGAATTTCCTTAATGGTTATCTCATTATTATCTCTTGTATCATTAATTTTACAGAGTTTCCTGTAAAACATAAGCAGACCAATAGCACACTACTAATCTCTTGTTGTTCTTTCTAACATCAGCATTACAGCTAGGTCAAACAGCCAATAAAATCAATCAATTCATCTAAAATATCCTCCTAAATAATGTAAAAATAATTTAGAATCAATGCGGAAAAATAGTACGTGATCTTAGGTAGGTAAGTAAAAAAAAACACGTAGGTAGGTCGTGATCTTAAGGTTGGCCACAGTATGGAAAATCACGTGTCTGCAGAACACAAGGAGTGGAATTTATTGCTGAAATTGAACCTTATAAAAAGGTTTATATTTATGATCACTTTCTCCGAACTCCATTTATGAATTTTGTAAACGTTTACATAAAAAAAAGAAAAAACTGACTATTTTTGATGGAAACTTGCCACCAGCGTGAGCTGCTCACTTTTATGAAGGCATGCTTACATGGTTTTCCGGCGAAAAAAGAGGTAACTGACTTACACGTTTTTTTAATGCTTTCTGGATAAAAAAAACTATTCTTCAGATTGGAAAACGGCTTCACTAAATGGATCAAGAGACCCTCATTTACCCGAAAAGCTCAAAACCTTATTTTCGAAAACATACCGACTTACATGGTTTTACAGTTATAGGGACGATATGCTGTCCAATTTTCAAATCGATCCGACAAGAATTGGTCGACATTTCGATTATTTTATGATGGTTACGGCAAGAAATATTGGAAAATATCTTCGCTGAGACTGATGGTGTGCCAAGTGTAAGTCATGGAATAGAGCAGACGGCAAACGGTTTGGAAGATTAGAACGAGATTTTTTTTCTTCTGAACATGAACTGTACGAAGAAGAAAATAGTGACTCTGGAGAGGGAAGAGAATAATATATTTTATGGTCATCATTAATTTATTATGTTTCTACTAACATAGTGCTTTTTTTCCCCATTGAAAAGTAGTATTGTGAACAATATAGTGGTGCAAAAGAGTCCCGTTAATTGTTTTGTATTCTACTTTCACTATTAAAGTTGAACATTTGGCTATTCAAGAAAAAAATATATTATCAGAATCCGATCTCTGGGCACATGAAATGCACTCTTTATTTTGTTAACAACATTTTTCGAACAATGGTATTGCAATTTTTACTGTTCATTTTGGCTACAGAATAGGTTAGGGCATCAGATAAAAAAATATCTCAAAACTCATTTTTGCCCAATGAGCGCCTTTTCCCCCTAACGCCTCAATCATCAATATCATGTACCTCTATAATAATGGACCTCGTTAGTCAGAAATTCGTGAGACTACAAACATTCTGAAAATTAGCACTCCGGCGTCACCCGAAAAAGAAGAGATACAATGAAACTTTGGCAATAGAGCGCAAAGTAGATACCGTTTACCCACCTACTCCGCACAGTCGCTGATTCCAGAGTATTATTCCTGGCATCTTGAACACTTGGTGATTTCTACTTCTTGTTGAACAATACGATCTTCAAAGTCAGGAATTCGTTGAGCAGGGGACCTTCAGAGAAATGCTACCTCGACGTCACCGATGAGAGCACAAATACAATGTAACTTCGGCAAACCGCCCAAGTCCAAATAGCCGATTTCGCTGACTCGTGAAACGAATTTTGGAATCTTCCAAAATGCTTTTTCCTGCCAAATGCTCGCAAGTAATGCCCTCGTATTACACCCTCGTATTGTTTGAGTGACCGCACACCCGTGACCATTCCAACCGCACCCATAAACCGCCGGAAACAATACTGCGGATAGGGAGGTGCCCCAGGTGCATCGGAAAAACACCTGCAAGTCAGTCTTCTCTTCGCCTGAATTATTCAATGGGTCCGCTCCATTTCGTAATAGTTTACCAAATTAGGCGCAATGGACGCTCCTTAGCCTTTCCTGGGCTTTCGAATCGTTTCAAATCTGTCTTCGCCGCATTGTATTCAAAAATGCCTTGTCTTGTTACGGCTGAGCGCTCAACGAGCATCGCAAAGCCCACCAGATCGGCTCATCTTTTCTGTTCTCCTCGGTTATTGCCCATAACTGCATTTTAGTGAGGAAAGGTTGTCATCGTTTGACGACGTCCTAAGAGGGTTGTTTGCGTCTTTTTCGTTCGAATTTACGAGAAATCAGATGAGCTTTGAAACTCAAAGCTCCTTTTAAACCATTGCAGTGAATCAGAAAAACGTTGGTCATGTTTGTCCAACAATAGATGTTCGGAATTCCATCCTGTAATTTTTCCTTACTACCTAAAAGTACGGATGAATTTTAGGGTAAAACGCTGCGAATTATTTCACAAAGGTTTATTATTTTCATGTATAGATCACTCTTCTGCAAAGATCACAGCTTTGCCATTGTCACTATTTATTTATTTTTTACCTACCAACCATAGGGCATTTTTGAACATTTCAACCCCAACCACCAACAAAATGGAAATGAATGGTTGAAATTTTCAAAAATGCCCTAGTAGGGCATACCTATGGTTAGTAGGTAAAAAATATATAAATAGTGTCAATGACAAAGCTGTGATCTTTGCAGAAGAGTGATCTATACAGGAAAATACTAAACCTTTGTAGAATAATTTGCAGCGTATTTTTTAAACTTTTTTTTCCTACCAACTATTGGTAGGAATCACCAGTACCTATCACACCATATTGCTTACACACCTTCACAATCAGGTTTATTAGAAAGAAATAAACGCTTCACACTCGATTCCAAAAATAGGGACCTTCCTATGGAAATGTGATTACTGGTTGAAGTTTACTGAATACAACTCGAAGAAACGGACAGCGATCGCATTAAATGCCAAAATTAAATACCAAAATTTTTGGTTAGCTAAAAATTCAACGGAGATTAGACTCCTTTTGTTATTCTGTTTTATCGAAGGAAAACCCTTGAGTACTCGTGGGGAGCGAACGGTTTGTCCTACAGAGCTCCAGGTGGTGTCAATTTTTTTAAATTCAATACTATTTAAAATTGGTAAAAAAATAGGATTGAAAATGGCTTCGGAGCTCACTCAGGTGATCAGTGATCTGAAGTGTGAAGAAGATCTTCTCGAATGCTGGAGACGCCTGGAAGAGCACTGATCAGCTGAGTGAGCTCCGAAGCCATTTTCAATCCTATTGAACGTAGGAAGCTGAAATTTGAGAGGAAGGGTCAAGGGAGAATACAGATGGTGGTAGGTGCTATTGATGGAGAACCAGTGATCTATACAGAAGGGTGATCTATACAGAAAATAATAAACCTTTGGGCAATGATTTGCAGCGTTTTTTTCCCATTAAGTCTGAAAAAAATTGTCGCCGTATTTTCGAGTCGTGTCTTCATCTCAGAGTGCATTTCACGCAAACAATAATAGAAACCAACGTTAAGTTAGAACGAAAACCCTGGCTTTCAACCCTAACTGAATTTGTGATCTATACAGAAAATAATGAACCTTTGGGCAATGATTTGCAGCGTTTTAAATTAAAAATAAAGATTCTAAAACAGTCATTACATTCTTTAGTTGTGTATAACTTTCTCTAATCAGACTCGATAAATGAGAAATTGACCTGTAATTTACTGAAATGCATACTCAACTTATCCATATTTTCACCTTTTGCTAATTTTGGTTTACTATTATCAATAATGAACCATTGGAATTGAGCAAGGTTCCATTTCAAAATTTGATGGTTTACGTTTCAATGTACGAAGAATCCAAAAATGGGGTTAAGAATTTTCCGTCCGCCCGCCGTAAGCCGTACTTTCCTTAGTTACCATGAACCAATTTTGATGAAATTTGGTTGGAGCTCCATCCGAGGACCAGTTGTGCTTCAAAGCTTTTGGTTATTGTTAGTTAAAATAATGAGTTACAAGTTAAATCGATTTCGACGGTAAGGTCATCATCAGTAACAAACAATAACTGAAGGTACATTACAGAAAGCATAGCTTATAGTCACAAGTGAAAGGGAGCAAGAAAGTGAAAACTCGACCAATGGGATTCAGGCTCCCTTTCTCTTGTGACTATATAAGCTATGCTTTCTGTAATGTACCTTCAGTTATTGTTTGTTCGTAACCGTCGAAATCAATTTAACTTGTAACTCAGTATTTTCGTGGAAATAAATAACGTTCTATTCAACTCCGTTTTTATTAAAATGGTTTTCCACAATCTCATCGCGAGTGATTTTATTCGTATTGTCAGTTACTTCTAAGGGGAGAAAATTAGGGATTGACATTTCCAAAACGCCCTAGCTAAAAATCTATTGATACGAAGGTATTGTTTTATCATCAATTTAAAGCAATACCCTAATAAATTTTTCGAATCATATGAGACCAACCAGAGCTTTGTAGGACCAAGAGTTCTCTCCGTATAAGGACTTGAAGTTGGGACGAATAATAAAGCAGAAAGACGAGTGTAAATCGCAAACAAATGGTTCACTGACGGGAGTAGACCACATATCCGTTCAGATATGAGTTATTCGATTAGAGTTTAATGTCACTCAGTTGTGCTTTTTAGCAACCTTTGAACCAAATTGTGTTGTGAATATGAAGGCACTCTCATCTCTTTGATAACGATTGATAGTGAACGTTGCGCTTGCATGATGATCATAAGAGTCCTACTAATAATGTAAAAGCCATGAACTTTACCAGAGGGTAACCTGTTCAGAAAAATTATAAACAGTTGTGTAATATTTGCACCGTTTTCAATCAGCACAAGTAGTGGACAAAAATAAATTCTCAAAACTTTGTTTATTTTTGTGGATGTTTCATTGGACTGATCAGAAACCAATTCTGTTTCAATGCTGAGCTGTGCTATCAATGTTGATCAGAATTGAGGGTGCCTTCACTATGAAAATGGTTCTCAGTTGCTAAGGATGCACAACTGAGAACATAACGATCGGCCAAAATTTGAACGGATTTTAGGCCTATTTCGGGCAGTAAAGTTATTTTATTCACAGTCGTTTCTCTAATTTATCAAACGTCCAACCCTTTTAAGTCCTCACAGGGAGCCAACGGTTTGTCCAACGGAGGTCTGAGTGGTCTCATTCAATTCTACTCTGAGTTGACAAAAGAAAAACAACTTCATATCGATAGTTTTTGAGCTACGACGTTTTGAAAATATTACAATCCCTATTTTTCACCCTATTTTTCACTTAGAAGTGACTTACACTAAACAAAAGCTTAGTAGTACAACTAGACCCCAATAGGAGCCCATATACCGAATTTATAAGGAAATAGTAACCGCGTACGGAGGACGGTGGTCGAAAGGAAAAATTCGTTATTTGATTTTGAATTTTGTTACCTTCAAACGTAAACCAAGAATGTTTGAGGGGAGTCAAATTTTTTCCTTGCTCAATTCCAAAGGTTCATTATTGAAAATAATAAACCAAAATACTTTCCATACCATTAGGAAGCTGAGATTTTGCAAATTCTGCATCATCTTCCGCCCATATAACCAATTTCTGCTGAGCCTAAATTAATAAGCCACTTTTTTTCCCTGAAAAAAATTGTCGCCGTATTTTCAAGTCGTATCTTCATCTCAGAGTGCATTTCACGTGAACAATAATAGAAATCAACGTTAAGTTAGAACGAAAACCCTGGCTTTCGACGCTAACTGAATTTGTGTACTGGAAAGACTACCGAAGGTCCCGGTAATGACTCAAACCAGATGTTAAGTGGATAGGCGCCACGGGGGCTCCACTAGAAATAACTGAATGCGTATTTTTCACCGCTCGCTCCGGTCGCCAACTGATCATTAATAAACCAGCTGCAAGGGGTGCGGCCTTGATAAACAATAATTATTCCACTGCACGTCTGTCTGACGAAGTCTCATCGAAAGATACCCGCTAATCCGCGAGAGACTGCATTTTGATATTTTTTATCATTCCGTTTCATCGATTCCATGATATTCGGAATCTGTTCTGGAGGAGTAACTATTTATATTCTTGGCATTTTCACGTTTCAACCCTTTACCGGTTCTTGTTTCTTCATAGGAACACCTACTTTTAAGATACCTGGATATTTCCCATGTTTTTTCTTCTAAGGAGTTTCGGTTTGTGTCATCAATTGAGAGGTCACTGCTTAACGTGAGGGAGAAGCGGAAAACCTTTCTGAAGTGTGGTGCCTCCTCCAGTCTGCTCGGACCATGTGAAGTGCATTTTTCAAGATATTGCAAATGCCTAAAACCAAGCCTTTTCACCTCAGAAAAGGGATATCTTCGCAGAAGGAGAGTTGAATAGACTGTTTTATGCATAATTTCAACGATATTCTAAAAGTAAAGCCTTATTTTATGAATGTGAAAACTATGTTCCTCTATAGGAACAGATTCCTGTAAGGGGAAATACAGGTGCCCCTTCAAAGGAACAAAATCTCGTTTGGGTAAGCTTTTGCTGAAAAAAATTTAGCTGATATTGTGTTTTTTCAGATTTTTAAAGGAAATAATGGACCGTTTGCGACAGAAATGTCACTCGGGGCTTAAAACTTGTGGATCTTGCTCTCGCAGAGATTTCCAACAATAATTCAGGTTCGGAAGATGAAGCACTTCGAAGCCTTCAGATCACTTCAAAAATGAAATCGAACAAAGCCTAGTAAAATACTACGACGCCTTGTAAAATTAATCAATTCAGAAATAATTTATAATCTTTATTATTTGTCTGTAAATTAGTACTAGTCAAAAAACGCTGCAAATCATTGCTCAAAGGTTTACTATTTTCTGTATAGATCACCCTTCTGTATAGATCACTGGTTCTCCATCAATAGCACCTACCAACATCTGTATTATCCCTTGACCTTCCCTCGCAAATTTCAGCTTCCTGCGTTCAATAGGATTGAAAATGGCTTTGGAGCTCACTCAGCTGATCAGTGATCTGAGGAGTGAAGAAGATCTCCTCGAATGCTGGAGACGCCTGGAAGAGCACTTCCATTCAATAGGATTGAAAATGGCTCAGCTCACTCAGCTGATCAGTGATCTGAGGAGTGAAGAAGCCTTTGAGCAATGATTTGCAGCGTTTTTTACCCACCAACATTTTTTTTACCTACCAACTTTTTTTTACCTACCAGCTAGGTACTACCTACCACACCATACTGGCTTCACACCTTCACAATCAAGTTTATTAGAAAGAACTAAACGCTTCACACTCGATTGGAAAAATAGAAAGCTTCATATGGAAATTTGATTACTGGTTACGCAGAAGGCAAAACTGTATACAAATCGAAGAAATGAACAGCGATCGCATTTTAGTCCGATAAAATTTGAATCATCCTCTTTTGCGATTCACACTCATGATTCTGTTTTATCGAAGGAAAACCTTCAAGTACTCGTAGGGACCGAACGGTTTGTCTTACAGAGCTCCGGGTGGTCTCAACAATTTTTAAAAATTCAATACTATTTAAAATTGGTGAAAAAACGATAACTTTATTTCGAGAGTTTTTGAGCTAGGGCACTCTTGAAAATTTCAACCCTTAATTTTCACCCCTTAGAAGTGACCTACATCAACCAAAAGCTTCGCGGCACAACTAGACGCCAAATGGAGCCCATATACCAAATTTGAACCAAATCGGTCCAGTGTTGCTAAGAAAAGTGCCGCGTACGGCGTACGGCGGACGGACGGAAATTTTTTTATTCGATTTTCGTATTCTACGTACCTTGAAACGTAAAACATCAAATTTTGAGGGGGGGTTATAATTTGTTTTTTCTTGCTCGATTCCAAAGGCTTATTATTGAAAATAATAAACCAAAAAAAGCTACAAAACTTACGTGTCACCTTGTTGTCTTAGTAACATTCTAACCATTGAAAATGTGATACTGTGTCTTAGTAAGGCTGATAAGACTCGATTATCTATACAGGTAATAAAACGAGATAATACTGAAACTAGAATGCCTTATTTCATCACCCTTTCTTCTATCAAAGCATGAGAATAGTACCACTACAGGGAACATGTTCCTTCTAAGGAACACCTTACGAGTACATGTTCATGTGAGGAACATGTCCCTTTGAAGGAACAACTCAAAAATGGACTGATAAAGGATTTTTATTGATTTTATTGCATTTCTTGGTTATTTGAGGTGCAAGGATGATAAAAATGAAGGCGAAATAATTCAGGTAGTGGAATCACCGAGTGAACCATAAAAGGTTAATACATTAAGGGCTGGTTTTACCAGCTTTAAATTAAAGTTAAGGTACTTTTCATCCCAAACTCACTCGGTTATAAAATCAGCAACCTACTCAGGTAGATTATTTGGCACCACCTTGCCCAATTTCTATTTGTTTTATTTCCTGTCAAGGAAATGGTATGAAGGATTGTTCAGAATACAGAAATCATTGTGAGAGGAAATCGATACCTCTGTCGCTATAATCCACCGTACGAGTGCTCCAGATACAGAACCGGAATCTTTTGTGCGGTCTTCTTTTAAGTCGGCAGTATCCTTACGTACGGACCACACGGGCTAATTATTGATGAATTATCCTGTACAAGATCCCATTGTTCGAGACGTAGAAGGGAGTAAATTAAACCCAACAATGATCCCTCCAGGATCCATCGTCTTTGTTGGAGGTAATTACGTGCGATGGGGGCTCCTATTGTCACTATTGCTATGTGACGGGACGCGGACGTGCTCCCTCTTTGTTCGATTCTTAATTAGAAAGTGGATTAGAACTACTTCGGAGCTCGAAGCATCAGTTCCCGGCCTGGCGACTGAATTCATTTCCCACGCAAGACGAGGAGGAACGATTCCTGAATGTATCAGCATAATCAGCATGTACCCATCTATCAAGATGTGCACATTATCATCTACTCCATCAGGACGTAGCCTCCCAACGAACTTCACAGAATCTCTTTCCTTCATTAGAATAGCAACCGCAAGAAAAGAAAGATATTTAGTCCCAACAGTGGATGGACAAAAGCAGCTTTCAGAATGAATATGAGCATTACTTTTGTAAGTTCAATGGCAATCCGGTTCCAAAACGTGATTCCAGAAGCACTCTTTTGAAAGAACACGAGTTTTCAGTCATCCTATAGTAGAATACAGTTTTGATACCTAACTAGGATCAGTTCTAGACTGTCAAAATGAAAATATCACTGAAGGGGACACCGCCCCTGCACCCCCGGGCTGCGTCGTCTAAAAGTGGAAAACATGGAACATGCTTTAGCCTCCAATTCTGTAAATTTCAGCTTCGTGGGGCCACCAGAAGCGAATTTAGCTCACCGAGCTGATCATGGAGGAGTGTAGTTCGTCATTACAATTCTGCTGTCTCAGAGAGGCACCCGGTGAAATTTTGTGACAGTCCCGCGTTCCATCCTCGTATGGAAGGGTTTTCGAATAGGCAGTCCATGATTTTTTTTTAAATCCATGATATCAATATCAGATCAAATGTGTGGGTTTCGTGTCTAAGCGCCTACATTATCTTGTGCTTAACGTATTCCTATCATTTTTTAGGGTGCTGATTATACCAGTAGGTAGGTAACATGTAAATTCCAATCGTCAAGTTTCAGAAAAACGGGTCCCAACGACTCATTTCGGACCATACATGAAGAACTAAATCGTCAGCTTTGAGCGATTTCCAACCCAAAAAACTTTATAAGTTCCAGGTTCATCGAGTTTCTCATGAAGCTCCGAGGCTGGTTCGTTAGCGGTCGACCTTGCGGAGATAGGCAGAGCCGTAAAGGAAGGGCTCGAGATAAGGCCGAAGAAAGAACATGGGACCCCACTTAGGGAAAGAAATATTAATTATACCGGTCGCTGGTGAAGTGTCCCCCGCAGTGGACTTCGGAGGAATGAAGAATCCACCTGGACGAGCCGTTCTTGGAGTTGGATTGGAGGGAGATGAAGTTGATCCAGGGCAAATGTAGGGACTGCACACTCGTCATCCTAAGAGCTGTAGAGTAATATTATAGTAAAGCTTCAAGAATTAGAATTTAATACCAGATAGAGAAACTACTCTCACCAGTCTAGAAAAATATACCCGCAATTCATCATTATGCATACTGATATAATAGGCACTCCTGCAACGTGTTCATTACTTCTCTGAAAAGAAAATCTCAACATCGATATCCACCCTTTCGTTACCCGAGGAAATAGCGAAACTTCAACTTTCACTATCAAATTTATTACTGCATAAGTAGTGTAGTAATTTTTATTGCTACTTGTAGTGTAGTATTACACTACAAGTTTATTTTGAGGAAATAAACGCTTTACACTCAATTCGAAGAAATAAAGAGTTGTGGGTGCCTTCATTAGGAAATTTGATTACTAAGGACGCAAAACTGAGTGACTACAACTTGAAAAGACAACCAGCGGTTGCAAATTCGATTGAAATATATTGTCAAGTAATATTTTAAAGCAGATTAGGCCTCCATCACAATACAGACTCGTGTTGTGACTTATTGTTATTCCAACCCTGGCGTCAAAAACGCGAGTGGGAGGGAAGATGCCTGTAGTTTTCTCGATTTATTTCAGCCATCGGTGGACCGATTTCAAAATTTCAATGTGATCTGAGTTCATCTTGACCAAATAGGCGTAGCTGTAATTATTTCCGATATTGCGAGAAAATGTAATTGATTAAATTTTCATTTTTTCTGGAAATTAAGTAATCAAATATTTTGACAAAAACAGAAAATACCACTTCAAAGGCTTTTTTTAACCTACGATTCCTGGAAAATGTCGATAAAGAAGGTTGAAAACACCCAAACACTTGGATTCAATCGAGAGAAACGACCACTTCGAAGGCTTCTTCTCACCTCCAATTCTTGGAAAAAGTCGAGAAAGAAGGTTGAAAACATCGAAACTCGATGATTCATTCGAGAGGCAAGACCTCTAGTGGTCATCTAAAGGCCCCTGGAGTATGCAAAGTAGAGTTGGGATTGAATAGAATCCACCACGCCAAAAAATCAATTTCTGATACCGGTCGCATAATTATAAGTATAAGATAATTTAGAGATTGAGGGACAGGTAGAATAGTTCGTGCATCTTCTCTATCAAATTGTGTTAGAGGAAGCCGAAGTGGCGTAGATGGAGAACATCATTCTATAACTGCAGGCCGACTCGACCTCCAGTTCTACGTAAAACAGAGCGTTTCGTAAATGAGACAACGAGCGACACAACTGAACCTCGCTGAAAATTAACCGGACGTTGCCTGGATGACGTCACTCCTGCCCTCGCCAGCGTTGACGAGGTGGTCATCACCAATTAGGAATAATCAGGCAGGCGACATTGCGGCGGCTCAAGTTGCCTGAGGTCAGATAGCTCTGCCAACTTGTGCACCTACTACACAGCCAAAACTATTACGGGCCCCTGCCACTTTATTACAGCTAGTATACGAGGGTTTTACTTTAGTATCGTTCTTTTGATTCATTATAATTTTGCCCAACAATTGGATGAGGACAAAAACCGCCTGGTTGGGTGGGCAGTACAGCCGATGTCAGAAAAACACGGACATCACCAATAACTTTTTGCAAAATTTATGAGAGCACCAATAAAAAATCTATGATAGAGATGTACATTTCAAGATGAAAAGTTGATAGTGTAAATTCCGCAAATCTTCACTATTGAACATTTCTTCGTATAATATGTCAATGGTCCAGAATAACTCGACGGGGCTCTTACAGACTGGCTTCCCAAGAGGTTCCTCAGTAATCATTATGAAACAAACTCCAAATTACCATCCTAGTTTGAGCAGAATCGGAAAATTGTTGTGAGATATCGATGTTTTACGAAAACTAAGTTTCCAAAGTTCGAGCGATGAAACTCATAAGGGACTATTTCCGGACCAAGTCCCCCATTTCTTGAAAATTTCATCAAAATCTTACACATTTCTCCTTATGGTTTATTATTTTCAATTTCAAACCTTAGGAATCAACCAAGAAAAAAATTATATTAACCCCCCATGGACCGATTTTGATGAAATTTGGTATGGACTCCATTTGGGGTCTAGTTGTGCCCCGGAGCTTCTGGTTGATGTCAGTCACTTCTAAGTGTTGAAAAAGAAGGTTCGAATTTTCAAAACGTCCTAGCTCCAAAACGTTCATTATAAAGGTATTGTTTTTTCTTCAATTTAAAATAGCACTGAATTTTTAGAATCGAGTGAGACCACCTGAAGGACCAACCATTCGCTCCCTATGAAAAATTAAGGGTTGGTCTGACGATAAATCAGAAACGCGAGTATGAATCGCAAAAGAGGCATAATCTCCGTTCAAATTTCAGCTGACCAAAATGCGATCGTTTCTTCGCGTTGTACTCAGTTTTGCGTCTTTAGCAACCAATTTTCAAATTTCCTAAGGCACCCACAACTCCCTATTTCTTCGAATTGAGTGTGAAGCGTTTATTTCGTCAAAATAAACTTGATTGTGAAGCGAAAATATGTTGATAGGTGGTAATGGCGAGTGATCTACTCAGAAAAATAATGAACGTTTGCGTATAATTTGCAGCATTTTTGCTTTTGGCTACGACTATGAATGTGTAAACTTTCAAGCTCACTATTGCCTTGTAATTTTCAATGATTAGTTCCGGGTTAAGTACTGCATCGGGAAAAATATCATGCCGAATTGATCGTTGCAGGGTAGATACCTGTAGCGGCTGCCTCGTTGGTTTCTGACGAAGGACTTAGGAGATTCTCACTAGTTTCTGACTCCGTCATCCATTGATTCAGTTCTGATTCTTCCGTATCCATATTGCTGTCCAATACGTTGGTTACCTTTCGAAGGAGGGAAAGATGAGTTCAGTTACGCGGGAGTTTCACCCACCCAGTACAAGAATGAGATTTCCAGAGAGTTTTGGTCTAACTTGTCTAAAAATGGCGGAATCATAATTAAACAGTTTCGTTCGTTCCATTTCATAACTGGACACACTGTAGTGTTGTTCACTGTAAACAACACAGCGCTTTTAGAAGACATAAACCATTTATTATCAACAAGGCTCCCGTATGATGGACTGATAGGTACTAAATCAAACTACCATTCTGTATTAAAATTGACCTATTCATGGTTCTACCACACTATAAGAAATACCCAGTCACCTTTGCTTTACCGCCATTTGGATTCGCAATTCCAGCTTCATTCAGCCTCCGATTGAACTCCATCCGTGCTTCAACAGCTTTCTTAACGTATTCTCGAAAGACTTCTGAACCTGATTTGAGTAAGTAAGAGGAAAAAAATCTCTGTTGAGCATTTCATGTATTAATGTAGAATGATGTGAACTCCTTTGCGTACGACTATAAAATAAAATATTTATGAGCAGCATAAATATGAACACAAATGGTGTTCAATCACCGACATCTCAAGAGGGAAAAAATACCTCTCGAGGGCTTTGTGCAATGGACAAATTCCAGCTAAAGTTCCAAATACTTACCTAAAGCTCCTAATACCTTACTAATACATATTTTCTTTGGATTTCATTGTCGTTAGGCTGCACCTCTTACCATTCCAATGGAAGTTGCAAACCAGGAAAATCACACAAAACGAAAAGATAGGATATCGGCCAATATCCTATTTAGGTGATAGGGTCATCATTTACTAGGTAATAGGTACGCCATTTACTAGGTGAGTGGCACGAAGTAACATAATGCTACCAGAAACAAGAAGGATGAAAGGAAGGTCTAATGAAGCCAGATTCAAGTGGTGACACCAAGAAGAACTTCAGTTGAGATTCTTGTGTTTTGCGACAACTCTGAGGCACTTCTCGCGCCAGGACGCCACGATGTTTTTATTCTATTCATTCTACAATAAATTGTCACCATACCTAATTAGTAGATACACTCATCACCACTTACTATGGAAAAGATGATTGTGTATCTTGATGAATGGTCACATAATGATCTTTACCTAATTCCCGATTGATAATTCTATCATTTTGAAGATCATCGATGAATGCACGATCGCTTCTTCCGGCCGCTCTTTTCATTTTGTCTCGTTCTAGATTCTGTTGCTCCGAGTACTCCTGATCCAAAAACCACAGCTGTATGATAAATCCGTCTGAATCTGTCTTTCTTAGTCCTGAGCAGTCTTTGCATTGAACTTCTGATTGAGGAGCTACTGCCAATTTTGGTATGGTAATGCTCGAAATGATAGAGCCCATTTATTTAATATCAAAATGGTTTATAGAAGGAAATTCCGTGTTGCCAAGAAGATCATTGTAATTAATCATAATAATACGACGATGTCTTATCACAGTACATAACCTGTCGAAGCAGAAAATGTAATCTTATCTTTTAATATACTTGACAAAGGAGGGGTGGCTATCTGGCATAGTCGGTTCAGTTTATTATCATGTAGGAAGAATAGTTTTGGAAGTTTGTTAGTCCTAATTACATTCCTCATGGAACAGACCACCTTTGGGATTTTCACAAAACCACCGAATTATATTCTGATGAGAAACCATCATTGTATATCTAATTCAAAATATTTTAACAGCTCTACGCAAAAGAATGCCGTTTTAATTATGTTTAGAACAAATTATGATCTTAGCTTTGAAAGAAGCTGATGGCGTTCGCGTCGCCAGGAAATGATTGTTTACTTTCCGTAGCGATGGACCTTTGGTGTAGAGATTTTTTTTACAGAGGCCTGATAACTTGAGCCTCCTCCACCTTCATAAGTTCCCCTCTCCACCATAATACTTATAGTTGTTCCCTTTCATTTGCAGGGAATGTCTTGCAAAAGCAAGCCCCCTGGAACCCCGGATGGTTACTGCTTAGAGCCTTCGACTAAAATTCAAGAAACATGGAACATGCTTTAGTCGTGTTTTGTTTGTTTTCTGTTTCCTTTTACTAGGAATTGGTTGTCACAACTTTGTAAAGCAGTCTCAATCACAACAAAAGCATTCCTGTTATTAAGAAATCGAAAACATCTAAAGCGTCGAAGAACACATCACAACTAAAGTCTGCGTTCATTTTTTAGGACGTCCCACAGTAAGACTTGGGCGTCCTTATGCAATCGATCTGGGGTGAAGTTTGACAACACTCAACAGAAAGAAAAAATAACCACACAGTAATCCGTTTTAGACCATTCTGAATCCAAATCCGCGAAAAAAAACCATAGGTGTATGTCTGTGTGTGTGTGTGTATGTGTGTGTGTGTGTGACAAAATCTTGTGTCGTCTGCACAGGCCTTAGTTCTCAACCGATTTTCGTGGTTCTTTTTTTGTTCGACGCGGAAAACTATCTAGTTGTGCACTACGTCGCCGGAATTTCGAATTTTGCCTTTTAAGGGGAGGAAAGGGGGGGTTAATGCTCAAAAAACGTGCGTTTTTGGGCATAATCTTGTGTACTCTGCACAGGCCTTAGTTCTCAACCGATTTTCGCGGTTCTTTTTTTCTTCGACGCGGAAAACTATCTAATTGTGCACTAAGGCGTCGGAATTTCGAATTTTGCTTTTTAAGGGGAGGAAAGGGGGGGTTAATGCTTAAAAAACGTGCGTTTACGGGCATAATCTTGAAAACTCTGCCCAGGCTCAATTTCCAACCGATTTGTGTGTTTCTTTTTTTGTTTGACTCAAATAACTTCCGAGTTGTACTTGATGTTACCAGAGTACCAAAATTCACAAGGGGAGGGGGTGAGTGGGGGGATAATATTCACAAAATATCCGATTTTTCAATATTTTAGTTCCGTTTCTGCTTTTCAATTTTACCCAACCTTTGAAATTGAGGAAAAATTTTTATTTCACCTCCAGATTTTTATGAATTATTCTCCGTGCCACCATGGAACTAATAGTGGTGCCACCATGGTGCCAGGACACCATATTTCGTGGTTTTTTTTGTGTATCACCTTGAATACGGATGTGAACCTCGACGGACTGCCTACTAAAACTAATAGATGAAAGTTCAATGTTATTATTGTGTATTTCCGCTTTGGTGCCAGACTGGCGCCTTTGGCGGAGGGGGGGGGGTGAACTCGAATTTGCATGTTGGGTATCGTAGATCATGGATTTTAAAATGCTCTTCAGATTCTAGGCTCCCATGCCGCTAGAAATGTTATGGTGGATAATGGTGAGGAGGGGGGGGGTCACTATTTTTTGCCTAAAGTAATAAGTAAATTACATCGAGTGAAACAGTTTTATCGCTTACCAACTGGTTAAACTGATCTAATGCTTATCCAATGGGACGTCCCCTGGAATGCATGCATTACTAAACAATATGTTTTCGTTTTTTTATTGTTTTGTGTTGTTGTTCTTTTCATAGGTATATCTTAGCTTCATCCATATATACAGCTGTTTTGGCAGTATAAAATTTACGCATAAATTGAGGGCTTTTCAACGACGGCGATACATTTCCCTAGAAAACGTTGTAAGTTAAAAACACTACAAAATCCTGCACTACTTTCGTTCCACGGTTCCGTCACGTGTTTGCCCAGTTAGGTGATGGCTGAAGCATGTTTCATGCTAAAAGTTCTCCTAACGATTTCAAATAATAGTAACTATGCTCAACGACCATCATCGGATCTAAGAAGAGCTTCAAGATATCTTCTCAGCTGAAGACAACAAAGTGCCATTTTAATACCTAGTTATTTTGTTTTCTGTTTTTTTAATGATATTTTTTTCAGATTCTATTCTCTTCAATAAAAGATAGCAAATTTCCAAATTCTGAAAGTCAACAATTTACTTGGTAAGTTATTTTACCCTTCACAGTTTTCACAAAAAAGTAAATTTTTTATGCAAAAAAAAAAGTGGCTAAGGAGCGTAAGTTCCTCAAATAGACTCATAGAACATGTAGGTACGTATAGGATTAATCGTTGTAAAAATGCTCCATTGTGTTATTGAGCAGTACTACTGATAAATTCCCAAATTGAGGAACTGAACTTTCACAATCATGTATACATGATCATGTATATCATATACATATGGTTTTCCGAGTGGACAAACAACAACACGATTGAATGTTCGCGATAATGTTGACGATTTTTCAATTTTGTACAAGCATTGTGACTCTTGCTGATCGGGCCGTGATTTAATCAGTAAGCAATCATTTAGAGCTCACCTCTTAATTAGCTTCCAAATTTGATCAAAATCGAAAAATTAGATCGTGAGAAACTATTGTTAAGTGAAATTACGTTTGCGCGTGCGCACACACTGCTGCTTCGATTGCGAGGAAGCAACTCATGAAGGGGATGGAGGGGTTAGAAAAATTAAATTAATATATAATACGTATTTGTTATAAAATGTAGGTCGGTAACTATCGGCTATTCCAATTTATTGGTTTGACATCTCGAAAATTGCTCCGAGTTTTAAATAAACAGTATTCAAAATTTATGCAAGTATTTCAGGCGTGGCTTTGGAGGCATGAAATGTGGTAATACACAAGCTCCAGGGGTAAAGCGCCTTAAAATCTAGGTCATCCGAGTCGTGAATAATCAAGTAGGTTCTCTAGCCGGAGAGAAGGTAGGCAACACCAAAATAATCAGCGACGGATAGTCGTCGAAAGTTAGTCCCATCTCGTAGCATTCCTGTATCAGTTCAATTTTGTCAGCAATTAGATTTTAAATTTTGATTATAATATAATAATCATATAATAATCATTTGATTATAATTATATTATAATGCATGAAATTTTAAAGATTTTATTGTTTTCAAAAACGTTTCTTCATGTTGTTCGAAGGGTCAAATCCCAACTTGAAAACTAATTTTCTGGAACGTTATAAGATATTTTTTTACAGCTTACTCACACTCACAGCTTATACACGTGTTCAGAGCTTGATATCAAATCTTTTTTTTTCCAACTATTTAATAATATTTACGAATCATTTTTCGAACGGATATCTTAGATTAATATAGATATGAAGTTAATTTTACTACACGTGGAGAGCCTATCGGAGCTCTCTAACTCTTCGAAGACTCCCCTTCAATAAATCAGTGATCTTCCTCTCCGATACGGCTCAATTAATTCTTTAAATATCAGCTTTAACTCATCTTCGGGCACTTAATTCGGCGCCTATTAATCTAAATGATGAGGACCCCCTTCGATGGGAAGAAATAAGGATATTCGGGAACTACGAGTACGAGCACCAAACGAAGCAGTTCGTTAGGTTTTACTCCCTGAATATATTTGTGGGATTGTCTTTCCTCCAAGATGGAGCGGTGGGTGAAATTCGAAAATGGTTTGTTACCATTCAAGAACAAGACATTTCCAATATTTAGTTCTTTGGTTGTATTTTTCAACATTTTGTACATTTTATAGAGGCAAGAGGAAATAAAGCCGATATTATTCATTGGTCGTGGCTACTCAATCGTCTTGAATCAGCAACAAATTCGTGCTTTTGATATAAGTTATATCACTAATTTATGCCCTCAAGATATTTTTTTTCGGAGTCGAGAGGTAGGTATATCCGTTTATACATGAACCTAACGACATAATGAACAAATACTGTAAATTTTATTTGAGTTCTATAACCTTTTCGGCTTGAAAGGTAAGAAGATACTACAATGTACATAATATATTACGAGAATCATGCTGTAAACTAAACTGACCGACCTGAGGTGGCGTTGCCAAGCTGAGTGACGAACAGAAGACGGCCTGAAGGATCGAGGTTGAAGAAAATTGCATTTTAAAGGAAGGAAGTTACAATAAAATACACTCCTGGAACTCATGAAACCCAATGGACATAAGTGGATCGTGCAAGCCTATACGTTTACTCAACTTGAATAGAAAATGAAAAGTCAAAGGGAACTAAGTTCAGACAATTAAAAATCACGAGAAAAATTCGTTGTAATAATTCCCGAGGGTTTTGGGACAATTTCATATTTTTTGACATTTTCATGTCTTTGATTTGGCACATAAACTGTTTGGTGTGCTGAACAATAGGTAATATCCGAAATTCTCCGTGAGGTGTTCTAACACATTTTTGAGCTTGCCGAACACTAACCTGCGATTTTCAAACTAAGTTTTCATTACATTAATTTTTTCAGATAAAATAAGGGAACTTCTAGATAATTTTTGGTGTCTGTTGATATTGCTTCCGAGTCTACCAAGGTAGCGGAAGCTTTGTTTTCACTTTTCAAGGACGAAAAAAAAAGTTCTCCAAAATCAAAATTTTCACTCGCGTTTTGCGTTTTAGACCTTTCTGAACAATTTTGGTTCAGTGTCTGTGTGTCTGTCTGTCTGTCATGAATTCCTTGTAACGCGCAAAACTATACAAGTTATTGTTCGATTTCAATGAAATTTTCAGGGATTGTGCGGGTAGGTGTGTAGATGGTCCCCTATGAAAATCATCACCTTCGGATTGATAGTAGCCACTGCGCATGCGCAAACGTGAGTTTCCTTTTAACGGCCATAACTTCCACTTTTTCTACCCGATTTCGATGAAATTTTCAGGGATTATGCGGTTTAGGTTGTAGATGGTCCCCAATGAAGATCACCACCTTCGGACTGATAGTAGTCACTGCGCATGAGCAAACGTGAATTTCCTGGTAACGTCCATAATTTCTACATTTGCTATCCTATTTCAAAGAAATTTTCAGGGATGTTACAGATTAGTATTTAGATGGTCCCCTATGAAAATCACCACCTTCGGACTGATAGAAGCGACTGCGCATGCGCAAACGTGAATTCCTTGTAACGGCCATAACTTCTACATTTTCCGTACGATTTCAATGAAATTTTCAGGGATGTTACAGATTAACTCGTTTTGATGTTTTGAGATTAACTACTATGCATCGGATCATCTATACAATCGGGTTATGGATACGAGGAAGCTATTTGCTACACCCACTTGGCAGACGTTTTTTTAAAGAAATATTTATGAGAAGATTTCGTTGACCCATAGCCCTTCATAATTACCGATTTATTCTAACTTTTGAACTCAAATCCGAAATTCACCAACAAGATTTCCCACAAAAAATTACTCATTACCGTGGAAATCTTCACATTTTCCTACTTTGTCCATCATAGAAATTCATAAATTTATGAATAATACTTATATTATTAAATTGGGATAAAAAAGTCAAAAAGTAAAAAATTATCACATTGAATTTTCTTCCAACTGCCATTCCTGGCGTCACGGACGTCTCAGCTGTCTTCCTGGAAAGATCAGAATTGGTTCCGAAGATTTCGCCCATGGCTATTTATTTCCTCACCCGCGTAAGTAGAGCGGGGTTCACCAAACGGCCCAACTCAACAAATTATCAAGACCTGCGATACCGCACACGAGTTGTCACAATAATCTTGATTGGCTTTAACTTCGGTGATCTCAAGGGTACCGGTTCATTAAACCAGCTAGCGGCCGTTGATTTCGTCATTTCTGAAGACAAGACACATCGGACCTCACCCTCGAACCCATTATTCGCATCGGACTTCACTAATAAAACGCGGCGAATTGTGTCACAAAGGTTTAATTTTTCTGTATTGATCATTCGCCTGCAAAGAACACAGCTTTTCCATTGTCACTATCTACCAACCATTGTCACAACTTACTCCTACATATACCTACTTCACAATCGAATTTCGGTCAGCTGAAATTTCAACGGAGATTAGGCCTCTTTTCCGATTCACACTAGTGTTTCTGATTTATACTGAGTCCAACCCTTAAGTTCTCGTAGGGAGCGAACGGTTAGTCCTGCAGATCTCTGAGTGGTCTCATTCGATTCTAAAAATTCGATACTTATTTAAGTTGATGAAAAAACAACATATTTAAATTTTTTAGCTTAATTTTTAATTTAGCTCAAAAAAAAGTTCTTGGGCTAGGGCGTTAGGAAAATTCCAGTCCTTATTTTTCAAGCCTTAAAAAAATGACTGACATCAACCAAAAGCTTCGTGACATTACTAGACCCCAAATGGAGCCGGTATACCGAATTTCATCAAAATCGGTCCATGGTAACCAGAGAATTCTTAGGAGGATTTTACGTACATTGAAACTTAAACCAACAAATTTTGAGGGGGGTTAACATTTTTTTCTTGTCGATTCCAATGGTTTATTTTTTACAATAAATAAGAACCCCAGTCTCAGCTTCAATGTGTTTTCAAGGCTGCTGAACACGAATTCAAAGTTTTCTACCAATGTTTTCTTTAATAAATTGATTTTTCCAAGCAAAGTATGGACATATCAAAGAATAGCTCTCTTATTTGATGTTCTATGGAGTCGCTTGTTCTTTAAGTCGTTGTAAACAATGATATTGCTTCATTGTTATTAGCTGAAGAAGAAATGCGAATCGCAATCACAGCATTCGCATTCTCGATCCGTGATTGACGACTCATTAATTACCTACTCACGTCAACAAGCCGGATTAAATGCTCCCACCACGCCATCTTAGGCGAAGTTTGCAAAAGTGTATTATTATAGATTTTAATAAGATGCAGGCGCCGAGTCTTTTATGAGCGGGGGAGACGCGTTTCTGCAATCCCAGTGAGCCGCCGTGCGCCTTGTGTCCTCCAGTTTATTTCCTTCATCATAAATCTACAAGCCGAGTGAAAACCTCTGGTGATGATGTCAGGAACCCATTTAGGAATATTGCCGTGAAGCTAGCCTGCGATTTTATCGGCTAGGTTCTTTTGAAATTGTTTTTATCTCCGTGATTCCTACCTGGCGCATGATGTCATATTCACTCGACTATTCTTTTCGAGTTTGCAGTGGATATGTTTCGGTGTTGTAAAACTCTCTCAGATCAGAATTAGATTTTTTAAAATGATAAGTAAATTATGTTAATTTAAGAATAGATTATTATATTATGTTATGAGTTATATCATTATATTATATGATTATTTTTATGCGTTCAACGAAATCGAGGATGTATAAACTTATGTTTGCCAGGGGGGATGGAAGAGAGGGCCACTTGGCCCTAATCCCTCCCTGGTTTTTTAAATAAACACGTTCAATCGTTCAATCAATCAATCAGAAGTGGATACCAGTTGAACTGGAGAAAGTTAATTACCTATTTATTTTACTGTTCTTCTTTGTGAATTAAGTTGATAGTTAACCTTTTTTGGGGCAGAAAAAAATTCTGAAAATGATCAAATATATATTTTTTAATCGTTAATGAGCCTTTAGTAGCTCATTGCCCAGATAGCGGTTGTCTTGTATGATGTCACAGAAAATTATTGTACTACCATTGATCGTCCAAATCATATGTTTATTTATAAATTTAATGTAAGTAAATCACATTTTTCAGTATTTCCCTAATTCTGATTGGTTCACTATTGATTATCGAAGATCATTCAACAATTTCGTAATGGATGTTCTAAGAAGATCAATGATAACTGAAACTGAATAAATCAAACAAACGTTTTATTCACCATGAAATTCTTGTGAATATTTCTGAATTGGTCAAGGTCTAGGAAGGTCAAGTCTTACAAGGAATCACGAATAACAGTCACATAAAAATCATCAATATATTAACACAGAATGTGTTTTTGCGATGACCTACCGAAAAAAAATCGTCACGAAAAAGCGACAGAAAAAACATCTGGTGATTTGTTTATTGGTTGTCATGTTAATGTCAACTCCACATTTATTATTGTTGTTTTTTATTTAACGGATGACTAGTATCGCAAAAACACATTCTGTGTTCCTATGATTTCATACAGAGTATGGAAAAAGAAATAAACCGGGGGGTGCAGGGGGGCGGAGCCCCCCGCCGAGGCGCAAAGCGCCGAGTTATGTTCACAACTCATGTTACATTAGCTTCCTAAACTAATTTTATGAATATTGGTAACTATGAAACAAGTTTACTTATTTAATCTCTAGGTTTTATATCATATTTTATCAATCTTCATGGTGGTAATTATTGTAGAAGTGGAGTTTATCGGAAACGAAGTACAGTCAAAGAAGAACTGGAAGAATCGCTCCCTATTTGAGCCAACAATGCCAGTATTTTCTGCTCTTGACCGAAACACCTCCTAAGATAGAAAATGAAAATGATAATAGGTCGCTATTTCTTAGTGAATGTTTACATAAATAAGACACTGAGAGTTGAAAAAACCACGTCAGAATATTCAAGCAAGACTAATAATATAAGTATATTATACTCTCAAGACTCATTCCGATCCACTTCAGATTTTCTACTTCAAATCATTTCATTTCGTTTTCTTATATCAAGATACCTTCTTGAAGACAATTAGGAGCTAAATAAAAAACTTAGAACCATTAGAATGAAAAAATACTAGACGACAAATTACTTCGAAGATGATGTTTCCATTGACAGCTGAAAGGAGTTTCCCCAACAATTTGCTAACTAGAAAACTGTAACCATCCTTAGGAGTTTATTTTGCGGTCCTGTCTTCATGAACAGTGTTGCCTCTCATGGTCAGAAAAAGTTAGAACAAAAATATCTTACGGCTGAATCCGGACCCACCCACCATGGCGGCTCCCGGGGCCACCTCCTATTTCAAGGCTGGCAGCCCACATGGTCCTTACATAGCAGGGACCCCCCCCCCCCCCCCCAGGCCGAACGATTGAACATTGCTCGTAACAAAGAAGATCATTGTGAAATCAAAATTGATCAATCAACCAAGCTATTGGAAAAAAATCGATTTCACAAATATTTCCTCTCTTTCCTTTCATATTGTTTTGCAAACCATATTGACATACCATTTACTTCACTTATATTTACTCCCCTCCCCCTCCCCTCACCAAGTACAGTTTGTCATTCGGATAAGGCTTCCGGGAGAGTCTCCCTGTGAAATTTCAACTTCTTGGGGCCACCAGGAGCGAATTTAGCTCATCCAGCTGATTAGGGCGTAGCATCGTTTGGTATTTGAACTCACCAGTCCCAGATACTCTTCCCGTGAAATTCCAGCTTCGAGGTCCACCTGGTACATCAAAATACTCACCAAATTTGGGTGATTTCGAACTTTAAGAACCTTAGTTTCAGGAAAATAACGTGTGCGAAATTTACCACAATTAAACTCTTGAGAGCTGATATAATGTACCAATTTTCATATTTCCTGAAAGTTTCATAAAATTTGTATCACACGTTTGTACGGATCTGCCCGAATAAAAAGATTTTTCTTCTCATAGACGGACAGAAATACTATGGAAGGATTGCTTTCCTTTCCAAAAAAGCCTTAATTATCGGCCCCTATCTTCTAAATGCCTATTAATTTACAAACATATAAAACATACGTATACAAATGAGTGCCGCTCTACCACATTCTACAGCCTTGTCGTGAATTGAAAGGGAAAGTCTTCATTGGAAGAAGTTGGACCGACCAAGTTGTAATTGAAGCTCAATAATGACCGCCAGGGGGTCAGCCCGTCGTCCCTATTGTTTTCAGACAATGAGACTTTGCCTCAGAGAAAAAAATAAAATGAACAGAAAAAATGTATACCGAGCAAGTCCTGAGTCGGGGCTAATAAATATCGTGGGTAAATAACTTGGCTGTCTGGAGTTGTCTGCGCGGGCGGGATGGGATGATTCAACGACCAGCGCTGTCGTAAAATATATTCGTGTCGGATATGAGAACCACAATAAGTCCTACGTCATGGTAGAAAATTCGATGATGATATAATGAGGAAGACTTTGAAAAATTGGGTCCCCCGAAATCAAACATTTCTCTTGCTTACTTTAGGTTCGGAACTTTGTGAACCATTTTGGTTCCATGTCGGTCTTTCTTCGGTCATATCCTTGTCTTGGACAAAACTACATATTCCCAGGGTTAGAAAGCGTTACCTTCAGACAGTCCTCTACGCGTTTTATCACCATCGGACTTCTAGCAGTGTATGCAGGGGTGCGGCTAACGTTACGAAAAGAGCACAGAACTAGCGAAAAAAATATATACCAACATAAGCTTGTGTAAATTTTGGTTGGCTACCTTGCGATCATTCGTGGTTAACAATCGCTTATATTTATCTTGAACGAGAGAGGCAGTGCAAGCATAGGCAGAAGGAACTTCAGGCGGGGGTTCGATAGCATGGGGCACTGAATAACGAAGTGCAGTGCTGTGTCGCACACATCCCAGCTGCAGATGGGGCATGAAGACATGCAGAAACCAACGCTGGCGCCCGTCATCAGGAACCTTGGGACATGCTTACCCAAAACCTTAAGTTGAGCCAGTGAGCGGATGATGTTTATTGGCCAATCCCGAGAGAGATTCTCTTGGGGCTGTAGTGTGGTTTCCTGGAAGGCGATTGGACCATAGTTTGGGCAAGCTCTTGAAGTTATGGCCTGCTGCAAATCAGTATTACGAGATATGCAAGGCGAAGAAGTCAAAAGGCCTATTATTGCGTGAGTATCTGGCATCAACGCAGCATCAGCAGGAAGGCTCACACCAAAAAACTCCAAAGCGTCCTCAAGCTGTCTGGACCAGTTATACCTGGAGTCACAAGTCACATGATGGCAGCCGAGAGAGCTCGTAGAGACGCCTTGCGGACAGCCCAGGTAGTCGGCCAGGAAGCATTTTCAACACAATAAGCAGCCATTGCATGGCATCCCTCAACACAAGTGGACTGATCGAGAGTAACTATGTCTCAGCACGCACCACTGTATTGGGCGTAGAATCCAACCTGCACCCGCTCCAATGCACGCCCATAACGAAGCGCCCAAGCAGGGGACCCGTACATCAACACTGATCTTACCATTGCCTCAAAAAGTCGCGCCCAGGCGGACGAGGACTGGACTCCAGCCCTGAACAAAATTCCCATAGCTGCCGCTGAAGCCAGATTGCTAATAAAATGGTTGCTTGCTTCTGAGAACACTGTTCAACTTGAGAAGGGCACACTCAGATATGTGTAAGAAACCACCTGATCAACCATCTCGTTCTCGCGCTTCACAGGCACAGCCAATCTCTTGAGCTCGTCACCCTTCCTGAAGCACATCAACTTTGTCTTTGTTCTATCCTAAAAGTGATCAGCACGAGTATCGTGAATGAAATGATTTGTATTTCCGTGAAGATTACAAGGAACATTAGAACAAGAATGACAAGTGTTTTATAACGTTACACGGGAACAAGAAATCAACATGTGGAATGGTCTTGGTAATGGTGAATTTAACATTCATTGATAATTGACGGCACAACAATCTCCCCCACTTAGTGAAGAACGTAGTCTTGTAAATAACAAGGAGGTCGTTGGTTTCTCGAGGATCTCCGAACTTGCGGTGGCAAAGGCTGAGTGTCTATCTCAGGGGAATCTTCAAGCGTTCTGGTAGGAGCATTGGAACACATGGTTTCTGGGCGTTCAGGGTATCGCCGCGGATCGAGCTCATAGTGGACCGAATTTGGATGCAGGCACTCTATGCGTTCAGGTGTTCGGTGTTGTACAAGGTCGAGCTCGTAATGGCCTGAATTCGATTGTCCTCGTACCTGTTCTTCTTCCGAAGGCGTCATCAGCTGCGGATCAGGAACTTCAGACCTTTGAATTTGATCAATGTGTCTTTTTACTCTTCGTCCATTATCCAGTTCCACAATATAGTGGAGTTGTCCCAATTTCTTTTTTATGACCCCAAACTTCCATATGGTTGAATTATTTGAGAAGAAGTTCGTCCGTATTCTCTCCCCCTCTTGTAATGAACGAGTCCTTGGCATATGTCGTCCGGGTACAGGAACTTCTTTGAACGCTCGCAAAGCATCAAGTTTTATGCGAATTTGTCTGTTCAAATACAATTCTGCAGGTGATTTCCCACAGTTGGGAGGGGTGGCTCGATAGCGGAGAAGAATTTTCTGTAGTTTTTGTGGAACTGGTATTGTCTCCGATGGCGTTGGCTATTGGCTTTCAGGCGTTGCTTGAGAGTTTGAACGTTTCTTTCTGCCAACCCATTAGTTGCAGGATGAGCAGGAGCTAAGAATTTTTGTTTGATTCCATTCGTTCGACAGTAGTTTTGAAATAAATCACTTGTGAAAATACTGGCATTGTCAGATACAAGTACGAATGGATAGCCATGGCTAGAAAAAACTTTGTTAAGGAGTTTGATGGTACTTATTGACATGGGAGGTTCAAGGATTGCTTCGATTTCCGCCCAACGCGATTTTGCATCAACCATCACAAGAAAATGATACCCTTGAAGTGGTCCTGCAAAATCGATATGAACACGGCTCCAATTCTCTGAAGGTTCATCCCAGTGATGCAATGGGGCTTTGGCTGGACTGCTTTTCACTTTTGAACAATCTTCACATGATCGTACTAATCTCTCTATGTCTCTATCGATATTTTGCCAAGTACAATGCCGCCGAGCGAGCTGCTTCATTTTTGTAATGCCGAGGTGAGTTGAATGGAGGTCCTTTAGGACGTCTTGCTGAAGGGTTTTTGGGACCACCACTCGGTCATTTTTGAAGAGAACTCCTTGATCAAGAGTGAAATCGCTTTCGATTGAATGATTCATGATATCTTTCTTGACTTTCGATAGCTCTTTGTCATTATCAGTTTCTCTTTTAATCGATTCCCAAGTTAATCTTAATGAAGAAATATTAGAAACAATTGTAGAAAATACTTGATGAATTTCGTGATTGATGACCATGTCGGATGATGAATAATTTTGAGGAATGGGAGCTCTAGACAAACAATCAACGTTTCCATTCTCTGATCCTTTTTTGAATTTTACTTCGTAATTAAAGCCTGATAAAAATGTCGCATACCGAAGAAGACGTGATGATGTCATTTTCGGCAATTTTGCTTTACAGTGAAGTATTCTCGACAATGGTTGGTTATCAGTGACCAAAGTGAATGAGCGACCGTAAATGTAGTTGTAGAAATGATCCACTCCGAACACTATGGCCAGTGCCTCACGATCTAATTGGGAATAGTTTTGTTCTGCATTTGACAGGGCTCTAGATGCAAAAGCAACTGGTCTGTCTTCATTACAGATTGAATGCGACAGCACTGCTGCCACTCCGTAGGGACTGGCGTCGGTTGTTAGAAATACTGGCAACTTCGGGTCAAAGGGGACAATCACCCTGTCACTTGAAATTTCTTTTTTGATCTTCATGAAAGCAGATTCACACTCTTTTGACCAATTGAATCTTTTTCCTTTTTGGAGCAGTTTACGTAATGGGTAAGTAGTTGTCGATATGTCAGGGATCAATCGCGAGTAGTATGTAACCATACCCAAAAATGTGCGAAGTTCTTGTACAGATTTGGGACGAGGCATCTCGACTATCGCTTTGATTTTTGATGGGCATTTCATTATTTTATTAAATTCGACTAGATGACCTAAATATTCGATTTGAGTTTGGAAGAATGAACACTTTTTCTTATTTACATGCAAGTCATACTCTTTCAATCTTTGCAGGCAAGCTATTAGATTACGTTTGCAGTCGTCCAAGGTCTCACCATGGATAATTATATCGTCAAAATATGATGTAACTTTGTTTAACCCCCGTAAAATTTGATCCATCACTCTATTGAATTCAGCCGGTGCCGTTTTGATCCCAAAGCTTAGCCGGTTCATTTTATATGTGCCTCGGTGGGTTGAAATGCTTTGCACAATACTACTAGGTTCATCAGTTTTGAGATGCAAGTAGGCTTTGAACAGATCGAGTTTACAGAAATACCTAGAATTTCGTAGGGTATTGAGAACTTCTTCTATTTTCTTGATTGGATAATTGACGTTAACTATGCACTCATTAACGGCTACCTTATAGTCGACACACAATCGAACAGTGTTATCTGCTTTTGGAATTACCACCAATGGGGAGCCCCAATCACTTGTAATCGACTTGGTAATGATTCCATCAGCTTCTAAATTGTCTAATTCTTGGTCTACTTTTTCTCTCAGTGCGTAGGGGACTTCTCGTTCTCGAATGTAGACTGGTTTGGAGCCAGATCGAAGCTGTAATTTAATTTCAAAATTTGGAACACAACCAACTTTCTGTTCAAAAATTTCTGGAAAGAGTTTGACTATATCATCAACATTATTTACAGAAAGTATTTCATGTTGATTAACTGGGAAAATATTTTCTTGATCAAGATCTTCCAAATTAATTTTAAGGTGTCTTATCCAAGTCCTTCCAAGGAGAGGGTCAAATCCATTAGGAACAACGTACAATTCTTCTTTTGATTTCCTACCGCGGTATTCTACTTTCACATCTAATTTACCTAAAGGTCGAAAAATATTTTCTGTGTACGACCTGAAAGCAATGTTAGTTGGTCGTATTTGTTGTCTCAAATTCAGGCTTCGAAAAATTTGTTCTGGAATAAGCGTATATCCAGCACCTGTGTCAACTTCGAAACATTGGGTTCGATCTTCAATTCGAACAGAAGTGAAATACTTCTTTGTGTCAGAAGTTGTTTCAGACATAGCTCGTTGGTCATAAATATCAATGATTTTATTGATGTCCAAATCGTAATAATGATCATTGATCTGGTTTGTTTCTGCTTGTTGAGATTTTAACAACGTTTTTATACATATTGAAGAAACGTGACCTCGAGCTTGACACGAAGTACACTTTAATTGTTGAGGATCAGTTTTACATTCTTTCACCAAATGATTGTTTTTTCCACACCGTAAACATTTATCCTTAATACCAAGTTTATCGTAATCTAGTTGGCTTCGAAGTTTTGATCTAGGAGCTCGTTGATAATTTTGAAAATTTGAGCCAGGATTTCTCGATGAATTCCGACCTGATATTTTATTGACGTCATTGGTTGCATTGATTGTAATTTGAGAGTCCGAAGATGAGGAGTTGGTTTTAGACAGCTCAAGGCTATCTATTTTTGATGTTTCCAAAGCGATGGACTTGGCCAAAATTTCGTTGAAATCTTCTGTTGTGGATTCAAGAATACGTTCTTTGATCCAACTGTCTTTAATTCCCCTAATGAACTGTGCTCTGAGGAATAAATTTGCCACAGACACGTCGGTTTGAGGGTCACAAGAACATTTGACTGAGAATTCACAATCAGCAATATCTTGGCGTAAAGAAGCACTGTAATCAGCTATTGATTGATCATCTTTTTGATATTTTGATAAAAATTTATGCTGGGTTACAAGGGGGTTTTTCTTTGGTGCGAGATGATTTTCCAATTGTTTGATAAGCTCATCATACCCTAGATCGGCGGGAATAACAGGGGCAACAAGTGCAGCCAGAGTATTATAGTTTGTTGCGCCTATTGAGTTGAGGAGCATTTGTGCTGATTTGATTTTGTCTTCGAAAATACCTTTCAACTTCAAATAATTTTCGAACCTTTGCCTATAATATCGAAAACCTTCTTTTTTAGAATCGAAATTTTCGAATGGTGGCACATGCGAGAGTTTTTGGTACACAGTAGCTTGTCCATCCTGGTGGACAACCTGTCCATCTCCTTCACCAGCACTAGGAGCGAGCAACCTTTCGATTAGGAGTGCATGGTTTCTATTCATATTATCTAGAATAGCTTGTAATTGGTTTGGATCCATCTTCCTATAGGTTGAATCTTACTTGACTGTTGATATTTTATTATCTTGACTTGCTTTATTACGTACGAGATGAATCCTTCTCCATTTTCACATCGTCGCCAACTGTTCTATCCTAAAAGTGATCAGCACGAGTATCGTGAATGAAATGATTTGTATTTCCGTGAAGATTACAAGGAACATTAGAACAAGAATGACAAGTGTTTTATAACGTTACACGGGAACAAGAAATCAACATGTGGAATGGTCTTGGTAATGGTGAATTTAACATTCATTGATAATTGACGGCACAACAGTCTTAATTAATGGAAGTGAGTTCATGCAGTTCTGCGTACTGCTACGTGAACGCAAGGACGTAGCAGTGACTGCAGCCTTGTTGCCTTCCTTCAAGCCAGAGGGTTACCTTCGGTCACTTTGCTTTTCTGGTAATTGAGCTTTCCCTTACATTATTCCCGATTTCCCTTGATACACCCAAAATCTATTCTCATTTCTTTTTGGACCTATATTAAATTAAAGACTCAATAATCTACGTTGACCAAGATCCGATTTGTTATTGAATTATACCTAATTCATTTCCATGTATTTTAATTAAATAATAACCTTAAATTATATTTGAATAATTGGGTAGAAATATGAGCTGATTTTTCCATCGGAATATTTCCAACTCTATTCTAGGGTAAACGGGGAGAAGAAAAAGAGCTTCAAAACCCAATGATGAAGCAGTCGAACATTTTCCCACTCATTCGTTTCCTACCTCCAATCGCTAATTTCTCTGGGACTATATGGATTTTGGAGCAGAAGAATTTCGTCAGGAATTGCTAAATTAATGTTTTTAGAATGCTAAATCCAAATCTGATTAGAAACAGCATGCAAAATCTCGAGGTCAGAAACATCAAATTCAAACCAATCATAGTTTCCCATTCCCAGCGATTGTGATGGATTATATAGTCGGATTTATCGTGTTCCTATTGTCATTACAACCATATAATTATCATTACTACTAAGGACGTAAGGTATAGATAATACTAAGGTGTAGTACGAGTATATTCGTCAGGTACAGTAAAATACTATGGACGTAAGAGCAGCACACCTCACAGTCGTTCATCACATGGATTTTACAAGTTTTCGAAATCACTGGACACAAGGTCTCGACTGGCTCGTGCCTCAGTCGATGGCTAGACTCAGACGCACCGTCGACATCCCTCGGGGAAAACAAACAGCGACGCCAGTGATCCTCTTAGTCATTTGGACGGAAGTTTCAATCGATACGAAACGTCTGAAGACTGACTCGCTAGGCCTATATTGATCACGCAAATGAGTTTCCCCCATGCCGTTCGTCTACGCACCCAATTATCAAGGAATGGACTCGTTTATTGCCTTCGGAATCCCGCATAAGCATAACAAATTGGGTGACTGGTTACACCTCAAAAAATAAATAAAATAATAAATAATTTATTTAAGTCATCCTCACGTTGTACCATTAGATGAAATAATTTAGTTAATTCACTTCGGACTAATTACTCAACTGCTGAGATATGCGAACGGCTGATCAATATACACCATATAGAATAATGGACCAACATTGTGGTTTTTTGGCGATGGTTGATCATCATTGTTTGGGTTTGAGGGTAAGGAGTTGTAAGCCGATCCTCTTTTGCAGCTGGGCTCCGAGCGCTTTCGTTTTTAATAAAACATCTCAAGGTTCTACAATCATAATATGATCTACAAGGTTCTATCGATTTTAATCATAATATGATCTATAAGGTTCTACAATCATGTTATATTATAACAGGTAAGTTGTCTAACTTAAATGTGTATCAAAGTATAGAAAAAATTTCATTCAATTTTATTGATTAGAGCCAGAGAAAAAAGTACTTTTGCGATGAAAAAAGTAATTATTCAGGAGAGGCGAATTTCGAAATTCAAGCTTTCCCGCCCGTTCATGTCGTTTTTCTGTCTAAAATCTGTGGTTTTCGAGTATCCATGTATTATCTAAACCTTCAATGATTCAAAGAAACCTTTTGAGTGGCTTTGTAATCATAACCTTCCTTTTTAAACCTTCCCGTGTGATTTGTTGTTGTCGAGTAGTGAACTCGTTTTTCGTTATTTTTGCTCACAAAATGCTGAGATCAAAACGTAATTTCAAAAACAAATTGCTATAGAACCACCAGGTAGGAATTTTTATTCAGAATCCGGTCGTCCAAGAACCTTTCAGGAGGACCTAAACAACTCAGTAGTGGAGCATGTCCCTGATGGGAACCTAGAAGAAGTGAATATGGTTAATACTCCTGCCTCAGCTTCCTCACCATCATATTCCGAGAGAAAATTTATCATTAACTATCGCTGATTATGATAACTAAGAGACTAAAAAAACACTTTACAATGATATTGAATCCTTCGGAGACGCCCTTTCTAAACTAGTGAGCTGCAAAGTAGGAGTATGTGGCATTTGCTGTGGAGGAGGGAGACGGCCCTGGCTATGGCGCTGTTATACATTGAGATACCCGAATTTGAACGAATTTTTAGTCTACTTCCCAATGTCCTTTTTCAATAATTCTTGGAGCAATCGTTTCAGTACATTGTGTAGATTAATTTAAAAATATTTTTAAAAATCAATTTTTTTTTCTTTGAAAAAATGTTTTTCTGCCCTACAATACAAGTATAATACCTACTTAAACCTTAACTTCATACTTACCACTGTAATATGACAACCTATTCACGCAGTTCAAGTATTACACTTAAAGACAATTATTGTTATTGTTTTTTAAATTTAATTTATAAATAATTTATAAATTATTTACTACAATTATTGTAGTACGTACCTGTTATATGTTTGTACAACCCTGAAGATGTTTTGTTAAAAACCAAAGTGCTCGGAGCCCAGCAGCAAAAGAGGATCGGCTTACAATTCCTCACCCTTCAACCCAAACAATAATAATGAACAATTTTGTAATCATTTGCAGCGTTTTTACCGACTGTACGTTTACTCAGCTATTAAAACTGCGATATTCCGAAGGGAAAGAAGATTTGAGCCCTTCGGAAACGAAATTTTTACTCGCATTTTACAGTCTGAGCATTTTGAATGTATTTGGAGTCTGTCCGTAGGTTACGTAAAGAAAGTGAGCGGAAACTGAGGGGACAGTGTGAGTGAGTCAAGGGTGAGTCACAGACCCAAAGGCGCCAAACCACGCAGTTTGTCTCATTCCATGCAAATATAGTTTATATATACGAATATATCAGGGAGGTGGTTTCGGTATATTATTTTCAATTATAAACCATTGAAATCGAGCGAGAAAAAAAAAAACATTTCAACCCCCTTAAAATTTAAAGTTTTACGGTTCAAAATGACTGATCCAAAAATCGATTAAAAAATGTTCCGTCCGTCCGTACGCGGAACTTTTCTTGGTTGCCATTGACCTATATTGATGAAATTAGGAGCATGCGCTCCATACAGGGTCTAGTTGTGCCCCCAACCTTTTAGTTAATGACAGTCACTTCTAAGATGTGAAAAATGAGGATTGCCATTTTCAAAATGCCTTAGAATTTTATATAAAAGTACTGGTTTTTTTCTATCAATTTAAATATTATTGAATTTTTGAATTGAATGAGACAACCCAGAGCTCTGTAGGACCGTTCGCTACTTATAAAGTATGAAATTTGAAATAGATGGCAAAGTAGAAATTCGAGTCTGAATCGAGAATAAATGTTCACTGATGGAAGTAGGCCAAATTTTCGTTCAAAGTTCAGCTAATAAAATACTATCATTTTGGTATATTGTTTCATTTTTTTTGGAAAAAAATTTTAAAACTCCACTCAAAATAGCTTACGTTTCAAGGTACGTAGAATCCAAAACTCGTGTTACAATTCCTTAGTTACAATGTACCGATTTTGACGGAATTTCACACATGGACTCCATTAGGGGCTTAAATGTGCCACGAAGCTTTTTATTATTCTCAGTCACAACTAAGGGGCAAACAAAAACGCACCCAAGAATATCACCCATCTGAGAACCGGCAGGGTTGGAATACAACAAATCCGAAACACGAGTGTGATTCGCAAAGGACTGTTCACTGACTAAAATAAGCCTGATATCCGTTCAAATTTCAACTAATCAAAAATGCGATCGTTGATCGTTGCTTTGAAGGGGTTTCTAAGCGAACAAGGACCAAATTTCGTAATTAAGGCATCCACAAATCTCGGATACCATTACTAGTAGATAGCGTGATTATATTTATGGTAGGTACAAATAATGGAAAAACCGCGTTCTATGCAGATGAGTTATCCATACAGTAAAATAATAATACATTGTTTAATAATTTATAGCGTTTTCATTAGCGAGTTCTGGATGCGATTAGGAGCTGAGGATTCGTAGTTGTAAGGAACTCACATCGACCTATGTGCGATGAAACTCAATGAAAGAGGCACGCCTGAAAACATCTTTGAAATAGCACAGAATTTTCTGATGGGTTTAAAAGAGAAAAGGGTTTTTTTTCAGACGATGAGACTCGGAACTAAAATCGTTCTGAAAGCTCAAAATGTAAAATGCGAGTAAAAATTTAAATTCTTGAGCTTCATTTTGGTTTATTATTTCAAATAATGAACCTTTAGAATCGACCAAGAAAAAAAAAATTTTAACACCCCCTCAAAATTTGATTATTTACGTTTCAAGGTACGTAGAATCCAAAAATCGAATAAAAATTTGGCCGTCCGTCCGCCGTACGCCGTCCGCCGTACGCGGCACTTTTGCCACTTAGCATTGACCGATTATGATGAAATTTGGTATGTAGGCGCTCCATTTGGGGTCTAGTTGTGCCCCGAAGCTTTTGGTTAATGTAGGTCACTTCTAAGGGTTCCAAAATTAATTTTGAAATTTTGAAAACGCCCTAGCTCAAAAAATTTCGATATAAAGTATTGTTTTTCCTTCAATTTAAGATTCTATAGAATTTTTAAAATTTTTTGAGACCACGCGGAGCTCTGTAGGACAAACCGTTCGCTCACTACGAGAATTTAAAGTTTGGACGTACGATAAATCAGAATCACGAGTGTGAATCGCAAAAGAGGCCTAATCTCCGTTCAAATTGAAGCTGACCGAAATGCGATCGATGTTTTTCTTCATGTTGGATGGTTGGTGGCTTTGCAGATGAGTGATCTATAGAAAAATAATAAACCATTGTGTAATAATTTGCAGCGTTTTTTAAAAGGAGAAGCGTAGGTCTTGCTTGAGAGCACTGTTAAATCGGCAAGAATTACTTTGTTGTGTATAACTTTTTCGGACCGAACTTCAGTGAGTGATCTACATAGAAAAATAAAAAATTATAAACCATTGTGTAATAATTTGCAGCGTTTTGCTTCCGAGTCTACGAAGGTAGCAAAAGCTTTGTTTTCACTTTTCAAGGTTGAAAAAAAATCTCTTCAAAATCAAAATTTTCACTCGCATTTGGGTTTTCGATCTTCCTTAACACTTTTAGTTTCGTATCTGTCATGAAATCCTTGTAACTGGCATAACTATGCAATGTTATTGTCCGATTTCGATGAAATATTCAGGGATTGGCGTGTAGACTGTCCCCTATGAAAATCATCATCCCTGGACAAATAGAAGCGACTGCGCATGCGCAAATGTTAATTCCTTGTAACAGCGATAACTTCTACATTGTCCATCCGATTTGGATGAAATGTACAGAGATCATACAGATTAGTATTCAGATGATCGCCTATGGAAATCATCATATCCGGACTGATAGTAGCTACTGCGTATGCGCTAACGTGAATTTCCTTGTAACATCCATAACGTCAACATTTTCCATCCGATTTCGAAGAAACATTCATAGATTCCCTGGGTTGATATGTAGGCGATTCCCTAATACGGTAGTGCAATTGTGTATTGAGATAAACTATTATGCATCATATCACCTATACAATCGGGTTATGGATACGAGGACGCTATGTGCCACACCCACTTGGCAGACGTTTTATACCTGCTGTTCGATTAAGAAGCTAACCGATATTCAATAATGAGGAAGCAAAATATTTACCTGTCAAGAGCCGTTCGTATTCAACAATACATACCTACTATTATCTTTCCATGATAAGTCTCAACTTATCATAGAACAGCATTCTCAAACCAGCATTAATTAACTACCAGCATTTAAATGGAAAAAGCAAAATATTGTTGTTCCAATAAGAACGCATTCCTTCGCTATCTGCACTAACAAATAGCATTCGATGTAGCATCTTTTTGCGACCTTAAAGAAGTCGAAGAAATACCGCAGTACAGTTTCCCCTATTATCAACCGATGTAATTCGTCCAATCGCTCCGCAAGTTCAAAAATGTCCCACTGCGAATCAAGAACTTTTTTAATTAGAACGAAGTCGTAATTAACAAAGACGCCGCGCCGCTGAAGAAAACATCCAGTCGAAGGAGAAACGAGGTCGGCAGACTGAAGAAAAACTTTTGAGTAGCAAAAGCCGACTCCAGGATTATTGGAGAGCCTTCCAACGGTTTTTATGCGGCTGCACCAATTTAAATGCACTCCAGAGGAGCTCTTGAGGTACCTTCCCAGAAGGAGGGGGAATCTGGAGAGCTGGGAAGAAGTCTAAAAAACTGGTTTGCGATAATTATTCGAACGCTCGAGCACTCAGGAGTTGCTCAGCCAAAGGAAGAGACAATGAGAGATTTTCTTGTGGTGGATCCTAAAGGGAGGCGTGGAGGGTGGTCCCCTCTGTATTGTTCTTCCTCAAGCATCCCATCTGCTGTCCCGCTAAGGTATATTAACGCATCAACTCTTCTCTCTTCCAACGACGTACCCAATAATAACCAGGCAGACGGGTGGAATCAAGGAATATTTTTTGGAAACAAACTTAATAGTAGATAGATACTGATTTTCTATAATCGTGAAAGAATCGTCACAACCTTCAAACATGTTATGGACACGAGGACACTATGTGACACATTTCTACTTATCAGTCGTTTTTCTATTTCACAATCGAAGATAGAGATGCTTCGTATTCGTGCTGTAGTCAAAAACGCTGCAAATTATTACACAAAGGTTAATTATTTTTCTATTTTAGATCACTCGTCTGCAAAGAACTCGGCTTTGCCATTATCACCACCTACCAACCATAGATACTACCTACCTACGATGTACCTACAGCGATCGCATTCTGGTCACATAAAATTTGGACGTAAATTAGGCCTCTTTAGCGATTCACACTCGTGTATCTGATTTATCGTAAGTCCAACCCCTAAGTTCTCGTAGAGAGCAAACGGTTTGTCCTACAGAGCTCCGCGTGGTCTTCAAAAATTGAATACTATCTTGAATTTATGGAAAAACAATACCTTTTTTTAGCTAAGGCGTATTCACAATTTCAACCCTTACTTTTCAACCCTCAGAAGTTACCGACATCAACCGAAAGCTTCGGACACAACTAGACCCCAAATGGAGCCTGTATGCCAAATTCCATCAAAGTAAACCGTACTTTGCACTTTCCTGAGTTCCCACGGACCGATTTTGATGAAATTTGGTATATGGGCTCCATTTGGGGTCTAGTTGTGCCCCGAAGCTTTTGTTTGATGTCGCTCACTTCTGAGGGTTGAAATTTTGAAAACGCCCTAGCTCAAAAAATTTCGATATAAAGGTATCGTTTTTTCATCAATAAGTATTGAATTTTTAGAGACCACGCGGTGCTCTGTGGGACAAACTGTTCGCTCCCTACAAAAACTTAAGGGTTGGACTTACGATATATCAAAAACACGACTGTGAATCACTAAAGAGGCCTAATCTCCGTTCAAATTTTAACTGACCAAAATGCGATCGCTGTAGGTACGTGGTAGGTAGATAGTATCTATGGTTGGTATATATCGATACCTTAAAGCACAAAGGGGCTATGTCCAAAAACGGAGTTTTGAGAAAAACGCAAAAGAAGTTATCACCAGTGCACAATTCCTAAAATAATGGCTTATTACACCAAACTCTTTAATTTCTTCAAGAAATTTTCGAGCTATAATCGTCAAGAAGGTCAATAATAGTTTTGTTAAATTTGAGTTTTTCTGAAGTTGAAAAAAATTTAAAAAGTGGAAGATGGATGGACATAGCCCCTTTGTGCTTTAAGGTATCGTTACATAGTATATGGTATGTAGTATATCTATGGTTGGAGTTATTTGCAGACGAGTGATCTATAATAGAAAAATAGTAAACCTTTTTGTAATAACTTGCAGCGTTTTTATTCGATTTTTGGATTTTACGTACCTTGAAACGTACCTAAACCAACAAATTTTGAGGGGGGTTACAATTTTTTTTTCTTGGTCAATTCCAAAAGGTTTATTACTGAAAATAATAAACCAAAATCTCCGCCAATTTCCAAAGTCCGCCGTACGCTTCACTTTTCTTGGTTATCATTTAGTTGATGAAATTTGGTATGGGCTCCATTTTGGGTCTAGTTGTGGTTGTTGTCAGTTACTTCTGAAGGGAGAAAAATGAGGGTTTAAATTTTTAAAGAAATCTCCAGCTTGAAAACTCTCGAAATAAAGGTATTTTTTCACCAATTTGAAATAGTAATGAATTTTTAGGTTCGATTGAGACGAGAACTCGCAAAAGAGGCCTAATCTCCGTTCAAATTTTAGCCGACCAAAATGCAATCGATGTGCGTTTCTTCGAGTTGTAATCAGTTTTGCGTCCTTAGCAACCAGTATTCAAATTTCCCAATGAAGGCACCTCTATTTCTCCTAATTGATTATGAAGCGTTTATTTCTTCCAAATAAACTTGATTGTGAAGTAGTTAAGTAGTTGTTACATAGGTAGTATCTACGGTTGGTACACTTATCAAACTTGATGGCTCAGATTTGGAAAGTTGTTCGAAGTTCGTTCCACAATAGTTGTCATTGAATTTCATAGGAATTCAATCAGCAGAGGAACTCTATAAGAGCAGCATAACATTAACGTTCTTTAAATGTTTTCTGAAAATTACTTTTGATTTTCAATCCCCAACTCTGTACCTCAGAGGTCGATTATCGTAAGTGACATTTTGGCGATTTTACAGCAGAGCTAAAAGAAGTTGTGGGCACACCTATTTTGATCCCTATGGCCCATTCTGATGACTTTATCATGCTCAAATTAATTCTGTAGAATCTGTTTATGCCTACCAATACAATAGAATACAAAATACAATAGAAAGAATGCACATACAAAACAAAAATCTCGAAAACGAGAATTTTGGACATACGATAGTTGACCTCTGAGGTACAGAACTATGGAGAGGGGAAGGTCCCAAGTTAAGCTGCACTATGGCTCACATTTTCTCTTTCTGGCCCTACATAATGTCTCCTTACTGAGATCTTTCGAATGAAATAAACAACCACGCTAGTTCCCTATTTATTTCCAGGTGTGCCAGCCTCGTATCAACAATCGCAAGGACTGATTGGCTGATTGGTCTGGGCCAATTTGGCTCAGGCTCCGATTAGATTTTCCCCTAATGGGTCCGTTTATGGGCGTATGAGACATGAACTCTTGCTCTTTACGGCGTACTTGGCCCCCAAAAGGTTGCAGACCCGACGCCTTCTGGCGCCAGAGCCGTTTCGCCCGAGTAACTAGGAAGTCATTTGCATCTTTATGATCTACCTAGATGTTTTCATTCTTATTCCAAGGTTCTCTTTGGGTTCTCCGATTGTGGGGGTGAGTGCTACCTCAAGAGCAACCTCGATAATGGGTCGTAATAATTGAAGCCGCCTGTCATGCTTCAGACTCAACGTTATTACTTCTGTATTCATTCTAAAACAACTTGATTAAATCATATAACTCACTGCAAGCAGACATCCACACCAGGCACATGTTAATTAGAAAAGTAGTTTTATTGGTCTTCATTATTCTTTGTTATCGAGCTCGCAACAGCAGTTCTATTTACATCACCCCCCACCCTACAAACCTATTTTCCTTTGCAATGAGAAAGAAAAGTTGTTTAGATGGAGCCACCCTGTTATAAAATAAAATATAAAAACAAGAAATAACATGTCTTCCTGGTTTTTTATTCGTGCTGATTCAAAAGGGAATTTTGGGAAGTTATGCTGTAATGTCCATCCTACTCGTCAGATGTTTTTGTAACCTTGGCTTAGCTTAGTAACACTTTTCTTTGTAGAGCCCTTGCATCCGAACTGGTTAACCAGAGCATGGAGCAAAACTTATTTACTTACATAAAGCATGCTCGTCACTGATGATTTCTCTGTCATAAAACATGTCTTCAAACATGTCGATAGTCCTCAAATCAACATCAAAACTTGATGATTTGTCGATCTTGTGCGTGCACTTTGGCTCCTGCTGACCGAATCTTACAGAAATCATCAGCTCAGGCTCATCTGTCAAAAAACCGTCAAATCGACATTAGGACATCACATTGTAAGGAGTAGCGATCAGAGAAAACTATGTTTTTGCTTGCGCAGCAACCATCATTGCCAAACAAATCCCGGAAATTGCATCAAAGTGATTTCGGGTAGTCCTGAAACAAAGAGTCTACCGCAAACAAAACGATCCACCGACAAACGGACGAACAATAGTACCTGACAAACGGATGGTATCACTGACAGACAGACCAACAAGCGACGGAATTAGAATTGTTCTGAACGGTCTGAAACACAAAATGAGAGCAAAACTTTTGATTAGGATTACTGTTGCATGAAGTGAAAAAGACTATAGTGAAAAAACAAAAGTAAATCAGAATCAGACAATAAATAAGCAAGCAAAATAACCTTGAAACTTTGATAAGAGTCGATTCGGTCAGATTGAGCTCAGACTGAATTACAGAGGAGACGACTGATTTCACTGCCCTATTAAAATGTCACACGAATCGGGGAAGGTTCAACAGGGCTTTCATTAACTTTCTGATTATGTTAAATTTTATCCCTAGTTAGAATATTAATATGAACAATCACATCGAAAATTACTATCCTACCTCTCAATTACTACAGGAAAATGCTAGACAGGACGTAAGGTTTAACGATGCGGTTGCTCAACCATTCAGGATTCGGGCCTTATTTTTTTTCTTTTGACTTTGTTCACCTTTTTTATAGTCTAGTTGAAAAGCTGACCGACAGGTAATTATTTAGAACAATTTCATGAAAATTCGGAGAATGGTTGTACGTACATTCGGCTTATTATTTTCAATACTAAACCTCTAAAATCGAGCAAATAAAACAAGTTAATCCCCCTCCTCCCACAGTTAAAGCCCCTCAAAATTTGATGGTATGTGGAATCCGAAAATCTAATTAGAAATTTGGTAAACCTATCTATCACAAGACAGAGTTCTCAGACAGACAGACAGTTCTCGCAGTAGAGCCTGTCGAGCACCAGCGGAAACATTGGCCCACATCATCCAGAACTACCCACGCACGCATGGTGGCAGAATCCTGAGGCACAATGCTGCACGATATGTCATTGCCGGGGCTTTGGCTGCAGCTGGATGGGATGTTGGGAAGGAGATTTCCCATCAGGTTATCCCCCCGGCGGCTGCAGCGCGCACTCCTCAAGCACGGCTTGTGCCAGACATTGTCGCGGCTCATCCCGATGGAACTGCTGTTATTGTCGACGCGCAGGTGGTCTCGGGCTCTACAGATCTTGAACAGACAAGGGCTCACAAAGTGAAAAAGTACCACTGTAGGGATCTCTTCGAGGCAATCGCCCATAAGAGAAGCACAGACCCAAGCCATACGTCAGTCTCATGGAGAGGTGTCTGGTCAGGGCGCAGTGTTGCCGATATGAGACGGTTAGGCATCTCCACTGGGATCCTCCGTGGGGTCACCACCCGGATCCTTCTTGGGTCACACCTCATCTTTTTCTCCTTCTGCCACTCCACCAGCACAGTTTAGGGTTGCGAGGACCGCTGTAGGGTAGACCCGGCGCTGCTCCCACTTCATTTTGGTTTATTATTTTCAATAATGAACCTTTGGAATCGACCAAGAAAAAAAAATTTTTAACAACCCCTCAAAATTTGATGGTTTACGTTTCAAGGTACGTAGAATCCAAAAATCGAATAAAAATTTGGCCGTCCGTCCGCCGTACGCGGCACTTTTGCCACTTAGCATTGACCGATTTTGATGAAATTTGGTATGTAGGCTCCATTTGAGGTCTAGTTGTGCCCCGAAGCTTTTGGTTGATGTAGGTCACTTCTAAGGGTTCCAAAATCAATTTTGAAATTTTGAAAACGACCTAACTCAAAAAATTTTGATATAAAGGTACCTATTGTTTTTCCTTCAATTTAAGATTCTATAGAATTTTTAGAATTTTTTGAGACCACGCGGAGCTCTGTAGGACTAATCGTTCGCTCCCTACGAAAATTTAAGGGTTTATATTGAAATATATATATAAATCAAAACACAAGTGTGAATCGCAAAAGAGGCCTAATCTCCGTTCAAATTAGAGCTGACCGAAATGCGATCAATGGTTGGTGATTTTGATTTTTTTTTCTTTGATTTTTTTTTTCTTTTTTTTTCTTCCCTTCATATTGGATGGTTGGTGATTTTGTAGACGAGTGATCTATATAGAAAAATAATAAACCATTGTGTAATAATTTGCAGCGTTTTTAGGGTGCCTCCCTTCTGTGTGTGTCGCCTTCAGCGAAAGTCCGCTGATAGTGCGATCGTAGGTTTAAAAAAATTGTCTCCATATGTTTTTGGACCAATGATGAGTCAAAAACGAAGTGAAAACGAGTGTGAATCGCACATGAGGAATCATCAGCGTAATCGCGAATGACCTCACAATCGTGTTACGATTAGTAAATTTAAAAAACCAGCAAGATGACCGTAAAAATCAAGTTACTTATTCAATTAATGAACAAAATAATAATCAAGTAATTTTTGCAACAAGTATTTTTATGTGAGGTAGCTGTACTGTCCACCCAACTTGGCAGAGGTTTACCATACGAAGGTTGATGGTAATATACTATTACTGTTGAACTTTGTAGAGTCGTGTGACATTGTTGAAACATTGTTGGTCGAAACAACTCAGGGCCCTCTTTCATTGAGAAAAACGCAAGACGTGTTTTTTTCAGTGTTTCAGTGTTAGCTTCAGCTACAGTTGCGCTGGATGAGCTTCCCAGCATCTTTAGGCTTTTTAATAGAAATCTCTTCCCTGTTTCTTCTTTCCTCTCTCAAGTCCTTTATATCCGCCTCTTTTCCCCAAAAACAAAAAGATTGATTTTGGGATTTTTTTGGCGATCGATGTTTTTCTTCATGTTGGATGGTTGGTGGCTTTGCAGAGGAGTGATCTATATAGAAAAATAATAAACCATTGCGTAATAATTTGCAGCGTTTTTTCTCTCCCGCAGTTTACTGGCGTAATTTTTACAAACAATGTAATTTCTGAATAAAGAATCCAGCTATCTGTCTGTGATTCAGGTATATTCGAATTTGTACCTGTCGATTCATGTAGGTAGATTGTTCTTGTAGCAGAAGGATGAATTCTGAGCTACTGGGCTAGACTACATAAGTAATCATGGTGGTGGGTGAAGGGAGGTACCATCACGCAACCCTCTTCCCCTGGCTCCCAGCTTTAGACACAATGTACCATAATTGAAGGACCGGGCCACCTAGAAGTGGTCTCACGAACACGGGAGGTCCACCCTCAACGAGACTCCAAGATATTGCCTCTATCACGAGCGATAATTACAATCTTTCGATAGAGAGCTCTGTGTAAACAGTACGCCAGGATTGGTATCTACAAGGGGATGCCTCAGGGCATCCCTTAGGACCGGTCTTATTAGCATCCTACAATGGAATCTCTTCGCCGCGGTCTTACATGGGCGGAGTATTCTTGACCTCCGTGCTTCAACTTCCCTCTCTCCCGCGTTGCGCACAGATTACATCAGTCGTTTCAATCATTGGTGATTACTTTATCTTCACAGTGATCAGCTATCATGTAGTTGGTTGAAGTGTGCCAAGCCTACCTCTTCTTCATTAATCTACCTTTTATGCAGCATTTATTGATTTACTGCATAACACGAAACTATTATGTGTATTGGTTCATTATTTTCAATAATATACCTTTTAAATCGAGTATGAATAAATCACCTACCAAGTTGGGTGAGCAATATAGCTTCCTCGAGTGATATTAGAGCAAAACTTACTTCTAATACTCGTAATTGACACAAACCAACACGGCACAAAAGTTGTTCAAAATCAGTAAAACACCCAATGCTAATGAGAATTTTGGTTTCTCGGTATCAAATAAGGACAGCTTTGCAGTCGTCCAGCAGGTCAATAAAACTTGGATCAGACAAAATCGAAATTTTTACTCTCACCTGTTCAGCGTTTCAGAGCTTCCTGAACCAATTTGGTTGCGTGTCTGTCTATCTTTCCGAGATCAAACCAGTTTTTCGGCCAAAACTGTACGAAAATAATATGCATCTTGATGAACTCTCCCGGAATTTGGAGGATTAGCCCCATGGAAGCCCCTAATCATAGCTGTTGGACATAGAGGTTCAAATGCGAGGAAACGTGATTTGGAATAACGATTGTACTGATGGAACTGATAGCTCTGAATCTTTCAACTTTTCGATTGATTTGGTTCACGCTTTTGGTTTATCGGGTATTTTGTACGCTTTATTGCATTGAAAAAGCCCGTCGAATTCTTCGTCCAAGTGTATCACATCGAAGAATTTGAATATTAGTGATCCGATCAAGTCAATAATTTTCGTTTGGACATAACCAATGTGTTCATGTTATTCTTTGTGAGTAAACTTTACTGCCCACCCAGCTTGGCAAACTATTATGGAAGTCCATTTTGCTTCCGAGTCTACCAAGGTAGCGGAAGCTTTGTTTTCACTTTTCAAGGTTGAAAAAAAATGTTCTCCAAAATCGAATTTTCCACTCGCGTTTTACGTTTTAGACCTTCCTGAACAATTTTTGTTCCGTGTTTGTCTGTCTGTGTCTCTGTCATGAAATCCTTGTAACCGGCATAACTATACGAAGGTATTGTCAAATTTCGATGGAATTTTCAGGGATTGTGCGGGTTGGCGTGTAGACGGTCCCCCATGAAAATCATCACCCCCATACCGCATCATTAGCCGCTGCGCATGCGCAAACGTTAAATCCTTGCCACAGCCATAACTTCTACATTTTCCATCGATATTCAGAGACTGTGCGGGATGACGTGTAGATTGCCCCCCTATGAGGGTAGTGCAAGAGAGAGTGCACTCAGGGATTGATGTTTTGAGAGTATCTAATATGCATCGGATCGTTATACAACCGGGTTATGGATACGAGGAAGCTATGTGCCACACCCACTTGGCATACGTTTTTTACTTGCTACATGAACACTAAGCATCCCTACTTTCGGTATTTAGCTGATAGCTTGAAGTCGATACTTCGTATAGAAGTCGTTCTACTCTTTATCAAAAATGGAATGCAAATAATATTGTAAATTGTAATGGAAATATCTTGAAACCTGTACAGCCAAGAGATCGTGATGTCTGACAAGGGAAGTTACAACAGTTATTTCATATCTTGTCCAATAACAATATTAACGTGCCGGTATTTATAGTCATAGTTGACACTGATTCCTCTAGTATTTCTTATGCCCGAGTTTTCATTTAAAGTTTACACCCTATATGCAACGCGATGTAATTATAGTAGAGTCGCATATGGTGACCATGAAAGTTGATTTGATTTTTAATCAAAGGTTGACTTTGATGTACAATCGTGTTCTCCAGAGATGGAAGGTTACAAGGATGTGGAAATCGAATTCATGTTGTCTCAGAGTTGTGAATCGCGGGCACTAGTCAAGGAAGGATTTTGGTACTCAATCCCTACCAGGACCATACAAGGAAACAACCACCAAAATTGATTGGCAAAAAATGCCTGGACAACACACCCAAGCGCAAACACCCAAGCGCAAACACCTAGGTACACATTTGTTTCACGGATTTGCATTCAGAACGGTATATAAAGGCTTTATACAACATCTTTTGATACATATGATCCACGTTTCTCTCAAAAATTAAAATATCAAAGAAGATTTTCCACTTTTTTGAATTTTATAAATATTTATTGAAAATATTCAATACTTGAAACAAAAACATTTTATTATTTGATCCCACAACAGAATTTTTGTGCCAAAATGATTCAGTGGGATTCAACACCACTTGGTAGATATTATTACTAACATATATATTTTTTGTATAAATTCCTGTTGATGATTCCAAACCGGAAAAAAAGTCGCATTATGACACAAAAAGCTGAAAGACCTCTTTTAAATGAGTCAAAAAGCAATAACGCGCTTTATTCAGCTAAAAAACAAAACGTAATAAAATTATAATTAAATCGTACAGATTCGTATAGCTTCATTCCTGCATTCAGTAGGTACAAATTTTATTATTTGTACAAGGTTATTTTGGCAAATGTTTATTATTTGTACATTCAGTACAAATTTTATTATTTGTACAAGCTTATTTTTGCAAATGTTTGGCACTCAAAACACAGCGTGGTGAGTCATTTTTCCATGAACAATCACAACATGATTATTTCGTGACTCCAATTGACTATTATTATGGAATCTACTCGCTTCGGCGATACACAATGAATATAATTTAATACATAATATGTTAATACATTATACATACATTATAATTTAATACATAATATTATTATGTATTAAATTATATTCAAAATTTAAAATTGGAACGCTAATCTTTTCTGTATCGTTCCAATTTTAGTACCTATATTATACTAAAATTGGAACGATACAGAAAAGATTAACGTTCCAATTTTAAATTTTGAATATAATATGAATTTGAATTAGCGTTCCACATTTTTTTTTTAAAAAGCAGGAGATGGAAACAGTCTTGGACAACTGAGACCCGCGGACGATGGACTGCTAGACTGATAATGGACGTAACGTAAAGGCGAGAAAGAAAGCACGGGAAGTAGATTATTATCTGACCAAATTCCTTACTGGACACGGATATTTCCGCGAGTTCCTGGCCAAAATCGGGAAATTGAGCAATCCAACATGCAGGTACCGCGGAGCAGGGGACGATGATGTGCTTCACACGTTTTTTACCTGCGCCAAATGGAGCACTCGAGGAAAAATGATTACACACCTTGGTACATTGAAACCTGACACAGTAATAACCAAGATGTTGGAGAACACAGAGAACTGGGACACAGCGGCCAACTTTGTGATCTAAAGATTGAAGATGTAGATCGAGAGTGGGAAGAGGAGTAGAAGAAGAAAAATAGATGATGCCCATGATAGGGCAGTGCATAAGGCTACCCCCAAGTAATGCTGGAAAGTAGCTCCGGAGTAGTTAGCAAAGAAGATGGTTGGTGCAGTCCAACACTGTCGGAGGGTGCGGTTTCTCCACTCCCAACAAAAAAAAATTATCATGGAATTGATATCAAACTAATTAGCTTACTTTGTTGCAAAGCCCCGAACTAATCTCACATTTGAGCAAAAACTTGTCGTTACAGCTATCAGTTAACGTTTCTAGATAGTCAAGTTTGTGCTTGCACCGAAAAACCCTGAGAATTTTACCAAAAACAGACATCGATTTCATATATCGTCATTTTCTGGACGTCATTGATCACCGACAGCAAACAGAACGACCGACAGTCTTACCGACACAAGTAAAAAAGTGAAGAATTTATTGAAAAAATTTGATTTTGGTTGACCAAAAATCCTAGTGGAGGATAGTTGGACTACTGCTTTCGGTATGGTTTAGACGTTCGTCAAATTTGTTGCACGAATAAAAACTTCCCAATTAACCAGCAAAATTGGAGGAGTAATAATTAATTGGCACCTGACCTTTGGTAGCCCCCCGTAAGTAGGTATTGCGTCGACTTGACGAAGAGGAATTCCCGAGCTCTGAAGGGAACTGAAACTAAATTTAGTCGAGACAGAGGAGTGACTCAGAGGCGATGAGGCCAGATGAATGGACTTCTCAGTGAGGATGTCGAGGAAGATGATGGGAAGGAGATTTAGGTCGTCTTCTTGACGGATGGAACATCTCACAATAATTGATAGCCGGTTATTAATAACCGGTCAGTAAACGTTTCTTCCGGCCTCGGATAACGTTATGGATTGTTTCCATCGGAAGTTTCAAACTACGAAAATAATGATACCAGCAACCTTAGATGGATCTGAATGCACCAGTGAAAACATACGGATTTGTTTCGTTGCATTAATGAAATGCACTCATGAAAGCATATGGACTGATCGAAAAAATTCTGATTGGATTAGTCACTGAGACACTTACCCCTTGTGGATACGGGAAACGTTAACCTTAATAGTATAGTAGATCAAGTTTTCCCTTATTAGACCATAATGCTAGAGCCAATAGAACTCCCATTCATTTTCATTTCCTTGTATCTGATTGAGTATGCCCTTCACTTTTTCGAACAACATTGATTTCTAGCTCCCTTTCCACTGTAACTATTTGGGCAGTGCTTTCTCTTATATATCTTCAGTTTTTATTTGTTGCTGATGGTGTTCTAACCGTTAAAATCAATCAACATCGTAACTCATCATGTTCGTGGAAATCAACAATATTTTTATTAATTATTAACTTTTTATTGATGAAAAAAAAATTCTTCAATCTGGTTCTTTTCATATTGAATACATTGAATAATAAATAGCGCAAGACTTCAAACGACTATTGCTTCCGAGTCTACCAAGGTAGCGGAAGCTTTGTTTTCACTTTTCAAGGACGAAAAAACGAAGTTCTCCAAAATCAAAATTTTCACTCACGTTTTGCATTTTAGACCTTTCTGAACAATTTTGGTTCCGTGTCTGTGTGTCTGTCTGTCTGTCATGTCTGTCTTGTAACGCGCATAACTATACGAAGTTATTGTCCGATTTCTATGAAATTTTCAGGGATTGTGCGGGTTGGTGTGTAGACGGTCCCCTATGAAAATCATCATCCCCGGACTGATAGAAGCGACTGCGCATGCGCAAACGTGAATTCCTTGTAACGGCCATAACTTCTACATTTTCCATCCGATTTCAATGAAATTTTCAGGAGTGTTACAGATTAGTATTCAGATGGTCCTCTATGAAAATCACCACCTTCGGGATGACAGTAGCCACTGCGCATGCGCAAACGTGAATTTCCCTGTAACGATCATAACTTCCACATTTTCTACCCGATTCGATGAAATTTTCAGGGATTATGCAGATTAGGTTGTAGATGGTCCCCTATGAAAATCATCACCCCCGGACTGATAGTAGCCGCTGCGCATGCGCAAACGTGAATTTCCTTGTAACGGCCATAACTTCCACATTTTCTACCCGATTTCGATGACATTTTTAGGGATTACGCAGATTAGGTTGTAGATGGTCACCAATGAAAATCAAGGCCTTAAAATTTACAGAAGCCTCTGCGCATGCACATACGTAAAATCCTTGTAACAGCCAAAACTTTTACATTTTTCATCCGAATTTGATGCAATTCTCTAGGATTGTCCAGATTAGCGATTACATGGTCCCCCATGAGGGTAGTGGAAGGTACTTAGAGATTGGTTATTATACATTTGAGATTAACTACTTTGCATCGGATCATCTATGTAATCGGGTTATGGATACGAGGAAGCTATGTGCCACACCCAATTGGCAGACGTTTTTTAGTGTTTTGATTAACTCAAAGTACGGAATGATGAAAACCGAAGGAAGAGCTGATATAATTTACAAAACGCTCGGTTTATAAGCGAGACTCATAGAATGCGGTTGAAGGCTCATCCGGAACCGGTCTTATGAGGGTACCATAAATGGCGCATTCTCTCCGACAACTTTGATATAGCAACCGAAGAATAAAGAGGAGGTCTAATTAAAAAATTAACAAAGCCCCTGAAAAGAACCCACCCCCCACCCACCCTCTACGGGCTGAAGGGGGCTTTTTGTTAGGAGTCTCGCTGTTCTCTTGGGTTTTTGAAAGGCATTTGATTGTGTACGTAATGAGACGCCGTGGGTAATTATCGCTGGGAAAATGTTTGATTGATTCAAGACTGCGCTGCATCCATTCTCTTTTTCATTCGAGTTTCATTATTCCGAATGTCAAAACGCACGTGGTCGAAATAACAAAACCACCGTGCAGGATGCAGACGTTTTTCGAGGACTTTGGAAAAAAAGTGACAAAAGAATGATCCCCCGCTCGAGAGAAGAAGATAGGAACACGGTGTGATGTTGACGTCACGTGATCGTCTTGTCCGGGGGGCGCCACCTAGGTACTACCTAATAAAGTTTCAGTTTATCCAGTGACCTTGTCTAATCATTTTCGTCTCCCATCTTACCAAACGTTACATGGTGTCAGAAGAAAAAATTTAGTTAAAAACATTCAATAATATCGCGGTAAAATGCCTCGTTAACAATCGAGTGCATACTCATTAAAAAACTGAGTAATTTTTCCGCCGTAAAACCAAAAAGTTGTCGCGTCGCTGGTGCAGGTCGCCGCGAACCCCAAAACGCCGCCGCCATTAGCCACGTTTTGTCTAAAAAATGGGCGATGCTCGCCAGCCTCAACAATTCAACTTCGAAGCCACCGATCTCAAGAAGGAATGGGCGGATTGGCTTCAAGCGTTCGGATTCTTCCTGATTGCATCGAAAAAAAGCAACGAGAAAGACGAGGTAAAAATCGCTATTCTACTAAATCAGCTAGGATCGAGAGGAATTGAGATCTATAACACGCTAAAAGCTGACCGAGAAGCTGATTTAGACGACGAAGACACGAAAAATGTACTTGCCAAGTACCAAGAGGTGATCGAAGCTTTCACTGATCATTTTTCGCCTAAGCGCAATGTCCTCTATGAACGTTTTAAATTTAACAAACTCGCATTGCAAGGAGGTCAGCCATTGCTTGATTTTATCACGCAACTAAAAACGGCAGCTACCACCTGTGATTTCGAGGAGAGAGACAATATGATCAGAGACCGCATCATCTCACAAATCACAGAAGAAGATTTGCTGAACAGACTCCTGGATAAGGGGGACGAGCTGAACCTTGAAGAAACGATGAAAATCTGTAAACTCCACGGATCGAGGAAAACAGAATTGAAGGACTTCGCTGCAGGATCTTCAGAACCCAAGGAAGTAGACGCGATTCGGAACACTTCACGAAGAAAGGTATTTAGTAAAAAGAATAATTATAATAAAAAGGGAGAAGAACCTAAAAAAGCAGTTGAACGTAATAACAGTAGATATGAATGTAAAAAGTGTGGAAAAGTTCATGAATCTAGGAATTGTCCTGCATATGGTCAACGATGCAATCATTGTAATGGTTACAACCATTTTGCAGTAGGGTGTTTTGTAAAAAGAAATTCAAATCGGAAAGTAAATCATGAAAACAAAAGGTATACAAGGGCAATAGAAGCCGACGATGATAGTGATAATTCTGTATATGTAGACTACATCAAGGTTGATAAATTAAACGATGATGGGAATAATGATAATATGTGGTCAGTTATCGGAAAAATAAGAAGTGTAAATGTTAAATTTAAGCTTGACACTGGAAGTCAGGTGAATATTTTACCACTGCGAATCTATGAATTGATAAACAAAGATGGTTCATTGAAGTTACAAAAAACAAAAATTAAACTATCAGCGTACAATGATAATGCGTTGAGAGTGATGGGTGAAACAAAATTGGAGATAGGAATCCGAAACAGGGCTAGTAATATAAATTTCTTGATAATGGATACTGCCGACAAACCTATATTGGGTCTACAGGCTTGTGAAAACTTAAAACTAGTAAAGAAAGTGGCAGCAGTAGAAAATAAAAATCTAAAATCGAAAGAAAAAGTTTTAGACACATACAAAGATGCTTTCAAAGGGTTAGGAGCTTTCCCAGGATCTCCTTATGAGCTAAAATTGATTGAAAACGCTAAGCCAGTAGCACACGCACCACGTCGTGTTGCGAAAAATTTACTATCTCGCCTTAAAAATAAGCTTAACGATCTAGAAGAAATGGGGGTAATTAAACCAGTAAAAGAACCTTGCGAATGGTTGAATCCGTTGGTTGTGGTGGAAAAGCCGAACGGGTCACTCAGGCTTTGCCTGGACCCAAAACATTTAAACGAACAATTAATTAACGATAAATATATGATCCCCACTCAGGACGAAATACTAGGTGACCTGAATGGAAAAACCTATTTTAGTTCTCTTGACCTAAAAGACGGGTTCTACCAAATAAAAATAAGTGAGAAATCATCCGAAATAACAAGTTTTGCCACACCATTTGGCAGGTATAAGTTTTTGAGGCTTCCTTTTGGCATAAAAACAGCAGCGGAAGTTTTTCAGAAGAAGAATAGTGAAACGTTCGGAGCAATAAAAGGTGTTAATATCTATATCGACGATCTAATTATATCAGCAAACACAATAGAAGAACATGATAATATACTAGCGAGGGTTCTAAATACTGCCATTGAAAAAGGAATAACATTCAATCCAGCCAAGTTCAATTTCCGTCAGAAACGAATAAAAATTTTGGGACACATCATTTCAAATAAAGGGTTGGAAATAGATCCAGAGAGAATTAGGGCTATCTCTGAAATCCCTCTACCTAACGATAAGAAGGCAGTAATGAGATTCCTAGGAATAGCAAAATACTTAGGGAAATTTATACCAAAACTCTCAGAAATAACAGCCCCTTTACGCCAACTTACACGAAATGATGTACCCTGGTCTTGGTCGGAACTACACACAAACGCTGTTAATAAATTAAAAAATGTACTTACCTCAAGTCCTGTCCTTTCGTACTACGATGAGAGTAAAGAATTACTCATTCAATCAGACGCCAGTAAGGATGGGTTGGGCTGTGCTATACTGCAGAATGGTAAACCGATAGCATTTGCTTCCCGATCGTTGACGAAATCTGAACAGAAATACGCAATGATCGAGAAGGAAATGCTCGGAATCTGCTTCGCAGTAGAACATTTCCACTACTTCACATACGGCAGGGAGGTACTTATCCAAACGGATCATAAACCCCTAATAAGCATTGTAAATAGGAACATAGAGAAGGTACCAAACAGGCTACAAAGGATGATGCTGAAGCTCACAAAATATAAGTACAAACTAAGTTATCTACCTGGGAACCAGATGGTTCTAGCGGACACCTTATCTAGGGCAACTGTAGGACCGGAACCCAAGGATGATGAGGAACTACAATTTATAGTACACTCATTAATTAGCAACATCATGTCAAGCGATAAGAAAAAGATTTTTGAAAATGAGACTGATAAAGATCCTACCCTGGGCGTGATAAAAAAATTCTTGATTAATAATAAATGGCCTAATAAATTAAATGCAAAATGGAGAGAGTTTTATCAAATTAGACATGAACTAATATTGGAAGATGGTATTATTTTATTCGGAAACAGGGTAGTAGTACCAGCTAATCTACAGAAAGACATTTTACATCTCTTACATGAGGGACATCTAGGCATCGGCAAAACTAGGGCCAAAGCTAGGTCAAAATTTTATTGGCCAAATATATCGAAAGAAATAGAAACCCACATTAGTAAATGCCAAGTATGCTTAGTAAACAGACCCTTGAATCCCCCAGAGCCCATGATTCCATCCGAAATACCCCTACTACCTTGGTACAAACTCGGTATGGACATACTAGAGTTTGAAAATAAAAACTATTTGGTCACAATAGATTATTATTCAAAGTGGATTGACCTTGCAATAATTAAAACCAAAAGCATTCATGACGTAAAAAAGGTTTGTATCATGATTTTCACAACTCACGGATATCCTAAGGAAATAGTGACCGACAATAATCCTTTTGGTAGTCGTGAGTTTAGAACATTTCTAGCCGAGTGTGGTACAAAACTAACGACAAGTAGCCCTCACTATCCTAAGGGACATGCCCTTGCAGAGTCGGGTGTCAAAATTTGTAAATCAATATTGAAAAAATCTAAATTGTCAGGTCAAGACCCATTCCTCCTACTATTTCACTATAGAAATACCACGATCCCTTCAATTGGTTACTCTCCCAGTCAACTGTTGTTTAATAGAACGCTCAGAGAAAAAACAGATATTACCGAACGACATCTAGAGCCTAAAATAATCGAAAAAAATGAGGTAGCAAAGCGCCTGAAACAATCCCAAAATATTCAAAAATATCATCACGATAAGCGCAGCAAAAAATTAAAAGATTGTGAACCAGGTCAAAAAATCCTCTTTCGCTACAAAAATAAATGGTTTCCCGGTGAAACAATTGAAAAAGCTGATTCTCCACGATCATTTTGGGTAAAGGATGAGCATGGTAATAGGAGTTATCGCAGAAATCGGAGAGATTTGATGAGAATAAACACTCCATTGAGTGATAACACATGTAAAAAAGATGGTAGAAAATCAAATGTGAAACCTAATTACAATTTAAGGGATCGAAAAACTATTAGTAAACCCACAAGATATGGTATAAATGATCAATATGCCTAAATGGTATAATGTAGGATGCAAAAGAAGGGAACGAAACAACAAGTAGGTAAGCAATTTGTTTTTATTTAAGTCTTAAAAGGACGAGAACATTATTAATTTTGTCAATATGGAAATATGTGTGTTGTACTTACAAATCACAATTCCGAATTTAATGTTAATTTTATTGTTATGATGCAACCGAATGTTGTTTACCGCACTTATTGTACCACTTATTGTATCACTTGATTAAACGCGCACATAACTGTATTTGATGTGTCGAGAAATTATTATGTTGTATTGTACGAATTTAATTGAAGAAATAACTGATTATGTTAACTTTGATTGTCATAACCTAGTCGGTACTAACTGAATAATTCTCGGAACGGCGAGGCGCCGCCATTGGAATTGTTATCGATGACAGTGCCTGCTCGATAGATTAGAAGGCTTTGACTTATTATTTAGTAGACCGATCAAATCAGGTGAGCCCACCTGCATTCTCAAGAGAAAGGATGTGATGTTGACGTCACGTGATCGTCTTGTCCGGGGGGCGCCACCTAGGTACTACCTAATAAAGTTTCAGTTTATCCAGTGACCTTGTCTAATCATTTTCGTCTCCCATCTTACCAAACGTTACACACGGAGAAGAATTGACTTTCGAGTTTTAAGAGAAAAGCGGTTCCACAATGGCTCTTGTGAGAATGAATATTTGCATAGAGCAGCATGTACGTGAAGTGGGTCGGTAGGAGCAGTTCCGACAAGTTGTGAAGCAGTTCCAACCTCAAAAACGCTGCAAATTATTACACAAATGTTCAATATTTTTCTTGTAGATCACTCGTCTACCTAAGCTTCTCACTCACTTCAAAGCAATAATATTGCTTTCTCCATATTATGGAGTTGTGGATACCTTCATTAGGAATTTTGAATACTGGTTGCTAAGGACGCAAGAATGAGTAAAACTAGAAAATTTGTACAACTAAAATTTGCGATTCACACTCCTGTTTCTGATTAATCGAAAGTCCAACCCATTAGCTCTCATAGGGACATAGGGAGCGAACGGTAGGTCCAACAAAGCTGTGGGTGGTCTCATTCAATTCTAAAAATGCAATACTATTTTAAATTGATGAAAAAACAATACATCTATACCCAACTTTTTTGAAATAGGGCGTTCTGAAAATGTTGGCGGGGTGAAAAACTACGAACCCCAAATGGAGCGGTCCATGATAACTGAAGTGCCGCGTACGGCGGACGGAGGGCAAAATTTTTATTCGATTTTTGGATTCTACGTAACTTGAAACGTAAATCAACAAATTTTGATGGGGGGGGGTAAAATTTTCTATTGGTCGATTCCAAAGGTTTATTATTGAAATTATAAACGTAAACTTTCAAAAACACGCTTTATTTTTGTCTCCATCCTTCCTTTTACAAGTAGGCAGGCATATAATAATAGAGGTCTTATTTTTTTGACAGCCAATTGGAAATTTCGTTTGGAAAAACGCTGCAAATTATTACACAATGGTTTATTATTTTTCTATAGATCACTCGTCTACTAAGCCACCAACCATCCAACATGAAGAAAAACATCGATCGTATTTCGGTCAGCTTTAATTTGTACGGAGATTAGGCCTCTTTCGCGATTCACACTCGTGTTTCTGATTTATCGTACGTAAAACCCTTAAATTCTCGTACGGAGCGTTTGTCCTACAGGGCTCCGGGTGGTCTCAAAAAATTCTAAAAATTCTACACAATCGTAAATTGAAGGAAAAACAATACCTTCATATCAAAATTTTTTGAGTTAGAGCGTTTTCAAAATTTCTAAATTCATTTTTGAACCCTTAGAAATGATCTACAACAACCAAAATCTTCGGGGCACAACTAGACCCCAAATGGAGCTGTCGTGCCTCCAAGGAATTTTGTTGTCGTATTTTCACAAATAAAAGTAACGGTCCCTTTTCCACAGGAATGAGGTCACAACGGCCGGACACCCAACGGTCGAATTGTCCCTCCCCCGGGAGGACTAGAACCTCCCGGAGTAGGGGAACGGTATATAAGGGCCATTCCTATGGAAAAGCGATATACCACTTGTAAACTCTCAAAGCGATCTTATCTCTTCAACAACCCATACCAAATCTCAAACCTAAAAAACACTTAGGAAACTAAACCTCAGTAGCAATCCGGTTTTGTGCAGACTGGGCCTACACTTCAACATCCTCCACATTTCATTAACTTCATTTGGTGAACTGGGTTCTACACAGACCAGAAGCCGTTTTCCCTAACAATTTAGTAACCCCGTTTTGTGCAGACAGGAAGCTAAATTGTTCAAAAACGTCCCTTCAAAATTAAACAGACAAATTTCTTCTTCCAAATTATAGAGTATAAACTTCCCGTATATTTCAGTCATTTCATACAACAATTTGGAGTCAGTAAATTCACGCATTCAGAAAACAACTTTGGTGACCCGCCTAGCCAAAAATCATAACAGTGGTGAACCCGACGTTGGAAGTTTCTCTATTTAACCATGGACATCGATCAAGAAAACAACGGTTTCCGAACGCCTCCTACAGAAGATGTGAATCAACCTCAAGATCGCTTCGCCAACCAACCATCTTCATTCACTGCGCTCTTTAACAACACCGCTACGAAGTCGCAAACCATAGAAGCTGCATCGGTAAATATTCCGCTCACTTTACCTCCCTTCTACAAGCACGACCCTCGTTTATGGTTCCTACAACTAGACGCAGCATTCCTAGGAGCGCGTATTACAACTCAACGCACGAAATTCTCTAAAACCCTTCCACTACTACCTTACGAAGCCGCACTTCAAACAGCGGATATTACTAACAGTCTACGAGAAAACCCGTATGACGATCTTAAACGCCGCCTCATAGAAATCTACGAACCATCCCAGCACGCTCGATTACTCGCTCTCACGGAACCTCAACAACTCGGAGACCAGAAACCCTCACACCTTCTAAGAGTCATCAAACATCAAATGGGAGATGTTTTACCATCCGACGTCGCTAAAACGTTTTGGGTTAAAGCTTTACCCGTTGACATCCAAGTAATGCTCGCCCCGTGGATGACCCAGGACGCGGACCATCTCGCAAGAATTGCGGACTCCGTCGCGGAAGTGCGTACGCACGCTCGCATCGCACCGGTAGAAATTAAAACGCAGAATGCAATCGACGAAATACAGCCGACATATTCCCGCCGTTACCGAAATCGGACACCTTCACCGCACCGGTCCCGTCATAAATCACTCTCTCCGCCTCGGACGAAGCGCCTCGACCGTCAATCGCGCTCAAAATCACCGAGTAGCCGTAATCTATGCTGGTACCACTTCAAATTCGGCAAGTTCGCAAGGCAATGTAATAAACCTTGCCAATTCAAAAAGGTATCGTACCAGGAAAACTAACAAACCCGCCGGTACTGAATGCACCGGCGGGATCGACCATCTCCAACCGCTTGTTCGTTAAATGCCGAAAATCGAATCTTCCCTTTCTCATTGATACTGGAGCCAGCGTCTCACTAATCCCCAATTCTCTCGTCAAGCGTTCAAGGAAGTCATCATCGCATCAGTTGTTCGCCGCTAATGGTTCATCAATACCAAACTACGGCTCCTTCACAACCTCGGTCTTCCTCGACAATGAACGTTATTCCTGGGATTTTATCGTCGCTGACGTCCAAAAACCAATAATAGGAGCGGATTTCATCGCCTATTTCGGTCTTCATGTAGATCTAAAAAACAGAAGACTTTACAACCCCTCCTCCACGGTACCAATCAAGGGATATGTCTCACCTATCAACTCTGGCATCACTACGACACCAACTCCGGAGAAATTCACGAAATTACTGGTCAATTATACGCCCTCACCACGTTCTTCCTCAGAGCTCTCCAAGACGTATCACTACATCGAAACCAAAGGTCCACCCTTCTCCGCTCGAGCCCGCCGTCTACACCCCGATCAACTACGGCTGGTTCGGACCCATTTCGATAAACTTCTGAAAGAAGGAATAATTCGTCCTTCAAAATCACCGTGGTCGTCCGCTCTTCACGTGGTCCCAAAGCCCGACGGGACACTTCGCCCGTGCGGGGACTATCGCCAACTTAATGCGATAAGTATACCCGACAAATATAACGTCCCTCACCTCCGAGACTTCTCCGCGCACCTCAGCGGCTGCTCCGTATTTTCAACACTCGACATCGCAAAAGCTTTCCACCACATCGATGTTTTTCCCGAAGACATACCCAAAACGGCTATAATTACTCCGTTCGGACTCTTCGAGTATGTCAAAATGAATTTCGGACTACGGAACGCCGCCCAATCTTGGCAGAGATATATGGACAACATATTAAGAGGTCTCGACTTCGTATTTTGCTTCTTAGACGACATTTTAGTCGCGTCTAAAAACATCGACGAGCACTACGAACACGTTAAACAAGTCCTCAAAATATTCAAAAGAGAGGGACTCCAAGTTAACAAAAATAAATGCGTCCTAGCCTCATCAACCGTCACCTGCCTAGGACATCAAGTTTCGCCGGAAGGTATTCGTCCAATTCCCGCCAAAGTCAACTCTCTTCTATCTTTTCCGACGCCAACTACCGTTACTGATCTCCGAAGATTCCTCGGGATGATGAACTTCTATCGACGACATCTACCGCACGCAGCTCAAGATCAGGACGCGTTAATAAAGGCGATCCCACAACCACCTAAGAAACGGGATAAGAGGAAAATTGAATGGACACCCGAACGAGAACAGGCTTTTAAACAATGCAAACTAAGCCTTCAAAACGCATCACTTCTCGCTCACCCTTCACCCACGGCGAAATTATATCTCACTACGGACGCATCGGATTGCGGTATAGGCCCGGTCCTACATCAAGAGAGCGTTAATGGTCCGCAGCCCCTCGGATTTTTCTCCAAAGTTCTCGCGAAACCCCAGCTCAAATATTCAACATTTGACAGGGAGCTACTCGCTATATTTGAAGCGATTAGACACTTCAGGGATTCGCTAGAAGGGCGAAATTTTTATATCCTCACGGACCATAAGCCACTTACAACCGCCCTAACCCAATCAAGAAAAACCGCCTCGCCGCGCCGCATCCGCCAACTTGAATTCATAAGTCAATTCACTACCGACATAAGGTACACTCCCGGCGAAGAAAACACAGTCGCCGATGCATTATCTCGTCCGAGCAAACATGATGAAATCAACGAGATAACTCCGTTCCCGTCTCCTTCAGCTATCAGAGACGCGCAAAACCCGGAAACAGATCATGAGATGCGCAATCTCATTGAACATAAAAAATTGGAACAATGTACAATGCCGGGCTCATCCTCTCAAATATGGTGTGACACATCTTCCGACACTCCTCGGACTTATATTCCTCCTTCAATGAGGTCCACCATATTTAATCACTATCACAATCTACATCACCCGGGAATAAGAGCTTCCCGTGATCTACTTAAATCTCGCGTTTTTTGGCCGCGAATGAACACGGATATTCGCCAATGGGTCCAGTCATGCGTCAAATGCGCCAAATTCAAAACCTATCGCCATGCTCATCCTCCACCTATGGTTTTCGACCACGTACTCCAATTTGAGCACGTTCATCTTGACCTGGTCGGAGCTCTTCCAGTCTCTAATAGAAAACGCTATCTGCTCACTATGATAGATAGAGCGACGGGTTGGACAGAGTGTGTGCCTCTATCATCCATTACAAGCGAATCCGTCATAAAGCATTTCATGGAACAGTGGATCAGCAGATATGGATGCCCGAGACTGCTAACCGTCGATCAAGGTCGCCAATTTGAAAGCACAGCCTTCAACGAATTCCTACGGAAAATGGGGATAGAGAAAATAAGGACCACCGCCCATCACCCGCAAGCAAACGGCAAAGTGGAACGCTACCACGGCTCTCTGAAGGCAGCTTTAGCTACTTCAGCTACCTCCGCCACCTGGACCAACGATCTTCCTCACATCCTCCTCAGCCTCCGAAACTCAATACAATCAAAGGACTCTCACAGCCCCGCGGAAAGAACATTCAAAACTCCACTCCGTCTTCCCGCGGATATCTTCCACCCGCGTCCTACGATCATCAAAGAGGCTGAAGAGGACGAACCTCGAGATTGGACCTTCCCATCTCGCTATTATTCAGCGAAGAAAATGTTCATCCGCGAACCCGGCCTTCATAAGTCCCTAACACCTATTTACTCCGGACCTTTTACCGTCATTCGTAAAACCGACAAAACGGTCACTCTAGACCTCGAAGGTTCGGAGCGGACAATTTCCCTTGATCGGTGCCGCCCATGCCCGTCATATTAGCAGGTCACCGACCGCGAGTACTCGGGGAATACCCATTCCCTCCATCAACGGACTCCGCTCTACCTTCGGTGCGGAAAAAAGCTTGGGGGACGAAGACACACTACGCCGCTGCTCACGCTCGTGCTCCACGCCCGCACGCGCCACCCCCGCGCCGCCTCCGACATCAGACTTCGCAGCGTTTCATCTACGTCTATTCGCATTTAAATTCAAATAGCAAGCATGTTTTTCAAAATTCAAATTTTTCCAAATTTAAAATTTTCAAAATTTAAAATGCAATTTAAAATTTTTCAAATTTCAAAATTCAAATTCAAATTTTATTTTCAATTTTTTTCACAATTGTACTACAATCTTTACCATACTTCTAGTCATTCATGTATATGTTATTTATTTGTAAAATCCTGGGGGACGTCTGTCGTGCCTCCAAGGAATTTTGTTGTCGTATTTTCACAAATAAAAGTAACGGTCCCTTTTCCACAGGAATGAGGTCACAACGGCCGGACACCCAACGGTCGAATTGTCCCTCCCCCGGGAGGACTAGAACCTCCCGGAGTAGGGGAACGGTATATAAGGGCCATTCCTATGGAAAAGCGATATACCACTTGTAAACTCTCAAAGCGATCTTATCTCTTCAACAACCCATACCAAATCTCAAACCTAAAAAACACTTAGGAAACTAAACCTCAGTAGCAATCCGGTTTTGTGCAGACTGGGCCTACACTTCAACATTCTCCACATTTCATTAACTTCATTTGGTGAACTGGGTTCTACACAGACCAGAAGCCGTTTTCCCTAACAATTTAGTAACCCCGTTTTGTGCAGACAGGAAGCTAAATTGTTCAAAAACGTCCCTTCAAAATTAAACAGACAAATTTCTTCTTCCAAATTATAGAGTATAAACTTCCCGTATATTTCAGTCATTTCATACAACAATTTGGAGTCAGTAAATTCACGCATTCAGAAAACAACTTTGGTGACCCGCCTAGCCAAAAATCATAACAGGAGCCTACATACCAAATTTCATCAAAATCGGTCAATGCTAAGAGGCAAAAGTGCCGCGTACGGCTTACGGTGGACGGACGGCCAAATTTTTATTTGATTTTTGGATTCTACGTACCTTGAAACGTAAACTATCAAATTTTGAGGGGGTTTCAAACATTTTTTTTTTCTTGGTCGATTCCAAAGGTTCATTATTGAAAATAATAAACCAAATTTGTCCGAAAACAAGATTTTAACCAATTTTGATTATTTCATTTTCGATAAATTTATACAAAAAACTCTCCCAAGTGGGGGTGGCACATAGCTCTCTCGTATCCATAAACCGATTTATAGATGAGCTCTACATCAATCTCCGAGGGCCGATTTATCCTTGCGTCGGTCGCGCCTTCCCAAACGCAAAGTAGGTCGCGCTGCTGTGTTTACACCGCAGTCATTCTCGCTACGTATTTTGCTCAAAATTGGAAAATTCGACAGTCTGAAAGACAATAAATTGAGGTACGCTTGCTTTTTTTAACATTTTCATTCATACAATTGCAAAATATTGGGTAGAATAAATATGTAAACTTTAACCAAACAATAAAATTTCAGAAAGTCCGTCCAAAGGCTGTCCAAACACCGATAGGTACTCAGCGCACGCCTGAAGCAAAACTGAATAGCAACTTTTACTTCGCTCACAAGGGGCGCTCATACGCAATTTAGGGAGTGGGATCCAACACAAAACGGCGGACGGACGGAAAATGTTTTATTCGATTTTCGGATTCTACGTACCTTGAAACGTAAAACATCAAATTTTGAGGGGGTTTAAAATGTTTTTTCTTGCTCGATTCCAAAGGCTTATTACACAGGTCTGCAACCAAAAAACTCCAAGCGATTTTTTTACTGGTTTCCATAGGCTTTTACATGCTGAAACCGAAAAAAATACTCAAAAAATTCCATCACGTCTATTTTTTCTGCAAAACTGGTTTTTTGAATTCCACGTATGGTGTTATTCAGCCTTGAACTTCAATTCTGTAGTTGCTGCCAAGTAGTAAATTTTATGAATCATGAATATTTTCACATTCATATTTAGTCATGTCACCCCCAGGAATGATATGTACTGAAATAGAGGAGGTAGGGAAGAAGGGGGGTGGGATATTTTTGGAGAAGGAGAAGCGTAAGGATGCCCAGAATCATGTCATAACACGTTGTTCATTTGATTTTCTCAAAAGTCAGGATGCCTTGCGGAACATAGTGCACAATTCAGTTTTTAATTATGGCCCCGAGAGGATGCATTATTTCTCCTGACAGTTTTTGTTTCATTCGTGGGGGATTTACTGCTAAAACCCAACAAAGAAATATGAGTGATTTCTTGAAAAAGGTGTATTTCGCGTACTTCAAACTAAAACTTGGAGACGAAGACAAATCCTGGGCTTAGCATAAGGTGTGCAGAAGATGTGAGGAAGACCTTCATTTGTGGTTGGACCTGAAAAGGTTTTATACCCCCACTTCATATAAAACTGGGGCTTATGAAGCAGTTCTTCAAATCATTGCCAAGAGATGGGGAATGTTTCAAACATGTGTGTTCAAAGTTTCCTAAACTGTCTGACGCTAAATTGAAAGAGGGAGCTTTTACAGGACCTGACATACGAAAACTTTTGTCCGATCCATTGTTTTTAGTATCAATGAGCGATAAAGAAAAAGAAGCTTGGGACTCTTTCAAGGATGCAAACGTTTTTAGGCAATACGAAAGACCCCAACTACAAATCCATTGTGAATCGCATGTTGGCTGCCTACAAAGCTCAGGGATGCAACATGAGCTTAAAAGTTAATTTCCCACACTCCCATGTAGAATACTTTCCAGAAAACTTGGGAGCGTTCAGTGAGGAGCAAGGTGAAAGATTTCACCAAGACGTTCGAGATATGAAAAAACGCTACCAAGGACGATGGGACGTCAATATGCTAGCTGACTACTGTTGGATGCTCAAGAGAGATACAGACAATGCTGGAGCACGAAAACGTACGCGACGAAGTATGAAAGAAAAGAAGAAAAGGTTCCACAAGCAAAATGAATAAATTCTTTGAGTATTTTGTGTTGAATAGGAAACGAATACTCAATTATTTTGAGATTGTACAAAATACAAATGATGCTTTTTCTCAATTTTCGTTTTTTATTTCCCCTTCTCTCCTATTTTGCAAGAAAACTGTGCGTTATGGATAAAAACGGCGGTCATTTTTGGATTCAGCACACCAAAAAACATAAACTATAACTAAAAGATTCCATGCAGCTGATCAAAAAATTGTTTTTGCAGACCTGTGTTATTGAAAATAATAAACCAAAATGCAGAGGTGAGTAGGGTGAAGGGCAAGCGTTTTCTTCCGAGTGCGGTGTAAACACCGCAGACGCGATCGACGGAAGGTTGTAGATTATCTCTATACATCAACCTGAGTGCCTTGCACTATCCTTATATAGGACTCAGAACAATAACTGAAAACGTCATTAAATTCGGATGAAAAATTAAGCAGGTTTTTACGTCTGCGCATGCGCAGAGGCTGCTATCAATCAGGGGGCGATGCTTTTCGTAGGGAAACACATCTACACTCCACTCGGTACAATCTCCGAAAATGTCATCGAAATAGGACAATGACTTCATATAGTTTTGCCCGTAACAAGGATTTCATGCCACACAGACTGATACAGGACCAGAATTAATCAGGAAGGTATAAAAAGTTTTAAAGTTTTGAAAACTTTTGAATTTTTAGAACTTTTATTTTCAACCTTGAAAAGTGAAAATAAAACCACAGTCTACCTTGGTAGACTCCGAAGCAATATTAAGTGCGTCATCTAAAGAGCTGAGTTTATTGCTGGGTTTCTATACTCATGTGGGATCGAGCACATACATGAAAGACATTCGTTTTAAATATGTTCACAGGTGACTACGCTATTACGAGAAAAAGTAAATTCGTACATACATCGCAACATCCATAGTAAGTCGTCGATAAAGTTGGTCAGGTATCTAACAAACCCAATCCAGGTTTAAAAAATCTGCATTCTACGGTTCAGCATGAGATTGTCTTTTCCCAAGATTTGGATCGAACTCGGTTTTTTAAGTAACTGCAAAATTGTAAATAATTTTTCGTTTCAAGGATAAAGCAGAGATTACTATCTCGGCGACGTCATAAATAATGCATAGTCGATGCGCCTCGTTTTAATTACTGGGCGGTTTGGAAACTCCGAGATTAATGGAGAGCGGTGGTAGGACCTTGTAAAGCTACATATCACAGTCACATAAAACCTCCGATACGATGATAACATTAACATGGACGTAATTTATGAGGGTGCTCGTGTCCGCAATGTGAGTGTCAAGACAGGAGGAAGATTGTGGAAGCGCGCTCTACAAGTTTCCATCCTTCAACTTACTACATTATAATTGCACTATCATGCCCGTTAGCTTATAAAGGAAAGAGGACATTTCACTGAACTTGCTTATCGACAAAATTGATTTTGATTTGTAGCGGAATTGAAGTCTTTCTACACAAGGATATTTTTAAAAAACGTCTGCCAAGTGGGTGTGGCACATAGCTTCCTCGTATCCATAACCCGATTATATAGATGATCCGATGCATAGTAGTTAATCTCAAAACACCAATCTTTAAGTACCTTTCACTACCCTCATAGGGGACCATCTACACGCTAATCTGGACAATCCTAGAAAATTTAATCAAATTCGGATGAAAAATGTAAATGTTATGGCTATTACAACGATTTTACGTTTGCGCATGCGCAGAGGCTTCTGTAAATTTTAAGGCCTTGATTTTCATTGGGGACCATCTTCAACCTAATCCGCGTAATCCCTAAAAATGTCATCGAAATCGGGTGGAAAATGTGGAAGTTATGGCAGTTACAAGGAATTCACGTTTGCGCATGCGCAGCGGCTACTATCAGTCCGGGGGTGATGATTTTCATAAGGGACCATCAATAATCTAATCTGCATGATAACTGAAAATTTCATCGAAATCGGGTAGAAAATGTGGAAGTTATGGCCGTTACAGGGAAATTCACGTTTGCGCATGCGCAGTGGCTACTGTCATCCCGAAGGTGGTGATTTTCACAGAGGACCATCTGAATACTAATCTGTAACATCCGTGAAAATTTCATTGAAATCGGATGGAAAATGTAGAAGTTATGGCCGTTACAAGGAATTCACGTTTGCGCATGCGCAGTCGCTTCTATCAGTCCGGAGATGATGATTTTCATAGGGGACCGTCTACACACCAACCCGCACAATCCCTGAAAATTTCATAGAAATCGGACAATAACTTCGTATAGTTATGCGCGTTACAAGGAATTCATGACAGACAGACAGACAGACACACAGACACTGAACCAAAATTGTTCAGAAAGGTCTAAAACGCAAAACGCGAGTTAAAATTTTGATTTTGGAGAACTTTTTTTTTCGTCCTTGAAAAGTGAAAACAAAGCTTCCGCTACCTTGGTAGACTCGGAAGCAAAATGAAAGGTAGCTCTTCCACTATCAGTGATGTATGTCCTATTCTTCATTACAATTTGAAACAATTTCTCGACTGTTTTCATCAGTCAGAACAGGGGTCAGCTGTGACCGAGCGAGCTAGGGCATGTGTCTCTGGAGACGAGACTCGAACCGGTTGCAGGGGCCGTGAGTTCGAGGCAGTTCGTGCAGTTTTAAACGCTTAAGACGTCGAGTGATCTTGCACATCTAGTAGCTTTACAGCTTCCTCATTCACATGATCTTTCAGTCTGGCAAGATGAGCCGTTGCTCGCTTTTTAATCACTTCATCCACACTGTCCACTTGAAGTTGGCGGTGGAGAGCATCATTTCGGAAGTACCGCGGCGCATTAGTGATACATCGTAGTACAGAGTTCTGGAAACGTTGGATGATCTGTCTATTGGTTGGAGCCGTGCAGCCCCACAACTGCACTCTATACATCCAAACTGGCTTGAGTACTTGATTGTACAGAAACAGCTTGTTACCGATGGTCATGGTGGAACGTCGACTGACCAGCCAGTACAACTTTCCACATTTCAATGCGAGCTCAGTCCTCTTCTTTTTGACATGTTCCTTCCACCTGAACTTGGCATTTAACATCATGCCCAGGTATTTGGCTTCATTTGCGTAGGGAATTATCGCGTTGTTGAGGAAAGTAGGGATATAGTTGACTTCCCGGTTGGTAAAATCAACGTGCATGGACTAAGCCTCATTAAATCTGATCCTCCATTTCAAAGTCCATTGGCTGATTTTGGAGGTGGATGTTTGTTTTTGTCTGTTTCAGGCAAAGTTCAATTCCCAATCCAATGGGACATCAATAGACATGTAAATAGCAATATTATTTTATATTGATTTCATGTTTCTGGAGAACGATCCATACTGCTAAGTAGAATCATTTTCGTGCAAAGACGAGTAAAATTTCCATTCTGACTTATTTCATCTCTGTACTGAGGCAAACTCGATGATTTGAGCACTTTGGTGACTTCCAAGGGGAAAATACCACCTTTTACAGTATTTTTTGTACGTGACGGTTCCCACGAACCTTCAAACAATCGCCAAAATACTTACTCAAAATTGACCCTCGTTGGAGTCCAAAGGGACCAGACAAAAAAATCCTTGCTCCACAACTGTTCCGAGCATAATGATTACCGGCAGACGACCGTGCTTCACCGGTACGCCTACATCCCCTCAGGAATCCGCCCTCCAGTTCCAAAGGCCTCCCATAGAGGTAATTGAGCTTTCAAGAACCTTTCGAACCGACAGAAAAATCATCGTCCCTACCTCTCTTACCATCCTCTAGATCCCATTAGTTGGGTAATTTGGTGATGAATTCTCGACCCGACTCCACCTACGTCCGCAGTTTTGTCGACTTCGTTCTCAACTCGACTCGACTCGGAGAGAAACGCCAGTTTTCCCCTACGTCGCGCCGTTTTCAAATAATTACGAGAATGTTCTCAGAAAAAATACGTCCTCGCAATTATTTTAATCGTGCCAATAATGATAAAGACTTACCTATCTATTGTAATAACTTATGTGAGAAGAGGTACCATTATTAGGCCTTGATAGGAATAGAAATATTTTTTTAAATCGTGAATTTTGTGAATATTATTCCCCCATTCCCCCCTCCGGATGCGAATTTCGATACAATTGGACGTAATGTGCATCTGGGAACTTTTTTGAGTCGAACAAAAAACGCTGCAAATTATTACACAACGGTTTATTATTTTTATATAGATCACTCGTCTACAAAATCACCAACCATCCAATATGAAGAGAAAAATTAAAAAAAAAAAAAAAAAAAAAAATCAAAAAAAAAATCAAAATCACCAACCATTGATTGCATTTCGGTCAGCTCTAATTTGAACGGAGATTAGGCCTCTTTTGCGATTCACACTCGTGTTTGGATTTATATATATATATATTTCAAGGTAAACCCTTAAATTTTCGTAGGGAGCGAACGGTTTGTCCTACAGAGCTCCGCGTGGTCTCAAAAAATTCTAAAAATTCTATAGAATCTTAATTTGAAGGAAAAATAATACCTTTATATCAAAATTTTCTGAGTTAGGGCGTTTTCAAAATTTCAAAATTGATTTTGGAGCCCTTAGAAGTGACCTACATCAACCAAAAGCTTCGGGGCACAACTAGACCCCAAATGGAGCCTACATACCAAATTTCATCTAAATCGGTCATGCTAAGTGGCAAAAGTACGGCGGACGGCGTACGGCGTACGGCGGACGGACGGCCAAATTTTTATTCGATTTTTGGATTCTACGTAGGTACCTTGAAACGTAAACCATCAAATTTTGAGGGGGTGTTAAAATTTTTTTTTTTCTTGGTCGATTCCAAAGGTTCATTATTGAAAATAATAAACCAAAAGAAACACTAAAATCGGTATAGAATTTAGGAGTAGGCAGCGCGCTGAAGGTATCGTCATTGAGTGCACCTTATGTTTACTAAATAACCCCCCTTCATCAGCCTTAAACAACAATTTCGAAATTTCGTCAACGTAGTGCAAAACTAGATAGATTTCTGAGTCGAATAAAAAAAAAAATAACCGCACAAATCGGTTGAAAACTAAGGTCTGGGCTGAGTAAACATGGTTTTCTCACATACACACACAGACATACACCTATGGTTTTTTCGTGGATTTGAATTCAGAACGTGCTAAAACGGATTTCAATGGTTCATTATTGATAATAATAAACCAAAATAAAGAATCAAAGAACAATTTTATTGTCTACGTAGCTTATTGGAGAATCCGTCGAAATCAGCAAGTCGAGTACGTTCATTAGAAACAACAACACGATTGAGAATGTTTCCCATTTAGTATGGTAATTTTCAGCATGACTGCTGTGGCTTTTACAGTTCGAAATGACATGAAATTCATCATTTTGAAACCACTTGTTTCAGAAAAATCTTGTTTGCTATGTTGATGTATATTATGGTGTATGTTCAAGCGGTACATTTGATTCTACGACAGAAAACTCTATTATTGGACCATCTTGTATAGATACTATTAGACGTAGATAATTCATGAAAATTTTACGAATAACTGAGTTTTTTTCAGTTTTGCCGGTACACGAAACGACTTTTTTGCTATCTTACCAGAGGGTTGCGACTTTTGGTGGTCCAATACAATAAAATTCACATCCAATCAATCGTTTTACCCAGGTATTATCCAAATTTTAGCGATTTTTGACAGTCAAGTACAAATAAATCGTAGTTTGAAGAAATTTCCGTATGTTCAAGCTCACATGCTAAGCTCAATTTACGTTTACGCTCAGAAGCTATCATTAGTCTATCAGTCTCTAGCTATTAAACATGTTGGAGGCCATACAGGGACTTAATCGCATTCCATCAAAATGTACCAAATTTTTGGACGGTTATGTCTCAGACAGACAGAGATGAAATCAACATAGTTCAGAAAGCTCTAAAACGCAAAATACGAGTAAAAAATTGAGATTGAGGAGGTCCCTTTTTTACCAGATAAAGGAGTACAATACTTTCCTATCTCCAATAATAAGGAAGCAACACACGTTTTTCCAATTATACGTTTAGGACTATTGTATCTCCCTTTTCAAGCCCTCCCTCACCAAGTTCAACATTAGCTAGGTTCGTCCACTTGACCTACCCTCAGCGACAACCGTAGTAGATCGGCGTATCTAATGCTGGAGGTAATAGTAACAGTCTGAGATGAAATTCTGTAACTGTTAATGAACCACAATGGAAGGTAAATTGAACGTTAAACAATGTAAAACCAAAGTTTTTTTTCAAATTTCTAATTGTGAGCTCTTCAGTAGAGAAAAACCACTTGCAACGACCAAATTAAAATCCATTTATCATTGAAAGTATTTTGAAGAAAAATTATCAGCAATGTTGTTTTAGCCACATTGATGACTACCGGCCGATCAACAGGAACCTACACTCATTTGTATGCAAGACTCTGTCTCCCGCACCCATCCATTAGTTTCCTGCCCTTGCAAAAACCTAAGAGGGTCGCATAATTATAATCCCCCAATGTCCACATACATTCAGATAAAGACTATTTGCACTGTTTTTTTCGAACATTATTCAAAGGAACCATAATAATCTTTAATGTATAAAAACTGGGTGCAGCATTCATCTCGACAAATAATGACTAGTACCAAGTTATTATTAATTTTTTTAACTTGGAACCAAAACGAGGAGTAACACTAGAATACGAATTCAATTAAAACACCCTGTAAGTAGCAATTTCTTCCAATTATTATAGTCTGTTGGTGTGTGACTCAATCACCCTCAAACCTCGACACAAATTTCACGATGACGGTGTTTCTGAGAAGCTTATAAGATACTGTGCATGTCCTAAAATGCCACACATTTTCGAGACCAAATCGAACATACGTATGAATAATTGTAACCCAACTTCTTCCACACATTTCTCCTATAGGTAGCACCGGAATTTGGAACCGTCACTTATTGGAAAAAATCATGATAATCGCTACTGCTCCTGTTTATCCTAGAGCGATAGAATTGGACGAATAACCCCTAATGGACCTCAATGAACGATCAGTGCAAAGAAAGATCAGCTCCATGAGCTATAAACTTCTTCTTCTCCAACTCCTCACGCAATGAATCTGTTATACAGAGTGCCACCCTTTCGGGGACACAATTAACATGCCGGATTACAGAACCTATGAGCGATTGAAAAAGATGAGATTTCCAAGTTTTGACCAATTTTTCGTTTCAGGTCGAATTTCACCCGTTTTTCCGAAATGAAATATAGATTTTTTTCATCAAGGAGTTAGGAAATGTCACGCTATTTCCAACTATGTAATCAGATTTGAATTTGCGTGGAAATTCGTGGAGTTATATCCGTTTTACGGAGATAAGGTTAAAATCACGAAAAAAATCTTTAAAATGAAATAACTCGAAAACGAAGCCTCTAAAAAGATTACCAGGAGGCTTTTTTTGCTGGAAATGAGCTGTAAAATCGATTCCTGGCCTGTGACTGGTTTAAAATGTAATACCCTGTAAAGAAAAATGTGCTTTCGAATTTATCATTGAAAAAAGACGAGATTTCCAAGTTTTGACCAATTTTTCGTTTCAGGTCAAATTTTCACCCGTTTTTCTTATTTAAAAAATTGTTTTTTCCCATCGAGGAGATACGAAATGTTATGCTCTTTCCAAAGGTGTAATCAGATTTAATTTTTCATGAAAATTAGAAGAGTTATAGCCTTTTTACTGAGATAAAATCGAAAACACGGGGAAAAATCATAAAAGTGAAGTAACTCGAAAACGAAGCCTCCAAAAAAAATTGCTAAGACAAATTTTTTGTTGCATATTAGTAGTAAAATCGAACCCTGCCCACTGGTGCGCCCGAAAGGGTGACACCCTGTATATCTATAGGTTCCTTAGGAACATAGTAGAAATGATAGCAAAGAAGACAAATCTGGGTAAATAGGGTGAAATAATAAAAATAAAAATAGGGTCAAAATCGCTGCATAAATGTGTCAGAATGAAATTTTGGTGTCGAAAACCACCGCATCGGACATATTTGTTTTTTGAATTTTGAATATACTTCTGAGATGTAATGTGACAAGCAGCCCCATATTTGAAAACAAGATGAACATTTCCTATCCATGTCGAACCTCCAGATTTTCAACTTTAAAAAGTCTACCAAGCGGATATGGCACATAGCTCTCTCGTATGCATAATCCGATTGTATACATGATTCGAAGCATACCGAAATCTAAGAACCGAATCTCAAAACATCTATCTCTAGCAATAACCTCATGTGAGACCACACGCCAACCCACAATCCCTGAAAATTTAATCAAAATCCGGCAATAACTTCGTGTTGTTTTGCCAATTGCAAAGATTTCATGACACGAAACGAAAATTTTTCAGAAAAAAATCAAAATGTAGGTAAAACGCGAGAGGATTTTTTTTTTTTTTTCAATCATGAAAAATGAGAACAATGCTTCCGCCATCTTGGTAGACTCGGAAGCAAAATTTGTGTCAAAGACCCACCCATATACCCGTCTGCTAATTCCCTCCATCCCAGAGCGATAAATTTGGTCCGCTTGGACTCGGGAATATTGAAAGTGATTGGGAAGAAGTCAAATTAGCTGCGTAACAGAACCTTCGGGTAGAACTTTAGTTCAATACGGAACGGACCTGTTCGTTAAACAGTCGAAACAATGCAGCAATCTGGGTACCAAGTAAGATGGTACATAAATATGGGACAAGACGCTGATAACTGGCTTTGACTTGAATGTAGCATAATAATGTATAATAGTTGGTATATTAAAATTGTTTTAAAATACATTAATCGTTACAATTTAGGACAGGTTGATATACATATGAAAAAAAATGTAATAAAAAAAGAAATGAAATAGTGCATTATAACGCACTTGTCTTAAATCTGAATTATAGTGGCGGGAATCCGAGAGACCTTCCAACTTTAATAATGATTAGGGACTGATAATCTTCCATTAGCGGCCGTTGGGCCCCTCGTGGTTGTTAAGCCCGAACGCACTTTTCCCGGGAAGGTAATTCAGATAATCAGCCGAAGTTCCCCCTTCAACAAATAAAATAACTACGAGAAACCTCTTTTGTCGGTCGGTAGCCTATTTGCTCGGAGAGGGCCGCTATTATTATAATTTCACACATGTCTCGTCCATTAGAGTAAAAAGAAGGTTGGAGGAAATATCCCTCAGACGAGAAGGAATAGTTTGGAACGTAACTTGGGGAATTGGGCGCGTAATTTTGCCTTGAGTGGTCTAATCAATTCACCTCGCTTATATAGGGCCTGAATATTATTTTTGCAATATAAACATCCGAGAATAATTGTATGTATTCGAATCGCTCTCCCATTTCTTTTAAAATACAATTTTTAATACATATTTCTATACAAAAACAAGTATATTCTGTACTCCTCACACCTGGGTCTCAACTAAGACTTCATTCAAAGAGTGGAGTCCGAAGTGACCAGGTGTCCCAAGTCTGAACAAAGTTGTAAGCACAGGGTTGAGCCCCAGTCCCGGGGACCGGCTGTTGTCGAGAGCGGCATAAACTGTTCCCTTTAGTCTCCTAAATCTCTAAAAAATATATATATTTCTGTACAAAAACCAGTTGGTTGTTGTCTGTCCGTCAAGTTGGATGAACAGTCTAGTCTTCTTACGTAAAATAAATACTATGTACCGTTGACGAATAGAATTAGTTGTTGTGAACGTCTCACGTGACGCTAAGAGAAAATGTATGTAATAAAGAGCAGTTCAACTGATAACAATAAGGGAAGATGGCAAAAACAATCGTCAAAAAATCGTTTTTTTAGAAAAAAAAATTGTTTATAAAACTACATTACATAGGGAATAAATTGCAAAAAGAAATTTGAAAAAATATCAAGGGGAAGGGGGTAAAAAAAATTAGTGAACATAGAGCGACGCGCGAGCAGCTAGTAGACCCCCGTCCGTATGAATGACCCAACATCACCTTCTATTTCAGCATATTTCCTCGCTGCTTTCGCTTTCTTCACTCTTTTGGTTTATTATTTTCAATAATGAACCGTTGGAATCGACCAAGAAAAAAAAAATTTTAACACCCCCTCAAATTTTGATGGTTTACGTTTCAAGGTACGTAGAATCCAAAAATCGAATAAAAATTTGGCCGTCCGTCCGCCGTACGCCGTACGCCGTACGCGGCACTTTTGCCACTTAGCATTGACCGATTTTGATGAAATTTGGTATGTAGGCTCCATTTGGGGTCTAGTTGTGCCCCGAAGCTTTTGGTTGATGTAGGTCACTTCTAAGGGTTCCAAAATCAATTTTGAAATTTTGAAAACGCCTTAACTCAAAAAATTTTGATATAAAGGGATTGTTTTTCCTTCAATTTAGGATTCTATAGAATTTTTAGAATTTTTTGAGACCACGCGGGGCTCTGTAGGACAAACCGTTCGCTCCCTACGAAAATTTAAGGGTTTATATTGAAATATATATATATAAATCAAAACACGAGTGTGAATCGCAAAAGAGGCCTAATCTCCGTTCAAATTAGAGCTGACCGAAATGCAATCGATAGTTAGTGATTTTGATTTTTTTAGAATTTTTTTTGAATTTTTTTTTATTTTTTTTTATTTTTATTTTTCATTTATTTATTTTTTTCTTTCATATTGGATGGTTGGTGATTTTGTAGACGAGTGATCTATATAGAAAAATAATAAACCATTGTGTAATAATTTGCAGCGTTTTTACCAGTGCTCTCATCAAGTAAGACCTACGCTTCTCCTTTGAAAAAACCTAAATCAAATGGATTCAAGAATGTACCGACAGTAACAATGTAAAACCGTGTAAATTGACAAAACGAATTTTTTCAGGAGGCGTAAAAAACTTCTAAATAACTTAAAAATATAAGTTTTTTGACATGGATATATCTTAGTTCTGGGGGTCATTCCAAAATTTTCCACACACAAAACAATGCAACAAAAAATTGCAACGTTTTCATGCAACGTTTTTTTCTGATACTGTTGAACGCAGGAAGCTGAAATTTGAGAGGCAGGGTCAATCGATACATACTTCTATACATCATCAAAGTTGATGATCACTGATCAGCTGAGTGAGCTTACTTATCAATACTAAGACTAACACGCAAGATAACTAACTTTCTCATTTTCCACCCCACAAAAATCGTTCACCACTCAATTTATACCACTCAATTTACTCTTACTTGGAATGTAGTTTTAAATTTCAATAATTTTTACGTCGAGTTTGTTGTTTTAATTGTACCTACCTGTGGTGGACGCCTCAGGGCGTCCCCACTACCGCCCCCAACTGGCCTGGATTAGGTGCCCCTTCTCCAGCCAGCTAGGGGGTATAAATAGGGTACAATTTATCAAACATGGTACATGGTCCCTAATACGAATGTACCTGTACGGGAAGCTGAATTATGCGCATGTTTACTAACTTTATGATCGTGAGTAGGAAATGAGATGTCAACATGATCGTGAGAGGAAAATAGGTATCGTCATCCAACAGATCCCTTTGAAGCGTTGCGGAGGCAGGGTCAATAGAGAATGCTGAAGGCGCCTGATTGTGCACTGATCAGCTGAGTGAGCTCCAAAGCCTTTTTCTCTCCTGTTGAACGCAGGAAGCTACATTCGATTAATTTAAATTGCCATCATAAGACATATCCATGTACAGATGCATCTGCATGAAGTGTAGATACTCGTCTTTGGTCTCCTGAAAAATTTAGTTTTTTCAACTTTCGCGGTTTTACATTGTTACTTAAAAAACGCTGCAAATTATTACACAATGGTTTATTATTTTTCTATATAGATCACTCGTCTACAAAATCACCAACCATCCAATATGAAAGAAAAAAATAAATAAATGAAAAATAAAAATAAAAAAAATAAACTCGGCGCTTTGCGCCTCGGCGGGGGGCTCCGCCCCCCTGCACCCCCCGGTTTATTTCTTTTTCCATACTCTGTATGAAATCATAGGAACACAGAATGTGTTTTTGCGATGCTAGTCATCCGTTAAATAAAAAACAACAATAATAAATGTGGAGTCTTTTGCAATAATAAAATAAATAATTGTTAGACATTTAATTTGGTCTTTAACCCTATAAATGTTATATAAATAAATATGTAACTACAAGAAAAATACTATATAAATTGAGAGCTTTACAACGAATGGTGAACAATTTCTGTGCAATGAACACTGCGGGAGTTCTATTTCCTTACCAACGGCTTGGTTGCACGTGAAAATCATTATAAAAGGCGCGTAACGGTTTTTTCTGTCGCTTTTTCGTGACGATTTTTTTTCGGTAGGTCATCGCAAAAACACATTCTGTGTTAAAAAAAATTCAAAAAAAATTCTAAAAAAATCAAAATCACTAACTATCGATTGCATTTCGGTCAGCTCTAATTTGAACGGAGATTAGGCCTCTTTTGCAATTCACACTCGTGTTTTGATTTATATATATATATATTTCAATATAAACCCTTAAATTTTCGTAGTTTCGGTTTGTCCTACAGAGCCCCGCGTGGTCTCAAAAAATTCTGAAAATTCTATAGAATCCTAAATTGAAGGAAAAACAATCCCTTTATATCGAAATTTTTTGAGTTAGGGCGTTTTCAAAATTTCAAAATTGATTTTGGAACCCTTAGAAGTGACCTACATCAACCAAAAGCTTCGGGGCACAACTAGACCCCAAATGGAGCCTACATACCAAATTTCATCAAAATCGGTCAATGCTAAGTGGCAAAAGTGCCGAGTACGGCGTACGGCGGACGGCGGACGGACGGCCAAATTTTTATTCGATTTTTGGATTCTACGTACCTTGAAACGTAAACCATCAAAATTTGAGGGGGTGTTAAAATTTTTTTTTCTTGGTCGATTCCAAAGGTTCATTATAGAAAATAATAAACCAATAGCAAGAATTACTTCGTTGTGGATAACTTTTTCGGACCGAACTTCAAATAGGTATTTAAATCCGATGATTTCTTCGTTGAGTCAACTTTTCGAGTTTTTGAACAATTGAATTGCACATGTCATTGTAGAAATGACGCGATAGAGCGAGATTTCAACAAAAACATAATTATGTTTAATATATCGCGAAATCACAACAAAAAAATAAGGTTACAATGGATGGATTGGTGCTCTGATAAGGTTACCATGGAATATCTGTGTCATGTAGTAACTAGATTGGAAGTCACTTGTTGAAAGACCAAGAAGAAAGCAGTAGAGGACTACTGTATTATTATGATGACCGTTACTTAGTTACTGTGCAACACATTTCCATGTCATGAATAGGGGTGTGTCGGTCCAGGTATTTCCCTGGAACGGTTCCAACGGTTACGGTGACAAAGATGTAACCGTTCCAAATTACCGGTACAGTTCCATTACCGATACAGGCGATCAAATCCCACTCACATGGCATGGATGAAGCAGGCAGTCAAATCCCTATCGTCCTTCTTCCATGCTTATGATTTCAACTTGCAATACAATAGCATCATTTTCCTTGACAATTCGCTAAAAGGAAGGAATTTGAACAAGTGTTACAAAAGAGGCAATTTATTATAAATAATAGTTACCAAACAATTCAAGGAAAGAATTATGACGTTGCAGTTTAAGAACTTAACATGACAATAATAAATTAATAAAACTGGAGACAACTTCCATGCTAACCTGTTCAGAAGATAACTTCCCGCTCAAGAGCCATTCCATGAACCATTCTCAGTCCATGGAAGTAGTAAGGGCGCTTCCAGGTACAACATGGAACAGAACTGAGAACAAGATCCATGCTTACCCGTCCAGAGCCATTGAACCATTCTCTGTGATATCTTATCGGTCCGGTTACATCCTTACCGGTCCAGTTCCATCCTCACCAATCAGAATGATCAGATTGATGAGATGATTGATCAGATCATTCTGATTGGTGAGGATGGAACTGGACCGATAGGAAAGATTCTCTTCCCGGTCCAGAGCCATCTTAAGATATCTTATCAGTCCGTGGAACTGGACCGGTAAGGGTCGAGTTTTTGTCACTGCGTGGAACCGTTCCAACCTGATACTCGGTTCCACAGTCCCGGTACAGCTGTACCGACACACCTCTAGTCATGAATAAAAATGTCACTTTGTGATTTAACCTTGAACTGTCAAGTCATTCAAATAGTTTATATTAGCGCCTTTATATTGGCGCTGCGGACAGGATGCCAAAACTGAGGAGAGGAAGGCAAAAGATAGAAGAGGATCTATCAGACTCGCAGGACGAAACAGCGAAACCAGTCCGTGAGTTGAAATCGGGAAAGGCTAAAGTCCATAACTTTAAATTTCCACAATATGATGAGGAATTGGAACGTTGGGCGTACTACGTCAATAGATTTGAAGTTGAAGTATGTAGAGTGGAGTTGACAGGGAGCATTGATGACCGTACGCGCTCAATTTTGTTTCTCACTTCTGTAGGCCCTAATCCATTCAAAATTTTGGTGTACCATTTTCGGCCAAGGGATGTAAAGGAAGTTCCCTATAAGGATTTGAAGCAAGTGTTAGAACGATTCTATGAGAAATCTACGTGTATATTTGCGGAGAGAAGAGCCTTTGCCATGAGGTACAGAAGCGAAGGTGAGTTTACAGCGAAGTTTGTCAACGGATTGAGAACACTTGCGGGAACATGCGAATTCGGAACAACACTAGAGGAGAGACTGAGAGACCAGTTAGTTATAGGGATAAATTCTTCTAAGTGGCAGGAAGAATTGATTAGGTTACACCAAACTAATGAGGCTACATTCCAGGAAGTGGAAGCATCTGCTTTGACAATGGAAAAAGCGCATGCTCAGCAAGTGCTACTTGCAGAATTTTCCAATCCTGATTCCAGGAAAATTTTCCACTCCAAGACTAGTCCTCATCAGAGAAAGCCAAGCGTAATTCAAAGGAAAAAAGGAACACGATCTCAAATATTGGAAAAGGTGGGACGATTTCTGTTCACTTATCGCTCGACTCCGCATACCACGACAGGTCGATCGCCAGCCGAACTCCTTTTTGGAAGTCGATTACGCACAAAATTTGATTTGTTAAAACCCAGCGTAGAGCGAAACCAAGAGCGAGCTCTCATGAAGCAGCAGTTGAACCACAAGGGCAAACGATTGAGAGAATTTGAGGAAGGGGAAGAAGCATGGATTAAACTACCATCCGCAAAGAAATGGACCCTTGGGGTAGTTACCAAAAGATCGGGACTCATGTCCTATGAAGTAGAGGTGGTGATGGAAGAAGATTCAGGAAGCACGTGGATCAAATGAGGAAGAAGACTTGAAGTTCGAAGGTGGAGGGGAGTAGATGTAGAGGACTACTGTATTATTATGATGACCGTTACTGTGCAACACATTTCCATGTCATGAATAAAAATGTCACTTTGTGATTTAACCTTGAACTGTCAAGTCATTCAAATAGTTTATATTAGCGCCTTTATAAAAGCGAACTCGCTTTACTCGAATTGGTACGATAGTATGAAAATTTGAATGGACTGTTCCCTGACAGCTACTACACTATGAATGAACTGCAGGAATAGGAAAGGGAATCAAATGCGGTGCACGTCCGCTCCCGTTTTGACCGCAGTAACCGCATATCCTTCTGGAGAGTTGAGCCGGCTCACTATGACGAAGAGGGTTTGTGTGGGTCCTTCCTCTGGATCCCACCTCACTTTCTCACGGAGATTGAGTTAGAGCCTTAAAGGAACTACACCTCTTCACTCTTGTGTCTACTTGGAACACACCATCTTCTTACACCAATGAATGTTTTTGTATTCACTACGTGGTATCATTTAAATCGAACAAGATTGTAAGAACTTCAGTTTTAAGAATGAAGAAGTTATGTAACGTTTCAATATTAAGGCGATTACTTATATGGGTTTGAACTAAATACCACCGTCATCTCCAGTTTTAGTTTGTTTATTTTTATCGATTGAGTCGCTGTGCAGGAACAAAAATAAGGTAGCTTCTCTACTCCCATTACCTACATGTCTTTCATCCCTGATTATCTGAGAGGCTGGGTACGAGTTTCGTGCTCTAGCAGCAGAGCAAATGAACGGGAAAGAAGTTGGATTTATCGCCCACACAGCTGAACCCAACTCCTAGTAATCGCTTCCAGTGGTTTCCAAAAGGCTTTACGCCAAACATCAACTTGTTAGTAAGATGAACTAAAGAGAAGTCACCTTAAACATTCACACAGTAGATCTGATTTCCTAGACTTTCTTCCTGTCACTTCCAGTGGTTCTCAGGTGGCTTTTGACCAACTTTGTGAATTGACCAATGCTCTGTGATGAACAAGAGAATGATTTGGTTTTTCGCTAACTTTATTGATTTAACTTCCTCCTGATCACTTCCAGTGGTCCTCGAAAGGTTATTCCTTGCCCTTTTGAACGCAGTTTCTTCGGAGAATTCCCAAGAAATCTCAACACTTCCCCTGAAAATGGTCGTTCACATTTTCTACGGTAAGAGCGAGATGCAAAAAGGTAGGACAGGAAGGCCTTCTAAGATACTTGAATGGAGTTGGGATCACAATCATAAAATTTAACGTCAAGGATCCTTTCTGCAAGCTTTACTACCCTCTCGACTTAGCTTAAGTTCTTCTTCCAAACAAATCCGGGACATAGCTATACGAAATAATGGTTATATTCTCATGAAATATTCGTGGTTTGAACGGGTTAGACTTTTGATTGTCTCCTAGTAATTTTCATTGCCAAGAATATCGGGCTTTCGGATTGTGATATCACGTTCGCTCGTGCGTAGACAATTTGTCGGAATTTGACGTCTTTTGGGGCGAGCTCTAACGTCTTTTAACCGATCAGTCAAAACCACGGAATATGCCATAACGAGAAAATCATCAACACGATTGAGAACATCCGTCTCATTCGACATTTTTAGTTTATATTTTTAATTTATTGGCAGTTTCCCGGAAGTGATGAAATCCCGTAATCTTCATATCCCTAAATCTCAGATTCTACTCAACCTTTCAGCTCAATTTTTTCAAAATTTTGTTAGAAATATTGTAGGTATGCTAAAACTTTGACAAAGAAAATTTTGCTTCCGAGTCTACCAAGGTAGCGGAAGCTTTGTTTTCACTTTTCAAGGATGAAAAAAAAAGTTCTCCAAAATCAAAATTTTCACTCGCGTTTTGTGTTTTAGACCTTTCTGAACAATTTTGGTTCCGTGTCTGTGTGTCTGTGTGTCTGTGAGTCTGTCTGTCTGTGTGTCTGTCCGTCTGTCATGATTTCCTTGTAACGCGCATAACTATACGAAGTTATTGTCCGATTTCGATGAAATTTTCAGGGATTGTGCGGGTTGGTGTGTAGACGGTCCCCTATGAAAATCATCATCCCCGGACTGATAGAAGCGACTGCGCATGCGCAAACGTGAATTCCTTGTAACGGCCATAACTTCTACATTTTCCATCCGATTTCAATGAAAATTTCAGAGATGTTACAGATTATTATTTAGATGGTCCCTTATGAAAATCATTATCCCCGGACTGATAGAAGCGACTGCGCATGCGCAAACGTGAATTTCCTTGAAACAGCCATAACTTCTACATTTTCCATCCAATTTCAATGAAATTCTCAGGGATTATGCGGATTAGATTGTAAATGGTCCCCTATGAAAATCATCACCCCCGGACTAATAGTAGCCGATGCGCATGCGCGAACGTAAAATCCGTGTAACAGCCGTGCGTACGTCACAACCTCAAATTCTACACAACCTACTGTCTGGCGCCCGTAGCACATGTACAGCAAGTCATTTCGACATGTGAGACGTCTCGGGTACGATTCCCAGTCAGGCCTAGATATTTTTTGAGTAGTAACTCACTCACATTTTTCATCCGAATTTGATGAAATTTTCTAGGATTATCCAGAGTAGCGTGTAGATGGTCCCCTATGAGGGTAGTGAAAGGCACTTAGAGATTGGTGTTTTGAGATTAACTACTACGCATCGGATCATCTATATAATCGGGTTATGGATACGAGGAAGCTATGTGCCACACCCACTTGGCAGACGTTTTTTATATCAACTTGGGGTAATAATACCATTTTTGAACTGCAAGATTAATTCGGTCCCCCAGCCGCTGAAAAAAACAAAAAACCCTTTGTCAAAAAGTTTCTGCTGGACCTCACAAACATTTAGAAAAAAAGAATGACGTGATTGGTATAACGATTTAAAATAAAAGGGACAAATGTACAAAAAAAAACGTCTGCCAAGTGGGTGTGGCACATAGCTTCCTCGTATCCATAACCCGATTATATAGATGATCCGATGCATAGTAGTTAATCTCAAAACACCAAAACAAGTTAATCTGTAACATCCCTGAAAATGTCATTGAAATCGGATGGAAAATGTAGAAGTTATGGCCGTTACAAGGAATTCAAGTTTGCGCATGCGCAGTGGCCACTATCAGTCCGAAGGTGGTGATTTTCATAGGGGACCATCTAAATACTAATCTGTAACATCCCTGAAAATTTCATTGAAATCGAATAGAAAATGTAAAAATTATGGACGTTACAAGGAAATTCACGTTTGCGCATGCGCAGTGGCTACTATCAGTCCGAAGGTGACGATTTTCATAGGGGACCGTCTACACACCAACCCGCACAATCCCTGAAAATTTCATTGAAATCGGATGGAAAATGTAGAAGTTATGGTCGTTACAAGGAAATCACGTTTGCGCATGCGCTGTCGCTCCTATCAGTCCGGGGATGATGATTTTCATAGGGGACCGTCTACACACCAACCCGCACAATCCCTGAAAATTTCATTGAAATCGGACAATAACTTCGTATAGTTATGCGCGTTACAAGGAAATCATGACAGACAGACAGACAGACAGACAGACAGACACACAGACACACAGACACACAGACACTGAACCAAAATTGTTCAGAAAGGTCTAAAACGCAAAATGCGAGTGAAAATTTTTATTTTGGAGAACTTTTTTTTTTCGTCCTTGAAAAGTGAAAACAAAGCTTCCGCTACCTTGGTAGACTCGGAAGCAAAAATGTAGTTTTCATGAAACGCGATTTTCTGAAAATCAGCGTGAGAAGGAGGTTCATTAAGGTTTTTCAAACGTTTTCATGTTTTTAACGGAATAATGAGATTTGCCTCAATTACAGTTCCTACAAATAAGTACATGAAGCGGTACTAGCACACACTTTGAAAGTTGATGTACATAATATACGGAGAAGGAGACATATAAGCGGTATAATAATTATGAGGAGCCACTATTTCCCGGTGGGCCGCAATTAGCCCATCATTGTTTGGAAGACGGTAACTTGATTTTTGTTAGTACATAAAAGAGATGAAGATGAATTTAATATCAGCTCGATAATTGGTTGTCTACTCACTATCGGTAATTTTTGATATTTCTTATTTACTCTCCTAGAATTATACCCCGCGCCTGTTACTTTCAACGGTGGACCATTTGTTTACCTGTCTCCCTTGCCTCCAAGATTACAAGAGTCGGTTTCATAATGGAAAAACGGCTCATCGAACAGGTCCGAAGGTCCACCCTCCTCCTCTGTACATGTAAATTAGTACCTTTCATAAAATTATAAATCTCGCCGGATGTTTTTCCTCATCGGTTTCGTGGTTTGTAATCATGACCGTATCCGCGCATATCTTCCAAACCCCTTCATAAAGCTCCGGAGTGCTGAAGGTGCTTTGTCAATAGTGATGTAGGCCGTTCCCTACTCTTGTACCAGTACAAACTACTTATTACCCTAAACTTGATGTTTTTTGAACTTTTGCAATTTGTCTAAAGTTACTAGTCTATGATCTAGGCGTGAGAAAAAAAAACCTCCGCCAAGTTATGTAGGAAGTATGGTTTACACATGCACATAAAATTGATTGGAAAACGAATAATTCATTGCAGTTTTACAGAGCAGTTAAATTAATAAAATCCAAAATAATTATAGCAAGTGGGTGTGGCACATAGCTTCCCCGTATCCATAACCCGACAGTATACATGTTCCGATGATATGCTACATATTATATAGCATATCAAAATATGCTACATGCTGTATACAGGATGTAACGCGAGTGGTTCACGACGACAAAAAGGGTCTCATGACATTTTTTGGTATCCCCACTCAAAATGCCTTCTTTTTTTCATTTTGAAAATTTACATAACACCCTAAATTCAAGAGTTAGCTCGAATCTATAAAAGTCCGTTGGAAAGAGCGTTAAATTTGCAATATTTTTGATGCCCAATAACATTTTTGGAGTGGAGTTGAGATGTTCAAACGACGTATGAAAAGCGAAACTCGTCAAAATCTTGAAATCGCTTGTTTTTTCAGTCGCCTGGTAACCATATCAATTGTTGACGCAGAATTGTGAAACTTCCCTAAAATTTGAGGTAACTCTTGAATTGAGGGAGTTATGGTATATTTATTGAGCAAAGATCAAAAACACGAGAAAAAAAAGGCATGTTGAGTGGGGATACCAAAAAATGTCAAGAGGCACTTTTTGTCGTAAATTAGTTGTACAACACGTAGGAGAAAGGTTGTTTATCTCTAAACATCAGTCACTAAGTACCTTGCACTACCCCTACAGGGGTCCATCTACACGCCAACCCTCTCAATCTCAGAAAATGCCATTGAATTCGGGGAGAAAATATGGTTACAAGGAAATTAAAGTTTGCGTATAATCACTTCCAGTCCAGGGGCGATGATTTCCATAGGGGACCATCAACATCCTAATCCGTACGATCTCTGAAAACTTCATCGAAATCGGATGGAAAATGTGGATGTTATGGCTGTTGGAAGGATTTGACGTTCGCGCATGCGCAGTGGCTACTATCCGTCTAAGAGCGATGATTTTTATAGGGGAGCGTCTACACCCCAATCCGCACAATCCCTGTCATCGAAATCGGAAAATAACTATTACCGGACTCAATTCCTTTCGGGGCATGGATACTTCCGCTCCTTCTTAGTGAAGATCGGGAAAGCCACTGACCCGGAGTGCAGATACTGCGGGATAGAAGAGGATGATGTTTGCCACTCCTTCTTCACATGCCAGAAGAGGTCATTGGAACGTTTTGTCCACAGACAATCATACATTAGATGATTAAGAATAAGTCGAGCTGGGACGCAATGACAGTATTTGTCACAGCAGTCCTCAAAGCAAAAAAGCTGGATGGAAGATGGGAGGAAGAAGATGAGGAACAAAACTGATGGATAGATCAGACTGGAGAGCAGAAGGAGGAGCCTTTTAGCACAAAAAAAGGCTCACCCTGAAGTAATACTGTACAAGTGGTTCCAGGGTGAGTCTTAAGCGGAGGGAGTGGGGTTTTAGTTTGTAGACCCATTGTTGGGGAGTGAACTTCCCCTTCGCTCTTAAAGAGTTTCCCCACTCCCGTAAAAAAAAAGTCTGCCAAGTGGGTGTGGCACATAGCTCCCTCGTATCCGTAACCCGATTGTATAGATGATCCGATGCATGGTAGTTAATCTCAAAACACCAATCTCTAAGTACCTTTCACTACCCTCATAGGGGACCATCTACACGCTAATCTGGACAATCCTAGAAAATTTCATCAAATTCGGATGAAAAATGTAAATGTTATGGCGGTTACAAGGATTTTACGTATGCGCATGCGCAGCGGCTACTATCAGTCCGGGGGTGATGATCTTCAGTGGAGACCATCTACAACCTAATCCGCATAATCCCTGAAAATGTCATCGAAATCGGGTAGAAAATGTTGAAGTTATGGCCGTTACAAGGAAATTAACGATTGCGCATGCGCAGTAGCTACTATCAGTCCGAAGGTAGTGATTTTCATAGGGGACTATTTAAATACTAATCTGTAACATCCCTGAAAATTTCATTAAAATCGGATGAGAAATGTAGAAGTTATGGCCGTTACAAGGAATTCACGTTTGCGCATGCGCAGTCGCTTCTATCAGTCCGAGGATGATGATTTTCATAGGGGACCGTCTACACACCAACCCGCACAATCCCTGAAAATTTCATGGAAATAGGACAATAACTTCGTATAGTTATGCGCGTTACAAGGAATTCATGACAGACACACAGACAGACAGACACACACACAGACAGACAGACACGAAACCAAAATTGTTCAGGAAGGTCTAAAAGTAGTGTGGCTTCAATTTGCTCGGACTGAAAAAGACACAAGAAACCGCGTACTTCGTGGGTGTTCCATCTTGAATACAGATGTGATCTTCAACTGACTACCGACAAAAACTAATATATGAAAGTTGAATGTTACGACTTATTGTAGTTATAGACTTATTAGTTACAGCTTTGTTACCAGGTAGACACCGCTGTATGGATGGGAAGGGGAGGGGGCTCGAATTCGCATGTTGGGTATCGTAGATCATGAATTTCAAAATGCTGTTCAAATTAGAGGGAGGATCCACTACTTCCGATGCCGAAATATTAAGTTTCGGGCTCTTTTAATGTTAAAGTGATATGATATGGTATTTTCTAAATTACGTTGGGTGAACTGATTTGTGCAGTAGATCGGATGAATGGAAATTTATGTTTTATCGCTTATTGATTGAAATTGAACTAATCGATATCCAATTTCAACGATTGAACAAGTCCATAGGATAACAGATGTAATTGAAAATGCACTGGAAAATAAACAAGTGTATAGTGCTCTATTTCTTGATGTGTCACAAGCTTTCGATAAAGTGTAGCACGATGTATTAAACAACAAACGCAACACGGAGAAAAATTTCTTATTTTGTGGGATAATGAAATGGGTTTTTAGAGTGGGAAGCATGGTTTTTCGGCGGTTTTCGTGCTCCGAATGAGTAAAAACCGTGCTCCAAAGTAATAAAAGCATGCTCCAAGTAATGTTATTAACACGGAGAATGAAAAAACCATGCTCCGTGTACTTTTTTACTTATTTGGTGCATGAATTACCGTAGTCCACGGTTATAAATTAGTTCTCCGCGGAAATAAAGTGATCAAGAGGAGCATGGTTTGTCAGCGGAATCATGCTCCCTAACAATTCAGTTTCCCGCCAAAACATGGCCGCCGTAGTGCCATGACTCAAAACCATTGTCCGCGAATGAAATCCGTAGTCCCATATAATGAGGTTTTAAGGTCAATAATGGAAATCATAGTCCCATTAATCAAGACCATGCTCCGTACAATTCAAAACCGTACTCCCATAAGATGAACGGTTTGATGGGACTATGGTTTTCGGCTTTAGTAGTCCCATCACAAATGGACAACCGTAGTCCCATCAACTAACAATCGTTATCCGATTAATAAAATCGAGCTCCGTGGGAACATGTTTCATAGTCCCTTTCATAGGTATTATCACGGAGAATGAAATCAAAACCGTAGTCCCATTACAAAGGCCATATGGGAGATCGGTTTTCATTAATTGGGAGCATGGTTTATTAAGTAATCGGAGCATGATTTTGTTTATTCTCCTCGGAGCACTGTTTTTATTTAATGGGACAATGGTTTTTATTTAATGGGATAATGGTTTGTATTTAATCGGAGAATGGTTTGTATTTATTGGAAGCATGGTTTTTATAAACTAGAAGCATGGTTTTTATAAACTGGGAGCATGGTTTTTATTTACTGGGGACCACGGTTTTTATTTAATGGGATAATGGTTTGTATTTAATCGGAGAATGGTTTGTATTTATTGGAAGCATGGTTTTTATAAACTAGGAGCATGGTTTTTATAAACTGGGAGCACGGTTTTTATTTACTGCGGGGACCACGGTTTATATTTAGTCGGAGCACGGTTTTTATTTAATGGGATAATGGTTTGTATTTAATCGGAGAACGGTTTGTATTTAATGGAAGCATGGTTTTTATAAACTAGGAGCATGGTTTTTATTTACTGGGGACCACGGTTTATATTTAGTCGGAGCACTGTTTTTATTTAATGGGACAATGGTTTTTATTTAATGGGATAATGGTTTGTATTTAATCGGAGAATGGTTTGTATTTAATGGAAGCATGGTTTTTATAAACTAGGAGCATGGTTTTTATAAACTGGGAGCACGGTTTATATTTAGTCGGAGCACGGTTTTTATTTAATGGGATAATGGTTTGTATTTAATGGGATAATGGTTTGTATTTAATGGAAGCATGGTTTTTAATCGATTTTGTATTTAGTGGGACCATGGTTTTTATTTACTGGGAGCACGGTTTTCTCTCAAAATGCTGATAATCTTTATGGGTTGCCATCCGCCCCGATAAATCGGGACATGTCCCGATTTGTGAGGTGTCCTGCGGGCATCCCGTCCAGAGTTTTGAAGCAAACCCGAAAGTTTCCTTCGCTTATTTATTTTCAATCATCCCTGCCTAAATATATACGGTTTGAGCTTGAAATATGGAACTGACAGATGGAAAATTTGTTTTGTTATTTGGCTCGTTTCCATCAAGCTTATACTAGTTGAAGGTTGAAAAATATTTCAAGGTTTTTAAGGATGAATAAGGATTGTAGTTGTTTGCGTGCTCTTCCACAGAACGCAGGAGTCTGAATCTTTAAGAGGCTTATCCGCCGCAGGTACCTATCCGCTTACCTCGCTATCGTATTCAGCTGAGATAACGTTACTGAAAGGAAACTACCTTATTTTGGGATGGGAATGACCTTATTTCCGTGGGAAAAACAACTTAATTACACGTCAGACGTCAACCAGCACTTCAAATAACGTGATTGGAATATTATTGACGTCAGGTCTGGAAATAAACCTGTGTACCTGGTGTACTCCCGTAGCCCCCAAGCAGTAACAGAACCTAAAACGGAATATTGGAAAACATGGGCGGAACGTTGCTATACTTACATATCAACGATATTAATCATTAAATATAGGAATCAGAATAATACTTTATGCGCTCAATAAATGTCATGCTTCGCAAACAAAAAAAAGGTAGTCCCAAAAGGCGGAATTTCATTCTCCAAAAAATGTCGGAGAATGAAATTCCGCCTTTTTTTTTTGTAATGCCTGGCAAATTCATGCTCCTCGAAAATTAAAGAGCGTAGTCCTACAAGTCAAACTCGCCTTGTTACAACAAACCACCAACAAATGAGGGTATGTGGTTGTCCGTTAGACATGGAAGAAGATCGTTATGACACATCTACTCAATAAATCAAATTCAATCCGTTGCCTTGTTATCCGTTAATTAACAACGAAATTTCCAAGAGGTACTTTGCTCATAAAACTGGCTTTTCTATTGCTTACAGCAAAGAAATGCACCACAAACCATGACTTTTTACATACCATCCTACCTCAAGTTGGTACCTACCTACGAAACTATTAAATTCCTCACGTTTCCGACGGTTAAACGACAAATTCCCATGCCACCTTTTCGTTTTGGAATTATGTTTTATGAGGAAAACCACGAACAGTACAATTTTTTTTTTTTTTTTTTTTTTAACTAAATTTTTAGCTTCCACGCTCCTCAAATCAAAAATTTCTAGGACGCAATTTCTTCTTAAAAATATTTTTTCTGCATAGTATGACCATCAAATTGGAAAAAAATTCAAATTTTTTATCCAGTACCTACCTTTTACTCGGGGCATAAATCAATTAATTGCGGGTTCCCTGGTTTTTTAATCGAAAAATGCTAAGAGTCTTTTTTTCTTTCTAATAATTTGTTCTATCGGAAATGATCACAAACGAAACAAAATTTTAACTTTTTTGCAACACGAAGAAATTCACAAACACCTAAAATCAAGTCAAAAATTGATTTTTCCTGCTATCTACCCTATTTGCGTCAAAGTAATCGTTAAGTACATACCTCTTAAGCAAATTGTGAAGTGTTAGTAAAATTAGAACGTTTAAATTCATGGTTCGTCAAAGAAATGAAGATAGAGCAGAATCTGTAACTTGTTCAACAAACTTGTGGAAGAAAAAGACTTTGAAGAAAAAAAAATTAAAACCGTCAATATCTTCAGATTCCTTGCTTTAAATCGAAAATTACAAAGAGGTATTTCCTTTTCAAAATCGATTTTCCTTATACAATTCACGTAAAACATTGCAAAATTTTGAAATTTTCGCTCATTTGTTGCGATCAACGATTGCAAAATAGTGCCTCATAATCCACCTGGTGTGTGATAAAGTATAAATGCATCAATGCATATACGTAATTATGTATTATGCATGATGATTAATAGATTATATAGATTCTCCGGAACACATCCCGTCCGCCTTTCAGAGGTTTATTAATCGGCTTTGATAGGAAAAAGCAATTAATGGACTCAGTGTAGACATGGTATCCTATACGATACTGCACCACGTTACCCTTTTTCCTAATGATGGGTGCATCAAAAACCACTCAAAGCTATCGTGATTCGCTTCGGTGAAATGTAAACTTTTGAAGACAATCGGTAATTATTTCCCAATTAATGGTATATTATCCAAATAAGTAATAAAATGCTGGCAAGTGGGCTAAGATACCGTGTTGGGGCGAGCTACACAATTTTCTTTCATAGATTTACGGGGGTAATTACACAGTAGTAGGTGTTTTAATTGTTTCATTTCGCTTTTTGATGATGTGATCTTGTGAAAATGATAAACATTTTTATCTGATATTGTCCTACAGTTTCCAGCGAATCAATACAATTTCGAAGTGTACAGAAAAATTGGTAGGAGTTCACGGCAGTGAGGTACGCCATTAGGATTTAATGCTCCGAGAAAATAAAACACATAGTCCGATCACATCAAAGCGTAGTCCCTTCAGTTATTTACGGGGAGCATGGTTAGAAATAATCGGAGCATGGTTTCAAGAAATAGGACTGCTATTTGAAGACATGGGACTACTATTTTATTGTAGCGGACTATGGTTCTACTGCGTGGGTCTACTCTTTTGGGGGGAGTGGGGCGCTGTCCCGCCATTACACTCCACTCTCAGCCAAGTGAATGTCGTGTTGCTCTCGCTCCGCTCCTGTTGTAATTTTTCATTTAAAACTGTTTCATTTCAATCATTTCGTGTACTTGTTACCGAGGTGCATATTTCAGTGGGTATAACTGTGGTAAAATAGTACATCATTGCAGCAGTTGTCCGTGAAATAATGTCTGAAGAAGTTGGCCAGTACCTCCTCGCTTGGGGAATGCATCAAAAAACCATCGATCTACTAATTGGTAAGTAATAAATTAATTCAATTTTTAAATTTGAATAGCAACCCTTGAATATTACATGTAGGTTCGTGGTGTAGGGTCGGTGAATGCAATAGCTAGTTCTGTTATCGGATAATTTGAACATGCCTACAGCTGATATTCCATGGTACCGATTTGGGGAAAGATCGCACAGGGAACATAAGATGAATAAGCAATTTAATGTTAGACGAACAGTTTTACCAGATTGAGGGATAAAACCCAATTTTGCTGTTGCCAATCATACCTATGTGATGTGAAAATGTAACGTTACCATCCTCATTAGGTTGTACCTATAAAAGTAACTACACTATTGCATGATGTATACCACACTTTGATGTTGACACTTTTCTTTAATTTATTACTATAGGTGGACAAGTACTATGATGTGCTGATTGATATTGATTTCGGAGTGCACCCCGCTGGTCGGACGTGACTGCAATCCGTACATAACTTTAGGAAAACAGGGTAGGTAAATAGATATAAGGGATAATATAGTTTAAATACTGGTTTGTAGATCGTAACCTGGGTACCCCATAACCCCCCCCCCCCCCTCTCTTCAGGGTACTTTATGAATTCAATGTTCCGCGCACAAATTTATTTTCCAATTGTGGAATGCACCCCGCTGGTCGGAGCTCCACACAGTATGTTAAATTTATGAAATATGTATTTTATCGGCTCTTCCGATTTGGCCCTTATTTGGCATTCGTCCTCTGGGCACTGTGGTACACCTCTCCACGTATACATCTCCAATTTCATGTAATAATTAACCAGCATTTCATTTATGCTCATTGCAGCTGCTGGATTAGAAAGTGTCGCTGACATCGTGCATGCAACACCTTCCATAGTAGTAAACTTGGATGGTATTCCACCGTTGCAAGCACTTATTTACAAGAAAAAGTGGCAAGAGTCTTTTGGGGAAGAAAGCGTAGAGAAATTGTCACAACCATCTCTGCTATCACCACCAGTACGTCTTATTCCTTTTTCTTTTTGTCGTTATTCATAAATTTAATGATCATTAGTCAGTATATAGGGTGTCCCATAATGAATGGATATGCTCTGGAATGTCGTTATTTTCCATGGTAAAAAAATACATGTATGTTTTCAATCAACATGTTTTTTTTTGTAAGGAATTCAATAATGTCAAAATTGTTCGTTGCGCACGTACACAAACGTGGGCAACGCGCACAAACTTCGTTATTTCGAATGAGAACTCCTATTCCTTATTGCAGATTCGGATTCTACGTACAATTTCATGAATATTGGACCCTTTCAAATATTTTTTCGACTGCGCGCAACCCGTTAATCGATCGCCCACATTCGCGCAATTGCAGGATTTGGCCAAAAGTTGGTTGTTGGGTGGCACATTAACTTTGTTTTTTTTTTCTTTTCTTTTTTTACCAAGGAAATTAACGATTTTCCAGAGCGTATCCATTCATTCTGGGACACCCTGTATAGGTAGAGACTGAATGTAGAATATTTTACTGAGAAATAAAGTAGTGTACTTGAGTTTTTCAAATAGTTACTTCATTGCAGGCGCTCTTTTACCCTGAGGTCCAACACTCAGTTGATGAACCCGATCCAAGACCACCATCAGGTATTGCGTCGTACAGTAATGTGGGTCTGAAGAAGAAAGTTTTTGAGTTGGTCAAAGAGGCTTCCAAAGGCCACGGTACAAAGAAATTGTTGTTGCAGAAATTGGAAAGTCTAGACAATACGTCAGTAGCCGATTTGCCGGTCCCTTCAACACTTTTTTTGGAGAAGGAAAAGTGGTTTTTGAGCAGGACTGTAATCAATTACCTCCTGGGATTACAGGATTCATCAAAAACTGCCAAACCCCGTCTAGCATACTCAGATATCAGACCGTATGCCCAAATTTGTGCTGACCTTTTTGGAGATACCTCTCAGTACTGGTTCGACAACGCAGTATTAAAGGTGAAATAAAGTTCCAAAACATTACTGATTGCCTAACACAACTTTTGACTAAGTATTCAAACAATAGGGGTAAGATTTCATTTCATTTTTTTTATTTGTTTTCATTTTAGGTAGGTAAGCAGCGCGCCAAGAGAACAGCTACTGGTATACTTTGGCGTAGGTACAACCGATGTGTTGCTGACTGGGTTAATGATAACAGAGAGCTAAACGAGAAATTGAGAGAGAAGGAAAAAGAAAGGGTTACCCTAAAGAAAACCTTAAAGGCACAGTTACCGAGGAAACGAACACCCAAACTGGGAACGTCGTTGGGAAGAAGAAAAGGTGTTGTTGTGATACCATTAGCACCTGGAGTCACAGAAGCAGGTATATAAATATTTAGTTATAACCTATTGTAACAATCGCATTGCATAACCTGTACTTATTAATTTTAAATACTGTTCTAAATAATGATGAATTATTGCATACATATTTGATGTGACGATAACGCAGTGTGTATATTGTGTTTCAGCTCTGTGGCAGTCATTGTTAGAACACCCTGATATACAATTGTTGGTGAAATGGAAAAATTACTCATTAATGACTACCGAAATCGAACATGCATTTCGAAATAGTTTATCGTTGAGGCATCAATACTTGAGTCACCCTAACGGAGAGTTAACTAAATATCTGGATACTTTCAAATTTATGACCTCAGCCGATCAGGGCCAAAAATTGGTAAGTGCATGTGGTGTATTGTATAATGCATCATGTATCGTTTTTTCAACCTTGTACATGTAACTTGTTGTTCTCTTTAGAAGTTAGAAATTCCTGTCGTACTAAATTTTTAATTGGTAAACTAAAGTAGGTAAATTGTCATAGGTTTTTAACGTGTGATGAAGTTCATTCAATCTGTTCTCATTGTTTGATTGAGCGATTTAGCGCTTCATGTAGGTGTAGAAATTCCTGTCGTACTAAATTTTTAATTGGTAAACTAAAGTAGGTAAATTGTCATAGGTTTTTAACGTGTAATCAAGTTCATTCAATCTGTTCTCATTATTTGATTGAGTGATTTAGCGCTTCATGTATAGGTGTATACCTTGCTTGCATCGTCGAATATTTAATGATACGTCTGGTAGTAAATAATATGTAATAACATGTTTCAGGTTGAGGCTGATTACCAAGCTCGTTACCCCAGCAACACTGACGGTGATTTTTATTCAAAGTGTTGCATAGTTTATGGAACTGTAGTATCTTTGTTGGAATCCGCTGACATTGAGAGGAGACCCCCTTTCCTTGATTTAATGAAACATGCAGGTAATTATCATAGTTTGGCTTAACGTTGTTGATTGATCATTTCTTTCATTCAGTCTTTCATTTCTTCTTTTTTTGTAACATTGTAATATTCTTGGAGAAATTAGCATCCCGTGCCTGATGAGCCTTTTTTTGTTGGGGGGGACTTAATATTATAGCAGCACCCTAGCAGCACTGACTTCAGAAAGGTCAGAGCCAGAATTTATCGAACGGATATTAATACATATATTGTAGGTGCCAAAAAAAAAAAAAAAAAAAAAAAAAAAGACTGCAAACTCCTTACTTATTTGCGAGGAATCTGACCAAAATGCGGATGTTGGGGTGTCCCTCAATAACTATTTCATGAGCCATACTTTAGGAAGATTCCTGGGGCTGCGGAACTTTGACTGCTCGCTAAGCATGGTTACAAATATGAGGTTTTCATTTGAAATTACTAAGTATTGCCGGGAAATGATGGCTCACTTATCAGTGTATACATTTTATTGTGTTTATCCTTTGTTGTCTAGCTGTTGTGGCGGAGATGTAACTTGTTGCTATTTGTTGTCTTCCAGTTGATGAATCTGACAAAGTGAAACTACTACTTCTGTCACTACCCTACGCAACGTACAGCCGCAGCGTGACAAAATCAACCTCATCGACTTCTCACGTCAAACCGATATCGTCCCAGGCTGTGATAGCCACTTGGTTAGTGATTGTGGAAGACGAAATTGCATTGGAGGCATATCACCTGAAACTGAAGCAGAGAGGCGACGGAGTTGTGCAGCCGTACGTAATCGCTGTCGGAAAAGACTCCCTGTCACTAGAGAGGGTGCAGGTCAGATTACTAGATTACAGTTTTCCTGTTTCAAACGTTATCGAGGCTTACACGTTTTGTTTTAAACTGTTCTTTGTGTACAACATCCACTACCCAGTGGAGGTGTTTCATTTGTGGGAAGTCATCCAATTTTTGTACGGCATAGAGTTTTCATCTTGCCATAGGAGCCGTTTTGGTTCTGGCAATCTTATTTCAAAGCTGGAAAGTTGTTTACGTATTCGAGATACAGTACCATCCCTAACTGGGGCATCAACAACTGAGGATAGTAATGCTGAGAGCCAAAGTATTGTAGATTGTTCAGATTTAACTTGTGTAACAGATTACTTCCAATCATCATCTGATTTAGAATTGATTCTGTCATCCTCAGTTTCCCATCATTTTGGGGAGGAACCTGGTAATATCTCGATCGTTCCTTCGGAAAAACCTTTGGAGGAACAGCCTTTAACCACTCCACCTCCTCCTTCACCATCACCGTCACCATCACAATTTCCGTCTGCTAAGACTCCTTCTTCCAAAAAGAGAGGCGTTAGAACGAGGGGGGGCAGAAAGTATACCCAACATTGTAGCAAGTCGCTTTTTAACTCCCCTCCCACTCCAACCAACCTCGGTGGTACTGCTGCAACCGAGCTCAACTCTCCAACTGACGTCAGCACCCCAAATCCAAATGAGCCTTCCCACCTTCTGCTGTATCCGACAGACCCTAATTTAAGTGTAGCAGCAAATTACTCTCCCGAGTCCACTTCGGAAAATTGAAAGTTGGTTTTCTATTTCTAAAATTGAAACGTAGTGTGACTTTTTTTTCTCGCACTCATTACCGTTTTTACTCATTACGTTATTATTTTAACTTGCTACTAGTTTATGATATTCGTTGCTATTTTCGCTATTTTCACTAGTAATCTGTTTATGCAGTCTTTGAAATTTTTAGTAGTTGTACTTACTATTTTTTGATACTTATTTTCTAAATAATTTTCAATACTTTTTCGAAAATCATGTTTGCTTTGTTAAAGTGCCACTACTGTCCCGGGGAGTTTAGAACAGTAGTACAGCTTATGGACCATTATAGAAGGGGCGATTGCCCTAATCGCAGCACTTTAACGAATACCGGGGGGTTCACTTGCGGCAATTGTCTTTCACAGCTTTCCAATGTCAGATCTTTCACAACTCACGTTCACAAGTATCATAAAGGTGCAGTACCACCTTCCCCTAGCTCGCCAGCATGTAGACATACCCCTGATAGGACCCCTGTACTTCGTTCCCTTGAGGATGAAAGAACACCAGTAAAGGCCAATGCCCCACCCCCACCACCCCTTCCTCCTTCTGCAGTACCATCAGTCAAAACCATGAGTGATGAAGCAGCTTGTGCATATATGTGTACTATTGGTAGCACTTTTATAGCTGACTTCCATCGCAACACTGCTGCGACTAACAAGTCAATTCAACAGGCAGTAGTATTTACTAGAAAAACTATGGAGGAAATGGCTGGAGTACTGGATCACCTTCATGATGACTATGTTACCCGCAAGTGTGGTGGTGAGAATTGTGACCATATGAAGGAGTTTGTCGCACTAGCTCAACAAGTAATGACGAACTGGATGAAGCCTCTTTCAACTGTTCACAAACGATGGAATTACTTTGTCGAGTCTGGTGCCCTTATCCCCCCTGAAATTGTAACTTTGAATACCAGGAAAGTTGTCTGCGGAGATGAAGTCCCCGAACTTATTAAAGACATGTCCGGACAATACGTTTCTATCACTAAGACTCTTAAAAACGTCCTGGAACTTCCCGGTTTGTTAGATGAAATAAACGATTACAAGGCATATTGTGAGGATCAAACTGGTATTTTCAACATCTGCCAGGGTTCCGCCTGGTTAAACGGTGTTTCCAACGCACCAGATTGCTTGACATTGCCTGTTAACATTTACTTTGATGATTTTGAAACCGGAAACCCACTCGGCTCTCATAGTGGGGGTGCCAATAAATTGGGAGCGGTTTACATGACGTTACCTTTCCTCCCACCTCGCCTTCAGTCGAAATTGGATTTCATATTTCTGGTTATGATTTTCTCTTCTATGGATAGGAGGGAGAAGGGGCAAGACGCTGATAACTACCGCATATTCAAATGGGTTATTCTCGAGCTGAACGAACTCGGGAGGGTGGGCATTGAATTGAATTTGCCTGGAAGAAAGACTGTCATAAAATTTGCGTTGGGGTGTTTGGTAGGTGATAACTTGGGGCTCAATGACATTTTGGGATTTACAACGTCATTCTCCGCCATCCGCTGCTGTCGTTTATGTCGTGCTACCAAAAACCAGTTTTCTCAACTCACTGTTGAAGACGAATCGCTAATGAGAAATTCAGTCAATTACCAACAAGACTATGAGAAATGGGAAAAGGGGGAAACTGACACTGGGATAGTGGGGGATAACGTTTGGGAAAAATTAGACAACTTTTCGATTGACAACAAAGTTTCTGTTGACTTGATGCACGACATGTATGAGGGTGTTGCGAGATACACTATGCAAGTAGTTTTGAAAGGCCTTATTGCAAAAAATTCACGCTTCACACTCGAATACCTAAATTCTAGAATCAAAAATTTACGTTACGGTCCTGATCGCTACTCAAAGCCTACCCAAATCGGTCCCTCCAAGAAAAGAGGGGGAAATTTCAACATTAGAATGTCTGCTTCTGAAATGCGAAACTTTGTGGCTTATTTCGGCTTGTTGGTTGGCCACAAAGTTGATCCTTACGATCCTGACTACCGTACTCCTACTGCCCCTCCACCTGCTAAAAAACGGCGTTTAAAAGAGAAGGATGATGACTCCTCATCCTACTTTCATCTGTATAACCTCATGTGTGCAATATTACGTATAATAACCTCGGACCGCGTTGTTGATGAGGAAGTGAGAAGGTTACAACTCTTGATAAAAGATTTTCTCATGCTTTACATGAAACTATCCAATCGCCTTACTTCACTCGTTGCCCACTCGAGTGGGGTCCATGTGACGGAGGATGGTGATGGTGATGACTCTGATTCAGAGTTCCTCGAGGGTAAATTGCAGCCTAAATTTCATTTATTGACCCATTACCCAAGTATCATGTTGAAACTTGGTCCACTCGCTCCTCTTTCCTCAATGCGCCCTGAGGGGAAGCATAAAATCGTTAAAAAGGCTCTCACCTCTATCAGTAACTCTATCAACCCCCCACTTTCAGCTGCTAGGAAGGTTCAACTCAGTAATATGTCATTAATAATGAGAAATGAACTTCCCTCTGCTCTACCTACTGTCTCAAAAATGGTAGTTATTGAAGATATTAAAGACCACTCTTTAAAATGTACTGTATCCGAATCCGAAAACAAACTTAGGGCGCACTTTTCTATTGAACCCAACGTTCAAATTAGATACATTAAATTCGTTGTAACTTCCCAAGATGTTAGATTTGCTATTAATGACACCGTCTGTTTGGATGTGACTGATGATGGATATCCTAGGTTTGGTGAAATTCTGAATTTGTTTTGTACAGCGCTCGACAACACTGTTGTTTATGTCGAGACCTTGAATTTACAAACCCTTTACTTCTGTGAACATTTCGGGGCGTACCGAATCGGTTATACACACACCACTTGTTTCCACAATTTCAATGAAATTACAGCCCTGTATCCGTTTCCCAACAATTTAGTGGAGAGCGTTGGTAAGGGAGTGTACGTCCTTTCTAGAAACCCGGGAATTTGATAGGTATATTTCTGTAAAATAAATTTTTGTATTATTATCATTATTATTATCATCATGTTTCGCGTACTCTCCAATTGCTGTTATTATTGATATAATCCCATTGACTCATAAATTGAATTTACACCTACATATTACAACGCATGAGTGTCTGTGCATTTATTTGATAGTATATTGGACCTATTAAGCTCAGTATGTGTGTTTGCATATTTATTTAATTGTATGCTGGAACTATTATACAATGATATATTTCATAAAATACACTGCATACGTGCAAAATTTCGTCTAGCCTCTCAATTTCAGACAAACTCCTTATTACCCCCTAGACTTGGTTAATAATTACAAACTCATTAATAAATAGGAGATATATAGGAAATTCTATATTAAAAAAATGTTGCGCAACATATTACAAAATTTAGGCTACTATATGTTAAGTTTAGGAACATCAAGGAATATTCACTTATCATCACTTCAGCATCAGCGTTTGCTAAATTAAAAAAAAAAAAATAATAATAATCTAATGAAAACGCATGAGGTATTATAGTTATACTCATTCCACAACAAACCCCCATCCTCATGAAGGTAAGTTACTATACAATACACTGCATGACGCATGATTTGAATGTTATTGTTCCTTTTAAATTATATATTCATTTTTGTACATGTATTGTGAATAATTTTCTCTTTTCAGGTTCCCAATGAGTTACACTCATACTGAAACAAACAAATAAAAATTTAAAATATTTTCAGTATAGTGTATCTCAATTGGTAGGTTGCCCCAACATTTAAACAAGTCCTTCAAACGTACCAAAACTTAATCCAATAGAAACAAATTTGTCCCAAATTTCAAGTCCTGTTCAGGATAAATATGAGGCCCCGCTTAACAGTAATAATAAATTATCGCGGAATTTTCCTCCTATATCATAGTATCAAAAATGACTCCAACAGAAAACAAAATTGTCGCGAATTTCAAATCGTGTTCAAGATGAATATTAGGTCCTGCTCAACATAAATAATACAATAATTTTTACATCTTACCATAAAAAAAACCGAGGTCCGATAATGCAAAACCGTAGTCCCATTAATAACAAACAGTTGTCCGAAAAATAAAAAGCGTAGTCCCAACAATACAAACCGAGGTCCGATAATGCAAAACCGTAGTCCCATTAATAACAAACAGTAGTCCGAAAAATAAAAATCGTAGTCCCAACAATACAAACCGAGGTCCGATTATGAAAAACCGTAGTCCCATTAATAACAAACAGTAGTCCGAAAAATAAAAAGCGTAGTCCCAACAATAAAAACCGTGCTCCCAAATTAAAAAAAAAGCGAAATTTCGTGCTCCCAAAAATACTTTGTATTTTTGGGAGCATGAAATTTCGCTGTTTTTTTAATACTATTCCAGAATTTCATGCTCCGCAAAAATAAAAACCATGCTTCCAAAAATACAATCTATGCTCCGATTAATTACAAACCGTGCTCCGAACAATACAAACCGTAGTTCCAAATATTAAAAACCGTGCTCCGAACAATACAAACCGTAGTCCCAAATATTACAAACCGTGCTCCCAAATAATATATACTATGCTCCGAAACAATAAAGTTTCCCGCCAAAACATGGCGGCCGCTCTCAGAGGTGAGTATAGTTATTAAATGGGACTACTGGTAACGGCCATAGTCCGCGTTCATAGGCTTTTTAACGGAGCATGAAAACGGTGGTTGGCTGTTTAAAGGACTACGAAATTGATTTCATGCTCCCAAATAATATTATTTCTCGGACTACTGGTAACGCCCATAGTCCGAATTAATTCAAAACCGATGTCCAAAACGCCCGAAATTTTTCTCCGTGAAGGGATGTTGCCTAATCAATATTGCCAAATTCTGGAATCTTACCTCAGCAATAGATACTTCAAAATTAAAAACGAAGATGAATACTCAAATCTCAACAAAATTAGAGCAGGTGTCCCGCAGGGAAGTGTTCTTGGACCCCTCCTTTACTTGCTATGTACACATGATGTTCCTCGCACATTGGGAACAACTATAGCCACATTCGCAGACGATAAAGCTGTTTTGGCAGTTGCAGACACAGTTGAAACCTCTACAGAAAAGCTACAGGAAGCTATGAATGCTATTGGAGATTGGACTCGAAAATGGCGCCTCAAATTAAACGAAACCAAATCCACTCATGTGAACTTCACCAACAAAAAAATTACAAATATGCCGCTGATATTGAATCAATGCACAGTCCCATATTCCAACTCAGCTAAGTATCTGGGAATGACACTAGATACGAAGCTGAAGTGGAAAAAACACGTCAAAAAGAAAAAGGAGTAGCTAACAATCATATTCAGAAAACTGTATTGGCTCCTGGGCCGACATTCACAGCTTAGCTTACACAACAAAGTGCTGTTATACAAAACAGTACTTATGCCAATTTGGACCTATGGTATACATCTATGGGGATGCACAGCTAAAAGTAACATGAAAATTGTTCAAAAGTTCCAAAATAACATACCTACTGAGGAGTATTGTGAATGCTCCGTGGTACATTCGTAATGATGACCTCCACAAGGACCTCAAAATTGAGACTATTAGGAGATAGCAAAAAGATACGCGAGAAACTACGAAAAGAGGCTTCACGCACACACAAACCCAGAAGCCATCCAGCTTCTGGACAACACTCAAGAAATGCGACGTCTAAAAAGGACCAAGCCACTGGACCTTGGATGCTGAAGTGCAACTTTAATGTAGTGAAAGTCATTGGACTAACACTTGCATGAGAAACACGTAATATATAATATATATAAATATATATATATAAATAATATATATAAAACATATTATGTTTTTTTTTTCAACGTGATTTATTATTGCAACTGAATATTAAATACAATCCATCTAGCAATATTACATATCATTATTACACTCCTTGAGAGCCCGTTTACAGTAAAACGCAGTCCCTTCTCATAACAGTATCTTCAACACTGAGCTATAACTGCACTTAAGCACTTACTAAGTCATCTTCGTTGTCCAAAACGTAGAGCATTTCCAGGTTCTCATGATTGTGGAGGCGTTGTTCGTGCCTCCTCGAGTACCATGCGATAATTTCGTGGACTGTTTCCATCCTCAAGTCTCGATGAATATCATCGTTCCTCATGTACCAAGGTGCACGCACTATACTTCTCAGTATTTTATTTTGGGAGGTTTGAATTTTGTTAATGTTTGATTTTTTGGCACAGCCCCATAACTGAATTCCATAGGTCCAGATAGGGCGAAGGATCTGCTTATAAATAAGCAGTTTATTGTGGAGAGAGAGACGAGAATTCCTTCCCATCAACCAATACATCTTTCTGAATTTGATTTTAATTTCCTCTTTTTTCTTTTCTATATGTTTTTTCCAGTTTAATTTGGAGTCGAGGGTCATACCCAAATATTCAACTGCATCGGTATGGGATATTTTATTTGAATTGATCTCAACATCCATGACAGGAATTTTTCGGTTAGTAAAGTTGATGTGAACTGATTTTGATTCATTCAACTTTATTCTCCAAATATTGGTCCACTTAGTAACCTCAGTGATTGACTTCTTTAGATTACTAGTTGCAGCTTCGATATCATCATCGACGGAGAGGATAGCCGTATCATCTGCAAAGGTGGCAACAGTTGTACCTTCTCGTTGGGGTAAGTCCCTTGTGTACAGTAGATAAAGGACTGGCCCTAAGACACTCCCTTGCGGGACCCCAGCTTTTATTGGCTTCAAGCCAGAGTATTGGTCATCTTGCTTCACCCTGAAATGTCTGTTTTCAAGGTAGGATTTTAGCAGTAAGTAGTACTGTTTTGGGAGATCTCTGTGCAGTTTGTACTCCAATCCCTCGTGCCAAACCTTGTCAAAGGCCTGTGCCACATCCAAGAAGATACTAGCACATATTTTCTTACCTTCGAGGGCCTTTTCTATTATGTTAGTGATTGTAATATATATGTGAAGTAAATATCTAGATAGTTACCTGATGTACAATACCCAATGGGACGCACCCTGGAATGCATGCATTACTATTGTATGACGTCTGAGAATTGTTACACCGATTGCGATTCACCATGAATGAAAGTTGAAAGGCACGGAAATCGTACTGATCGTATCAAATAATATGATGTTCATCACCCTGATCGTGATCTACCCTAACAGATCATCACGTTTAATTCTCCACCGATCCGAACCACGGGGGTCCCTCTGTCTTTTTATCGAGGGAGGGCCCCTTAGAAAATAGCCTTTATGTGTTTTGTAGGGGCATGTCTTGTTTACGCGAGACGTATTGAGGCAGTTAATCACGAAGAAGGTATTCTACTCTTGGGAGAACATTATTTAGGTAGTAATCAGGCCCCGACCACCAGGTAAGTCGAGGGTTTTGGGGGCCCAGGTAACCTTCTCTCTTCTCAAAGTCAGAACTCTCAGATACGTCTTATTGAAGACTTAGGAACATGCAAGTAGTCATCTACGTAGTTGTTTTCCTAGTTGACAGGCACCCTGCTGTTCTCGGAGTATGGGAGTTTGGACTGAGGGTCTTATTGACAAGAGACCTCAACAATTTAAGGTACAACAAAACGAGGTACAAAATTACTTTGCTGGGAAAATAATTATCTCATTAAAATAGAATAATATACCAAACTCATTAAAATTTGAAATAATATATCTCATCTTAATTTTCATCAGAATCATACTTGTTAGACCTGCTTATTTCTTCCTGATTACCGAAGAAGGTTTAGGGATGCAAGGTTTTCTGCAGTGTTGTTTTGGGCTGCTCTGGGTTATTGATTTCTGGGTTATTCTGGGTTATTGATGTTCTGCTCTGCTACTTATTGTGCTGATTTTGTTGTAGTATGGGGTTTTAGCAGGAATTTGTGATGCGTCATGCCGCACGTAGAAATGTAGATCCTCAAAAGTCAAAATATTCTCTAACCTATTTCTGATAGATTTCTTAGGACAATTTTAGTCAGTCTATTAGTTGGTCGCTTGGTCTATTCTGCCGTGCTAAGCCAGAAAGTCGTATCTTGACTTCAACCAACTTCCGGGAAAACTACCTAATAGGTTTGGTGGCGAAATAACTCTTTTGCGGGATAATTTTTCCTCCTTTTACCACAAGTAAAGGGTTTTCTTAAAGGAAATTAGTAGCCAAATCGATTTCTGGAGTCAAAATTAAACATTTTTGAGTGTAAATTGTCAAAAAACGATGATACGAGTTTACGCTCTCGTAATCCCGAAGTTACTACTATTCTGTTCTGAACACGCAACCATGAGACTTTGGGATGCTAAGCACATTTTAATTCCTGAAACTTCATGATTATCTTTAAACCAATAAACCATTTCACCTTAATTATTTTGTCATCCTTCTTGGCTCAAAGTCAATCGTATTTCATATCTGTGTTCAGAGAGTAAGAAAAACCAGCTGAATCACTAAGTATAAACGTAAAGTCACTTCTTAATTCCAAGTTTTCAGAGGCAAAAATTCGTATTATGCCGATTCAAAATGCAAGAAGTCGTATCTTCGAAATACCATGGCCGATTCCCGTATCAGTGCCAAGATACGAGTTTTCTTCTTCTGAATCGCTCTGATACGACTAGTTTCTTAGCATAATCAAGAAACTGAGGCATAATGTTTGAGGCATTTCTAGTAGAGATACGACTCTAAAACTCCGAAAATTGATAGAAATCGACCCCCAAAACCCCCAGGTACCAATAACTCAATTTGGTCAAATTTTCGCGTTACGACTTTCTGGCTTAGCACGGCAGTATTAGTCTGTCTGTTCAGTGTCTTGCGTATTTTTCAATTATTGTTGACGTACCTGATTGTAGAATCCGCCGTAACCAGCCAATCAAGGTACGTACAAAATTATAGTATATTTGTAGCTAAAGGAACTAATACTAACTAATTTTGTGTACGGGGACAAAACTGAACAGCAAACTCAGGAAACCCTCAATACAATAACAAAGTCGGGCTTCGGAAGACTCAAATAATGTTTTTGATTTGTTTCTCGAATATGGAGCTTTCCATTATTGAATCACATCGCATTCTGGTAAGAATATCAACATGCCAAAATATACCTACTGAAATCGTCTGCTTAGAATGATTTTGAACACTGTCCGAACACTATAAAATATGGATTTGCATGTTTTGTGGATCTTCTTCTTGCACTATAACTCGGGTGAAAATTTGTTTCACTTGAAACAATTTCACGTTAAATTCTGAGATGATTTTGGATAAATATTAATTATGTAACCCAAGTTTCTTCTGCACGTCCTAAAATGCAGAAATTCGATTCTACTAATTACTTTTAGGAAGAACCATGGAAGTGATGTGAGAAAGGAGAATGTGAATGTCAGGTCAGCTGAATGAGTGATACAGCTAATATCTCTCTTGTTCATCACAGAGCTTTGAAATTCGAAAGAAAGCCTCGTGACTTCATTGGATGTTTTTAAGGAGAAGTTCGATCTACTGGGTGAACGACAAGGCTGACTTCTCTCCTGTTCACCTTGGAGTGCTGAAATTTGGTGCGTAACCTCACTGAAACCACTCGAAATACACTCGATATGACCCATGAGAAATTATAACGTAGAATATTTACCACATTGCACCTTTTGTTTATATTGTGAAGTAGAAAAGTGCCATTTCAACGGAAGGGCAGTAAAACTTTTCTAAAAAGCATTTTTTCAGGGAATCCTGCATACAAAGAACGAGTTTTGAAAACAGAAGGCTTTTAAATGCACATTTCTGAAGAGAACATGACGCTAGAAATGTTATGAGAATCATTGTCACCAACGGGATGAAAGCACTTTTGTTCAACAAGGAAACGCAATGCAAATGAGTTCCAACTTACCTACCTGAGAGCTTCATAATATGTTTATATTATAAACCTTTTAGCTCGAGGTCATGAACTGGAGTGAAAACAAAGGAAGAGTCGAGTGAATTTTTCTGCTCCTCTCATCATGAAAGAAGTCAAAAAGATGCCTACCAAGTCGGTATTTTAGTTTCTAATTTCCCTTATATGGAAAAAATAATCCCATTCGTGCAGCTTGAGTGAAAGAGGAAAGAAATATTCAAAGTTTCCACTTTTTGATTTCAAAAACCTCAAGAAGTACTCTCCTCGTTTTCCAGAATACGTAAATAATTCCCTTTCTCGTTTCCCTCACGTAAATAATTGATTTTTCCGATTTTCAATGTATCATGCCACCAAACCGTGCGCACAGGGAATGTTTTGAACATTATAGTCATCAAATTTCCATGCTCAACTCGTCTTAACGAACTCGTAGAGTATCAATGAGTGAGTTATTGTTGGTTTCGACGACTATACGCACGGCTGCTCCAAAATACAACATTTCAGTCATTTTTGGACTATTTTGGATTTCTGGAATGATAGCTCAACCCATTAACGCCAGAAACTTTGTTCTCTGTGTATTTTGAAAATAAATCTGATACCTATTCCGAATCCGAATAGTCTTTAGAACACGGAAAAATAATTCCAAAAATCGTATCGTGATCTCACCGGTTCTACTATAGTAGTCCCTATAGGGACTCACTTAGAATATTGGATGCGGAATACGTCCAATATTCATCAACTAACTTTCTCATTCATTATCAGTAAAAAAATGCCACTAAAGAGAGCATTAGATAAAGTATCGTTGTTTTGATGATGACACATGGGTAGATGGTACGGTACTTGTTAGTTCTTACAACCTCTAGCCAGGCCAAGTACCCAATCAACTTGACCATTCTACTATGATCAGACAGATCTGGAGAAAAGGATACCCAGGAGCCATGTCTTCTCAATAACTCTGGAAGATGCCCAGCAGCCTCCAAACAGAAAGGGCTTCTTTGTTGCCATATGGCAACACTGGGCGTTAATAGGTTAATCAGTTATTATGCGCTGAAACCGAATTATACCAAATATTACAACACAAAAAAAGAGGTAGGGTAGAGTAAAACTCTTGGCTAACTTCTCGTTTGTTACAATGAACATTTAGGCCCAAACTCTGAAGTTTTTTCAAATGTTGAGGGCAGTCAGAAGTTGGTTCCAGGAAAGTTGCTGACGGATTTCATAGCAATGTAAGCAACAGGGAAATTTGGAGGAAATACGGAAAGACAGAATGCGAAAAAACTTGAATACGAAATAATAAAGATAAACTTTCCAACGGAGTGGTACACTATTCTTACTGCAAATTGAATGCTTATATCAAAAATTTGGTCGATAGTTGAGAAAAATTGATTTATGGTAGACAAATTTGGGCTTTTATGGGGGAAAAAACATGGAAAATCAAGTATTTTGGTAATGAATTGAGATTTCTTTTCTTTTTCTTGGATGATTAGCCTGGAACTGTTTAACACATTACTTCAGGCTGAGTCCTGGGGCACTTCATCAGTTCTGGATGGCGGGACGGACCAGGTGTTCCCTTCTCTGTCTCTCTCGTTCTAACAATGTCTTCCTTGTCAGGATACTCTCTGCGTACGCTGCCACAAGACTCCAGCTCCTCTCACCTTCCAGCATCTTGCTGACGACAGCTTCTGGTGTTGGAATTTGGGGAGTTAATCCCAGCTCTACCAGCAGCTGGCTTCTTTCAGCCGCCCATTTGGTGCATTTGAAAAAGGTGTGCAGCGCATCATCATCTTCTCTCTTCTGACAGTGCGGACATGTTGGGACAGTTACCTTTCCCATTTTATGTAGATAGGCATAAAACAGTCCATGTCCTGTGAAGAATTGTGTGAGGAAAAAGTTCAATTCTCCATGCTTCCTGTCCGTCCATTTCTGGATGTTTGGCACTAGCCGTGCGGTCCACCGTCCTCTATATTCTCTTGTCCATATCTCTTGCCAGCTTACCATCGTGCAATCTCTTTCTTCCTTGGCTATGCGGGACCTGTCTCCTTCATCCCTTCTGTCGAAAATTCTTTTTCTCTGTGAAGCCATCAGCTGGATCGGTATGACACTGGTAAGCACAAAGATAGCGGGTTCTGACACTGTTCGGTAAGCACAGGCGATTCGTAGAGCTCCTCTTCGCTGCACAGCTATCAGTCTCTGTCGGAGATACGCCACGCTCAGTGCATCCGCCCACACCTCCGCTCCATACAAGCAGTGCGGTCCTTAGGGTGGAGCGAGTGGAGCGGCCGCTCCAGTCCTCGCGCTGAGGAAGGCCTCTGGCTAAAACACAATAAGTAAAAGTTTTGGTTGAATTGAAATAGTGTGCAGAGTGAAGATATACATGCTTAAAATATAAAGTCTGATTATACGCGCAATATTTTCACGGTATCCATAGTTAAAAAAGGCCTCGCAAAAAGTGTTTTGCTCCAGGCCTCGCATTTTCTAAGGACGGCACTGCATGCAAGAGAATTGACTCCACCACTGTCATCTTCAAGCGTCTCTTGCATGGTCTAGGGCCATTTATGTTTCTCATAAGATGACAAAGAGCTGCCGATTTTTGTGCAGCCCTGTCTGCAGTTCTTCTTAAATGTTCACCAAATGTGATTTTTGTGTCCAACATGACTCCTAGATATCTGGCTGCTGGTTTAGTTGTTATTTCAGTGTTTTCGATCCGCATTGGGATGATGGTAGGTATGCGCTTACGGGTGAAGATGACTACCTCTGTTTTTGATGTAGCTAGTGCCAGGCTATGTTCTTCCATCCACTCCGTTACTCGTTTCATGATCTGCTCCAACTTGGCTTGGGCTAAATCCATTGTCCTTGCGAGTACTACTGCTGCCACATCATCAGCATATCCAACAAGGAAACATTCCTCAGGCATTTCCAATCTTAGGACCCCGTCGTATGATGCGTTCCACAGTTGAGGACCTAAAATAGATCCCTGAGCAGCCCCTGATGTGATATCCTTCGTTCGTACCCCTTGAGCAGTCTCATATGTTAGCGTTCTGTTCTTAAGGTAGCTGTCCATAACATTCAGTAGATAAGGTAGAACCCTGAAATCAATGCTAAGGGCTTTTAACATATCCGACCATCTTGCAGAGTTAAAGGAATTTTTCACATCAAGGGTCACCAGGAGTGCAAGGTTTCTGTTGTACCTGCTGCCTTCCTGTAATCTTCTTACTGCAGTCACCACATCTGTTAGTGCATGGACAGTTGAACGACCCTTCCGGAAACCATACTGTCTGGGAGATAGATCTCCCGCTTGCTCTATTGCAGGCAGTAGCCGGAGCAGAAGTAGTTTCTCATAGCCCTTTCCAGCTGTGTCCAGCATACACAATGGTCTCCAGGATGACGGCAGGCTTGGGTCCCCTTTACCCTTATCTAAGAGGACCAGGCGAGCAGCCTTCCATCGCTCGCTGAAGACCCCAGCACCAAGGCATGCATTATACATCCTCAGGAGCAGCTGTGGGCAGGCTTCCGTGGCTATTTTGAGTACCTCTGACGGTATGCCATCAGGTCCAGGCGCTTTTTTGTTTTTTAATGCTCCAATTGCTTTTTTTAGTTCGTCCACTGTAAATAGGGGTGTGTCTGTTCTTCTTACACTTCTATAATCTATATCTCTGGGAGGATGGGTTGGGAAGAGGCCATTTACGATGGACTCCATGACCTCCTCATCCATAAGGCTCGAACGGTTTTGTGCCTGGAGTTTTCCTGTCACTATCTTGTAGCCGTGACCCCATGTGTCTACATTTATTTCGTCGATGATTTTTTGCCAGCAATCCGCTTTGCTTTTGTTTATTTCATGACGGAGTTTCTTCCTAGCTTCCGCAAATTCGGTGAATGAATTGAGATTGGACGGTGTGGTTGGTGGCATTCTACTCCACTCCACATACCTAGCATTTTATGTCGTTGCGCCTACATTTTCTTGTCACACTCGGTCGTATCCACCTAGTTTTTATAAACCTACATACATCATACTCATACCAAATATTCATTGATTTAAATCCCTAAACAAAACAAACGCAGAGTAATAAATTGCAGAGCACCTTCACTCTTCTTATTTCTGACTTCAGTTGCTCACTACATTCCGAAGTAAATGCTCACAGATTGGTGAGGTCGTCAAAACACGGCATCCGGAGGGCGGGAAGGTGGTTTCCCATTCAAGACATTGATTGAAACGTGCCTCAGCATGAGTCGTGAATATTTTTGTTTGCAGCTCCCCTCCTATTCAGCCGATACCATTGATTTTATAAAATGCGACCACTGTTTGCCCATCGCTTCTTGAAGAACGAAAATCCTTTGTTTGAGTTTCAGAACGTACCGGCTTGAGCCCAACTTCTTCCACATTCCGCTCGCAATGGGCAATAATTGTGGCTTTTTGTGAATCCGGCCTCAGAATTGCTTCTCACATTACTAGTTACTTATTACGTTTCAGTTACTTGGTACAGTGCTTAACTGCCCTGAGGATGCTTTAGGATGGAACACGTTTGAGCCATTGGGTAGGCACTGAATTAATACCCCGCGAGATCGAGATTTGAAATATCAGATTTATGGATAAATAGGTAGTACTTTTTGAAACAACGGAAACAATTTTAGTTTTTTTTAATCAAACGAAGTGGATATGGTACTTTTGGTTGATTATTTTCAATTATAAGCCTTTGGAATCGAACAAGAAAAAAATATTTTAACCCCTCCTCAAAATTTGATGTTTTACGATTCCAGGTACGTAGAATCAGATGATTGCAACCTTATGAAGAGAAACAATTACTGTTTCCATTATAGCAACCTAGCAAAAAATAGTCTCCTACATTATAGCAACATAATTAGAAAAACAATGAGAGGAGCAGTTACTTACATTATAGCAACCTAATCAAAGAAACAGGTACCTTCACATAGCAACCTTATGAAGAGTTACAGTTACTCTCATTGTAGCGACCAAATCAAAGGAACAGGCACCCATACATAGCAACCTCATGAAAGAGGAACAGTTACCTACATCTGAGCAACCTACTGAGAGAAACAAATAGAGGAACAAGTACCTGCACATAACAACCTTATAAAGAGATACAGCAACCAAATCAGAGAAACATTGATCAACAAATTGCAACCTTATTAAGAGAAACAGTTACTGTTTACATTATAGCAACCTAGCAAAAAATAATCTCCTTCATTATAGCAATATAATAAGAGAAACAATGAGAGGAAAAGTTACTTACATTATAGCAACCTAATCAAAGGAACAGGACCTGTTCCTGGTACCTGGTACCTTTACATAGCAACCTTATAAAGAGATACAGTTACTCTCATTGTAGCAACGTAATCAAAGAAACATTAATCAACAAATAGCAACCTTATGAAGAGAAACAGTTATTGTTTACATTATAGCAACCTAGCAAAAAACAGTCTCTTACATTATAGCAACATAATAAGAAAAACAATGAAAGGAACAGTTACTTACATTATAGTAACCTAATCAAAGGAACAGGTATCCACAAATAGCAACCTTGTGAATGAGAAACAGTTACCTACATCCGAGCAACCTAATGAGAGACACATATACAGGGTGTCCCAGAAGTTATGGTCCACCCTTTTTATCTCCGTTGTTTTGAGGGGTAGACAAAAACTTCAAGCGATAACCGCCCTTAATTTTTTACGAGGAATTCAACTGTCACACTTTTGCGCATTGCGCACCTGCGCAATCGTGCGCAATGCACACCAACTTTGTTATTTCAAATGGGAACCCCTATTTTTTATTGCAGATTCGGATTCTACGCAAAATTTAATGAATTTTAGACCCCTCATCCGAGTTTTTTGGTTGCGCACAACCCGTCCAGTGAGCGCGCAAACATGCGCAACCCCTGGATTGCGCCAAAATTGAGATGGAGGTAGACCCCAAGTGAGATACATGTTTTTTCATCAATTTTCGACGCTGAATCACGTGGTGGTATCCATTTTCGGATTTTACTCAAATTTCTCAAAACGGCGGCTGAAAAATAGGTAGTTGAGCCTGTTTTATCGTCAGAATCTGACTGGCGGAGGGATGACAAGTCGATACAAGCTTCAAAGTATCTCATTTGTATTAGGCAACTATCCACTTATTCCAAAGTAAACAATGTAAACAAGAAATCAAGGAATAAACCCCTGAATGCCTGCTTGCTCTCAAATGATTCAAGTCGCGATTTCTTTGAGTAACCATTTTCAATAACTAATTATTATTAAATTATTACTCGATCCACATTGAGAGTTAAATGACCGATAAATGGTGAGTTTTGATTAGAAAAATTGATTATTCCGGCAATAGTCGCCATAAAATCAAGTTGAATAATAAAATGGATATCATGCCCTAATTCGGGGTTGAAAAATAGCGCTGAAGCATGTTGCGCGCGATGAAAAAATTCGTTCAAGGGGTTAATTGTTTATGAAATTTGACGCAGAAATGTGGTTCCCATTTGGAATAACAAAGTTGGTGTGCGTTGTGCACGAATTTGCGGACACCCTGTATTAAAAACTAGGTACTCATTTTTCGGCCGCCGTTTCGAGAAAGTCGAGTAAAATCCGAAAATGGATACCACCACGTGATTCAGCGTCGAAAATTAATGAAAAAACATGTATCACACTTGGGGTCTACCTCCATCTCAATTTTGGCGCAATCCAGGGGTTGCGCATGTTTGCGCGCTCACTGGACGGGTTGTGCGCAACCAAAAAACTCGGATGAGGGATCTAAAATTCATGAAATTTTGCGTAGAATCCGAATCTGCAATAAAAAATAGGGGTTCCCATTTGAAATAACAAAGTTGGTGTGCATTGCGCACGATTGCGCAGGTGCGCAATGCGCGAAAGTGTGATAGTTGAATTCCTCGTAAAAAATTAAGGGCGGTTATCGCTTGAAGTTTTTGTCTACCCCTCAAAACAACGGAGATAAAAAGGGTGGACCATAACTTCTGGGACACCCTGTATATGAATAGGTACCCGCACATACAAACCTTATAAAGAGATATAGTTACTCTCATTGTAACAACCTAAGAGAGAAACAGATACTCTCACACAGCAACTTTATGAAAGAGAGACAGTTACCTACTTCTGAGCAACCAATTGAGAGAAACAAATAGAGGAACAAGTACCCACACATAGCAACCTTATAAAGAGATACAGCAACCAAATCAGAGAATATTGATCAACAAATTGCAACTTTATTAAGAGAAACAGTTACTGTTTACATTATAGCAACCTAATCAGAGGAACAGGTACCAATAAATAGCAACCATATGACGAGATACAGTTACTCTTATTGTAGCAACCTAATCAGAGAAACAGTAACCAACAAATAGCAACCTTATGAAGAGAAACAATTACTGTTTACATTATAGCAACCTAGCAAAAAATAGTCTCCTACATTATAGCAACATAATAATAAAAACAGTTAATTACATTATAGCAACCTAATCAAAGGAACAGGTACCTTCACATAGTAACCTTATGAAGAGAGAGAGTTACTCTCATTGTAGCAACCTAATCAGAGAAACAGTAACCAACAAATAGCAACCTTATTAAGAGAAACAGCTACTGTTTACATTATAGCAACCTAGCAAAAAACAGTATCTTACATTATAGCAACATAATAAGAAAAACAATAAGAGAAACAGTTACTTACATTATAGCAACCTAATCAAAGGAACAGGTACCATCACATAGCAACCTTATGAAGAGATAGTGTTACTCTCATTGTAGCAACCTAATAAGAGAAACAGTAATCAACAAATAGCAACCTTATGAAGAGAAAAAGTTACTGTTTACATCATAGCAACCTAGCAAAAAACAGTCTCTTACATTATAGCAACATAATAAGAAAAACAATGAGAGGAGCAGTTACTTACATTATAGCAACCTAATCAAAGGAACAGGTACCTTCACATAGCAACCTTATAAAGAGTTAAGGTTCCTCTCATTGTAGCAACCTCATGAAAGGGAAACAGTTACCTACATCTGAGCAACCTACTGAGAGAAACAAAGACAGGAACAGGTACCCACACATAGCAACCTCATGACAGCTGCCCCAAAGTTTTCTGTGTCTGAGGGAAAACCCCTTCATGAGTGAGTGAGAGGGTCCGAGGTGGGGAAGGGGGGGTCTGGCTCCGTTCAAAAGAAGAGGGTCCCTGCAGGCGCCGGCGACGGTGGGGGGGATAAGTGGTGGCGCCTGCTCGTCGTCCGGCGCGTCCCACCGGTCGCCTCCCGCCCGCCAGTCGTCCGCAGACACAGTTCACGCACACAGCGCCGTCCGTCCTCCGCGCTAGTTCGCGTTTCGCCGGCACCCCCTCGAGTCGGCTCGACTTCCCGTGATGCTGCCGTAGCCCAGAAATCCATCAATTTTCCGTTTGTTTTCGTTTTCCCGACACTTCGGCATCGATTTTCCCTTCTTTTTTCCTTCACGTTTTCACACCATGATTTTCCCGATTTTATTGTTTTTTGGAGTTGCTTCTGGGATGACAGTTCAACCGCCCCGAGCTGAAGAGCCAGACTTCACAACCGACTCCTCGGATATCAATGGTAAGATCATCACCTCATCAACACACTAAGTTAAAACAAATAACTTAAAATAACTCAGTTATTTCATACAAGGGGTCTCGAATACGAGGGGCATAAGTGCGCTTTTCATGAAAATCGAGTTTAATGTGTCCCAAGGGTGGATTTAGAATGATGTGTCCTAAAACAAATGCACTAAAAAACGCTGCAAATTATTACACAAAGGCTTTTCTAAATAGATCACTCGTCTGCAAAGAACTCGGCTGTTCCACTGTCACCACCTAGGTAGATAGGTTCTATGGTACTTCCTACCACCTACCTCCACTGCCGTCCTTAGCAAGAAGAGCGTATCTCGGATTTTGGCGATTTTCAGGTTTTTGCATACCGTAAAACCGTCAAACTTTACCCCAAGATTTACTCCAAAACAGTTCCAAATACAATTTCTCCCACTCGAAATGGGTTAAATTGCTTTTTTTTATTAAGTGAATTGATCTTCAGGGCTTCCTGAACATTTTGAGTGGTCGAGCTCATTGATCAGATAATTGTAACCCCCTTATTTAATTGTTTAAATGTTGGAGTAAAGTCTAAGTGAAGTGCGTCTATCTTTACTCCACTCTGAAAAACTCACGGTTATCGCTACAACAACGGGCAGTGGTGCAATGATACTAGATAAAAAATAAATGATACTTTAAATGATAAATAAATTATAAATGATACTTAAATGATAAATAAATGATACTTCCAATGATCATTTATTTCAACGAATTTGCTTGAAATGCAATATTTCTGGTTAAGAGATCACAATTTCAGTCTTCCAGTATAGACAGACTTATGTTGGTAATCGAGCAAAACATTCTACTAGTAAAGAAATATTAAAGGAAAATAAACGATAAACGAATGACTTAACAAAATCACAGAAAAAGTCTGTTTCACATTCGATAACATTCAAATGAATTGCAATGGTGAATTTCAAATTTAACCCACGAGTAAAAATATTAGGGGTAATATGGTAAATCACAACTTATGAGACAAAGCACGTTTATGTTCATATCATTGTTGTAAAGTTTCGGTAGGGGCGGGTACCAAGCTTTTTCTAATTTCTTCTCCCCATATCTAACTTCTGACATGAGATACACTAGAAACCTTACATTCAACACTGCGAAAATTATAAAACTCAAATATTTTTCGAGATTAAATAAGAAAACATGAGTGAGACTACCTTTATCCCAAACTTTATAGTGGAGTAAAGATACCCGGTTTTTGGAGTAAAGTTACCATCAAATTTTGGGTAAACAAAGGCATAACTAAGAAAACACTTTTTTGAGAATGTGATTAGTGTATTTTGTTCATAATAAGATATTGAAAGTGATACGATGAGGGCTTGCCTGGTAAATCCACTCCAAACACCTGATATGGAAGAAATTTTGGAGCACGAGAAACAGGACAAAAACAGCTGAACAGGAAACTATGACTGATAACAGCTGATAACATGGATAAAGGCGCCATCGCAAGCCACATCGATTCTCTGGGATGTGGAGTATAACGAAAACACAATAGCTAACTTTTATCTAAGTTCTACCACGCTTACGTCACAATTGAAGATTCTCACTTTTTGGGGTAAAGTTACCCCTGGTGGGGTAAAGTTTGACGGTTTTACGGTACCTATCTAGAATCTCTGGAGTTTTCTGCACCTTATGATACCTCATTCATGTACCCATGGGTACGAAAAGGTACACAAAAACGCTAGTGAAAAAGGGCGTATCTCTGAAATTTCTTGAAATCCTTAGGCGATTAGGCGTATGTCGTTTTTCCTAAGCCTAAAAGGCGGATATCATGCCGAATACCTTTCTCTACTAAGCAAGAAAGCCGCATCTCCTTAGATACGGCTTTTTTGCTTAGCGAAAATTCGAAATATGTTCTTGACAACCAAAATACTTAGCGGAAAAGCCGGATCTCGTAGGGTGCTCGCTTATCAATGATAAGTCACCAAACAAACTGGGCTGGAGGCTCGTCACCGAACTTTTCCATATGATGAAATTTAATAATCTGCGTAAGAAAAGAAGTAGTGTAGAAACAACTAACGAATCATGTTAGAAACCCCGGCTAAAATCTGCCAGAAAACCGCTTGAAGTGCTTGGAATGCTTAACAAAAAAGGCGTATAATATACGCCTATATATATAGATATATAGATATATAATATAGATATTATCTCGAATATCACCCTCATTTACTAAGCGGAAAGGGCGTATCTCCTTTAAATTGGTTATGACGTGAATTCCCATGAAAAAAAGGCCTTAGTAAGTTGGAGAATGATTGGACCTACCGTATAATGTCCCGAAAATGGGGTAAAAGTATAATTAACTGGACGCGAAGCTTGAAAAACGAAAAGTGCTTGTACTGAAAATCTTGATTTTCGGAGATGCGCCCTTCTTTGGACGGCAGTACAGCGATCGCAATTTGGTCAGCTAAAATTTGAACGGTGATAAGGCCTTTTTGCTATTCACACTCGTGTTTCTGATTTATCGTAAGGCCAACCCTTAAGTTCTCGTAGGGAGCGAACGGTTTGTCCTACAGGGCCCTGCGTGGTCTCTAAAATTCTAAAAATTCAATACTATCTCAAGTTGATGGAAAAACAATAGGTACCTTTATATCGAAATGTTTTGAGCTGGGGCATTTTCAAATTTCAACCCTTATTTTTCAACCCATAGAAGTGACCGACATCAACCAAAATCTTCGAGGCTCAACTAGACCCCAATTGGAGCCCATATACCAAATTTCATCAAAATCGGTCAATGCTAAGTGGGGAAAAGGCCACGGACGGCCAAATTTTCATTCGATTTTTGGATTCTACCTACCTTAAAACCTAAACCACCAAATTTTAGGGGAGGTTGAAATTTTTTTTCTAGATCGATTCCAAAGGTTCATTATTGAAAATAATAAACCAAAAAACTCTTAAAAAGTTTGTAATACAAGAGGCCAACTTTACTCAAGCCCCTTGTACCCCAAAATTGTTTAAAAATTCGTCTTCTGGTTGGGATACAAGATGCAATACACCAATACGTTTAGGTACTCCATTTCTACATGGTGCCAAGGCGCTAAGTACTCCTTTTTTCCTTAGGAAGCATGTAGTTCCGTCTGGCTTCAAGTTTCAAAATTCTTGAATCAAAACTTGGTCCCTTTACAGCACTCGACAACATTATTGAAGAGTTTAGTGCTCCTGGTTATTTGCAATGTTATTGAAATAACGTGTTACTGAATGTGATAATTTGATAACTTTGAAATCAGCTTTTGGGAAATCTCAAAATACGTCACTTAAGCCCTTTGTATTCTACACCCCTCTAACACAGTTAGATGCAAGTTATTTCCTTAACTTATAAATAAGAATGAGATTCCTAGTATGTATTACACGATTTATAGATCCGATGTATTGGGGACAATGAAATCAATCAACGAAAACATGCCCTCAAAACCAAAGCGAAGTCTATTTTACCGTGGCTGCCGACCACAATATTTAGTAGGCTATCCGGAGTTCCAACACAATTTCTGAATACCACATCGACACCAGATGTCAACTGTAGAAGATGTCAACCTTTGTGCATGCGCAGTCGCTACTCACGATCCGATCGCCATCAGACACATAATTAGACTTCACATAACCCACCAAGTGCCTGAAAATTTCGATGAAAATCGGATGAGATCTGTGGAAGTTACTTTTCGGAATAGTGAAAACCATCAGCTTCCGCTCCGAAGTCTGCAATTTCCATGAATTTATCATCAATGGACTGTAACTTTGAGTAGTCTTGTCCTTTACTAAGACACTCATCACAGACACGGAGCCAAAAGTGTTCAGAAATGGCGTGTAGAGAGGAAATTCTGCTTTTAGATGACTTTCTCTTGCCTACCACGTCTTACTGATAACAATGCTTCCTAGGTAGGCTCGCAAGCAAAGCCTGACCAACCATCGATTGAGTAGTCAATAACTAAGAAACTACTATCAGAAAATATACTACTTTGTACAGTAACTGCTCACAACGTTTCATTCAAATTTTAGGAATTCTTCAGGCAAAATCGCTGTTTGTAACTGAGAACTGCTTTTTGGACAAAATCTCTGAGTTGATTGCAATGAAACTAAGCATTTCACGTAGTATTTTATGTGATACTAACAATGTGAAGATTTCCTGCTTACATGAATCCACGAAATATGGAAATTAGCATAATACATACCTATGTAATAAGTTCAAGTCTTATAAAGACCCTAAAGCGTTTATAAGACGATAAATAGTCTTACAAAGACTCTAGAGTCTTATTATGACTATAAATAGTCTTATAAAGACTATAAGTAACGCCTTATTATGACGATAAATTAATAGTCTTATAAAGATTCTAGAGTCTTATTATGATGATAAATATTCTTATAAAGACTCTAAAATCTTACTACGACAATAAATAGTCTTATGAAGGCTCTAAAGCCTTATTTTGACGATGAATAGTCTTATAAAGAATCTAAAGCCTTATTATGACGATAAATAGTTTTATAAAGAATCTAAAGCCTTATTATGACGATAAATAGTCTTATAAAGGCTCTAAAGCCTTATTATGACGATAAATAGTCTTATAAAGACCCTAAAGCCTTATAATGACGATAAACAGTCGTATAAAGACTCTAAACTATTATTAGGACGATAAATAGTCTTGTAAAGAATCTAAAATCTTATTACGACAATAAATAGTCTAACAATGACGATAAATAGTCGTATAAAGACTCTAGAGTCTTATTATGACATTAAATAGTCTTATGAAGACTCTAAAGTCTTATTACGACAATAAATAGTCACATAAAGACTCTAAAGTTTTATTACGACAATAAATAGTCTTATAAAGGCTCTAAAGCCTTATTAGGACGATAAATAGTCTTATAAAGACACTAAAGCCTTATTATGACAATAAATAGTCTTATAAAGTCTATAACGCCTTATTATGACGATAAATTAATAGTTTTATAAAGATTCTAGAGTCTTATTATGATGATAAATATACTTATAAAGACTCAAAAATCTTACTACGACAATAAATAGTCATATAAAGACTCTAGAGTCTTATTATGACATTAAATAGTCTTATAAAGACTCTAAATAAATAGTCTTATAAAGACCCTAAAGGCTTATAATGACGATAAATAGTCGTATTAAGACTCTAAACTATTATTAGGACGATAAATAGTCTTATAAAGACTCTAGAGTCTTATCATGACGATAAATAGCCTTATAAAGAATCTAAAGCCTTATTATGACGATAAATAGTCTTATAAAGAATCTAAAATCTTACTACGACAATAAATAGTCTTATAAAGACTCTAGAGTCTTATTATGACATTAAATAGTCTTATAAAGACTCTAAATAAACAGTCTTATAAAGACCCTAAAGCCTTATAATGACGATAAATAGTCGTATTAAGACTCTAAACTATTATTAGGACGATAAATAGTCTTATAAAGACTCTAGAGTCTTATCATGACGATAAATAGCCTTATAAAGAATCTAAAGCCTTATTATGACGATAAATAGTCTTATAAAGACTATAGAGTCTTATCATGACGATAAATAGTCTTATAAAGAATCTAAAGCCTTATCATGACGATAAATAGTCTCACAAAGACTCTAAAGTTTTATTACGACAATGAATAGTCTTATAAAGACTATAACGCTTTTCATGACGATAAATAGTCTTATAAAAAATCTAAAGCGTTATAATGACGATAAATAGTCTCTCAAAGACTCCAAAGTCTTATTATGACAGTATGTAATAGTCTTGTAAAGACTCTAATGTCTTATTGACATTTTCATGTCTTTGCTTTGGCACATGAACTGAAAAATCGTCACGAAAACTTTGATGCTTGGGTTGAACTAACAACCTTACTTCACTACCTTGTTGTGTAGTGGAGTGGTTGACATGAAAATGTCCCAATGTGTTGCAGACTCGTATGCAAGCATTTCTGAAGCATTTCTTTGTATAAACTTCAGAGATCGTTTCAAAATGTTCCAAAACGGATTTCAGTGAAAAAAAAAAAAAAAATTGAAAAACTCCATTCTAAAAATTTTGAGGCCATTGCAATTGCTTCATTTTCTTTGAAAATTCGCCAAACCAAATTTGAAAACCGCCAAATAACAAGCGGATAAAAACCGGATACCTACGCTCTGAAAAAATCTGTTTTATTTCAACAGACATTTTTAATCTGCGGTCGACAATTATGACAATAAGTAGTCTTATAATGACAATAAACGGTCGTGAGCGGAATCCTCAGCACAAATTCTGATCTTCCCTATTGACAACATCTGATGACGTCCTCACCTGAAATGGTTGTTTACTCACTTGATGAGGAAGAGAAATTCAGTAATGATGTAGGAAATTTACAATAACATGGTGTCCCTAACTTTTCCCAAATACTGTAATTTCCAAGTTGGCTGCCTCAGGGACAGTGAGAGTAATAATAGACAACCGCAGATACAACAATAATAGCGTAGGACCTCCTTAGAGTTGAAAAAACCTGTCTCAACTGGAAATTCCTAGATGGTCGTGAAATTTCGATGCAAATAAGAATGAACGCCGTCGTTCAATTATTCATCAGTAGGTTCTTGAAGCGGCTTATTGAGACGAAATATTGAGGCGAAATCATCGGTTTCAACCGCCATAAATCAGAAGCCTGGAGACCCAACGAGCTGTGGTAATGATTTAATTATCCGCCGTATGCAGAGGGCTTTTTCAGGCGCTGCAGGCGCCGCGGCGGCGCCGAATTAACATAATTTCTCATCGTGCACGTTCGCTCTTTGAAAACCAACCGACGAGGTGCAAAAATAGGCTGACAACCTGCAAACAGGTGTTATCTTTGTTCACATAAGGGAATTTTCGAAAGCCACGAGTTCAAAATTGGTCCTGGCATGTCTCAAAATCTTCATATCAAACTAATTCTGGGTCAAATCCTGATGTCTTTGGTTTCCTCACTACCGAAGGTAGGAGAATTATAAGCTTTGTATTCGTATGCCAAGTCATCAATATTTGAGCCCCCGAAAAATTAAATTATTCTCACATTTGGAGTTCGAATGCACCATTTTGGTTTGCATTATGTCTGCATTTCTTTCATTAGCAATCTTCTCTTTCATACTGTCTGCTGTCTTGCTCCTGTGTAAGTTGATTTGAAGGAATTTCATGCTTCTCCTTTAATTCTCATGTCCAAGGCCCTCCGAAAGGCAGTACAACCTTTCCTTCCGAGTGTTGTGCTCGATGGGCATTTTGCTTCATTCTTGCATTCTGTTCCCTTATGTCCCTCTCCTCCAGATTTGAAACAAGTTCCTGTCCTGTCTGGGCCCTTGCACGTCCTGGCAAAGTGGCCATAATCCATGCATTTGAAACAGCGCAGGACCTCTACCCTTCTCCGGATTTGGCAGTTTATCCAGCCGATCCTTATTTTCCCTTTCTCTATTAGTTCCTCAGCATTCTTTCCTGGTAGAGAAACAATAGCCAATCTCAGTTGTCTAGTGTTTGGGTTTGTGATGTTGACCATCACATCCCCGTCACTAATTCCGTCCAGTGAGGCTTTAATTGCTTCTTTAACCTCCTCCGCTGCTGTGAGAGGGTCTGGATCTCGGATCAGTTAGATAGCTTGTGGCTTGAGGTCTCTTACTAAGCCCTCCCCCACTGCAAGGTTCGGTGTTCATCTGTCCAATCCCTCTTCACATGCAGAACTGTCCAACCTTCACATTCCATAATTAAAATAATTCATAAACTCAACACAACTTTATTGTTCTATGAGAGAAAGCTATAAAGCTCACGAACTTGATTTGCTTAGTAGTAGGAAAACTTTGTATACATACAGCAGTTCAAAAAATTGTTGTCCTCCAAAACCAAAATTTTGGGCTGAAACTATGCAATATTTAGGAGATTTGATGGATTTTCCTGAAATTATATGGTTTCTTTCTCAGACAGCCCCCTATAAGTGTCATTTATGTTAGATTAATGATAGAGTGTGCTCATGGTATAACGCTAGAACTAGGATTCCTCATTTTTGATAGTTTAAAAAAATATAAAAAAAATATACTAGTGGGTACCTACCAAGAATACATAATTACATTGTATTGGTTTTGGTCCTCTTGCAACCATGCAAATAAAAGGTCAAATTTTCATAAAATTATTATCATCAACTAGGATAAGGACGGATAAAAAGGATTGAAAACAATTAAAAAACGCTGCAAATGATTACACAAAGATTTATTATTTTTCTGTGAAGATCACTCTTCTTCAGAGAACATAGGTAGAGCCATTGTCAGTGTAGGCCTTATTAGGCTTCTTTCGCGATTCACACTCGCGTTTCTGTCTTATTATGAGAGCAACCTTTATATAGGGAGCGAACGGTTGGTCCTACAGAGCTCTGGGTGGTCACATTCGATTCAAAAAATTCAATACTATTTCAGATTGGTAAAAAAAAGTTTATATCGAAATGTTTTGAGCAAGGGCGTTTTCAAAATTTCAGCCCTTATTTTTCAACCTTTAGAAGTGACCTACATCAACCAAAACCTTCGTGGTACAACTAGATCCCAAATGGAGCCCATATACCAAATTTCCATGTACCAAATCTGTCCATGGTAACTAAGTACGGCAACATTTTTATTCTAATTTTGGATTCTACGTACCTTGAAACGTAAACAAGCAAATTTTAAAGTTTTGAACTTTTTTTTTCTTGGTCATTTCCAAGGTTCATTATTGAAAATAATAAACCAAAAACTGTATAAGGCGTTTGATGGTTCCCTATAAATTCCATTACCATCGCACCGAAGGAGCCTCATAAACACATTGTCTTAAGAACCATCGTCTCACATCTACAATTTTTCACAATTATTGGGGTTTTGATGGTTTCTCATTCGATTTATCACGACCGATCTATTGGTGAAAATGGTTTTACGGTAAGGAGCGTTGCAAATCGTGATTCAGTTAGCACCGCACAATAATCGTCGGACATCACCCAATTCCAGAAGCGAAACAAGCTTCTCATCATTTTTATGTTTTCACTTGTTTCTTCAGTAAATTTGTTTGTGAATCAAATTCTACGATCCCGATATTCACTTGAAGCAATTAAAACACTCTACAACGGCGAATTGTGTTTTAAAAAATTGGCATTTGAAGTCTGATATGTACATTTGCCCTGCAGTGAATGTTGGATTGTGTGTTGATGTTTGGTGTTTTTGACGAGTCCGTGCATCAACTATTCTCACACAAAAAACCGTTTTAATGAATGCGTCTGCATATTCCAACATGAACAAATGTGAAGAAGTGTCTTGAACTTGTAAACATCACGGACAGACGGGACGGGAGTTTATAGCATTTCCAAGTCAAATTCAACCTTTTCCAAGTCAAATTCAACCTTTTCCAAGTCAAATGTAACCTTTTCCAAGTCAAATAGGGTGTGCGCCTTGGTAGGAAGAACTGTTTATTGTTATTTTTAATCTAAGGTAGACCTCATTCTGAGAATTTTGGTACCAACCGCGACTTTCTAGCGTGTGTAAATCTTTTCCTTTGAATTTTTAAAGTTTCGACCGTTTATGACGTCATAGTGGGCTGGGGGGTCCCGCCTAGGCGAGAGGGGCGCGTGACGTCATAAACGGTCGATACTTTGAAAAATCATAGAAACAGATCTACTCACGCTAGAAGGTCGCGGTTGGTGCCTAAATTCTCAGGATGTAGTCTACTTTCGATTAAAAATCTAAAAAAAATCAAGGCGCACACCCCATTCAACCTTTTCCAAGTCAAATCCAACCTTCTCCAACTCAAATTCAACCTTTTCCAAGTCAAATTCATCCTTTTTCAAGTCAAATTCTACCTTTTCATCATTATTTGGAAAATGATGAAAAATACCCACAAGCCCTAAATGGGCTGAAAAAAAAAAAACACTCCAAACGCAGTAGGCAAGTACCTATACATAAAACAAAATCATGTTTCATTGAAAAAGATATCGACAAAAAATATAATTGACAATAAAATATGATTTCTAAGTCAAATTCAAACTTTTCCTAGAAGCAGTTTTATTTTATTTTTATTTATTCTATTGATTCAAATCTTTAAACTTTAGGAACGATTGGCGAAAGTGTCTTTTAAAAATTTCAATGAAATTTTGAGGAGTTAACAAAAAATTTCTAGCTCAATTCCAGATATTCAAACGAAAATTGTCGTGAAATGGGGAAGAATTCTCAAACGTGTTTATTTCCCAAAATTGATTGCACGTTTCAAATGCAATAACTATCACTTGGGTCCATAATGTCAATTCCATGTATCATACAACTTCCTAATCATTCTATTGAGTGAATTTAATTCCAAAACGACTATATTGATATATATGTGCCTCACAAATTTTGATTCAGCCAGTTTCTGGTGAAACTCGGAAATACTTAGAACGCGCGCCACACAAGTAAAATGTGCAATTATGACGAAATCAGAATGCTCCACTGTTGTACCAAAAAGTAGAGCGAACGAGGAGATCCAACGACGGTTTTTTCCTAACTGTTGAATAGTTACGTGAGACTTCCCCGTCGTAAAAGCCACTTTCATGTGACTCATTCTGTTTATTTCAGTCAGTCACTTTTAAAATAGAAAGTCGGGATTTCGGAATGCACCGATCGGTTAAACGTCTTCTCTCCGGTCTTCCGACCACCTAAAAGGGTTGTTGTGTCTTTCATTCGACTCGATCCATCAAAAAACGCCAATTAACCCCCTCGACCAAACCTTCGAGAGGAGAGCAAAAGACAAAACTCGAAAGAAAATACCACACTTCGAGGCAGAAGGCGATTTTATTTATTAATAATGAGGCACCCGCAGTCTCTCCCCTCCAAGGGATGCACCTGGGATGAAGCGAATTCCCTTCCAACCGGTTTTGTTTTCTGGAGTCTGAACTTGCCTCGATCCATTAGGAGGCTTATCGAAAAGGGAAAAAAATCCACTGATGTTCCGGTTTATTTGCTCATTTTTATCTGATGAATATTAAGAGCTGCAGATATGGAACGGCATTCTATATTCAGCTCGTCCCTCGAGTTCTTTTTTGCAAGAAAAGGGCACTCAGGAGTAATTCCATCAAGATCGGCTTTAATACTCGATCAACAGACGGCGCCTGGTACTAACTTCATAAATACGTCGACTCCTCGTTTTTCAACCTATACTTGATTTCAAGTCCTCAATTTTCATCAAGCTTTATAGACTTCATGGGAAATCCTAGGAAGTTAAAATTACCTTCTAACTGATGTCACAGTCATCGGTAATTTTACCGTAGTTGTTATCATACATTCAAGGCATTCTTATAGTTTCAATTTTTAAGACAACCCTTTGTTATTGGATTTTATTATCATTAACCCAATTCAAGCCGAGGGTACAAATAACAGAGTAATGGGAGGAGGAGGATGAACTATTTTACAGAATGCCGGCCGAAATAAGGCATTATTTGCTCTACAATCGAAGCAAAATCAAGCAAAAATGCTCCAAATTTTATGAATTTAACATTTTACAGGATTTGAGACGTCTCAGTTTTCCAAATCGATATGATTTATACATTTAATTGTTAAAAATCGTGAAAAAATCTACGTAAAATGTAAAAATCTATTCATGGACCGGAATCTGTTTTGAGTCATGGCCCAGAACGCTCACCCGCCCAGGATCGAATTTGAGCCACCATAATCACGCTGTCGGCCAAGATTTCCAAAAAAAACTCCGTTAGATTGTTTTTAAAAAATTTTCCAGGCAATTATTCCTCAGAAAAATTACTTGTTATGCAAAATAAATTGATTGTTGTAAAAGTTAAAAAAAATCTCGAATGTCGAAGAAAATGTTTTTTCAAAAGTTTAGGAATAGCATGAACAAGAAAAAATTCGTCCTCAAAGATTTTCCACTATTTCAATATTCAAAAAAATCATTATTACGACGATACAAAACTGCATCAGTGGCCGGAAATGGGTTAACCCTGATTGGACCATGGTATCACTAGTGTCACCGAAAACATTTCTGGATCTCCACAGCTGTCTCTAAGTTTGATTAGAGTAACCAAAATTAAATTGCTATTTTATGTTTTTATTTATTCATTTATTTTTTTATTATTGCTATAATTTTTTGGGCTATTGGAAGTTTCAAAATGGAGTTATAACAAAAATTTCCTAAGAATTTAATGACAATTTTTTTCTATTTATAACATCCTTTTTTCACTTCTAATAACTTACAAAAGTCGTTCAATAAATTCAGCTAAATCCATTAATTCTTAAATTGCAATTTAAATCTAGTTAATGACCCTTTGGAGCAGCTGTGAAATTCCTGAAATGTTTTCGGTAACACTAGTGACACCATGGTCCAATAAGAGTTTTAAATGGACCAAAAGATATACCATAAAAACTCCAGGTGCAGCATGAGTAAATGTGCAAATATTTTAGGAAACTTTTGAGGAACCTATTCAAACTTGAACGCCAAGCTTGGACAGTACGGAGTCCCTTTTGACGCTTTTGTGATGGAGAATGCCGACAGCTATAATCGTCGCCATTTCCCAAAACGTCAAATTTTTTAATCAAATGATTAACTATTACTATTCTATCTCTCTAGAAGGAAATGTTGCACTACTTAGAATATACCATGTATTAATACGTTTAGAAGACATTTCTGACAAAATCCCTTATTGATCCGAATTTAACGATTTTTTTTCAAAATGTCAACAAAAACTGGGCCAGGAGTAGTTTCAATACGAATTTCTTAAAACCTTTGCCCAAGCTGGGTGAGCTATATAGCTTCCTCACATGAAATATTTCGCTGCAGTGAGGTTCCACAATATGAATCTTGATTTTCACGATCATGAAGATATTTTCCATTCATAGGCTAACTGGGACTAACTTCTAAAATTTCATAAACATTTTACAAGGAATTTCAGAGCACAAGGAATCGACTTCAGACAGAACTATAGACAACCAAAAATGTTCAGAAAATGAAAAAATAAAGAAAAAAACTACTTCGGAGGACCCAAATTTCTTTGATATTGAGGAATAGCGGTTATGTTATCCACGTCCTTACAAATTTTTGCATTCTGTGACAGGTTCGCCCAAAATTGTAAACGTGCGTGTTCAAGTAGCTAAATATAACAGCAACGAGACCTCCTATAACTGCTCTAATGGGTAATCACCTCGGGATAAATCCTAACGATAAACATAAGAACTGAAGAGATAAAGAGTAAGAAAGCATCTGCAAATATAATAAAGCTCCTGTCGCTTCGTCCAAATAACAAAGATATCTTTATGAACCCTAAATCCCTCCGTGAGATTACAAGTAAGAGGTCTTATCTCAGGGAAATGATAGTAAGAATACGATACCAACATCACAAGACACCGGTAGACACCTGGTTTGGAATTACTCCAATTCACCAGCACCAATAAAAATATAATTTTTTGTTGTTTTCACTCGAATTATAATTTTTAATCTCCCCCTTTACACCGTAGTTCGTGCGTCAAAGAGACAATATAATGATTTTTGTAGAAGTAGTTTGCGTTAATGAGGTGGCTATAAACTATTGATTAGGGGTCGTTCGAAAGACATTAACGCACTCAGATTACGTAAGTGTCTACTTACGTACGAATAAATGAAAGGAAATAATCAGTGGAAACTGTTTATTGGATATTAATGTCTGGGAGTGATATTTATTTCATTTGTTCATTCTCTCGACTATTGACTAAGGGTACGGGCATGTACATTGATCAGTAAGTTACATGAAATTACCTAATTTCATTGTTATCTAATATTAACCTGGTGTAATAGTTGGGTAGTGGTTGCTTGGTTGTGTTTTATGTGGATGAATTTCCACTTTTTCACAAGTATAAAGACTTTTACTCATCGATTCGTGATGAAATCAAAGAGCATTCTTCTTGAGCTCAGTTTCAAAATACCCTCCAGATTTGAGCGAATATAAGTAAAAATGCTGTTGGTCCGATTTCAATTAATTCTATGGGGGTCTTTCTCTAGACTACTCCACTTCAACCTTGGAAATTTCATCAACATTCTACTTAATTTGTCCGATTTCGCTCGAACTTAGAGATTGGGATCTACCACAAAAGTAATAGATACGAGGAAGCTATGTGCCACGACCACTTTGCAGACTTTTATACATCTCTCAGCTCATCTTAAAGGTGGAAATGTATGGCGATCGGGGAAGGGGACCGATTTTTCCAAACTCCTTTTCAAAATGCGTTTGTCAGCCCTCTTTTGGTTTTTTCAATTTCCAGAATTTTTGATGTAGGATGTCACAAATTTGCTTAGCGGAAGTCTTCATACATTTCAACGTATACATACGCACATACTCAAACCAAATTTTTTCAAGAAGGTCCAGAAACTTTCAAGTAGGCTTTCTTTGATAATAAACTTTTGAAACGATAATGTAATATATTATTATTATTATATTATCAATAATAATTCAATAATTTTAATTATTGAAACCCTTGCGTACGAGTCTGCAATACATTGGGACATTGCATACGAGTCTGCAACACATTTGGACACTTTATGTCTTTAGTTCCCATGCTAATAACTCAGCTTGTTGGCCACGCACTTCGCAGAAGCTAAAATAGTATGGTTGGATAAATCGAGAACTTTCGAAAGAATGGTCAACGAATTTTCTGGGATGAAAAACGACGAATCACCATTTCCCTAGAAACGACTCGGTTGTAAGCGGAAATCATCAGAAAATAAACCGTAACGCTTTTTTCGTTTATGTGCCAAAGTAAAGACGTAAAATGTCAAAAGACCGTGAAGAGGGATTTGTTACTCTACCAAATGAGGAAAGAATCCTTAATTTTCTGTTCTGGTAGAGATGACCCCCTTTCAAAATGAAGAAGGGTTGTCAAAGCAACAAACAGTGTTTTTTTTTAAGGTGTATTTACGAACTTTTTAACCCCCTTAAAGCAATATTTCGCTCTCAGATGGAAATAAAACATCGTTACAATCATGATGTTGCTTGAGCTTCATTAATACTGTACTAAACCTTCCAACTACGAAATTTGACCAATTTTCATCAGAAATCAATGAGCCGACGACCAAAGAACATGAATCCCCCAAAAAATAATTTTATACAAAAATTGGATACGGTCCTTTTTCAAAAAGTATGATTCTATTAAGTTTGCATTGAAATTTCGTCTTGAAAATCATCTTCATCTATTGATTCCTACATAGGCAATTAGTGAATCAACACTCGCCCTCTTTGAGTTACAACTCAAGTTTGAAAGTGTAGACCACATGCGAATTCCGGTGAACGGCCTGTAAACCTTGAGTGCTTATACTCAAGTGTACACTTGGCGAAGGGTGCTTCTGGTCGCTCGGAAAGATGGGTAGCTTCCTAGACAAGCGCTGCCTAATGGGCCTGGCGCCTGCCCAGGTAACGGGTCATCCCTAGCTCTTATGTGTACCTACATCGGTAGAGAGACCTATCCACCATTGTTTCCGATGTCTGGGTGAATCCTTGAAAGGACCGGACAATCGGACTATTCCAGTTATATCGGTTTCAGTTATCCCCTATTTAAGTCAATTGGCTTCTTGAGAGACTGAATGGACAACGGGACATCTTCTTGAAGGCAGCTACTTTCTGAGGATTACAGATATTATCTTTTGATGTGCAGACTAATGTGGTTTTTTAACCTTCCTTTGATAAAGTTGTGCACACAGCATACCAGGTACCTAGCCACCATTGACTGAGTAAATGGAAGCTATAGCTTAGTAGATATAGGTGTGAAGGTTCTTGAGGTTCAGTCAGATGAATAATTACACTGTTAGGCCGACGTTTCGGTATATTTGTATACCATCTTCAGGGCTATAATGGAAAAACCAGAGGGGTATAGACACAGCAAAACATCATTCTTGTATGGATCGTTGACACTATCATTTTAAGTATAGATTAATGATATTTTTACATACCTTTAAGCGGTGTACATATAATTCTTATGGCTACATCAGAACACTTGAAAAACATCACTTTTTAAAGTAGAAACTTGAAGTTTTTGCAAGGTAAACACGCTGATTTTATTCGAGGCAGTTTTTTTAATCACATTATTGCTATCTGAAAATCAGGTTGACAACCAGAAAGTGCACCTCGTGGTAACCAATTGGTTGTCAACCTGATTTTCAGATAGCAATAATGTGATAAAAAAAACTGCCTCGAATAAAATCAGCGTGTTTACCTTACAAAAACTTCAAGTTTCCACTTTAAAAAGTGATGTTTTTCAAGTGTTCTGATGTAGCCATAAGAATTATATGTACACCGCTTAAAGGTATGTAAAAATATTATTAATCTATACTTAAAATGATAGTGTCAACGATCCATACAAGAATGATGTTTTGCTGTGTCTATACCCCTCTGGTTTTTTCATTATAGCCCTGAAGACGGTATACAAATATACCGAAACGTCGGCCTAACAGTGTAATTATTCATCTGACTGAACCTCAAGAACCTTCACACCTATATTCAGTATCAAGCAGTCGATAAATTAGAACCTATTCTAGCTTAGTAGATACCAGCTATTCCAGTTTCAATAATTTTTGGAGTGACTAATAGATAAGACATCTTCTCGAAAACATGAGAGAGGAGTATTGTAGTCGTGCATCGATTGGATCCGCCGAAATATATCAATTTCCACATGCATTACTTGGGTTCATCCTACATGGTCCTCCATGGGCGTTGCTCAGAGGGTACAATTCTTAATTGTGTTGCTGCATCTGAACTGAGACCCATCAACTTGATGAAGATCATGTTTCTTATTAGGGAATACATTGAGTGTTAAGTAGGCTGGTTACAGAAAGGGGCTTTAGATACGAGAGGATATTAAACAGCATATATGTATAGGATTAGAGATTATCAAAATGCGTACATTCTTCGGTCCAATCATGTCGCACTCGACCTAGAATAAGGGCACAACTCAAAAAACGTGATTTTTGGGAAATTGCGATTGAAGTTTGAAGCCCATTGGCTTGCGGTTCCACTCAATAGAAACGAACCGCCAACATTTACTGTTGCATAAATGTGTACTGTAACATCTGAGCTAATTTTTCATGGCGAGAAATAGATAATTTTTTGTTTAGTGGCCAAGAGGGGGGTAAATTTTGGTCGAATTTCGAGTTGATACCATTTAACCGAACATTCTCAAGATATTTTGAAATGTTACCTTACCCAATTATACCAAATTATAACTTTCTGAGCCACTAGTAAAGATAATTACTTACTTGTGTTTCCCAACGGAAAATTATTACCCGTTCGTCAACAATAATAATGAACATAACCCAAAATGGTTTGGAATCTTCTATGGCCTCTGCTGGACTGTACTTGGTGCAGGAATAGTTGGCTGTCTAGAAGTTTGAACCTAATGGAGAATTTTAATGTAATTTCGTCTTCATCAGATTGATTCTTAAAGCATAATTATCATGCAAGTATGACACTCTAACAATCAATCACGACTTCTCTTTTAAAATCCTCCTAATTTTTGGGGCTATAATTTATGAGACATTTCAGTTTTTAAAATCGCCAATTTTACTCTAATAACACAATTTTATTAAACCTCAAATTTTAGGAATTTCAATTTTACCTTAGAAATTAGTAAAAAATCGAATTAAGTAATTGCAAGTACAAGTAAGTAATAATCCAAGTAATACAAAAAATCAATATCATCAGCTACCCCAAGAGCCTTCTAGGAGAGCTCCACCAAGTGTTTGCTAAAAAAAAAAAAAAAAAAAAAAAAAAAAAAAAAATCTCATCTGATCTGCTCGAAGAAAAAAGATGCAACTCAAATTTCACGATACTTTCAGGCGAGTTTTTTAGTTGGCTCTATGTTCCAAACGTTTACCCCTCCTCCGTCGAACAAAGAAAGTAGTGCTCTCAAGCGGTCCCTTAATAAGACCGCAAAATGCCTGTCATCTACGAATGTAGTAGACACCTTCAGCAATGCTTTCCCAGTTATAACTCAAAAACCCCCATTTTTTGAGTTATGCCTTTATTCTAGGACGGGTGCGATCTATTGTTTAGTAATTTACTTATTATTGTAATGTATAGTAGATATCAATTTATATACCGAGACGGAGCGATTTTGCAAAGATCCTACCCTACAATACGGGCCAAGCCTAACGTCGGGTAGGAAATCTGAGAAAATTTCATCTCATCATGAGTTTATCCTCTTGTAATAGTGTACAAAATGGCGCCAAATAAACATATCTATATATATTCATATAGTTCTTCAAGAATATATTCTATATTCATTCAATATATGAATATATTTTTATTCATATTCTTCATGAAGAATTCAACCATTTTTACGCCGACAAATGTGAAACTGAACAGTTCACCCTATTTGGCAGTCAATTTTCGTCCACAATGAAGGGTGTAAGGTTCCGACTGAGCAATATTTTTAAGGAAAATGTGTGAAATTATTATTTCCTTGGTCGCCGTCTTCGAATGAATTTTACAAAAACAACTCACGAGTTCCGCTCGGTTGCTTTCGAATTCACCTGCTGCCGCCCAGACGCGACGCGACGCTCGCCTTGAATATTAAAACCGGAAATTTTGTACCATCGTGAAAACAAACGATTCCATTAGACCTTCACTTATTGCAAAACGGGACGGCAGAGGAATGAAGATCTTACAGCGGGAACCTCGCGAGCTCTCCCTTATTAGGAATGACGGTGAAAACATGATCGTTAAGTCGGTGAAGTTATAGTCGACGAGGTGTCGAAATCGCGTGATTCAAGGTTGGGAGGAACGAGACGACTATTGTAGGAGTACATGTAAAAGAGATGATGGATGAGAGATTGAGATTTCAATATTTTAAAAGAGCCCCATAACCGAAGATATTATGAACGAGGTGACGTACTGTTGCACCATTCTTCTGTTGGTCCTTCAGGCTAGGAATTACTACATTGACTAGGAATTGACTAAGATCAAACCACAAAAAAAAAAATGCTATGAAATGCATTATGTGGTGAAAGGTTGTTTTGCAGACTTGACAATTCAGATGCGAGGATGATGTGATATTCAGTTGAGGACTTATTTCACACTATGACATTTCTGCTAAGTAAGAGTTTTAAGGCGGCGTTTGATAGCGTGCGATTATCATAATTTGGATGGATCAGCCACAGACTCATTGGGGCTTTGTATGGTGATAAGGCTTCGGTGTGGTCTCTCTGAGCCTTTCAATGACCATTAATCTCAATCCTCTGTTATTCACTATATTTTTAACTATTTCATGAGCGCCTACCCTGTGGAGTCACAACGGCCAACCATAACATCAATGCTGTAATGTTTGTGGCATGAATAAGTCTTTCAGCTTGGGGTCAAACCTGGAACATGTTTTAGCCAAATTTAGTGCAGAACCTTTAGTTGTAGGTGAAATAGGTATATAAATACTTGAGTCTTTCAATAAATACCTACTTAATCAACAATCACAAAATAAAGCCTACTTATCAACCACTGAAAAAATGATCGCACCTAGGGGACCCGCTGATCCCCCTGTTTGTTTTATTAACGTATTCGGCCACGTTCACAGCTCAAGAGTAGTATTCATCTCCCAAAATGAATTGTATGTTCATATTCGAGCGAAGAATATGTGCAATCCACGGATTGAAGCTGTTTATCCAAAGTTGATGTACATGTCTCTTCAACATAACGCTCGGTCGAGAAACGCCAGCCCGGATGATGTTCTGATAGTGTTCCTCGTCTTTCAGTTTATTCTGACGGAAGAAATCCTCTGTCGATTTATAATCCGAATTTAACGAGGTCTGACAATAAAGTTCGCGGCGAGTTGTTTTGCACTCTCCATAGCAAAATGGAGCATTGGCCGACGCAACATATATCTAATGCATTAAAATAAAACCAACCTAACCGATCTGTCAAATCCAATCAACAGAAAAATACCTACCTTCGCTACCTACCTATATTAATATGCTTCCTCAATAATCGTTTAATGACGTGTAACAAAGCGAATTTTCCAGCCCTTATTATTAGGGTATGGGGCGAAAAATTGGCACATGAGTTGGAATAAAATGCTGGATAAATCAATAGCTTTTCAATGAGTGGTAAACGGTTTCAGTGGGTTGGAAAATACAAAAGTTAGTATAACTCCAATTATCCGAATTAATGGGGACCGGGACCCATTCGGATAATCAAATATTCGGATAATCGGAGTTTTTTTTTTAAAAATTGCCATTGGAGAGAAAAAAAGCTACGTTTTAATATTGCACTATTTTTTTTTATTGAATTAAATGAAAGAAACATGATATTTTCACATGTTTTAAATATAAATAAAATGTACTTATGTACAAGTTTGGAAATAAAAATCATTGTTTTTCAAACATCTCCGTCAATGTAAGATTTTTTTGGACAAATTTTTTTCTGAAAGTGATTCGGATAATCGGCGATTCGGATAGTCGGAGTTCGGATAATTGGAGTTCTACTGTATCATCTCTAGCAACATATCTAAAATGCATTAAACATATGGGGGGTCGCTATTTTCGTAATACAATTTTGTGACCGTTTTGGTCAGTTAGCTCACAGCTAAAACGCAAAAAAAGTAAGGTGAGGGCCGTAAACAAATTAGGTTATTAGACTTCAAGAATCTGATCTATAGTTTTTTCCCATCAAGAGAGAAATTAGTTTGGATTTTTCTCGATGTTGAACACTATTTAATAACTTTGTTGAAACTATTTAATAGTGTTCAACATCGAGAAAAATCCAAACTAATTTCTCTCTTGATGGGAAAAAACTATAGATCAGATTCTTGAAGTCTAATAACCTAATTTGTTTACGGCCCTCACCTTACTTTTTTTTGCGTTTTAGCTGTGATTTAGAAATTTTCTAATCTCCATTGTGTTAGTGATTAGGTGAATGTTACTCGAGTACAACTCGAAAACTGGAAATGACTGCAACCCAATTCAACTTGTCACGGTAGCAGCGGCAGTACAAGACGATCAGGCGATTATGAAACCCGTCTTAAGGGGTGACGCCTTGCATAGATAATCACGGGTTTTATCTGAACTAGCGATTAACGGCGCCGAACTCATTAGAGCCTATTGAGATTCCTAGGAATTTCCATCGCGTGGGCCTCCGACACTGAAACCAAGCATGCAGGGGATGTGGGCGTACCTCTGGAAACGTATGACTACGAGATGTCCCCACGTCTATCAGTACAATGATTTATGAAGCCGAGGCTTTTTTTACTGGCTTTTAATGCTCCGTTTACTTTGTACGTGAATTTTCAGCCAATTTGATGATCCCCAAGAATCAGATCACCTACCCAATCATGTTATGGATTTCAGTAAGGCGTACCAACCCCACTCGGCAGACAATTTTACACGTATACGTTGATTTCCATATCATTTTAGAGGATCTCCGCTCATCTACAATGTTGTTTCGGGATCTTCCTGTACAAATATTGACGCTGAGACCCTATCACCACTTAGAAGAAGTTTCATTGCCGAAAACTGAAGTTTTGGTGTATACTGTATATTACGACTTCCAATTAACGAAAAAGTTCCAATGTATGAATCTTTCCGAAGTTCAGGTCTCTCCTTAAAAATACCAATTACGAGTTTTGAATATTTCCATATTTTCCAAAACTAAATATGTATGATTAAATAAAATATATATGTTTTAAATGTCTGGTAGATGTATACTATATCTGGAGGTTTTTGGTGACCAAACTAGACTTGTAGGTTTTTGGTGACCAAAAACCTCCAGATATATACTCCTGCTCAAAATTAGAGCACCACCATCTATTTCTTCGTTTGCCCCCTTCTTTTTTCCTCTATCAAGTTGCGATCTATTTGCACACATTGTTTGCAAACACAGAAGGAAAAAGGTAACCAAAAAAGGCACAAATTCGAGAGAAAAAATATGTTTTTAATGAATTATAGAAAAATTTACTTCTTGTGGTAAAATTATAAAAATTGAAAATGTGAAAAAAAAGGTTTGAATTATGCCAGTTTAGCTTTTCAATACTTGGTATTACCTCCTCTAGCTAGGATGAGGGCTTGGAGCTATCGACCGATGCCTCTAATCAAGTTTTGGATACCTTCCTGGGGATATTGTCCCATTCCTCTTTCGCTGCTGTTTCCAGCTGCTGAAGATTGTCTGATGGTGGATCTCTGGCTCGAATTCTTCTTTTCAGCATGTCCCAAACATGCTCTATCGGATTCATGTTTAGGCTCCTTGGTGGCCAGTCCAGGATACAAAATTTATAAGGGAAGAAGGAAAGAGATAAACGAAAAAATGGATGGTGGTGCTCTAATTTTGAGCAGGAGTGTATATAGATAAATATAAATATAAAGCCAAATGTAAATCCTCTATCACCAAAGAAAGACTTTTGGAATTCCCGCCTATGGACTATTCCACTAATTGTGGACAGTTATTGCTGGATTCTGGTTCTTTTCCTAAATTTCTAGAGCGTGTGAAGTAGCTTTCGCTCAAATCCACTCAAATTCATTTCGAATCGTTAAGTTGAACCCGCGGGTTTCGAGTCCTTTTTATTCACAAAATACGCTGGAGGGTTATTTAGTTATATGGAGGGGTCGTATAACTTGTTTATATTTGTTTCTTTCTGACCAGATAGCCCAAAGGGGTCTTCCTTTTTGCCCCGTCAAGCTTCACAAGTTTTACAGCCCAAGCGGCCGCGCTCAGAGCCACCTGGTTCACGCACCGATCTTCGCAAGCTTCCGAAGGGTTTTTGAGATGAGAGATCTAACGGGCATTGCATGACTCTTCTCCTCGCTAGATTTTTATTCAGGTTACCTTGATTTTTGTGTTTTTAGTTTTGTTGCAATTCGATAAGCTCGTTTGGGAGTTTAAATTTAGTCTGGTATCAAACCCATTTGAATGGTATCTCCCGTGGGAACTCAGTTCCAATGAACATCACGTTATCGAAATTTAGTTTTCAATTTGGTAGATTCCAAAACTACCTATCTCAATTCTATTTCTCAACTTTTTAGGAAAACCGAAAAATTTGTAACAACTCAATGTCGAGGGATATGGGATTGACGCTCCTGGTAGCCATGAATAAGCTAAATAAATTCCAACTTACAGAGTTTAAGGGGATTCAAGTACATTTCAGATAAAAAATTGTATTGATGTAATCAGTACAGGCATACACCGCTTCTTGATGTCTTTCGCCACGTGGCCTCGAGATTTCCATACCAAACAGAAACGTCCTCATTCCTGCAGACCGAGGATCCAAGAACCGATCTAATCTGAGAGCATCGATGGCAGAGCACCTGAGACTCAGAACCAGCTTTATTCTGTTTCTCACGGGTCACGACCTCCCAATGCAAATGAGGCCCCACCGAGTCTGATGCGGCTTCCCGAGTCACGAGCGCCATTAGACCTCCTAAAACAAACTCTTTCCATCCCCATTCTCCGCCTTGCTCATTGGGTCTTCGTTTTTTTAAGGTTTTTTCTCGAGAATTCACGAAGTATCACGTCAAAGGAACCCATTTTGCCGTGTTTGATTCTGATCACGATTATTTCTAAAAATCATTATTTCCCCTCATCGTAGCTTATTTATCCCTCCCACGACTCATGACGTGTCTCCACCGAGAAATCGCTAGAACTAATATATCTAAGATTTTGGCAAACGTGAGGATGATAGGCCTCAAAGAGGATCCCTGGGAAAGATGGTTCTGACACAGAAGACTGCACAGCAGCGGAATATTGTCAGGGAGGTCCACCGGTAGTTTTAGTGGTGACATGAACCAAGGAATGATTCAATGTACTCTGGAGCATTTACCTTTTGTATTAAATGTTTTTCAAGTTTAAGAGCTTACACCTTTTAGAATAATATTTGTACAGAAAGTTCATATCTGATTTTTAAATACAAAAGACCCGTCTCTACAACATTGCCTAGACTTGCCGATCAAAGATCGGATAATTAGGCAGATAATCGTGTTGGGAAGCTTTTTAGTTATATCATCAGGCCCTCACACCTTAAGTGGATTGGAGTATGACGACTTTACATCTCTCAGCCATTTCCCAAATCCATGGCCAGAGGTAATGTTTCTTCAGGCGCTCACCTTGAGACGTACACGAGCTAACTGAGTCATCTACTGCAGTATTTGCTCACTTGCATTCCGTTCTGCAGACCGACTTCTCGCACTGAATCATAGCGAGCAATCTCAATGAGATTGAAGTGTCAAAAAACCATTATCATCACGGATGGATATATCCGAGTATCTAAATAGTAATGGACGTAACGATCTTTCATTCTAAATTTCCTTGTGTCCTGACTCCCAGTACTGCAGCAGAATTTAGATAAGAGAGAAAAAATTGTGGAAATAACGAATTGAGTCGGATATGTTTCTGAAGCTGTTATCTCTTAGTAGATCATGTTATTAGCTCTCAGACTGTAGACTGAGGTGTGCTGATATAAAATTAGCAAAAAGGCTTTCGTGTGCCCATGTGATTTGTTTATTTATGGGATTATAAATGTCCTGTATTAGTTTCAGTGATAAAGATAATGGACAAGGAGTGTTTACTGATGGAAATCGTGACTCGGGTTACCGGAGGAGATGAGAAAGTAGTTGGGGCGAGGAAGGCGAACCTACTCATAGAAGGGAGGGGTGCTGGGGAGGAATCATTAAGAGCGGGTGGGTTCGTTTGTTTAAGTTCTTCCCCTCCATCCAGCCCTGTCCCATCCTGCATCCTGGCCTGTGGGTCTTCCTTGGGAGTTGATTGTCTGGCGGCAGCCTCTTCACGATCACAAGGCACAACAACCTCCCTCCTCCACTCCTCCATCCTCAGCCTCTTTTTCTGACCTGTCGGCCCCTGGGTGATCTGAGAACTGAGTCACTCTTCATCTCTGCTCTGGTCAACACAGGCAACATTCGGGACTGTTGATTTGATTCCATTCAATTAGCATGGATTGCTCAGCACTAAAGGACTTTATTGGTTCGAATCCTTAATGGGCATTCAGTTCTGTAATTTGGCCATTAGTACACTTTGCCCATGAAATCAAACTGTCATGATTCACAGAGAATTCGACATAATATGATAACGCAAAGGGGCTAATCTTTTCGAAATACAGAAGATGATCTTCATAAAAAGGAAAAGTCCTTTCTACCCAAAAAATGTTCCTAGATCTGTTTTCGGTGGTTTTGACTCAGTTGATATAAAAGCCCAACTTTCAAGGCAAACGGAAAATTTTTCACAACTGGTAAAGCTTAGATTTTTCTCAAATTCGATTTCATTTTCATCACAATCCAATCAGTGGAAGACGTGGAATCAGAATACATGTGAAAATGCGCAAATTTATCAAAATAATCGGGAGCAGCTTCTCAATCGACCATTAGTAAATTTAAAAACCAACAACATGATCAAGAAAATTATGTTTGTATTGGGAAAAAATCATCAAGTGAAATAGGTACTCGGTGACGATACAAGATAGATATAATCAATAATAGGTCGAAACTTTGAAAAATCATAGAAACAGATCTACTCACGCTAGAAGGTCGCGGTTGGTGCCAAAATTCTTAGGATGTAGTCTACTTTCGATTAAAAATCTTTTGAAAAATCAAGGCGCACCCCCTAGTATTTTCCAATTCCTCGAAAAGTCAACTACAGCTCGAAACTTTGCTCAATCCTTTGCTCTTCTTCAGTTTCGAATGTAAAAGTTAACCATTATATAATAGACAGTAGCAGAGTGGTTTGGAAAAAAACAAATTTCAAATAAGATGAATGGCTCTGATTTCAAGCAAAGTTAAGCAGTCTAAAATAGAATGTTAGACACGTGGCTTTTCTCAGCCACTCCACTTGAAATAAACTGAGATGGTTCTGTTGTATACCTGTCCGGGCTACCTGGATCCACCTGACTTGACAAGAGCACTTGAGTTTCCCATCCCTCGTTCGGCTGCTATTAGCAGAACCAGTATGTTGTCCCCATAAATAACGTTCTCAAGAAAGAACTGTACATCAATTTATACTGTGGCAGGTACGCCCTCCCCAACAGAGGAAGACAAAACCGTCCATGGCCATCAACAAGAGTGCATGAATGAGTTCGTACTCTACGTTGCAAGTAATGATGACGCAAGAACTATTTTGTTATGGCTGTGGAATTAAAGCTATATCGACACCTGAGACCTCAAAATACCACGTGAAATATTGAAATATCATTTATAGAACTCCAACGGCTGTTGCAAAGCTCCTGGTCTCCATTATGTCATGATTCTTCTTTCAATGCAAAAATAATTGGACCTTTTCTTCAATTGTCGAGAAACCAAACAGAGTTTTCTTGTTGCCGTGCCAGACAGATCAGCAGCCACATTGATCTCTATCATTCGAAATCGCATCGAAACCGGAATCAACCATCGTTTCAGATCAGTGGAGGGCTAATGGAACGTTATCCCAAGACCCTGCTTTCCTACATAAGACACTAAACCACTCGCTTAATTTTGTTGGTCCATCCAGCCGTGTACATACGCAGTCCATCGAAATTCTGTGGGGGAAAGCCAGTGGGGTACCCGCCGAACTCTACTTGACTCCTACTTATGAGAATTCATGTGGCGACATGCTTGGCCAGGAATGTCCTTTCGAAGACATTTTACGGGAAATAGTTCGAAATAATCGAGGTTGGATGGAGAGTGAGAGGAACGGCGGCGGAGGAGACCCCCGAATCCTCCCGTCAAACCGTTGATTTCGTTGAAAAAAAAATCACGCTTTTTCTCATTCAAGCGCGGTTTTCTCCACTAATAAAAATATTGGAAACAATTCTGACCATACCGTTGGAAAGCTGAGCTTTGGGTCAACTTTTAGGCTTACAGGCAAGCATTTATACGCTGAAAAGCAGGGACTTGTGAGCGATTGAAAAAAGATTTGACCATTTTTCCTCTTCAAGTTCATTTTTCATCCATTTTTCCTATTTAAAAAACTTTAGTTCTCCATCAGGGAGATGGGAAATTTGATTCTCTTTCCAATGGTATCGTCAAATTTGAGTTTATCTAGTAAATTCATGGAGTTATTAACATTATAATGATACAAGGTCGAAAACACGAAATAAATCTTAAAACTGAAAAAAGTCGGATTTTAAGGGGGTTCTAGAAAGAAGTCAAGAGACAAAAAAGTCACAAATTAGTTGTAGAATCAATCCCCAGGCTATGGCAGGAACATAGGAGTTACACCCTGTATTATGCCTAATCGTCACAGCATGTTAAGGGAATTAAGTTAAATTCTACAAGTCCCAAGCTTCGTTTAAGATAAGATAAGGGGCACATTAGACCTGGCGGACGCACAATAACAGGTCTATATGGACGTACAGGGATGTATTTGGTTCGCCTGCTGACCGGGGCGAACCAAATACATTTATATAAAAGTAAATCACATCAAGTTTATGAAATTATTCTGTGGTACAATGAAGAAAATAAAAACCTACTTGACCTCAAAACCTGTGAGTACAAAAGGGCCAGTCTGCCAGTTTGGCTCCAAAATCTCTACGCAAATCTGCAAACCTCTATCGATGGTTTCAGACTCAGATATAATTGGTATCGTTATACTTAAGTAATTCAAGAAAGGCCCAGGAATGGCAGTTGCATGGAAATTCAACCTGAGTTGATTGTTTACTTTACATTCACTTTTTACTTTTACATCATTCAAGAATGTGAAACAACGTCAAGAGAATTCAAATCAAGTGCCTAACTGCAATGCAAATTGACCTAAATATCTATTTTCTGGAGTTCAAATTGACCCTTAAACACATCTTCAGCTAGGATCTTCAACCTAGAAGAGGAATTATTGTGTCTCATTAAAAGTCACTATGCATGACAAGAATTTTGACCAGTTAGACCACTAGGCCAATATTAATAGGTATCTGATAAACTCCCATGAGAAGAGTCGTTCAGATTTCAGTGATCGCAATAGATTAACAGGAACAATGTTTTTCTTACTACATATTATTAGCTCGTTTACGGTTTGCTCGCTCACCAAGTTGATGCTCACTCAGCTGATATGGGATGCTCAGTGCTCTCTAATCTCACTGGAACAATCCGACAATTCTCAATATTTTGTTCTTAGATTATATAAAATTGAGTTTGGGCTCAACAGGAATAACAAATTCAATAAAACCGCGTCAAAATCGGTCGAGCGGATTGCCCACCTACGTGGAACAGACGAACCAACAAGCGGACATAAAACTGAATAAACGATGTGTAGTTATCGTTATCTACTCAGTTTCTTAGTTCAACTTGACGTTTACCTATCTTAGTTTCTTCACCTGCACAATTTGCAACGATAAAAAAGCAGTATCTTCACATGAATAACAACGAAGGATGAAGTAAATAATGCCTATTTACAAACTCGCGCCATAAAGGCCTCCATTTTTCGTTTAACCTGAAACCAACTAGGCTCCCCGGCAATAAAAATAGAGTATTGTGGGAAAAGGCGTACATAGCCGTTTCTAATTCATAGTGACTAACATATTTACAAAGAGCTCGTGTTTCTTGACAATATTGATATGAGTTTTTACTGGCGAGGGAGTTGGAGAACCAAGCTTGAAGAAATTCCGCACTTTTAAAAGGCGCCTCTTAGCCGTAGACTAAACACTTTTGCACATCTCGGGGAAAAACTCTAGAAATCCTCCGAGTTGAACGTTTTATTTTCTTCCCTTTCTTTTTAAACAATTCTTCGTCTTGAAATGTACGTTCCAACGTGTAAACAGCTTGAAGGAAGAGAGTTCATTCAAAACCTTCGCGCTACCTTTGACTCTGAATTCTCCGTTCAAAAGATCTTGTGTTGTCCAATAAGACGTAATTTTGACATAAATAATGTCTTTTAGCTTGAGGTCCGTGAAAAAAACTTTCAGCCCGAAAAAGTGTTACGCGGAGCCGATAAACAAATCGGTAACGATTCTCATCCAAATTCTTCTTTAATGGCGAAAATAATAACTAAGCATACCTATCCACGATCTATTGTTTTTCTCCATCAAGGGAGAAATAAATCCTTTTGGTTTATTATTTCAATAATTAACCTCGAAAATAGAGCAAGACACATAAAATTTTACCCCTATCCCCTTAAGAATTTGATGTTTTACGTTTCAAGGGTTTTCCGTCCGTCGGCCGTACACGGCACTTCTGTTAGTTACCAAGGACCGGTTTTGATGAAATTTGGTGGGTATATGGGCTCCATTCGGGGTCTAAATGTGCTTTTGGTTTATTATTTTCAATAATGAACCTTTGGAATCGACCAAGAAAAAAAAATTTTAACACCCCCTCAAAATTTGTTGGTTTACGTTTCAAGGTACGTAGAATCCAAAAATCGAATAAAAACGCTGCAAATTATTACACAATGGTTTATTATTTTTCTATAGATCACTCGTCTGCAAAGCCACCAACCATCCAACTTGAAGAAAAAATCGATCGTATTTCGGCCAGCTAAAATTTGAACGGAGATTAGGCCTCTATTGCGATTCACACTCGTGTTTCTGATTTATCGTGCGTAAAACAGTTAAATTCTCGTAGCGAGCGAACGGTTTGTCCTACAGAGCTCCGCGTGGTCTCAAAAAATTCTAAAAATTCTATAGAATCCTAAATTGAAGGGAAAAAATATCTTTATATCAAAATTTTTTGAGTTAGGGCGTTTTAAAAATTTCAAAATTGATTTTGGAACCCTTAGAAGTGACCTACATCAACCAAAATCTTCGGGGCACAACTAGACCCCAAATGGAGCCCACATACCAAATTTCATCAAAATCGGTCAATGCTAAGTGGCAAAAGTGCCGCGTACGGCGGACGGCCAAATTTTTATTCGATTTTAGGATTCTACGTACCTTGAAACGTAAACCATCAAATTTTGAGGGGGTGTTAAAAAAAATTTTTTCTTGGTCGATTCCAAAGGTTCATTATTGAAAATAATAAACCAAAATTTGGCCGTCCGTCCGCCGTACGCCGTACGCGGCACTTTTGCCACTTAGCATTGACCGATTTCGATGAAATTTGGTATGTAGGCTCCATTTGGGGTCTAATTGTGCCCCGAAGCTTTTGGTTGATGTAGGTCACTTCAAAGGGTTCCAAAATCAATTTTGAAATTGTAAAAACGCCCTAACTCAAAAAATTTTGATATAAAGGTATTGTTTTTCCTTCAATTTAAGATTCTATAGAATTTTTAGAATTTTTTGAGACCACGCGGAGTTCTGTAGGACTAACCGTTCGCTCCCTACGAAAATTTAAGGGGGAAAAAAAATTTAATATACCTACATGTAAATATATATATATATGTATAAATATACATATAAATATATATATATATACATATAAATCAAAACACGAGTGTGAATCGCAAAAGAGGCCTAATCTCCGTTCAAATTAGAGCTGACCGAAATGCAATCGATGGTTGGTGATTTTCATTTTTTTTTTTTTTATTATTATTTTTTTTTTTTTTTTTTTTTTTTCCTTCTTCTTTTCATATTGGATGGTTGGTGATTTTGTAGACGAGTGATCCATATAGAAAAATAATAAACCATTGTGTAATAATTTGCAGCGTTTTGGTTAGTGTCGGTCACTTCTAAAGGGTCAAAAATAGGGGTTGTAATTTTCGAAACGCCCTAGCTCGAAAACTCTCGATATAAAGTTGTTGTTTCTTTATTAATTTGAATTAGAATGGAATTTTTAGAATTTTCCCTCAAACAAGTTTTGTTTCCACGATACGAAAGGCGGGAAAACTTCTTGTGCAATGACTATTTTCCTTCACATCATTTATTTGCTCTACAGTATTGAACTATGGAAGGTAGGAAAGTTTAGTATTCTTGCAAGAGGTCGATTAAATTTGGGTTATCCAAAACCAAATGTTTCACAAGTATTTTGCGTTTTGGAATTTTCTGAACATGTAATGTCCATGTGAGGTTGGGCCTGTCCACCCAACTTGGCCAACGCTTTTGGAACTTGTATTTCCTCATACTTTTTATGTCGTCTATTCATTCGATTTGGGTGATACGTCATCATTCAAGTAACGGTTACCAACCGCTCCAGTTTTGAAGCTGTGGTGAGGAAGCGAAATCTCACAAACCCCTGAATGAGGAAGGTGGTCTGGAAACTCGATTATTTACTTTCGAGGTTGGGAGAGTCTGCGACGGTGCTGCTCCTGGCCACAATGGGCTCGTCGAAATCACGGTGAAATTAAACTTCGTTTCATTGCACGGCCTCTCGCGGTATCGAAGCAATTCGTTTCACTTTTGTCTGGCCGTGAATTTTCCCCTTTATTTCGAAACGGGTGTCCCATAGCAGGCTGAGTGCATCTAACAAGGTTTCATAATGGAAGCACACAACGCACGATATGAATAGAATACACTTCTCACCATGCTTGTGAGATAATGAAGTCTACCCGAGAAGTTACTGACGTAATTTTTGGGGTTTGATCTCATGAGTCCACATCTTGGACTACACCAATTTAGACTGACTTCATTTTTAGGGTATTTGGACGAATCAAGTAGGAACGTTTCATCGAAAAGAGCTGGCACATTGATTTTATCTCAATCTGATCAAAAGAAGCCACAGTCCATACGAAAAAGTGAATGTATTCGTCAACATACTCGTAATAATTACGTATCAACAACGATGGAAACCAATAACATGATTGTGAAAATCCAGATTATACTGGAGATTTTATGAGTTTTTCTGCTTTATACGGTCAAGAATTTTGACAACAACAAGGTAACTCTACACGTCCTTGTTATTCTACTTGAGGAAGCTGCATTGCCAACCCTAAATGACAGACTTTTTAGAGCTTATAAATCCACCTCCTAGTTCTACTGTTCTAGTCAAACATACACGGAACTGAAATTGTTCCAAAAGATCCATAACGCAGAATGCTAATAAAAATGTCAATTTTGAAGGAACCATTTTTTATCTGCTGCAAAAAGATTCCTCATCTTACCTGGTGAGAATGTGAAATGCAATTTTTCTCACTCCACTCGACAAGCCAATCATCTTCGAAAACTCCAGTTTTGAAACTGTGAGGTACTAGGATATTTTCACCTTCAAACTGTTCTACTAACAATCAGAGTCCAATTCCATCGAGCGATCTATTTAGAAGTGAAGACAACAACATTTATTATCGATGAACCGTTTTGTCCCTGGAAAGTCTCGTAGTTCGACTTAAGTTTCCGTTTACCCAGAAAACACGCAGACAAGCTTTCCCAGAAATTTTGCCCAAGTCGGCTCAAACGTAAAAGGAGGAGAAGCTGAATCTATTTTGCGCGATGAGGCAAATTTGCGACGTTTGCTTCTCGATCTCGACGAACCGCTGGGAATCGTTTACCGCTGGTTCAACAAACGTCTTTCGATCCTCCGCGATTGTCTTGGAACTGTTTAAGTTTCAAGTTGCCGGCGCTGAGGAAGCGGATTCTTTGGACGCTGTTGTTCTCAAAGTTCGCGATCATCCCACGGTAGGATTTGATAACCCAGTGAAAAATCTTCGATGGATGGTCCATAGAAAATAACAGGTCGCCCCAGAATCACCCATGAATGCTTCTCACGGGTCTCAGGGATATATTAATTGATTGGAGTCTCGGTAGTTTGAATCAGTGAGAAGAATTGGAAATTGTTTTGAAAAAATATGAATCCTTTACATTGCACATGAGAAAAATGTTAACAAGTACTAAAAGCGAATACATCTTCTCGACTACTAATGGTAGGGAAGCAAGTATAAGCAATTGTAGTCTAAATCTTCCGAAATCTAAATTTTCACTTCCATTTTGCGTTTTAAAATCAACTGAATAATTTTGGTTCTGTATGTCTGTCTTCGGTCAGTTTCTTGTCCCGGACATTACAACTAGTACATGAAACATGGTCCGATTTTGATGACATTTTTGGTGTTGGTTATTCTTTCTTCGTGGAACTAATTTTATTGTAGAATAAACAGAATTTTGAAAAAAAAATTGTAGGACGCTCTCTGGTTTTGCAGCCTCTCATGATGTAAGTTCTCTCACATGCATTTATCAGTGTGCAGCAGCAACTTCAGACGAATCTTCTTTCCTCGTCTCATCTCAATTCATTTCCTCGTGTCTGAGCTCTTATTCATTCAATGCGCATTCTTCATTTAGGTATAGTCTGCTCGAAAGAAAAGAAGTTGAGGGGTTTTCAATTTTGTACCTCCCGAGTTTCGTTCTTACGGCTTGAGAACCTGCCTCGAGGGGGCGCGGCCAATAAGTCATCTCTCCCAACCGAATGTTGTTCTTTTTCCTCTCTTTCTGTCTAACCAAACCTCCAGTCTTGTGAGGGTCAAGTCTGTACCTCATTAGTAATTTCACCCGCAGAGAAATAAAAAAGGATTGATGCATAATAATTAAAGGGTAAAGACGAATGATTTGTTGCTCTGTCTTGGTAGATAAATAACGCATCAGAGATGTACATCAACGAAATATCCCTTGTTCAGCCCGTACTATTTAAACAGAAAATTGAATTCCCCAAAAAGCACTGCGTGTAAGGTTTCTGGCAAAAATTCACGATATTCACGTTGTCCAAACCAAAACCTCCTTTTCCTATATCAACTCTGGTATTTCGATTGATCCTTAGTCAAGGCCCTAATTAATGTTCTACCCAGATGATACACTTCAGCTCGTCAAACGTAGATCAAAGTAGAAACCAAATTTAATGCAAATCGGTTGGCAAGAAAGGATTAAAGTGGGTTAAAAGGGTTGGGTTGAAAGGGTTAATCTAAGAAAATCCCATGAAAAACAAATTAGATATTTGAAAAATGTTTTAAAACATACATTTTGAGCCCTGAAAGACGTTGTTTACTAAAGCAAGAAATGGATGAACGACAAAAAATGATCACCATGAAGCCCGATTTCAAAGTATAATTTTATTTAAATAATCCCGTCGAACAAATCTTAATCAGGTGATAAATCAGAAGATCACGTCGGACAAAAGCGCCAGCTTATTTACATAAACAAAGTTTAATCCTTAAATAACATTCAACTGAGATCGGAATTTATTGTTAGAAGTAGTTAAACGAGACCACTTTTCGCATTTTAAAATGTCACCTAATACCTAATTTTTGACAAAAATCACGTTGAATTCCAGTGTTTATACCTATTCAAAAACGTTGGTTTCTTCGGGTTCTTAATTTTCATATAGTTATTATTATTCGGCAATAACTTCTTGCAAATCAACTTCTTGAGGTACCTACTAAAATAACTTCGCAAAATATGCAAGTAATAGGAACGATCTCTCCGATTCCTAATTGTTTGAATGCTGAATATTATTCGCTTTATTCGTGGAATTCTAATTTTAGTCTTTCCTGGCGCCAGAAAGGGAAGAAAGATTTTCCGCAAATGTCGTCTAATCAATAAGAGGCGACTGGCGACACTGTTTGCGTCATAGTGGTGGCACGATTCGCTATTTCTTGGGGAACAAGATCACAAATCGACTGGTCAGTTGAAGACATCACCTGATAGGAATTTGTCGACGTTCGACTTTCTAAATACGAATGATATGATTGAGGATGTCATTATGCATAATGGAACGTCGGAAAATCAATTCGATCTGGCTTCATTTTATTGGATCTGGTTTGAATTATTTCTAACCTGATATGGTGATTCTAATTTTAGAAACCTTTTGAGCACCCTGAAAGTTATGTTCAGTTTTCCAGAAAACCACAATGTGATATTTTGAAAGACGTAACAAGAAATGTTTGAAGGAAATTTAGAAATGTTGATGGTCAACGCGGAAAGGTACTTTTTGCATTCAAAACATTCATTTTAATTTTGATAGCATGAAATTGCTACTCACATAGTCTGAAAATGTGTCTCGCTTTTGTTGTTTGAGACATTCAGATTTTTGGTACAGCCAATCCATACTTTTTTTTCATTGTGACGATAGTTTATCACTTTATCTGGGTTGAGGGTGAGGAATATTTTAGGCCAATCCTCTTGTGCTTACGTCCGAGCGCTTTCGTTTATTGCAACATCTTCAGGTTACTTACTGTTAGCCTGTTTAAAACTATTGTAAGAAGTGCATTTGCTAAACCTGAAAGTAGGTAACACAAAAATGAGAAGAATTAGGTAAGTGATGTACAACAATTATGAACCTAAGTAAATGATAAAATCACTAGCCTATAGCTACTTATCTCTGCACTTAATAAGAACACTACTTAATTCTATAAATATTGTCTACAGGTGGAAAACAAACACCGTGCTACGATTGAGAAGGAAAAAGGAGAAACCATGTACAATGAGCCTCCTTAAAACTATTGTAAAAGTGCACCTGGTGAACCTGAAAGGTGAAACCTTACCTAACACAAAAATAATACGAATTAGGTAAGTGATGTACAACAATTAACCTAAGTAAATGACAAAATTACAAGCCTATAGCTACTTATCTCCGCACTTCAACACAACTTAATCCTATAAACATTGTCTAAAGGTGCATAACAAAAATCGTACGATGATTGAGAAAGAAAAAGAAGAAACCATGTACAAAGCAACTACAGCATATAACAAAAACAATTATAACTGACAACTACATCACCAAAATGTAAGCCGTATAACTATATAATTATTTTAGTTAACATTAATTTATTAAACCTAGATAACGCTAAGTATTATACTTAAAGATAAATATTTTTAATTCTTAACTTAAGTGTATGTACCTGTTATTTTTTGATGATTATAGAACCCTGAAGATGTTGCAATAAACGAAAGCGCTCGGACGTAAGCACAAGAGGATTGGCCTAAAATATTCCTCACCCTCAACCCAGATAAAGTGACAATCCATACTTGGCATTTTTGAATTTTTGATGCTCTTTTGATACCTACAATGCAGCAGATTGTATCGAGCAAGTCCAAGATAGGTAGCTATCCTTCCTACTACCATTTCGATCGTAACACTGTACTGTGCCAGCGGTACACAGTTTGCAGGTGCAGGTACTTACTCGATGGAACCAGTTTCTCCATTCGATTTTCCCTGTCAAATAGTTTTTCCTAATGCATGATTCAGGCAAAGATATGCGACGAGGAGATCTACTTTCAGAACAGTCTTCAGAGTAAATGTTTGCGAAGGGTTAAAAATACTCCGGTTGAATTACATCCAGTCGAGAGAAGACCGTCTGTTCTCCAAACAAAAGGGGCTGTCCTACTGACGTTTCATTAGACGCCCGTGGATTGATGGGAAGGAGGATGAAATTAGGGTCCTGTTATCACGTCAAGAATAACCGCGGTCGTTTCATCTGTTTTTACAACACTTTGTCTCGATCAGGTATATTGAAGAGATGAATGAACTTAGCGTGGTATTCATTCAATGATAGTCGAGATGAGGTAATGCGGTACACCAAATCAAAAACGTTGGCCAAGTTGGGAAGCCAAGCTTCCACGTAAAGAATAGCAGACACGCTATCTTATGGTTGGAAATTGATCAGAACACTAATATAAACTTCAATTATTTCATATAAAACGTCAAGTTCACGATCATAATTGATTTCCCAAAGTCCCCTTGCTATGATATGAATCGAATAACTTTCGTACAGTTTCGCCCGAAACAAGGAAATCAAAAACATAGCGAGATATTTTAGAAATATGGAACTATTGAATGAAACACTTTAGCTCTGAAAATGGTCGACCTATGAAACGCATATACCGAGAAGATAGGACAGAGCTGATAAAGACGCTATAAATCTGCGGAGCACAATAAGCTTCTATTCCCGTTCGCGGAGGGTGTTGAATTTATTTCTTCGGAAAGACGTTCTCTGGCGAGAAATTATGGGAAGAACAACAATCGAGAGGGAATGTTTCTCAAGCTTCTCGTTCGTTTTGGATCAGCTATGTCAAGGATCAGATGTCGCTGAATGAGTGAGTCATGGAGCGGTCCGATGGATGACGGACGTCGTAAATTTGCCTTTTCATTCGTATTTAGCAAGTAAACGGCAACATGATCGTTAAAAAAAAAAAATTCGCATTGAAGAGTTTATCAGTGATGCAGCTGTGAGAGATACATACATTATTTTTTCTTACCTTGGCTCTTCGAAGCAATTCTGGCTGAAATGAGAGACAGTTGACAGCTACTTGTTATTGGTATTCATCAACCTCTCAAGATGATTTCGCAGATTCCTGAAAATAAGAATCAGCCTTTCAGATTTAGGTACACGACAGTAAAATTATATTATTACGAGTAGATACTAGGGGTTTTGTCAGTCTAGGTATTTCCCTGGAACGGTTCCAACGGTTACAGTGACAAAGATGTAACCGTTCCATATTACCAGTACTGCCTACCGAGGGCGGTCAAATCCTACTCCCATGACATGGAAGAAGACGGTGGTCAAATCCCTAACTTCTTTCTTCCATGGTAATGATCTCAACTTGCAATACAAAAGGAAGGAATATAAACAATTGTTACAAGAGAGACAATTAACAATGATAGTGAACAAACAATTCAAGGAAAGAATAATTTTTCCTTGCAGTATAAGAACACTACAGAACATAAGAATAATAATACTGGAGACAACTTCCATGCTTACCAGTCCAAAAGATCCCTTCCCGGTCCAGAGTCATTCCATGTTACTAATCTTCTCAGTCCATGGAAACTTTAAGGGCGCTTCCCGGTACATGGAACTAAACTGGAGACAAGTTCCATGCTTACCAGTCCGAAAGACCCCTTCCCGGTCCAGAGCCATTCCATGATATCTTATCGGTCCATGGAACTAGACCGGCAAGGGCTGAGTTTTTGTCAGTGCATGGAACCGTTACAAGTTGATACTCGGTACAGCTGTACCGACACACCTCTAGTACGTATACACTATAGCCATAGAAAGACAAGAAATGATGCTCGATCGATGATCACTTCTCCGTCAATGAAAATCCTCTTCCCCCCCCCCTCCTTCTTACTACAGCACTCTTCCATCTCGATGTATCCCAGTTAGAATAGAGCTGCTATCAATCAATTTCCTGCAATGCGGTCTGATAAAGTGCGGGTAAACTCGTGACCAATGGGTGAAATGAAGTTGAGGGGTCAAGAACGCCTTTCATCGCATCAAGCGTTTGAGTGGTTACAGTCTCTCATTACTTCACACTCTGTAACTGTTGGGAAGCAACTTGTCGATACATAATGAGCTACATCTTACAGGCAAACGAGCACAGGATTGCAGAGGAATTGTATTGACAAGTTGGAATACAGGAGATCGCTTTTTACAAGGTTTTACAAAAAGGATTCTTAGCAAAAGTCAAATTATTAATAAAATTCTACTTTACTAACTTTACATGACTACAGAGAGCCTTCTCAAAGCATTGCTTGCATCAAGACCCATACCTATCAGGCGAACCACTTTGAGATGCTTCATTTTGAAACAAAAAATACGTCTTCTCTCAATGTTGTAAGTATGCTTGCCTCAAGAGGTCCTCTGAGTTTTTTGAACATGTATACTTAGATCCATCTTCATAATAAAATTCATTCATTTCCATCATTCATAAAATGATAATGAGGATTGTATAAGTTGAGCTCTGACTTGGAGACTTTAATAAGGGAAAATCAAGTGCTATTAAGACAGTGAGTCCGATAGACTTAATGATAATTGCTGGATAAAAAAATGAACACTCTCGTGGAATGATAATTCATGATAGTTGTCAAACGTTGAAAAAGACGGGGTATCAAATTGCTATTGTAATATTGAAGCTTGATGAAATACGTTTATACGTTCGGTGGGCTTAATAATTTATCAATACTAGCAGTTGATCCGAAGTTCACAATATGAACACGGTGCAAATTCTTCGTTTACATTTAACACTTTTGTACCGTTAATGGAGTGTACTAACGTACATCCTTTCCAATTACTGACTGTGATTCAAAAAGTGATGGAAACAGCCTTATGTTCACTTGGCGTTTTATGGCGTTGCATCTTTTATTTATGACCGGCTGTAACAACCATTGTTCCGGACACCGGTTGTCAGCGCGATCTACTGTTGATTCACTCAAGCTGCGGGTGTACGAAAAGATGACTTCAAACGGAGCTGTCGAAGATTAAATTCCTCCTTCACCTGTGTACTGTACATAGTCACATCAGTGGATTCAAGGTGATTTCTACTCCGCTTCTATCGCACTTTATACGGTATTGCAAACAACGACCATGTAGCAATCGGATGAGAGTTTGCAAAGACAAATAGTCATGCTACAAAACCTAGTTCAGTCATTTTTTATAATTGGCGATGAAGAAGAATCCTACCATAATTTATTAGATGCAAACCATAATGCTGTGGTTTGGAGAGGAAATCCTACAATAACTTCGTATTGTTTTGCCTTTACAGGGATTTCATGACATTCAGACCCACAGATGCAAACAAAGGCACAAAACCAAAAATTTTCGAGGTCTAAAACATAAAACGCGAGTCGAAATCTTGATTTTGGAGAACTTTCTTGTTTTTAATCTTGAAAAGTGAAAACAATGCTTCCACTATCTTTGTACACTCGGAAGCAAAATTCTAACCACTCCTAAAAGAGGTTCCCCCTGTTTTCCGACTTCCTCTCAGATAAGAAAGGTGGATAGGGGGGTCCGTATCATCGACTAAGCAAAATTTCATCACTCGCTACCGTTCCTAGTTACCGTTCCCGAAAAACGTAACACTTTTTGCCAGTTAGGCCAAGGATAAAGCATGTTCCATGCTAAAAACTCTCCGATCGTACGTAATATTTCGCAGTATTCTAGAGAACCTTGCTTCATAGCTTCCGATATGTAGCTTGATTTTGTTTACTGGTATCGCGTTGCATTTTTTGTGGCAAAAAAAAAGTGTCGCGAAATATTCCTTGACCCGCAGCCAAAAGGCATACCCATATCAATAAATTTTGAATGTCTCCCATGAATAACAGATGACTTATTTTCATGTATCCCACACCATAAATTATTCAGGAATAATGCAAACAGAATACACCGAAACTCCTCGCTATTGATTCATTATGGATTTACTCACACATTTGTGATCTGCTGTCCACTAACTGTGTGCTAGTCCTTGGTGGTACTAATGTTCCTAGTTGATTGCACAACTTATAGAAGTAGTAATAAAGCGTTGTGTACAAATTGTCTTTATTTCTTGATTGAATTCTGGGTTGGGTGGGTATTAAGTATTTTCTGACCATGGGCGTATTATAATATCTCATTAACGCGTGCAGCCGTCCAATATTCATCTCCGCTCGCGTGAATAAAGAATTAATAAATCTGTGTCCCGCCAGGCCAGCTCTAATTCATTCAGAATGCAGCCTTACTCATATATCACGTCAACGACCTCTTTCTCTCACACTTTCCAAAGGGACGACAGACTTCCCGGTTGCGTGCGAAGGTGCAATTCGGGTTTCGTCGGGCCTGTTTTCTCGCACCACGAGTTTTCTCCTGTTATGAAGGTACGGTAGGACGATAGGAGGTAACCTACCTAATTGATTATCATGAAGGAATTTATGTTTGGTCTGATAATTTTCTCGAAACCCCCGATTTTCACTACTCGATCCGGTTCTTGGGTAATTTACGTTTAAATTTGATTTTTTGAGGAACCATTGTATTATTCCATGCCAAGTTCTCATCATTAATTCAGTATTTTTATCTTTTTCAGGTAAGAAAGGATATCTTCGATTACGATAAGAGCAGAAAGACCGTACGTAACTCCATCAGTATTTAAGGCAAGACGACAATCAAAATTTGGACCACTCTCGCAATCAGAAATTATATTGGGTACATTTTGGCTATTTTGCTCCCTCATTAAAAGGTAGGCTTTTCATTGGTGAAGGTGAGCTAAATTTGGGTCCTTTAAAATTAAAATTTTTATTTGTATTTTGCATTTTAGAGCTTTTGATAACAATTTTGGTTCCGTGTTTAATTGAGAACAATTCCTTGTCCAAGGCGTATCAGTACATTTTTCGCCAATTTTGGTGGAATTTTTAGTGTTTATTTCGCGAGTTCACCATGGGCCAATTTTGATGAAATTTAGTATATCGGCTCCATTTGGGGTCTAGTTGTGCCCCAGAGCTTTTGATTAGTGTCAGTCTTTTCTAAGGGGGAAAAAGTGGGGAAACATTATCAAAACGCCCTAGCTCGAAAACTTTCGATAGGTACCTTTAAATACAAGTTTTTTTTTTTTTTTTTTTTTTTCATGGGCTTTGTGAGACCAACTGATCGCTTAATGTAGATAAATAATTACCTCAATAGTGAATGTTCTATGACTTTTTCGATCAATGAACTTTTAAATGTTCAACTATTGTTAAATGAGCAATTATTGTGAATTTTTCTGACAGACGAGTTAGTATCCTTTAGCTAGCCCCGCGTCCCCCTCCACCACCTACCACTAGTCCTTTGAAGGGCCTCTTTGTAGGTCAGTCTTGTCTCCATGACTCCGAGGTTGAACGAATAATGAATCCCTTTTTTTTAAATTTATTGGGAGCATCAACCGGAAGGTCATTAGCGCTAAACATGATAAATTATGTACATAATTAATATTTATGGTTTACTCAAGTTGCTTAACAGAATGAGAGTTCATATTTCATGATATATGGATAAAGACTTGAGGATCAGGAAGAGGTTCCGAAAACACAAGGAATCGTTTCCCAGGAGTTGCGCAATATTTCTGATGATTTCCAAAGATGGAATCGAAAATGTTGGGCATTCTGTGACAAGGTGTAGAACTGTTAGTTCGCAGTTATTGCAGGTTGGAGTTGTGCAGACAGGAGGACGACATAAGGAACCCGTGGGTGAAACGTGTATGGCCAATCCTGAGGCGGGTGAGGATGACTTCTTCTCGGCGCGAGTGGGAAACAGTTCCAACAGGGAGTTTTCCCGTTCGGCTTGATGAAGCCCACATCATCACATTCTTCTTGATGGTCACATCCTTCTTGAATCCCATATGAACGTTCACTGACGAAACTGAAGCGAATTTCAGCTGATAAAATTTGATCTTTTGCTGATGGATGATTTGCAACAACAACAAAAATTGATGTGCAGAAAAAAAAATTGAATTTGCAGTTTTCTTTTTTCAAATTAGATTTTTGGATTCTTTGTACCTTGAAATGTAAACCATCTAATTGAAGAGACTTAAAATTGTTGTTTCTTGCTTGATTTCGAAGGCTCATTATTGAAAATGATAAGCGAAATTATTGTTATTATGCGGTTATTATTTTGAACTCGTTGGTCTTTAGTTGAACAGTTTTGTTCACAGCAATGTGGGAGTGAAATTGACTGGACTGTTCTGTCATCAGGTTTCATTAATCAACTGTCACTACAGTCTCACTGCAATGGCAGACAGCATTCAACCCCAGCAAGCAAGAGCATGATTTACAAAAACCGTTGTGTAATATCCCCCCGCTGAAACTTGGGGGTGCTTCAATTGGTTCGATTTGAGAACCTTTCGCAGGCGCCGACTCCAATTTGGCGTATTTAGGTCTCATTTCCTTCCCAGAAACAAAATCAAAACCATCCCCTGTGAAGGTAAAGAAAACCCCTTGAAAAAAAAATACAGTGTTTTTTGTGGGGTCTCCACAGTTTGCTAACCACCAGCCAGCTCAATGGTCTGTACGCCGCAAGAAGGGCTGCAGTTAATTGCAGAGTCTGGAGAGCCCCAACCCCAGAGTTTCAAGGCGGCGCTGGAGCAAAAAAAGCCTCAACCCCGAGGTTTTCTGCTCAGGTAGGCCCTCAAAGCTCGGGAGGTGCTCCGGGCCGGGAGGGCGGGGTTTCCCGTCGCTCTTAAAAGCATTCCGCGCTCTTCCATTTACTTATCTGCCTCCCTCCGAGTAATATAAGAGCAGGCGCTACTTAGAGGCTTTTTCTGTCGGCAGTACCGACTGTGGGATCCGGACCCAAAATGGTCACCTCACTTCATGTACATTTTAAACCCCAATTTTCGTCCCGAAAATAAAAAATACCTTCGTGATTACACAAGATTGTCATTTAGTTGAGGAAAAAACGAAGATCACAGCTTTTATTTCCACACTACGTAACGCAGAAAAGCTTTGTGTTCCTCCTTCTGTTCCCTTCCATGTGAAACGGGGTCTTAGTAAAAGGTCAGTAAAAAGTCGTAACTGAATTTGAAATTTTAAAGGATTTTAGAAATTCATTAGTGCACGGCCCTAAGGAATTAAAAAACTGAAATATTACCGCTGAATCATCTAAATCAAACAATAATTGCCAGAGATGGGAAAAACACAAACGGTGGATACAGCTTTCGTACAAGTACGCAACCACGAGAGACATTTTATGTCTTATGTTTAATAAATTGAGAGCTTTCCAATGAGTGGTGAACGATTTTTGTGGGGTGGAAAATGAGGAAGTTAGTTTTCCCTAGGAACGATTGGTTGTACGTGAAAATCATCAGAAATTTCCGCGTAACGCTCCCCTCGTAACGCTCCCCGCGTGACGATTTTTCATTTATGTGCCATAGTAAAGACATAAAATGTCAAAAAACGTTAATTCGGTTATGTTTTTCTCATGAAATGTAACTAAACTTGGAACTTTCAAGAAATTTCGAAATTCATAAGTACATGGGCCTTGGGAATTGAAAAACTGAAAGATTGCCGCTGGAATCACCAAAATTGAACGATAATTGCTAGAGAAATATGGGGGAAACATGGGAAAACCCGTTTATTCAGTAGTTTTCCCTTCTCGTTCTCTTCCCCTTCTTCTTTCTTCTCTTGAGTCACACTAGCCATCGTGGGGCGGCTAATAGCCGCCCGTCTCATTTTTCCCTATTTAAATGGTTTTTTTGGTACTTCAACTCGATAACGACAAGGATTTCGATTGTTCATATTGTGAGTTCATTTAGAATGAGAAACTTTTATTAAAAATAACTATAAACTTTGGATAAAAAAATTGTCAAATGGATCTTCCTCTCTTTTCTCATCCTGTTCATCCAATTCGCGGAGTATGCGCGCGATATCCTCCTCCCTGCTGTATAGAGCCCTAAAAAACAAATAAACTGATAAATAAAATTAATATAGGCATTTTATTTTTTATGCTCTAAGGCATTCATGTTGAAACGCTCTGAAACTAGGTTTGAAAGTGTGTACATACAAAAACGTATTTATTTGTACAATACATTCTCAAGATAAAATTGTAATTGGAAGGAGGTGAAGCGAAGTAAAAACAATGATTCGCTACCCTAATAAATTCGGAAGCAATAGGGTGTGCGCCTGGGTAGGAAAAACTGTTTATTATCTGTTATTTTTAATCTAAGGTAGACCTCATTCTGAAAATTGTTGTACCAACCGCGACCTTCTAGCGTGTGTAAATCTTTTCCTATGAATTTTTAAAGTTTCAAAAAAAAATCAAGGCAAAAAATCAGCACCCCCCATTTGAGTAAGTATCAATCAAACATCACAAAAGGAAAATGAAACTCAGGTTATTATAGGCTTCTCTTCCGAAACATACATGGCTACTCATAACGAGGCTGAATGAAGTAAAAATGTACTTACATTTCACCGTGGAAGTTGAACAAAAATGTTGCACTGCCAATCGCAGGGTGGCAGTTAGCCGCCAAACTCAGGCACTGAAACTTTGAAGATGAACATGCAGGAAAAGGTTAACGATGTCTTGATGAAAAGTGTTCAACTAGAGAATACAACAGCATCTTCCCGCTATCATCATCGCCAGTTATGTTTTGGTGCGCAACATTCATCGCGGGCGGCAGTTTGCCTTGCAATTTGCAAATGCAGTTTGATTCGGCAATAATCCCCTCGGTTGGAGGAAGATTCGGCAAAAGTCCGAGAGATCATAATGAGTAAACCAGGTCCCCTTCCTTGGAATCCAAGAGATAAGTTAAGTGGAGCACTCGGCAAAGACCGACTCATTAGTGCTCTTGAAGAGATGTCGCAGTACGAAGCAGAGGCAACTGCAACAAGTGAACAGTCTAACGGAAAAATCATTGAACATTTTTCAAAGAACAGTAAAAACGCTGCAAATTATTACGAAAATGTTTATTATTTTGTTATCTAGATCACTCGTCTGCAAAGAACACAGCTGTGCCATTGTGATTACTGGTTGCTAACGACGCAAAACTGAGTACAACTCGAAGAAACGATCAACGATCGCATTTTGGTCAGCTGAAATTTGAACGGAGATTAGGCCTCTTTTGCGATTCACACTCGTTTTTCTGATTTATCGTAAGTCCAACTCTTAAGTTGTCTTAGGGAGCGAACGGTTTGTCCTACAGAACTCCGGGTGTTATTCCAAGATCTTCAAAAAATGAGTAAAAACGCCTAGGGCATTTCGAATTTTATTATGTTAAATACAAAAAAAAATTTAACCTTGCATCCGGTCAAAAAAATTGGATTCTCTCAAGTCAAAATTTTCATTTGAATTTTGTAATACAAAGTTTTTTTTTAACGTTGGTTCTAAGAATAAAAAACTGTTGCACTTCTTATATTAATGCTGGTTCTATCTCTGTCAGTTCGTCAGTCTTAACGCACAATCGGTTTTTCAGGCAAAACCATCCAAAAAAGATGGACGATTTGAATGAAATTTTTAGTACCTCATGACTTGAATTGCAGTTAGACTAACTGCAGCGTACGTGCACGCGGAAACGTTATATCCTTTGGAATACAATTCCTCAGTTCCGAAATGTCCAAAATCGCTCAAATTTGGATGTATTTTGTTTGTACTCCTCAGGACAATTGCCTATAGATGTTCATCTCCCTGAAAATTTGAGGACTGTGCAGACACACAGATCGACTAACAGAAACCATAACTGTTCAAGAAGTTCTAAAACCTGAAACGCGAGAGGAAATTTTGGTTTTGGAGAATTTTTTAACCTTGAAAAGTGATAACAATGCTTCCGATACCTTAATAGACTAAAACCAAGTCATCAGATTTTTGTGAAATTTTCATAAATTTTTTGTTTTGGTGTCACATAAATTTCGAAGGGTGGTTAGTTCTGTTCAAATTTGAAGGGTAGTTATCGTTGGTAACAGAATAGTTGCTGATGAATTTCATGGCAATTCAATTTCCACTAAGCTACCTTAAAATGCAACTATTGTGAGGAAAGTCTGTATTATTTATGTGGTAGGTACGCGGATGTTAAACGAGATTTAAATTTCGTTTTTAACGACTCTGGCTAACGAGGGCTTGTCTGTTCAGCTTTCTTCTCCTCAGGCCCGACCAGACGGTCCTCATTGTATTCATAATTGGACCCCATCCTACGACAACTCAATATACTACCTTACAAACGATAAATTACTATCGTACGTTAGGCGAGGACCAACAACCCCCAAGATTCCATCAAACCTGGAAAAATATCGCAATTTTATCCAAATAAGAAATCATATAGGGTAACAAAATATGCTCGATTTTGTTGTTGAGAATATTGTAGTGTTTTCACTTACAGCAGGCTAAAGTGTCAACTCAGTTTACAGAACGATTTTGATGCATTTTCAGGGATTGTTCTTAAACAATCTAATAACCCTATTTCGCTCAAAAAACAACAAAAAAATGTGGGAGAGATTTCCCAATTTATTTTAATGGACCCATAAGTCGGCAAGTCACTATACCCGGGAAAACTTGAAATTCGTTGTCTTTAAAGGTTTAAAAAATCAGAAACCATCCGGCTAATCTTGATTACAATTTTCGTGATTTGAGAACTTCTCTGGGAACTGCTTCGAAATAAACTGTGTATTTCGAAGGAGTTCTCCAATGAAATCACCATGTTATATAGCGAGTACAACCACTGTTCCATTTCCAGACAACAACACATTTTTCAATTCAATTCGCAAATTCGAAGAAAGACATATTTAGGAGGAGAACTTTGATAAACAATTGGTCTTTTCGTAGGGAGTTTCTCGCTGATTTTGAATAAACCTAAAAGTCTGTGAATTTATTAAGATGGCAATTTCAACTAACCCGCGGCTAGTGCGCACGTGAAAATGAGATTTTATTAAACATCAATTCCTCACGATCTGATGGCAGGATTATGCTTAAATTTGGAGGTTAGCTTCGAGTTGGGTCAGAAAAAATTTCACGATCCGATCAGTAGGAGCCTTAAAAATCATCAACTTAATGGAAAAAATTTGTTTTCAAATTAGGTAATGATTTTGTCAGTGTGGTACAGCTCAATAATACAATCAGGCAATTTTACTCTAGCTAGGTATTTATGTCCATGTGAGGAAGCAATACCGCCCAATCGGGCGTTGGTTGCATCTCGGAAAGTAGCGCATCTTTCGCTTTCCTCGGCTCCCACAGAGAAGCAGAAATCGGGCGGTAATTGACTTTCTCGTCGACCTCAGAGACACTGTTGACTCTGTACAGCACTGAGTTTAATCTCTGTTCAAACACCGTGCAGGATTGATCGTGAATGTGGAGCGACCGGATTATCTGAGGACCCCCGCGTACCGATAAGATTACCTCCTATCACCGCTTTCGTCCAGTCAAGTACACACAGTCATGAAAAGGAAACAATTTTTTTTATAAACCAAAATAAAAATCTTTCGATGATGAAATCGTTATTGCTCAATATTGATTCAGAATCCCGAAGGGGATTTTTTTCACATAACCGTCGGATTTACGGGATAAATGGTGTAAACCCTTCGAAGACCGTTCATTGGAACATAATCATGGATTGATTTGATCCTCTGCTCTAATCCAGAGCGATTTCCGGTTCATTATTGAACGTCCTCGAAGTAATTTATGAGTGTTTATCATCGTATACTCGTACAAGATCCTGTTCCTTTCTTAGATAAACTTTCAGTTGAAGAAGTTTCATGTTGGTAAAGGCAGGCGGGAGGTGTGTTGATTAGGAGATGGTAAAGAATGTGAACGAAGCACAAAATAAAATTGTTATTGTGTTGAACATTAACAGTAAACACAGCTTTCTGTAAAGTTTCAAAGACTGCAACTTTCGGGCTGTCGTTTCTTCCCGTACATACCTACTTCGCCCGGGTTCCCATTTTACCTCTTTCAAACCAAGACATCTATAATTATGGAGAAGAGGGGATTCTGGGGGTTAAAAAATTACTCGAGGTACTGACGAAGGTCAGAGTTATTAAAGGGGTCGTAAAAAGGGTCCTCGGAGGCAGGATCTGGGAGAAAAAGGTTTCGAGAGACCTCAGTTCCCCACTATTATCCGACGTAACTCGGAAATTTTACTGTCGGAAATTAGGGTGCTTGTTTTGCTTTGCGGGAATTATTTTCATGGGAGACCATGGCGACCATTTCGTTGAAAATGAACATACAAAAACTGATTTTTTTTCATTGACGTAAGATGCAATTTAGAAAAGAAAAAAAAAAAATTCAGCCCAGGCAATTTCAAATCTCAGTTCTTGACAATGCTGGTTGAAGTAATTTTGTATTCATCAACCAACTGGTATTGGTAAAAAAAAAAATAATAATAAACAAATAAATAATTTTGAATAAAAGAAAAAAAATCAAATCTCAGTTCTTGGAAATGCTGGTTGAAGTCATTTTGTATATTATCAACCAATTGGTTGAGGTAAAAAATAAATATAAATGAAAAAATAATAATAATAAAAAAGTGGTATTGTTTAAATTGCAAAGGTTGCTTATGATCCCAATGCACCCTTTAATCAGTGTTATTATTAGTTTCATAATGACCAAATTAACGTACGCTTTGGATTTATGATGCACGTAGGTGAATGGTGTAACATAGCCAACAATATTGAGCATACATTTTTTTGTCGCTCTGATCCTGATGACATTCTTAGGGAGCCATTTGTGGGCTAAGCCGAACCAACCCTGCAAATTCGGACCAAGACAAGGAATTATTGATCTCGTAGACAAAGACTGAGCCAACATTTTTTCAAAAAGCTCTAATACCTGCGAGAAGAAACGTTGGTTGTAGGGAAACCATACATTTTCAATCTCCTGCTCGAGTACTAAGTAGCCCTGAAAGACCTCGAGGAAGCAAACATTTTCAGAGCAAAATTTCAATAACATCCTTTTACAACTTTTTAGGAATTTTCAAGGTTCAATTTTCCATGAACTGGAGTACTTTCTTCTAGACAATATTCCAAAAACATCTCTAACAGTAGTCAATCCATCATCATTTTTCATCCGCATTTTTTCACTTCATCTCTACTTTGTTCAAAGTACCTAATGGTGGTAATTTTCATTCATCTTTTCTCTTCAAATTCAGTATTTTCGGAAACAGTTGAACAGTTTGAGGTTTGAGCCGGATTATTTCACCTTTAAAAGAAGAAGCGTGAAGCGCGTGAGCGCGTGGTGAAGCGTTTGTTACGATTGACCGGTGATTGAAATCCATGAGGGTTGTCAGTTATAACTCTTACATAATGATTCTAGGCCCTGCTGAAGGCACATAAATTGGCAGAAATATAGGCCTTGTTTGCAATTAATGAAATCTTGAACGCAATTGGCCGAGACATCAAAATCTGATAATGCGCTCTTCCTGTTTCTCTTCTTGATTTAACGTCTATAATCTCAAGAACTAATAAAACCCTCATTCACAAGTGGTCGCAACATTCATTTGATAATTTTAAGCTAAGTTTACTTCAGGGCTGAACGCCATAGACCATCTGATGGTCTATTCAGCAGTTGATATATTGGACACTATCACTAGTCTCCATCGTGTTTCTTTTTCATCTAGATTTAATATCTAGTATTACGAACAGGGCACTGTAGAACAAATCAATACTGCCGGAAATGTTTGGGACCCGAGGAAAACCATTCAGCACTTGGTATTGGAGTGCCCAATGCACGAAATCGCGCGCTCAAGCTTATTGTCTTCAATTGAAGAATCAGGACATGAAAGCTTATGCCTCAATTTACAAGTTTATGTGTAAAATAGACGTAACAATATACGTTTATTTATTTAATTTTTTCGTAGGTACTTCTAAAATACATAAAATGTAACTATTGTAAAACAAGTTTATACCTATATATTATTTTTATAAAAACTGTATGTAGGCTATATCGATACCTTAAAGCACAAAGGAGCATGTCCAAAAACGGAGTTTTCAGAAAAACGCAAAAGAAGTTTTCACCAGTGTACAATTCCTAAAATTACTACACTAAACTCTTTAACTCCTCAACAAATTTTCAAGCTATAATCGTCAGGAAGGTCAACAATAGTTTTGTTGAATTTAAGTTTTTCTGAAATTAAAAAAATAGAAAATTGGGAAGATGGATGGTCATAGCTCTTTTTTGCTTTAAGGTAGCGATATGAATGATGTTCGAAACCAATAATATTTAAAAATAAAAAATAAAAATATCTAGTAGTAGTATTCAGCTGATAGTTTTGCTACATTTTGATTCGACTTTACATTAATGCATAGAAGTTCAATAATTTTAGCAATCAACTGTTCTGTTTTCATATTTCTCATCTGTAATCTTAGTTGGCGGCGCCTATTTTGACCGACTTTCCGTTGGTACGTGCTACGAGCAGATGTCCCGTCACCTGCAGTGTGAGGCAGTCTGGCTCTCCTACGTCCCACCCCCTAGCCACGTCCTTGGTTACTGATTGTGTTCCCAATACTGTTACACAGTGGCCCGAAACGAGGGCTTCGTTTTTAATGAAAATTTCCCGCTGATTCCGTTATACCCCACGAGCTTTACCTAGAATGGCTAAGTAGCTTCGCCATTACAAGAATACCTAGGTGCCTACGTCCTAAAACCATTACATTGCAGTCTATGCAAACGAAGGATAAAATATCGTAGGAAACACCCAGATTACTCAAACTTTTCACATGGGTTTACGAAATTACCGGATGAGATTTTTTTTAAAGTTTCCTCCGGAGGCGGAGCGGAGCGAACAGCTGGCTCGTGTCCTGCAGTGCCGTATTTACGTTACCCCAGTCTCGACACCAGAACCCTTTTAAACCACAATAATTGATAGATGCGGTAAACCGTTGGAAACCAACAAAATACGCTTCACATCTACCACAGGTGGTGAAGAACAGTTGCAAAACGGAGCACCAAATTAATACAACGTCTTGGAGGAAACAAGATACTCGTACTGTACATGTACCAGCTGAGATGTATGTAATATAGGGATGGGTATCGTTATGAAAGTATCGACATTTTGTATCGATACTGTATCGTATGCTAGTATCGATATCACAAGTATCGTTGGGCATGAGTATCGATATTTTAAAATATCGAGTATCGATACTTTAGTGTCACAAACTATCAATGCTGTCCAATATTCTCAAGAAAAATAATTTTTTAACACTTTTTATTCATTTTTTACTATAGAGTCCAAGCAGAGTGATTTTCTCCACGATAAAAAGGTTATTTGTGCAACCAAAGAGTAATGACCCAAAAACCTCTCTACCTTCTTCATTTTTTAGCCATTGTGTTGACTTTTCCGCGAGAACTGTATCGATATTCGATATTTAGAAATATCGGATCCAAAGTATCGATATTCAAAAATATCGGATAGTGCAGTATCGATACTAAAATATCGAGTATCGGTACGGAAGTATCGATATTTTGAAATATCGAGTATCGATACCCATCACTAATGTAGTAGGTACCGACTCATTGCTTGATTAAATACAGGCACTTTTTGTTGTAAATTAATTTCAATATGATCTTACTCTTTTGAATCGAGAATTTTCAAGAGCCCAGGCGGGAGGGGAAAATCATAGAAAAAGATCTACTCACCCAAAAACAGAACGGCTGGTGTCAAAATTTTCAAAATGAGGTCTACTTTCGATTTAAAAAAACTCGGCGCTTTGCGCCTCGGCGGGGGGCTCCGCCCCCCTGCACCCCCCGGTTTATTTCTTTTTCCATACTCTGTATGAAATCATAGGAACACAGAATGTGTTTTTGCGATACTAGTCATCCGTTAAATAAAAAACAACAATAATAAATGTGGACTTGACATTAACATGACAACCAACAAACATATCACCAGATGTTTTTTCTGTCGCTTTTTCGTGACGATTTTTTTTCGGTAGGTCATCGCAAAAACACATTCTGTGTTAAAACAGGCACTCCCCCATTACTTTGCTTATCGTTTTGACATTTTCATGTCTTTCATATGGCACATTAAAAAAAATCGTCACGAAATTTGTTGCGACGAAAATTGCTAACGAAATTTGTCCCAAGTCGCCACAATGATGATTATGACCATCAGAAGTGAAGTTGTTAGGTACTTTACAGGTAGGTACTTTACAGTTTGATATTACCAGATCAGCTGAGTCGAAAATTGAGCTCCCAGATCAGCTGAGCCAAAAATCGAGCTCCCAGATCAGCTGAGTCGAAAATTGAGCTCCCAGATCAGCTGAGCCAAAAATCGAGCTCCCAGATCAGCTGAGTCGAAAATCGAGCTCCCAGATCAGCTGAGTCGAAAATCGAGCTCCCAGATCAGCTGAGTCGAAAATGGAGCTCCCAGATGTCTCGGGAGGGGAGGGGGGGGGGGGCATGAAAATGTTCCAATGTGTTGCAGACTCGTATGCAAGCGTTTTCAACACTTCTTCAACAAACTCTAGTTTTTTCTGAACTTCAACCTCGATGCGGCACGGGTTAATGCTATCCGATCGACCTAAAACTTTGGGAATCTCATTTTCTAGTCAATTGGCACCTTTTAGGGGGTTGCCACAAGTGATTTTCCAAAAAAAAAAAATTTTCCCTATTGCCTTTTGTATCAGGGTGGTCACAAAAAATCAACTTCCGAAATTCAATCGTAGCAACCCCCTAAACGGTGCCATTTGACTAGAAAATGAGATTCCCAAAGTTTTAGGTCGATCGGATAAAATTAACTCGTGCCGCATCGAGGTTGAAGTTCAGAAAAACTCACTGTTTTCATAAAGATATTCTTTTTTTTCCTCATAACATAGTAACTATTTGTCCTAGAGACTTGAAATTGTCTCATTTTATTTAAAATGTTATTTTCTTCAACTTTTACTCACATAATTTTTTCATCAAGATTTTCACCAATGTGAATTTGTTTATTTCTTAAAAAAACAATGGTCTATGAACGTTGGCAAGTTGGGTGGGTAGTACTCCATCCTCACACATTGAAAATGATCATTTTTACCTTCCGAATGAAATTCAAAGCTTTCCTACTTTCAGGGAAGCAAATTGGTGGCTGATTGGTCACAACAGCTGAACCTCATCTACCTAGCCATCTAAAATTGGATTGGTGGATGAGAATCCTCGTGTATGAATTATCTTAGGCCCTTTGTCCTTATCCCTTTATCCTAGGGTGTGTTCAACAGATGTATCCTACAAATAATGTTGAACCGCATGTGTCGACGAAGACGCCACCTAAACCACCGTAAAGTTTATATAAGTTTATGATAGTTGGCTCTTTGGTGGAAGAGTGAGCGTTTAAACTAGTTTGAATCCCACCGATGCAGCCCTTTCTTTTAAATTTCCCGTCTTTCTTCTCTCCATCATTAAATTACTTCTGGCCCAAACCTCTTTTCCACATCACCCGTCCGGAGATGTACTTAACTATAAATACACTACCTGACGCCCAGGCGCCTTGCACCGACACAGCCGTGCCAAGTGAAAGCAAAATCCAATGAGGTTTCCTTTGCATATTCATTCCACACTCGAACTGGTCCATGGGAAAGACGCAATGGCAGGGCCGATCAGGTGATATCTTTCCTCTAATATACTGCCTAGCCGCGGTTTTACCTTTATTAACTCGCTCCCTATTCGTTTTGAAGCTGAATTAATTAATGCTTCCTTTCACCTGTGTTGGTCTTTACATATGCAAAACGAGGAATTACAACATGTTGGAACTACAGTTGAAAGGGGTTCAGCCCTCCATATATCTTGAGACCGTTTGCACTTCTTACCAGAGCACAGAACAATGCCATCCAGATAATAGTTTACGCAGGGTTTTAAAGAAACAAAATTCCTAGTTTTCAAGACCATAGAAGTTGAATTTTTAGAGTTTTCTCATTATTGAAGACATGATAGTGAAAGCCTTGTATTTGAACAGTTAGCCAACAACGTCTGTCCCTTTCGTAGGGGCAGTACAGCTTCTTTTCTTAGAGTTACCTGTTTAAAAATATTTTATGGAACAGTAATAATTGAATATTAAAAATTAATGGTTACAAGTAAACAGTTACTTTTTTCAAATTTTGGACAATCTTATAAGCCATTACTTGTGTTATTGGCTTTTTCCAGAGGCCCTTAACACTCTCCTTTGGACTATTAGCAATTCAAGTTCGCGGTTCAAGTACGTAATATATCATATTATTATGATGCTGGAATTATCTTGGTTCATTTCAAAGTGAACGGAAAAGATCTTACAGTAATTCCTAGTATCTAACCTTATCGGAGCGAGATGATTAAGGCGAACCACCGATAAATCTTGCACCATTTGCATTTTTTCTAACCTGCCCACTCAAATTGTTAATTACTGTACATCACTGTAAAGATGAAATTAGTGACAGGTGTAGAATGGAATTTTATCAGTTTCAAGTGGCAAATTGTCTTCAAAAAATTGTAGTGGCTGTGAAATTCGAGAGTCAGTGCAGACCTGTTATGGCTAACAGTTGTTCAGAATACTGGATAATACGGACTGAGAAGTGTCACATTCGATTGACTCATCGAAAATGAATGAAGTGAATCAATTAATAAATTCCTAATCATGACTAAATTCATTGTCTTGAGACATTGCTCTTTTTGAGTGGTTTGTCCACTTAACGAAAATTATAGGTACCTGGCTCATTGAAGTAGTTTGGTTTAATCTGAGTGATCTCTGGTGAGTCATAATGACTGAATAGACATTTTTGATGACAGAACTTCTTTGCGCAATGTTACAGCGTTTCAGCTCTTTAGAAGTGAAGATACTTTGATATGTTACATCAGGTCTTTTGCAATAAACTAATCAAAAACACTTGAAATATTTGTATCATTCTGTTTTACCTAATAGTAGAAGTCCCTAAACCTTTAGCGGCTCAAATTTATGTAGTTATTCGAGTAAAAATTTTCATAATCCAAATAATGAAATCTGTCGTGTCAAGTCCTCTAACACTGTAAAACTTATTATCACCGGTACTAACTTCCAACAAATTAAAAATTTGAGTAATGGTGTAGAACATAAAAAGTGGAAAATAATATACTTAAAGCTCTAAGATTCACTAGGCGAGAAGAAATTTTGATTTTGAAGAAATCCGTTTTTTCCGGCTTTCTATACGAAAACAAGGATGCAAAATACGAGTTTCCAAGCGTCATTTCTAATCCAAACCACCATGAAAAAACTGACCCATGTGAAGATCAACTTAGGATCCCAACTTTTTCCTCGACCGCATAATTCACCTTCTCTCTTTATTTAAATCTCTCAGCAATTTATTTTATCGTTTCTGTTCGGGTGCAACCGTTTCTCTTTCAGAATTTACGTCGACTTTTTCTGTAGATCCCGTTCAAAGCCAAGAATTTATCATTGGCGAATAAATTAGAAACAAGTTATTCAAGACAGAATCGCATAATAAGATTTAGATTTTCTCCGTCTCGACTCCTATGAGCGGTTTAATGTTATTTTAACCCTTATTTTAATATTTGCGCTTATTCTAAGATTTTGATTTTCTCCGTCTCGACTCCTATGAGCGGTTTAATGTTATTTTAACCCTTATTTTAATATTTTTAATATTTGCGCTTATTTTGAGCGCATTATTTGTCCTCCATATCTTGATTACTGAACATAATCAATTTACAAAAACATTGGATAGTTCTAATTTATTGTACTCCCCTGAAGCTCCTTTTACCATTGGTGACACCAAAGCAATTTTGCGAATGGCGCGCTAGTCCCATGGTGTCACTGGAGTTACTAAATTGAAATTACCATTTAAAATTTAATGGACAGAGTTGAATTTTTGAAACATTTTTTGTGAGCTATTGGAAGTTAGGGAATGAAGTTATGAACGAAATTTCCCAAGAAATCGATGAAAAATTTTATTGGTCCAATTAGAGTTAAATGTTAAGTAAGGACTGTAATAATGAAGTGGGTGTAATGGAGAAATCTTGTTACAGTTAGGGTATTGTGAAGCCTCGTTATACTGAAATACCCCCAAAAACCTACTTGTGAAGAAGGTGCCAAGCCCAAGAAGGCTCGGTATTCATGTTGTGCCTGCCAAAGCCTTTCCCATCTATTCGCCCTCGCATTTTTGTGGTTTTCAAATAAAAGCTAGGACAAATTATTCTTTTTTCTTCTTATTTCTCTTCGCAGGACAAATTATTGATGATACTGCTGGACATCTCAATCGAGAACATTACTCGGAATTTATCACTTCGATTGATGAAATCACTTCCGTGTTGACTTGTTGGCAAATGTGTGGAAATGTGTGGTAAAAGGCGACCTCAAAATTTCACGGCCGATTAGTATACATAACGTGAGCTTCCACTCTCCACCTTTCTTGTTATTCTATATCCATTTAGAAGGAATCCCTCAAAGGACTCCAAACGCTCCCTCCGTCTTAGAAAGGTGAACGGTTTTTTTTTAATAAGTTGCCAGTCGAGCCGAACAATTCATGAAGCTGAGTATAGAATTACAGCTGAGTCGGGAGGCCCCCTTCGCTATGTTTACAAGCTCATTCATGTGATGGGAGATTCGACCCGCCGTTACAATCTTATTATACTTTTGGGTTGTGAAACACGATGAAGGTAACTGATCTTAACGTAGTACTGATCTGGTAAAAAGTGGTCCGATTTTTGACGCAACTGCACGTGTATTTTTAACCGGTGAAAAGCGACAATTGAACGTTAGAATCCACGGTTTCTGACCTCAAAATCAAACACAGCTCCTCAAAAACTTCTCTATCCAAATTTCAATATTTGCCATATACGTCATCTTAGAGCTTCTTGGACAATTTTCGAATAAAACTGTACAAAAATATGATACAATTTTGATGAAATTTTCAAGAAATGTAAATGTTAGTTCCAAATTTTCCAAAATCTCACAAATTCCATTTTATTGCTTTCAGATCAGTAGCAGCCCATGAAAAGCATAAAAAGCCTTATACAGTCCGATTTTCATGACATTTCAAATCATTTCGATTCATATCATGGAATTTATCAACACTCGTATCAGATTAATCATTTTTGTACCAACAGATTCTACTGTGAAATTCATTGCGAGGAAGCTGTACTGAACACCCAACTTGACAGACCTGTTTGAGGAAAACAAATATTAATTTTGTTCCACGAGCGCTCTCGAGCTATTTTAAAACTTTCTAGCTAGTCATCAAAACGCCTCAGTCCATTATACGGATTATTAGAAACGAGTGGCTTAGGCCATATTTTGAGTCCCTTCTTGATCCCAGTGTTGTGATAGGTGGTGTGTTTCAGTGTTTACAGAAAATCCACCATCAGAATGAACGGACGAATGTTATTTTTTTGAGTAATGGAATCTATTTAAAACAAAACTTCGGGGTGTGACAACCATTCTGAGAACCGTCTGCTATCCACGACTGTGGTGACAACCACCCACGCGAGTCTAGGAGCTTTCCTCCGGATACGATTGCGCTATCAGTTGGCCACTCTTCCTTATCAGGCATGGTATAAAAATGTACCTCTTCTGCACCAAATCTGTAGAAATCATTTTTTGATCGATCCTCCTATCTCCATCTTGATTTAACAAGGTTCTATCTGCAGGCTCACACTGGTTTAGATTCGGTTGGTACTAATTTCACCTCCAGGATCAACTCTGGGAGTTCATAGATGGATTCCTACTTACTGGGGATCCTCTTAGACATAGTATCTAGTGTTTTGCTATGTTCACGTATGCCCAGAAAGTTTCGTCTTTATATCATTTATAAATCAAACTCAAACAAGTAATTCTCGTTTTGAACATCCGAATTTTGATTACCGTGACATATAATGGCGAGTATCAATTGTTGTATAACCTACGAACGATGTTGTCTCAGTTGATTGAGTGGTCTGGAAATCTTTCATGAGCATTCATGATCTCAAAGAGGAGATTACATTTCAATCTTCAGAGTGAATGCTTGTTCCAAGCTAGAGTTACTGAGCTATATTTAGCCGGAGCAATCTGGCTGAGCCGGTTCCTTTCTGAAGGAAGTAAAATTATTTAATTACACACCGGCGGATTTCTTGGAGGATGCCCGCCTTCGACCAACCTTTATCCCCTCGATCCCGAACTCTTTTTCGAAGTGATTTAGTGAACACGAAAGGAAACTTCGCCGCTACCGAAAATGCAAATAAACGACCCTTTCCTCCACGCAGGTTCCTGGAGCACCGAGAGCTGTAAAACTCTTGAGAGCCATCCTGCGGACAGCCCGCCCGCCAGGGGTCCAGCAGACATAATGGCTGCGGAGATCGGAGCAATACAAGAGAAAAAAGACCGAAACCTCAGCCAGACTTCTTATACTCCTAACCAAACCTCCCTCCCTTATGTATATTTATAAAGAATGTCGAGCCGGGGCTAAATGCCTGCAGGACCTCAAGCTCGCTCATAAATTATTTCCCTCCCCTTTTGCTTCGCGAACTTAATGACAATCACTTAACTATGACCAGCAAGGTTATCGAGGCCGTATACGTCTACTAGCGTATAAATAATATGACTTTAGTTCCGACGGAAAAACATCGTCATCTGCTCGTACTGAAATAAGAATCTCTGGTCTACTAATAAATAAAACTGTTCCGCTAACGATTTCTAGCAACAACTGACTATCATTATCACTCCATTATTAGCTGTTGGCGCCAATGTAGATTTGCAAGACGATGTAGGTAATTGGAAATACAAAACGCGAAGTTAATGACCGACTAACGGTGTCGCCGAAGTATCGATCATCGTTAAGGAAGGACAGGTCGTTCTTGGATTTGCAGAAACCTCTTGTATTTTCATGGAAGTCTTTATGCCAACCTTTAACAGAATCTTATGCCCTAGCATTTCGTATGTAATTCGAGCGTAAAAACTTGAGGGAAACTGTAGATATTTTGCTGAACGTTGCTGAACACAAGCCATTCACGTATTAACAGAAACTACCTTTCCTGCTTCTATTTTCTTCAATTGCCTGAACGAGACAGATGCACGAGACAGATTGGAAGGTCTCCAAGCCAATCTTCAACCGTATCTTATGCCACTACGTTTTGTATTCGCTTCAAGGTTCGAATCCTTCAACTAAAGGGATGGGTACTGAAGGTATTTTGCTGAACGTAGCTGAACGAAGCTTCTACCTCCATCAGGTGAGAACAGACCGCTCTAGTATTTCCAGAAAGCTGATGTACTTCCACAGAATTCTTCCTGGTGTCTTCGAACTGCCCCAGCGTTTCAAAAGTCGGGAAAGAAGTACATACTATTTTCGAACGATTTTTTTCGTCATTTAGGCTTCACGAAATAGATGCTTTTATGTTAAGATGATATCCTTAGAGATGAGACTAGGAGCCTGAAGTCGGTAAAACGCACGGGGAAACGAGGGGCAGCGAGGTGGGCAGTAAATAAGCCCCGAGTTCTTCAGTGACAGAAGAAACCCAGTGATCCAATAGACGACTGATGCCATCTCCCAACCTGTTTGTCCTTTAATGGACTCTAGAGTCTCTACTTATACACCCGCGCCGCTCCGGCCCTTTCCTTTCAGTCAGCCTTCAATGGACATTGTCGATTTCGAATGCAATTATTGACTTCAAGAGAATCAATCTACAGCATCCATGTTCTATTTCCAATCTTTCTTCAATATTTCTCAAGTACCACAGGGAAATATCAATTTTTGCTTTCAAAACTTGGAATACACTTGCTTCATTTTTCAGAATCCTCGACTTATTGAGAATAGGTACTTCAGCTGACAGTTCTTGCTCTTTCCTAATTAATTCCACTCAATGCCAAGTAGTACGAGTCAATAGTTTGGGAACAGGGAAACATTGTCTTCCACATACCTTGTACTTTCTAGCTACCAGAGGTAGCCTATATACAGCTTATAGGCTGTATATAGCTGCAAATGGTGGGATATCAAATCTCATCTCCCTAAGGCGAACAGATGAGAAGTGGGTTTTATCGCTCATCCAGCTGATCTAACTTCTGTCCACTAACTGCCAGTGATATTTCAAGAAGACTTCCTGGTAACGCGAGAAAGAAATTTCGGACATTCCAGGATTATTTATACCTGAAGTATCTTGTAAAAAACCAACGACTGTTTTGTGTCAATCCGAGGAGGTGAGTTTCCTGCTGGATTAAGGGTTGTGACACCAATTCGAGGCGCTACCTTTTTAATGGATTATTGAGTTCAGTACTTTTGAGTACTTCAGTACTTCCTAGCATTGAAAGAATTGCTGAGAAAAGAGTACCTACCAAAGACGCAGGACATCGAGAACAAGGCATTTATCGCCCAATTACCATATTTGCAGCTACAAACAACCCTATGGAAAGATGATTGTATGTTTCGAAGGCTGAAGGTTGATTAGGAGAGACGAGATTAATTATGTATTCGTCTGTCATCTCAGTTCCATCTCAACCCAACACCATTGTGCTCCACCAGACAGCTCTCCGACTACTTCGATCCAATTAATATCTCACTTCTTGAAACCCAGCAATTGAGAACGACGCCACCCAGGTCTTTGAAAAGAACTACTTCGTCTATCAAACTATTTTCTAAATAGGTACACTTGCAGAACAGTTTTGCAGCAGGTGAATACATATTATGTCAAGTAAATGTGAAAGTTATGTGATGTGGGTTAGGAGTTCTACTCGAAATGTTGACAATAGAAAAAACCCGAGGCTCAAAAAGGTAGATAACCACCCAAAGAACCTAGAAAGTTTCTTCTCTGGTGAAGGAAGTTCTTCCGCAAAGAAGTGAATTTCTCTGGTCCTAAGACGAGGAGTCTAAATAATCCAAATAATTGGTTTATAGGTCCTTCTTCGACTCACTCGCGAGAAAACTTGTCGAAAATTTGTAGTTGCTTGGTTAATAATTAAAATCGACATGAATTTTCATCATAGATCCGTACACAGATTGTTCTGGATCAAATATTTCCAATTGAACTTTTCCACAGCCTGTCTTAGGGTGCATGTTCGCCGCTACTTCTTGAAAGGTTGTAACCGGTGATGTTACTGTTTGTTGCTTCTCCTGCCGAAGTTGTTGTTTTAGGACTGTTTGGATTGTAAATACTTCGAGGTGGCAGGAACCTTCGGGTCGACCCGATGACATTTCCTCCTGGGTGGGTCCACAGGATGTTGGACGGTTGCTAGAACGATAAGTGTGAAACAGCCTTGTCATTTCTACTAATAATCGCCAGTACAACGCTACTGCAGGTCAAAAGTGTTTTGTATTTTCTTGAAGTGGTGTTCGAAAATCTACTGAAACATTCAGCGCTAGACGATAAGAATTGAATCGATGTTGAAGGAGATGGAAGATGGTGATTCTCTCATACCTGTGAGAATGGGTGAACTGGTCCAGGGTATCTTTGTCTGAATATCGGATCTCAATCCCGCTCTTTGGACTTGTATCGCGTCCATCGGTGAATCTGGTTCAATCCGAGTGCCAGTAGAGTGGGGGGTGAAAGTGTGTTGCATAGCTTAGGTAGGAACTTCATTGATGGCTGTAACTCGAGTTTGCACTTAGGAATCTGATCTAGATCTATACAATCAAGATCTTCAAGTAATCACCTCGTTTCTATATCAATCAGTATCCTGCACCTGGGTCTGAATTTCAACCACCAACCCTGTCCAATTTTACCAAATGGTCCCAATACAACCTTACTTTGGAACGCTATTCACATAGCCGCTTTGAACCAGGACGAACTGATCCAAATAAATAGCCATCATTTTTGCACCATCCCAGCAGGTATAAATCCTAATATGATATTTAAAAGCACTTGAAAGTTTCATGAAAACAAAACTCACTTTTGAAATTTTGGTCGGCTATTTTATGATGTCTCAAAGACGTTTGAACACGATCGATCATGATAATCCAAGAGCTAACAAGTTCTCTATAAGCTCTTGATATCAACTACATTGTAGGTAGAGGCAGGTTCATTAGTTTGTTCTTGGAATCCTGCCACATCTGCCTTGACTAAAAATAAGATGTTAACTGTCATAACGGATACATGACATTAGTGTGTTAAGTTGTTCCTTGAAAAATACCCAATTTTGTTATCCCTTAGATTTCAAAACTCGGAGTCCGACTCAAAAGCGCTTCTTACATCTTGAAATGTCGCGGATGGGAATCAAGGTTAGGAGGGTTCGAGCGATCTATCAAAGTCTCTTCTCTCGCCTAGATGGAACTGGTACTCCCTCAACATCGGAGTATAAATCGGTGCTTAGTCGAGAGGCCTGTTCTATTTAAATTCCCACGGGGCTTGAAAATATATCGGGTTTGTGTTGTATTTTGGGACCGCCCTTGGCAAGTTTCCCCTCTTTCCCCTCCATCATGACATTGAACTCTGAATGGTGCTTTCTGAGTACTCGAAGAAATATTCCTAGATTTGAACGAGTTTCCGACTTCCCTTTCACGCTTCGCCTGCGGATGCCAAAATGAATATCTCACAAGCTTGTTGAGGAAGAAGGTCTCGAACGAGCCAACTTGATGACTTCCTGCCACTATTTACACATCGTTGACGTTTGACAGGTAATCAACGTTCCCTCAGGTAGATTATTAAATTGATCATCAAGTCTGATATCTCGTTGGAGGAACTTTTGGTGATTACAGAGTCATTATTAATTTTCATTCGAATGCTTGATAGGGGTTTTCTTAGTTCGATCAAGCAAGTACCCAAAAAAATGTTTACTTGCAAGAGGAATCATTCGTCTGATAAATTGGGTGGGCGGGAGAGAATACCGGAGATAAAGTGGACAATGTGACTAAACGATGAATTACTCGTAATACACCGCTGTAGGTGCGAAGGAAGAGGTTCTCTTTTCGGTGTGTCATGAGGATTTTTGCTTTCGAGTCTACCAAGGTAGAGGAAGCTTTGTTTTCAATTTTCAAGGTTGAAAAAAAAAGTTCTCCAAAATCAAAATTTTCACTCGCGTTTTGCGTTTTAGACCTGAACAATTTTGGTGGTCTGTTTGTCATAAATTCCTTGGTACAGCTATGACTTCTACAATTCTCATCCGATTTCAATAAAATTTTCATGGTTTGTGCGGGTTGGCGGGTAGATGGTCTCCTATGAAAATCAGTACCCCCGGACTGATAGTAGCCGCTGCGCATGCGCAAACGTGAAATCCCTGCCACAGCCATAACTTCTACAATTCTCATCCGATTTCGATGAAATTTTCAGGAATTGAGCGGGTTGGGGTTTTGATGGTCCCTTATGAATATCACGGCCCCCAAATTGAAAGTATTTTGTGCTCATGCGCAAACGTGAAATCCTTGTAACAGCCATAACTTCTACATTTTCCAACAATATTCAGAGATTGTGCAGATTGATTGTTGTGATAGTGGTAGGTACTTAAAGATTAATGTTTTGAGATCACCTGCTATGCATCGGATCATCTATACAATCTGGTTATGGATACGAGCAAGCTATGTCCTACACCCACTTGGCAGACGGTTTTTTTTTTTTCACGGTCGTCCCGTTTCAAATGAATTTCATTTTGCTTTGTTAAAAGTGTTGAAAATTTGTGCAATAGTTGAAAAATGTGGTTTTTGATTTCGGGAAGAATAGTCCCCATTCACTTTAAAAAATGTTTTATTTTTAATGACTGGCTTTTTAAATAAAAATTAAGTAAAGTTTTAGGTTTCATAGCGGTTATAATAATATATATCCTCATATCTGTCCGATGTTTCCCAATCGTATCTCGAATTTATGACAAGTATTTCACACCTCAATAGGTGTGAAATTAATAGCATCCATTTTGCATTAACCAGTTTTTATGGTGGCGGGCCAGAACGAAAGGATTAACATTTAATTTGGTTTGCTGTTGTCAGTAAAATATTTTAATTTGATGTCTAAACTGAACGTTCTTTTGAACCATTAGGTTAAAATCAGCGAGACTCCTTTTTATTTTTGAGTAAATATTCGTAAGAACCGGGAATTCTCGGCCGATAGCTGAATCACAATTTATTGATAACGTGGTTGGTAATTCCATTTTGGAGAAGTCGAACATTATTTTCTTAAGAGCCTGTAATTATAAAGCCCAGCAGATCATTTCGATTGACCTTTCTTATCTTAGCCGTCATCCTGAGACTCCATCCCTTTGAATAGGGTTGCAACTCGTGAGGGGGCGTGTCCGCGTTTTTGAATGAGGCGATTGCAGTGTGGATCTCTACTCCATGGTAGGTACGTCAGGCCCTATCTCTCCTTGATGTAGCCCCATCCAGATAGCCCGGGCCGTACCTCGTGGTAGACGGCTGATGGCCCGGTTCAAACAAAAGACTCGCATTCCCCGGACCGTCCAGGTAAACAATGGGCCTCCCCCATCAACCTTCTCTTTCAGGAGTCTGTGAGAAACATCTTCGAGGCTCTAGAGCCCTTCCCATTATGCCCTAGACCGACATAATGGAACTACATCTTACACTGATAATCAAACTGTGACGCGTATACGAATCTCATCTGTTATGGTATGGAAGGAAATCCTAAGACTGCTTCGAGTATACAATCACCGTTCCAGCCACCATCGGCTGTTAAAATTAATTGTTACCTAGGTATGTGATTTGAGATGAATCGATCTACGAGTATTTTCCTAGCCAAGTGTAACCAATACAACATATTGACTCTTCAAAGATCTGTATGTCTTCCATGTCCAATTCAAAGGAGATCTACTCGGTGTAAAAAGTAAACTGAAATTTTACACAGCTCGAAATGTATTCTTCGACTCCAAACTGCTTTACAGTAAAAATTATCAAATGCAATTATAAACCAAATCAAAAAGACTGATGGCATGGGGAAGGACGCCTCTTTTGCCAAGAGATTCATATCTGATCAAGTGGTAGTCAATTCACCTGACTTCTATTAATTATTGTGAGAACCAAAAGCTCTCCGTACGATTAAAGAGGAAATTACGTCCCCAAATACCTACTTGGAGAGAATACGTAGGTACTCTTCTGTAGGTCTAGACTCTTTCTCCATCGTTTTCTTTTCTTCGCATGAGAAAAAAGTTACGCACGAAGGTTTTCTTTCGTTCAGTTGTTTACCTACTCCCAGTCTCCCTCAAACGAAAATGAATGTTACGCAACGTCCCGCCTTTTGAGACTCACTTTCAGCGAACCACCACGTCTTGAATAATAGGCTCCCTGTTACCTAAAAGCTCAACTTCTTGCCTTATTCATAGTGGTATGATTTTTTTACCATGTTCGATCCAGAACCGGGTCTTGTCAGATAGGTGAACCTCATGAAAATATTTCCATTCCTATTGGCTTGTAGTGGATGTTTGAGAACAATAACTAGCCTAAGGGATGTAACAAGAGAACAACAAGAAGACTATGAGAAGTTTCGCATGTTGAAAATCCTACAAAGTAATGATTTGCATCAGTCAGCTCTCCATCAAGCACATTTGACTTGACAGTTGATCATAAAACCAAATGCTAATGGCAAATAATGTTGGGTAAAAATCCTTCGCTGGGTACAAAACTGGTCCAAAGAGCTTGCAGGTTAAAAAAAGTCTGGGAATTGGGTGTGGCACATAGCTTATTGTACAGATAATCCTATGCATAGTAGTTGATCTCGAAACATCAAACTCCAAGTACTTTGTTCTTCCATCATAGAGGACCATCTACTCACCATCCCGCACAATCCCTGAGAGTTTCATTGAATCCGGACGAAAAATGTTACGACTGCTACAGGGTTTTCACTTATGCGCATGCGCAGAAGCTACTATTATTCCGGGGGCGATGATTTTCGTAGAGGGCCATCTGCATGCCAACCCTCATAATCCCTTAAAATTGCATCGAAATTGGACAATAACTTCGTTTAGTTTTCCCCGTTACTAGGATGACAGACAGGCTGACAGACACGAAACCAAAAATGTTCAGGAAGGTCTGAAACGTGAAAGGCGAGTGGAAATTTTGATTTTGGGGAACACATTTTTGAACCTTGAAAAGTGAAAACAACGCAAGTACTTACCTACATTGGCGCGATGTGGAATAATAACAACCAACGTGTGATTTTTAGAATTCTTAACTGCCTCGGGCGCCTTCGATCATCGCCTCCAAGGTCTAGCAGTTGTTTGCTCAGACAGTTATCGTCAGCTTTCTTACAGTCTTTACCGAAAAGCTGTTTTCGCCCAAAAAAAAAAACAAGAAGACGCGAGCAAAGCTAAATTAAGAGCACGGATAATAATGAGAGGCCTTCTGGTGCCCGCCAAAGTACACAATGTCCCTCAACAAAGCCCGATTCCGTGGGAACAATGGTTGTCAGCGTTTGTAGTGTTTTTTTGGCACAAGTTAAGATTGATTTGCTCTCTGTTGAGTGTAACGTTAGACAATTAAAACCAGCCTAAGACGATAAAATTATTAAACAACGGGTCGAGTTACATCATTACATGTTTCAAGCTCTCGATTAATGGAGGAATATTTTACATTGTAAGGATCTATTTACTATTAAAAATACCAAAGATGCTAATTTATGTGATTCACAATTTTCATGGGACAAATTCGTCTCTTTTCAGCTCCAAGGAAAAATTCTCAATACTTCTCTATAACTAAAAATTAAAATTTTAAGAATTTTTCTCTCACATAATTTAACAGAATTACTTGATACACTACTATTTCCGTGACCTTTTGACGTTAGAACCTATTTCGCCAAAGAATACGGGCCATCAGGTAATTTTGGTTTATCATTTTCAATAATGAACCTTTGAAATCGACCAAGAAAAAATTTTTGTTAACCCCCTTAAAATTGGTTGGTTTACGTTTCAAGATACATAGAATCCAAAAATCGAATAAAAATTTGGCCGTCCGTCCGTCCTTTCCACTTTCCTCACTTAACATTTTCCGATTTTGATGAAATTTTGTATGTGGGCTCCATTTGGAGTCTAGTTGCGCCCCGAAGCTTTTGGTTGATGTAGGTCACTTCTAAGGGTTGAAATTTTGAAAACGCCTTAACTCAAAAAAATTTTATATAAAGGTATCGTTTTTCCTTCAATTTAAGATAGTATTGAATTGTTAGAATTTTTCGAGATTATCCACGTTTCTTGTAGTGATGCCAATTATCGATTATCGTTCGAAATAAACGCACCAATCTAAATATTTCATTAAAATTATTTAAACAATTTTTTGTGAATTTTGATCATTATTTTACTAGACAAATCCCTAAGAAAGATTATTTTTTCTTTAAAAATTGGTTCTTCGTCTTTGGAAGATATTTATCTTCCTTGATTTCTGGATAAATGAAAGACTCTTCCATTTTGATTTTATTAGTCTCCTTCTAGCGATTTTTTCTCTTGTTATCGATCTCAATATCGAAAACCCTCATTTCTCTTGTCAAAGAACAGCTCCATGTAGCTTTATATTTGAGCTCCCCACCCTGATGGGTCGAGCGAGGTCCCAGGCTGCCCCACCAAAAAAACGTCTGAACTACCTGTATCTTTACGACCGGTCTTTTTTTCGTAAGGACCTCCCTCGGCACGCTTTGTCAACACTGATACTTTATGAAGGAAGATAATCCGACGGAACCCAGAAGGGCAAACATATTAAAAATCATGTCGTTTAATTTTCCCCCTTTCAGCCCACAGTTTAATTGATATCTTTTCAACATAACTACAGAGGACTTCACTCAATCAGAAGAATAACATCTGAACAAAGATATTTGGACTATGTTACTGAATTCGTAAACATTATTTGCTATGAAAACCAAAAAATGCTCATTACCGTAATGGCAACCTGGCATGTTTAATTGATTACTTAGTTTAGTTTTTGGATATCGTGAAACATCACATTTTGGGCTGACCAAAAAGTTGCTACAAGTTGGGTATCTGACGAGTGAATTTTAATGTGAACGGGCAACCACTGGCACATGACCTTGTCCGGACCTCCTCTCCCATCCCCAATTACTTCCCATGCGCTCTCTTCTAATTATCTTTACTTATGGCTCTAACTAAGCATCGTTTTCTTTCCAAATCCATAATTCATTAACTGTCTGATCAAATTTAGAAGTTGGTAATATTATAAGGTAAAATTACAATTCATTATGTTTTATTATTGTTTCAGATGAAATTACGGGGATTGAACTGAAAGATGAAAAGTGGACGCCCTCATCTCCCGAAACTGCAGGTGCAGCAGCAGGTAAGACAGATATTATAGGTACCTACTCTACACTTAGCACTTTTTTATCTCGTTCAAATTACCACTTTTTCAATTTAAATTTGTTTCGTGTTTTCGACTTTGCGGCACTGAAATAGCTATACTCAACTCCCTCATTTTCCATGCAAATTCAAATCTAGTTACACCGTTGGAAGAACGTCATACTTCTCATCTGATGAGCTCTTGACAATTCAGAAAAATGTGTATTAGGATAGTCTTTCAATCCTCCAAATTAAACATTTGTCAATTTCGGTTTAAAAAAAAATATATTTTCTTGATTTTTTCTGCTATAACACGGTTTTCTTCAGAGGCCCTCAGAAGCTTAAAACATTAAATTTCATAAGCTTGCCTACGGAACCCATTAAGCTTTCTGATGAAATTTGAGGGGGTAAATGGTGTTCAAACGGGGAAAAACGTGAGTTTTTTCAAACTGAGCTTTCCGGCATACACGCAATCTCTGAAAAATTTATCAAAATCGGACAATAACTTCGTTAGTTTTGTGTCCACTACAAGGGTTTCATGACAGAAACTACGGAACCAAAATTGTTCAAAATGGTCTGAAACGTAAAACGTAAAATGAGATTTTGATTTTGGAGATTTTTTTTTTAACTTTGAAAAGTGTAAACAATGTTTCCTCTACCTTGGTAGACTGGGAAACAAAAATTTCATTCATGCAGCATGAGTTAATGTGCGAATTTTCAAAGAAATCCTTAAAGGTATTGTCAAGAAAATCGAAATAGTCAGCCTTGCGGCACATAGCACGAATCGTTAACTGTTGGGGGCTGTACCTACTCTCCTTTATATCCACATACTCGTAATTGAAGTCGATTTGGTCGACAGAATGCGCTAGGATGGTAACTTTTTAATGGTAGTGTGTTACTAAACAATATGCGGGTCTCCAGTCCCTAAAAATCCAATCTTTTCTCTGCGTTTACTCTGAACAAACTATAAAATTGAAAATGACTAGGTGTAATTTGACAATTTTCACACTTTTTTTTTTTTAATCTGCCAAGGTGGGTGGGTGGTATAATTATATCACAACGAATAACGTGGGCTGATAGAAATCTTCAGAGTAAAAATGTATTGATTGTAGTATAGAGCATAACTACTTATCAATTTCCAAATAGTATAGAGAATCATGATTTCCATTCCAAGATCACGTTGAGAGTGTTCCGAATTGACAAACATCAAAACGATTAAAAAGTCATTCGCGACTACCATAATAATACTAATTATGATAATTTTTCGAGTTTTTACTTGGGGCACAGCCCCAAACCAGACAGGCACTAATTTTAAGGACACAAACCTACTAAAGAAGGAAATATTTTTGGCCTTCAAGTGATTATAGATCGAGCATCTATCATTGCTCTTCCAACCAATGTTGTACAGTATTGTGCTGCACGACTGAAAAATTCAATTCCTTTATTTTCTTCAAAACTTCAAATAAATTTCACACCCACATTTCCTCTTTTTTATAGAAATCAGGTGCTACTGCAACTTACCCACGTGCGTCACCACGAGCTACATGTGCAAATCCAAGATCCCCGGCTGCTTCTCGGATCTTCAGGACTCGATGAGCTTCGACGAGGCCATCCACGGCTGCCTGGATTTCCTGCCGAGGTGAGAAATCAAACGGAAGGTTGTTAAAATGGGTTACGGTAGGATGAAACGGCTGTTAGGCGGAGTTCGCGCAGAATTATTTTTTTCCAAACGTTTGTCGAACAATCTCCAGTTGGAAAAATGTACCTATTAGGAGGTGAATTTGAGCCGCGACACGAACGTTTATTGTTACTTTGGTTATGCTTTCATGCGGATTTTTACGGCTTTCCGCGCCGTTGCATTTTATTGTTGGAATAAAAATAGTCGTTGGATTTATAAGGGACAGATCGTTGGAATGTTATTTATTGGTGCTTTCGAGTTTCTTATTCAACTCTCATTTTGTGTAAATATCATAAGAAAGAATTATGGTCGTAGTACATATGTATAAATGTGTGTGTGTGTGTGTGTATAAATCTACTATTGTTGTACTACATGCTGTGTACATGGCATTATAACTACTCTTTTGTTTAACTTCACAAAACTGGAAACTGATACATTGCCTTGTCTAGCCGAAAATCATTATTTCATTTCAGCCTCGATTTGTCGTTCAAGTTAACCATTAGGGTTGGTGGGAGGAAGATCCCGCATCTTTCGTGATAAGGTGTACTAAAAAAAGTCTAATACTTCCTTGGTACTTTACCAGAAGTGGAGGATTTTCAGGGGATTTAACGTACACGAAACAAATGAAACAGAAAGGTTCGGACAATTTATTGATGAAGCACTTTCTTATTATTTGAAATACAATAAATTTGAATTTGCGGGAATTGACCCATTTGAACTTGAGGGAACTTCCCCCCACCTACCTTACTTTCCTGAATTAATCAAAAAAACTATTTACGGCAAAGAGTTATATTGTGGAAGGCTATAGGAAAATCGAATAAGATGATAACTGACGGTTCATTCCCACTTATAAAAACATAAATATTCTTTCTAAATCATTGAACCCTGTTCATACAAGTTGACGACAGTTGAGTTTATCACGTCTATTTTACTTCTTACCAATTGATCTTTTTCTCAACTTATTCTTACCATATTCTTGTTCTAATTCGTACCTATTCTTATTCTTATCATATTCTTAACTTATTGTTACTATTCTTATTGTTATTATTCTTAATCTTACTCTACCTAGTAAATGTATTAAAATATTTAGTAGATGTAGTTATGTACAATGTAGGTACATGGCCAAAAAAAAGAGTTTAATGACAGAAATTGCCCGTATTCTTTACTTGCATTTTCTAGCTTCCTCCGTCCATTTCATTTTACTGCCCAACGCTTCCTAGGTATAAAAGTAAAAGTGAGGGAAAGTGCAGAAACTGCTTCCCATCTACCTAGACGAGAAGATCATCGTCTGCCCAGGAACTCGTTCCGTTGTCCGATGATAGAAGCGACAAAGACCTGCCGCTACCGCCCTTGAATTCCGTCTTATGCGATGTGACTCGAATAATATTCTTCCACGAAGCAGTCTTGACCATTTTCGCTCGAGTTGTATCTCACTAGGCCGTTCCTATGGGTGGGCCCCTCGCTAACTACATTTTCCCCTCACAGAGCTACCACTTTTTTTTTTCATCAAAGTCGCCCTTGATTTCTTACCCCCGTAATTGCATTTGATTCCCATCAGTATCAATTTTCTGCAGACCGAACTTAGTGGGAACCGGCAAAACCTATAGCAGGAGGCAGGGAGCTTGACGAGATAATTGGACACTATCAATTACCTTCTTCGAGACTGCATTAAGTAATTGAAAAGGTTTCCTGTATAGAGAGTGGAAGTGTCAAAATTCGAATAAGTTTCATAATTTATTGTGCAATAGAACCCCATCAGTCAGATAAGGACTGGAACGTAGGCTGTTTGATCCGATACGATATTATTTTTGAAGGAATGAATGTTTCACTGTTACGTTTCTAATGGTTTTTTGCAAACTATAAAAACATGATCGTAAATCTTTTAATTTTTTTCTTTGAGTAGATTGTAGGATTTCTAGTCGAAAGTTATTGTTAAGGCAACAACAAAATACCTACTCATCTCTTAAAGTTCCATCAGTTCACAGTAAGATACCTACATCAGCCCCAGAAAAGGAAACTGCTGTTGATATAAATATTTATATTATAAATCATAGTTGGATAACGATACTTATTGAAGGAATGATAATGATTCAGTAGTAATTCCTTGGAGAACCATGGACTGAATAAAATAAAATGAAAATGCTGCTTCACAAGCATCTTATCTGAAGTTTGAGTATTGAGCTCGTACTCGTCGTTTAACACAAAATCTATTATCAAGTCACGGTTTCAACAAAATCAATTCATTCCATTCCATTCTTTCTATGCAATTGTGCGCTGAAACCGAAATGCACTCCTTCCCTCACCTCTGTATGAAAAAAAACCTAGAATTATTTTCAGAACTGTGCTGGTTTTGGTCTCATTGGTCGTTCAATCTCGGAGTCTACTACTTTCATCTGATCCAATAAATATTTGGATGGTTTCGTCGGCCAAAACTTGCATTTTAGATATACATAAATTTAGGTAACTGGCAGATAGGGTACTTAATGAATAAGGAAGTTTTAAATAATTACGTAAATTCACAATCAGCGCTTTTGAAACAATCGTTTCGCTTGTTTCAAAATTTGTTTATCCGAAATGCACTTAGTTTGGGCCACTGAACAGCAGTATTCTGTGTAATCGATCTAAGTTATTAACGATTCGAAAGGTTCATTATCGACCTTGGTAGAATTATCTGCTCTCAGCCCAAAGCAATAATGAAATAGGAAGTTTGCAAAGCGGGCTTATTACGTAGACCCCAGTTACGGTCTGGAAAATCAATCGTGCGAGAATCGAACATTACTGTACCACCGCTCTATCGCCTTGATCTACTTGGATCTGTCATTTATTATGGAATATTCTCCGCAGAAGGACAGGTCGACCCAATCCATATTCCGGCTTTGAGTCAACACAACTCGGTGCATCAATTATAATTCTCTAGGATCGTTAAGATGTTCTATCAGGTCTCTCTGAGGAATGACGACTACATTATTTTTCTCAGTTAGTCGATCATAAAGACGTGTTTTTTCCACTGTTCGACCCAGTTTTGGGGGATGCAATATCCTCAAGGGAGCGGCAGACTGGATTTCTCAAGGCAGGCTCGATCCCCTACCTCTCGATTCTCTGTGATGAACTGGCCGATGGTTATCAGCTCCTTGGAGAGACCCGTTCCGTGTTCTCCTAGGAATTCCTTGATACGACAAAATTTATTACTCACTCTGGGTATCGATAAAACGCCTGAAAGTTTTCTTTTGTGGTCACCACCCACTATATTTGTTTCACTAATTGTTTTCTAGATTATCACTCGTTGAAAATACACTTACAAAATAGGATATGTTATACTTAAATTACCCTTGATATTTTTAATTCCACAATAGATTAAACACCCAGAAGACCAGTTCTTCTTATTAAGTAATCTCCTCATTCTTCTTCTCATGTGAACGAATAGTCAATGATTTGGATCATAGAGGAAGCAAATCCGTGAAAGTAGGTATTGAGAAATGGAAGGAAGATTGTAATATGAGCGACGAAAATCCAGACAGTACCTTTCCATAAAATTAAAAACTTTAAGGTAAAAAAACACATAAAATATCACTTTTTCCGACATATTTCCCCATTTTCTCAGAATTGACAGAACGGAATTGAATTTTTTTTTTTAATTTTGTGGGCAACAATTTTTTTGGCGAGTTGGTTTGGTTCGATTAAGTAATTATGTTTATGTTTGGTAGGTACCTCAACCTGTCCGCCTGTTGATATAAATAAAAATAGGCAAAGTTGAATTATCTATTATTATAATGGGGCAATTAGTTTTAAAGGAAGAAAATGTGATTTTTTAAAAAAAAGTGAGGTGATTTGAGATAATAATATGTGCTGGGATTATTCATCAATCAGTGCAGCTTTTTGGAAACTACATTTCCTAACAAATCCAATTAAGTATAATGAAGTAAATTTATTCAAATTTCAAGCAGTCAAATAACGATTTTCTGTAAAAATAAGCAGTTTCGTGAGGGACCGGCAGGTAATCCTTTGCAACCCAATAATGATCAACGATGGAGCTGATCTGATGTGAACATTATAGGATTAGTTTACGATGAATTTTTCTTGAATTTAAAGTATTCTAGTCATTGATTCTCAACACTAATGGTTGATATATTATAGCCATATGTAATCAGATGGCTTATTGTACTCATCTTTTGTTCAATTCAAACACAATAATTGTCTGTCCTGCTTCAAATATAAACAAAAAATATCGAAAGTAACAATCTTTTATAAACTTGCAATAATTGGAATAATTTATCAATTTTCATATTCATGAAATAAAGTAGGTACCTACCCAAAAATAAAGAGAGTAAATAAAAGTGCATCATTGTCATGTCTTACTGTTTTTATTACAGGGATAAAGAAGTCATGTGCCAAAACAAGCCTGGAGGCGAAGGCCTTGGAGTGAAGCATTCTCTTTTGCTCTGTTGTCGGGAAGACTTGTGCAATCACGTGGACAGCGTCAACAGGATGACGTATAACGAATCGATGAGACGTAAGTTCACCATCATCATAATACGTTCTTAACAAACCTATTCTGATAGTATTAGGGCGCAGTGCAAATTTCACATGAAAGATCATCATCAGAGGTTGTGTAACCAAATTAGCAACATTAATGCACCCTGATAAAACATGAACCAACATCTCAGGCTGCTTAAACCAGACATGGCAGTATTCAAAAACATATACATATATCTTTTCATTCTAGATTTTCAACTAAGACAATATTTTGTTATTCGTGTGAGGCCCTGGATTACCGTCAAGATTTGTATTTTTATTCCTACGAGAGATCTCATAATGAATTCTCTTCGTTCATATCTCATTTTGAATCCACTAATTTCACAGAGTTTGACTATTTATTTCGGCACCCCAAATACTACACTTTAAGAGCGATTCAGTTTTTACTGTTCACGGGATGGATGGGGGGGAGGGGTCTTGGAAATGTGCCACCGGCCAAAATGGTTCAATTATTTTCATCTCGTGACAGTCGGAATTAGGCTCCCAACATTTACTCTGCCTGGTAGGTGTCACCCCTCGACCAGTTTTCTATGTGGATGAAGATGTTCGAGTTTGCGTCCTTAAAGGTCTTTGATATCGTATCAAGAGAGAGAGGGAAGAAAAATGACTGCTTATGAAAGGAAAACCTTCTGGCTGAGGTGTTTTGTATTTATCCTGAATGTTTTTTTTTCACTCCTATGTTTATATCCTTCGAATCATAGTTCAGTTGTTGGATCCGTTCTTTGGACTACACCAAACCTCCTCAAGTGGAGGTAGGTACATTCAATTCAAGTGCCAGAAAGCTGGAGGTGAAAATTAGTGCGGAAAATATCTCTTTTTCAAAACACACGACAAAATATGCAGTACCATGAGGAAGAGCGATTGTCACTTTCTGATTCAACATCCCTCAGTAGATTTTATTTCTCAACCTGTGCATAGTGGGAACACATATGAGTGAATTCTGATTACGTTAATACCTTGGTATAAGATAGTTTTCAACTTATATGAGGTGGCCCATGGAAGGTGACTCACCCCCTTCATTCCCTGTACAGTCCGTATTATTAGAAATCTGGACAAAATTTTCCATAATTATGTTGTTATTTTCGGACATTTTTTTCCCATAATTTTTCACTTAGATTTCGAAAATGACGAAATTCCGCACGTGCGCGTACGCAGAACTTGTGAGAATCCTATCAAGTTGGTTTCGTCTAATGATGATTTTGGTTCATTATTTCCAATAATAAACCTTTGCAATCGAGTAAGAAAAACAATTTTAACCCCATTTCCCTAAAAATTTGATGGTTTACGTTTCAAAGTACCTACGTAGAACCTGAAAATTTATTTAAAACATTTCTGTCCGCCGTATCTGTATCTTCTTGTGCATCGAAGCTTTTTTGTGTCGATCCCTTCTAAAGGGAGAAAATTATGGGTTGTATTTTTCACGCCCTAAAAAACTATTATGTACAAGTAAATTTATTGCTATTTCGTCAATTTTAAATAGAATTGAATTATTAGAATCGAAAGGGACCACCCAAAGCTCTGTATCACAAAACGTTTTCTCCCAACGAGGTTTGGACTCTCAATTATCAGGAACACGAGTGTGAATCGCAAAATACTGTTCACTGACGGAAATCTCCAAATTCCAGCTGATCAAATATAATGCGATCATCGTTCGTTTCTTTGAGTAGAGTTTCATCGTGTACCTACTCAGTTGTGCATCCTTAGCAACCAAGAACCAAATTTCGTAATGAAGGCACCACAACTATCGGATAAAGATTTTATTGCTAGTAGCAATAATAATAATAATAATAATAATAATATCGTTATTGATGACTTGGTTCGGTCCGGTTTTTTTTTTTCTATGAAGACTGTTGAGGAAGAGAAGGGGGTGAAACACCTTCGTTGGGCCACCGTGCATTGACCTTTTCATAACCAATTAACCTTCTTACAAATCAAACTAATCATCTCTAAAAATGTGAATTTTAAGTGTAATTCGTGAATTTGTTTGTTGAACCTTGGCAAAGCAACTACTTATTCATCATAAAATGAAGTTGAAGTTGAAGGAGTTAGAATCTCATGTGTAATCTCTTTGTTGATTGGATGTATCTTCAGGAGACTTTTAATTACGACATTAATCATCCGTACTGTGAGAAAGTTTAGGTTTCCTGTTTTAACTGTGAAAGTCTTTGAATTATTTATGCGGCTTTTTATCTCTTTTCACGAGAGGTATACAGCAATGACGTTAGCAAACAACCTACAGTTCAAAGCAAAGGCTTGAAAAGCCGTAAAGAAATCGGATGAGTTGGCGTTTCCCTTGAAGGCAACCTCTTCTAAACAGAAGACAGAATGAGAGGCTCAGACGCTTCCTTTTGTTTGAAAGGTGAAGAGACCCTGAGGATCCATTCAAATTCATAAACACAAGCTGGGAAGCACAACCGGGCCGGTTGTCTGGCATAGGTAGCTGAGTAGTTGTTTTTAGGTAGGTACCTCGTGAATATTGATGACTGAAGCTAACAACGTTTGATCCGAGTACCTTCCAACATCCTTCTCCGTCAATCAAAATCCTCTTGCAAATCGATTGAAACTTCTTCAAGGATTCATGGTACTTGCTCGTTCAGTGTAGACGATTCATTTCGGTAAGATTCATGGTACTACGATTTGCACCAATTTTCTAATAAACATGGACAAATTGAATGTTCATAGATGAAGTCTTTATTACCACTTGCCGTGCCCACTCAAATACCACTCATAAGAGTGTACTGGGCGCTTCAATCCAATCTCTGAGCAGCGTAAGATGCAACCCGTCTTTTTCCCACGTTAAAAATAGATGGTTGAAGGAGAGAGGCCTCACAGGGCAGTTAGTCAAGCACGTCAAACCCGTAAGCGACCGTGGATAAATATTTTGAAACGGCATCCGTCATGTCGGTCAAAAGCGCTTGTTCGTTGACCTGAAGCCAATGAATGAAGATCTTAGGTATGAGTCACCAGTGTTAAGTTGGTTGTTCCAAATCGTTCACCTGATGATGAGGAAGATGTTTTCTTTTGTTCATTCTATACAAGTTGGTTCATTTATTATTTCGCGAGCTCTTGCTTGGTTATCTTCCCCAGTAAGGAAAGAAAATAAATGAAAATGAAAAATTGTGCTTTCGTTTGTAGTGAATTCTTTAAGAGATTCACTTGGTGATGGAGTATCAAAGCTTCACGCTGGTGAATTGTGACATGAATAAGTCTTTGGACTGAGTAGGTGGTACAAACGCGAAGTCCTTTTAATGTGCATGAGATAACCGAGAGCTAGCTTTGGGTAGCGGGCATCATAGTAGGACTGAAAGAAAAACACGAGTTTATCTTAATGAAGTATTAATTTATTATTAGAATGAAGTAATATATGGGTGTATTTCATCAAGTATTAATTATTAAATTGAAGTGTCAAATAAATGGGTATATTTAATTGTTAGGACAAAATTTTGGATTGACCCCAGCGATAAGACGTAATATTCATATCAATAGATGTACGTGCAACGTTTTGATTTTATACTTATTATACATATTAAATCCGTCCAGACTTAAACAAGTTGTAGCAAAACCTGGAAAAGTCATAAATATTTATAAAGGGCAGTAGCTTTCTTAGGAAAGCTTTTCTTTAAAGGGAATCTGTATTACTTTTTATATTTTTGAGTTAACACTGATTGATTGCAAAATGTGAAACACGATTTTCACGGTCTTAGTAATAGTTTCTGAATTGACCAACACCATCGAGAAATATCTCTCGATTATGTCGATGATTTTTTGGTCTTTTATATACCTAGGTACTTGCTGATAGAATCATGATGAAATCAATAAGCAATCAACTTGGTTTCTGCATAAAACTTTTCTCCACATTTTATTAAGACCGGAACATTAGATCGTGGGAAAATCATCTTTATTCAAAACTACGTTTATTCGAGCGCAGGCTCTACTAATGATCCTGATGGTAATGCCTGGAACAAGCATTGACAAATGAATGAACTCACATGGATCGAAATTGTACAAAAATCTTGTGAACATTTTGATATTGTATGTCCTAAATTATGTTAACCTGCAGGTCAAATAGAACGCTTCCAAAAGCAACGATAAGTAGATCAGTTTTTTTTATGTACTGGTAGAACAGTAGGTAGGTGTCCAAAATTCTTATATGCACCCCTGCGAAATTAATTTTAGCTGCTCGTAAAGCTATTCTTTGTTTCAAGATGTATACATTCAGGATAGAAATACCTACTAGGTCTATACTGAAAGCTGCGATAGAGCTGCTAATATTTATTCGGTAGACGTTCCCATGAGGACAGCGACCTCCATAGAACGCCATTTGAAATGCGAAAAACCGAACGGTCAGCTCACATAAGAACTCCGCATTCACAATCGAACGGCGTGTACATTTTCATGAACCGACATTAAACTAAAAGATATAACCATCATGACATAAACAGACTTAATGATGTCTGACTTGAGATGTCATAACTGATTGTGAATGAATCTGAATCTTGATTCGCCTGTGATGTAGGTACATACGGTACATTAGTACATCAAATTAGCTGAAGGATCTGCTTTCTAGTTCCATCACCCAAAATGTTCGAACTGACGTTCTTTTTATAAAATGAGCCTATTGCCTAATATTTATATTGTGCTATTAAAGTTTCTATGAGGAAGCACTGCTTGTGGATGTCTGCTGTGACATCAAATTTCTGAAACTCACGATTCGAGTTTTAAATAGTGATGTCTCAGTGATATCTGTAGCAAGGTACCTGGTATGGTATCAATACTTGATATCAGCATAACAAAACCAAGATAGGTACCTACCTCTTGAATGTTACCAAAGAGAAGTCTCACAGTTGTTTCGGTAATGTTTTAATGGAATTTCAAAAGCAATGAGACGTTGGTGATATTTTTGAGACATATCTATACTATCTCATTGTCAACAAAGTTTCATATTCCTTGAGTATCTGCTGGGTTTAAACGCTCGAGTAAAAATTACACCCTACAGAAACAAGCAGCAAAGTTAGCAATCTGACATTACTCTTCTTCCCTCACCACATCAAGTTAGTCCAACTTCACGATTAGAGCATGAAATTGGCGTTTAAAGCCTAGAATCGCGGTAAAATTAATGAGATCCTTCAACATGTTGAGCCGGAGCTGATCCAGATGTTTAAAATGCCCCACAATTTTTTTCTTCTTCTCGCCCTCTCCGAGATTGACGAAGACTCCGCGTTGGGCCCCTGAAGATCCTAAAATAAAGTCCACTGCACATCATTCATACACTCGATGACACTGATGGTCCCGCGAGGAAAGAAACGATAGGGCGTCTACGGAGGGGGTAAAGGTCTCATTCAACAGAAATATCTTGCAGGGCTAAAACCTGAATATTACCTCTTCAAGAGCCTTTCCACCAAACCATCTAAAAATATTTCCTCAGTTCCTCCATCTCTTCGTGCATTATTTTAAAAGAAAAGCTCAAAAAAAAGTTTCAAGTTTCTAATATTGTAGAATGCGGGGGATGAAGTTTATCAGAACGATTATAAACGGGACCATAGATTTTTCTCTCGCTTGTAAAACGTCCTGACTCGTAAATATTTCTGAAACATTCGGCTGATTAACGCTCTTTTCAACTTTAATAGCGTTAACTCGGTTCCCTACAATCTCTTCATCGAATATAAAAGAGAAAATTCTTTCTACGAGATGTTTTGAGTGTTGTGTTCGTCTGAGTACACAATTTGACTATTGTTTCCTTCGCTAATTATGGGTTAGAATTGTAATGAATGATAATAGTGTCTAAATATAAATTAATTGAAGATTATAAGAAGTTTAAATATTTGCCTCGGCAAAATTATATGACGCGAAGCTGTATTCTCTTGATTTTGCTGAAATTTGGATGGTAGTTGGGATTCTATTCCTGAATGATTAAGTACTTATGAATTGACGGTGATAGGATCAGCAGGAGCATAGCAATGGTCATAATTCTGTGATGTCAACATGAATTAGAAAGAATTTTCCATCGTATTGATGATTCCAAATTTGAGGAAAAAATATGACCGTGTAAGTAGTTCATGTTTCTCACTTGAGAATTCATCAGTGCTCTGATCAATTCAAAAAATAGTTTGTACCAGATTGTGCTGATTCGTAGTAAACCAAAATTGGGTTAATTATTATGGTTGCATATTTCACTCGAAAAGGTGATCTGACTTGCTACTAGTGTCACGTCCATAATTCGCGAATGCGATCTATCGATGACGACGCATCGATAAATCGCATTGACCGCTCCCCGAGTAGATTAGACCAAACCAGTCGAGTCCAGTCAGTCCCCGAATGTTAAACCGTCCCCGTCAGTTCAGTTCAGTTCTTTTAAACAACAAAAATCAGTGGAGTGTGAGTGTCCTCAAAAAAAGGTGCCCCAAGGATTACCTCAACAACCCTTTTTCGAATCAAAAAGGTAAGGGGGAAAAATTTACCCCTTCTTTTTATTTTTTTATTTTTGTAACGACTTTGAGCGTCCTGGATTGGAGCGTCACTGCCTTTATTTTTTTTAAACCAAAAGTGCAGGTTTGATTTTTTGTTCATTCCGTCTTTCCCATAGGTAAGACAAGAAATCACGGAAAATAAAACTTCTTAAAAAAAAAGTTTTGGTTGTTTTCTTTTAAAACAAAAGGTTTCCTGATTTGGGAAAAGTTAAGGTACCAGTAGGTACCTGACAAATGGTAGCAGAGCAAACGATATTATATCGACCGGAAAAAATCTCTGGAGATCTTCAGGAACTGAGCCCACGTTTTCCTAGAAGCCATTTCTGTCGACAGTCAAGCTTTTTCGACTTGTCAACTCTTGCTCAACATGGAATGTGGCAAATGTGGAGAATGTACAAATGACAATGTACTTTGCTCAGTTTGTGAACAGTATTTTCATCCTGCTTGTACCAGACTCGTCACTATCGACAAGTGGACAAAGAAGAGCCTCACTGATCGAGGAGTTTGGAAGTGCGACCTTTGCTTGTGTCCGAGCGGAGCCGACAAAGCAAGCAGTGAACACCAGTATCAGGCCCTACAGGCAATGATAGAACAGTTAAGGGCCGAAGTCAATCTGATAAGGAATGAAAATTCTGAGCTTAGGAATCGGGTCTGTGTCCTTGAGTCAGCGAGGCGTCAACAACAACAAGTCCTCTATCCGCAGCAACTGTCAACTGATCAAATGGGCCGTCTCGATAAAATACCTCAATACATCGAGAACGAGATTTCTAAAGTCCCAAAATTATGCACCGATAACCCATGGACATTAATCCAATTTTTGGATAAGCTACATCTATTGAATGGAATGAACCAACAGCAGTTCAAACAGATGTTCATGAGGCTCGCCACTTCTCAACAAAACTCGATATTATTGCGCCTTGCAACCTGCTCCGGAGACATAACTTTTGAAGAGGTGGCTAAAGAACTACTCGACGAACTTACTACACCTCACACGAGATTGAAATTGGTGCAGGAGAAAATTTTAAGACCACAATACGACTCCGAAAATTTCAGGACCTACGTCGAAAAAGTGGTTAAGTTCAACACCATTCTCTCACAATATTCCGAGCAAGATTTGCTAAAGAGTATCTTACAAGGAGCCAATATGCAAACCCGTGCCAAATTTCATTTTAATACGAAGCCAAAAAGTTTTGCGGAGCTCCAGCAATTAGTCACTGACGTAGAAAAATTAGAACTCACAGAAAACATGCAGAAGAATCGAACAACAAATTACAAACGAAATACAGCGAAACAAAATAATTCGGGGCACAACCACAAGCATTCAGACTTCGCACAAGGGGGACCTAACACCTACAAGAGGGAAGAAAAACCGTACAGGAATGAATCGAAAGAGTTTAACGGGCCAGGCAGCCCAAATAACTGGAAGATATATCATGTTCCACAAAACGAACGGTATCAAGGCATGTCGAGCAAACAACCATTTAAACCAAAAACTTTCAAGGAAAAAAATCCCAATTTCACTAAGAAATTTCAACACAATTTTCAACAGATAGTACCTAACACCTATCAACAGTACTATCAGTACCCAGTGGTGCCTTCATTCGTACCATCACCTCCTATGCTCAACACTTTCGAGGGTAAACAAACACATGAGAGGCGATCTAGATACGGTAGTACTTCATCCGAATCATCTCGACGGAGTTCTCCACGCCAATCAAACAAAAATTCATCAAAATCATGGAAGTCAACGGACTTAACTACACCTAAAAAGAAGGGAGCCACTTATAATGAAACAAAGCAAAGAGGAGAAAATAAATCAAAAAACTACTAAATGGGGTTCCGGTCAGAAAGGGAGGAGAAGAAAGGGCATACTTAAACAAATTAAAACTTAACAAGGGGCATTCACACAATCTTACCAAAGTAATTGTGAACAAAATAGCTGAAGCCACGGCTATGATCGACAGTGGGGCTACATTTTCGTGTGTAAACAGAAACTTCCTAACAAATCTCCAAAATCAGCAACAGATAGATGAAATATCAACAAACTTCACGGCGACGCTAGGGGATTCGTCTGAAATTTTGATCAAAACTAAAGTAATTTTACAAGTCAAAATTGGTGGCAACTCGTGGAGACATATATTTTTCGTAATACCCACACTACCACAGGATATCGTATTGGGACTAGATTTTGCCAAACATACAACCTTAATGATCGATGCTTCAAAAAACGAATTTTATTTCAAATTCAAAAGGGCCGTAAAATATATTTTATATGATTCGGCATCAATATCAAACCATGTATGCGAAATGCAGGAACAAAAATCAGAAACATTGTTGGAGTATTTCAAAAGAAAATACCCAGATGTACTAACAGAAAAGTTGGGGACAACTAATGTCATCAAATGCAACCTAACCCTGAAGGAAGGAGCACATTTAAAAAATTCGAAAGTGGTTTACACCCAGGGACCTGCGAGACAACAAGCAATGAGGAATATAATCGACAAGTTGATCGCAGATGACGTCATCGAAAGGGTAGACACGGAAACAGCATCCCCATGCTTCCTCGTCCCTAAGAAAAATGCCGAAACGACTGATAACTGGCGCCTCGTGGTTGACTACAGGGACCTGAACAAAAATCTGGATTACCTTCAATACCCTGTGCAGCCGGTTGATAGTGCCTTTTTGAGTCTACATAACGCCAAATTCTTCACGTTGATCGATTTAAATAAAGCCTATCATCAAGTCAAATTGACAGAACCATCCAAAAGGTTAACAGCCTTTCAATGCGAGTTTGGTACCTACTCGTATAAAAAATTACCCTTTGGCATCAATATCGGCGGACAAATCCTTTCAAAACTTATGGATCGATTATTCTCAGATCTTAGATACAAATGCTGTATATACTACTTTGACGATATCCTTTTGTACAGCCCAACATATGAAAAACACATTGAGGATCTGCATTTGATATTCCAAAGATTATCTCATGCCCACCTTACGGTAAATCCGTCTAAATTGCAACTTGCCCAAACCAAAATAAATTTTCTCGGGCATCAAATTTCGTACAATGAAATATCAATCAACCCAGATCGCACGAAAGCCCTCCTTGATATCCCCAGACCGAGAACCCCAAAAGAAATCGCTTCATTTCTTGGAAGCATAAATTTTTTCGCTAAATTCCTTCCAAACGTAAATATCATAGCGAAACCCCTGAATGATTTACGTAAAAAGGACAGCACAATGATTTGGACGAAGGAAGCTGAGAACTCCTGGCAAACTTTGAGAAATCTAGTAACGACCCCTCCAGTTCTCATCACTCCAAATTTCAATGACACATTCCATCTGTTCACAGATGGCTCTAAAAAAGGAGTGTCCGCTGTACTATCTCAAAAATACAATGATGTCCTGAAACCTGTAGCCTTTGCGAGCAGGAAATTGACAAAAGCAGAACAAAATTATTCTGCATATGAATTGGAAGCGTTGGCAATATCATTTGCTTTCAATAAATATAGAATATATCTGGAACATAATGAATTCCATTTGCACACAGACCATAAGGCTTTAACTGCAATTTCGAACCTAGCCAAAAACGGTGGTCGAATTGCTAGGTGGATTGTTCAATTCATGCCATTTCGTTATGTTGTGCATCATATTAAAGGAAAGGAAAACACCATATCGGATTACCTATCAAGAAATCCAATCGACAGTCACAACAAACAACCTGAGAACCCAAACAACATTCCACAGATACCCGAGGAAACCCCATCGGCGAATATGAACTTCGAGCACAACAGTTCCGATAGACGGCCAGTCACCATCTGTTTACTAAGAGACTTCCCGGAAATCTTCAACAACTTCAACGAAGCTCAGAAGGATGACCCCGAACTAAGATTAATCATGGAATCTATCGGGCAAGGAACTTGTACCAATGCGAGATACATAGTCAGAAATCGAAGACTTTTGTATGAAACAAAAAAAGATACCTTCCGGGCTGTGGTACCTACCGCTTTGATATCTACGATTTTCAATTATTATCATAACTCACAAATAGGTTCCCATTGGGGAATAAAACGGACTTTCCAGCTAATTAAAAAATTCTTCTATTGGCGAAACATGTATAATGACATAAAGCATAGAGTGAGTACTTGTGACACATGTTTGAAGACTAAAGTCGACAAATCAAAACCGAAAGGCAAGTTATCATCGAAATTGGATGTCAGAGTGGGCCAAACACTATATTTGGACACAACCGGACCATTACCAGCCTCGTCAGGATATCATCATATTCTCATAGCTGTCGACGGATTCTCAAGATTTGTCATTTTGGTTCCACTAACAACAACCAAGTCAGCTGCCATTATCAACGCAATGAATACCCATATTTTCAAACATTACGGGTATTGGGAGCGTATCGTAACGGATAACGCCAGCTCATTTACTTCACAAAAGTTCAGGCATTTTGTATTCTCAACGGGAATGCGACACACCTACTTGATTCCGTACTATGCGAGCCCGAATTTGGCTGAACGCCAAATTCAAAATTTGAAATCAGCACTCAGAGCCAAATGTTCAGAAGACCACTCAAAATGGTCATCCGGTTTCCACTATTACCAGATGTCTCTGAACTCCGCCGTAAATGAGTCCACCAAGTTCAGTCCCGTGGAATTATTTTTCGGGAGAACGATGTCAACGCCGATCAACATAGTATGGGACATACCGAACGAGCAACTAAACCTCAAATCAACTTGGGAAACAGCAATCAACAATATCGCCGCTGCTCATCGACGTTATGCAACAGTGTATAATCGGAAGCATATACCAACACAATACTTCGTAGGCGATAGAGTACTATTGAAAACTCATATCATTTCTGATAAACAAAAAATAGTTACCCAAAAGTTAGCAGCTAAATTTAAAGGACCCTTTGAAATAATAAAAATACTATCAGACGTATCTTATCTCATAAAAGATTGTGAAAGTCCATTAACAAACAAAATTGCACACGTATCACAATTAAAAAAGTACAGGTAATAAATAAGAAGAAATAACAAAATTCATTAACAATACTATATATAATTTAAAAAAAAAGAGAATTCAGATTAATTTTTAAAACTGTTTAATGTAACAAATGAGCACGGAAAGTTCGGTGCGGTGAAAATACAAGTTTCAAGAAGAAAATGCACAGAAAGTGAAGGAAAATAAGTGAAAGTGATCAAATTTAGTTTTTGAACAAGACTGTTTTTCGTCATGAGGATAATGTACTAATGTTTTAACGTAAGTAGAAATTAAGTTTTTGAGAGTTGATAGTATTGCATGCTATCAACATAGGAGAAATTATGTAATGCGGCATTAGTAAAATCAATTCCTGCACTATAACCTAGGCTTCTCGCTCCGCATCCTTCTGCGAAAGGAACCCAGCGGTGTTTAGGGCTAGTTCCCCGAGGTTTTGGCGCAGAAAGGGTTGAAATCGAGAATTACTATTACAATAATAATATTTACTAATGAGTAACTCAAGAGACGGAACACTTATGTCCGTGACATAAATTCTCATAGAAGTTGAATTATTCGTTTCAATATCAAATTATTACATTTTAGTCAATCCTCTGTTTTACGAATCTATGACAATTTTTCCAAGAGGATTTGTCACATAATTTCCATGTTTAAAGGGCCCCACCCTAGGCAATCACATTACGCTCCACTCTTAGTAACCATAATTAACAACCCCTAATTTTGACATGAAAGGAAGGGTGATGTCACGTCCATAATTCGCGAATGCGATCTATCGATGACGACGCATCGATAAATCGCATTGACCGCTCCCCAAGTAGATTAGACCAAACCAGTCGAGTCCAGTCAGTCCCCGAATGTTAAACCGTCCCCGTCAGTTCAGTTCAGTTCTTTTAAACAATAAAAATCAGTGGAGTGTGAGTGTCCTCAAAAAAAGGTGCCCCAAGGATTACCTCAACAACCCTTTTTCGAATCAAAAAGGTAAGGGGGAAAAATTTACCCCTTCTTTTTATTTTTTTATTTTTGTAACGACTTTGAGCGTCCTGGATTGGAGCGTCACTGCCTTTATTTTTTTTAAACCAAAAGTGCAGGTTTGATTTTTTGTTCATTCCGTCTTTCCCATAGGTAAGACAAGAAATCACGGAAAATAAAACTTCTTAAAAAAAAGTTTTGGTTGTTTTCTTTTAAAACAAAAGGTTTCCTGATTTGGGAAAAGTTAAGGTACCAGTAGGTACCTGACACTAGTCACTAATGGTAAAGATAATGAACAGAGAATAAGTGCACTTCGTAGATATTTATACAACTGTGCATTCTTCGTTCAAATCGACGAACGGAACTTCTCCTGGTTACGAACCCCTCGACGGTCCTCTATTGTACAAACCGAAGGAACTTTATCTCTGGAGACCACGATTCACGATCTTAAGCCCTCATTAGTAACGAACCAGGCCTTGTTCTGCAGATAGGGATGAAAATGAGTTAAGACGCTGGAAAGGAGGAGGTGGAATTAGTTAAGTCCCTACGAGACTTCCCAAGCCGGTTTCTGCTCTTCACATCCACAGACCTCCAAATGGCCCCCTTCCTCTCCAAGTATATTTCATCCCGATCCCTCTATTAATTTCATAGCCCTCGTCTTTCGGTTTATTGTTTTTTCGGTTTTAATTTTATTCTCCGACGAGGCGGTTTGTTTATTCGTCTGCTTTTGATTAATCTATTTAAATCACTCAAGGGACCGCCACCTGTTGCAACTCCGCCACCTCAATTCCTTTTATTGAATTTCGCCTTGAGTCCCATGCCTTGGCGAACTTTATGACTTTTCCTTGCGTCCTCCGGTTAGGCCTCATGAATAAATTCCGAGTCTCGTCGACGGCTAGCGGTAAACCTCAATGGCGGAGGTGATCAGAAAAAATATAAACACTAAACACACGAAGGTTCAGGACAGTTATACTCGTTTCTACAGCGAGATTTCTCCACTGCTTCCTCAATTATCTCAGAAGGTACGCCAGATCCAGGGATGCACTAGCCTTCTCTTCTGAGTGGATTTTCTAGAACTGGGCAATATTCAACTAACAGATCTCAGAAAAACGCGAGTGCTTATGAATGTCCAGTATTTTTTAAGATAAATGAAACATTTAATAAAAGCATTCATAGCCAAACTTTCAAATATTACAATAATATGTTTTGCAGAAACAAGACTGTAAGGGTAAATGGAGGTTCATCCGTACGTCAAGAACGAATGTTACGGGTTGTCGACAACAGATAACACCAGAAAAAGTTGAGAATTAGGAATTTATAGCATTTGGCCATAAAACTAAATTTTTAACAAAATATCAAATACGAGGTTATTCTGTTTGGCCATCGAAATCGAATTTCTAGTTGACTGAGTGGGAATGCTTCACGGCGCAGACTTTATATACTTCTTACTCAATAATATTGAGCTGACGCTTGAATTGACAACTCTTAGATGAGTACCTAACTCTTTCTACATGATATTTGAGATTGGTAGTTGAGAAAACCTCGAGGTCGTTAAAATTCAAGAGCTCAGTGTCCGCCAAAAACAAACAATGAAAATTACCCATTCATTTTTTGATGATTCGATTATAATGATTCTTCGCCATCGGGCGCTTCCAAGCGTTTCCTCTACTGTCGAGAGAACTTGACGCTCGAAAAACGTCGAAAATGTCGCCCTCACTTTGGGTAATAGTGATGACCTCTAGCGCCGCTCAAAGGAAATGCACTGTCGTTAATAACTCATCACTATACTTTTTTCGACTCCCGTCTCATTCTTTGCTCGGGAGAAACAGGAAAATGGTGATTACATTCTAAAAAACAAACATTTCTCCCTGAGCCTTCCTGTCGTTACTTCGACACGGAGCAGGGCTGGCTCCTAATGAGATTTTAGCCGAAGTTTAACCCCTCCTCCCAGTCTTACTTTTCAAAATACATACGTAAAATCCAAAAATCGTACACAAAAAAAACGAAAATTATAATTACAACAAACCGTTTGACCAGTATGGTTTTTAGTTGTCAAGAACAATAAGTAGGTACGTACTTATCAACCAAGTTGGGTGGGAAGTAGATGTAGATTCTTCACAAAGAATAATATGGACATAGAACAAATAATATTGATCACCCAACAAAAAGTGACGGTCGGAAAAATAATGGAAACCTACTGTTAATCATTATTAAATGATAAAAACCAATAAGTCGGAACATCTAATCTAATGCAAGTAACTTGCATTTTTCAAGTTGATACGCTAATGACTCCATGATTAGCAAAGTATGATAAAAATTTGCAACTCTTTCTTAAACATAACCAATTATTTACAAATCGAAGCGAACGACCAGCTTGTAATTTTGTCTTACACATTTTTAGGACGTCCTACAGTAAGACTTGGGCGTCCTTATGCGATCGATCTGGGGTGAAGTTGGACAACACTCAACAGAAAAAAAAAATAACCACACAGTAATCCGTTTTAGACCATTCTGAATCCAAATCCGCGAAAAAAAACCATAGGTGTATGTCTGTGTGTGTGTGTGTGTGTGTGTATGTGTGTGTGTGTGTGTGTGTGTGTGTGTGTGTGTGTAACAAAATCTTGTGTACTCTGCACAGGCCTTAGTTCTCAACCGATTTTCCTGGTTCTTTTTTTGTTCGTCGCGGAAAACTATCTAGTTGTGCACTACGTCGCCGGAATTTCGAATTTTGCCTTTTAAGGGGGCGAAAGGGGGGGTTAATGCTCAAAAAACGTGCATTTTTGGGCATAATCTTGTGTACTCTGCCCAGGCCTCAGTTCTCAACCAATTTTCGTGGTTCTTTTTTTCTTCGACGCGGAAAACTATCTAGTTGTGCACTACGGTGCCGGAATTTCGGATTTTGCTTTTCAAGAGGGGGAAAGGGGGGGTTAATGCTTAAAAAACGTGCGTTTGCGTGCATAATCTTGTAAACTCTGCCCAGGCCTCAATTTCCAACCGATTTGCGTGTTTCTTTTTTTGTTTGACTCAAATAACTTCCGAGTTGTACATGATTTTACCAGAGTACCAAAATTCACAACGGGAGGGGATGAGTGGGGGGATAATATTCACAAAATATCCGATTTTTCAACATTTCGGTTCCTTTACTGCTTACTCATTGTACCCAAGCTTTGAAATTGAGGAAAAATTCTCATTATACCTCCGGATTTTCATGAATTATTCTCTGTACCGCCATGGAACTAATAGTGGTGCCACCATGGTGCCAGGACACCATAAACCGCATATTTCGTGTTTTTTTTTTTGTTTTTTTTTGTGGTTCACCTTGAATACGGATGTGAACTTTGACGGACTGCCTACCAAAACTAACAGATGAAAGTTCAATGTTACGACGTATTTCTGCTTTGGTGCCAGACTGGCACCATTGTTGGCGTTGGGAGGTGGTGTGGGGGGGGGGGGTGAACTCGAATTCGTATGTTGGGTATCGTAGATCATGGATTTTAAAATGCTCTTCAGATTCGAGGCTCCCATGCCGCTAGAAATGTTAAGGTGGATAATGGTGGGGGGGGGGTCAGTATTTCTTGCCTAAAGTAATAAATAAATTACATCGAGTGAAACAGTTTTACCACTTAACAACTGGTTAAACTGATCTAATGCTTATTGAATGGGACGTCCCCTGGAATGCATGCATTACTAAACAATATGTTTACTTTTTAGCTAGCTGCGTATCTTCATAAATGACCAGTAATATCGTGGGGTCAATGCTGCTCACTTTCTTAAGTCCGGTTAGACTGACGACGTTTGATAAAAACAGCAGGAGCGAGATTAAAAAATATGGTGTTATTAGGTGTTAACAAATAGTGTGATTGTGGTCATGAAATGAAATTACGCCTCAATCACCTTTTCTTCATCAGTGCTCGAAACTATCCCGCCATTTATAGCTTTTTTACGTCTTCTTTAAGAAATGAAAGTCCCTAAATCGCATGGATTACTGAACAATATTTGAATTTGCCGAAGTTGCTCTTTCATTACTCAAGTAGTTATTCATCTATTCATATAACTGGAACGAGTTCTCATCATCGTTGGGATGGTAGGCAGGGCTTTTTTCAACTGTTTAGGTGGCCCATCGCCCGTGATCCATCCCAGATACCCCTTTTTCCTAACTCCCATGAAGGATTGTTTACAAGTCTCTCTTTCTTGAGCCCGAAAGACAAAACACAACACTGGAGTGCTTCTTGACGGGAAGGCCTCGCTCTTCAGTGTGCTGGTGTGTGTACGTCTGATCGCATGTGTAAGGGCTTCTCTTTTGGAAACTTCTAAAAGACGATTGATGGTCGGAGCACTGGCTTTCTTGAGATCGGAGAAAAATGTGAGATAAATCTGTTGCACTGTTCCCCTCATCGTGTTCTCAAAAATTCTCACAGTTGGATACGAGTATGCGTTCCCTCTCCCCAATCCAACTGAAGCGCTGAAAGGAAGTACAGCGGAAGACAAGCGATGGGGTTTCGATCAGCTGGATAAACGATAAAGCTCTTATTTGAGCTATTATTTCTCACATTGATGTCCTAGAATACTAAAATGTAGCAGTTCAGTATTGTAGACCTTTTGGGAGTGATTGAGAGCAGTTTGGGGAAAGTTGGATGAGCTATGAGTACTGAAGGTATCTTCTCCCACAATTGACCTTAAGTACCACCGAAAAGACCATCAATGGAATCATATCAGATGTGTGAGCGATAACTGTATTCATTATAATAATCTCTGAACGCTGCAAATCGATACACCTCCGAGTTCAGTTGAATGATATTGAGAGGAAATCAAAACATTCCGAATCAATAAATACAAGAAATCGGTTAGTGTCAGATGAATAGAGTAACTGTAGAGCAATAAAATCGATAAAATGTTGGAACTCTCTACCCAGCTTGCGCTGAATGAGCGATTTCTAGTTGGCAGATCATCAATTTGCCAAGGGCGTCAATTTTCGAGGGCCTCTTATAAGCCTCAATGAACAGCACCAAGAAAATTAAGCCGTCACTAAATATCAATTCAGAGACTCTCGATCAAATGGTGAAGTGGCACAAGTGACAATTCTTTGATTACGAAGCCCCATTGTGTAACCCAATTGGAGGGAAGCTGGGCTTCTGGCTTCATCAAGTGGTGCTGATGATGGAACCGGAATGAACTGAAGCGATTCTACTCGATTCGAGACTGCTCTACTGATTAAAAACATATTCACGACGGGGCGAGAAAAAAAGGAGAAAATAGTCAGTAAACGCGGGCTAGAAGAAAAATGGCGAATAGAGGTCGCGATCTGATCCGAAGCATCTATCTAAATAACCTCGTTGTGTGAAACAGCTTGCGCGGGGCCAAAGTCGTCCAGTTGTTCATTCAGCTACACCCAGACAGATGTGCTGGATCAAGAGAAACTCGAGATAAAAACAGATGAAAATGAAATAAGGAAGACTGGAGAGATTCGACCGTTCAAGTCGTCCACTCAAGAGACCCATTTATTTTTTTCCAACTGGTTGAATCGAGGTTGAAAATAAACTATTACATTAATTTATATTATTCTTCGAAATTTATTAAAGTTGAGTCTAGATACACCATTAAATTGATTGTATTTTCGACATCCCTACATCTAAATCCGTAGGTAGATTAAAATGTTAGGTCCGTGAATGATGTAAAAAATTGACACTCAGAGTACTATTCAGAGTAGGTTTTGTGTTCTTGCAGCAGATCACCAAATGCGGGTCCTCCAAATCAAAATTCTCAATAGCATTTTGTGTTTCAATGCTCCCTGAACAACTTTGATCTGTGTCTGTCAGCTATTCGTTGTCCTCTATAAATTGTATCGCCATCTGACCAATAGCAACGTTTGTGCACTCGAAAACGTGATTTTCCTACAACATTAATTAGGTACACGATATAGTGTCTTCCAAGGTGTAGGAAGGAAGAAGTTTGTCAATTCAGACAAAAATTCCATCAACTATCAATATAATCGTGCAAATAATGTTTTATTGGGGGAATTTGTATGTGATACCTACTGACAGGAAGGTATCTAAATTTAATCATTATCACATCTGCTAATGATGCAAGCGATGCCTGCTAGCGTCACTTTTCACATCCAACTTGGCAAACGTTTTCCCTCGGATTTTAATGCCTTATCCGAGTTCTGAACTGGTACGTGAGTTGTAGGAAATAAAAATTGTTGAGCTGGCAAAAATAAACTTTCTGCAATAACAGATTGAAAGCAGATCTTAAGCAATGTTCTGTATTTGGTGCATGTTGAAAAATTTAATTTTTGCTTAGGAAGTTGAAGGTACTAATCGTTGTTAATAGTTAGGTAAATAACAAATTAGAGTTAGTTTCAATCACTGCCTCCCAACTCTGCTTTATTTGCTGCCGCCAGCATGTTTAATACCGTGGCGAATTTGTGTTTGTACAAGAAACAAACTCTAGTATATCAATTTTTAACGATTCTCCAACACAGAACAATGATTCGTTTAGATTTCTTTTTTCTCAACCAAATTTGTCTAGCTAAGGACTACCAAGATATCTACCCTGTATAACGTTGATAACTACGCCTCTCACGTTGTTTTCGACAATCCAAACAAAGGGCTCATTGGGAGGGTCCTAAACGAATAGAAAGGCTCTGAAGCGTGCTTTTTTAATCACGAAAACCCCTTCGCCTTAGTACGATCCAGAGAGCTCTCAAAGACTTTGGAACATGAAGGATGAAGGAGACCTTTTGAATTGATTACCTCCACCCGCCTCCTCTTCGATCTCATTGCCTCCCATTACAAGAGCTGGAGCTGAGGCTGAAGGCACACACAAAAGGAATGCTCCCGCGGGATTGTTTTATGGTGGAGAGAGAAAGAAGCCCCCTCGCTGGGCAGAATGCTCTCCACTATATCAACAGAGTGGAAACCGGTCTCTGTATGACTTACAGAGCCAAGCTACCTTCTCGACTGGGCTTTATTGTTGCATCGACCCCGCATGTCTGTTATTAATATATTCCGACTGATGAAGGTATCTCATTAATTCCACATAATGAATCCCGAACCTCACGATTTTCTGCTTGTGTTTCCATCTACCTAAAAAAGAGAACTTGAACAGTAAAAATTCGGAAAATTAATATCGTGTTCTTCATTCTCTATTTGGAGGTTAATAACAACTACTTGTTTTCCCAAAACAAAAAAAATTGCCAAGTTGGGCCAAGTTTGGCAGTATTCCTACAACTTTGTCCCACTTTGAAAAGCTGTCGTAGTTAATGATTTTGTACTTGAAACAAACCAAAAACAAACACCCAAGCCTGTAAAAAAAATTATCCGTTGAGTGTTATTTTTCAAAAGCATGTTGGTCTTGTTTCAGGTCTGCGAGACGAAGACATTCCCAACTTCCAGCGGCAGGCACCGAGCTATTCAAGTCAGGAGGTGTGGTTTAAAGCAGCTACCATCGCTGTTCCCATTTGTGGATTCCTGATTCTTCTAATGCTGATCGTTCTGGCCATGAAGATACTCAGGACAGACCCACAAGCGCTGCCTCCCAAGCTGTGGTAAGTTTCATAGTTATATTGCCTTCATCTTTATTTGCCAGTATCTTTGAGTCTCGTTGGGGCTGCATTTGCGGCGATTTTGATTAATGAAACTATTACAACAAGTACAAAGGTAATCGAAATTTGAAATTTTTTCGAATAAAAATCAATTTTGGAATATCATGAAACAATTATTATTAGTTACGAGTTGAATTCCTAGCTAAGTTTAAATTTTCTAAGCGTCCACTTCGTTGTAATGAGGTTTTCCATAGATTATTAATTGAGTAAATAACAGTTGTCAATCAGTTGGCCTTGATTGCACGATATTTCAAATATCCATTTAGACCGGGAATTTAACAAAGTAAATTTGAATTTTTCAGGGCTAAAGAAAGTACAGCAGGCCTGCTTGGCGGCGGCCTCGTCGTTGGGCACAACCCAGGGGCAGATACGAGTTGCTGCGGCTCCAAGAAGATGCCGCTGCTCTTCCAGCAGAACGACTGTACCAGAGTGGTACCGGATGCCACGAACAGGAGTCAGTTTCAAGAGAAAAACGAAGCTAACGCCAAACTGAACAATCCGACTGACCTGATAGATCTGCACAAGGCGTCTCTCCGAGCGCCCTGCAACCTCTACCAGCCTCTCATTCCTCCGTCACATCTGCCGGCCATTCACAGCAACATCTACGCCAACTCCACAGGCTGGCCGTTGAAAAATTCTTAAAATTCGATTCTTGAAAAATGAATCGAGTAAACCGTAAGACTTCCTTAGTGCCTATAATGTCTTATGAGGGTAAATCTCACTATAACTTGAGAAATTGTATTTTTTGAAGATGCGTTGTAGTTGTTTTCTGCACGCTAATGAGTATAGAGAATTACCTTAATCCTATCCACCAATGTTTTACCAGCTATTATTTTTGTAATGTAGGTACTCGAGAGAATAGCTTAGCACGCATTGTAGTAGGTAACGATGTACTAATGGCTGATTTGAAATATTGGCCAACATTAGTTAGAGTGGATGATGTATGATGCTCCATCCATTGGACCAAAAATCCACGAACTTGGAATTTTATTGTGGACCTACGAAAAATCCTAACTTGTCTTCCAAGTCCTTCGTGGTCATTGCCTAGATTTTTGTTTTCTACTGGTAGTGATTTTAACTCCAAGGAGTTAAGAACAAGAACGGATGTATGTACCTATCCGCTTCAGTCAAGTAGGTACACATTTTATTAAGCTCATATTAAGACGATATGACTGGTGGCCTTATAGAAGCTGTTTGTCAGTGATAATAGAGTGGTTGGTACCTATTTCCTCCGTCATTTGTCAAATCATGACGAAAATATTTCTAAACATACCTACATAACGACTATCCTGTTTTAGTTGTTTGATATCCGATCAGAAGCACAGCCTTCTTTGCACTTAGCACACCTCTCAGAGCAGCTATTATCATTATTATTTTTACTATGGGTCGGAATTTACTATTTCTGACCTCAGAATCGGATTAAGCGGATGAGTTAAAGAGAATACATGTGACATAGTGAACTACCTCTTCTATCTTCTTCTCACTTAAATCTTGTTTATGAGAGATAGTTATTTCATGACTTCACATACTTCTTCGCCTCCTCCTTTTTTCCTAGCACTATTCATTTCCGACCTAAGGTACCTATGTTTTTTTTTTTTGGAAAACTCAGTAAAGCCTAAAATATAAAAAAAATTAGGCAGGGGTATGATTTAAATTCTTGATCGGAGGGATTCCTGCCACAATTAAGCCACACTCAAAAAGATACCTGCCTATTAAATATGGATTTTTATTACATAATAATAATAATGATAAAACAACCAGTAGTTTGAAACAACCAATCATGCAACATGGCCTAAACGAGACAAATTGATTAGGTAGGTATTCTCTTTTTTAAAAATCGCTAATTGAATAATTTCACTGAACGGGACATCCGCATTTTTGGCATGAAATATGTACTCACTCTTAGAGGGACACGATCCTTTTCAGCATTTGAACACCGTTGAAAGGGAGGGATATATGCATAAAAAACATGCAATTCGAATAAGGCTTGAGAGGGACATATGCCTAAAAAGCAAAAATCCACGAATGCCAAAAAGGCAGGGTATGTTTTGATGAACTGAAACTAATCGCCGAATGGAGCGGGAATGTGGTCTAACTAACAATGTCCTAGGAGGGAAGAAGAAGCCGTCGTTGTAGAACCGCCCCAACCCGCTGAAATAGGAATCAAGAATGCCTAAAAGGCATACGTGATGGCCAAAGTTGAGTAAGGTAAAAGTTAGTAGGTACCTACGAGGAGTGTTGAGAAAATGAAATGAGAGAAATTGAGTAACCATCAGGAAGAAGATACAAAATGAAAATATTGGATAAGATGCCGAGAAATTTTGGTGTCTACCAAAAACCTGTGGGAGTGCGTTTATCGTTGTAAAGACAGCACATACCACATTTTTAGCGGTTTTAAGCATTTTATAGTTTCATTGTAGAAGCCACAGCTTCCTTTCAAACGGCCTACAAGGCTGTGAATATCTCAACGTCACAAGCCCGCCTCTTTTTCATCTCCCAATTTCTATTTTATCCCTCAATTTTATGTCAACGATTTCACGACAACCGAACCCTACTTTTCCATAATGACTGGAATACCCCTAAAGGGTACCTTACTTTGTTTTATAGCCATTAATAGGTAGGTATCCTACACCCTATACATTTTATAGGTGCATACAATTGTCGTTTAATACCTTCAGTTATCTTTAGTTAGCTATTGTTTTTTGTTCTCTGACCAGAATGTTTGAGCTAGTCATAAAAATTGAACATTCTCGTTCAAAGTGCAAATTGAACTGTATTTACACGATTTTAGAGACCCATTTTGTTCGGTATAGTTTTGATTTTGGGCCGAATTTCAAATTCACTAGCCGTATGAGTAGTAGGTTCTTAATACTTTATATCACATTCATTTTTACATTATTACTAAGTCTGTATATTCTTTATTTGGCAATATTATTGAGAATTCAACGTTGTCGAAAATATTCACCAAACCTTTCGTATTTTTTGTACTAGAGGCTGAGTTTTCTACAACCCACCAATACACTGTACCGAGTGTAAGTGTGGCCAGACTTGTTTTTTGTGTTTCTAGTGAATTGTAGTAGTAGGCGCCAAATTTATGATCAAATTTTTGTTAGTTTTGTTTTCCCACTTTTGTGTTTTCGCACTGCTACTTTTTAACGAACGTGATGGAGTGTAAATAAGAATTTGTACACTTTTGTAAAATATCTTATTTTTGTATATTGAAAAAATTATATTTAAAAGACTGTACTTATGTATATGATAATTTTATAAATATTGTAATTAATTTGACAAGGTCTTTTGGTCGATATGTGTAAGAAACAAATTAAAAACCTAATGACTGCCTTGAATTGTAGTGAATTTCATTTCGAATATGGAAGAGCTTGATTTCAATGCATAGGTAGATGTAGACTAAGGGAAGAAACAAGTGATAGCACATTTATTGTTACAATTGTGTGCCAATGTTTATTATCCAAGTGATGATAATAAAATTATTTATAAAACTTTACCATTGTCGTTTATTTTTCACCATTTTTGTATATGAACGGTACCTAGTAGGTTGAACATTAATTTATTGGAAACAAGTGAAAAGCAGAATCGTCGAGTACTATAATAATATAAGGGCAGAGCATGGTGAATCTTGGTAATGCTAAGTTCATCTCGAGTGATGACAGACTTTACCTGCCATAATCGCGATGCAGGTCTTATGAACGATGCAGGATGCAGGATTATGAACCTTTGGAATCGAGCAAGAAAACCCAATTATAGGTGTGTCGGTTTCAACCGTGGGTCTACGTGAGAGCTCGTCTAAGTCCTTTCTTCAACTCGGTAAGCACTCGAATTCGTTCACTTTTAGTTTCCCCACCTTCCGTTTAAACAATAAACTAAATATTGGAACAAAACTGAAGAAAAAAACAGGAAAACTGTACTTACCTGAAACGAAAAGCTATTGAACGGACAGCGGGCAGCTCGACCTCCCAGCTGTTCTTTCGCATATCTCCCTCCCGAGTGTATTTCTTCTTCTGCGTGTTTCTCTCCTGATATACCTACCAGGAGCCAACTGTTCTAAACAGATACTACAAACCAATTTTAATTAAATTTCCTCCACGGTTGGTAGGAAAACTAAAATCTCACTAAAAACCCCCTTCTTCAGAAAATGGCCGTTTGAAATTTGTAAAATTTGCTGAAATGTTGACTAACTTAGTCGATCGCTTGTTATCAGTTCAATTACAATAACTAATTATTCTTTTACTGATTATTAACAAAATTTTGACTGGGAAAGTGGTTCAAATTAGTCGAATTTTGGCTGTTAGTTTTGCATCTCTTCTGTATGTCCCTTCTCCCTTTAGACCAGGAGCCGAGGTCGAAAAAACCTACGTAGGAAAAAACCTACCTAACTTCTTTTAGAAACGGTGAAAATTAAAAATTTGACAAATTGACGGGAATTTTGACATACTTAGTTGATGGGTGGCTCTCAATCCACTATTAAGTACAAAAAATTATTTTATTACATTATTTCCAACAGCGGAAATGATTCAAATTTCTTACATTTCGGTTGTTTCTTTTATCTCTCCCGTAAGTATCTCTTCTGGGTGTTTCTCTTCTATTAGACAAAGAGACGAAGCCGGAAACAGTAACTTGAGTAAAAGATTGATTACTTCTTAATGATAGTTACAATGGACTGCATCCTCCTCAGTGATTGGGAAAATTAATTTCTGCCACTTCAAAACCCCGTCTCGTAAAAACGGTGACATTTTTACTCAAGAATTTGATGGCTGGCTATCAATGCACTTGCCAGAACTAATTATTAAATTATATTTTGTTTCCATCTTCGGAAATGGCCCATATTTGGAGAATTTTGGTCCAAGAATGGGTCTACTAGTTGATAGACGAAAATTGCGAAAGGATAGATTCCATCTATCCGATTGGATCATCTAATGTGATATTAATGACGTCTTATTAGCCTCTTTCAAAGTCGAGAACCAACCTATCAATTTCTTTCTTCTGATTAAGTGTTTAAGTCAGGTGGTTGGAGTTTAGAATGAACAATGAGGTATTTTCGTAGATTGATGAGTATCCGTGGTCATGGACAACGCATGGGTATCAAACTAGTGATACTAGGATTGTGTATAAATCATACAATAACGTAAATCTTATAAATAATAAGAGGAATAGGCGCTGCGAAGTTCATTCGACGGAGATCTGTGCCTGACTGCGGAGTGAACGTGCAATGGCGGCCTTTCACTTTCTCCTTGGCGAGTGACCTCTCCTTCCGGAACCTCGACAATCGATTACCGACGTTGGTAAGAATCGATTTTTCTTCAACGATTATCACTCTTTATAATCGATTGCTCTGATTTTTTTCCGGATATCGATTGTAACATACTTTTATTTTTCTAACTGCAGTCGATTGTCAATTTCTGAATATAATTATTCAATGAAATCCAATCAGTTTTGCTCAGCTACCTACGTAATAATATTACGTACCTACCTATTATGGAAACATATTATGTTCCTTTAGTTATAGAAAAAAACCTTTTTAACGACAACAAAGAAACGGACCGACCTCAAAACTGATAATAGCAAACCACTAAAAAAGAAAAAACAATATTTACAACATATCGATACCTTGAAGCCCAAAGGAACTATGTCCAAAAACGGAGTTTTGAGAAAAACGCAAAATAAATGATCACCAATGCACAATTTCTAAAATAATGGCATATTACACTAAACTCTTCAATTTCCTCAATAAATTTTCAAGCTATTATCGTCAAGAAAACTCAATAATAGTTTTGATGAATTTGAGTTTTTATGAAATTAAAAAAAATAAAAAATGTGGAAGGTGGATGGACAAAGATCCTTTGAGCTTTGGTATCGATATTAACCCATTTCCGGCCACTGATGCGTTTTCGCATTCATATTTATGATTTTTTTAAATACCTATTGAAAATAGTGGTAAATCTTTGTAGGAGAATTTTTTTCTCGATCATGCTGTTTCTAAACTTTTCAGAAAAAGTTGTCCGGAGCTCAATGCAATTTTGGAATTTTTTTGAAAAGGAGGCCTCTAGGGCGAAGGCATGAGTATGGTGACTCTAATTCGATTCTGGACGAGTGAGCTTTTAGGGCCATGAGTTGAAACATATTCCGGTCCATAAATAGACTTTTACTTTCTACCAAAACAATGAACTGGATAAATCATATCGATTTGGAAAACTGAGGCCACTCAAATCTCATTAAAAATTAAAATTAAAATATAAATTAAATTATAATTTTTGCTCTCGATTGGGGAGCAAATGATGCTTTATTTCGGCTGGCATTCTGTAAAACAGTTCATCCTCCTCTTCTCATTATTCAGTTATTTCTACCCTTGGCTTGAAATGGGTTAAGATAGGTTGGTAGGTAGGTACACATTGATTGTATGCTGCCATGCCCATCGGTAGACACAAACATTGGTACTTAAGAATCTTCTGTGTACTCATTTCTTTGCAAATATTCATAGGTAGGCACCTGCCCCTACTACAATAATTACTCTTGCGCACTTCTATTGGTTTATCTCCATTATTATTCAATCTACAGAAGTCAAGTTGGTCTCAAACTGTAGCAAATTTGACTTACTTTAAAAAGTTACTAGGCATAAATTATCGTAGTTTAAAACTTAGTTAAAAATTGCGTTTTACTACGTTATGTTTTCAGCACACAAACATAACTTTTGGCACAGGTTTTTCGGGGATAAACTACCTTTAGGGGTCCTAACAACATATATGTGTTTATTTATATTATTTAAAAATCGTAGTTACCCCCGCGATTGCAATGTTTGGCCTTTTTATCATTTAATAATTATTTACAGGAGATTTCCATTACTTTTCCGATCGTCACGTTTGACCGTTACCATCACGACTCAAGACAGCTTTACGATGTTCATTTCAACAAATTTCATGTGAACAGTTGTCGCGAAATAAACATTTAAAAAAATTTTTTGGTGGATCGTTATCAAATTATCTGACTGTAGAACCGTAGGTATATGTAATAAAACGCTGTTAAACAAGGAGAGGGTATTAGCTTCTAGAACAAATTAGGGGGACCCGGTCAGCTGTTCAAGGAAAACACGTCTGCCATGAGACTGTGGCACATAGCTTCCTCGTATCCACAACCCGATTGTATAGATGATCCGATGCATAGTACCTACCTATCTAATCTCATAACATCTATCTCTAAGTACCTTGCACTACTCTCATAGGGGACCATCTGCATGCCAACCCGCACAATCCTAGAATATTACAATCCCACGGACATGTTGCTTTGTTGTTATTCCAATGTTGCTGACTACCTACCTTGTTTTGAGAACGATTTGTGTACAATAAAAGATTACGAAGATAAAGTTCCTTAGCAACGTATGGATTGACAGCAAAAAACCATAAGCCCTGCTCGTGCATCCCGTCCCGGTCCCGCAAAAATTGAAATCGCCGGGAATCCTAAAAACATAGAACATGTCAATTTGAATTCCCGAATTATCATCCGCATACTTGTATTATATCGGTCACTTTATCTTACAACTCGATAATTTAAAATTTAAGACATCTTTACTAGGTATTTTAAGTTTGACTTGTTGCTAAAGTAACCTCACATCCAAGCATGATTCACAGGTGCCAACTTATCGTCTTTCCGATCACTTTATGACCAGTGAAACGAACATGATCGTGAAATACTTCGTTAAATACATTTTGCTTCCGAGTCTACCAAGGTAGCGGAAGCTTTGTTTTCACTTTTCAAGGACGAAAAAAAAAGTTCTCCAAAATCAAAAATTTTACTCGCGTTTTACGTTTTAGACCTTTCTGAACAATTTTGGTTCCGTGTCTGTCATGAATTCCTTGTAACGCGCATAAGTATACGAAGTTATTGTCCGATTCCTATGAGGGATTGTGCGGGTTGGTGTGTAGACGGTCCCCTATGAAAATCATCATCCTCGGACTGATAGAAGCGACTGCGCATGCAAACCGTAAATTTCCTCGTAACGGAATTTCCATAACTTCCACATTTTCCATCCGACTTCGATGAAATTTTCAGGTATGTCACTGAGTAGTGTTTAGATGGTCCCCTATGAAAATCATAGAGAATGGTTTTCCATAGAGGGAATCATTCATCGATGGATGGTCCCCTGTGAGAATCTCAAATCCTATTCATTGCGTCACTAGGCCTCAATAGCTCAGAGGTAGCGCATAGAATTATCCCTCAGGGGTCGCGGGTTCGAATCCCAGCCGAGGCTAAGCATTTTTTTGATCCAATCACATACATCTACTCACTTACATTTTTCATCCGAATTTGATGAAATTTTCCAGGATTGTCCAGATTAGCGTGTAGATGGTCCCTTATGAGGGTAGTGAAAGGTACTTAGAGATTGGTGTTTTGATACTAACTACTATGCATCGGATCATCTATATAATCGGGTTATGGATACGAGCAAGCTATGTGCCACACCCACATGGCAGACTTTTTTTTTCAACCTTGAAAAGTGAAAAGAAAACTTCCGCTAACTCCGTGGACTCGGAAGAAATGCGTTCTCATTTTTGACCGACTTCACGACGGAGGAGGTCTCTCTTTTCAGTGTGATTTTCGACGATTTAAAAAATATTTTTTTTGTATGTCTGAACACCTTGCATTTTTTTTTATTCTGGTACCAATCTTCCTGATTCTTTTTGAAATGTGATCTACCAGTATCTGCGGTGGTCACTTTTCAAACCGATTTCATTTTGCTTTGTTAATCAAAAACGATATTAAAATGTCAAAAATGCCATATTCGATTCTATGTACATAATATGAACATATTATGTTCATATATCAAGAGGAGTTTCGATGTTGAGTTTTTTTTTCAATTACCTCGGTACGTAAATCCCCCATCATCTGATCTATTTCCTTACTAGGCACCTGGGAGATACATTCGCCACAAAAGATGGCGTAAGGAGAGCAAATTAGCCATGACTGTCAATAAGGTGGCCTACAGATTACGTACTGAGAAGGAACCATCTGAGGTCAGACGCGTAGATAATGTGGAATAACATTTTAGTTGATCGTCACAACTCTGGCACACATGTGTACTGTATTTATTGGTTAATCAGTGAATCGTACAGCAATTGCCCTCGGCATATCCTGGAGATCAAAACAAAACGGGCCATTCAGGGTATTTAAAACACACAATGTCGTCAAGCACAATTTGGTCGTTAATTCTATCAGCCGTTTTGGTAACTACGCTTTTCGGATTCGACCCATCAGTTCATTCAGCTGTCATGTCCAGCAATATTATGAACAGCTCTGTACCACACAACAACGTGACGGGAGCAGCTCTGATTCAGGCGCCAAAACTTAAGAAGAAAACTAACTGCAAAGATGGCAAGAGACCAGACGACAGAGGAATTTGCAGGAAGGTAATTAATTGAAAACAACCGATTTTAATGTGCATTACACTTATTACGAAAATTATCATTATCATTAGAAAATATTCATATTTGAAACGCCAGACAAAGCGAACATTTCCTTGACAAGATAACACCTAAGATTTCCTTAATGGGGGAGTGATGTGACCAGCTACCTCTTCGCACCTCTGTTAGTTCACTTCCTTGGTACAAGTGGTAGCGAGCTCGACTCAGAATTGTAAATATCTAGGAGGTCTGGAGATCGATCCCTAGTCGAGGGAAGTTAATTTTTATGACGTAACACCAATACGATTCGGTTCCTCTAGATCCCATTGAGGACAGGAGTCTTCAATCCTTTTCAGAATAAAGCGTAAAAACGTTGAGAACAACTTACTTAAAACGATAGGACCGAACAGGTCGGACACTCATTTCTTGCATAATAATTTAAAAGTTGCATTGAACCACATTTGATCCAAAAAAATATCCATGTAAAACACTTGAATGAAATGTGCCTTGCGTCTACAATTTGAATATCTCAGAATAAAATGATTGGCGAGCTGGAGCAGAGATTATAATAGTCTGAGTTTTTGTTCTTCTGATTACAAGAAGGTCGTGAAGATGAACGAGGTTGCAACAGGAATGAGACTGTCGGAAAGATAATGATAAATAACGTATTGATATGAAACATTTGAAAAGAATCAATGGGAATTCTCTTACTACTACGTGAAACAGACCAGTTGATCTCAAGTGGTTCAAACATGACCCACGCACTACGCATGATCATAGTTTGGTTTATTGTCGATTACAGCAAATATTCAATCAGTGCTCCAAGTTTTAACCGCTCAGTGGAAAACGAGCTGACAGAACCGTCATTTGGCTTTCAGCGAAACTTAAAGAAATTGAGAGACAAGGATGCATCGACGAAGTACAACTTCAACGATGATACACCTAAAATAACCATCGAACTCGGCGACCAAAATTATTTACAAGAGGATTCGTCAGATATGCCAGAAGACGTGGCGAACGAAGGGACCAAATTGAAGGAAAACTCACCTGCTGCACCTGTGATCAGAGTACCCCATAGACCATGTACCGGAGGTGAGCGGCTGGATGCCAATTCCTCAAAGTGCAGGAAGATTATCCGTAGTACTAGCCACCAAGACAACACCAACTAATTTGGAGTAGGTGGGTAGGCACCTTTCCACGAGCAGGTTCACATAGATGTTCCTACACTTTCGTCGAGAGTCAGAATTATCTAAGTAGCTACCCTACTTGTAACAATGTCTGCGTTATATTGCTACCCCCAAAAAAATTTAACTTACACCTCAAATCAATAATGACTCCAGGTACACAGTCTTACCCAAGATAATTATTAAACGTTCGTTTTAAAAGGTCAGCTGAATATTATTTTGCGGAAGAATCGAATCAGACTGCTGAGATCCAATTGAGATAGGAACACCAACAGTCTGATTATAAAAAGACTGACATTTAGAGCACTTTTATCATTCACTTCTTATCTGGGGACAGTACAAAAAAAAACGAGATTAATATACGAAGAAAAATGATTAGTAGCGCACGGAATATTCTAAGACATGTTGTACGTTTCGCTCGTCATAATCTCATGTGGTTTCTGCTACAATCTCGATGCCGATGCGGAGCACGCACATCAAGACCACAACATGGTGAAACTGCTTGGATCTCCTATCTATAGCGTGAGGACTGCTACTGAGAACGGCTACAGATTGTCAACGATGCAGAAGAGGGCAGTGGGAACGATATTAAATGACATCAAAAACAACAATACAACTCCCAGTCCGACAACCGAAGATGATGAGCTGCCGGATGATGTGGCGAATGAAGGAGGGAAGGTGAAGGAAGCGTCGCCAGGCGCAGCTTTGATTGTAGCACCGAAACGAAAGTGTCCCAAAGGTTACGGACTTGAGGCTCGAACGGGAATTTGTCGCAAACTGTGGTGAAGAAAGAAAGAAGAGTCCGTCATGACATGAAACTCTGAGGTCCCTTCGATCAATGAAAAAAATCAAATTCCATGGAAAAAACGCTCCAGCAAAAACATTAATACCAGTGTGCAGACCCTGCATTTCGCACGATTTCACATTCACTTTAAATTCGTAAGTGATATCCAATTCTCAGAGTAGTAGGTTCTTTAGTCAGATACCATCAAGTACTGAATGGTGTATTTACTTATAGCAGAGAGTCGTTTTGATTGCAGCGCCAAAGTTACAATCTAGAACTCCAAACAGAACTTAATCACAAATTATGGTAGAGAAAAATCAAGAGGCCAGAACCGTCTGGAAAATTGCCCAAATAGCTATTTGGTTTGCTTTTTGTGTGTTATCGTGAATGTCGAGTGAAATTGGTTCCGTCGTTCATCAACGGACGAGAGGGATCTGCTGAAACTCTTCGCAAAGGATTCTCTAAGCTCATGGAGGATTGCTGAGGGAGCCTCAAAACAAGGATTTGGAACATACACCACTCAAACCTTCTAGTCGCATGGATTACTAGACCAGTACTTGATGACTGACAGCTTCGTTCCTACGCACTTCAATTATTGGAACATTTCAAGGACTTTTCTCAGAATAAAAATAACTGGCATTGCAACTCATACATTATAAATAGATCTTCCCAGAGGCCAAGTAAAATTTATTTATTTATATTTGTAAAATATATATTTCGTTAATTTACGTAAATATGTGTTTTCCATCACGAATTCAAAGATCCTGAAAATCTTCGTTGGCAAAAAATACACTTTCACCATCAAATTAATTTCAATTTGACTTCATGGATACTTGAATGCAAGGCGCTGTGGTCTTCGGGAAAACTGAAGAATGAGGAATTTCACCGAATTCTGTTAGCATTTTTCCTGAATAGTTAATGGTGTGGGATAGATGAAAATCGGGCTGATTTCGGAAAATAAGTCTCCTGTTATTTTTGGGAGACAATCAAAATTTTTAATTTCAAAACTAACTGGGAAAACAGACGTGCAGCGGGAACGCTCGCTGATTGGGCTGGTCGGATCGCCGTCTCCTCCCAGTGTTGCCCGTTGGTACGACGAAATCGTGTTTTCTAAGAGAAAAGTTATCAAACAAAAACAGGGGAAACCTAATTTTCCCCATCTCGCTTTCTCTATTTTTTTCTTCAGTTTTTTGATTTCGAACTTTACTGTTTCATGAAATTTTGCATCTGGGGACTATGGATTTCTCGATCTCAGCGCTTCAAGCGGCCATAAATGAACTATTCCAGCATGACGTCATTTTCCCGTTTTTTTTAAACATTCGTATTTTCTACACTGTTTTGTTTATTCGTAAATTAGGAAGTTCGGGCTGAAAGTTTGCCTTAGGGGGTTTTTAGAGGTGCTGAATCCGATTTTGGGGTCAAAAATAGGAAATTCCGACATGGTGAAATTCCTCATTACAACCTCAGAGTGAAGAGAAATTATACTTCTGAACCAATCAGTTGAGTGTGAATATTATTTTCATAGTCCAACTGGCATGAAGAGCAATGTGAAGGTTAGGTTTCCATAACCAACTTAGTGCTAATAGGCTGTTGCACTAAGGACAGTAACTGTTGTTATAGGAACTGTTCCTATAACCAGAACGTTGCAAGTCTCCACACCAACCCAGCTTTGGGGCCGGTTAACCAAACCATAGTAACTATGGTTAGCGATTAGTAGTTGTCCTACTTGCTATGCTTGCTTCAACACTTTTTTTGGAAGTAAGTGATTTGTAGGGAATTTAAAACATTTGGTTACAAAAGATCTCTAAAAATCAACACATTATGATGAATTTCAATCAACAAGATACATTTTTGTTAATGCGAGGAATTAGGGTTGACCTTTCAGAATATGGAATAAAAAATTCATGAAATTTCTCCAAAGACCCTCCACAGGCTCTAGGTGGTGGAGGTGGTCAGCTTTTAGGGGTCCCTTAGGAGACGCTCCCCTAAGCAATTTCCCCTCAGGAACTCCTTCAGAAAGCAATCTTTTGAGTCATCTCCTTAGGAGCTTTTTTTTTAGCCTTGTGTATCATTTGAGGATTTCCTTCACTTCCGAAAAATAATGGTTTACTTTAAAACAATACCTAAACGAGGAACTAGAAGAAAATTGAATTGCATACATTAGGAACATGAGGATAAACAGTTTTTATTCAACAATAAATAACCGAATCGGGTACAGAAAACACTCGCAAGGCACTCAAATTAAAAAAAGAAAAACTGGTAAATCCACTTACAGTATTAATAAAGCACGAAAGTCTTGAGACAAAATCCATTTCATTAGAAAAGAGAATAATAGGTCCTGAGGGTTGTTTATATCCTCTGGTAAAGGTAGAGGTAACCTAGGTTCTTGGGGGGGTTTTCAGAGATGGCGACTTTCTCGTCGTTGAAAATGGTCCAGCGGTCTTCCTTGAGGATGTGGCAGACGTAGTGGCCCACAGATGACGACGGACCCATGTGCGTGATGAAACCCACGAGACGGTACACTGTAATTACAGGTAAGTGGTAGAAAACCGACTTTATCAACAATTAATTGGCTGGCGGGGGGGAAAAACCAGGTAAGTCGTTTTTTTGGTTAAAATCGAGAAGTCTTCACTTTAGGCGTTATTTTGCGTCAGCTTTCGTTTGCGAGTGCCAGCGTAAGTCTACCATGCTTCCTACTGGCTGGGGCGTTAGTGATTATTTGGTTAACTCTCATTCCCGAATTTTCAGACCGGTAACTGTGTTTACCTACTTTTTCCCAGTGTAATAAATTGTGCTTAACCAGGCGAGTAGGTTTTCTTATTGTGGGTGAGCAGGTAAGTCTGAAAATTTGGTTGCTCGTCACCAGGTAAGTATGGAAATTAGACTGCACGTAACCAGGTAACTCGACAATTTAAAAAAAATTGAATTTAACATTAAAATGTAATTTGAGGGGCAGTTCGAGCTTTCATTTCGGTTTTAGGATACTTTCGTGAAAAAATGGCAGGGGTAAGTATCAATTATTGTGGATTCCTGAATTAGGAATAAAATTTGAAACTTTAAAATTCTCTCCTGTAATGTTCCATTTTTTGAACTTACCTGGTTTTCCCCCGCCAGCCAATTGTTCTCGGAAGAATAAGAAATTTTTTCTTTAAAATATAGATTAAATGGGCTGGAAGAATAATAACGTAGATATATCCAAGATAGAAAAATTTTATTGGAGAAAATACGGTCACTCGTTACGATAATGGCTGACAAAGAGGAGGACGATGGACTCTGCACAAGCCAGAGTGGGGTCCAAGGGGAAGGTGATACCATGGAAGAAGATAGGAGGAAAGCTCACGTCAATGGGCCGATGCGTACGCTTTTTTTGTTTATCGCGACAGTAGTGTTCTCTTTAGGTGGCGAACAGAGTTAACACCTTCCACGCGGGTCCCAAAACGGCGATTTTATCACCAACGCGGATCCCAAACAGGGTGGTCTTCCCGACAGCGCGGGGTGCCTACTGGTAGGCACTTTTCGCCGCTCTACTGCCATCTGTTTCTTCTTAGATGAACCAGTTCGTAATTTATTTTCAACGGGATTTCTCCATGTGATTTCGCTTAGTAATACCCTTCTCCACTAGGTTGCGTTCTGGGTGCAAAACGGGTTGCAATCTCGCCCGAAATTAGTAGTTCATACAACGTACAGAAAGCGCTCGAAACGTCAGCCGCTCAGGGAGTGGGATTTTGTTTGCCTACCGGTAGGCAATCCGCGCTGGCGAGAGAATTACGTTTGCCTGCCGGTAGGCAATCCGCGTGGAACGTGTTAAGGGGGCGCGGGACTCAGTGGTTTCCCTTATCTTCACGTTTTCTCTGTGAGTGTTCATTTTTTCCTCTCAAAAAAAATTTCTAAATTCATTAAATAATTAATACTTCATACATACGGGCCAAAATGTCCAAAAAATTGAAATTTGAAAAAAATAGAAAATTTATTTTTTAATTAAAATTTGTTTTTTATAAAAACTCTTCGTAGGGAAGATTTTGGGAGACTAAAACCTCTGAAAATTCAAAGAGGACAATTCTAACTTGTAAAATCACTGAGATTACGTGAAGACAAAGTTCCGTGATTTTGAAAGAAGTGCGTTAAAAGAGGCCCTGGTTTCATGCGCTACCTGCAGGCGTAAGGAGAACTACAGTGCACCTCTGACCCACCGGGAAACGGGTGACCAAGAAGGCGGTTATTTTTCTACCCCTTCAATCTCAATATCGTAGTAAACATTCATGGACTCCTGGACCCTGTATCCCTGGACCGGGCCTCCACCCCTTTCACCACCCATCGCCATGCAAACATTAGCGTGGATCTGGCAACGTCGTACCGTACGACCTCACTGATGTGCTTGTCCCCTGAATCGCGTCTCCCGTGAGGGTGCAGCACATAGCTTTCTCGAATTCATAAAAACATTGTAAGGATGATACTGTGCGTAGTACTTGATTAAAGTTTCAACCTTCAAATATCTATCTCAACAATTCAACCTTAACCACCAAAAGAATGATTTTTTTAAATTAAAATTTTTTTATTTTTATGTAAAATTTATGGTATATATAGGTACCTTTCTATTATTTTGATATAATTAAAAGGTCAGTATGTGTACAAAAAAAATTAAATTAAAAATGTACCAATACAATGTCAAATAATTAGTAATTTTCGGGATCAGGGCGATGTAGAAATTCATAAACTGGTACTATGATTTCGATACCTTAAAGCAGAAAGGAGTTATGACCAAAAACGGAGTTTTCAGAAAAAACGCAAAAGAAGTTTTCACCAGTGCACAATTCCTTTAATAATGGCTTACTAGGTACACTAAACTCTTTAACAAATTTTGAATTTGAGTTTTTCTGAAATTAAAAAAAATAAAAATAAAAAAAATTGGAAGATGGATCGACATAGCGTTTTTGTGCTTTTAAGGTATCGATTTATTTAACCCCCCCACAATGACTATACCTTCAGTTGGTATGCCTAAAATTTAACCTCGACCTACATCAGGGTGTGTACTTTTCGGAATCAGGGCGTTGTGGACATTCATATTCTGTTACTATTGCATAATAATTATGCAAAGGTAAATTATTTACCTTACAGTACGTCAGTAGGAATGCTGAAAACAACATAATTTCAACCTACCTACACTTTTTGGAGAGAGCGAAGTAGTGATTCAAAATATGTAGTAATTTAATTTTGTTTAATTTAGTTGGTAAATCCTTTTTACGACACCACAGTAAGACTTGGGCGTCCTTATGCGATTGATCTGGGGTGAAGGAGGACAACACTCAACAGAATTGAAAAATAACCACCCACTAATCCGTTTTAGACCATTCTGAATCCACATCCGCGAGCAAGAAAACCATAGGTAGGTGTAAGTCTCAAGTTCTCAACTGATTTTCGTGGTTTTTTTTTTTTTTGTTCGACGTGGAAAAATATCTAGTTGTGCACTACGTCGCCAGAATTTCACCAGAGAAAATTAGCAACGGGGATAATATTGACAAAATATCCGATTTTTCAAAATTTTGGTTCCTTTATAGCTTATTAATTGTATCCATGCTTTGAAATTGAGGGAAAACTCTCATTATACCTCCGGATTTTCATGAATTATTCTCTGTACCACCATGGAACTAATAGTGGTGCCACCATGGAGCCAGGACACCATAAACCGCTTATTTCGTTTTTTTTTTTTTTTTTCGTGTTTCACTTTGAATAGGTATGACATACCTATTCATACATAGTTCATATTGCGAACTTCGACGGATTGCCAAGCAAAACTAATAGATGAAAGTTCAATTTTTTACTCTTCCATACCATACAAAGTGTTAGGTGAACTTAAAATGAGTAATTTTGGGAATTTCAAAATTAAATAATACGCCATTATTTATTGCTATACTAAATCACCAATTATCGGACTATTAAATCCACGGTAACTACCTACCTTAGTAAAGTGCATAGGAAGTATTATAGAAACATTATCGATTTGTAGTATAAATGATTTATTGACCATTAGGTAGCCTCAAACTTCAAAAACAATAAATCTTGATTATTACCAACCATTTGAATTTTTAAAAAAATCAATTTAATTTTACAACTTTAGGTGAGGATGCTGTCTTGACAGAGCAGCTTTTCACTGTCTTATCAATGTGATGGACAAGTTGCTTTCAAACGGTCCTGAGTGCTGGTTCAATGACTTGACTTGCTCCAGAAAAGTCTCCAGTCAAATAAAATTCTGAGTAAAATCACTCCTGCAAAAAACAAAAACAAAACAAATTTAGGTTTCTATTGATAATTTCACTATAAACATGTAGGAAGAGATACAAACAACAAACCAACAAAATTATGAATAATCAGGATTTTTATCAGCGAGTTCGAAATACTAAGAATAAAACGATGTTCCTATATTATTAGTCAAGTAGGCAGCTGCAGGATTCAATCCAACACTAACGTCAAAGAAGAATACTCATGTCCCTGATAATTAAAATTTAAAGAAATTCAACTCTATCAGTCATGACTTTTGGAGGGAGTGTGATAGTTTCGAGAATATTTAGTACCTACAGACATTGTTTGCTACACAAATCTGTTTCACCCTACGTACAATTTCATCTGGTATGGTATGTTTAGCCAGTAGGTATAATCTTTTTTAATTGGTTGAACATCATACTTTTTTAAAATGATTTTCTCTCGAACTATGGACATATTTATGTCCTAACATTGTCAAAATAGGTAATCAATCAAAATTCGAAATGCTGACAAATTCTTATTGGATTTTTCACGCAGAATCGAATGAGACCACCCCCCCAGTCGCTACAACCAACCGTATAGAAACTACGACGAGTAATTTCCGCTGAAAATCAGTAAAAACAACTATGATTTTCACCGGAATTTTGTTCGTATTTATTCCATAAAATTGTCAAAATAATCAGTTAAAATTCGAAACGCTCATCAATTCTTATAGGATTTTTCACGACGAATCGAATGAGACCCCTCCCAAGTCCCTACAACCATTCAGATAGAAATTTCGACGAAATTTTCGATGAAAATCGTACGGTTTTTTTTTGCACAAAATATCCCCAGAGTTCGGGAGAAAATCATTTTAAAAATTATGATCTTCAGGGAAAATCGTTTAAAACAATCGATTTTTAGGGAAATCATAGAAAAAATCATAAAATCGTATTCAAAATACGAATACGAGGGAAGTCCTATTCAAAATGTGAATACGATTATACCTATTCGTATTCATGAATAAGAATTCGCCCATCTCTGCCCAGGGCCACCAAATTAATCCTAGCATTATGAAAGGTCCTAATTTGAAGAGGATTCAAAAATCCATAATCTAAGTTACCCGTTAAATGACTAATTTAGAGCCATTTATACAATTTATAGTAATTTCGGTAAGGTTTTCTAGAAGAAATGGTTTGATTCTCAACTCTATGTACCTATTATTTCCGCTATCCTCACTACCTAATTGATGTGTAAATTTCCACAAAAAAACTACCTATGCGTAATGTTTGTTGGGGGAACATGACAATTTTGGGGGACTATCCCGCGAAATGGTCATGCCCCTTCAAAAAAAATTATCTTGCAAAAAGCAGGACGAATTAGGTAATTATTTCTACTAACTAGCCTACCTACCATTGTTTTATGCAATCTTATAATTACGTATTTCATAAGTACGGCTATGAAAGCTCATAAATGTGAAGCTGTACGAAAATAAAGTTTCAGTTTCAAGTTCAACAACTAGAAGTTTTCGATGGAATATTATTGATGACTACTCAAATAATAGGTACCTAGCAGCGAAAAGACACCTAAGTACTAGGAAGAAGTAGATAACATAATTATACTTACTTGCAAACGTTTTACTTTCCAAGGGCGTTTTGTTCTCCTGTAACTACTTCCGTCCATGTGTATTCATTCGAACTCCTGTCCTTCCTTGGTGGATCATTGCTCAACAAATCAACTATTCAAACTCGGAACAACACGGAGAGAGATCATAAACGGGATGGTAGTCCAGGTAGGTAGGCACTTCACAAAAACGCCTTCGCGAAATCAAAACCTGGATTTGATAACAGGTTCGGTTATCCGACACGGGAGGGGGAGGTTACAGACACAACAAAATCAGAAGGACGAGAAAAACTTCCAGAGGACCGAGCGATGCTAGCGCTTTTGCGGATAACAAGTGCGAATAATTAACTCGCCTCAGCAATCACGAAAGTCAGCGACATCTCTTGGTTGGCGCTGATCTGAGCTTCGAGTCCCGCGCCCCCTTAAGAAGTAATATTCACGGTCACTAGAGCTCGTAACGCTTCCCCTCCCCCCAGCACTGATAACAGTTACTCCAGCGTACTTTTCAGATGTGTTTCTCGTTGCTAACATATTATGTTTTCACGTCTTTCTGTTCATCTACAGTGGTTCGTCTCTAGTTTGCTTTTCACTTATTCAAAACATGAAGTAGTGTTGGTAGATGTCGATTCTGATAACTTGAGACTATCAGTAGGTACGCTTCAGCAGAAATGCAGTGATAAGAGTGATGCAGATGATAGATGATGATATTGTAGTGTAACTACAGTCCCTGGATATAATTTTGCTTCCTCACTACCGAAGGTAGGAGAGCTTTGTATTCGTGAAAGAAGTGAAAAAAAAAAAAAAAAAATGTCCTCCAAAATCAAAATTTCCACTTGCTTTTTGCGTTTTAGAGCTTCCCGAACAATTTTGGTTCCGTGTCTGTCTGTCTGTCGGTCTGTCTGTGGTCAATCCTTGTCCCGGGCAAAACTATACTAACCTGTGGTCCGATTTTGATGAAATTTTCAGGGATTGTGCGGGTTAGGTACTAGACGGTCCCCTATCAATTTCAGCACCTTCGGACCAATAGGAGCGAGTGCGCATGCGCAAACGTGAATTTCCTGGAACCTCGGTTTCTCGGTTTCTAATGAACCGATTTTGCTCAAATTTGGAGGTCAGTTAGGGACTAACTTCTAAGAGACACCCTATAAGTTTCAATCAAATTGGTCAAGCAATAGCCGCAGCGCATGCGCGAATTTTAAATTTATTGTTACAACCAAAACTCCGCAACTATTCAACCAATTTCGATGAAATTTTCAGGGATTGTGTGGTTTAGGTCCTAGACGGTGGACCGCTAAATGAAATTCTACGTTGAAAATACAAAATATTATAAACTATAATACCATATAAAAATTATAAAAATTATAAAAATATTATAAACATTAATACCTGCAACCCTATCCCGCATATTATCGTCAATATTTTGGTATTCAATAACTCTTTGAATCATAATTTTTTCGCCAACTGATTCTATACGTCCATGTTACAATGAGTGAGGAAGCTATACTGCCCACCCAACTTGGCAGACGTTTTTGTAGGAATTTAGTTAGTTGTTATATTAAAAAAGTTGTTGTGTTTTTGATATTGAAAAGAAATTACACTTGTCATATTTTGTGCCAATCAGTGGTTTTCTTGCACAATATTTGTTTTCCATTTCATGGTAGGTATGTACATACCTGCCGTTACTCCTTTTCTCCTGGTATCTTATTTCTATAACTATTACGACAGTTATAGAGGACAGAGCGTCCAAAATCGTACTCCACAAGTAAAATTGATGAAGTGCAATTTTAAAAAACCCGCGGGAATGAGCAGGAGGGACGAAGCTGCGCTCTAGCGACTGAGTGGTATAATATCGGAGGACTATGTTTTTCTTCGCCACCTAAAGGTTGCACTGAAAGCGGGGGGGCGATTTTTCGTCACGTTTTGTAACGTTGACTGAGCTTTCCTCCTATCTTCTTCCATGGTGATACCTAGTGACAAGCACCCCCTCTCCCCCTCCACACCTACTATTCACATCATTTTCTAGTCCTAACACACTCACAGAAGAGAGCAAGGCTAAGAAATCGTGCCGATTCCAAGTAATTTTACCAAAGTTAGTGGGAAGAGGAGGCATGAGTTGTAAGTAATCAGGACTCTTGGAGTTCAAACACAACATTGATGCCAAATCTATCTTTAGGTCGACCTATAAGGGCGGTTTACACGCAACGTCTTATCGTACGTTTTGTCGAACACGTCCTGTCAGATAATATAAAGCGTGTCAACAGCTAAACTTACATCTTGTATAGTCGAAAGGAAATCAAGCATTTTCAAACTTAATTGCATTTTGTACCTAACTTCCAAAGAAAAGCAGAATTTTCATTTGTCGAAACAAATCAACGTACCTAGACCGAATTTGAGATCCCCCTCATATCCCAAAGTGGTCGATGTTTTCTTACAAATATTGGTTTAGTGGTTTAATAAGTAGTTTGGTTGTGGTTTAGGCAAAACTAGACTGAATTTAGCGCAGAAAACGAGGCGATTTCTCAAATTTGAAAGCGCAATAATCGCGTAGCTTGAAAAAACTAATATGGTGTTGAATTTTCAATTTTCAAATTTCTGAAGTAAAACAAGATTGGAAGATTTGGTGATTTGAAATAACCATTCGATATCGTAGCGATATAAATTACCACTGATAGCGGTATGAACACGTATCGCGCAGTGTTCCAACAAATAGGGAAATACATTACCATACACAGTTACATCAAAGTGAGCATCTGTTTGTTCTGCTCTAAGTAGGACACTATCCGGGTTTAAGGCAGAGATGGACATTCTTAAAGTACAAGGAATAATGGTTAATTGGAACAAGAGTTGTTCAGGTTACCAGCACCACACACCATGCAGAGGAGTAGCCCTTGAGGAGATAGAACAAATCATTTGAATCACAATAACTTAGAAGCACTGCTCAAACCATGGGTATCCTGAATTCTAATTTAATCCCAACAGTTTCAAAATCAATTATTAAAACATACTATAATTTAGCTACTTAACGATGTCAATAATTATTATCATACCAGGGTTGCCGTTTCTGAAGCTCTCCTCTGTCGTATTGCTGGCAGCGGTTTCCATAGGCTGGTCTTCTTGATCTAATTCGGCAGCATGACTGAAGATCCAATCACCAGCTCGCTCAAGATTGTTGTTCGTCGCTTTCAGAGCTTTAATGGCTTGAGCTTCCGTGAAACCCATGCTTGACAACATCGCAATGGATTCTGGGTCAGCGATGAATTCAGATTCTGAAATTCGGAGCAACCGCATTACGAAGACAACTCCAAACAATGAATCAAAACTGGTAGAGAGTGTTTCGTACTTACTGGGAGCTGATTCAGTTCCTGGAGGAATGAACGGTTCTGAAAAGTCGGGATCAGTGATGTGTTCCATAGCCCAGATAGCAGCTTGCTCGACACCAGCGCCCTTGGTGAAGTACACGGCTTTTTTGGCTGCCTCCAAAGGATAACCTTGCTCGAGAAGCACATTGAGAATGGTAGGGTCGAGTTCTGGAGCTGGAACAGGAGCCGTCAGTTCTGGCAGAAGTTCCTCGCCGGGTTGGAGTCCTGAAAGAGTCAACTTCAGAGTCAGCCAGAATGGTGTATTTCGGAGTTGATTTAGTTCATTACTTGGAACAATTAAAAAAGACTCCTTTCCACAGTTTTATCCATCATTCGTCATCACAGAATTGTGTCTTGTGCTTCAATCGTCAATATTTTGACGTCAGACCTTTGGTGTGACCCAAACGGTGGACGGATCAAGGATAATCAAACTCTATTAATTATCAGTGGGACTTACAATCGGATGCAAATGCATTAGTTAGCGTAGGCCTTTCTGGGAGGGAAGCCCCTCTTAGATAATGGGGTATTTCGGTAGGTCGGAAATTCAGGTTTTTGACCTCAAATTTGGATTCAGCACCCTTGAAAACCTATACACTAAAACTTTAAGCCCAATGATACTACTATAACATGTGGTAGAAAAATTAATTGAAGAGATCACACGTTTGAAAAAGGCGGGCCGCTATAAATGCACACACACTAGGCAAGGACCTACGCCGGACCTCGGACTATGCCGAGCGCGTGTGTGAGTAATATTTTGTAGTATCCAAGAGGTCCTCCAAGGGTTTCTGTGCATGGATACTTTTTTCAAAGACAGTTGGCTTGCTACGTCACGATTGGCTAGCTACGTCACATCATTCAAATCTTCAACTTTCCTTAGCTTCTCTGATTTTTTAAAAACATTTTCTCGACGAACAAGCCCGATTACCGTTATTCCTGAGCCATACTCTTTTGAAAAAAAAAAATTAAAAAAATTGACCGAAATACCCCATTGCCCTTACGTCATTTTCAAGTCAGGTTCCTCTGCAGCGGGACCACCAATACCCAAATAACCTCATATTTGACCATTTTCAGAAATAATAATTTGATGAGGAATCATGGAATAAAATCAAAATATAATCAAAGTATGGAACAAATACCCTCGAGCACCATTTTATTTGTGCTGATATACAACTTAATAGTTACATTTTTAAAAAATCTGTGGCTTCAAAAATGCGACAAATATCTTCATAAATAGAAGAAGAATAAATAGAACTTCAGGGGGTGAGGCAATCAGAACCACTTCTGACCTTCCCATTGGAAGACAGTTGATGACGTCCGCGACGCCAAGAATGGCAGACGGACAAAATTCAACCTGAGGTGTTTACATTACTTTTCTACTTACTCAAACTTACCAGTTCCTTTCAGGCTACTGAGATCAAGAGTCTCTGGCATATCTACAGAAACATCCAGTTTCATCTGAGTCCAATCCTCGCGGAGCATGAACTTCTTCAGATGAATTAACAAGAAGTCAGGGAAGGTGGACAACCTGGTAGTTCTGAAGAAGAAAAAATAAATAAATTTAATTTATTGCTAATCTTATGTTGATATCACTAGGTTTTAAAAACCTCCAACTCACAACCTATTATTCCTAGTGGTGGTTAGGCTGTCTGAAAATATTGAGTGTTACGTTACAGAACCAGGATAATGTAGATAGATCACATTCTTGACTTGCGTCTTATTGGTTATTATTTTCAATAATGAACCTTTGGAATCAGGCAAGAGAAAAGTTAACCCCCCCCCACCTACCTCATAAAATTTGCATGGTTTGACCTCATCAAATTTGAGATATCGGCTCTGTTGGTGTCTAGTTGAGCTCCGAAGCTATTGGTTAGTGTCAGTCACTTTTAAGGGATAAACATATTGTGGTAAACCCACACAATTTAGCATGTGTGTTTTGTTAATGGTTACGAGTTGTTGATTCTAAAAAGTTGTTGTTGAGTTTGGAAAGTCGGTCTGAAATATACGTGACTGTTTGTTACGTGTTTGTTGCTGTTTTTTACAACTGGGGGCCCGTCTAAAGTTTGGAGGAAGAAGAGAGAGTACATCATGCCCCAAACACGAGCAAGTGCACGTAGTAATCGGCCAACTACAACTCATTCTCGCTCTTCATCTGCGACTTCAGACTCCGTACGTCCTGTCAGAGCTCCTACACTGACACAACGAGTTACAACTATGGAAAATCTTCTTGAAGGTATCCATCAACAGCTGTCTCGAATAAGTCAACCTCAGTGTTCCCAACAAAATGAGTCCTCTCATGACAGACAATGCCCTGAACTACAAAGAGAAGAACATGAGCCACGTCGTGACCTTCTCGCACATGAAGGGAGCCTGATGCCCTATGACGGAAAGTTGTCTTGGGAGGAGTACATGGTCCATTTAGAAGTAACTTCTGAAGCGAATGAATGGACGGATGCAAGGAAAGGTAAGAAGCTAGCAAGTATGTTGAGAGGACCAGCTCTAACTGTCCTAACTGATATGCCAGAAGGTGTGAGGACTAATTACACTCATTTAGTACAAGCCCTATCCAGTAGATTTGGACAGCGGAATCAAGCGTTCAAACTGCAAATGGCGTTAGAAGATAAACGTCAAGGGGAAAACGAAGAACTTGCTGATCTAGCTACCGAAATTGAAAGATTGGTCCGTGGAGCATTTCCTGAAGAGACCAAGGGTTATAGAGATAGGGCAGGAGTGCGAGCGTTCATTCAGGCAATAAAAGACCAAGATCTAAGCCGTACTCTGACAATGGCTACCCCCTTAACAGTCAAGGAAGCACTTGCCAAGGCTCAAATGGTTGAAGGGTTAAAACCTCGTAGTGTGTCAACTGCAAAACCATCACTGGAGCAAGTTAGATGCTGGGGATGTAACGCCACTGGTCATATTCGCGCAAGATGCCCCCATGAACCAAAAGTTAATGCAGTCAATATTCCGGAAAACTGAATCAGGCTAAGGCAGAGGACCATGCCTCAGCCGAGAACGTTAGAAGCGGTCCAACCTTATTTATCAATGCTACTAGGACGGGAAAAGAGGCTCTGTTTGTGGATGTCCATTTGAATGGTAAATTGTGTTCATTTTTGGTTGACACAGGTGCAACCGTGTCAATTGTGAGACCTGATGTACTCAAAACTTTCAATCTTTGCTGTTCACCTTCTTCCTGTACATCTCTTTACACTGCTGGTGAAGGAAAAATCAAGGTATTAGGAGAATGCCGTATGGAAGCGAGGATTGGGAGGAAATTTGTAACTCACAATTTTCTCATAGTCAGCATAAGGGACAAAGGAATTTTGGGATTGGATATGCTGGAGAAACTACAAGCACAGCTGAACATTCCTAAAGCCGTCATGGTTGTAGGTGAGGAATCAATTGCTCTGAAAAAACGATGGCAATGCTTTGAAAGGGTACTCCAAGCATCCATCAATGGTCATGACACCCATTGGATTCAAAAAGCACTTGAAACTTCAGCGCTGAAGGAGGGGACCAAAGACTACGATTCCGCAAAAGCCGTATTTTTGAAGTACAAGCACATTTTTGCAGATTCAGGACAATGTCTGGGTAGAACGAATGTAGTAGAACATGCTATTGACACTGGTAATGCTTACCCAATCAAACAGGCCCCAAGGCGAATTCCTTTTGCGCAATTAAAGGAAGTGGACAAAATGCTACAGGACATGATTGAACAAGATGTGATCGAGCCATCAAAAAGTCCCTGGGCATCTCCAATCGTACTTGTGCCTAAAAAGGATGGAACGACACGTTTTTGTATCGATTACAGAAAACTCAATGCTGTCACGAAAAAGGATTCATACGCCTTACCATGTGTCCAAGGCCTTCTTGATACTCTAGGGGGGTCCAGTTGGTTCTGCACACTGGATCTTCGCAGTGGATACTGGCAAGTGGCGTTGAAGGATGAAGATAGAGAGAAAACTGCATTCACATTGTATCAAAAGGGTCTATGGCAGTTTAAAGTGTTACCCTTTGGACTTTGCAATGCTCCTGCAACTTTCCAACGCTTGATGGAAATCGTTATACCAACAGATCTAGCATTGGTCTATCTTGACGACATCATTGTCTATGGATCAGGTTTTGACGAAGTCCTCAAGAAACTTGATCTGGTATTGGAACGGTTGGCAAATGCAGGGCTTCAAATACGACCCAACAAATGCAATTTCTTTGCTAGAGAAACGAATTACCTTGGGCACATCATCTCGGGGGAAGGCATTCGTACAGACCCAATAAAAACAAAGGCGGTGAAAGAATGGCCAATACCCGTAGACAAAAAGCAAGTACGTTCCTTCTTGGGTATGTGTTCCTACTACAGACGGTTTGTAAAAGGATTTTCGGAAATTGCTCGCCCTCTCTATCGATTGACTGAAGCCTACACTCCATTTGTTTGGACAAATGCCTGCCAAGAAAGCTTCTCAACGTTGAAAACAGCTATGATCACAGCCCCAGTTTTAACGTACCCTGATTTACAAAAACCATTCATCCTCGACTGTGATGCCAGCGCCCATACGATTGGGGCCGTTTTGTCACAAGAAGTTGATGGTTTAGAAAAGGTAGTGGCTTATTTCAGTAAAGCCTTGAGCAAATCAGAACAAAACTACTGCGCAACAAGAAGAGAACTTTTGGCAGCTGTATGTAGTGTGGGGCAATTCCATCAATACCTTTATGGAACTCATTTTACGCTGAGGACTGACCACGCTGCTCTTACTTGGCTTACCACTCTTTGCAACCCAGAAGGCCAATTAGCAAGATGGTTGGAGACTCTACAGACCTACGACTGTACGATTATCCACAGAGCAGGGAAGAGGCATGCTAATGCCGATGGGTTATCACGGAGGCCCTGTGAAAAAGCTTGTAAGTACTGCAACAAGCGAGAGGAAGTTGAAAATGAAGTCAGTGCCCTACAGTTTTGCCCTCCCAGCAGTAGAAATCAATCTCAAGCCCATGACGTAAACATCAAAGCTACTATTGAGTTAATACGGAGTGGAAGGAAGCCAGCACCTTCGGAAATAGCGAGTTTAAACCCTTTTGTCCGTCAGTTCATGGCTCGTTGGGAATCTCTTGACGTAATTGATGATCAATTGTACCACAAATGGGAAGACTCAAGCGGAGGATTTCGAATGCAATGGGTAGTACCTCCAGCTCAAGTTGAACACGTCTTGACCGAATGCCACAGCAGTCCCAGTGGTGGACACTTTGGGTTTTGGAAAACGTTGACTAAAGTGAGGTTGACCTACTTTTGGCCAGGAATGACCAATGATGTCAAAGCTTGGTGTAAAACCTGCGAGCAATGCCAGAAAACCAAAGGTCCAAGTAGACGATTTCCAGCACCACTCCAACAAACTACAGTAGGCGGGCCTTTTGAACGGATGGGCTTGGATATTCTTGGCCCTTTTCCCGTATCCACGAGAGGAAACCGTTACGTACTAGTTGCTGTGGACTATTTCACCAAATGGCCTGAGGCGATTCCAGTTCCTAATCAAGAGGCACATACGGTAGCATCTGCTCTAGTTGAGCATGTTTTCAGCCGGAATGGTGTGCCATGGGAAATCCACACTGATCAGGGCCGGAATTTTGAAGCAAAGCTCATGGAGGAGGTTACCACTATTTTGGGAGCACGAAGGACCCGAACTACTCCTCTTCATCCTCAGTCTGCAGGATTGGTGGAAAGAATGAACCGTTCAATCACCAAGTTCCTAGCAATTTTTGTGGATGAACACCAAGGAAACTGGGATGACAAACTTCCGCTTTTTCTTCTGGCATATCGGTCCGCTCCCCATGCTACCACTGGTTACTCGCCCGCACAACTTCTCTTTGGAAGGGACTTACACCTTCCAGATACCCTTGTGAGACCTCCTGCGACAAACCCATCGATGCTAACCACATCTTACGCTCTCCAGCTTAGGACCAATCTTGCAAAAGTACGGGATTTTGCTCAAAAGAATGCTGGATTGAAGATGAGAGCACAAAAGGAGTTTTTCGATCGTAGAGCCAAGCAGCCTCCATTCAAAGAAGGAGACTGGGTGTGGGTACACGATCCAAAACGGGTACGTGGTAAGTGCCCCAAACTTCAGCCACAGTGGACAGGACCATGGGTTGTGTCACAAAAGAAGAGTGACGTGTTGTTCCAGGTGAAGATGGGGAGGAAAAGAAGATTGCTCCACGCAAACAGGCTATCAAGGGCAGATGTGAAGCCCGCGGACGGGCCAAAACGAGAGGGGGGGTAGTGTGGTAAACCCACACAATTTAGCATGTGTGTTTTGTTAATGGTTACGAGTTGTTGATTCTAAAAAGTTGTTGTTGAGTTTGGAAAGTCGGTCTGAAATATACGTGACTGTTTGTTACGTGTTTGTTGCTGTTTTTTACAATATTGTTTAGTAATGCATGCATTCCAGGGGACGTCCCATTGGATAAGCATTAGATCAGTTTAACCAGTTGGTAAGCGATACAACTGTTTCACTCGATGTAAGTTATTTATTACTTTAGGCAAGAAATATTGATCCTCCTCCCCCCTTACCATTATCCACCATGACATTTCTAGCGGCGTGGGAGCCTCGAATTTGAAGAGCATTTTAAAAACCATGATCGACAACACCAAACATGCGAATGGGGTATTTCGGTGGGTCGGAAATTCAGGTTTTTGACCTCAAATTTGGATTCAGCACCCTTGAAAACCTATATACTACAAATTTAAGCCCAATGATACTATAACATGTGGTAGAAAAATTAATTAAAGAGATCACACGTTTGAAAAAGGCGGGCCGCTATAAATGCACACACACTAGGCAAGGACTACGCCGCGGACTGCCCCGCGCGCGTGTGTGAGTAGAATGTTGTATCCAAGAGGGGTTTCTGTGCATGGATACTTTTTCAAAGACAGTTGGCTAGCTACGTCACGATTGGCTAGCTACGTCACACCATTCAAATCTTCAACTTTCCTTAGCTTCTCTGATTTTTTAAAAACATTTTCTCGACGAACAGACCCGATTACCGTTAATCCTGAGCCATACTCTTTTGAAAAAAATAAAATAAAAAAAATTGACCGAAATACCCCATTCGAGTCCCCCCCCCCCAACCCACACTAATGGTGCCAGTCTGCCACCAAAGCGGAAATACGTCTTAACATTGAACTTTCATCGATTAGTTTTAATAGGGTAATCCGTCGAGGTTCAAGGCGAAACACAAAAAAAAAAAAAAAAACACGAAATATGCGGTTTACGGTGTCCTGGCACCACTATTAGTTCCATGGTGGTACAGAGAATAATTCATGAAAATCCGGAAGTATAATGAGAATTTTTCCTTAATCTCAAAGCTTGGGTACAATTAGTAAGCAGTAAAGGAACCGAAATATTGAATAATCGTATATTTTATGAATATTATCCCCCCACTCACCCCCTCCCCTTGCGAATTTTGGTACTCTGGTAAAATCATGTACAACTCGGAAGTTATTTGAGTCAAACAAAAAAAGAAACACGCAAAATCGGTTGGAAATTGAGGCCTGGGCAGAGTTTACAAGATTATGCACGCAAACGCACGTTTTTTAAGCATTAACCCCCCCTTTCCTCCTCTTAAAAAGCAAAATTCGAAATTCCGGCGCCGTAGTGCACAACTAGATAGTTTTTCGTGTCGAACAAAAAAAGAACCAGGAAAATCGGTTGAGAACTAAGGCCTGTGCAGACGACACAAGATTTTGTCACACACACACACAGACATACACCAATGGTTTTTTTTTTCGCGGATTTGGATTCAGAATGGTCTAAAACGGATTACTGTGTGGTTGTTTTTTTTCTGTTGAGTGTTGTCCAACTTCACCCCAAATCGATCGCATAAGGACGCCCAAGTCTTACTGTGGGACGTCCTAAAAAGTGGAGGGAAAATTTCGAGAACTTTCGAAAACTTTCGAAACACAGGAATTATTTTTTCATTAATTCAAAATAGCGACGATTTTTAAGAATTTTTTGACACCACCCAGAGCTCTGGAACATTGAAAGAAAAACGGTCGATGACGCAGATCCGCATCATGCCATGTTGAATGTGTTAAGTACCAAGGGGGCCAAAAAAATGTAGTAATTTACCTTTTAGCAAACGTTTTGTTGGAAATCGCAGAAGAATAAAATTGATCAATCCGCTCTTCCAGTTTGATGGCATCCAAACAAGCACTGAACGGAATGTGAGGCCGCACAAACTGAAAATAGGTTAAAAGTTAGAGACAATAAATCATATTACGTATTATGTCTAAGGAAGTTGACTATAATTTAATGAATATTTAGAAAATATTAGTTGGCTATCATATTGGCACAGCAATAAAAATGTAAACTTTGTACCATTCAAGTACACTTACACGGAGTAAGTACTCAATTCCTCTGTTCCATAAATAACATGAGATAGCATAGGTGTTGACCATCTCCAAGTTTAAATCCAATACCCAAGGCAATGTAGTAATCACAAAACCAACAAAGGAATTTTAAAAATCCTCGTAGGTATTTTTTTCAAGACCACGTTGATACAACCAATTGAGGGAGTCAAAGGAATTTGGAAGTGAAAATTGGTGGGACTCGGACATTTCAGACAATTCTAGAGACTTTCACTCCAGTTGGTTTGAAAATAAGGCGTAGGTAATGTTCGTACACAAGGATGTTTCAGCAATTTTGTTTGAACCTCCCGCCGTGGCGGCAGATTCAAAAGAAACCGCCCCGCTAGTTCAGGAACCTGCTGCTAGAGGCTAGTGCCCAGTTCAGACCATTTACTGACACAACTGTTAGTTCTAAGCATGCCGGAATTATGAACCAGCTCTGGATAATTAAAGTGCTTATTAATAAAGTTCATATGATCGATTTACAAGTTCAAGTTAAAAAATATGACAGTGCTAAATTCAGATCAGTTTAGCCACATGTCAGACGCTCACGCTGACAAAGTCTCATGTTTCTCCCTGGGAAACCGAATCGTTGCAATTCGACTCTGGAAAAGGAAAATCGACGGCTCCCAGGGAAAACAATTCGTAAGGCTCACGTCGCCAAAAAAACACGGCACGTGGAGTCCCCTCCACAGTAAAATTTACTGCGGCCTGATTAGCGGAAATGTATCCCTGTTTTCGATAATCAGCTGGTAAATTGACGCCCAGGAAAAGCTCCTCATCCAACCAGCGAGGAGAGGTGGAAGGACTGGAAGAAAAATCACCAACAATATTCGACCGCCCATATGCCAGAAGATACGCCCCCAGCTGTTGAACAAAACTGTTACGCGCTGCCAAAATCGAGGTCGTGCATCAGCATCTGGAACCTAGTGCCCTTTGATCCAAGACGCACCCAAATCTGCTGCCTTCCGCTGTGTGACAAGAGAGCAGTATCACCACAGTCTACTTGGTCCGAGAGTACCTGCCGCCTCCAGGGAGGAAGTGGATCGCTGCTGCTTCAAAAGGCCCTGGGAAGAAATCTCCAAGATTACCTCGATCAGAAAGGATCATCAGGTCAGTCCGAACAACAAATCACAACTTACCCCGAACCTCGCTTCCGCCATTACCGTCGCGAACCCACGCTCACCGCGAGTCATCGTAACTCTGCGCGGTCAGGAGGCACGTAGGTAGCAGTAGATTAAAGCTGGGTTCACATGAGCGCGGTCAATGCGGTTGTGCGAGGAGGCGGTTACGCGATCGGCCATTTGATTGGCTCTCCTCAGCCGCCTGAGTACTTTTGGAGTGGACCGTCGCGTTTCAAACATTCTGATATTCGACGCGTAACCGCGCACCCTTTGTTTACATTTTTTGTTATCACGACTTGTTATCACCACATCTTCCAGCACGGGATCCCAAATGAATCTAAGTTTTAGTGAAATTGTAATTGAATTAGTTTAGGTGAGAAGAGAGCTGTGGGATTTTAAGTTAGGGGTCAACGAGTATTTTTTACTTTACTTATTTTTATTATTTTCGTTTATTTCGGTCTCGTGTGGACATTTGATGAATGCATCGTAATGAAATAAAACGTATACCTATCTAATAAATATGATCTGTGATTTATTTATGTAATGGATACTCAAATTAATGAGAATTTCAACCACTTGAGGTGATTTCCAAGATTTTTTGCATAGTTAGCACCTACAACGAAATTATAAATAATTACGCTTTTCATAGGAATATTCTACATCATAATTCACTTTGATAATAATGATTACAAATAAAATGAAGCTATACGAATTCCGATTTTTGGAGTTGGTAGGTAACGGTATCTATCTCGATTCAGTAAAATACTGTTTATCTTTGATGCATTTTAAAATGAAATGGAACATCGTAGGAACAGAAAAAATGTACCTTTTTGATGTACCCCCCTGTCACCCTTGATGAGGAGGTACATTGGTGATTTTATAATGATTCATGTAGTTCGGACGAGCTGAATTAAATCACAATGTGACACTGACACCACAGAATCACAACCGAGGGAAGCAACCGTTTTTAGCCCCACTCCGCCATTACCAGTGCTCCAACGTTAAATGTGATCTCTACCGTTCAACTCCGCGCTCTTTTATTATAATAACTATATCCCGTTCTGTTTAATACAGTGTTTAAATTTCATCCCATTCAAGTTCTTCTTTATTTCTACCCTGAGGTCTCAACAACCTTAGTGCAGTTAAGGTAATATGGAGGAATGACCCACTTTTTCCACGTGTATCTCTTTATTTTTTGTTTTGAATCATAAAGTTTCGGTTCGATTGGGTAGGAAATTTGAAAGTAATTTGAGAGATTGCGATCTCATTTTTAAACAGTCAGACAAATACTGATAGAGTGAGCCTTTGTGAACAGGTAGCGCCGCTACTCCATCAATCAGAAATTGAAGCGACGTAGGCAGTCCAGACGTACCCAGTTAATCAACAGGAAACCACATGAAAATATATTTATACATAGATAGGGGTCAGCTGTGACCGAGCGAGCTACGGCGTATGTCCCTGGAGACGGTACTCGAACCGGTTGCGGGGGCCGTGAGTTCGAAGCCCGCTTCCGCGGCATATTTTCGGGGAGAGTCAGTCGCAGTTCCCCTCGTCCCAACCCTGAGGTGAGGCCAATGGGAAGCCATGAGCGAAATCATCAGAACAAATTCTGATCTTCTCTTAGGAATACAGCTGATGACGTCCGCGACGCCAGGAATGGCAGTCGGACGAAAATCCAACCTGAAATGGTTGTTTACTTTACATTACTATACATAAATATTTAATAGAAAGAAGAACTCTTATGATGCTTACATCTCCGGGTTCGATCTTCTGACCAGAAGCCTTTTTGGTCTCAAATGCCACAACCTCTTCTTGATTGACAGCCGCAGCAAGAGGTACAAATACTGAAAGGCAGTACTCTGTCCTGTGAGTGTACTTCACCTTACCAGACGCTCCACACTCAATTTTGTCTTCTAACTGGAGTTTGAAACAGTCCGTGGGATTAGAGGAACCTCGGCTGTTTTTCTGAACAAAGAGCGCAAACATTTAAAAAATATACATATGTAAGAGAGAACCTTATTTTTCGCACAATGGAAGATTAAATTTACCTGAACCAACTGTAGAATATGAAGGAAAAATTCGTAAGCATCTTGTTGGTTTTTGGTGGAAAACTCTGGATGACCTTTTCCAACGAGGTTTTTAAACATGTGGGGCGATATTGGAGGGATGACTTTCTTCTCTACGCCCTCTGGTGGTGGGATAGAGTATTTTCCAGACAACAAACCGCAGGATAGCTTGGCCCTTGAGAAATATAAAGGAAAAATTAAAACATTGATGGCTAAGTAATTCAAAAATAGGTTTGTAAGAAGAGAGACGAAATTTCTAAGTGGAAAGTCGGAATTCGAAAAACGTAGTTACGAAAGATCAGATGCTAACACCAGAGTTTTGAAAAAATAGGGGAAGCTGTTCAAAATTAGACTCTATAATATAATTCATCATTTCAGTTTCTCATAGTTTCGGTAGTTTTTCCCCTGTCTGTCTTTTTTTGTAAGCCGTTTTCTGTGCTTTCTTTCAAATTTAGCTTAACTTTATAATTTTATCAGCGATTCATTCAAAACGCCATGTTTAAGAGTATATTTCAGTCCTTGCGTGTCGCTACTCTTCACTAGAAGCATAAAAATTTGTTATGCCTATTTTTCCTTTCCTATTCGTTATTTTGTGAACTTTAGAAGTCACCCAAGGATGATGGTGCGTACTAATAAATCTCAAATATTGCAAACTCTAATTCGAGAACGCAGCTTCAATATTTGTAGCGATTTATCCTCAAAATAATTTCAAACCCTCTCAGAAACACATTTTTGAATTATGCCTCAGAGAAAACATACAACTAAGTCATACTTGTTGTAAAGATGGGTCAATTGATGAACGATATAATAATTTAAGGTTGTATATTTGAGGACGGCACATTAGAGAGTGATTCCTCTCCACAAACCAAGATGGTCATACAATTCATGACCACCTAGATCTGAATTGATCATATAAGTAATTTTAGTTTATTACATTTCATATTTGTAAACTTATTTAATAATTCAATTATTATATTTAATAATTATGTATTATGTAACAATACTCACATCTGACAAGTGAAATCCGACGTAGGATCTGTAGCAGCGGCTTCAAAGATATGGTTGGCTCCTTGGTAGTACCTGATTTTTAAACATGAGTGGGTATTAATCTAACTTGGTTGATTATAAATCATTAAGAATTAAATTGAATCGAACATTTGGAATCTTCAACAGCTTTTGAAAGGCCGTTAACAAAGTAAGCACTTATAATAGACTGTTTGAACCTCTCGCCTGTTCCTGCGCAGTAGTTCAAAGTAGGAGGCGCTAACTGCGTTCAGGCGCTCACTCACTGCTAGTTTTAATGCCCACCTACAGGGGCCAGCACTACCGCCCCATTATACCCCAATTTACCGACGCAACTTCGTTCATTTGCAAACCGGAAATAAGAACCAGTATGAGTAATTTTAAGTAAAATTAAAGAACTATAAGTACGGCATTGGACCATTTCCACGAAAGTACTAAATCAGAGTGGTTTAAGCTGCCAACACATGGTCCAACACGTTTGGAATGGGGGAAGCCAAAACTTAGACCCACTACCTTTCAGAACCGAAAGAGAGGAGAGCACACACACCCGACAGTTTGGTTCATGGATCTTATTTTTTAACCAATGTGTAATATCCATGTTCACCTTATTCTTTCTTGCTCTCAACTTTCCTTGCTTTCAATCGTTTGTTTTTCAAATCTTATAGCGCAATGGCTTCAATTTTTAGTAAACGCCAAATATGTGGGTTTCATTATCAATCATTGAGTCTTGAAGACTAGAAAGACGCCGTACCCAAGAAAAAGAGTTGAAGGATGAAGAGTTGGTTGGAGATGGTTGGAGATTTAATTTAATAATTAGTATTTTATTTTATTAGGTAGGTACTTAGCTACCTATCATTTGGGTATCTCGAGAGGGCTTTGGTCAATTTCTGTTTGAGGTGATTTGGGTGTGAAATTTTCCCTGTTTTCCTTTAATGGAGCATTATTGTTGTCATTCAGTTTTTTTAAAGAAAAATTGGAAGAAGATTACCCCCTACCCAGCCAGACCTGGTCGTGATACTCGAGTATCCCAACATCCAGACAGTCGTCAAGACCATCGTAAGCCTCCACACACTGCCCGACGCTGTCCCATTCAGAGGAGGGAGACGCCTTTCGTCTACCCCCTCTCCTGAAATCCTTGGTCGGGTGGGCCCATGTGTGGGCAGCTTTAGAAATCACACCCGTTCCTCCCATTCCGACATCTTGCTCATACTCAGTTTTGATGTATAACTGCTCCCCCCGTTCTACATTGTGCTACCTTAAAAACTATCATATCCGCTGTTCTGTGCAATAAACCCATCTCAGTAACAGTGCCATGCTGTATCCGCCCTTTCCCGGGGTATTAATCAGACTATCTTCAAAGATGAATGAACCATACTTTGGAAGCAAGTAACCCACCAAGATTCCACCATTATTCATAGTTTGTTGCCTTTCTTCGTTGACAAAATTTATGGTGGGGGGAGGATAAAGTGCGGCAGATCCTCAGTTACTAATTCGCCGGCAATTACTAATTGCAGGTACATTACTTATGAGGTACATATAAATTAAAGCTCAGGACCTTTGTTGAAACTGTATATATAACCGTACATATAATTGAGACACTGGATCTGGATGTCACTACAGCTAGTATTCTACAGATACTAAGAATGACGAAGTATGTGACCTGGTGACAGGACCTGATTACTGAATTAATTGTGAACGCAAAACTATCATATAAAACTAAGGTAGGAAACGAACTTGTTGATGAAGTCAGGAATGGAGAACATCACTTGGACGACAGAGTTCAAGTAACAAGAGTTGCCCATGTTGTTGATCCCAGTGTAGCCGGGCCCGTAGACAGGTTTCAGCTGCGATGCCGATTCCTGCATAGCAGCCCATTCGCCGTACCTTTGATTTAGATCAACTTCCAACTCTGCCATGCTTTTATCAGTCTATCGAGAGAACATACAACAAAAACATTACAAATAGTAACAGCTCGGAAGCTGGCGAAAGAAAACTATCCTATTTCAGTCGCTGAAATCCCTATCATTACTTTCGTGATTTCTATTGCAACTAACTTCAAACTGTAAAATACTTAAAATGAAGTTATTTTGAGACAAAATAATCCCACGACACTCACCTTTTCCAGAGCTTGAATGTTGATCCCAAAATGAGCCAAATGAGCGATCAAATTGGGATCATCAACCATATCGTCTTCATCGTAACTGTAAACATCTCCTTTTCCTTCTTTCGTAATTGTTCCCAATTTCACAGCCAATGGATACCCTAAGGAACAATGTCAAAAGGACTAATGTAATACATAAATTGGTAAATTAAACAACTATTTCAGTGGAAATTTTTACTATTTCTGGCCTTGAAGAAAGGACAAGTCGATTTTCTTCCACTATCTAAGCATTTTCTACTTGCTCTGCGCGAAAAAGAAAAAGTACATCCCAGGTTAACTTCTCTTCCTCCACAAAATTTGAAAATAAGGCAACGATTTTTCTGGCCAAAAATGAAGAGTGATATCTTGAAATATTTAAAAGCTGCCATGAATGCCAAGTTCTGAAGTTCAAGTACCGACCAAAAGCGGACTCGCTCGTCATTCCCTTCTCAGCATCAACCACATTCCATACACTACACCTGGACCTCGGAGAGCTTCCTAAGAGATCAGAAGGACGAGGCACGACCAAATCATTCTTGGTGGCTGTAGACGAGTACTTAGGATCAATGTTCACAAAAAGCATGCGAGAAACTACAGGAGCTGTGATAAAATATTTAGAAGAACTCCCAATCAGTGATCAAGTAAAAAAGTTGGTAACTGATAATGGTCCACAATTTACATCGAAGCATTTAGACAAATTTGCTGCAGATAGGGGCATTCGTATTGTCCATGCGGCACTTTACCACCCAGCAGGAAATGGATTAGCTGAAAGGAAGATACATGATCTGAAGCAGTTTATATCCATGTACCCCCAATTCAAGGGAGGTTGGAAGACATGCCAGGAGGCGGCTACCAAACACTTGAATAGCTCTCATTCAGTTGAAATTGGTTACTCTCAGTTCTTCATGACCTATGGACATATTTCACAGTTCCCTGCTGACGAAAACCATGGAGCCATATGAAAACCATGGAATCACTGTGGATATGCTGAAGGAGACGCCATATACCAAAGAGAAGAAAGAAAACTACCTACCTGAAGAGAATGAAGAATAATTTCGATAAGCGACATCGCAAAACAATACCTGAGTTCCAGGATGGTGACAAAATACTGGTACAATGTGGATTCAACAATAAAGTTCCCATCGTTCGAGGACTGTACCTAATCAGGATAGTCACCATGAACGGGTGTCCAAAATTAATACTGTATGAAGATGACCAAATATGTGAACAAATCGCTGCGATAGAGAATTTTTTTTCATTATATCATTCGTTTATTTTGCAGCATAGTACAAACATATTTATTTCAATGCTACTCCCCCACGTGAGGAAAATCTCGTGCTTGGGGGAGGAGTTGAACAAAATTACATCATTATGGAATATACTTAAATATAGATAAATAGTGCAGAAAACAAGTTGAAAATACATGAAAATAGCTCAGAAAATCTAAGTTATAAGCAATTTTTTTATCGCTAGTTTGAATCCGTGTAGGGAGGTCGCTTCTCTCACCTGGGAGGGGAGCTCATTGAAGAGCTTTGCACCTCTATACGAGCACGCTAGTTGACCCGCTGTGATGGAACGAAAACGTTAAGTAATGTGTTGTGATGGCCCTTGATTTGTTTATGTCTTTATCTGTAACTGGTTGAGCGGGGGGTGATGGGGATCGACCTTGTTTTGTGAGAGATTGTCGGTCGGATGTATTATGATGTCGTGAAGTATCTTATATTATTAAATTGTTGAAAGTTTACCGTTTGCTTTTAATACTCCTGCGTACCAGAACATGGCGCAGTCTAATTAACTAATTTATTGTATCAGTACGCGACTGATACAGGCTTCTAGTACCTACCTAAATCGGGAAAACGCGGAGGTGAACACCGAATCGTAGAAAGCCCGGTAGCACATGATGGCTAACAATAACGAGAATTCAAGCAATGTGAATCTCCACGTGAAACCACCGGATATTTTTTCTTTCAGACCAGGCGAATGGAGATCGTGGAAACAACGATTCGAGCGCTACAGATCTGTAAGTAAGCTAGCAAAAGCACCTGAACAACAACAGGTCGACATGTTGGTGTATTGCATGGGGGAAAAAGCTGAGCAAATACTCGATTCGTTCAACCTGAAGGTGGAAGAACTAACAAAATACGAGACCGTACTTAAAAAATTTGAAAATCACTTCACACCTAAGAAAACTTTGATCTATGAACGTGCAAAATTCCTAAAACGCAAACAGTTGCCGTCGGAAAGCATCGAGGAATTCGTGACATAACTATGGTGATGAGGTCAAGTTTCAGTTTTGAGAACTCTTCAAGTTTTAAGTTCTCATTTCGCAGTTATTATGATTTACTTTCATATCGATGAGTGAAAATTCCAAAAAATTGCAGAAACAATGCTCGACTTTCACCCAGGGATAGCAATTTCACTCAATTTAGACACAAACCTGAAGGAGTCGTGATAAATCGAGTTGTTTTTGATAACTGTAACCATGTAGGTACCTCTTTCTCGGTAGTATTGGAGTGCATGCTCATTTCCTCCGGTGCCATCATAGAATTTCCTTCCACAAAGGATGGAGCCATCCGTCAAATTAAGCCACAGGTTGTTATCCAAGTCGCATTTCTCACATTTCCACCCACTAGGTGGTATTTTCTTCCCATTGTCCAGCTGCAGTAGTGTGGCTGCATGCCTAAAATATAAATGAAAAGACACATTTCAATGGGCAACTTTCGTGGGTCAGAAGGTCCTACTTTTCTTACCATCCTCCGTTGAATAACTTAAAATTAACATTAAAAGACCATAATTACAATCTAATGGTTAGATAGGTTAGTTCATACAAAAAAGATAGCAAAAATTTGAATTCCAAGTTTCAGCTGGCCAAAAAAGTTGAACGTAACAGCTGAAAGTCCACTGGGAGCACTAGTCGTCCCAGAAGGTTGACGTTACTTGTTAGCGTCAATAGAGTACCAAGTGGCTAGAACAAGCAATCGCCGATGCTAACCTATCTACAGAGTTACGTCTTTCAACTCATCTTCCTACATGAGCTTTCCGTCAACAAAAGTTCTTCTCGGAAAATGACAAAAGCTGTCTTCCCAAACATTAAGAAAAAACGAAAAGCATTCCACTGAACAAAAAACTCTTTTGTAACTGCAAGAAGAGAAATTTAGGACATCAAAAACACCGTAATGTCAACGTTAAATTAGCGTATCGTTGAAGAACGTTTATTACAACTTCAAAGACGCAAGGAGTCTACTCAAAGAATCCCAGTGCGTACTAGGCTTAAGAGACCATGATAAAGCGTTAATTTATGAACAAGATGGTACACAACATCAAGAAAAGTTGCCAAGTTTTGGAATGATTTATCAAAGAAGGAAGGCAATATTATTCAACTATGTTCGTTATACCTATAGAGACCCAACAGGAAGCCAAACTCCGAGTTTAACACCACAACCGTAAAAATAATAAATTAATTAATGTTGAAATGACGTAACACTCACTTAGAGACCATACGAATCTCTCCATCCCAAGTCTGGTTCATAGCCTCCAGTTCTGCCAACTTAGTAGCAGAATCTGCCTGTAGTATTGCTTGAACAGAATTCACCACCTGTAACAAAAGTAATGGTCAACTACGCATCGATATTCCAAGTTTTTAGTTGACAAAATGTATAGTTATGCCGATATTATGAATAGGGTGCAAAGTACAAGATACCTTGGAAAGCACAAGGGCACTCCCTTGCACTCTTAATTGTTTAACATCCGGAATAAATACACTATGAAATTACCAGATACAGAAAAAGTGCAGGACACACTCCTACCCCAAGTGAGTGTATATATGATTTAAAGTTGTACAATAATTGTACAACTCATAAATTATTTATGAGTGTCCATAGTGATTAATCTTTACTCACTAGTTTACATCCGTACCTACTCTATTAATTGCACTCTGTTCCAACATACTGTCCTTAAAACCGATAAGTCATATGGTCTGTTCGGAGAAGCAGTCCGGAACCAGTTCAGAACCAAACTGGAACTGGAAAGTGGAGGGGATAGAGGCGTTTGGACTCCTCCGGGCTTCTCCAAACCGTTCAGGACTGCTTCTCCCAACAAACCTTAAATCGGAAGCATGTTTTTCAAACTCCCAATTTCTACAGCTTTTCCTTTGTGATGTTCAAATTATCTACTAGCTAACTATGAAGCCAATATTATAATGGGCAAGAGAATGTCAATGATTTATACCACATACAATTCACATCAGCTATGACCAGCCTCCCATTGACAAAATCAAGTTCAACACCTGCAACCCTAAAACAACTCGTTTCTCCAAAATTCCGCATAAAAATGAATTGAGAAGTTGATCTTTCCAAAATTTAATTGAAATGGGTGGTTTACTTGGGGAGGAAGTTGATCACACGGGTATGGTATCGTTAGGAAACTGGGCAGAACCACCACAGCGTAGGATTCTTTGATTTCCACGTTCTTCTTGTCCGGTTCAAAACCACCCTCAATGCCGATTGCTAGTTTGGTTACTTTTCTTTCAGGGCCTTCGGGTTGCGGTTCTTCTTTCTAGAAACAATAAGATGAATACATATTATACACTGGCGAGTTTATCACACGTCGAGGTCATTCATTTTATAGGTTACACCCAGGTGCTCACCTCAATGCGATCTCTCTTGAGGTGAAGGAAAACGGCGTTCCCGGTTTTTCGGTGATGTCTCTCGACATGATCCCGTCCAAAGCCAAGAAATGTGTTTAAACACACGTACAACCCAGTAGCGTGATCCTGCAACAAGAAAGGAGCGTTAAATTTTACTGGATTTCCACTAGTTTATCAAAATTTTGAAAAAAAAAAACATCTCCAGCCCGTATCAATATAAGCTTTTGCAATCATGGGCAAATGAAAATATAGATTAACCGGAGCGGCTGTAGGTTTAAATTGATATACAGGGTGGCCAAAATTTATAGGATTTATTGGACCAGCCATTTATCTCCGTAATTTCCGAACCTTAAAAAAATGCAAATGGCGCCCCCACTAATTTTTCACAGGGAATTCAAAATCATATTCGAACTCCCCGTTGTTATTTCAACTCCCTACTCAAAAACGTTAATGAATAGCACCACGTGAATAAGCGTTGAAAAACAATGAAATTTCATGTGCCACACTTGCAGTTTGCTGTAGGCAACATTTTCGCGGAGTTTCAGGTTGCGCGTTTTCGCACGCTCTTAGAGTGAGTTACGCGCGGTCAAAAAAGTCGATTGAGAGTCAAATTTTCATGAAATTTTGCGTAGAATCTGAATTTGCGATTTAAAAAAATGGGGGTTCTCATTTGAAAAAACAAAGTTGATGCGCAAATCGCGCATTTGCACGCATGCATGACGCGCGAAAATATGATATTTGAATTCCCCCTCAAAAATTAGTGGGGGTATCATTTGCATTTGTTTCAAGATTCGGAAATTACGGAGATAAATGGCTGGTCCTATACATTTTTGCCACCCTGTATAGTTATAATGAAATTGTAAAGGGGGGGTTCTCACGGGCCATGGCACGCTAGCGTGGGCCTCGACTTTGTGGAATTGCCTCCGTCTGAACGACTGGTCGTGAGTTTGCCTCTGACGTCATCCGAATCATGGAGAGTCCACGACCGCTCGCTCTCGGAATCAAACGTGCTTGATTTTCAGGCGAAGTCACGCCTCGTTGGGAGCGAGAAGTGGGGGACACTGCGCGGTTATTCCGCTACAAGTGACTGTTGTGTTGACTCCAGTGATGTCAGGAGAGCCGGGAAATCGTGTAGTGAAAATACAAGAGACTGAAACTGTGAAGTTCATCGAACTATACGCTGGTGAGAGGTTGCTGTATGATTCTAGCTGCCATGAGTATAAAGACAGGGATTTGAGGTTGGCAGCAGCAAGAAGGATCAGCAAGGCTATGGGAATACCTGGAATTGGACCAAAAGAAGTCATCGCAACGCACTTTAGGAGAAAATCAAACTGATCTGCAGTCATTCGCAGCAAATTTTTTAAAATTTGCAGGGTAGTGTTTCAGCTCAACTTCTGCCAAATGGTGTGCCCCCAGATTTCTTCTTTCGAGAATCCACTTCTGGACCCAATAACGCTTCTCCTTCCGTTTCTTCATCCTCAATTTATTGGCCAATATACCACTTAAAAGCCAACTTAATAACGCACAACCTTCGACAAGTGCCTCGTCCATGTTGGCTTCAAGGGATAAACTGAGTCGTGATCGTGTGAACTGTCCACGACCCACGACTGACTCAATTTGTCCCCTCTCCCCCCCCCCCCACTCCAGGAAAGCTCTTCACGCTTCCGTCTTCATGCCCCGTGAGAACCCTGCTTAAGGCAAGTGGCTAGAGCTGACTCAACCAGGAACGACAAGGAAAAAAGATCCTGTCACCTTCAAGCAGGGTAATGTTTGCAATATGTACAAAGCATAATTTGTTGAAACAATAGGCATTTCGCTTATTGTAGTGGTTTGACTTGGCCCCAACACGGCCAAAATAAGCGGCATTGGCAGTACAAGTTTTCAATAAAGCCCTTTGAAATTATTTACTGCCTACTCTAGGAGGGATTTTCATCAAGAGGGAATGGTGTTCCTCCAATAATGGATGAATGGATGCTGCTAGATGAAGCATCCTTCCAGAGGATTGGATAATATACGAACTGGATATTGAGCAGGTGGATGCTATGCAATGTGGATCGTATACTGTGCTGTATAGGGTCAATGGGTGATGGTTCATTCAACTTCTCTAGAACTAATCTAACCAACGTCAATTTGAGCTACATTTTGGAGGAACAAGATAAATGTGGAGGCAGATACCCTACACATCATTGAAAATAACCCATGTACTTCCAGCAGCTCGTCCTCCACACAAGCACTCCCAGCGGCCTTCCTGCTAACTCTCTTCTCTCATTCTCACGCTCAATTTGAGTTGAGAGGCTCTATTTGAGTTTGTGTCCTACGAGGGAGGAGGCTGTGGATGTGCACAAAATATTGCCTCGCCAGCCTGATTGCTCCATGCATACCCGTAATGAGGGAAAATTGGGCATTCTCGGGAACATGGGAAACTTAGCAAGTTGTTTATCACCTTCCATATTATTTTTTACGCTGAGCCCATTGAAAACAGTCTTGGATCCTCACCTGGCAAGCTTTAGTGGGGGAAAAGGTACTTTGCAGTCAAAAACCTCAATCTTCTGAACAGTCCACTGCTCCAAGTCTGTTTTTGTTGATTTATCCCACTTCAACTGTTGATTGATAAACCCATTCAACCCTAATTTGCAGCGTTCAACCCATAATTCATTATTGAAAATGAACCCAGCACTGAGGTTACCCTTCTGTCAGGTTAGGTTGGTTTTCCAGAACATCTACCTACGGAATTTATTTTGTATGCCGGAAAGTTTCCCCATGATTGGCGCATGTGCACTTTGATGATTATTCCTCTTCAACTTCAGCTTTTATTATTTCGTACAGGGGTAAAGAGCTGATGGGTAGAACAAAAACTGCCTAATAATAACGATAACGAACCGGGTATGAAGTGGAAGTGGAGGAAAAAGTGAGAAAGAGGAGATAAGAGAGTTCACAGAAGGGCCGCTGGGAGCGCTTTGGTCGAGGACGCCCCTTTGGAGATCCTGACACCTCTTGTACTTCCACAGCTATATTTTTTAATCAGTTTTGTTTGAATCCTTTCAACCATAGAATAGAGAAGAGTTTCCACAATAAAATCTACTGGAGGTAAAGGAAAATTGGAAAAAATATAGACGGGTAATAAACGTCATTTGAAAATTGGACGCTTTGAAATGTTTGCAGTGAATCTCCAGGTCATCACCAAGTGAAACTCTGTGGCTTCCCCGCCCGAGTATTTTGGCGGGTCCAGCGTTTTGCTGCATGGGTGTGCCTTTACCAGTCCGCGCCCATTACTTGAATGGCTTATTCCAAACACTTGAACAGCCACCTTATCTTCCATTTTCTAGAATTCATTTTCTTATAAAAGAAGAAACACGTAAATACGAAATAACCCCAATTGATAACTTTGAAGCGAAGAGGAAGATGTTGGAATGAGGAATTTCACCGAATTCTGTTTGCATTTTTCCTGAATAGTTAATGGTGTGGGATATATGAAAATCGGGTTGATTTCGGAAAACAAGTCTCCTGTTATTTTTGGGAGACAATCAAAATTTATGATTTCAAAAAAAAATAACCGGGAAAACGACGTGAAGCGGGAACGCTCGCTGATTGGCTGTTCGGATCGCCGTCTCCTCCCAGTGTTGCCCGTTGGTTTTCTAAGAGAAAAGTTATCAGACAAAAACAGGGGAAATCTAATTTTCCCCATCTTGCTTTTTATATTTTTTTCTTCAGTTTTTCAATTTCGAACTTTACTGTTTCGTGAAATTTTGCATCTGGGGACTATGGATTTCTCGATCTCAGTGCTTCAAGCGGCCATAAATGAACTATTCCAGCATGACGTAATTTTCCCGGTTTTTTTAAACGTTCGTATTTTCTACACTGTTTTGTTTATTCGTAAATTAGGAAGTTCGGGCTGAAAGTTCGCTGTAGGGGTTTTTTCGAGGTGCTGAATCCGATTTTGGGGTTATAAATAGGAAATTCCGACATGGTGAAATTCCTCATTCCTTCTCTCGCTGCCGCCCTATGAACAAACCTCCGAGTAAATTTGGAAACCGAAAAGATAATCATCAATCTGACCAATAATCTAACGTCTGTTATAACCGGCTGGTTATAAATTCTCTTTAACACGTCCAAGGCCTGCGGGTGATGCAAAATACCAGGTTTTGGGGTAATGAATGCGAAACATCACACGTATAGCTGCATTGATTTAACCCTAGTGATTTTTCAGGTACAAACTAACTTCCAGTAAGATAAAATGTGCGAACATGAGGAAACCATGAGGAAGTTGATCAACGACTGTACGTGTACGTACTACACAGGTACCAATCTATGCACCTACATAGAATAATTACATTGAGCAGAATTTCATTGTTGAACTATTCAACTCAGTTATTCCAGAGAGAAACTCGTAACTTTTTAAGAAGCAGTATAAACAGAAACAAAAGAAAGCCTGTTAGCACAATGCGATGTAAACTGACCGGGGTGTCGAACGAGAAAACGCATTCATCTTTATACACTTTATCAGTCTTCTGGGGAGTTCTTATTTTTGAAATATGTTTCTCCAGCACTGAGAGTCCTTCGGCGGTATCAGACATGGTTCATAAATCTAATGAAGCACTGGGAATTGTTCACTGTAATCCGAAATGCGGCGACACAAGTACGGAAATTCAATCAAAATTCACTAAACTCATGCAAAACAAAACAAAAGGTTACACAAGCTGTCTTCTTCTTTTTCGTTTTCGTCAAGGACCTAGAAACCAATGTTGTTCATTCATGGTTCATACATGGATGTAGGATTGAGTTTCTAGGTAAATGCCCTTAGCCAAGGAGCTCTGATAAAAAAAAAAACTACCTAAGATTAATCCATTAAGATATTCGTATTTAAAATATTCGAAGCCGGCGTGAAAGAAAATATTACGAATATCCTACTTCCACGATGGTTGTTTCCGCACTCTTTTGCCGCCTTTTATTTGTAGTGATAAAGGTAGTACAATTCTGATAAGAAATCCGCACCATACTCAAGTTTTGTTTTGAAATTGTTTTTGATGTTAGTGTCTTGTTTTTCCTACTGAGTTCTATAATTTCTCTCTCGGTTTAAACAATAGCAATATGAAAGTAGACCAAGGAGAAGCGATGGAGGTTGAGGAAACACCAAAGCCTGGGCCTTCCAAGACTGAAACGAAGAAAACCGCCAGGGCCTCACCTTGGATCGAGAAGTACCGCCCGCAAACGTTCGAGGAAATCGTCGGAAATGAGGATCTTGTCTCTCGCCTAGAGGTGAGAATCTCACGATTCAGCTATGAATATAGTAAAATAATATTGAAGAATGGTCATGATCATATTACGTCAAGAGAAGTAAGTCCTTTTAGAAAGACTATTTGTGGTTGCCAAGCAGTCATCTACTGACGGTTCGTTGGAAGTATAGATTTTGGCCTTGATAAACATATCTGAGTGATCAATTTTAAACAACCGTACGATGACGTATGTAAGGACTTGAATGCGCCGCTGAAACCTTTAAACTCTTAAATTAGCTAATTGAGCTAGTTTTTACCAATTAAGGTGCTTATACATGGCCATACCTACTTACTATTTGCCAAGGTAACCTACGGGTTAAAGTGGGTTCACAAGCGTCCGACTCTGCGTTCTGCCCGCTGATTGGCCAAGAACAGATGGAAAGTGTCGGAGAGAGGGGGGTAATATTGTCGGAGAGGCACTTTTGGGAGGGACTGTCCGCATCCGAAAAATTAGATATTTGACGGAAAGAGTTGGTGAGAGGGTGATAAAAGTGGATGGTGGAAGGAGGGAGGTGGGGGTCGTAATAACGCAATGAAAATCGTGTCGGAAAACAGATGCCTGTGAACACCCAAATGGAATGTTGGAAAGAGTCCAGGGAGGGACAGTCCCTCCCAAAAGTGCCTCTCCGACAATATTACCCCCCTCTCTCTGACACTTTCCGTCTGTTCTTGGCCAATCAGCAGGCAGAATGCAGAGTCGGACTCTTGTGAACCCACCTTTAGTCTTCGGTATGCTTACCCTGGGGAGGCTGCAGGTGTTGGATTGTGAAGTACGGTCTTCTGTTAGCTCCTGGCCAAAATTCCCGCTTGGTGTCCCATGTGCCTACATCCATGTAATGGTCAAATCCGACGGGCTTGGTATTGTCTCTCTGTTAGCAGGTATCCCTTCAATGTGGAGCCAGTGCCTGCTAGCCATCCATGGGTCGAACTGTAAGGTCACTCATGCTATTGCTAATCTTGTCAGGGACAGTTAGCATGGTGCCACTGAGCAATACCGTCTGCTCCAAAACCAAGCTCGCCTGCTGAGCTCACTGCCGCGTTACATGAATCAGTAGATAGCGAGAAACTCCAGTGCTCCCAAAGCCTCATTTCATCCTAATGGGTGGAATGAGCTTTGGAGGGTATTGGTGCTCGTGACTACTGGAACTTCCATGCTGTTCATGTGGCAACATTGCACACTGTAGTACAGTGGTCGACCAGTAGTCGTGGGACAACAGATGCCCTTTGCCATGTGGATACCTTTCGTCAGAGTGGAAATATTCATTTCTGTCATGTAAGCAGCAGTCTCCATGGACTCATGGTGGCCGCATCTTATGCCATCGTGCAGTTGCCTAGCAGATAGCAAGTGCCTTGTCATTTAGCAGCTGGGATATTTACCTACACAAATTACCTTATTTTGAAAAAACACTCTCATCAGCCAGGCACTGCTGGATTTCCCCGCTGACGACGATTGGCCATGCTATCAGTTCCAACGGTCAAGCACTTTTCCACTTTTTGATTCAACCTTCTAAAAGACTAACAGGCAGTGTCCACTGTCTGCTCATTTTCACCTCATGATCATGTACCACTGTTGAGTGCCCAAAGCTCGTTTGTAAATTTAGAGGAAGATTAATAAACTTGAAAGACGAAATCTTTCCTTAGTTGTAGGATGCATTGTTGCAACTTAACCTATTGTTGTGAAACTCCAGTTTTAGTTTCTTTTCCTCACAAATTCAGACTAAACATGAGATGGAAATTTCTGATCTGGAAAAAGCTAGAAGCCTTCCTTCTCCGAGCCTCTACTTGGAACGAACAAACTTCAACACCTCCCTCACTTTTGGAACATATGGTGTGTAACCAAAATGTTTAGAAGGTATTGAAAACTGGAGGAGTTTCAGAAAACATATAATAACATTTGTGTAGCGGTTTTTTAAACTTATTTTTTCTGTATTTCAGGTGTTTTCTCAAAGTGGAAATACTCCAAACATCATCATAGCTGGTCCCCCTGGTGTAGGAAAAACTACTACGATTCTCTGCCTCGCCAGAGTCCTCCTTGGTCCTGCAATGAAAGAAGCAGTCTTGGAGCTTAACGCGTCCAACGATCGTGGTATCGACACAGTTCGCAACAAAATCAAGATGTTCGCCCAACAGAAAGTCACTCTGCCTCCCGGTCGTCATAAAATCGTCATTCTTGATGAGGCCGATAGCATGACAGACGGCGCTCAGCAGGCTCTAAGGCGAACCATGGAAATCTACTCCAGCACTACGCGATTCGCACTGGCTTGTAACAATAGTGAAAAGATCATTGAGCCTATTCAGTCTAGGTGCGCCATGTTGAGGTATGAGAAGCTGAAAGATCACCAGATTCTCGCTAAGCTTCTCCAAGTCTGCGAAACCGAAAAAGTGACGTACACGGAAGATGGTCTCGAAGCCGTGATTTTCACTGCCCAAGGTGACATGCGGCAAGCCCTCAACAACCTGCAATCAACTCACAACGGTTTCGGAGCCGTCGACAGCAGTAACGTTTTCAAAGTGTGCGACGAGCCTCACCCCATCCTGGTCAAGGAGATGTTAACCCATTGCTCCTCGCGGGACATCGAAAAGGCGTATAAAATCCTCGGCCATCTTTGGGGTCTAGGATATGCCGCTGAAGACATCATCTCTAACATCTTCAGAGTCTGTAAGTCGCTGGATATCAACGAGAACCTCAAGTTGGGATTTCTCCAAGAGATCGGTCTAACGCATCTAAGAATAGCCAAAGGTGTCAACTCCTTGCTTCAGCTCAGCGGCCTCCTCGCTAGACTTTGTAGAGTTTCTTCTTCTTGATGAACTCATCTTCGACACCTGCCGACGAACACTACATAGACAATAGTGTAAAGCACCAAATCGTCACACATTTTTGTACTATTATGCTTTTCTTACTATCATTACCATTAAGTGATTGTGATGGTGAATAGACGTTGAAAAACTTCTGATGTGTTTTCTAAAATTGTTGACATTTTTTGAAGAAATTGTCATTTGTTCCAGATTAACTATGTGTGTCTTGTTTTTGTTTGTATAGAGGTGATTATCTGCCAAATTGTAGTTCTACTTGCATAGCTAAATAAATTTACTTTATAAATGTCCCTACGTGTAAGCCTTCTCTTATTTTCGTAATCAGCTTCATTCTCTCAAATTGTTATCAACAAATTACTCACTAACTGTGGAGTCAGGATCAAGTAAGTGGCTAAGCGATGTCACCACGAGGTATTCCTGCAGAGATTCCTAAATGACTCCACTCCGTGGCATTTCGCTCCGCCGGAACACGGTTACAGCCCTGTATTTTGGACGAGAAATGCGATTCCCTGATGATATCGATACCTTAAAGCACAAAGGGGCTGTCCATCCACCTTCCACTTTTTTTTTTTTTTTTTTTTGATGTCAGAAAAACTCCAATTCAACAAAACTATTTTTGATTTTTCTTGACTATATTAGCTTTAAAATTTATTGGGGAAATTAAAAAGTAGTGTAATAAGCCATTATTTTAGGAATTGTGCATTGGTGATAATTTCTTTCGCGTTTTTCTCAAAACTCCATTTTTGGAGCAACAAGACTCGTCATTAAATTTTTGAAAAATTTCTTGATTGTAATTATCTTTTTTTACCCACCAAACGCAATGCCTGAAGTGTCCGTGGTGTTGATAAGTGTGGTATTTCATAGATAACTGGCTCTTGGAAAGAGCTCAAAATACCTATCTACAGAAAGGAGGGAGTGTCTGCGTCAGAATTGTTTTGGAAAACGCGTAAGAGTAAAAATTTAGTAACAGACATTTTCAAGAAATCAAACATTATTCACCACTCCCACAGACAATTATTACGAGAGATAAGTAAATAGTCCACTAAAACTGGGCCTCAAATTAAATCTGAATAAGACCATGTGGATGGCGATTTCTAGAATAGAACCAAAAGTTGAGCAGTTGATGGCCAGAGCACGTTAAGAAGATTCTCTCTGTAGATACTATGGTTACTGAAGCTGGAAATAATGAGGGTGAGTTTAGCTCTCGCATTGTGATCATTACAAGAATGAATTCCGTCCTCACAAGCAGAGAGCTTCACACACGTAGTCTGTTCTCCTCTTCGAAGCAGAAACGTCAAAGCTGACGAGCGGCAGTGTATCTAAGCATTTGAGATCAGAGAGAAAAAAAATTTTCGACAGAAGGGATGAAGGAGACAGGTCCCGCATAGCCAAGGAAAAAAGAGATTGCACGATGGTAAGCTGGCAACAGATATGGACAAGAGAATATAGAGGATGGTGGACTGCACGGCTAGTGCCAAACATCCAGAAATGGACGGACAGGAAGCATGGAGAATTGAATTTTTTCCTCACACAATTCTTCACAGGACATGGACTGTTTTATGCCTATCTACATAAAATGGGAAAGGTAACTATCCCAACATGTCCGCACTGCCAGAGCTGGGATTAACTCCCCAAATTTCAACACCAGAAGCTGTCGTCAGCAAGATGCTGGAAGGTGAGAGGAGCTGGACTCTTGTGGCAGCGTACGCAGAGAGTATCCTGACAAGGAAGACATTGTTAGAACGAGAGAGACAGAGAAGGGAACACCTGGTCCGTCCCGCCATCCAGAACTGATGAAGTGCCCCAGGACTCAGCCTGAAGTAATGTGTTAAACAGTTCCAGGCTGAGCATCCAACGTGGGAGAAAAGGAGGTGTTTTTTTAGTGGGTTTGAATCCCACATAACCTTGAAGTCGCGGATCCTTCAAGGTATCTTACGAGATCCAACTCCACCTGTGGATCTTAAAGATTTTCTTACCTGCCAGCCGGAAAAAAAAAGCAGCTGAAGTCTTGACCAGTGGGAAAAGAGCCAGAACTTCTGATCACGGCAAAGAAACGAGAGTTGTAGTAATTTCATAATAAAATTCCAAGTATTTACTACTACAAAACATTCTGCAGGGCCGAATAGATGGAAGACGTGAGCATGGCTGAAGGAAAGCAGCCGATGAGATTATGGTGAGGATGATAGTGGCACAGCACGTGAAAAAAGAACTAATCAATTCCAAAGCATTGATGGGTGAATGGAGTGACCATGATTTCGATATAGTTTTTGGAGTCTATTTGTTCGTTTGCCCAAAGCCCCAAAGTGATTCATAGTTCGAAAATTAGAGAAAATTATAAAATTAAGTTAGAAAATCTAGCAGGAATAACCAATTTCATCAACTGGTATTCCCGTCGGTTCAGTTCCTCTACAGTTCGGCTTGTGAAGGAATGAAGAGAGAGGGAGAGAACGGGGAAAAGCATACTTGATTGAGTTACAGATCAAAATTTGGACAATTTGAATAAACGGTATGCTCCTTAAGAGGCAATTGAGAGTTCCTAGTAGGGTCGATCTGGCACGCTGGAACCGGATCGTCTGCCATGTTTTCAATACGGCCTCCTAGTGACGTATTCGACCGTAACAATACGGCGCCGTATTGGATATGGCGTGTTCTTATCACAATTCGGCGACGGATTGAGAGCATGGAAGAAGTATATTCTTCCATGTTGAGAGTGTGTGTGTATCATGCCGTATCAAAAACCACTAGGAACTCTCTAATGAAGTGGCAATGGCACAAGGGATGATCCCCAAACCGGCTGATGAAGGCAACGTTGTTTTTGCCGTAACATGTACCACCCAACAACAATAAATTGAAAGATATAATCCAAACATATTGTTTAGTAATGCATGCATTCCAGGGGACGTCCCATTGGATAAGTATTGGATCAGTTTCAAAAGTTGTTAAGCAATAAAACTGTTTCACTCGATGTAATTTATCTATTACATTAGGCAAGAAATACTGACCCCCCCCCCCCCCCCACCAGTATCCACCTTAACATTTCTAGCGGCATGCGAGCCTCTAATCTGAAGAGCATTTTAAAATCCATGATCTACGATACCCAACATGCAAATTCGAGTTCACCCCCCCCCCCATTACCACCACCACCAATGGTAGGCACCACCTACCAGTCAGGCACCAAAGCGGAAATACGTCGTAACATTGAACTTTCATCTGTTAGTTTTAGTAGGTAGTCCGTCGAAGTTCACATCCGTATTCAAGGTGAAACACAAAAAAAAAAAAAAAAAAAAAAAAAAAAAAAACACGAAATATGCGGTTTATGGTGTCCTGGCACCACGGTGGCACCACTATTAGTTCCATGGTGGTACAGAGAATAATTCATGAAAATCCGGAGGTATAATGAGAATTTTTCCTCAATTTCAAAGCTTGGGTACAATAATTGTACCCTTACTAATGAGGAATTTCACAATGTCGGAATTTCCTATTTTTGACCCCAAAATCGGATTCAGCACCTCGAAAAACCCCCTAAGGCAAACTTTCAGCTCGAACTTCCTAATTTACTAATAAACAAAACAGTGTAGAAAATACGAATGTTTAAAAAAAACCGGGAAAATGACGTCATGCTGGAATAGTTCATTTATGACCGCTTGAAGCGCTGAGATCGTGAAATCTATAGCCCCCAGATGCAAAATTTCACGAAACAGTAAAGTTCGAAATCAAAAAACTGAAGAAAGAAATAGAAAAAGCAAGATGGGGAAAATTATGTTTCCCTTGTTTTTGTTTGATAACTTTTCTCTTAGAAAACACGATTTCGTCGTCCCAATGGGCAACACTGGGAGGAGACGGCGATCCAAACAGCCCAATCAGCGAGCGTTCCCGCTTCACGTCGGTTTTCCCGGTTAGTTTTGAAATCAAAAATTTTGATTGTCTCCCAAAAATAACAGGAGACTTATTTTCCGAAATCAGTCCGATTTTCATCTATCCCACACCATTAACTATTCAGGAAAAATGCAAACAGAATTCGGTGAAATTCCTCATTATTAGTAAGCATTAAAGGAACCGAAATATTGAAAAATCGGATATTTTGTGAATATTATCCTCCCACTCCCCTTGCGAATTTTGGTATTCTGGTAAAATCAAGTACAACTCGGAAGTTATTTGAGTCAAACAAAAAAAGAAACACGCAAATCGGTTGGAAATTGAGGCCTGGGCAGAGTGTACAAGATTATGCCCGCTAAGGCACGTTTTTTAAGCATTAACCCCCCTTTCCCCCCCTTAAAAAGCAAAATTCAAAATTCCGGCGCCATAGTGCACAACTAGATAGTATTCCGCGTCGAACAAAAAAAAGAACCACGAAAATCGGATGAGAACTAAGGCCTGGGCAGAGTACACAAGATTTTGTTACACACACACAGACATACACCTATGGTTTTTTTCACGGATTTGGATTCAGAACGGTCTAAAACGGATTACTGTGTGGTTATTTTTTTTTCTGTTGAGTGTTGTCCAACTTCACCCCAGATCGATCGCATAAGGACGCCCAAGTCTTACTGTGGGACGTCCTAAAAACTATATCAATTCCAAAGCATAAGGGCAACAAGTGACCAGATAATGGTGACGAATCATAAATATATTTTCTGTATTTACATACTCGTAATGAACTCTGATGACTAGCTTAATATATTTGGACAGGTATACCAAAATACAAAGGTATAAAAAAAATACTTAACATAGGTATTGCTTTCTGATCACAGCGTTCGAAATCCCTACCCACCTAATACTGTTACTGTCTTTTTGTGCTGGGACTTGACCCTTCGAGATCGAAATGTTGGAAGTAGGTAGAATATAAAGGAATGGCGATAGAATTTAATTTGATGATTTCTGTAGTTGAGGGACGATGGAAGTGATGAACGATAACGGGATTCACGTCAGAACTGGGAATCCCCGGTTGGCAGCATGCCGAGCAGCGAGGTCCAAAATGCAGATGAAGTGATCCCGCCTTTGAGGGTTCAAGTAGAATTTCAGTGGATCCTGAAGGCATCACAATAAAAATAAAAGTAAAAACATGCTACCTTGAGTTAAGTTTAGGTTAGCCCATTCAATTTCTTAACAATAATAACTAGAGTAATCATCATTGTTGATCGAATATTATCAGAGGTAGGTGCACCTTTAATTTTCAGCGACAAAAAAATCTGAAGGGACCCTATTTTATAATCACGTAATCCACCACAATAATTATGTTCTAGAAACGCTGAATAAACTTGAATGACTAAGGTCTGATAGTGGAAATTGAAGCACACATGCATACAGATACACCAAAATAGCCTTATACCTTTATGTGTAAAAGTACACATTATGTACTTCTAGGCATTTTACAAGTGTTTTTCTCAATGAGGAATTTGCCTCACAATTTTTAATTTTTTTTTTTTTTCGAAAGAGGGTTCACTAATATGGAAGAAAAAACCATGGTGTGCTGCTCGAAAATGGATCCAAAAAAATTAGAAAATTTAAAGAAGAAGGACATTTTAAATGTAGCGGCAATCTGTTCATGGGGGTTGCAACGTAATGGGTTTTCTAACCAATCTGACTTCATAGGAGGATCTGTGCCCCTTATGACAACAGTGCTACCTCTGAAAGTGCACATGAAACTATCAGCTTACGTGATTGAACACAAGAGTGCGCCACGAACTGGCAGGAAGAATGCAGACACAAAAGTGACCAAAAGAAAAAAAATTTAGAATTTTTTTTTTAGAATTTAAAATTTTAGAATTTTTAGAATTTTAGAAATTTTACTCACTCTTTTTAACTTACGATTCTACCTAGTTTATCAAGCAGTATTAGTCTTCACCTTATCTTATTTAGTTTCTGTATTATTCTATTTTTGATATTTAATCACATTATTTGGGTGGATCTTTTCATGTTGTCACAAGGGCGCCGACGACTCTACATATTGACATTCTCTGACACTATTTGCTGAAATTCCTTTTACTCTTCGCCAGAGCACAGTTTTACAGGAGGAACCCCAGGGAGTGGCGTGATCAGTTTCCATCTTCATGGAGTTTTTTGATAGAGGATTCATTTGTTTAGGAATTTTGAGGGAGGGGGGGGGGGGTAAACAAATTTTTTTCTTGGTCGACTCCACAGGTTCATTATTGAAAATAATAAATCAAAAAATAAGCCCAAAGACAGACATTTGAATGTACGGTTTTGGTTTATTATTTTCAATAACAAACCTCTGGAATCTACCAAGAAAGAACATTTTTTAATACCCACTCAAAATTTGTTGGTTTACGTTTCAAGGTACGTAGAATCCAAAAATCGAATAAAAATTTGGCCGACCGTACGCGGCACTTTCCCCACTTACATTGACCGATTTTGATGAAATTTGGTATGTAGGCTCCATTTGGGGTCTAGTTGTGCCCCGACGATTGGTTGATGTAGGTCACTTCTAAGGGTTGAAATTTCGAAAACGCCCTAACTCAAAAAAGTTTGATATAAAGGTATTGTTTTTCCATCAATTTAAGATAGTATAGAATTTTTAGCATTTTTTGAGACCACGCGGAGCCTTGTAGGAGAAACCGTTCGCTCCCTGCGAGAATTTAAGGGTTTTACGTACGATAAATCAGAAACACGAGTGTGAATCGCAATAGAGGACTAATCTCCGTTCAAATTATAGCTGACCGAAATGCGATCGATGTTTTTCTTCATGTTGGATGGTTGGTGGCTTTGCAGACGAGTGATCTATATAGAAAAATAATAAACCATTGTGTAATAATTTGCAGCGTTTTTTCCCTGCAGTAGTCCTTAAAGTTGGTCCAAAACATCAAATTTTTTCTCAAATTATCTCAAAAAAGTACATTTTTTAAAATGTTAATTTTGAGCGCCCAAATTGTATCCTCTTCAGGGACACGTTGTATCAAACAGGGACACGACCTGGTTCGGGACGAATGCGCCAAAATAGCGAGCCTCACATGGAACGGTGTTGTCACAGAACCAGTTCTTCGTGAAAGTGCTGATGGCAGCCCCGGCCTGGTGGCAGACATGAAGCCACGGTGTGTGGGACCGTGAGAGACCTGCGTTTTTTGATACCCGCGTTATAAACGCTGACGCAGTCTCTTACACTTCCATGGACTGGCCAACCATCTCTCGCCATGCTGCCCAAGCCAAGCATGCAAAATACGACAGAATAGCCGAGGATCTGAGAGGGTCTTTCACGCCACTCGTAATTTCATGCGATGGAGCATTGCATAAAGAGTATGACGCTTTCCTCAAGAATGCCTCCCTACGCCTTGCCAACAAATGGTCCAAATCCTACGCTCAAGTGATGATGTGGACGCGAGTGAAAACTCAATTCCCCGTCCATCGAGCGGTTTCCATGAGGCTAAGAGGCCCAAGGAAACAAGTCCGAGGACTCGGACTGGAGGACGGAGCAGCAATTTGGCTCCCACAAGCTTAACTCCTCACACATTTACGCTCACACGCTAGCAAAAAAAAAAAAAAAAAAAAAAAAACCTCTGGCATAAATCAATTTCAATTTTTGGCAAACTTTAGGCATACCAATTAGAACTTTTGGCAACTCATTTTGAACTTTCGGCAAATCCATTATGTTTCGATAGCTACTGGAGTCCTTGTCCACCTTCATTCCTTCTACAATGTTCAATAAAGTGTTTTTTTCTCTCTCTCGTTATTTGTGCAAGGAAGTTTGAAGTTTTCATGGCAACTACTCAGAGAACCATCAAACAAAATGACTCAGCACACTTATTGTATATGCTGGAGATCACGTGCAGTTTATTATATAGATGCTAATAATTAATTCCGTACCAGTTCTGCTGAGGGAGGTGTAGGTGGGAATGAGCTAGCCACTTGGGGAAAAGACTCTTCAGGGGTAGTTGCACTGAGCGCTCTCTGAGATTCTCGCACAAACTCAGTAATTCTCTTCTGTGATAGTTTTTCAGCCTGTGCATGAACACAAAGAAATAATTAGTTTGTATTTTTACAAGAAAGAATTCGAGCATAATAAATTAAATAATTTCTCCTGAAATAAAGTTGAATTCTATCTACCAACACTGTTTCCATTGAGAGATTGGAAACAATGTGGCTTTCCAATGAAAGTTCCGCTAGAACGGAAACAATGGGGTACTTCAGTGGAATTAATAAAAAGCAAAAAAATTCAAAAGAGCATGGGTCAGGAATGACGGTAATCAGGTCTGTTCGTCGAGAAAATGTTCAGAAGAAATTAGGGAAGCTAATGAAAATTGAAGATTTCAATGATGTGACGTAGTAAGTTGTTGTGAATGGGGTATTTGGGTGGGTCAGAAATTCAGGTTTTTGACCTCAAATTTGGATTCAGCACCCTTGAAAACCTCTATACTCCAACTTCTTGCCCATGGATACTATAACATGTGGTAAAAAATGAATTAAAGAGATCACACGTTAGAAAAAAAGGCGGGCCTCCATGAATGCACACACTATGCCGCGAGAGTGTGTGTGAGCAGTATTTTGTAGTATCCAAGAGATTCTCATCGGATAGCTTCATGGTTCAATCATTAGGGTTACCTACGTCTGCCATCTGTAATCGGTTGTTTTCTGTTTGCTTCTTTGTGGTTTCGACTTATCATATTTTCAGCTAGTGTATTGCCCATGATTTCTTTTCTTTCGTTCGTTTTAAATACGACGGAAAAGAAGAGGAAGATCAACGTTCTGGAGCCTCAATTTGAACCTGCTACCAGTGAGAACATTCCAATCTCTTCTCTGTGCATGGAATCTTTTTTCAAAGACAGTTTTGGCTAGCTACGTCACGATTGGCTAGCTACGTCACACCATTCAAATCTTCAACCTTCCTTAGCTTCTCTGATTTTTAAAAAACAATTTCTCGACGAACAGACCCAATTACTGTTATTCCTGAGCCATACTCTTTTGAAAAAAAAAAATTTAATTGACTGAAATACCCCATTATTAATGTGCTGACCTCGTATCGAGACATTCCACTAATCCTGTGCGGTCTCAAACGCCTCGTGGCCTTGGATACTACAAAATACTACACACACACGCCTGCAGCGTAGTGTGTGCATTGTGCATTCATGGAGGCCCGCCTTTTTTTCAAACGTGTGATCTCTTTATTTAATTTTTCTACCACATGTTATAGTATCAATGGGCAAAAAGTTGGAGTATAGAGGTTTTCAATGGTGGTGAATCCAAATTTGAGGTCAAAAACCTGAATTTCCGACCCATTGAAATACCCCATTTTGGCAGAAACTACTACAGCCAGCACGAACACGTACCTAGGTGAAAATGAGGAAAGATGGATAGTTATTTCACCATTCGCACCTTAGTAGGCCTCCTAACTGGCCACTGCCCCCTGAGATAACCATCTCAACAAGTTGGGCAAGGCCAGGACAGTTGAATGCCGGCTCTGCTGCGAAGGAGTCGAGACAGCAGAACACATCCTCTGTGAGTTCCCTGCTGTAGCATCTACCAGATTCCGGCATTTTGGTAAGGGTACTTTAGTCCCGGCCGAAATTGCTCGTGAAACGCCCGAAAAACTTCTTCAATTTATGAGAGAAGAGGTTTTCAAACGGGTACTTGAATGAAAAGGGAATTTTGTCACAATAGATCAAACTTATGGACTAAGTGAGGCTTGCCCCGTCCCAAAAAAAAAAAAAAAAAAAATCAGCATTCGTTGAATTCCAAAGCAATACCCACTGAAAACACACTCCTCAAGGAAGTTATACATATAAGGAAGTACTCGGCAGGTTGGTCAACTCACGACAACATCCGGCGTTTGAACGGTGATTTTGACCATCGTAGGATCGAACTTGTCTTTGCTCCACGCGATATCCTGCAGTTTTATTTGTCTGATGATGACGTCGTCTCGATTGAGCACATACAGGAGAGATGAGGTGATGACGAGGACGACGGGCTCAAATTCGCTAGATGTTGCTTCACAGACGAAAAGCAGCGTCTGATTCTTAGGAACAAGTTTGTGCTCATACTTTACACGGGACTCAGTCCCATGATGTACACCCTGCCACACAGGGAGATGTTTAGGCTGAAAACCAAAGCGTACAGGGCTATTAGCTGTGCATATGGATGCTTTCGACACGATCATTTAAAGACACTAAACCAGTAAATATGATTACCTAGAAGTCGGAATAACGGTAAATGAATCAACAATAAATACGTCTTTGGAATCTACCTTCAACCCGGGAGTTCATGCTCGGCAATAACCAACATCAGTACGTATTATGACACCTCGTTGATGAGTACTTTTCTTGAAATGAGCGGTCCTATCGATAACTTTCTATAAACGTTACCCAAAGGTCAAATTTACTGATTTTTCATCCAAATTTTGTTTGTTGTGATAATGGGGATTTTGCCTCAATTTTAGATTCTGAAATTTCAAGTCAAATCGTAAAATAGGGCCCGAGAATAACGTTTAACACACGGAATACCCAAGGGGAAAAAATTAATGTAGAAGAAAATGCCTAAACAAGAGAATCCTCTGACAGAAAATACCGCGAAAATCGAGGAAAACTGATCACATCACACCTCCCCCCCCCCCACCACCACCACCAACTGTGTTCTGGCAAAGCGTAAATGGAGTTTCAGCAAATAGTGTCAGAGAATGTCAACAAGTAGAGTTATAGGCGCCCTTGTGACCACATGAAACGATCCACTCAAATAATGTGATTCAAATATCGAAACTAACTAATAGAGAAACTAAATAAGAGAAGTTGAAGACTAATAATGCTTGATAAACTAGGTAGAATCGTATTGTAAAAAATAGTGATTAAAATTGCTTCTTGGTCACTTTTGCGTCTGCGTTCTTTCAGCCAGTTTGTGGCACACTGCTGTGTTCGATCATGTAAGCTCTTCATGCATGCTTCCAAAGGTAGCATTGGTGTCGTAAGGAGCAACTCGTCACATCACAACATGGCTGCCCCCATAAGCAGATTGCCACTACATTTAAAATTTCCATCTTTATTAAATTCTCTAAATTTTTTGAATACGTTTTCGAGCTGCACAATATGGTTTTCTTCCATATCAGTGAACCCTCTTTCGAAAAAAAAAAATCATCAAATCGTGAGACAAATTCCCCATTGGTGGGAAAGATCAAACAAATTAGGCTCGATTACGTTTGTTTACAAGGTAACTGAGAGTCGGTAACTTGCATGGGTGACGTCACTCCATGAAAATCTTCCTCCATACATCTCATTATTTTGTTTTGATCACACTCCCCCTCATCCCTGGTGGTGGTCTAAGAAACTCGTTTTAGTGGTTTTGCACGATCGGCCTCAATGATAAGATTTTATCAAATACCTAGCTTAATTGCAATGAACAAGGGAGTATGAATTGAAATTCTACATTCATGCAACAGTGATGACAACAAAAAGGAGTTCCAAGATAAGCATTGATCAACTAAGGATCGTCACACCCACAACTCGGAAATGAAAAAATAAAAATATACCAATGGGAGTCGACGCTATTTGCAGATATTGGGTGAAACTTACGATGTGATTGTCTGCCCAGCCAGCTCCTGATAAAATTCCATGAGCCGTGAGAGCAACGAGTTCTGCAGCTCCAGAAATGGGTCGAGCCATCACTCCAACCAGCCCTCTCCCCAGAGATCCAACGAAACTTTGTCCTTGGCTGCCAGTTGCGTACTCTAAAGGTTGCTGAGCCAAACCACCTACTCCTCCCAAAAGGCTCACACCTGAAATAAAAAAGGCGAGACAATTACGCAAGTATAAATTGGTAAATATCCTCAAAACAATCACGTAGAGCCGTTCGAAAAAAATTCAGAATACATTTGTCTCCTCCGGTTTGAACGTAGCAAACTCTAAAACAAGTTATATGGTTTTATTCTGACATAAACTTGGGCGCTCTTTAATTTTGATTTCCTCCCTGAGTTTAAGAACAATTTTCGCAAAATTTGGCAACTTCATGATGAATGCTATACGAAGTAAAACAAAACATGCTTCATGAGAAGTACAATCCACGAGAATACATGGACAGCAAGTACACAAAATTGCGAGACTTCGACCACTGAAACTATAATTCTGCAAGACCACAAACCCGCAAAATAACAAAGCCTCAAGATTACAATCCCATTATACCAAAACCCAGTAAAACTGCAAATTACAAGGGTTTTACATAATTTTCCGTGATATACCACGTTTTGTTGAGAATTAATCCAAATTAAACCAAACCTATACAGGGTGTTTCACGAAAAGGTTACACCACCCCTTCATTTCCGCAAAATACAGCGTAAAAAATCCCGACCAACGCAATTCTTCATGATTTTTGTGAGGGTCTCGGAAAAAATACTTTCGCGCAAAAAAGTTTCGCGCAATTGACACTAACTTAATTTTTTCAAATGGAACCCCCCCTTTTTTTATTACAGGTCTATGTCAAAATTCATGAAAAATTCATACCCGAACCGATTTTTTTTATTGCGCGCAAGTTTTTTCATAATTTTTTACGCTAAATCACATGGCGTCATCCGTTTTTCAATTTGACTGGAATTTTTCTAAATGGCGGCCAAAAATTCGGTTGTTATCAGTGGAAAAAATCGCTCTTTTTAAATCTTTATGAGTTTTTAGGCAATTTTATTCAGTTCAAGCATGATCAAGCTGTCAGTTTTTATTTTTAACTCCACCGTAGACGGCCCGTGGTGGAGATTAAAATAAAAAATAAACATGATTTCGACCACAAACAGATGTTTTCGTGAAAGAAATGTTAATTTTTCCTCTTGAAATCTTGGTCTTCCTCAAAACGGATGACACCCTGTGATTCGGCGTCAAAAAATGATGAAAAAACATGTGCCACACTAAGGGTTCTCCAAAACCTAATTTTTGCGCAATGAGGAATTTCACCATGGAGGAATTTCCTATTTTTGACCCCAAAATCGGATTCAGCACCTCTAAAAACCCCTAAGGCGAACTTTCAGCCCGAACTTCCTAATTTACGAATAAAAAAACAGTGTAGAAAATACGAATGTTTAACAAAAACCCGGGAAAATGACGTCATGCTGGAATAGTTCATTTATGGCCGCTTGAAGCGCTGAGATCGAGAAATCCATAGTCCCCAGATGCAAAATTTCATGAAACAGTAAAGTCGAAAACGACGAAACAGTAAAGTTTTTCGAAATCGAAAAACTGAAGAACAAAATAGAAAAAGCGAGATGGGGAAAATTAGGTTTCCTCTGTTTTTGTTTGATAACTTTTCTCTTAGAAAACACGATTTCGTCGTCCCAATGGGCAACACTGGGAGGAGACGGCGATCCGAACAGCCCAATAAGCGAGCGTTCCCGCTGCACGTCCGTTTTCCCGGTTAGTTTTGAAATCAAAAATTTTGACTGTCTCCCAAAAATAACAGGAGACTTATTTTCCGAAATCAGCCCGATTTTCATCTATCCCACACCATTAACTATTCGGGAAAAATGCAAACAGAAATCGGTGAAATTCCTCATTGTGGAGTTACGCAACTTAGAACTTCAAAAAGGCAGGTTGCGCGCAATAGAAAAAATTGGTTCGGGTATGAATTTTTCATGAAATTTGACGTAGAATCCGAATTTGTAATAAAAAAAAGGGGGGTTCTATTTGAAAAAATGAAGTTAGTGTCAATTGCGCGCAACTTTTTAGCGCAAAAGTATTTTTCCTGAGATCCTCACAAAAAATCATGAAGACTTGCGTTGATCGGAATTTTTTACGCTGTATTTTGCGGAAATGAAGGGAGTGTAACCTTTTCTTGAAACAGCCTGTATACACAGTAAAAAGTAGACAAATTATCTTACCAAATTCCGTCAGGCCTTGTTTTATACCATCAGCAATTCCTTGAGGTTTGACCCTCCTCATCTCCTCTGCGTATCTCAGGTCATCCGGACTCAACGTCAGTCTGTCCAATGTTCGACTCCAACTTCCAGCAAGTTTATTCACTGACGTCAGAGTACCTAAAATTGAGGATTTGATTTTGATTGAAACATGTGTTTATTAACTGAAATGCAAAACAATAAGCAGGTTCACAACATGATACGCTTTGGTCCTTTGGACCATCAGCGGGAGATCCGTTTTAGAAAGGAAATTTCAAGAAAAAATAAAACTAAGGTCAGATACAAGAAGGATCGAGGGCGTTAAATGTAAAGAGACTAACTGTATACATATAACTGAATACACGCACAGAGCATGATTATGGTAATATAACTTAACAAAGCAACAAGGTACAACAAGCAACAAATACAAATACAGGAGAGAGAGTTGCATAATTATAATTTCTATACAGATTATTTATATAATAGATATCAATTGTTATTATAATTGAATTCAGAGACCAGAAATGACCTGTAGCGCCAGGCCTCGCAAAAATAGAGACAAAGAGCCTTCCAGTCGGGACCGTTCAGAATATCCACCAACTCAGATCCACCAGATCTGGTCAACTCGACTCGACCGAAACACCTGAGTCGTACGTATCCAAGGATTGGACAAGCAGCCAGAAAGTGCTCAGTACTTTCGTCGGCTCCAAAATTGCAGAGAGAGCAGAGGTAAGCTCTATTGCTGATCCAAGGCTGCCAGTTGATATTGAGGAGCTCCCCTCGGCACTCCATGATCACCATTGCCTCATACTGTGACAGGGTTCTAATGTAGTCCACGTTCAAATCAAGGTGGCGGTACAACAAGTGGAACTGGGCGTTGAGAGTCCTCTGGTTCAGCGACTCACGAAAGCTAAGCATCTGGCTTTCCAATACAGCCTTTGCATACTCACCAAAGCGCGCAGGGCCAACCGTTATAGGAATAATTATTATTCCTTGCCAAGCATCAGCCCAACCGATCTTCCGTCGAACCATAAATTGAGGATATATACTGAAGAGGGCACTCTTCACTTTTTTACCATAATAGGTAGTGGTTCTTAGAATAATACTCACCAGCAGTGACGTGTTTCATGAGGGAAGCTGAGCCGTGCACGATACCCAACAAGAACCCAGTAGGGCCTTCCATGATGCCCTGGTAAGGCAAAGTGACGAAACTTCTCAACCCATGCCCGACACTGCGAGCCAATCCAGCTGGTGCTCCAAGGAGTTGAAGTGAACCCAAAGCCCACCCTGTAAACACACATGATTTTATCACATCATATCACATGAATGAGCTCCATCATACTTTTTGAGGTGTAAAACAACCCAGTTTATTGATAAGCTCACCAGTTCCATAAATGGCGCCCAGGAAGTAATGGAGAGTGAGGGCGTGCCCCAATCTATAAGGCGTAGTAACAACATCAGTGCGTCTGAATTCTGAAAACGACAATGGAGATTGGTCCAAGGCGATGTAGAATTTGGTCGAAGTGTGAATGCTCACGGATACATCCATCGGTGCAATCAAGAACTTCTTGAGTTTGAGTGGCCTCGATAGATCATAAGTTCCGCGAACGATTTCATCAGGAATGGGTATTTTGTAGATAGGGTCGTCCTCGGCATCTTCGGACCAGAGAACTTCATATCTGAAAGTTGAAACGGCAATTGAACGTGAATCGTTTCGACCACCATGAAAAAGTAAAATGTTACCTTCACGCCAGGACAAACTTCCCCCTAGAAAATGCCTTTCTTATTCCAGAAAGCAAACTACAGATATACAGGATTCCCGGTATTTCTAAATTATCGATTTTTGAAACTGTTGATGGTAGATAAGAACTCCATAAGTACTTATTTTCTGTACCTTTCCTCATCATCATTTCCCCGATCATGATGAGGTTTGTGATGTTCTGCAACTTTCCAAGGTGAATAACTGAGGGGAGATTCTATTTCTTCATCAGACACATTGAATAGATCCTCTTCTTCTTCTACTTTCCCTTCTGCTTTGATAGGTCCTAAAAAAATGTACAGAGATTTTAGTCGTTTCATTCAATTTAGGTAAATAATGGGGGGTGCGCCTTGATTTTTTTTAGATTTTTAATCGAAAGTAGACTACATCCTGAGAATTTTGGCACCAACCGCGACCTTCTAGTGTGAGTAGATGTTTCTATGATTTTTCAAAGTTTCGACCGTTTATGACGTCACGCGCCCCTCTCGCCTGGGCGGGACCCCCCAGCCCACTGTGACGTCATAAACGGTTGAAACTTTAAAAATTCATAGGAAAAGATTTACACACGCTAAAAGGTCGCGGTTGGTACCAAAATTCTCAGAATGAGGTCTACCTTAGATTAAAAATAACAGTAAACAGTTTTTCCTACCCAGGCGCACACCCCATTGGTACGTCAAATACACCATTTTTAGAAATTATTATCTTTGGTTTATTATTTTTATTATTTATTATATTATTATTATTATTATATTGGTACGTCAAATACACCATTTTTAGAAATTATTATCTTTTTATTGAAAATGTTGAAAATACCTCCGCAGGTCCTTGAATCTTCTTTCTTTTCACTGGAACAATCAGGTACCTTCGAGGAGCCTGAACTCTTACAAGGTGAAGGATGTTTTCTCAACCCTTTGCCATCATCCTTGATGAGCATCGTGGGAATCAGATCCAAAAGATGTTTACTCACTTTGGTCAGATACACATCTTCCAAGTAAACTTGAAGAGGAGAAACTTTAACCGTCACTTCTTGAAAAACTGAAAGTAACCATACAATTAATAGCCTTGTCACTAACAGCAGCTGTAAGGGAGGGAACCACGTTCCATCTTGGTGAAACAAGAACAGTGCTAGTCTTATTAAAAACTAGCCAAGTACATTTTGTTGATTATTTTTTTAGAAGGACCCTTCTTTATAGGGTGATGCAGAAAGCAGTTAAAGATCAGGTTGTGCTAAACGTTTGACAGAAAACCCGTTGCCAAGTGGTATTTCATAATTTCAAGAGTAGTACAGCTCAAAGTCACTCCAAGTCCACTATTTTTTCTCATGTCCCTCATAGAAAGGGAGAGAGAAAATCAGATCACACTCACACCAAATTAACTGATAGTGTAGATGTCGATACTGAACAACTAACAGGCCCTCCTGCCTCACGAAATTGATTGAATCTCTCATTGATAGGATCAATGAGAGGATAGGATTGATAGGATCAATAGAATAGGAAGCAATAGAATAGGATGGGATCAAATGATAGGATCAATAGAATCTCTCATTGATTATACTGCACTACTGCACTAAATTCCGCACGAGCCATTATACTCCTTTCCTATGAACTTCCAAATGAAAAAGCAATTTCGAGTAGACATTTCAGAACCAAAAAACATCAATCCAAGCCATTTTTTCTTAGATAGAATCAACACTAAATACGGAAGAACATATTGTGAGCTCCCGCTCACTGAAACAACATCAACAGTGGCGGAGCTAGGTTAGAGTTAGCCTCCCTCCTGAGACTCCCCAGACAAGCGGGATGCCACCTCCAGCAGAGCGTCCAACTCCCCGATGAGGAAAGACAGCTGTCTTCCTCGTCCAGCCAATGAGAACCCTCCACGAACAACATCTTAGTGGAGGGGTGGGGAGTCACACCGGAATTTCCAGAAGGCTCAACGGCTTCGCTTCATTCCAGTATCAGCTTTCAGAGAGATTGGTAGCCGCGAGCCCTGCCCATTGCCAAGTCTGCTCTTCCCCCCCGTCTAACCTTGTGCGCACAATTCAACCACAAAGTCGACTCAAACTTAACTTGTTCTCGCTGGGAAGTCTCCTGCTGCTCCAACGAAGAATGACCCTCAACACCATTGCCATGAATCTGCGCAGAATTCCTTCGGGCCCTGTCAGAGTGAGTGCACAAACCTAACATACTAAATCTTTGGCCAAAGTAGTGCTGTGATTAGAGTAAAAGTACTAGTAACAATTTAGACACGAAAACGATATGAAACCTTAACTGTAAACCGAACTGCCTTTTGATGATGACATGGAACTTTGATATTGTTGATTGAGATTGGAAATGATACTGTAAAAGAATCACACGGAACTGTTGTACAAAACCATTTCTATTTTGTATCATATTCATGCCTCTTTCGTTCGCCCTTCAGGCTTTTGACCTTTTCGTGCGCTGCACGTTAAATTCGTTCCTTTAATAAATCAAAGCTAGTAGTTGTAAACCTTGTAGTTTTTCTTGACTTTCCCTGGTTCAGATAACTAGTACGAGGAACGTGCATCGACACACCTCAGGTATTTTTGCATAATCCCTTCAGGATCATTTATTAAGCCCCTCAGGCCAGACACATTTGTGATCTGTTTCAATTTCATGCGCCCTTCAGGCTAACACAGTTTCGACACAACATCGCCACAGAGCTTCAAAATTGTCTACGCCTCGCCACAGGTAAATATAATCACGCTACCCTTTAACTTAAAATTAGTCATAAGTGTTTTTGGTATTTGCTTTTTCTCTTCCCCCACAGAACTCGTGCCAAAGTTGTTCAACGATTAACGACACAGTCGTCACTCGTTGAACGATACGCTCATACCTTGGTGACAGTGGTAGGCTTAACCCCCTCCCTCTGTCCACAACGTGTGAGTACACACAAGCCTACAATATCATTTATTTACAGATGGTTCAAAGCAGTATACAGGCACCGGAGCGGCAATTTACGACCCCCAAACACAAGAAAAATTCATGTACCAGCTGCCCAAATCAACCTCAGTTTTTACAGCCGAATTAGTAGCCATCAAATTATCTCTGGAATATTCAAATGTCTCACCAATTACACCGGCTATATTTTCTGATAGTCAATCAGCCATCAAACACCTGCAGACGTTAAGAAATCACAAAGATAGACTTACCATAGAGACGGTGAATTGTATGAAAGGACTGAAAGAGAGAGGAGTCGAGGTAAACCTAGTCTGGGTGAAAAGCCACGTAAATATAGAACCGAATGAAAAGGCTGACCGAGCTGCAGAATTGGCTCCGACACAAGACCTCCCGCATAATTTCCATTCTACAGAAGATTTGAAGAGTAGAGCCAAACGCAACGTGTTCAAACGATGGAATGAATCATACCGACAAAATACAAAGAATAAAGGAAAATGTTATTTATCAATCCAACCGTATGTACCTAGCACTTCTTGGTCCTGTGACGAGCAAGCGGATAGGAATTTTATTAAAATTATCTCTAGGCTTCGATTCAACCACCACAGGCTCCCCTCCCATCTCTACAAAGTAAGAATTTTGGACAACCCTAACTGCTTAAGCTGCGACGAACCAGAGGGAGACTCAAATCACATTCTCTTCAAATGCCCCAGTTTCCAGCAGCCAAGAATACAATTAATGGAGGAACTCATCCAAAAAAAACATTGAATTTCCTACGAGAGTGCAGTGCTTACTGAACAATAAAAATACGTTTAAAGCTATAGTTAAATTCATTAAAATCTCGAACATTGAACTCTAGAAAATAATTATATATTATGATGGCTAAATACAGTTTACATGTGAGGCCAATAAAGGGAAAAAAAAAGGATTACCTGGCTGTACGTTAGCATTGAGCAGGAGGCACATGTCAACTGCAGGACTATTTATTCTGGCTGTCTCAACCAAGTTTTGGGGGTTATTTCCAGCAAAGACACTGCGATCAAGCTCTCCCTGCCTAAGCAGCACTACGCTGAAGTCATAACCTCCTCTGTGAAATTCTTGGTTGTCCACTTGAAGATCCCAGACTGTGACTCTCATTGCTATTTCGCTGACCCCTGAATCCTGGAAATTAAAATACATTAGAACATATATATTCAAGTTAAATACAATAAATTGAATCCCTGAATGTCTAGTTACGAACCCAGTCACCCAGCACTGCATAGCTCGGAATCAACAGATAAATGAATTCGGAACTTACGGGATCTCTCATGGGGCTGGCAGTTATTCCAACGTTGTCAACAGTCAATGCTGCCACTTCTTGCCATTGAAAAGAGCCTTCCGGCTCAGCACATAGCATCAGTGTGATACCATGAAGGAAACAAGTAACGTCAAATCTTGACAGAGCTGTAAGAAAACGAGAAGATTCGACATTATTCATCTTAAAATCTAATAAACCATCTATTATACAAGTTAGAGTACTTGAAATGAAACAAGTCACCTGACTCTTTGATGTTTTCCAAATCCTCACACTCATTGACTTCCAAAGTTTTGACAAGCTCTAGGCATTCTTCATTGCTTTCAGCTGTATTGGTTCCTTTCAATAAGTCTTCTGAAATAGGTATACTTAGTGAAAATTTGTACGATGAGATTATATTTATAATTAAAATTGACCGAAAAACATTTTGATCGATATCAACTTAGAATTCAAATATACGTAATCCTACCACTTTTCAACGCCAAATTCCAGCTAATTTTGCCAAAATATACGTTATTGAAATCTGTCGGGTAGGAAACTGAACAATGAGTGTTTGAGATGACCTCATGACCTTGAGAGGATTCCGATAATAAAGCAGTAATCAACTCCTATCGCTGCCTACTTCCTCTTAATATTAAAATATCAATAATTAAATTAAAACTAAAGAACAACAGTTAAACAATGAGCCTAGTTTTCAACCAGGACTCTCGGAGCGCTAGTGTCACGCTGTCTCCAAACCAACCAGTTCTTCTTCCATGAATATATCTCGTCAACCAACATCTCATTAGTCATATTATAATCTGTATTTCCTGTTGCTTTCTGTTTCTGAAGTTTTAAGTTTCGATGCCAATGAAAACAAATTGGGTGCTGCCGCCAATGGTGCTTCAATGAGCACTTGTTAGATCCCGTTGATATAAAACAATGTTGACTCACGTTGTGAATTGATGGAAAGACGACTCCTCACATCGCTGGCTGCTATGAGAGAATGATTTGCATGGGCGACTATGAGATGAATAGTGTAACCGATTTTCAGAACGGTGGCAGTCAAATCTTGGCCTTGAGGAAGATTAACCAACCTAGAGCCGCTCGAAGGTACAAGTGAAATAGCTGTAGACCAATCTGAAAGAAAATAGAGTAAATTTAAATTGAGTGAAACACGAAGTGAATAGAGATGGGTGGCTCAATAATGAACCGACTCTTTCAGAAGAGCGAGTGAACCGGGGCTCAGTATAAATGTACCGCGGTTCTTCTACAGGGTGCGGCAGCCTAAACTCCTTTTTTCAAGACACAGTAAAACACATTTTATAGATCAGAAAATTTAATTTTTTTCAAAGCACAATGTTTGTTTATCATTTCACGTAGGTGACCCCCCCCCCATTGTCTATACACTGAAGGTACCGATTTCTTGAGTCTGCCATGACCCTCACCAGCATGTCGGTGGGTATGTTGGCAATTTCTGCTTGGATGTTGGCTTTCAGTTGTTGTAGGGTTGTTGGACGGTTGGCATACACAAGGGATTTCAAGTAACCCCACAAAAAATAATCACAGGGGGACAAATCAGGGGAGCGGGCGGGCCACTGCAAATCACCCCTCAACGAGATGATGCGTCCTGGGAAGTGCTCTCTCAGAACCGCCATTGATGCCCTTGATGTGTGAGCTGTGGCTCCATCTTGTTGGAACCACACATCTCCCAAGTCCAACTCATCAAGTTGAGGTAAAAAAAAATTCCTCCAACATGTTAACATATCGATCTCCATTCACTGTTACAGTAACCCCATTTTCTTCAAAGAAAAAGGGGCCAATAATTCCAGCTGGTGAAATGGGGTATTTCGGTGGGTCGGAAATTCAGGTTTTTGACCTCAAATTTGGATTCAGCACCCTTGAAAACCTGTACACTCCAACTTTTAGCCGAATGAAACTATAACATGTAGTAGAAAAATTAATTAAAGAGATCACGCGTTTGAAAAAGGCGGGCTGCTACAAATGCACACACACAAGGCAAGGACTACGCCGCGCGCCTGTGTGAGTGGTGTTTTGTAGTATCCAAGAGGTCCTCCAAGGGTTTCTGTGCATGGATACTTTTTCAAAGACAGTTGGCTAGCTACGTCACGATTGGCTAGCTACGTCACACCATTCAAATCTTCAACTTTCCTTAGCTTCTCTGATTTTTTAAAAACATTTTCTCGACGAACAGACCCGATTACCGTTATTCCTGAGCCATACTCTTTTGAAAAAAAAAATGAAAAAAATTGACCGAAATACCCCATTGCGCACCACACCGTGGTTTTAGGAGAATGCAAAGGCCTTTGATGCATCTCACGTGGATTGACGTCAGCCCAGTAACACATATTTTGTTTATTTACTGTTCCATTTAAATGGAAGTGGGCCTCATCGCTAAAACACCACAGCGTCCTCTGGAACATTTTCCAGAAGGGCCTCACACGCGTCCCTCCTAGAGTTGAAGTCTCATGGGGTTAGTTCCTGCACAATCGCCAACTTGTATGGATGGTAGTGAAGGTCCAGATGAAGAATTCGCCTTACTGAACGGTCAGAAATTCCGAGAGCAGCCGCATGTTTGCATGCTGAACACCGTGGCGGTTGCATGATGAGGCTCTCACTGCTTCAATGTTCTCGGGTGATCTCACAGGTCGGGGAGGATCAGGTCTGCGTCGTGATGCACTAGCCGTTTGTCAGAAGTTGTTGACCCACGGGAGAATTGATTTTCGGTCAGGAACAGGGCCCAAAGGCGCAACATTAAAATGATTTCGGAACGCGCGTTGGGTAGCAACGATTGACTGCCCATTTGAAAAGTAGGTCTCGAGGGTGAAAGCCCGTTGCTCATTGTTCCAACACATAGTGTCAACTAACCTTGGAGGGGTACAAAACTTTAGGACCCCACCTGTCAACTGAGACCACGCCCATCCCTCTCTGACCCTCACAGCCTGCATAGCACGAATTTCAAAAAAGGAGTTTAGGCTGCCGCACCCTGTATCTTCTGATCTTTTGAGACTGGTGGTAGGTAGTGTTCGGTAAAGATCGGTTTTTCAAAAGAGCGAGAGAACAGCGGTCTGTGTAGGTTCTGGCGTATGCTGACGATTTAGATATCATTGCTAGGTCTCAGCAAGCTCTAGATACATCGTTCAGCGCACTGCAGAGAGCGGGTGAAAGGATGGAGCTCACAGTGAACAGTGAAAAGACCAAGCACGTGGTAACAAGTAAACCTGGTTCCACAAGCTGTGTTTCACTGGGAGGTTGTAGCATTGAGAGAGTGGATAGCTTCAAGTACCTCGGTTCGACCATCACACCAGCTAATGATACGTCAATTGAAATAAAAGCAAGGCTCCTAGCAGCAAACCGAGCGTACACTCTTGAAGCTGTTCCGGTCGAAAATGCTCTCCCGTGCAACAAAGCTAACGCTCTGCAAACCCCTAGTCAGGCCTGGACTATTCTGAAAAGAGATTCTGCCCTGCTCGACTTGTTCGAAAGTAAAATTTTGAGGAGAATAATAGGACCCGTTTGTGATGGTGGAACATGGAGGAAAAGAAACAACAAAGAGTTATATGATATCTACCGCGATGTTCCATCTAACTTTGTCAAAGCTTCCAGCTTAAGATGGGCTGGTCATGTGATAAGAATAGGTGAAGCTGGGATTCCTTAAAGATTCTTGTAGGGAATCCATGGGGACAACGGAAAAGAGGTCGACCACGGGCCAGGTGGATGGACCAAGTGGAGCCAAAACCCTGGGATTTATTAATTGGAAGTCCACAGCCAGGAATAGGGACGAATGACGAAAAGTTGTTGGAGCGGCCATGATCCACGTCGGATTGTAGCGCCAAGCAAGAAGAAGAAGAGAGAACAAAGGGGCAGTGAAAATGAACCGTGGTTCTTCAATCTTTGATTGTTTTGAGATCGGTAAAGTTCGGAGTCCCTTCTCGACAACTCACTGCTGTTAATTCAAAGGAAAAATACGATAAAAATACAATTATGTTGAATTGTATCGTACCACGACTCAAGAATTATTGTATTTGGTCGGAAACTTTATTGTATTTTTCCAACGTTTTCTATGATCCACTCCGGCAAGAATGAAACAAACCACTGAGCCGTTTTGCCCATCTCTAAAAGTGAGACTATTGTACACAATATAATTTCCACAATACACAAAAATCTTCTTACGATTTTGGTCGGGTCGTGCAACGACTACAGGAGGAAGACTAGCAGACACTGACGGGACATCCAATTTGTAATGACCACATTTACCAGCAGGCAGCATGAATCTCCATTCCCAATCTTCACTTTCATCTATGGCTGAGCCTCCTGAGAGATAAAAAACCGTGAGATTTTTGAAATAGGTCTGACATTTCAACTCAATATTAAACAAGGTTAAAAAATAAATTACCCTGCTCGGTAGCGGATTTGGCTACAGTAAGAAGGTGGCGCGTTCTGTTGTGAATCAAAAGCTGAGGGGACGTCTGTCGGTCGACTGTAATATAGACGACATTGTCTTTGGTTTGAAAGACGACTTCCAGACACAGATTGACTTGTGAACCTGTCGACACAGGTAAGAGCGCGGTCGCCGTGCCTCTTTCAACTCCTACTGTTACAGGAACTGGATTGCTGATCAGACCAGAATGCTCGAAGATGAGGTACAATCGCCGAGCAGTTTCCCCGCCGTAACCGATTTCGTGCCATTCTGCCAAAGGCTCTCCACTATAAAATTATAAATATAAAAGTTAGAAACGAACGTTAGAAAGTTGTTTTTGGCTTCATAAAGCTATGTTAAATGTAGCAAATTCCCTACTTCTCTGGCTGTTGGAGTAGCACAAACTGTGCTTGTGTCTTGTTCCCTTTTTTTCAATCTCAGCTCAAGATTGGAGAGGTATCAATGTTTTGAGCTTGTGTGTCCTAATAGGTCCCTTCAGATTTGTCTTCAATTCGTTTGTTAAGACTACTCGTGTGTCTAACATAACCATCGGCCTCTACTCATTAGGGAGTTCCTAGTACGTTCGGTTCAGATTAGATAAGGCAGGACGTATCCTCGATAAGGCGCTGTATTCCCGATTCGTCGCGCCAGTTTGCCTCCAAGCGTCGTATTGATGCGATAGAATCCAGCGCCGAATCGGAACCGTGTGTAAAGCCGTGTAATGGCGCCCTATCGAGGATACGTCCCCCCGTATCCAAGCCGAACCGGACCTACAGAACTCATTATTAGGGTAATGAGACATTAGAGAGTTTTTGCACGCCACTAACGGGCCCGTGGAACCTTTCCACAGAGCGCGGTTTCCGCGGTGCCCGTCAAAATGACGTAATTTTCGCGGTGCCCGACACTTTGGTGACTGCCAATTCATGGGCCCCCGTCTTTGCAGGTTCCCGGTGCCAGAACATCCCTAACCTTCTCGAAATATAACCGTTTAATATTTCTCGATGTATTTTCCTTCCTTCCAAGCGTCTCCGTGGTCATCACAAGTCTACTTACTGAAGAGCTTTTTCTGCTCCCGCTGATTACTATTAAAACATTCGCAGTCCATGTATTTCTAAAAACGTGAGTGCTGTAAGTACTACAATGCAGAAGTGTTCGAACAAGCAGTGATCGTGGATGTGTCGACGCCCAAATCCTACCATCGAACGTTGATTTCGTTGTAAATCATCGAAATAAATAAATAGAATTTCGTTGAAACGTTTTTCCGCATTCACATACTAATTTCTCCCCTAAGTTCCTTTGTTTTTCTTGTTTTAATTTCACCGTTGGAAAGCTGAGCTTTTGAGGATGTTTTTTATGAAAACCGCATTGACTTTCCTCTACAGAAAATGGGTGAGAATTTCGTCGAAAAACTATTTTTCTACGAGGAACATTCTGTTGCAAGTAGAACCGACGCCTTGATATCATGAAATGGCTCACAACAATCATGTTTTTTAATTTATTATTTTCTACAATGAACCATTGGAATCGAGCAAGAAAAAATCTAACCCTTCACCCCCTTCAAAATTGTATGGTTTACTTTTAAAAGTAGGTATGTAGAATCCGAAAATAGAAAATCTGTCCGTCCGCCGTAAACGGCCCTTTTCTTAGCAACCGTTTGGTTGAAAGTTGAAATTTGGTACACCTACGAGCTTCTTTTGGAGTCAAGTTGTGCCGCGAAGCTTTTGATTGATGTCAGACATTTCTAAGGGATGAGTGGTCAAGAGTGCCCTAGCTCAAAAACTTTCGAAATAAAGGTATTGTTTTTTCACCAATTTGAAATAGGTAGTATTGAATTTTTAGAATAGATTGAGACCACCCGGAGATCCATAGGACAAACCAAGAAACACCAAAGAGGTCTCCGTTGAAATGTTAGCTAACCAAAATGCGATCGCTATTCGTGTATAAAAGTTGTATTCAGTTTTGCATTCTTAGCAACCAGCACAGAGTACCGGTACTTCTTTAGCAACCAGTAATCAAATATCTATTTGAAGGAACCACAACTCCCTATTTCTTTGAATCGCGTGTGAAGCGTTTATTGCTTCCAAATAAACCTGATTGTGAAAGTAGTAGGTAGGCAGTAGGTACCTATGGTTGGCAGGTATAAAAAGGACAATGCAAAGAAAATAATACAGAAAAATGATAAACCTTGCAGAGTTTTTAATGTGTAGAAGGTACGTTCGCGAAAGATGAGGTTTACAGCCGACATTTCCGTGACAGTTGATGAACAGAATGTTAAACTCGTTGTTGATGGTAGTATAAAGTAAACAAAGCGTGACTCTTTTTCATTTCCCGTTACTACAAAAGTCAAAGGTACGCGGGGCCCGTCATTCAACTGGGTAGCATCTTCGTTGCTCGCGCTATCTCCTCCAAATGGGGCCCGTCACTTTTTGGCAGCAAAAACTCTATTGTGCTGGAAACCGCAAAACGCATCCGGTTGCAGGAATCCGCAAGCAATTGTTTTCTTATGGGTGATGACAAATTAGGACAACCGCACTGCGGCAACCGCATCCGGTTTTTTTCTGCCGCAACCTGTCGTTGTATTTCAAAATTCTCCATCAAGTAGTGCGGCGCAGTTTGGATGGGAGAGCCAAACAAATAAGTGCCTAGTGACAAATTGGCCGGCAGAACCGCACGTCGCATCTTTTCATTTTTTATGTACTATTCGTTGTTTTTTTATTTTTTTAATTTTAAATATATATAATGACAGAACAATCTTATAAAATTCCATCAAATTAAATGAAATTTGTACTATTTATGATTTAGTGTAGTATTCGCTGTTTTTTTTTTTGTGTTTTTTTTTAATACAAAATTTTTATTTTTCATATATAATTTTTTAAATCAAAATTGTTTTATTAAAATTTCAAGAATTTTTTCAAAAATTTCAAAAAAAAAAAAAAAAGAAATGTAGAAGTTATGGTTGTTCCAAGGAATTCACGTTTGCGTGTGCGCAGTGGCTACTATCAGTCTGGGAAAACGATTTTGCAGGGGATCATCTAATCGCCAATTAGAACAATCCTACAAAATTTCATCAAATTCGAATGGAAAATATAGGTGTTATAGCTGTTACAAGGATTTAACGTTTGCGCATGCACAGAGGCTACTGTCAATTTGGGGGCCATGGTTTTCATAGGGGACCATCAACACCCCAATCCGCATGATCCGCGGAAAAGTCATCGAAATCGGATGGAAAGAGACGCATCACGCGATTCCCCCACTCACCAACTACAACCCCATTGCGGTTTTCTGCACAATATGTCATGTAGCTCAAAAAACGGGTTTGAGCTGCGGTTTTGCGGCTGAGGGAACCGCAAACCAGAGCCACATAATACGTCGTTACACTTACAGAGTTTTTTCTGCCAACATTTGATGGACTCTGTTGGGTGTTAACTTTTGATGGGCCCTGTTGGGTGTTAACTATGTACAGGGGGGGGGGGGGCTCGTGCCAGGGGGCCTCTGGAAACAGGTGACTGTCTGGGGAACCGTTCCATCGTCGCCGCTGTTGGTGGGAGGCAAATTCATCATCACCTGCGAACTCTGAGCTTTGTGAAGAGGTTCGACAGGCCCCGGTAGTGGGGTACAAAAACTCTCTATTTTCTTTCGCCGTGTATTTAAGATCCATCCCCCGATTTGAAAATGCTTACCAACACTGAGGCTGTGGAACTAGATCTGAGTTACCCTGTTAAAGGGTACTTACATCAACTATTGCATATTTTCCCCAATCCCACTGGGCCCATATTAACTCAACATTAGTTAGTGGCTAGCTATAACTCTATTTTTGTATCTCCACAGAACGACATAAATAAAGAGTCACAAGCCACCATTATTCTTATTGTTTATGCATTTTAAACGTAAGTACCTACAGTAGTACACTTACAAGATTTTATCAGAGGAGATTTTAGGAAGATGCACGGCGTAGTACAGTATCTCGCTGGGTACTCTAAATTTGACGTTATCTTTCCTGACTGAAAATGCAGCAACGCTAATATCCAGGTCACTAAGGTTTGCAATAACGTAGGATGAAGAGATGTGAAGAACTCGTATGCCGCTCATGATTTTTGAATGGAGAGTAGAGAATATCACCTTAAAATGTCAAAAATACATAAGATGAGCATGAATATTGACCATTGTCAGTTATTCAAAGTTCAATACTGGAGCTTTTCAGTAAGTGCGTAATCTTGCAAAGAAACGACCAATGTTAATCTATACAAGGTTAGACAGAAAATAGAATTCACGTTGAACGATTAAAATGGGCAAAATGCTTACAGAGTTTGGTGCCTGAACCTTCACTTGTACGCTGTCCGTGAGAGGAATAAGTCCAGAAATTTGTGGCTTGTAGAAGGACTGACTGTCGGACAGTTGAAGACCATTTGACTTGTGGTACCCATCATTCAGTTCAACAAGTAAGTAAAAAGTACCCTAAAAGAGAGAAAAATGACTTATTTTATTTGAGAAAAAAGTAGGACTACACAATTGTGAGCTGGCGCTCCCTGGCTTATTCACCCTCTCGAGCCCAGGGCAGTAATTTTTGCAGCTTTCTCAGAGCCCATCTGAGAAGAACACTCCAAGAAGTGCAAATGACCCAACTAAACCTAACTAAATATTTCATTTTTTATTTTTCTTTTTCTTTAATAAACGATTTTCTTTTACTTCTATTGGTCGCGCCCAGTGGAACGAGAAAAACAACGAATCAAAACAATACAACTGGTAAACTAAAATCGTTTTGGAACTAACACTCGCCAAGGGGCAAGCAAAATCAGAAGATGCGAAGAAGTGCTTGAGCGGGTAACTTGAGACCGTCCCATCAAGGCCACAATTCTCAGCGACATCTCTTGGCTGAATGTTTCATCCGCATCCCTTCTTCCCTTTCAACAATAATTGTTGAAATATGCAAATGCAGAACCCACTGAGAGCCTATTATGTGCGAATTGGATTTTTATTTCTATCAAGCAACTAAGATGTTATAAGGAGTGAACGGCATTTTACTGCAAGGGTACAAATGGCCATTAAAAGTTATTTTTAGTATTCGGTAGACACTTGTCAGTCAACTGATTGGGAATGGGGTCCTCAGAATCAAACTCCTCTTTTGCCGGGCTTTCGGTGAATTTATCGCCTTCCTCGGGGCTCAAAGGGTGTGTCACTGTGTGAGCATCACATCGGCGTCAATAAAAAATAAAAAAAACCAGCTAGAGATGCCTCCATAGTTGGTGGGAAATGAACTTGGGAACTATTGCAGGTAAAATGAAAAAACATATTGTTTAGTAATGCAAGCATTCCAGGGGACGTCCCATTCGATAAGCATTGGGTCAATTAATACCAGTTGCTAAGCGAAAAAACTGTTCACTCGATGTAATTTATCAAGTATTATAGGCAAGAAATAGTGATCCTCCCCCCCTCACCATTATCCACCTTATCATTTCTAGGGGCGTGGGAGCCTCGAATTTGAAGAGCATTTTAAAAACCATGATCTACGATACCCAACATGCGAATTCGAGTTCACCCCCCCCCCCCCCCACCCTCCTCAATGGTGCCAGTCTGGCACCAAAGCGGTAATACTTAGTAACGTTGAACTTTCATCTATTTGTTTTGGTAGGCAGTCCGTTGAAGTTCAATTCCGTATTGAAGTGAAACACAAAAAAAACTTTAAAAAACCCATGAAATATGCGGTATATGGTGCCCTGGCACCATGGTGGCACCACTATTAGTTCCATGGTGGGACAAAGAATAATTCATGAAAATCCGGAGGTATAATGAGAATTTTTCATCAATTTCAAAGCTAGGGTACAATAATTAATAATTAATAAATTAATACAATAATTAAATATTAGTAAGCTATAAAGGAACCGAAATATTGAAAAATCGGATATTTTGTGAATATTATCCCCCACTCTCCCCCTCCTCTTGCGAATTTTGATACTGTGGTGAAATAGTGTGCAATTTGGAAGATTTATGAGTCGAACAAAAGAAACACTCAAAACGGTTGGAAATTGAGGCCTGGGCAAATTTTACAGGATTATGCCCGCAAACGCACGTTTTTTAAGCATTAACCCCCCTTTCCCCCCTTCAAAAGCAAAATTCGAAATTCCGGTGACGTAGTGCACAACTAGATAGGTTTCCGCGTCGAATCAAAAAAGAACCACGAAAATCGGTTGGAAATTGAGGCCTGCGTAGAGTACAAAAATTAGGTCCAAAAACGCACGTTTTTTAAGCATTAACCCCCCTTTCCCCCCTTCAAAAGCAAAATTCGAAATTCTGGTGACGTAGTGCACAACTAGATAGGTTTCCGCGTCGAATCAAAAAAGAACCACGAAAATCGGTTGGAAATTGAGGCCTGCGTAGAGTACAAAAATTAGGCCAAAAAACACACGTTTTTTGAGCATTTACCCCCCCCCCCCCCTTTCTCCCCCTTAAAAAGCAAAATTCGAAATTCCGGCGACGTAGTGCACAACTAGATAGTTTTCCGCGTCAAACAAGAAAAGAACCACGAAAATCGGTTGGAAATTGAGGCCTGGGCAGAGTACACAAGATTAGGCCCAAAAACGCACGTTTTTTGAGCATTGACCCCCCTTTTCCACCTCTTAAAAAGCAAAATTCGAAATTCCGGCGACCTAGTACACAACAAGATAGTTTTTCCGCGTCGAACAAAAAAAGAACCAAGAAAATCGGTTCAGAACTAAGGCCTGGGCAGACGACACAAGATTTTGTCACACACACACACAGACATTCACCTATGGTTTTTTTTGCGGATTTGGATTCAGAATGGTCTAAAACGGATCACTGTGTGGTTATTTTTTTTTTCTGTTGAGTGTTGTCCTCCTCCACCCCAGATCGATCACATAAGGACGCCCAAGTCTTACTGTGGGACGTCCTAAAAAGAGGGGGAATTTAAAACATCATGTCAGCTACAACAATACTAGGATAAACAGCCTTGGGAAAACAGTGTTAATTATATAACAATATGATAAGTTAATTACATAACAATATTTCACGTTTATTATATAACCGTATTATGTTAATTACATAACAATATTTTATGTTTATTACATAACAATATGTGATTGTTATGTAATTAACACTGTTTTCCCAAGGCTTTTTATCCTAGTATTGTTGTAGCTGACATGATGTTAAATTCCCCCCTTTTTTTTCGTTTTTTTTTTTCATTTTACCTGCAATAGTTCCCAAGTTCATCTCCCACCAACTATGGAAGCATCTCTAGCTGGTTTTTTTTAAATTGACGCTGATGTGATGCTCACACAGTGACACATCCTTTGAGCCCTGAGGAAGGCGATAAATTCACCGGAAGCTCAGCAAAAGAGGAGTTAGATTCTGAGGACTCCATTCCCAATCAGTTGACTGATAATTGTTTGTTGGGTCGATCATCACACTTGCTGTGTAGACACTTGTACTGTGGGTATACAACTTTTAGGGCAAATGTCAACACCTTTTCAATTATAATGTACATAGTACCTACATAACAAGCACATAATCATGTAATATATTATGCACAAGTAATTACTAAGAGAGCAGGTCTTACTTCAATTGGAGGAGGCGCTAATACACTAAAATTCTGAAGCGCACACAAGAATCGCCCTGTAGACTGCAAAGCAATGTTCAGCCCTAATGTGTTGATGATGAGTGCCCAAGGTTGAAGCTCAACCATCAGAGAATTGGCAACTTTAAGTTTGTCTCCGCAGAATCTAACCTGTAAAATATCAAATAAGTATTATTTACTCAGTCATTAGGTAGGTACCTAATGAAATTTGCATTACCAACTTGATAAGAATTCTATTAGAATTGAGAGGTTGTTCTTGACAACTTTGTTTTTCTCCCATTAAGTTAATATACTAACAATTAAAAAATCACCATTTTGTAATCTAAAAAGGAATGATATTGGAATACGCTTTAAGAGGGGTTGTTTTTCATTATTTTACCGTTGAAAAACTCCGCAAATTATTACACAAAGGTTTGTTACTTTTCTATATAGATCACTCGTCTGCAAAGAACACGGCTTTGCCATTGTTACCACCAACCAACTTGAAGAAAAACATCGATCGCATTTCGGTCAACTAAAATTTGAACGGAGATTAGGCCTCTTTTGCGATTCACACTCGTGTTTCTGATTTATCGCTAGTCCAATCCTTAAGTTCTCGTAGGAGTCGAACGGTTTGACCTACAGAGCCCTGCGTGGTCTCTAAAAATTCACTACGATCTTAAATTTATGGAAAAACAATACCTTTATATCAAAATTTTTTGAGCTAGGGCTTTTTCAAAATTTCAACCCTTATTTTTCAACCCTTAGAAGTGACCTGCATCAACCAAAAACTTCGGGGCACAACTAGACCCCAAGTGGAGCCTACATACCAAATTCCATCAAAATCGGCCAACGCTAAGTGGGGAAAGTTCCGCGTACGGGGTACGGCCGGCCAAATTTTTATTCGATTTTCGTATTCTACGTACCTTGACACGTAAACCAACAAATTTTGAGGAGGGGTTAAACAAATTTTTCTCTCAAAAATTCAAAGGACATGTCCAATTTTTTCAAGTAGGTACAACTTCCAATGTCAATTATTACACAAAGATTTGATCATATTTTTTTTCATTTTTCAGTTCTATCATTGCCACTACATACCAAATTCCATCAAAATCGGCCAACGCTAAGTAGGAAAATTTCCGCGTACGGGGTACGGCCGGCCAAATTTTTATTCGATTGTCGGATTCTACGAACCATGACACGTAAACCAACAAATTTTGAGGAGGGGTTAAACAAATTTCTTCTCTCAAAAATTCAAAGGAAATGTCCAATTTTTTCAAGTACAACTTCCAATGTCAATTATTACACAAAGGTTTAATCATATTTTTTTCATTTTTCAGTTCTATCATTGCCACTACCTACCAACCATATTTTCGCTTCACAATCAAGTTTATTTGGAAGAAATAAACGCTTCATACTCAATTCGTAGAAATAAAGAGTTGTAGGTGCCTTCATTAGGAAATTTGATTACTAGTTGCTGAGAACGCAAAACTGAGTAAAACTCGAAGAAACGAACATTCGTTTGCGATTCACACCCGCAAAATTCTGCTTTAATATTCGTCCCAACTTCAAGTTCTCAAAGGGATCAAACGGCTTGTCCTAAAGACCTCCGCGTTTAATTTAAATTTTAAATTGTTGAAAAACAATACCTTTATATTGTGAGTTTTAGAGGTAGGGTGTTTTGAAAATGCCAGCTCTTATTTTCACACCTTAGAAGTGACTCACACCACCCAAAAGCATCGGGGCAACTAGACCCCAAATTGAGCCCACATACCAAATTTCATTAAGATCGGCCCATGCTAACTAGCTAAAGTCTCGCGTACGGCGGTCGAACGGAAAATTTTTTTATTCGATTTTCGGATTTTACGTATCATGAAACGTATCTAAACCAACAAATTTTGAGAATTTAAAATTTTTTCTTGGTCGAGTCCAAAGGTTTTTTATTTAAAATAATAAACCGAAGGGAAGGAACTCTCTTGGACCATAGTGAGACCATATTTTACTCGTAACATGTACTGCAAATGGATACCGGCCCCTGATATAAGAAGTATAGAGAAACCATGATTGAACGGGTGTTCGGCGGTTATCCTTCATCGCTCGTCAGGCGTTGCGTTGGAAGGCGGAGACAACTTGCTTGACTGAAATCGGTCTCTCGGTGTGTCCCTCCCGAGTCAGTGAATGAATACCAGTAATTATAGACGAGCTCACTATCAGACAACATTATCTTTGAACCACCAACATCGAGTGCAGGGCTAGGAGACGAACTCCAATCTTGGAATCACATGTAGGACATATTTCCTCCATGTAATTCCGACAATGGTGTTCAATCTCTGAATACACCTCGATCTCCTGTGTGTCAATTATGTTAGCTCGATTGGGCGCATAATTATGGCTGGGAGATCTCGATTGCATGATGTTAAATAAAAATACTCACTTAAAACGAAAGAGAACACTCGATACCGAAGAGAATTGATATCGAATCATAAGAGTAGGTACTTTTTCACACACCGAATGAAAAAAAAAAAACAACAGATAGTAAAAACACTATTGATTGAGCCCCTACTTTGTGTTACTTTCAACAAGTAATAAGGTAATTTCTACTTGTAACAGTTATTTATAAGATCAAACAAATGGCCAAGAAGTGGTGATGGAGATGGGGAGGAAAACTTGACATCGATGGTGTCATTCAGTGGCAGTGGTACCCATGGTAAACAGCCTGAGACCAGTTGCAAATGAGCAAGGTAAAATCGAAAATAAAGTAGGTAGGTAATTTTGAGACTATCCATTTGAGTATTTTTTCTGAAACTGGGAAAAATACTCGATACACTAGTATCGAACCAAAATATTCTATACCAAATAATGTACTTGGTATTGAAAGAAGACATTCGATACCATACTCACATCGATAGGAATGTCCCGTCACTAGGGACAGCACAATACTCCTAAGTATCGATACGATATTTTTCTGGAAGTACTGATATTATAGGGCCTGTCCGGAGAGGCAGTCCGGAACCAAACTGGGACTGAAAAGGGGAGGGGATAGAGGCGAATGGACTCCTCCGAACCGTTCAGGACTGCCTCTCCAAACAGACCAACAAGGCATATTTACTAACCACCGATATTTCAAATTACCTAACCTACAGATGTTGATTTTGCAAACCAAATAAAAACTCCATTAATTAAGAAATATTAACATTATCAATATATTAATAAAATGTCAAATGTAAAAGTCAATAGTAATTTAAAATGTAATCAAAGTCAAAAATTTTAAATGCAACATAAAAAAAAATTTTTTAAATTTAAAAAAAAATTAAATTAGTAAATATGGAAAATATGGGAAAATATTGGGAAATATGGAATTAAAAAAATTTAAAAACATATTGTTTAGTAATGCATGCATTCCAGGGGACGTCCCATTGGATAAGCATTAGATCAGTTTAACCAGTTGTTAAGTGATGAAACTGTTTCACTCGATGTAATTTATTTAGTACTTTAGGGAAGAAATACTGACCCCCCCCCCCCCCACCATTATCCACCTTAACATTTCTAGCGGCATGGGAGCCTCGAATCTGAAGAGCATTTTAAAATCCATGATCTACGATACCCAACATGCGAATTCGAGTTCACCCCCCCCCCCCCCCCACCGCCACCCCAACGCCAACAATGGTGCCAGTCTGGCACCAAAGCGGAAATACGTAGTAACATTGAACTTTCATCTGTTAGTTTTGGTAGGCAGTCCGTCGAAGTTCACATCCGTATTCGAGGTGAAACACAAAAAAAAAAAAAAAATAAAAAAAAAAAAATAAGCGGTTTATGGCATCGTGGCACCATGTCCTGGCACCATGGTGGCACCACTATTAGTTCCATGGTGGTACAGAGAATAATTCATGAAAATCCGGAGGTATAATGAGAATTTTTCCTCAATTTCAAAGCTTGGGTACAATTAGTAAGCAGTAAAGGAACCGAAATATTGAAAAATCGGATATTTTTTTAATATTATCCCCCCACTCATCCCCTCCCCTTGCGAATTTTGGTACTCTGGTAAAATCATGTACAACTCGGAAGTTATTTGAGTCAAACAAAAAAGAAACACGCAAATCGGTTGGAAATTGAGGCCTGGGCAGAGTTTACAAGATTATGCCCAAAAACGCCCCCTTTAACCCCCCCTTTCCTCCCCTTAAATGGCAAAATTCGAAATTCCGGCGACGTAGTGCACAACTAGATAGTTTTCCGCGACGAACAAAAAAGAACCAGGAAAATCGGTTGAGAAGTAAGGCCTGTGCAGAGTACACAAGATTTTGTTACACACACACACACATACACACACACACACAGACATACACCTATGGTTTTTTTCGTGGATTTGGATTCAGAATGGTCCAAAACGGATTACTGTGTGGTTATTTTTTTTTCTGTTGAGTGTTGTCCTCCTTCACCCCAGATCGATCGCATAAGGACGCCCAAGTCTTACTGTGGGACGTCCTAAAAAATTAAATTAGTAAAAATGGATAATAATTTCATTTTACATTTATTTCATTTCTTATTTGCAAGAAATCTCTGTTCAATGAAATGATTGTTTTCTTCCGCTACAATAATGGAAATGATCAAGTTATAAATAAGGTAAAATACAAATAATATTCATCAAATCATAAAAAACAAAAATTTTCCTTGAAGATGAATGGCAACACTTGAATAAAAATTAAAAAACACAAACGGTGGATACAGCTTTCGTACAAGTACGCAACCACGAGAGACATTCTATGTCTTATGTTTAATAAATTGAGAGCTTTCCAATGAGTGGTGAACGATTTTTGTGGGGTGGAAAATGAGGAAGTTAGTTTTCCCTAGGAACGATTGGTTGTACGTGAAAATCATCAGAAATTTCCGCGTAACGCTCCCCTCATAACGCTCCCCGCGTAACGATCCCCGCGTGACGATTTTTCATTTATGTGCCATAGTAAAGACATAAAATGTCAAAAATTGAATCACAATAATTGTTCCTTGGAAAAACTCCCAAGAAAAATCAGCTTGTGAAATAGGTAGCATTGCAGAACCCTCCTATTCCTCACTTGTGAATGTAGAGCTCCGGCCTCTACATCCTTGAGCTCCGGCGACGCTTCCTTGAGCAATGACTGTGAATTCCACCCAAGGAAGGTAGGGCAAGGATGGATGTCTTGTCAATCTCATGTAATAGTGAAAAGCCTACTTCTAAAGTCTGAACAATTGTAAAAATGTCGTTTAAAAAAAGTTATGTTTTTTATTGGTGACATTTTATTTGGTGTTACTACTTGAGATTAATAAACTCGTTTTATACATTTATATTTCTCTTAGACATACTTCTACGTTGCTTCAATTCCTGAAATCATTCAAGATCTTGGGCACTCCAGAAAAAGGCTGGCATTCCCCAACAACGTGGACGGGATTACCCAATGCGTTGGGGTCAATGCCAATCAATTGGGTCATCATGCCAGCCATACCTACTTTTTGGGTTTTGGCTCTCCACATCATTAGCTGGGCATACACGAGCGGGATTTCCGACGGTTTGACGGTTTATTTAGGAAACCTGCAGGTTTGGAATCTACGATGGTGGATGAGAAAACTCGCAGTCCAAAACTGACGGTTCAAATTCAACAGTTTTTTCGAAAAACCTGCATTTCAAATTTGTAAGTCAGTGGAGGGAAAAAACCGCAGTCCGAAATTGACGGTTCACCATGCAAAACCTTCAGTTCTGCCACGCTCCAGAACCAAAGGTTACCGACCGCTGTGTTTCACAGTTTTGCTATCAGGGTCAGGCGTTCCCCATCCACCACTGTTATCAGTTAGCCGGGTTTGAGTTGTGTTAGTTCGTTTTGAGTTGTGTACGGTGTACGCGAACTTTTGAAGTTGTGTTTTGCTTTGTACTGCGTTTGCTTTGGTGAAAAAAATGGCTGAAGCTTGAAGTTCCTTCATGAGACCCATATGGCTATGGGCATTTCTTCGGGAAATCCATTCCTTCTCCCACTTTTTGCGATCCTTTTTACGAGATGCTAATACGCTCAAGGCGTACATGCCACCTGCAGCAGCTACGATTTTTTTAGTCCTTTCTTCCATCTCCAACGAGGGTATAGTAGGTGCACTGAGAAAAAACCTCTACTTCTGGCCTCTGGACTGTCCAACACGCTGGACACTCCAAAACCGACGGTTTTCCGCCGAAAAAACTGTGACTTCTCCACTAACGAACGGTTATGGATGTAAGGACGAGTTCCCCAACTTTTGAAACTCTACGTCAGTGGAGTACAACGGTTCAGAAACCGAGGGTCTGGACTGTCAGTAAAGAACACAGTTTTAAAGCGGCGGATCAAGACTGCCATCGACCACTAACGGACAGGTCGGATTTTTGATGAAATCCGGGTGCCTGGACTGTCAGAAAAAACGACGGTTTTGGAACGACGTTCCAAAACCGCTGGATTGGAGTGTTCGTGTATGCCAGGCTATTGTAACTTGATTATAGCTTAAAAAAAACTTTGTTGAATTATGAAAGTGCATTAGATTAGGGAAACAAGCACGAAAAAATCAAATCGATATCCCATTTTTTCCAGGAGAGGGAATGTCACAAAGATAGGTGGCTGCCCTTCCCCCATTCTCCCCTACCATTCCCTTTTCAATTATTTTTTCAAGCACGAAGAGATTTTTTCCAGTAATTATCTATTAACCTATGTAAAATCTCCAAGAAAATTCAACGGAGTTATCTGGTCTGCAATTGACCGAAAATGGCACTGAGCACACCTAATTTCTCTCCCGAACCAAACCAATAGACTAAGTCCAAAAAAATCTCTTCACACATTTCATTAGATACCTACATTTCAAGTTATCATGGAAAAAGCCTACCTGGACATGGGTGATGGTGTCTGGTTGATTAGCATGACGCCAAATGACGTTCGACCACTGTGGTCCGAGGAATGGCCACAGGACACCACCGCTGCCAGATTCCGATCTATCAATTAGAGCTTCCACATCGGGTATTGGAGGCAGAGGAGGAGTGCGGCCATCCATTGCTGAATAGCTGAGAGGAACGTGTGGCGACGAAGAAGGAAGATTGCCACTGAAAACAGTTTTTAACATGACAGAATGAGCAACGATAGGCTTTCTCTAATAAAGTAGTTACGTAAACAATTTATTACTTTAGTTTTAGGTTTGGGTTACTTTTCAGCTTACTTAAATTTTAGGCTCATTTAACCTCTGGACCCCTTCGATGGCAAAAGGCATCTACTCTGTGATTTCGGTCATGCTCCGCCTCACTTGGAGTAGACACGCTTTTCAACTTCAATAGAAACTCAGCGGAAGATGGGTGGAGTTTTTATGACCCTTTCTCTTATCAATGGCAACAAAGGCTTATTCGACTTACTCTATGTGGAATGTTAGTGAATGATTATGAGCAGTTGTCCCAGGCGTAATCAAATTCGAAACACATCCACGGCCGGGAACTCGTAAGGATTTATCAATGTTGAGCTCTTCAGTCTTTATGAGAACGTTGGCGTCACAAGGGAGAAGTGATTTTATGAGGTACATTGGACTTATGACCACCTGTAATATTTTGTTAAGCAAATTAGTCCTCATAGTAAAAGTTATCACATTCCAGGATTTCAAATAATGGTAGATAAAAACGTACATACCAGTATTCTCTTGTGCACAGGCTCTTTTTCCTTGAAGATTTGACACCATACGCTTACAAAATCTTTTTTATCTTTGGTAGGAACTGAAAAGAATCGATGGGCAATACTATTTAGGATTCGTTTTGTAAAATTCCTGATATATTTGATAAGTAAACATGTACAATGTTGTACACGTTTAAGGCTTATAAACGCAGATCACTTTCTGATGAATATCAAGAAAAGAGGAACTTCTGAGCTTATTAAAAGTCCCATTCGTGTAGCATGAGCCAATGAGCAAATTTTCTTGGTGGTGTTTGTTTCTGTTAATAATCAATTTTCGTTTGTTATTATTATTAGATATGGTATTCTCGTAGTATTAGATATGGTATTCTTGTAAGCTGCCGAATAGATAGTAATTGAAGGGTGATGGGGAAAAAGGATCAAACTCCATTTTTTGATCGAATTGAGATAGGCACGCCATCGTGTAGCTTGGGAGGAGTAGAACCGTTGTTTCACTTTGGGGAAGAAAGATCGCATTCATTGGTTTTAAAGCTAAAACATATACGAGGCTCAAGGGAAAAAGGATCAGATTCCGTGCGCTCGCAGGGAAGAAAGATCAGTGTCCGAATTGAAGACCCCTTGCCTCTACGTCATGACACCAAAGAATCATTAAGCGCATAAGCTCCTACTTCGGAGAATACCAGACAGCTGTATTAACCCCTTCCACCTCGCGGAAGAAGACTTCAGAGCCAAAAGCAGGTGTAACGTTGTTGAACCTTTACAACGGCCCCATAGCCACCAATAAAATCAAACCAGCAATACCAAATGATTTAAAACACCTGTGTCAGTTTCTCGTCAACCCCGATGCTAAAATTTTCTGATTCACTGTCCAGGAATGAAGGAGATGATGACTACATTTTATATTGCGACGACCCTTTACATGAATGATTTTTTTATTGGGTATGTTTCGTGTTTGCGCTGTTCCAATAATGTTTTGTACAAAACTATACCTAATTTGGAAAATAAAGTCACATTTTGCTGACCATTTTTCTGGAGGTAACAGTAAGGTACCTAAAAACCCTAGTAAATTTACTAAAGTGCATTAAGAGATTTGAATAAACAATAGGTTACATGGTGACATAATATTAGGTATTATGGTGACCGAGAAAGCGATTATTTGTGGGGAAAAAAGATCAAAGTCCATACCTTGTTTGAATTTTTAATAATTTCTGGAAGTTATCTTCGATCTACTTAATTTTCTTTCTTGTCACTTAAACATAATTAAGTTCCCAGTCAGGTGGCCCATACTTCACACTTTGTTTTTCGTTTTTCTCAGAAATAGGAAAAGCGGAGTTTGATTATTTTCCCCCATGACCCTTCAATTAGTAAACCAACCTACCTCCTAAGACTGATGTACTTACTCGTCTAGCGTCCGTGCTCGTCCTTCTCAAACCACACAGGACTTTCCAGCTGCCAGTGAATTACTAATTCCCGAGCTTCCGATATAAATATATAGTTCTTAATGATTGTAATAAAGTGGTAGTTACAACTTACCTTTTACTAGCCAACTGTTAGAAGTGGCAAAAAGTGGAACTAAACCAGACCACTGGGATTCGAGCCCCAATCTGATGTTGTACTTGGTATCAGGAGAGAGCACGATGCTTGGTGCACGGCTGGCTGGGTTGACAGTGACATAACGCTGGCGTTCTATTATCGTATTTGCCACCAAACGCACGTCTATGCTTCTTTCTAGATTGTTATGCACGACCAGCTCTCCACTAATCAGTACCTGGAAATCAGTGGTTTAGTCAAGTTAACAATATTGAGTCTGATATACTCTAAGTCACTATGTGAGGTAATAGAGAGTTTTTGGCAACCACTAACAGGCCTGTGGAACCTCTTCACAAAGCTCAGAGATCACAGGTGACGATGAATTTGCCTCCTGACAGCAACGTTGGGCGATGTTGAAAGGGTTCCCCAGACAGTCACCTGTTTCTAGAGGCCCCCGTCACAAGCCCCCCCCCCCCCGTCCATAGTTAACAGGCCTCCTCCTTCAACTGGGTAGCATCCTCTGTTGCTCGCGCTAGTCTCCTATTAATGTCAGATTTTAGCACCAAAAACTCTCCAATGAAAGGTTTTAACAGACCATTTACAAAGAGATCTCCTGCTAGGCTGTGCATTTAGTGACAGGCGCATGGAGGATGTTGAGGATGTAGTATCAGAACTTACATTCTAACTTTTAACACAATTAGGTGAGTTTCTTTGCTTTTGTTACCCAAGGTCGTGCTTTTAATAATTATTTGTGTCTCGAATTTTAAACTGTCTCCTTCTCTTCCATTTGCGATTCTACCAGCTGAAATGTCCATGGACACTTTGTACTTGAAGTTCCAGCTAATTTCAGCCATTTGTTCTTCCAAAACTGAGTGATCAGTGTTACCAAAACCAGATGTGTCGAGGCTGGAGTGGATTGATGTTGCCGCCTTCCAACTAGCGAGTGGATACTTCCAACTAGGTTACCAGAGACTGGTTATTTTGTCACTTTTTGAATGGAAAGCGGCGTTCCACGTGCATTTCAAAAAAGAAATGTATACCTATCCACCTATTCTTTCAAGTTTCAATAAATGATACCTAATCCTAAACTATACTACTACGTCCCTAAGTGCCTGAAGGGATATTATTATTTGAGGCTCAAATTTTGAGCTGTCTCCTGTCTTCCATATGCGATTTTACCAGCTGAAATGTTGTACTTGAAGTAAAGTTCCAGCTAATTTCAGTCATTTGTTTTTCCAAAACTGAGTGATCAGTGTTACCAAAGCCAGATAGGAGGCTGGAGTGGATTGATGTTGCCACCTTCCAACCAGCGGTGGATACTTCCAACTAGGTTACCAGAGACTGGTTATTTTGTCACTTTTTGAATGGAAAGCGGCGTTCCACGTGCATTTCAAGAAAGAAATGTGTACCTATCCACCTATTCTTTCAAGTTTCAATAAATGATACCTAATCCTAAACTATACTACTACGTCCCTAGGTGCCTGAAGGGATACTATTATTTGAGGCTCAAATTTTGAGCTGTCTCCTGTCTTCCATGTGCGATTTTAGCAGCTGAAATGTACATTCTGTACTTATCTGCTAAACCCTTCAAGATAGGTAGGTACCAGTTCTGCAAATTGACAGCATTTTTATATAAAACGAACTCATAAAAAAACACAAAGAAAATTTCCTGAAGTCCCTCACTTAAACTTCTCTTTCTTACTCATCAAATTAACTAACTGTTCAACTTTCCCAACAGAAATTAGTTAAGTCATCGCACGTACTTTTAGCTTACATGCATTATCCTGGATATAGGTAAAATCAACCTGAATGTAACAAAACACAAAGCTTATTTACCTGGGTCATTGTCGAAGAAAGATGTTTGACAATAATGATTACACTAACGGACTTTCCTGAATCGTCACTAAGAACTAGAGAGAAACTTCCAGCGCTTCGCGTGGACACAGGGCGACTCCAATTTTTGTCACTGAAAAGTCAAATCAGCGGTGAGATAACCATGTACAATATTCATTGATATCGTGCGTTAAGGAAGCAAGAATGTTATGGAAAATTAAATAGGACGTTTATGTGAAGAACTTACTCCGAAACTGATAGAGAAAACCTCAATTCCATGTCCTGCTGTGTGGTTCTCCAAGAATAAAAGTGGCACTGCAAGCACTGTATAGTGATATTCTCGTTGCTTCCCGATTGTCCAATCCTAACCACACAAAAAGTAGATACTTTGAAACAAGTTTTCGAAACTAAGCAGTAGGGTTAGAAGTAGATATCTAGAAATGACATTGCCAATTACACAGCCGATGTTAATTCCCGTTACTAACTAGGATTCAGCTGGATAGAATTTGGTTTGAATTGGAAATTTCATCCATGCAGATACTCTCTAAAATACAGTAGGTACTAACTAACCTCACGGGGAAGCAAGTGTCATTGCAAAGAACAACAGGCATGAGAATAGCATTGCTGAGAGCTGCTGCAATCGTGTGACCGATAGATGGCGAGATGTAGGCTAGAATCGGCCCGGCAGTCATCGAAAGAGCAAATTTAGGGTTGGTAATGCTCGGAGGATCGCTCTCGAAGTTCACGTGAGCTGGGAACGGCTGTACTATGCATTGCTCCTGCAACGTTTTGCAGTTAACGACATCAGCCCGACCTCGAAAATCGCCTTCAACTTCAAGTTGTCCTAGAGAACAAGAAAGTAAAAGGAAAAATACATAATTAATTAGTCAATTACCCTAAAAAAAGAAAAAATACGTTTAAAAAAAAATTCCATTTAAAATGTTTTTTTTTCTTTCAAAAATCCGTGGTCACTGAACGAACGTACCATTGGCCCAGGATAGAACACGCAGTTTGATGTGCTCGATCGAGACTTTAGCGAAAGGATATTCGCCAGGCAAAGGATTGTCGGGAGCGAACCTGGAGAGCGGAGGCGGAAGTTTAACCACCCTGGATGGTCCAGCCCACGCGGAGACTTGGAAAGAATCGAGCGTCACGTTCAGCCTCACGTTTGGCACAAGTTTGGGCGAAAACATAGAATCAACTCGAAGAGATCCTGCCAACGACTGAAAGAGTAGAAAATAGTGGTATTTATTACATTATTTATGCTCAGTTGTCTCTCCAAAGAACAATCATGGACGTAATCCATAAGTCCCACTTCCCATAAAAACAAAGTGACTACGAATTTGAATGACTTTCTACATAGGTATTATAAATGAATGATCAAACATTAAGGGCTACGAGAGGATATTTTCAATTTTTTTTCATTCAAACACTTTCAGTGAGAGCATCTTTTTGGATGCGATATTTGGGGTATCAGATGAGCAGATACTTTCTTGAAAAATTGAGCTACAAATTGGCACATGGTGGTTTACAAGGGTGCCAAATCCGAATTACACGTCAACAGTTGAAAATGTCTCACCCATTCGAACATTTAGAGAAAATCTAATTTACGGCGTGGGCTCTGAAGTGGAAAATCAATTTGAACGACTCCAAATCTGTCATCATCCCGTTCACTTATCGCCGAAATTATCAACCTCCCACCATTAATCTTTGCGGCACGACTTTGCCCATCCACACCAAGGTTACTTACCTAGGTCTAACTCTCAACCAGCGTCTCACCTTGTAACAATATAGGATGAATTTCAGATTGAAATTCACCTTATTGCTCATAATTAGTCAGAGGAGGGTGTGACGACCCTACCCCTTCAAACCAGTGATTAGATTAACCAGCCGGCCCGAAGAGGATATTGATTCATATCTCTATGAATCGGATATCTCTAAAGGCGTAGCTCCAACAAATCGGGAACAAACCAATTGGTTTGTCCCGTATAAAATGTAGGGTCGTCACACTCCTCTCCCTAAAACATACTTCTGGGTTTCAAACAGAAGTATGTTTGAAAAAAGTCAAAGGGACTGAAAATAGCATGAAGCCCAGGAAAGGACGTCTGGAAGCTTCAAGGGAATTCCTCCATCGTAATGGTACTATTTAAAAAGAAGAAGGAGAAGAAGAATGCCACGAATGGGTCATTTATGCCATGAATGGGCCATTTATACATAAAAGAATAAATCAATGGAACTGAGGAGAAAGCAAACTAAATAAAGAATACGAACGGCGAAACATTCAAGTGTAATGATTGAAAAGGCAAACTTAGAAAAGGCTTATATAAAAGAAAAACGTAATTGAAATTAATAAAATGCCAGATTGGCAAAACCTAACAAGGGAATGAATTTAATATAATTTAATAATATAGAGATTCTTTCTGGAATTCTCTTTGGGTAATTCCTTCTGGAATACCCAAGAAAAAGTGGAGGGGAAATGATGAAATGAATTCAGTGCATTTCCACCAAACCACGCTCTGCTACCATGTAACAATATAGGATGAATTTCAGATTGAAATTCACCTTATTGCTCATAATTAGTCAGAGGAGGGTGTGACGACCCTACCCCTTCAAACCAGTGATTAGATTAACCAGCCAGCCTGAAGAGGATATCGATTCATATCTCTATGAATCGGATATCTCTAAAGGCGTAGCTCCAACAAATCGGGAACAAACCAATTGGTTTGTCCCGTATAAAATGTAGGGTCGTCACAACCTGGAATGCTCACATTACATCCCTGACTGGGAAGATTCGATCTCGTCTTCACCAACTCAAATCACTGCTCTGCCACCCCAAGCTACCGATCCACATCAAACTCCCAATGTACAAGGTACTTATACGCCCCATTTGGCTCTACGGTGGGGGACTTTGTTGTTCTGCGTCACAAACCCAGATTGGCCGCATTCAAGTTCTCCAAAATCGCATTCTCCGCCTCATATGCAGTGCCCCATGGTACGTCCGGAATGAAGAACTCCACAAAGATTTGGAAATCCCCACTGTTCATCATGCACTGAACGCCTCGTACCATCAAATGTACCAGAAAGCACCAGCCCACATAAACCCCCTCATAAATTCCGTCCCCCTGCGCCGCCTAGCTCCACGACCAGCTCGTCGAATTGAAAGAAAACACCATTCCGACAACGCAGAAGGGTTCAATTAAGCTGCATGAGCGAACTACCTACTTATTTTGTTATGTTTGAACGTTATTGTTTATATCTTATTTATGCTAATTACATCACTACGTAAAATTGCCTATAAATAATCAATTAGGAGTACACTATTGGATCTTCTCGAAAATTTGTCTGTTAACAGCTAAATGCCAGCTGTTAAATTTGAGAACTCCACGTGAATCACATTTCATAATGTGCTATAAGCTGTAATTTACATACTACATAGGGCACTGCACTGCCCAAGAATGTATCTATTATATATTTAAAAAAAGGTAGATCTTCTCGTTGAGAAAGACCAGGAGGCTGTTGTTCAACTGACAACAGCTAGAAAGTGTTTGAATGGAGTTCGAGGTAAGAACATAAACCTGCAATTTACATCTCACATGTCACTTCAACTTACCTGGACGTGGATAGGAGGTTTGGGGGATTTCACAATTACTCTCCATGTGCTAGCGACTTGTGGTTTATTAGGCAAATCAACGTCGACTATTTTCGTTTCATATATTTGAAATTTGATCCAATCCTTCCAACCTAGAAAGTCTAGATATTGCAAAGAGACGGACACGCCTTCTGGTTTTGAATACTGTAACAGACAATCACAGTGTAGTAATCAAGACAATTAGTACGATCAATTTTAGAAATTAACAGCGTGGGTACCAAAAATAAAAAATTTTTGGAAAAACAATAAAATAAAATGAAAAAGGTTTGAAAAAAAAAATGTCCACAAGTTGAACGTTAATCTTAAATATCTAGGTTTTCTTTTTAATTTCCGAGGAAACCTTCAGTAAGCTATTGAAATTATCAGGTAAAGCTACTTGAAGCAAGGCGTGAACGGACATACGTCAAAGGGCACAGGTAGCACGGTGATGGAGGATATGCTCCGCGGTTGAGGATACGCCCAAGCCATGTGAAACGCACTGGGGAACACAACTTGGTAAGCGAGAGGCAAGTCAGGTTGAGGATCGGAATTAACAAACTGAAATGCACCAGCTTGTAAATCATCCTTGTAGTATTGGTCTTCTTCGTCGCTTTTTGTACTGCAAGTGTCTCCAACTACCAGAGACATAACAATCTCATTAGTGGAACAACAGCTATTGAATATCATTTTGAGGAAGTTTATTGGAAAGTATCACCAAACCAATACCTACAATACGATGTACAACTAACCTTCAGAACTTTTTTCAATTGAAAGCTTGTCTCTTTGTTTCTTCATGAATAGAGGATAGAACTCTTTCACAATTTCCATGAGAGCTGCGATCTGTTTCTGGGAATGTTCAACAATGAGGACGTCTGAGGTCAGTTGGACTGTGAAGAGAGGTGTGGCTATCCAAGGTTCCCAGGAGAGGTTTCCGGTCACTGTGAATGACCATGGGTTGAATATGACGTGTGAGCTTCTACCACATACCGACATCACGACGGATTCCACGGTGAGAGTGCCGTAAGTTTGGTTGATGCTTGGAAAATTGACGCTTCCCACCAGAGAACTAATGCTCAAAAGAGCGCTTTTTTTCACTGAAAAATTAGCAACAGATCAAGTAACTCCTTCTTAAATCAATGATGTACTGGTATACCAACAAAATTGAGCTTAAAACCACGAAAAAAACGGCGCACGATCAAATTCTACAGAAGCATCGCTACCGTCGAGAGGAACAATACAGAAGAATTAATTTCCAACAAGTAAGGAAGTTTTGCTAATACATACCTAAAGACGAGGCGACGAATTCCAGCGCTATCTGTTTCGTCGAAAAGTTCACTGAGGAAACCAAAAGTTGCCTATCATTCTTATTTTTGACAGGATTTGATTCTTTGACACTGTAACGGAATCCAGAACAAGAACATTATTACCCAAGGTGTACGAAATTATGTAAAAATTCGAAACTCATCTCAACACTGATCCACGACACGTACTTGGACATTTTCGACGAACAACTGGTCTGATCCAATGTATCCAACAGTAATAAGTGAGTACCTTCGAGGAATTTTATGCTTTCTATTCTGGTGGTGAGTTTCAATGGACGTCCCATCTCTACAGATATCTGTGAGCACAAGTTATAAGAATTAAATTGTGATGAGGCCCCCAATCAATTTAACTAGAGAATAAAATAAAACAATAGTACAATATCACAGAACCAAACCTCAGGGTAAAGCGTTTACTCACATTTGGAAGTTTCATGCCAGACCGAATAGACTTGAAATTACATAGAGCCGGGGGTATGCCTTTATAAGGGTCGGGATCACCTTCTTTCGTGACGATGAGAATTTCGTTGAAATCACTCTCCTCAACTTTGCCGTTGGTGAAATGTTCAGAGTATCCGTGCTTCACAGCTAAATCGAACACCGACGCCTGAAAATATGATGAGCAAGAGTCATTTCAGCTGCGTGTCACTTCACGGTTCATCCATATTTTGTCACTGGCCTCAGCTAGTTAACACTTGCTATCTACGGGAAGTTCTAGAAACTGAAGAAGTGTTGCTAATTATTCCCAAGTATCCTCATTAACAAAGGTGTAATGTCATACATATCTAGTCAGTAGTTCTCCAATAAAGTGACGTGTAGGAAAACCCTGAGCAGGCATGAGTCATCACCAACATAGGCGAGGTGAGGAAGGGAAAGAACACGTCATTTGACGTCACCCTTTTTCCACTCTCCCCTCACCATACTAACTTGAGTATATAAGCCACACTCAAGGGTTTTCCTAGATGCATTCGTACCTCGTCTATCCTACTTATCATTTCTTGACTTACCTACAGCCCCAGTTCTTCCGAGGGAACAGTTTGCCCCATAAAGGCGCCGAACCTCTAGCTCCCCTTAGGGACCTCTTCAGAACAGTAGGCCTCACTAGGTAAATGTTCCGCCTCCCGCCGGTGAGTCTGCTATCAGACGCTGAGGTTGTCGGATAGATTTTGACGCACTCGTCAAATGGAGCCGCAGATGGAGTGCTGAAGCCCTAGGCTTTTAGGGAGCAATCTCTCCATTGAGTAGGATTCAGGCTAGGAATTCAGGCGCATTGAGAGGACCATCGCCCTCACTCAATAACACGCAGAACACAACAAAGAGCTATTGGTATTTTTCATAAGATCTATAACTAGCCTACCCCTCTTCTCGAAGGATTTTTCTGTTCATTATTTTTTCCAAATAATCTGCCACAGTGGTCCAGTTTTTTTCGCTTTTCAGCATCTTTCCTATGACCGCCTCTGGGGTTGTGTCCTGTGCTGCGAGATGCAAGGAGAGGCAGCGAAGGGGAATTATGGTCCCTAGCAGAGAACTAAGAAGATCCCAGGACTCAGCCTGAAGTAATGTGTTGAACAGTTCCAGGCTGAGATCCAATATGGGAAAAGGAGGTGAGGTTTTAGTGGGTTTGAATCCCATAACCCGTGCGAGCGGTTCCCTCGAGTATCTTACGAGATCCAATTTCCACCACTGGATCATAAAGATTTCCTCACCCCCTACGAAAAAAAAATCCTAAAAAAAAAATATATGTTCTAGAATTTTGTGGGCCAATAAAATTCATTCATGAGCCAATGGCTATGAAAGTGTAGTGGGGTTCTCCAGAGCACAGTAGTTTCCTCATTACTAATCAGTAATATTCCTCATTTCCTCAGTAATATGACCAACCTCTTCAACATAAGTCATCTCTGAGCTCCTGGAATCAATCTAGTATTCAGATTCTCACGCCTCCCATTGGAAGAAACACAGAAGAAGTTGTACTGGTAAAGACTAGCACGAAGAGAGAACTACGTATTTAAATTTTCCAAGACAGCAAAAGTCTACCTAAATCTGATGTTAAGTAGTTGAAAATATTAAGGGATATTTGGAAAATCGTATTTTAAAGTTTCCATTTTTTAACGCAAGCATCAACATCTGTAAAGTACAATACTAAATGAAACACATAAATGTTAGTGAAATATTAAAAATATAAATCACCTTGTAAATACAAGTATCGCCATGTTTTTCAACGGAAACGAAAGGTTGAGAGACTGAAAAATAGAGGAGGGGTTGCGTCTTTGACGTCCTCTGGTCCGTGGAATACAGCTTGATGGTCACTCCTTTGCCAATAACTAAAAGGTCAGTAGGGACGGTTTGCGTTCTCTGCCTCAGGCTGAAAATAGTTAACATTTAAGCCATTAGTGAACGAAAACATAATTAATGAAAATTTTGATATTGAGGAATGACTTCAATTTTACAATGTGAACGAGTCATTCCCCGGTAAAGAGATAATGATTACTTTTTGGTATTGATAGCAGTTGATGATGAGACTGTAACCAGTGAACTGTTAGCTCTCCGGTAAATCCGTTCAAACTTCACTTCTGAAAATATAAAGTAATTTCAAAACACAACCTGCTAGTTAACTCTTGGGTACTTGTACTATTTCAAAGGAACAACCTATTGTAAGGTTGATTTTATCAACAATAATAGAGGATGAAGTACATACGCGTTGTTGGGTTGGTTATCACCGAACCTTCAATTGATTCAATTCCACTATCAACAAAGGAAGAATTGCAAGAATCCGTAGCTATTGAGTCCGATGCTTCAGGAACAACTAACATGATTTCGTGATGGAGTGCTTTCAGAAGACGAAGTTGATCAAGACTTATGGAGAGAACTATTTCAGAGATAACATTAGCCTGAAACAGAGCAAACAAGCAACTTGTTAAATTAAGCACATTTAAGAAAAATTGAAATTAGTTCAGCTTTGAAGAAATGCCACTTGGACGACACTAAGCTGTTAATTGAGGAGGCAGGAGAAATGAATGAGGGAAGACGAAGAACAAACAATCAGTCATAGCGGAATCTGCTCTACCAATCACTTCTTCATGTTTCCCACAACATTTTCACCCACCTGGCTAAATTGCCTCAAAATCATTTCATGGCAAAATAACTTAAATATAACCGCAACTGAAATATATAACTCAAAAGGAGCCTGGGGAGTGCTGCACTCTGTGTGCCCTCCAGTGCCTGAAGTTCAGTTTTCAGTTGGTTCCCTAACGCATGAACCTCCCCGCGGCTATTTTTGATTAGTTTTCTCTGTCGAGAAACCTGAAAAGTTGTTAAGACATTTCCGAAGTAAATTTGAGTTGCTCTCCCTTATTCATTTGAAACCTTTGGTGGTAATCCACGAGTATCTATAACTTGATCACGGATCCTGAGTAGGTACTATCATCCTCATCGCCGCCCGCTCTGCCTTCACAAGCGATAGTACCACGCCTGGGAAATCCTCTACGTCTTTGGTGAGTTCAATTCCACAAGATGTAACATTCAGAATCCGTGCTTATTCCAAATTAATTTGAGAACTTCCTCTTTTCACAATCCACTTAGTCTCATAGCTTTCCTTTGTTTTTGTCCTTTGCGAATCGGCTCAATAGTTCGACGAATTTCCGAACTATCTAAACTGTTAGCCTCGCGAAAACAAGAGGATAGTTTGTTTTTGGGGGTTCAGATACACCAGTACTCACGACACAGCTCACAGCCATGCGCCTGATCAGTAGGTACAATAAACGAAAACACTCAGTACGGTTGCCAAAAGAATTCAGCTGTTTACCTCAAAGTTCAATCCGCTGATGACAAACCCAGAAGTGACGATCGGCGGAGCGAGTATGAAACAAATCTTAGCAGTTGAAAGCAAAGGAGTCAGGCAGGCTCCTCTATGCAGGGCTGTGGCTCCCCCTGAATTCCAATACACAGCAGGATTGTCGAGCACCCCACTTTGCTCTCCACTCACGTGCGGTGCTAGGTCTTCCCAGTTGGCTAAAAATATAAATTGTAACTTGAGCCACAAATGGAGTCAACTTGAAACATACAAAGACATACAAAACTTGAAACATAGTAGAAAAATTACTAATCGCAATAAACCGAACACATCTCTTTTATAAAAATTAAATAGTCCAAAGCGAAATTTTATACAATAAATTCTTTATTCATCTCACCTGTACTAATCTGGAGAGTCAAATCTAACTGATACTGCCTATCTTCAAGTTGAGAACCAGGAAGGCTGGTAACTCGGGCCCTCTGAGCGCTGGAATAGATGTCAGATCGCAAGATTTTCCTAGACACAGGATTAACAGCTTCGTGCCTGAGAGCAACATCATCGATCTACAAAGGAAAAATTATTCAGACGGGTTCTAAGTGGAAGTAATGACAAAGCAGGGTTTCTACTTCCACGCGAGATGGATTGTTTCTCGGTCAGATGACGGCTGAGAGGCAGAAATGGCACACGTTTTGGTCGAATAAAAACGAGTAGCCGAAGTCATCCTTCAAACCTACTATCCCAATTTCGCAGATTCTGAAACTGTTAGACTTACGTGGACGACAACAGTGTCGTGTTGACATTTCTTCTCTGAAGGGAAGTACGAGCTAGGCACAAAAGCTCTGATTTGTTGAATGTCCAAATACACCAGCGGGAGGTCGGAGGTGGTGAACTGGTCCAGTGGGGCTCCAGCGCCTGCGCCACTAACAGCTTTTCTCTGAATCATTGGCTCAACGACTTTCATGAATTTCCCAAGTACGAGAGGTGCCAAAACAAAGTCCAGCGGCTCGATCTTCAAATCCAGTTCCATGACGTAACGAGTGCTTGGAGTTAGTTTCTGTCTCACGCTTTCCTAATGAAAAAAAAAACAAGCCAACGTTTATTCATATCGGACCGCAAGTTGATATACAGGGTGTCCCATAAGTTATCCACCAAACTTCAGAAGTATTTTCTACAACTAATTTGCATAAAAAAAAAGGCTAGCAATTTTCTTTTAACCCCCTTAAAATCCGACTTTTTTTACTTGTAAAATTTTTTTCGTGTCTTAGAGCTTACAGCATTAAAACGGTGATTCGCTTAAATTACACTCAAAAATTAAAAATAAGAATAAAGTTGGAAAGAGCGTAAAATTTCTCAATTGATGAGCCGTTGACCAGTAGAGAAAAACTGAACGCTAGAGTAGTATTTTTACCTCAAACTTAAAAAATAGTCATTTTTTTTAATGTTGATGATTTTTTCTCATTAAAACAAGGTTAACAACTGCTCCATTTCATCAGCTTTCCAACGGCCACCCAATTTTTAGTTTTACTGTGGAATTTGAGGGGGAAAACGGTGTTTCAATGCGAAAAAACTAGTATTTTTTCTCAACGAAATCGAAGGTTTGACGGGGAGACTCCGCTGTCTGCTCCGCCGCGGCTCCTCCTCAAACCGTCGATTTCTTTGCAAAAAAAATGCACCTTACCGTGTAAGGTCGAAAACATGAAAAAAATCTTAAAAGTAAAAAAAATCGGATTTTAAGGGGGTTGAAAGAAAATTGCTAGGAGACGTTTTTTGTTGCTAATTAGTTGTAAAAACTACTCCCGAAGTTTGATGGATAACTTATAGGACACCCTGTAGTTTTACCCGTATAAGGATTTGAACACTCCAATACGTAGACACAAACCCAAAACGAAGGTAACTAAAGTGGCCTACCTTCATGGAGTGGCCCAGTGACGACATTTTCGAATGGTAATTGGAAGCAAGAACTCTAGTGAACGTCAGATAAAGGAATTCAGCTGCATTTCCTGTTGAATCGTGACCTTTCATCACTACGCCTCCATACACTCCCAAAACCCAAGGTAAGTTCTGAGATTCCCTGAAATATAAAGCGCAATTCATCATTAAGAAAGTTTGGTTTATAATACCTAAAAGAACCTAATCTGAAAAATAGAGGTGATAGAATAATACAGGGTGTTACGGTTAAGGTCGAACCACCGGCCGAGATTCGATTCTACAACTAATTTGCGACTTTTTTTTCTCTTGACTTTTTTTCTAATAGTCCGGGCAACGAAGACTAAAAAAGGGCCTAAGGTAGAAAAATTGGCAATCAACCACATATTCTTCAAGGAAATTTAATGCTCTAAAACTTTCTCTAAGAGACATTTCTTCTCAGATCAACCGTTTGGACGAAATTCAACAAAGTTATCCAGAAAACGTGAGCTAAACACCGAATTTTCAAAATTCCTCCATTTTTGGATGCATAAACCTCGGTAACGGTTCGGACTTTCGATAAAACGTATAGAACCAAAAATGTAGAGAATTATATCAGCCTTAATTTACTATAGGGGACTTATGTTTTATCGAGAAATCCACCGTTTTCGAGATATTCACGAAAAATCCCAAAATGGGACCTTTAGGGACCCCCCTCCCCTCGAGCTCGTGCCCCACCCTCCGGACTTTTAGTATGTTATAAGGATACCCACCCCTACATCTGTGTCAATTTTGGTTTGGGTTCTATTTTTTTCTTCCTCCAACCCATAGTTGCCCGGACTATAACCCCCTTAAAATCCGACTTTTTTCACTTTCAAGATATTTTTCGTATTTTCGACCTTACGCCGTTAAAACAGCCATAACTCGCTTGTTTTTCAGTCAAAATTCAAATTTAATTACACCGTTGGAAAGAGCGTTAAAATCTCTACCTCCCTAGTGCTAAATACAATTTTTTTAAAGAAAACTGAGTCCGAATAGTAAAAACTCGAAAATCTTGGAAATGTACAGTTTTTTCAAACGTTTGTAGGCCTAACTGAAACTGCCGGTTTTTTTCCCACTGTAACCCCCAAAAGTTGACCCAAAAGCTCAGCTCTCCAACGGTATAATCATAAAATATTTTACAATCGAATTTGAGGGAGAAATTTGTGTTTTAACGTGGAAAACCGTGAATTTTTAGAGAGTTTTTGCTTCACACGGGCGCACCGTGGGAGGCACCGTCCGAGAAAAAACGTGGTCCGATGATGATCGAAAAGGTACGAAGGTTCCCTAAGTTGTCGCGGTGGCCGCGCGTTCGTGAAGCCCGCCCGTGTGAAGCGCTCTTCACACAGTCCCCTCCCGCGGTCGGGTTCCTGCCAACGCAAGATGCAACCTTTAGGTAGGTTAGACTCTGATAACAGTTATTACATTGCTTTGGTTTTGCGAATCGCAAGATTTCTTTTACTTTCTTCTTCAATTCTTGCCAAAATATACGTCAAAAATGAGTACCTACCTCACATTGAAAGTACTTCAGGTTATTACAGAGCACTGCAGTGCAACTTCAATAGAGGTTTATTTAACTCTGTACAAAAATATATGTATAGTCCCCCCATGCGATATATAATGATATAATCACGAATGATGTTGGTACTTGATCATAATTTCATTTGATATTTCACTTGATTAATAGTGAAAGAAAACTGATCTAAAAATGTGTACAGGCAATAACACATTTAAAACTCATTCTTACGTATGTGCAATTTTTAAAAAATTATTATATTTAATATAAGGGGAATTTAATATTGTATTTATTAGTATATTCATTCATTTGTCATTTATTAGTATATTTTAAAATATAAGTATTTATTAATTAGGAGTATTACCATACATGAACTCTGAAAATTTTGGGACTGAGAGAAACAATCAATCTGTTCAATTTCTCCCTTGCGAGGGAAAAACATTAAATCATGTTTAATGTTTTTCCCTCGCAAGAGAGAAATTAGATTGCCGATCACTCAGCTGATCAGTGACCACTCAGGCACCTTCAGCATTCTCCATTGACCCGCCCTCTCAAATTTCAACTTCCTGCGTTCAACAGGAGAGAAAATGGCCTTGGAGCTCACTCAGCTGATCAGTGACCATCTTGGTACAACTAGACCCCAAATGGAGCCGATATAACGTGGTAACTAAGAAATCGGTCCGTGGTAACTAAGAAAAAAAAACGTTGCAGATTTGCGTGTCGGAATTCACAGAACGACCCCCAGCCCTAAAACATTAAACATGTTAAAACTTACAACAAAAGATAGGCCTAAAATATCATCATTCTCAGTCATATGCTATTTTTTTAAAAATTGGCATTTTATAAATAGCATGTGACTAAGAATTAACACAATTATTGTGTTCATGAGTTTATAAGAAGTTTGCCAACAATTTAATTGTAATTGCAATTTGATAGTAAAATTAATAACTATGCATCAAACTGCATAATATGCAGTTTGCGCATAATATGCGCAAAATAGAAAAAATAGAAAAATACCAGTCAAATTTAAAAACGGATGACACCCTGTGATTCAGAGTAAAAAAATTATGAATAAAGATGTGCCACAGTTAGGGTTCTCCAAAACCTAATTTTTGTGCAATTGTGGAGTTGCGCAACTTAGAGCGTTCAAAAAGTCAGGTTTCGCGCAATAACAAAATTTGGTTCGGGTATGAATTTGTCATGAAATTTGAAGTTGAATTCGAATTTGTGATTAAAACAGGGGGGGGGGGTCCATTTGAATGAATGAAGTTGGTGTCAATTGCGCGCAATTACCCGCAAGTATTTGCGCGAAAGTATTTGTCCTGAATTCCTCACAAAAAATCATAGAGAATAGCGTTGGTCCCAATTTTTTATGCTGAATTCTGGGGAAATGAAGAGGGGTGTAACCTTTTCGTGAAACACCCTGTATACTAATACACCTACCAATAATACCCAGAATACTGTTTGGTCGGGGAAAAAATGGAGACAGGATTATATAAAAACCTATACAAATAAATTTTTGAGGATTTGTGAGGGTGAGGTCATGAGTAAGGTATCGCTTTCTTCTAGAAGAATGACGAATTTAGGATTGCAAACAACTGAATGTTGAATGTGAATAGTCGTTTAGAATTCCTCAGAATAGAACCAAGTGACACAAATTCCACAAAAAAAAAAAAAAAAAATCCATATTCCAAATTTTATTGTCACTCAAATTTGGTAACAACGTTTTCCAAAATCTCAGAAAGAAATCAAACACATATAATTTTAATTTTAGGCGTTCTACTACAGATATTGCATGCTCTCGAAGTAGGAAATGACGCAGAATTAATTTAAATTTGAGAGGAAAAGAAGGAAATTCCAATACAATTATCACCTGATTTACAAACTTGAAATAACTTTGATGCTTGATCACTCAAAACTAGGTTTTTGTAGTTGGTTCCATTCTTTGGCTTCCACTTCAACAAGAACGAAAATGGTGGCGAACTTGTCACAGACAAAATGGTGGGGGTGTCAGCTTATGATAACAGAATCCACAGAGCGTCCCGTTTCCATGGTGACAGTCACGGTCCCGTGGTAAAAAGGAGTGGGGAGGTTAGCATCAACTCCAGTTTTCCGTAGCTTCACGTTCACGGGAGCTCGCCACCGTGTGAAGCAAAAACTCTCTTTTGTCAATGAAGTCGATGGTTTGACGGGAGGGTGTCTCCTCCTCCGCTGCTCCATCTAACCCCGGATCCTCCCGTCAAAACGTCGATTTCGTTGAAAAAATTCACGTTTTTTCTCATTTAAGCGCAATTTTTACCACTAATAAAAATATTGGAAACAATTCTGACCATACCGTTGAAAAGCTGAGCTTCCGGGTCAACTTTTGGGGTAACCGGCAGTTTCAGTTTGGCCTAGAAACGTTTGAAAAAACTTAACATTTCCGAGATTTTCCTATTCGGGCTCATTTTTCAACATCTGAGTTTTCTTTTAAACATTTTATTTAGCACAAGGGAGGTAGAGAATTTAACGCTCTTTCCAACGGTATAATTACATTTGAATTTTGACTGGAAACCAAGCGAGTTATGGCTGTTTTAATGGCGTAAGGTCGAAAATACGAAAAACATGTTAAAAGTGAAAAAAGTCGGATCTTAAGGGGGTTAGACAAAAAAAGTCGCAAATTAGTTGTAGAATCGAACCCTGGCCGGTGGTTTGACCTTAACCGTATAATAATTAATTTTTTGATAAAGTCCATCTCTAAACAGAAATATTATTTATAAAAGTATATACCTCATAAAGTGCCGTATTCCTGCTGTTCCTATCTTGAGTTTCACTTTTTGATAGATCCGATCGTTGAGGTCCATGTCCGTAGAGATGATGATATCTTCCATCTCGAAAACGAGTTTCAGAATTTCGTTGGAGCTTCGTCCAGGAGATGTCTGGAGTGCGAATGTACACTTTGCAAGAGTCCACTGAAGCCAACAGGATACTTTCAAGCTGTCTTTGGGTGGTTCTAAGGCGGGAAAATAAAACAATTTATGAAATATAAATATCAATAGTTGAACTGATATGATAGGGTTGTTGTAACGATAAAAACTACTTTCACGTACCTTTACCTTTGTTTACGGCTGACTGTTGGGGATTGGAATGAGAATTTGAAGCGCTGAATGATTCATCACTCTCCAGTCCGAGTTCTAATGGCGCTTGCTCCTCAGGTTTTTTCGTGTCCCCCGTTATACTGACGAAAGTGCTGTAGACTAGGTTCAGGGAAGTGAGAAGTTCTGCCAAAGCAGTCATCTAAAAACAATTGAACAAGACAATTAATTTATATTGTACATTGCAACGGCCAATAAAATGCATCTTTTTCTAGATCGCAACAGCGTTCTCACCTGAGGGCGTCCAATATTGACAGCTATTGACGACGTGTCCGTATGAATAGAAATAGCTATAGAGGGGGTTGGTATGAGCTTAGAAGCCACCGCGATGGTGCAATTGATTGAGAATGGATCGAGAACAGTTTCCTTCTTTTTGTCATCCACAACGAAATGTCCAGTTATTCCATTGAAATCAGCTGACCAAGGGAACGATGGTGTGTCTGAAATTGAGATGTTTCTATGAGGTTGAACGTAACAGGATAAGGTTTTCCAAAATAGGCTTTTTACGTGGAGTTTGAAAAATTAAAGTAGCATAAAGGTGCAATTCGCTCAGTCGAAAGATGAGAGTCTAGCTCCCAACAATCCTTGTCAGGTTTCAGCGCTACCTCCCACCACTTCAACGAACTACCATTCCTGATTACCAAGATTGTTGTCTCGTAATCGTTTTTTTTTCTCTTATTGTTTTCTGTTTGAACAGTTACGGACGTGAAAATTATGCCAAGAGTCGTTTTAGGTTGCGAAACGTGCCCAAAGTCATTCAATTTCAAAGCTGATCTCCAAAATCGTCACAGGTTCATCTTATAGAAATATGAGAAACGAAAACGATTACGAGACAACAATCTTTAGAATGGTAGTTATGGTAATCAGGAATGGTAGTTCGTTGAAATGGCGGGAGGTAGTGCTGAAACCCGACAAGGATTGTTGGGGGCTAGACTCTCATAGTTGAAAGCAGCCGAATGCACTTGTCTCCGTAACTATAGTGAACTACTTGCACTGTGTAAACCCATAAAGATAGCAGCTCAGCTAAGTTTTCAAGTAAGCAAGCAAGTTTGTTTTGCTCGGCTGAACCAGCAGCTCGCCTTCTTCCGCCATACTGCTGCTCTCCCTTGTTTTTGGAGTAAACGGACCTACTAGCATCCTGTTAATACCCGAAAGCAGCAGCTTGGCCGATAACTTGCATGCAAACTACTCGCAAGTGTTTTATACAACACAGCCAGCAGCTCACCATTCCCTCCCACTCAGCATGACGTCATTTTTGAAGAGTTCAGGCTGTACTCTCCCGAACTACTTGCTAACTAACTAACTAACTACAAAGCAGTACAATGTACAAAGCAGGCCGATGTGGCCCTTGGCTTCCCGCCACCGGGTACGCTCACCCGCCTGAGTCTTCCGCAATCCCACCACCTGGAGGTCCCTCAAGACATCATCAAGCCAGCGACTCCGAGGACGACCTCTTCATCTTCTAGTTTCCATCCTAGCTCGTAGCATCACTCTCGGGCAGGCCTCCACCGGCATGTGGTCGACATGTCCCAGCCATTGGATGCGACCAGCTTTGATGAATCGGACTATGTCTTCATGTTTTAATAATTCATCAATTTCAGCATTCTGTCTTGCTCTCCACCCTTGGCCCTCTCTGATCGCTCCATGGATCCTTCTTATAATCCTTCTCTCAAATATCCGCAGTCTAGCCTCATCCTCAGCCCGCATGGTCCAAGCCTCCGACCCATAACAAACCACAAGCCGCACCAGGGATCTATATAGCCTCATCTTCATTGATCTGGAGATCACACGGCTCTTGAAGAGTTTTATATTGGCATAAAATGCTCGGCTACCTGCCATTATTCGTGAGCATATCTCATCCTGTACTTGGTTTCTATTCGTGACCAAGCTCCCCAGATAGGAGAAGTTCCTGACTTCATCAAACTTATAAGAACCAAACGTCACCCCTCTGGGCACCCGCTGGACACGGCTCAGGGGAGATATCTTGAGATATTAAGTTTTGCTTTAATTTATTCGCAGACCCATTGGCTTTCCCCCTTCATGAAAAACCCCAAAAGCCTCCTGCAGTGCACCAAGACTTTGCTCCAATAAAGCAATGTCATCGGCATAAGCCAGAATCTGCCATGTTCTGTCGACAATTGTTCCCTTCTTATCTGCATTCTTGACAGCCTCATGTAGAGCTAGGTTGAACAGAGTGGCTGACAGCAAATCTCCCTGTTTGACGCCCGAGCTCACCTCAAAGGGTTTCCCGCAGCGGTCACCAACCATAACCCTCGAAGTGCTTCCCTGAAGGGTAATTTCGATTAGCCTGATCAGCTTTTTAGGAATCCCGTTTCTCTTCAACGCGTGCATTATCCCTACTCTGTTAAGACTATCGAATACTTGTTGATAATCTATAAACAATACGTGCAAATCGGTATTATGTTCTACAAATTTTTCAGCAGCTTGCCTCAAAATGAAAATTTGATCGAGAGTTCCTGTATTCGTGCAAAAACCACATTGGTAGCATCCAAGAGCTTCTTCTGTCTAGCCCTGGATTCGTCGATGGAAGATAATGGACAGAATTTTATATGTTACATCCAACAATGAGATGCCTCTGTAATTACAGCAGTCAACCTTATCGCCTTTCTTGTGTATTGGAACTATCAGACTGGTACACCAGTCAGCAGGCATTTTCTCTTGGGTCCAAACAAGGAGAATGAGGGAGTGCAATGATTTTTCCAATTTTTCTCCTCCATTCTTTAACAGTTCTGCCACAATCCCATCTTCTCCAGATGCTTTATTATTTTTCAGTTTGCTGATGGCATCTCGTATCTCACCCAGTGAGGGCTCGTCCACTTGTGGCTGAGGGCCAGAAAACTCATCAAATCTGCACTGGCTCCTTATTCAGCAATTCCTGGAAGTACTCAGTCCATCTGGGAATTATTCGGGTTTCATCGTCAATGATTCTACCATTCTTGTCCTTGCAACCATTATTTCTGGGCTGGTACCCTTTCTTGAACCATTTGACATTTCTGAAGAAATGTCGATTCTCATTTTCCTCAGCCAGCTTTTCAGTTTCCTCCAATTTCTTTATTTTGATACCTCTGCTTCCTACGAATAATCCTCTTGGGTTCCCTTCTTCGTTCATGGTACAATTGTTTGTTACTTCGTGTCTCCCTCTGAATCAATTTCTCGTTTGCTTGGTTCTTTGATGCAATAGCCTTTTCACAACTTCCCGGACTACTTGCACTGTGTAAAAATACAGGGTTTTCAGAGAGCTATTTTCCTCTACTCAGCTACATGTACCGCAATGGCAATGAAGAAGAAAATACCCAGTACACTCTTGTCTTACCCAGCACATACCTCGAACCAAAAGGTTGTGTGACAGTTTTCATTGTAAGCGACCAATAAAAGAGTACTTTCTTGCTTTTCAATCACAGTTTGTGAGCTCCTTCAGGCAAAGAAACGAAACACAGTTCAAAGAATGAAAATAGACTATCAGTGACGTTGGCAACACGTGCAAGGATGAGCGTATTGAAGTAGGAATATGATTCAAACTTCATGATTTGCAGTAGTACATCATGGATACTAGCTGCACGGTAATCTATCACTTACAATTAAGTTTGATCACTACAAAAAAAAAGTTGATAGTACGCATTGAAAATTTCCAAAAACGCGTTTTTGTTCTAGTGAAAAATGAGAATTACTCGTAGTTAGAAAGCAAACTTACTTTTGACCCACGCATTGAAGGTGACTGGAAGTTCGTCAGAATCCACAGATAGTTTACCATACGAAGATGCCACAGAAATCGAAGGCAACATGAACACTAGAACTTTGTTGCGGTTGAGGGAAGACCGATACGAAAACTGCATGTCAGTTATGTCAGCAGAGATTACTACACTCAACCATTTCATAAGCCATTCTACTTTCTTTTCCTGAAAAAATGGAGAAATTATCAAGGCTTAACATATTTATGAATTGTATTCCTGAAATGTCATTATATGTATAAAGGCACCTTTAAAGGCCAGTTCACACTAAATGGGCAGGCCAGGGTTAAGGACTGGCCAAGGCTCGGTTTTGATTAAGCTAATGTAAAAGTAATCCTGTAGTTCACACTCGACGTTCAAATGTCAGAATGTGCCTTGCATTAACCTTGTCCAAACTATCTAGTTCTGAATGATCAAAACTGGTGTCAACCGCTTCCCCCACTCTTTCACTCTCTTGCCATCCAGCACTCTTGCCTCCCCTGCATATTTTCTTTTTCTTAAATTTCCCCCACTCCTCTCCTACCCTTCGCTCGTATTTTTTTTTTTTTTGAGTCAGGGATTTTAAAGCAAATTAAATTCTCTAGAACTTTCATTCAATAAACTAGGTATTTGCTGAGATATAGTTTTTCCCCTATTTCTGAGGTGGGAAGTGCAACGAAAGTGAAAATTTTGCCGAATCGCCATTTTTCCTCTTTTGCCATTTTGTAGCTTGAATACGCTTGTTCCCACAAAAAATCTTCCTGCATAAAAGTTGTTTGAAATTTTCTTGTCTACATATTGATATAGACTAGAATCTCGAAAATGGACTGGGATTGAGCTAAAAGTCAAAAACTGAAGAAAGTTCGATTTTCGGCCGTTTTTTTTTTAAATGGGGGACGAAGTAATGAGGAACATTCGGAAGTATTGGTGAAAATTGGTTTCATCGTCCAATAGCCTTCCAAACAACGTATGAAACTCTTCTCCCTGCTGTGGTTTCTTCAGAATGTTGCGTCTTCTCTCTTCCTCCTCTTCATTAACTAGCAAAGCTATTTTATTAGTGTTGTTGTTGACAGCATCGCATGCATTGAACTACCACCCTGCCAAGAGACTGGGGGATGTGAACACGGGATCGTCAAGGAACGAGCAAGGCTTTACAGGCCCTCGCCCTACCTGTATAGACTGAACCCGCCTTTAACAATAAGAACGTTGAGAGAGAAGTACACCATGCTAATGCCGAGGGACAATCAACGAAAGAGATTATTGAAAGAAAGAAATTATTTGGTCAAAATAAGAGGATCCCCAAACAACAATTTTTCGGGCAAAAAATCAACAAAATCAATATAATATTTCCCTTTTAATTTGAGTTTCAGAGCTTCCTACTCTTTCGATCCTTCACTCAGGTATAACTATTTACATGAAATCACGATCCAATATTGATCAATTATGATTTTCAGGGTTGGCCCGAGGTAGCCTCGAGACCCTCACAATTTCATCGAATTCGAAAAGGCTTTCTCGATTTTTATTTTATACGCAATTTTAGGGACATGAGATTTTTTCAAAGTTATAAGGGTGAAAATTCGAAAAAACTTGAAAATTGACTTTGAAAAATAACAAGTTAAACAATTTGTTGGAAATAGAGTAAATTGATACATAGAAGGACCTCAACCAAAAGTATACTCAGAGCCCCCCCCCCCCCATCAGCTTTGAAACTTATAGATTTGTTAATAGTAAGTTGATAAGGCGTCACAAGTAGTGTGTAACGTGGTCTTTCGATTTGAGTTAAGAAGAAATAAAATTGTACAATATTACTCACAAATTCTTCAATCGATGAATAGACTTCTGTTTCTCGATCAGCCACCTTCTCAGGCACATCCACAGTTTCTGGAGCCTTCGGCTTACTCACACTGCTGATACTCCTGCTACTGGTTGATACTTTTCTGAAGCTTCCATCCCTTTAGTAGAAAATAAACTCATTGACCTTTTTCGAAATCGAATAAAACTTTGGAATGTTTCACGAATAGTTTAATTATTGTACTTGCTAGCTACATGATCGTTAGCCTTGTAAGTACCAACTAACTTATCTCCCATTGATGTGAACAACTTATGAAGGGAAGCATGTCGCTAAATATCCCTGACACGAGCAATGACAGCTAGACAGACATTAACTGAGGATAGGCAAGTTGTGAGGAGAAACATGATGCTAAATACCCATGACAAAAAGCACTAACAGATAGACATGGATACTATTCACAATGACTAGTATCCACGTCACCCCTTATGGTGGTCAACCCATATTCCCGCAATAGAGAGTTACTAGTACGTAGATCAGATCGTCCGCCATGTTTTCAATATGGTGCGCCAGATGGCCTCCTAGTGACGTATTCTACCTTAATATTACGGCGCTGGATCAGATAAGGCGCGTTCTTATCACAATGCAGCGCTGGATTGAGAGTGTGTGTGTGATACGTCACGCTGCATCTAAGCTGAACCAAACCCACTAGGAACTCTCTATTATTTCCTACCATCATCTGTTTTGTGATGTGATAGTGCAAAAGGCAAGGATTGCAAACTGCAAAGGATGGATTATTGATTAACCGAAATGCACGCATTTATCTACCTTTTAAAACTTATGATTACAAATCAACGCCAGCATCTAGTGACGAGTCTTCACTTCAAAGTATACTAGAAGAATTCATTTTGAAGACTTGGCTCATTAACCTTCGAAATATTTCTACAATTTTTTTGATTAGTTGTCGAGTTTTTTCACACATGATTCCACCACCCTCACAGCAATTTAGGAATAGGATCCTTTTTATTTTTACATATTTAAGAATTCATTCGAATAGTTACAAGTACCCAAGTAATCAATACACAGGTAGTAAAACTCACGAGTTAATATCCCATCTCAGCTGCTGAGCTCCACTCAGGAGTCTTGGTTTGTAAGTAATCCAGTCAAAAACGGATTGATCAACGTTGTAGTGGAAATGTTTCAATTTCAAATATAATATGAACGGTGTAGGACTAATGGTAGATATGGGTCGCTGGGCAATGGCTGGAATCAAAATCTATTTGTTATTTGCGATCAAAGCAATATCAACTGTCGAATGACAAAAAATACTGCACTTGAATAAAACGTTTAAGAATTCGACACGAACCTTCGAAGACATTAGTTGTCGCGCTACTTCCTGAAGTGATGACGGTAAATTTGGGTTTACAAGATTTCCCGAAGTAGAATGTGTTTCCATTTAAACTTCCGAAACGTATCTTCAGACTCTCGCTGACTTGGCTTCTCACAAACATACCATTCAAGCCGGTCAGAGAGAGTTTAAGGAATGGAACGTCTGAAACGAGTATGAAGGGACGTTTGTTCAAAAGCTAACTCAACTAGATTAGAAGTTATGTATATTCGAATAATAGTAAAAGTAAAGTAAAGTAAACAACCATTTCAGGTTGGATTTTCGCCAACTGCCATTCCAGGCGTCGCGGACGTCATCAGCTGTCTTCCAAAGGGAAGATCAGAATATGTTCTGATGATTTCGCCACCCTGGGTTGTGACAAGGGGGGCGATGAGAGCCCCGGCCGCCGAAAAACGCACGCTGTTGGCGATGAGCCTTGAACCCACGATCCCCGCAGAGGTTGGTCCAAAGTCCACCGCCAAACAACGACGCCCCAACGACCGTAGCCACACAGCTGTCCCTGTACGAATAATAGTTATACATAGATTATGTATAAACTCTTCATATTATTTCATTCGAAAATATGAATTCAATAAATCGTCACCTATGTTCACACACCACCTATCTACATTTAGAAACTGTGGCTGTGGAAACCATTCTTCACTGTTGATAGGTGGTTAGGAAAAACCGAATTTGGATACGAGGTGTGTTCAAATTAGTGTTTTCTGACTCACCTGATCTAGATAGAGCAATTTTGAGCTAACCAGTGTTCTCGGCGCGGAAATTTCATACATAAATGAGAATACCTCATTTTCGCCAAAATGGTAGATAGGTGGTGTGTGAACATAGGTGACGAAATACAAATGTTCTGTACTTCTGCTGTAGTCATTTATGTTGGTTGTTGTGGAGAAGGAAGCAGAGGACGTCAATATATTTATATATTCACATTTATTCGGCAAGCGCTTTCGGGGCAAACTATGGCCCCTTTCTCAAGCCTATGTTCACTCTGCAATTATTCTCCCACAATCTTCAATCTGGAGGGATGGAAGATTGTGGGAGAATAATTGCAGAGTGAACATAGGCTTGAGAAAGGGGCCATAGTTTGCCCCGAAAGCGCTTGCCGAATAAATGTGAATATATAAATATGTTGACGTCCTCTGCTTCCTTCTCCACAACAACCAACATAAATAAAAATGGAGAACAGATGTCCATTAAGGGAGTCTCAATGGGTCGCCGTTCGTTCCTCGTTCCGGGTTAGAATTTCCCTAAATTGTAGGGGCTAAAACTTGAAAAGTTGTAGCTGAATTTGAAATTTTCAAGGATTTTAGAAATCCGTTAGTGCATTGGCCTAGAGAATTGAAAAACTGAAGGATTGCCGCTGGAATCATGAAAATTGAACAATAATTGCCAGAGCAATACATCACTTACTTGATATGTTCATTGAGTCGTGCACTAAAGAAGTTCGATAAATAGAGTTCATTTTCCAGTTCGGAGAGAGAAAAGATTTGATTATCTCCAGGGCAAGGAGAAGTTTTGCATTGGTACTATTGAAAATCACTTCTCCTGAAAATAACAAATCATTAATAGTGGAGGATTCATAGTAATCACAAGTGAAAATATTGAATAAAGAGAGATTCATAGAGTAGGCTTGTTATTGCTATGAACAGCTTAGTATAAATAGAACACAGAACAAAGAGAAAAAAAACTTCGAAAATTGAGGTAAACTGACCTATTTGAAGAGTGCTGTGCATTGTAATGGATTCAGGCTCCATCAACAGAACAGAATCATAAGCCATAGTAACAGCCGTCTTTTGAATATCTAGGATATCCACTAATTCTGTTTCTCCGACCAAGACGCTAGCACTCATTTTGAGCACCTGAAAATTTAATAGAATGAGAATTTTAGAACCAAATTTATGTTTGTTATTTTATTACTAAGTTTAAGGTTAAATAAGGTACTTAGTTTTAAAAATGTGTACAAGAAAAATGCTGTGATTGAATTACCATTTAATTGTATTAATACTTTGTCGTTTGAACACTAAATAAACAAACAACAAAAATACTAACCCCAGCTGACAAAGTAGTCATCGCATCCGAGAATATCTCCATACACGAATTTTTCAAAGAGAACCCCTGAAGTGATTCAGGATTCAAAGGTTGAGACAAGCTAATATCCAAACATTTTAGCCTTAAAAGCAAGTGAGGTTGCTGCTTCGAACTAAACGTTTTAATCAATTCAGCGTTTAAAGTTTTCTGCAAAAGACAAATTTGAAATACGATAGTTTTGAAAAAAACATAATATCAACACTGCATTAGTAGCTGATAGACTGACCTTTCCTTTTTTCTCATTCAAGGGTATCTGAGCAGCGTAAACTCTGATGTTGGCTTCACATACTGTAACCTGGAGTATTTTCTTGGGTATATAACTTTCCGTAAAATATTTCTTTTCCCCCTTCATCAAGCTACTCAAGTCCGGGATAGAAGTACCTGTCAAAGACAAGTGGAGAATAAGACAGAAAAATGTAAAATTGCCGAATGTAAAGGAAATACACAATTTAAAGCGCATCTCTAAACGAGCCCTTGGAGTCCTTGAGCTATGAGTGCTCCTAGACCTCTGATTGTCTTTCTAGTTTGAGCTCTGATTATGAATTGATAAAATCGACTTTATAGTAAAAAATTGTGAAAATGATACAGTAATTTTGTTCAACAATGTATAAATTATTAATGGTATTTATCAACTCCTTCAGAACGTGTAAACAACGTCAAATATTTGGCTCACCAAATGACGAATACACCGGGTAGTCATAGGCATTTATGGATTCCATGATGACATTGATTCGGTCGATCAGTCCATTCGTGACATTGATATTCATAGGACCCACAACGCAACGAGTCAGCACCTTTCTCCTAGGTTCGCTGCAAATAAGAAAGTATAATATTGATATAATTCAAGGCAAGTTACGTTGGAGCTAAGGGGAGTGGTGGTACCCAACAATATCACGGTCATGGCCGCAACCTCGACAGAGTTACTCGGGATGGGCATCTCGACAGGTGTACTCCGTGGCAGCACCACACGCGTCCAGCTCGACTCATGCCTAAACTGGTGGTCGTTTTATAGGGGCGCTCTCTTCCGCCCTCAACCGTCCTCTCCTTTGTAAGTTGATTAATTAATTAATTTTTTATGGTGGGCCCCTCTGCCTTGGAAACATCAAACCAATTATTTTGCTCTGCAACATTTTGCAAGTCTCATCTCCCATCTAGAGTGAATTTGGCAAAAGGAAGAACGACTGCATGATGAACGCTGAGAATCTACTTTAGCTACAGGACACAACCTGGCTGGAAACTCACCAATTGATTCACAAAATCATGCCATTGGCAATCATTGCACCAGTTCGAGTTAATAACAACGAACAATAACGTAAAATGGGGTATTTCAGTCAATTAAAAAAAAAAAATTTTTCAAAAGAGCATGGGTCAGGAATAAGGGTAATCTGGTCTGCTCTTCGAGAAAATGTTTAAAAGAAATTAGGGAAGCTAATGAAAGTTGAAGATTTGAATGATGTGACGTAGTAAGTTGTTGTGACGTATTAACTTGCTGACCTTGGATCGAGACATTCCACTAATCCCATGCGGTCTCAAAGGCCTCGTGGCCTTGGATACTACAAAATACTATGCACACTCACCCACGGCATAGTGAGTGTGCGTTCATGGAGGCCCGCCTTTTTTTCAAACGTGTGATCCTCTTTATTTAATTTTCTACCACATGTTATAGTATCAATGGGCAACAAGTTGGTGTATAGAGGTTTTTAATGGTGCTAAATCCAAATTTGAGGTCAAAAACATGAATTTCCGACCCACCAAAATACCCCATTTCCCTGACACATGCGACCACCCTGCTCGACATTTTCTATTCACTCGCCAAGTCTAACTTAGAATAGCCAGTTCGATCTCAACTAAACGTGACAGTACTAGACTCAATACTACATTGATTCAATCATATCTTGGATACCTATACAATTATATTTTTAACTTACCTAAGAAAGTTATCAGCCCAACTGTCAGCAGGTACTTCCAGGGCCATCAATGAATCAAATGATACGGCAGGAGCTCGAGTTACTAGATAATTTTCTGAAACCAAGAGAAGATTCCAAAACTTACACAGAAAAACGTGTTTCAAGACGACACGTGACGACGTGTTCGACAACTTGAATGTTATTTTCTTTCCTTAGCTCAAATCCTAAACTAGAAAAACAGACTGCTGGTATCAAGTTCCACCCGGAAAAGCCGTTCTTCAACTCCGATTCATCCATACCAAACCAGAGAAGAACCCAGGAAGGTACTGATATCAGTATGGGAGGCATACCAGAAATGGCAACCCGTGGAGTGAATATTTACCTGTGATGGTCGACAGATGTACATCCCAAGCTCTTTGTGGGAAATCTGTATCAGGATTCTCAAACAACGAGTTCGTCAAGAAGGAGGGATTGACTTGTCCACATGAGAGGTACGTTTCCTGAAACACCAGTACAGAGATGAAAGGTGGTAACTACCGAAGTGTACAATCTTCGTGAAGCTTCTATATAACATCCAAAGTAAAGAAGAATGAGCTTACCTTATCAAACTGAGGGACAGGATTTATCGCCACCAGGCTGACACCAACCTGAATATTGGTCCATTCGTTTGAATTCTTTGAAATCTCTGTGAAACAATTTTCAAACTGAACTTTTCCCAAGCTCTCCCAAGTCTTTCCATCGCCCACTAGCTGTAAAAAAAATAAGAGTTATTCTCAAATATTATTAAAACAACTTCACTGAAGGGTAGAACTTGTGAATCCCTACCTTCAAATCCAATACAAAGCTATTGATGTACAACCCAACATGTAAGGTTTGAAGATCTTCGCCAGCACCTATCAATGTGCCTTCAGACGCTAGAGGTAGGATAGAGGGAACAAAACCCCACATCCAAGATGACCAAGATTCGTATTGGCCCTCCGAGTCTGACCCTGAAAAACAAATAATGAATACAGTCCCAAGTCCAAAAAAATATGGATATGAGGACCAAAGAAAAGAAGTTGCTTCAAACAGACTAATGCTGCTATTTTCGATAATTTTACGTACCATGACCAGTATCATCAGTAGTTGTTTCCAAACTTAGTTGAGAAGGCGTATTGGAGACGCTAGGAGACTTGTTCACCATTTGAAAAAGCAAAAATAACCTCAAGAGCATGGGTACCTGTAAAAACCAAACTTACTTACGTACTCCAAGCAGAGAAACCACAGCTTAGAAGTAGACAGGTACTTGTAAGAGATTACAAGAGCTCCACTGTGCTTCCTAATGGGGAATTTGCCTCACATTTTTTTTTTTTCGAATGAGGGTTTATTTTTATGGAATAAAACCATAGTGAGCTGCTCGAAAACGCATCCAAAAAATTTAGAGAATTTAAGGAAGATGGAAATTTTAAATGTGGTGGCAATGTGTAAGAGGCAGCCATGTTTGAAACGTAACAGATATTCTACCAATCTGACTTCAAAGGAGGTTCTGTGGCGCTTACCACAGAAGTGGAACATACACGAACTTTTAGCTAACAAGGATTACCACAAGAGTGCGCCGCGAACTGGCAGGAAGAACCCAGACACAAAAGTGACCAAAAAAAACAATATTACTTACTTTTTTACAATACGATTCTACCTACTAGTTTATCAAGCATTATTAGTCTTCATCTTCTCTTATTTAGTTTCAAGATTTGAATCACATTATTCGAGTAGCCATTTCACTGGATCGTTTTGTGTGGCGGTGCTAGAACTCTGTCTGTTGTCGGAGTTGTTTTTGCGTCATTTTTTTTTTGTATGACGTCAACAATATTCCTCAATTTTCGCGGTGTTTTGTAACAGAGGCTTCACTTGTTTAGGCATTTTCTCCTACGGTAATTTTTTCCCCTTGGTTATTCCTGGTGTTAAACGTTATTCTAGGGCCCTATTATAGGATTTGACTTGAAATTCCAGAATCTAAAATTGAGGCAAATTCCCCATTGGGCATTGCAATAACCCTCAATACAGTGAGATATCTGTTTATAAGCGAGATAGCAAACTAATAAGCAATAAGACTGACCTGAGGCTCACTGATGCTTAGAGCGAAATTATCACAGTATATCCCTATGCGGGTGGTTGTAGCAGTTGTTGATGAAGGGTTGGGGAAGGTTCGACTTATTCTTATTGAGAGTGAACATTTGTACAGAATCGGCTCCTGAAAATAGATACAAAAAAAAGAGTCTTCATGTAAGCAAAGTTCATTCATAAAATGACGTACTTATTCAAAACACGCAAATAAAATGAATGCACAGTTAGGCATAGTACGGGTTGCTATCTACGTTCAAAGTTAAGGACCAAACTACCTTTTGAGACTGGAGAAAAAGTCTGAGAACAGTGACCCCCGACAATGTCTTAACTTTATAATAAGGAGAGGAACAAAAAGCAATTCGGACGCCAACTTCAGTTGGTAGGAAGGTACTCTTTAGTTTAAAAAAAATATCGTTGGGTTCTGGTGGACCTAGCTTTCCTGCCATCCTAGGGTAGTTGTAAATTCAGATTCCTATACTATAATCCAAGGTAAAGTTTATAAAACCCTTGTAATGAGAGACTTTGATAGAATGCTTCGTTCAACAAGTCAAAAGACAGTGGTTTCTTGAATTCCGAAGCCTCGAAAGGAGAATTTTCACGATGAGGCATCCCACATCGCTATGCTAGAGAGAACCTTCTGTTGGAAGGATAGCGAGTCTATTCTATGTCTATCGTGAAACAATTTTTTTTTCAAATTTGAAATGGGGTTTACCATATTTATGAAGTTACTTACTACGAGGGCCCTTCAGTAAGTAAGGTCGCCAATCCAATAGCGGTTGGAAGGAAGTTCATAAGAAGTTGGCACGTTTGCCGTTTACCTGAGGGTCCCCACTTCAAACCAGTACATACGGTTGTTGCTGTTCTCCGAGTAACTGTCGTTTGAAATGGATTTGCCGATTCCCGTTCCCGCCAACTTCGGTATTCACCAAGTTATTCGTTCATTCACCGCTCAAAATTCCGATTGAAATTCAGAGGCAGTGAATTCACAGGTTTATGAGGGATGTATGGACGTTAAATGAGTACATAAATGGGTTTGTGAGTTTAAGGACGAATCAACATTCATGACGAAGTGGATGACCGACTACGGCTGCCACAGACGAAAAGGTTGCGCGAAGATCGTTGTGTCAATTCTTGTGAACGTTGCTTAATGGTTCCTGCAATGTCTGAAGGTTCCATTCACAACATTATCAGTGAAAAAGTGTGGTGGGTTCCAAGAATGTTGAAGAAGACCATACACAGCAGCGACTGGAGGCTTCTCATTAATTTATCGATCGTTCTGCTGAAGAAGGGGAAAGCTTTTGAATTCCATAGCTATGGGCGATGAAACCAGGGTGTCTCATTTCACTCCAAAAACAAAACGTCAATCACTTGAATGACATCATACCAACTCGCCAACACCACGGAAATTCAAACAAGGTCAGTCTGCTCGAAAAATCATGAGAAGAGTTTTTGGGACTGAAAAGGTTTGCTCTTGGTTAATTTTGTGTACCATAGAACAACTAGAGATGGGTCGCTCATTAAAGATCCGGCTCTTTGAGCCGGCTCTTTCAGAAGAGCGAGTGAACCACGGGTCAGTAAAAATGAACCGCGGCTCTTCGGATCTTCTGAGCTCAGTGCTGGTAGTGTTCGGTGAAGATCGGTTCTTCAAAAGAACGAGTGAACTGCGGATCAGTAAAAATGACAAATGAATCGCGGTTCTTCGATCTTTGGATCTCTTGAGATCCAGTAAAACAAATGAACGGCGGCTCTTCGGTCCTTTTGAGAACGATGGCTCTTCGTTCTTCGGTTCTTCTGTGATCGGCAGTGTTTGGGAAAATTAGGACCTCCTTTTCGTCAGCTCACTGTTGCCAAACCGTACGATAATTCCGAGGGAAAATACGATATAAGTCGATCAAACAATACAATTTTGGCGGAATTGTATCGTACCACCACATGCATTATTGTATTTGTGGTCGTAAACTTTACCGTATTTTTCCAGTGTTTTCTGTGACCCACTTTCTGATTCTTTCCGTTGTTTTTTCTCCCTGTTTGATTTTTACATCATGATTTTTTGTGAAGAGCTTTCTGATACAAGTTCAAAAGGCAAGCAAAAGCACATCCTTGTCTTACCATTATTATCAATATTGAAGCTTACGTACTTATTGGTTCGTTTATTCTCTTTCAACTTGGTTACCTTAATTTTCTTCGTTGAATAACATGATATAACATCAAAATGTTATATTATGAAAATGTTATACCTACTAAGAAATTTTTTTTTAAATTGTGGTTTGTCATTAGAGGCATAAAAAATGCAGATTTCATATAAATAAATATTTTACCAAAACACTGTATTTTTATTCATTGCTTTAATCGTGTTCATTTATTGTTTTTCGTTGATTTTTAAAGGATTTGTCGAGCATCTTTATTGAACAACAGCGCTTTTTGGGTTATTATTTTCAATAATGAACCATTGGAATCGAGCAACAGAGAAATTATTCCCTCTCGCCCTCAAAATTTCATGGTTAGTATAGTGTTCATTCAAGGTAGTGTAGAATCCAATAATCGAATAAACATTTCCGGGCAGAACTAAAATAAACCGTTGTGTAACAATTTGTAGCTTTTTTCGTCGTATTTTCATCTCTACAATAAATATGAGCTCAAAAGAGCCAAAAAGAGCCACTGATCCGTCTAAAAGATCCGGATCTTTTGAGTGAGCGGAGCGCTCAGAGCCGTTCTTCTTGGTGAACCGTTTTGCCCATCTCTAGGAACAACAAAAATGCCTATGAATATTGTGAGACGCTCAAACAAACGCGAAGAGCAATACAGAATTACAGGAGATGTCACCAAAAGAGTGTCAATACTGCATGACAATGCTCACCCTCAAGTGGCACACACAAAATCGGACCTTTTGAACCCATTCGGATGGGACATTGTGACCCACCTGCCTTACATTCCGGATTTGGCGCCGAGTGATTCTCACCTTTTCATCCGCCTAGAATAGCACTTGAGAGGCGAACGCTTTGACATAAACGAGGAGTTTGAGAGTGCAGATGGGAGAATTTGATGACTCAGGTATATCAAAGTATGTGAAAAGACTCCACAAGTGCATCAGTCAACGGAGATTATTTGGAAAAATAGTCCGTAGTAGTACTAAAATAAAACGTAAAATTTTCCAAAAAGTAAACATTTTGGTTTTTTGAAATGTGGGGACCTGACTTATTAGAACCCTCGTATTTTTTAAGCATTATTTTTGTAAAATTACTTCGAGAAAAAAACATTTTTTATTACCCCTTTAATTCAAGAGGAAACGTAAACATTCCTGCTAATGGGGTGTGCGCATGGGTTGGAAAAACTGTTTATTGTTATTTTCAATCTGTACTAGACTTCAATCTGAGAATTTTGACTCCAACCATCAACCATATGACCTTCTAGCGTGGGAAGACCTTTTTTCTATGATTTTTCAAAGTTTCGAATGTTTATGACGTCACAGTGGGCTGGGGGGGGTCTCGCCCAGGCGGGAGGGGCGCGTGACGTCATAAACATTCGAAACTTTGAAAAATCATAGAAACAGATCTACTCATCCAACAAGACTACGGCTGGTGTCAAAATTCGCAGGATGAGGTCTACTTTCGATTAAACATTTAAATAAAAATCAATCAAAAAACAACTAATGTATTAGCTTTCCCTTAGCAGTCAGCGAATGATTCTAAAATAACCTTTATCTCAGTTTACGTAGTATGTTACTCGTACAATTTTTTATCTGATAACCAACCACAATCAAATATACGTTTTAGAAATCTGAAATCACCTTACCAAGTAAGATTCAATCCTTCCAGAAGCATTCCGCTTATCCAAACATATTGTTACATCGGACAGATTCACTAAATTTCGAAGTATCAACTGGGCTATGGAGAGTTCTGAAAATTTATAAGTAGACAGCTAAGCTATTATGCTCCAGGAGCTAAAGAACTCCAAGTATCATATCATCATACAAGTAAAGACTGCATGCACACACTTCGAGGGATATTCAAGATAACACAATACTATATTACAAAGCATAGATATCATGTCACCTGAGAATTCCGGTTCCCAGTTTCTGTTGACCGTAGAAAGGCTTAACGTCTTGATATTCATCGACAGGACAATGTCCTCTTCCACATATTTGAGAATTAGGTTATTGCACGTAACGGAGAGATTGAATATGATCTTATTTACTAAGGACTTCATGTAAGAAGGTGGGGTAACATATTCTTCACCGGTTTGCGACCTGTAAAAAACAATCAATGAGCAATCGGGAATTTCTTTTCGTGACTATATGTTGGCCTTTAGGTAACAAACCGCCAAGTAACTAACAAAATTTAGTGAAGAATTAACTTACTTCTTCTTTTTTTCTCTTTTTGTGCTCAAGTCTTGACCCGGTGGTTTCAATTTCATGATACATTCTGAAAACAAATCAACGAAGCAACATGAAATAACGAACAATGAATAGACAATGAATAGAAATTTAGTTTGTTAGCTTGTGTGTTAGAGCTTGTTAGGTACAGTGAGAACAAGGACCTTCCTGTTAGTCAAAAGGGGCTCTTTTGTTACTCTAAAATATAAACATCAAAACTTTACATTGTAAAAAAAAAACAAAAAAAACCACACAGTACTCTGCATCAGATTACCCATTTTGGTATATTATTTTCAATAACCTTTGGAATCGACCAAGAAAAAAAAAACACAAACGGTGGATACAGCTTTCGTACAAGTACGCAACCACGAGAGACATTTTATGTCTTATGTTTAATAAATTGAGAGCTTTCCAATGAGTGGTGAACGATTTTTGTGGGGTGGAAAATGAGGAAGTTAGTTTTCCCTAGGAACGATTGGTTGTACGTGAGAATCATCAGAAATTTCCGCGTAACGCTCCCCTCATAACGCTCCCCGCGTAACGATCCCCGCGTGACGATTTTTCATTTATGTGCCATAGTAAAGACATAAAATGTCAAAAATGTGTTAACCCTCCTCAAATTTTTTTGGTTTACGTCTCAAGGTACGTAGAATCAAAAAACGCTGCAAATTATTACACAAAGGTTTATTTTTTTCTGTACAGATCACTCGGCTGCGAAGACCTACCAAACATATTTTCGCTTCACTATCAAGTTTATTTTGAAGAAATACCTAAAAGTTTCACACTCAAATCGAAAAAGTAGGAAGTTGCGGATGCCATGATTAGGAAATTTGATAACTGGTTGCTGAGGACGCCAAACTACTCAGTTTGGCGTCCTCAGCAACCAGTTATCAAATTTCCTAATCTCCGTTCAAATGTTATCTGCCCAAAATGCAATCGCTGTTCGTTTCTTCGAGTTCTACTCAGAACTCGAAGAAACGAACAGCGATTGCATTTTGGGCAGATAACATTTGAACGGAGATTAGGCCTCTTTGGCAATTCACAATCGTGTTTCTTATTTAGCGGAAGTCCAGCCCTTAAGTTCTCATAGGGAGTGAGCGGTTGGTCCTACAGAGCTCCGGGTGGTCTCACTCGATTCTAAAAATTCACTAGGAGGTACTAATTTATTTTAAATTGAAGAAAAAACAATAGGTACCTTAATACAGAAATTTTTGAGCTAGGGCGTTTTGAAATTTTTAACCCTTATTTTCCACCCTTAGAAGTGACTTTCATCAACCAAAAGCTTTGGGGCACAACTAGACCCCAAATGGAGCTGTTATACCAAATTTCATCAAAATCGGTCCACTGTAGCTAAGGAAGTGCCGCGTACGGCGTACGGTGGATGAACGGCCAAATTTGTATTAGATTTTTGGATTCTACGTTAATTCTCTAAACTTTGAGGAGGGGTTAACATTTTTTTCTTGGTCGATTCCAAAGGTTCATTGTTGAAAATAATAAACAAAGATCGAATGAAAATTTGGCCATCCGTCCGCCGCGCCATACACAGCACTTCCTTAGCTACTCTGGACCGATTTTGATGAAATTTGGTATAAGAGCTCCATTTGGGGTCTGGTTGTGCCCCGAAGCTTTTGGTTGATGAAGATCACATGTAAGGGTTGAAATTTTCAAAACGCTCTAAAATTTCGATATTAAGGTATTGTTTTTTCTTCAATTTAAAACAGTAGTGAATTTTTAGAATCGAATGAGACCACCCAGAATTCTGTAGGACCAAGCGTTCGTTTATTGGTTTCTTTGCAGGCGAGTGATCTATACAGAAAAATAATAAACTTTTATGTAATAATTTGCTCGAGGCTGAAGCTAGAGCGTGGGTACCATCAACGTTTTTGTGGGTACAAAGGTCATCGTAACGGGTAGGTATATTTACACAAATAAATCAAACCTAAGTATATCGATATACTAAAAATAAATCAAATGTTTTACGAGCATTCTATGTAGTACCTATCAATTTTTGTTAACCATAAAGTAAATAAAATCTTACCTATGGTGTTGATAGTGATTTTGACTGGTTCCGAGCCTATCCTGGTCCATGGTACGTGAATTAGGAGTTCATGGATGTGGCCAGAGACAAAACTGAATGGAAGATTCAACTCTTGATCAAGTACTTCCAGATCGAGGTCCAAATTATGGAGCGACCCATCACCTTCCCACAGAGAAACCTGCAAAAAACATAATGGGGCATAGTCCTTCAGAAAATTTTTTAATATTTTTAATTCGTAACAAAAACTACACCCCTTACCCCCTCCGGTTGATTATTTTTCCATACTCAGGGAAAAAAAACAATACAAAAGCGCAGAATGTGTTTTTGTGTTTTAAATAACGATTTTATCTCAATGTAAAATAAGAATGGGCAATTTTCCTGAATTTTAGGTTCTGGAATTTCAAGTTAAATCCTATACCTAATAGGGCCCTAGAATAACGTTTAACACCAGGAATACCCATTGGGGGAAAAAAATTACCGTAGAAGAAAATGCCTAAACAAGTGAAGCCTCCGTCAAAAAACACCGCAAAAATCGAGGGAAACTGAGCACGTCACATCCTGGAGTTCCTACCGCAAAACGACGCGAAATGACTGACCAAATTCACAGCACCGTGCTGTGGCGTAGCCTAAAAGAAGTCTCAGCAAATAGAATCAAAGTACGACAACAGGTAGAGTGGTAGATGCCGCAATGATCCACTCAAATAACGTGATCCAAATAACGAAACTAACTAATATAGAATCTAAATAAGAGAAGATGAAGATTAAAAATACTTGTTAAACTAATAGGTAGAATTGTATTGTAAAAAACAGTGAGTAAAATTGCTTCTTTTAGTCACTTTAGTGTTGAACCATGTAAGCTAATAGTTTCATGTACTCTTCCAGAGGTAGCACTGCTGTAGTAAGTGGGAGAGATCCCCCCATGAAGTCAGATTGGTTAGAAGGCCGGATACGTTGCAACATGGCTGCCCCCATTAACAGATTGCCGCTACATTTAAAATTTCCATTTCCTTAAATTCTCTTATTTTTTTGGATGCTTTTTCGAGCAGCACACTACTGTTTTCTTCCATATCAGAGAACCCTCTTTCGATTTTTTCTTTTTTTTATGTGAGGAGAATTCCCCATTATAAAATATGAATGCCCCCGATCCTTCTAATTAGCTCCATTCAGGCGATCCGGGCCCTAAGCACTGTCAAGTAGGTGAACTCCATCAGGAATTCTCCAATTTCTAGCGAACTACCATTAACGAACCAATTTTTAGCCAACTATCCACCAAAAATCGGATCAGACGATAAACAAGGCGAATTTAACGAAAGAAAGTTATAATAAATTAGGTTTAGGACCCACTCAGCCTATTCGAAGCCTAGGCATCGTCAACTACAAGTTCTCAGGAGCCAAGATATTAGAGAGTTCCTAGTGGTTTTTGATACGGCGTGACGTATTACACACTGTTTATGAAAATCCTTACCTAATAAACCGTTGTGAAATAATTTGTGTTTGTTATTGGAACGAGACGAAGGCCTAGGAGGCTGAGCATCGTGTTTTGGTATTTTATATTTGATGGGCATCGGAACTATGGCATCATAAAACCAAAGTTTCGGGAGTTGTACCATCTCAAATTCAGTAGGTAGGTACCTGGAGGCATGATTTTTTATAAGTATAATCTTGAAGAGACAGTAACGTTCATGATGCCGACCTTGGAGATATTTCTATTGTGGATTTTTTAAAATCGTATTTCCATATTTTTATCCTAATAAACCGCTGTGAAATAATTTGCTTTTGTTATTCCTCCTACTTGAAGTACATAGCGCGTAAATTTGTTGGTCCATAGACGGGCAATTTGTTAATCAATATGCGTTTTCACCTGTTGTGAAAATTTCGAAATTCTTGGAAATTACGTTCTAACAGAAGCCATTTTTGATTAGGTCTTTCTTTTTTCACAAATACGCAATAATTATTCCACTGTGTCCATTTATTTGGATAGTGGTTCAAGGAAGTTCACATCATCTCTCTCTTCTGCAAAATATTGATCGTGAAATGGGGTGATTAGTACCTATGTGACATGGGGCAAAATTTGATTTGTTGACAACAAAAGTGGAGCTTTGAATTACAAGCTTTTTCGAGTGTCTCACTACATTTCATGCATGAAGTAACTCATCGTGAGTCGAACTATGTTTCAAAACATTCGTAACGGTTTTACCTATGGCAAATCCTAAATTTTTCATTGTTTAATAAAAGAACATTGTTCCTGGGGAAGACCCCTATTGTTTTGTGATCAATCTGTGATAAGTGAGATTGATTTTACAAGTCATACTAATTTTTTTTAAAGTTAAATATTTTGTACACTTGAATCGTAGCCGTTGTCCTGACGCCTTTCAATTCGGTTGAAAAGTTTCCATTGACTGAGTGAAAATTGGAAAAATGGGTGTTTGGTCAAATTTGTAGGGGGATTTTTTTAAAAGGATGAGAGATTAGTGGGTACAACAATAATTTTGAATCATTCAATCTTAAACTTTAAAAATCCCGTTAAATCTAAATGGAGGCTTCAAGAACTTCAAAAAATACAACATACCTACCTACCTACTTTAAACTTTATTAAACATACCTACCTAAACTGAAAATCAAAATTAGTTCTTTAAAAACATTTTCGACAGCTAATGGAGTCGTCCAACTTTCATACTCCTAAAATGTTCAATAAGTTAATGATTTTCTCTCTCTCAACAAAGTTCTTTAAAAACATTGACTTCCCTAGTACAACTAGAGTTTGTTGAAGAAGAGTTGAAAATGCAGAATAGAGATTATAATATTTATTGTATTGGGAAAAACGAGAGAATTCTGAACTCAGAATACGGATTATTAATAACTAACAATTATTAATAACTGCAACAACTAATGGAAGGAGGTTACAATGCAGGCTATCGATTCTGAACAAGTTCCAAAGGCGTTCGGTTAACAACGATTCCGAACTGATTCTATCCCTTCCACTTTCAGAATCGCGTTCTGTCCGGAACTGGTTCAGAATCGTTAGCCAAACAAACCTCTACATTACATCTTCATAGGGTAAATAGCGTGAAAAAGTAGCTTTAGGGGCATCTATTATCAAACTTAGTTACCATAAATAATGCTAGTCATAGTCTACTAAAGCAAACCGGATTGTTCATCGGTACCGCATGTCGTTTTTTCGTTGCACAATTTCATGTCGGTTTGTAACCGGTTGGTGATCGCAGAAACATATTGTGTTAAAAATTTTTCCTCATAAAGTATGTCAATAATTAGCAATTAAAAACTGTAACCCACTGGGACTGACACAGAGGAAAGAGAGCAGTGAACACGTTATCAACTAGCCTCATCCTTCCTGTGAGTTAATGACCCGCATAAATGAACACAGAAACTTTGTAGATAGCGCTCATTATTGACGAATCTATAGGGAATTTGGTTCTCAAAATACGATTGATAGCATTAATTTTAATTTGAGCCGATTCATACATAGACATTATTTAAAAAAATATTCTAAAAAAATACTTGGGTTTTTTTAGTATTCAATAAAAATTACCCACCTACTAACGAGGAGCCAACTCGAAAAATGACATTTTTAGGTAATAGAAAGGTACATAAAGCAAACAGATCTTACCTGAGCATCCTGCCTTTTGAAGTTTTTGATGTACCTGTCGACGTAGCTCAATATGATAGAAGTTATGTAGGACTCAATCCGAAACATGATTGAGGCTTGGATTCAACCGATTAGTGTTAATTCGGTTCTGTTGTGTGGGGTGGGATGATCCTGAGTATCATGATGATCACACCAAATCTAGAATTCATAAAAAAAACCTTAATTGAAGTACAATTGTTGAAGGAACATACGAACCGTAAAGAACAAGCTACTTTCGACTACCTTGGGTGGAAATGGGAAGAATGATTGCCAATTGGCAGGTAGGCATGTCTAATGTCATACCAAGGCTGTGACCATTGCCTCAGAAACACGGAATAGCATGAGCTGCTGCTCTTATAGCTGGATAGTTAACATAAAATCGGCACATTTCAAACGTTAAGTACCTATTATTAACAAGAACTTTTTGATCCAGAAAATGAGCCGAATTTTAACAATTGGTACCTACATTAATTTAACGATGCTATCCATTACCCCTACTGACACGTCAGCCTCACCCGCTCCGTTTTCATCATAAAAAGAGCGAGGTTTTCCAGCTAAAATGTTAATTTCTCAAATAAATGTGAACTCACGCAATCGAATTCCAATTCGAGCTCTGTTTCTTGAGGAGAATTTAGAATAAGTCCGACCAAAATTTCCGAATCAACTGGAAAATGTTTACGTTTTTTAATGACAGAACCACAGCAATAAAAAACGTGATAAACACTAGTGATAAGGGAAACACCGAATGTCTTGACCATGAAGTCATTATGGAAGCGTCATGGATGAAGACATGGATCACCTCAGCAGTGGATTGACCGTGAAGTCAAAATATTGTCAACTTTTGGATCATTTTGCATACATTTCATGAGTATGTATTTTAACAACCCTAAATTAGAATATTTTTTCACCGTTGTGAATTATTTTCATATAAACGAGCTAAAATGATTTTTGATAAAGCATAGAGAAGACTTTCATCATTGATAAGAGGTTCCCGCGTTTCAGTTATCTATCTTCCTGACAGGAAGTTCCTGTATTGTGTTGCTCTACGATATTTACAAGTGAATTTATGATTTTATACGAGTTTGGGGGACCTTATATCTCTAATTTTATTAGTTGAACTCACGTTCGAACTATCATGAGCCAGAAAAAGTTATCGTCTTTCTTCAAACCTTTACAAAAAACTCCTCTGAAGGAGATGCAAAGGACTTTGGAATCAGGATGCAAGAGGAAAGCTGAGAGGCTAAGTTAGTATAATTTACTTATCATGATTAATTAAGGTATAATTTACTATTCAATTAAATTTTAATATATATCGACTCAGAGCAGGAAAAAGGGCTAAAATGCAAATGTTGAAAAATCGCGGTTTTCTCTGGCAGCGTTTCCAAGTGAGCTCATGCAATCTAGCCGAGAGCTTTCAAGTTACTGTTAGCAGGAACATTGCTTTTACTTTTCAAGGTTGATGAATTACATGTTCTCCTAAATAAAAATGCCCTATATTTTAATTTTAAGCTTTCCTATTTTCACGTCATGAAATCCTTGTAACGGTCAAAACTACACGAAATTATTGTTTGATTTCGATGAAATTTTCAGGGATTGAGCCAATGAGGAATTCCACCATGTCGGAATTTCCTATTTTTGACCCCAAAATCGGATTCAGCACCTCTAAAAACCCCCTAAGGCAAACTTCCAGCCCGAACTTCCTAATTTACGAATAAACAAAACAGTGTAGAAAATACGAATGTTTAAAAAAACCGGGAAAATGACGTCATCCTAAAATAGTTCAGTTATGGCCGCTTGAAGCGCTGAGATCGAGAAATCTATAGTCCCCAAATGCAAAATTTCATGAAACAGTAATGTTCGAAATCGAAAAACTGAAGAAAAAAATAGAAAAAGCGAGATGGGGAAAATTGGGTTTCCTCTGTTTTTGTTTGATAACTTTTCTCTTAGAAAACACGATTTCGTCGCCCCAATGGGCAACACTGGGAGGAGACGGCAATCCGAACAGCCCAATCAGCGAGCGTTCCCGCTGCTCGTCTGTTTTCCCGGTTAGTTTTTAAATTAAAAATTTTGATTGTCTCCCTAAAATAACAGGAGACTTATTTTCCGAAATCAGCCCGATTTTCATCTATCCCACACCATTAACTATTCAGAAAAAATGCAAACAGAAATCGGTGAAATTCCTCATTAGCGTGCAGATGATCCCTTATGAAAATCATCATCCCCCGAATCAATAGTAGCCTCTGCCCATGCGCAAACGTTGAATTCTTGTAACAGCCATAACTTCTACATTTTTCATTCGCTTTGGATGACATTTTTCTGGGATTGTGCGGTTGACATGTCGATTGTACCATGTGAGGGTAGTGCAAGCTACTCAGAGATTGTAAGATTAGTTACAATGCTATTACGAATGAAATGAATTTTATTTCATAGAAAATGAATTAGCTTGCACTGGATTAAGCTATAATACTGTCACTTATGTCTATGAATTTTCAGGTTCTGATGGAGAATTTGAAAGTCCCAAACCAAAGAATCCGAAGAATGAGGAAACGAAAATGAATGGTTTGACATATTCTAGTATATGTACTTTTAGTGAAACATCGATAACTATTTCAATATTTAGGTTCACAATAATTACATTTTCATGGTGAAAGAGAAGCTAGGAAAATGTGTGCGGTATAGGCGTCAAATCATTGTTCTACTCTGATAGAATCCATACCAATTGTAGTTGTTTTACATTTGGATGTGAATCCCTAATCCTACTAAATAAATAGTGCAGAATATATTATGAATTAATTAATAATAATAAACATAAGGTAATCAATGAATGAATTCCTTGATTTTTTTATGTAATCTATTAGGTGAGAAGTTATCATTATTTTAGTTATGATTTAAAAGAATCCTGAGAGACTATTCAATTATGTGTTTACCTGCCATTGTTGTTGACAATCTTGTTTGTTTGGTTTGTAGGAACAAATGAGCCAGCGTCACCTGAACGTGTTGAAAGGAAGTTTACTGATGAGAATGCACCTGCTGTATGTGACGAAAACAAACCTATAGAAGCTTTTCAATCAACATTGAAGTTCAAAGCTACTAACGATGATATCCGTGCTGAAATTGCTGACCTAGCATCTCGTTTACCTGTTCTTGATCCCAAAATGGGTCCGTCTTGGTTTCAAGCGTTGAGGCCAGAATTCCAGAAACCTTACTTTGAAAAGGTAGTGTTCTTACTGCAACAACCAGTATTTATTTAGATTGCGTTGAAACTAAAGCTGAAGAGTTGTAATGATCTCCAGTCGGAGATCTAATTACTTGGAAATTGGGGAGAAATAAGACACGTAATCTGACGGGAATGAAGGAGGTATATTCAATAATAACTTACGTGAAGCGAGCCAGACTTGGGGAACAGGGGCGTCGAGCTGCGATCGCATCACCTCGACCCCTCTCTTCCCCTACTCGGGAAGGGTCATCCGTCCTTGAGTGATTGTATCATCACACTCCCCCCCCCTGGTGAAAAAATTTGGGGTCATATAGGGGACTGGTGACGGCAAATTTTAATTGGTGATGAATTTTGGGAGGCATCCCTGGGGAAACCGTCCTGGCCCACCTGTTGCGCTCTGCAGTGTACAGTTTACAGTTGGCTGGTCTGTGGGAGCCGTGCTTTTGCTTAATAGTGATCTGCAGGGTCAGTGTGGGCGAAGTGGGTGAAAACCCCAGGGGAATTGGTGTTGACTTTTTGCCTCCTTGTTTCAAGTTGTGGGGTTTAGGGACTGAGACCAGTGGGGGTGGGATGTGGTATGTTAGGGGGTGTGTTACGGGGTACATAGATGTTCCTATTAACACTTTCAGTGCGGGCGTCTACCCGGGTAGACGGAGAGTCTTCCCCAGCCCACTGCCATCTACCCGGGTAGACCGAGCCCGTTGCATTGACTCATCGCATTCCAAGGTTAGTAAGTTACCGAAATAACCGTTACAAGCGCCAGTTGGGCGGAAAATTCCTTCAATACCTTCCTGGCTTCACGCTAGATAGCGTCGGAAGCAGATTGGAAGGTTTGAACTCAAGTTTCAGTCGTACCTTCAAGGCAACCCTTGTACGTTGACGCTCGGTCGGGCTGGTAGCGTGCAGTGGGTGGCGTCGGACGGCTAGAGGCTCCCGCATTGAAAGTGTTAAGATAGAATACAGAGTTCTTCAAAGTGTACAGATAAATTAATACTGAAACTTGTCTTAGATAAAATTATACATCATATGGGTAATATGCAGGTAATTGAAAATTCTCCTTTGAAGTCACTGCAAGGTGGGGGATTGTTAGTGGGTTTAGGTGGTTTGGAGGGGGGCTTTTGGTGTTTGAGACGGCTTGGTGAAGGTAACCTGGGCACCCCCAAAGGTAACAACCATGGACTCATGGGTTGATAGGTCAGTGGCCATGAGGGTGCAATGCTCCAGTTTATATACTCCTTCAGAATATACCTCCTTCATTCCCGTCAGATTACGTGTCTTATTTCTCCCCAATTTCCAAGTAATTAGATCTCCGACTGGAGATCATTACATGGTAGCAGAGCGTGGTTACGAGAAAGTTAAACGTGTACACGATCCATCTACACGATGGCGGGAGGTTATCAGCTGTTAAGGAGGTCCGTAGGATCGGAACAAAATAATCGTGATTTATACTACGCTCGGGATACCATGTAATGATCTCCAGTCGGAGATCTAATTACTTGGAAATTGGGGAGAAATAAGACACGTAATCTGACGGGAATGAAGGAGGTATATTCAATAATAACTTACGTGAAGCGGGCCAGACTTGGGGAACAGGGGCGTCGAGCTGCGATCGCGACAATACTGGCTTATCGCATCACCTCGACCCCTCTTCCCCTACTCGGGAAGGGTCATCCGTCCTTGAGTGCTTGTATCATCACAGAGTGTTTGGTAAGGAGGTACCCACGCTGCCTTCCGAAAGAGCTGCTTAAAGGTACACGCGCACTAGAGGCGGGTTGAGTCACCCACCTCAACCCGCTATTTTGCATCGCATCGCAAAATCCGTCTGAATAAGTTCAATGGGATTCAAACGGAGGTGCGCACTCTGCAGTCGAGGCGGAGCGCATTTCTCAAGGTGGTACATCCCTCGGACAAATGCGACCCCTTGCGATGCGATGCAGACCGCCCCAGTGTGCGCTTAGCTTAAATGGAGGTGCCCACACTTCAGGCGGGCCGCATCGCATTGGGAACATTGCTCATGAGGCGAATTTTCCACCGATGCACTCCGATCCACCCTGCTCCTGTTCTACATCGTTACATTTTCCGTATAGTTTTTCTCAAATAATCGAATGGTATTTTTTGACTTGATTACTTTGATCAATAAAAATTGATATCTCATGATGGTGGAGGGAATTTATCTCGTAAGACTTTAAAGAATGACATGACAAGAACGAAAACACCAGATTTCACCCAAGAATAAACTGGTAAAAAAAATTGGAAAGAGCTCCTGTCTATACCAACCTACTCAGAGAGGGTCTTAGTTTTAGAATATTGTGTTATGTTCAATAATAAATTTGAATACATAAAGGTGCCCGTCCACTAAGTCGACAGCGTGGCACGACACGGGTCGAAATTTTTTTGCAATCTGCTGCTCTCCAGACTTCTGGAGCGTGGCTGCGCGCCGCGCCGCGCTGTCGACCTAGTGGACGGAGGGCGAAGCGAAAAATTGTCGCCCTCGGTCATTTTTGTCAGTGTTCTGCTTTTGTATACGAGGCTTAATCAATGTATGAAGCTCGAAAAACTTCCCCCTCGACATTCTAAAATACTTTATAAATTTTTGCTCGTCTCTTAGCAAATCTTGGAACAGGTGATTGTGCTCCCCCAGGTCCATCCTCTTTGCGTTTATTGGATGGACCCAAAATCTTCTCCTTTTTCCACCTATTTGGTCCTCTTCTTCTGCTTCCAAAGCTGAAACTAAAACGAACATTTCTTCGTCGTCCAATGAAAACATAATATCTATGCCCAACATTTTCCTGAGAAGGCACCTTCACTCGACGCGGAACTGGCAAAACGGCGGGTCGAAAAATTTAATCCGCTCCAGTGGACAGAGCTCAAGAATTTCGCGTCGCGCCGCGCCGCGCTGTCGACCTAGTGGATGGCCAGCTTAATAGGTATGACTGGAATATCTTGAATTCAACATCCAATTCAAGTTTTCTCAACCCATGATTGGAACCACTGGGCTGAAAGCTGAATGTGGGAGCCCGAGAAGCGTTCTGATTGGTGGAACTCCAGGACGTAGTTATAGCAGAATGCAACAGATAGCGTTCATGATCACTTGTTCCCAACCTCATCACAACAAGTCACCTTGTTTATCACATATTTTTCTCCTTGGTGCGTTACTGGCTGCATCTAAGTAATTAATTTGTTAACATTCAGTTATATTCGCGATATGTACGAAAAAATCGAGCGATTTTCAATAATACAATGGGTTTCAAACGTTTCTTTGGGTGGCAGTTGTCGATTGAATATTTGAACTACTGGCGATAGGGACAACAATTGCATGAGGAACTCTGAAAATACCTTTCGCCTCGATTGGTTTTTCCAAGTAATTTTTGCATGTCTAAATGATGATGAAACGAAAAGTTATCAATTTCTGGTCATTCGAGAGGATTTGAAAAGAAGCGGTATGAAGAGTGTGGCCTCCCCCTCCCCACCACTTCCGTAGTAGTTCCTCAATCCTAGCTGAAAGTAGATAGCGCAACTGAGGCAGCCTCAAAAATGCTTGCAGACCATTTTAACATTGGCTTTCTTCTCTGTTAAGTTGTCTCCATTACTTTGTGATTGGAACTAAAAGGCAAAAGACAATACCTACGCAAGATGAATTTTTCCCCTGCAATGCTGCCCGATCCGCCCCAAGTGTGCGCAGCGACAGTATTGTGATGCAATGCCACCCAACCTGCCTCTTGTGTGCGCATACCTTAACGCAACTTTCCGACAACAACTTGCCTTACCTTTCATCTTCCTACCTTTTATTTTCTTCTATTTGAGTGATCATAAAATACCAAGCCATCCAAATCTGTATGTCGACCTCGCACAATTTTTTTCTCTCCAATTCTATCATATTTTAGTCCTTCACTAGAACTTCTTGAAAAAGTTGGAATAAATATTTAAACCTCAGTGGCTGTCCCACTTTCAAGTTTTCTTCTTGGTATGTGTATTTTTTTTTTTAATGGATTTTATTCATGATGGTGTGGATTTGTCTAAGGTTCTTCCAGCTCTCAATCATTATTTATTGAGCGTTCCGATCTTCTAGTCCAAATCGAAAACATAAAAATATCTCTACCTAGTACATTTGTATAGGTTCAGTGTAGCTACGTATTCAAGGAAATCCAAAACTGAGCTTTTCTTTGAAGTAATAAACTTGCGTATATTTATGTACAAACTCAACAACAGTACTGTTCGCAGATAGAAAGAATGCGGCTGGCCAATTTTTCAAAGGGTATACCTGCTAACATAGACGACTACCTGTTCCAAAATCTTAGGTAGCCTGGTGAGTCAGGCTGGGGAAAGGGCCGAGCCTCCATATCTCAGACCTTCGTAATTTGGGCATTGAGCAACTCGAGTCATTATGAGTTAGAGAGCCCCTCCACTCTGCCAATTGTTAGGAAAGAAGTCCATCTCGATTGTGCGTTCACTTGCCCTTCAGGTTTACTCTTCATTCACCTTTAAAATTTGAAAGAAGCACCATCCTTTACTGGAAAAGATTTTTTGTAGGAAAATGGGAAATTTGGCGCCCTTTCTAACGTTGCCCTTATTTTTACATGTTTACGGTAAATTGAGGTAGTTCTGGTAATTTTAGTGACACGTTCAAGAACACAAAAAAAATTGAAATTGAAAAAAACTTGGAAAAACAAGGGTTTAAAACAAAGATGCTACGATACAATTTCTTACTTAAATTTGATGTACGATCGATCCTTGAAGTTTGGTCGACACCCTGTATAGAATTGGGAACCGCTGCCTTAAAGTACGCGAACGGTCTGAGAAAATCAATTCTTCTACTTCATCATTGGTTGGTAGTCAACAACCCTCGGTCTCATTTTCCTTGGGTTGAGTGGCAGGTAGAAGAAGAAGGATGTTTTTGGGACTGTAATACACAAGGACACCTCACCAAACCATCCGCATTCTTTCCATCTGCAAACAGTAACAACTTAACCAAAACAAGTGGGTGAGTTCACTGTCAAATTTTGATGTGGACGTGAGTTGAATTTTGAATTTATAATTTGAAATCTAAAATGTTGAAGTTTATATGGGCATCAGGGCACCGTCCTCTAGTCCCAGGCATCTCACTCTCCTTCTGCATCCTCGAAGTCTCATTGACACTGCTCGGGATCACAGCCATTTGTGTTTTGACACGTACCCAGCAGGTCACTTGAGAGCGAGGCTTGGCCCACTTCTCGGACACTACCTCTGCCAGCCTCTTCAGAAATGTGTCGTATTCTCAGTGTAGAGTTCCATCGCAGGCGCGTAAAAGAGCCTCTCAGGTCCTCAGCGGCAGTATCATATTTTCTATGTTTGGCATTTGCCGCGCTCTGGGCGATAGTAGAGAGTTTTTGGTGCCAAAATCTGACGGGCCCTGTTAGGAGGAGACTAGCGCAAGCAACAGAGGATGCTACCCAGTTGAAGGAGGGAGCCCGTTAACTATGGACAGGAGGGGAAGGGATGCGCTCGTGACAGTGGGCCTCTAGGAACGGGTGACTGTCGGGGGGCACACTTTCATCGTCGCCCGCTGTTTTCGGGAGGCAAATTCATCATTACCCGCGAACTCCGAGCTCTGTGAAGAGGTTCCACGGGCCTGTTAGTGGTTGCCAAAAACTCTCTAGTGTGCCAGTCGAGGGAAAAATGTTAATCGTTATCCGATTTGCTCTGAATACAGTGGTATTTTTATTTTAAATATAGTAGATGTTTCCGACATTGAGGTGGTCAAAGTAGCCTGTTTTTTGAGAATCATCCAATTTCTCTTTCCTCCACCTCCTTAATTTCTGTAAGTACCTTTTTCTTATTCATCATCATTGCTATCATTCTTTTCCAGTTGAGCAAGTTCGTTATTGAAGAGCGAAAAAGAGCAGAGATCTTCCCTCCACCTGAAAAGGTTTGGTCTTGGACGAAAGAGTGTTCCATGGAGCACATCAAAGTCGTCATATTGGGTCAGGATCCTTATCATAACCCTGGACAGGCTCATGGTAAATTGCTTCACGGTTCATTATTTTTGAGACATGAAATTTTCCATTGCTGTGAATATTTTTTATTAGCTTCCATCAGGCATCGATCAGTCGCTCCTGTGTCAGTTTAGATTATCACATTTTCATGTGGTGAGAAAAAGATGCTGTTGCTTTAGTTCCACTAAAGCAGAAGTCTTCTCTTAAGCTATACTTAAGCTTTTGATGGATTCCTGTGGAAGAGTCCGCAACTATAGCAGTACTTACACATGTATAATAACGGCCAGCGATAAGGTATATGACTTAGGCTTGTACCATTATGTTTAGCTTGTTCGAGAGAACTCTTTCAGTCATATTCTGTTCTGTGTTCCATGTCTGAACTGGGATTCGTTTCAAGTAAGAGAGTTATTCTTTTTCTTGAATTCATACTGCCATATTATTTATTCTGGATTACAAATTTTCTCGTGAGTACAGAACGAAGCTTGCTAGATGCTTTTCAGCTTAGCTCCCTACTTTATTGTACCGAATGAGTTCACACCTAGCTAACTTCAGCTAGTACCTAATCGTCTCAAACTTTGAAGACCCCATTTCTCAATAATTTGTAATAATTATGAAAACACCCAATCAATTGAGTATCTAGTAAAAATTGATGCCAAAAGTGGACGTTGTTAAAACTTTGAAAGTTGTACCTAAATTTGAAATTTTCAAGGATTTTTGAAATTCATTAGTGCGTCTGCCTAGGGAATTGAAAGCAAAAAAGAAAAAACCCGTTTATTCAGTTAGGTTTTTCCCATTTTTCGCTGACAACTATTGTTCGATTTTGATGATTCCAGCGGCAATCTTTTAGTTTTTCAATGCCCTAGGCAGATGCTCTAATGAATTTAAAAAAATCCTTGAAAATTTCAAATTTAGGTACAATTTTTAACAATTGAGCGCCGGTAATTGAGGGAAATACTAAGGAGGAAAGAACGGCGACCGACTGAGACCCTCTTAATAGATCGTTTTTTTAACTCAAAATGATACATTCATAGAGGTTTTTCCACTCAATTAAACGCAGTAAACTGAGTCTTGAGATGAATTTAAAATTCCTAAAGGAGGGTATGCTCACTGAAAAAGGTGAAAACATTGTCTAATAGGTAGTACTTGAATCTATGGTCTCTCAGATAAGTGTTCGTTATTTCAACATTTTCATCATTTTCTCCTCTCACTCGGCATACAATTCAATTTCAGGATTATGCTTCAGCGTTCAGAATCCTGTTAAACCTCCTCCGAGGTAGGTATGGTTTTTATTCTATTTTACGTATAGATTTTTTACATACTAATATTTTTACTTAATATGGATGGTACAAATAAATTAATAATAAAGCATCAAAAAAATTTAGAGAATTTAAGGAAGATGGAAATTTTAAAAGAAGCGGCAATCTGTTCATGGGGGCATGGGGTTGCAACGTAACGGATTTTCTGACCAATCTGACTTCATAGAAGGAGCTATGCCCCTCTGAGGTAGCGCTACCTCTGGAAATGCAAATGAAACTGTGGCTTACCTAGAACATTATCGAACATAGAAGCGCGTGACTGGGGGAAGAGAAAAAAGCCGGACCTGCAAGTGACCGAAAGAAGCAATTTTACTCACTCTTTTTACAATCCGATTCTACTTATTAGTTTATCAAGCATTATTAGTCTTCATCCTCTCCTATTTAGTTTCTATATTAAGTTAGTTTAGTTATTTGAATCACATTATTTGAGTGGTAATTTAACTGGATCGTTTCTTGTTGTTGCGCTTGGAACTTAGAAGGGCGTTTAGAACTCTAACTGTTGTTGATCTGCGGTACTATCTGGAGTTCTACGCCAGAGCGCTCAGTATGTGAATCCGTTCACTTTGTGAACGATATTCCTCGATTTTCGCGGTGTTTTTTGACAGAGGCTTCGCTTATTAGGCATTTTTTTCTATGTTAATTTTTTTCCTTGGGTACTCCTGGTGTTAAACTTTATCTAGGGTCCTATTATAGCATTTGACTTGAAATTCTAGAATCTAAAATTGAGGCAAATTCCCCATTGCTTATAGTAGGTACTTTTCTTTTTTTTTAGTTTGCTAAACATGTACAAGGAGTTGGCAACTGACATTGAAGGATTTGTGCCACCTAAACATGGTTATTTGGTGGGCTGGGCTCGTCAAGGTAATGATTTTTCGTTCACGATCTGATTTCTGAGTGATTTAAATATGATTTACAAGTGTATTTTGTCTCCCAAGTGACTTAGGTTCTGCTACTATATAAAATTAAATTCAGTCAATTGAGTTCTTTTAAATCTTCTGTTTTCGTTTATCATTTTATATTTAGGCGTCCTATAAGAAAATCAAATTACGATTGTGACAAATGTAATGGTTCCTTTACAGGCGTGTTATTGTTGAACGCCTGCCTCACTGTTCGTAAGAACATGCCTAATTCTCACAAAGACCAAGGTTGGGAAAACCTCACAACTGCAGTGATCAAGTACCTAAATGATCATAAGACTGGTATTGTTTTCCTGTTATGGGGCTCTTATGCTCAGAAAAAAGCAGATTTTGTCGACAAGGTAAATTGTAAACAGTTTCATACCACTAAGGATGCGTTGTAATACTTAAGTGGGTTCCTCGCCTTCTTTTAAAATTTCTACTTGTGCTGCAAATAAGGATTGTGGGTTTTGTGAATCAAAAAGGGTAACTTTCATGGAGTTCCAGATTGAATAAATTTGTGAATGTTCTTGAAAATCCTTTCTAATATCCATTTTTGGCTTCAGGGGTTTAGAGTTTGTGGTTCCCAGGGGTTATTACTCTATTTCGTCAGTTCTATTGCATGTCACCTGACATGAAGAAGAGCTTATTAGTTTTTCATCATGTTGTATTGAGAGTTCTACAGAGACTATAGAGTTTTCTACACTTTAGTGATTTCTCTTGTTGTCGTTCGTAGCCTTGATGTGTACTCAAAATTGGCTGGAATATGGGGTTGTCAGTGACTCTCATTGAGTCTTTGTCGTTCCCTGTGTCAAAGTTTGTAGTGAATCCTTGGACTTATCACCTCTTTCACTGTATGAATTATTCTAGCTCTTGGATACTTTTGGTCCCTGGGGGGAACCAACTTCCACTCAGCCACAATCCTTCAGCTAGTTGAAGTTGACAAGTTGAGGTTGACACCTCCCATCCTTTCAATTTGTCCTCCCATCTCACCATTTGGGTGCCTTAGACAGCAGCTACCACTGTGGTAACGTTAGTTATCTCTTACCATTCTTCAGCCTCTTATGAGGGTTAGCATCTCCAAATGCTCGCTCCAGGAAAGGATTTGTGTTAACTTAACATCACCTGTTGACTAAAAAAATATTCTCAATTCTGTCACATTAACGGAATCCATTCATTGCTCGTTAAATTGTCTTTTTTGTTTCCAGAAAAAGCACTGTGTTTTGAAAACCGTCCACCCTTCCCCATTGTCTGCCTCCCGGGGATGGTTTGGAAATAAACACTTTTCCAAATGCAATGAATATCTGGAGAGTATCGGTAAACGTCCTATCGACTGGACCCGCCTTCCTGAGAAATGAAGAGCCTACATTCAAGTCGTTTTATTAGCGTTGGTTTTGAAGAATTGCGTAAGTTGTTTCCTCTCTGTGGTAGACTCTTTTTCGTAGATATACCTAGCAAATTGTGTATGTAATCGTTTCTTGAGCGTACTAGGTATTTACGATTGTGACTGATTAATTTCGTTTAAGTGTAACCGACTTTTTACTGCTGTATTTGTTGATTTTGACTTGAATAGTAATTACACAGTTTCAATGTTTTAAAGCTACTCTTATTCATTGACCTTGAGTATTAGTCTGACTGATTGGAATCTGTCAGTTTCAGTTACAACCAGGAACTTGACTGAGTGCTGATGTAGTCAACTCTTCTGTGATCCTACATTAGCTGAGAGAGTTGATAAAAGAGAAACTAGTTAGTTATCGAAGTATCTGTGAAGGGGGGGAGGGGTCTATCTCTAAACCATTGCCCACCAGGGACTTATCTATCAATTTCGAATGTTTAGTCCTCCTTGGCTGAGTGTTATCAGAACCAAATGTGTAAGGTCATTATTGGGTTTTTATGTTACGATTGATCTTAACACAGGATAAGGTTCATTTGTTTAGTATGCTCGACCATGCTATGTTATGGGATATTGCTCTATATTTACACTGTGTGCTGATGTAGTCAACTCTTCTATAATCCTACATTAGCTGAGAGAGCTGATTAAAGAGAAACTAGTTAGTTATCGAAGTATCTATGGGGGGAGGGGTCTATCTCTAAACCATTGCCCACCAGGGACTTATCTATCAATTTCGAATGTTTAGTCCTCCTTGGCTGAGTGTTATCAGAACCAAATGTGTAAGGTCATTATTGGGTTTTTATGTTACGATTGATCTTAACACAGGATAAGGTTCATTTGTTTAGTATGCTCGACCATGCTATGTTATGGGATATTGCTCTATATTTACACTGTGTGCTGATGTAGTCAACTCTTCTATAATCCTACATTAGCTGAGAGAGCTGATTAAAGAGAAACTAGTTAGTTATCGAAGTATCTATGGGGGGAGGGGTCTATCTCTAAACAATTGCCCACCAGGGACTTATCTATCAATTTCGAATGTTTAGTCCTCCTTGGCTGAGTGTTATCAGAACCAAATGTGTAAGGTCATTATTGGGTTTTTATGTTACGATTGATCTTAACACAGGACAAGGTCCATTTGTTTAGTATGCTCGACCATGCTATGTTATGGGATATTGCTCTATATTTACACTGTGTGCTGATGTAGTCAACTCTTCTATAATCCTACATTAGCTGAGAAAGCTGATTAAAGAGAAACTAGTTAGTTATCGAAGTATCTATGGGGGGAGGGGTCTATCTCTAAACAATTGCCCACCAGGGACTTATCTATCAATTTCGAATGTTTAGTCCTCCTTGGCTGAGTGTTATCAGAACCAAATGTGTAAGGTCATTATTGGGTTTTTATGTTACGATTGATCTTAACACAGGATAAGGTCCATTTGTTTAGTATGCTCGACCATGCTATGTTATGGGATATTGCTCTATATTTACACTGTGTGCTGATGTAGTCAACTCTTCTATAATCCTACATTAGCTGAGAGAGCTGATTAAAGAGAAACTAGTTAGTTATCGAAGTATCTATGGGGGGAGGGGTCTATCTCTAAACAATTGCCCACCAGGGACTTATCTATCAATTTCGAATGTTTAGTCCTCCTTGGCTGAGTGTTATCAGAACCAAATGTGTAAGGTCATTATTGGGTTTTTATGTTACGATTGGTCTTAACACAGGATAAGGTCCATTTGTTTAGTATGCTCGACCATGCTATGTTATGGGATATTGCTCTATATTTACACTGTGTGCTGATGTAGTCAACTCTTCTATAATCCTACATTAGCTGAGAGAGCTGATTAAAGAGAAACTAGTTAGTTATCGAAGTATCTATGGAGGGAGGGGTCTATCTCTAAACAATTGCCCACCAGGGAGTTATCTATCTATTTCTTATGTTTAGTCCTCCTTGGCTGAGAGTTATCAGAACCAAATGTGTAAGGTCATTATTGGGTTTTTATGTTACGATTGATCTTAACACAGGATAAGGTCCATTTGTTTAGTATGCTCGACCATGCTATGTTATGGGATATTGCTCTATATTTACACTGTGTGCTGATGTAGTCAACTCTTCTACAATCCTACATTAGCTGAGACAGTTGATAAAAGAGAAACTAGTTAGTTATCGAAGTATCTATGGAGGGAGGGGTCTATCTCTAAACAATTGCCCACCAGGGAGTTATCTATCTATTTCTTATGTTTAGTCCTCCTTGGCTGAGAGTTATCAGAACCAAATTTGTAAGGTCATTATTTGGTTTTTATGTTACGATTGATCTTAACACAGGATAAGGTCCATTTGTTTAGTATGCTCGACCATGCTATGTTATGGGATATTGCTCTATATTTACACTGTGTGCTGATGTAGTCAACTCTTCTACAATCCTACATTAGCTGAGACAGTTGATAAAAGAGAAACTAGTTAGTTATCGAAGTATCTATGGAGGGAGGGGTCTATCTCTAAACAATTGCCCACCAGGGAGTTATCTATCTATTTCTTATGTTTAGTCCTCCTTGGCTGAGAGTTATCAGAACCAAATTTGTAAGGTCATTATTTGGTTTTTATGTTACGATTGATCTCAACACAGGATAAGGTCCATTTGTTTGGTACCTATGCTTGACCATGCTATGTTATGGGCTATTGCTCTATATTTACTCCATGAAACATGAGCGAAGAATTCTTGAAAACGACTCACTACATAAGAGAGTGATTTGTCGTGTATATGGATGGGTCATTAAATTACTACAGGTCCCTCAGCTCACTCCGACCAAATTTTGGTCGGAGTGAGCTGAGGGACCTGTAGTAAGTGAGTTGTTGAGAGTCTGCTTCAAAGAATCTCTCTTCTTGTCTCAATACTTCTTCTTTCATAGGTAGGTAAGTACCGAAGTACTCGATATGGTTATCAAGTGTTCAGTTTTGATTTCTTAAGTTTGCTAATTATTCTGTACCCACTGCTAAATGTATTTCGTTATACATAATATTTTCAGCAATACGAAGTTGGTAAGTAATTTATTTTCAAGAAAGGGCGAGGAGTCTGTGATTTCAACGAATGTAGATACCTACCTATTTTTTAATTTTATTGTTCTTATTTGATCTTAACCTTGAAGTAGGTATCTGCACTTGCAAAAGGTCTTTGGTTAAGAGCAAATTTGAGGAGATAAGTCTTATTTTTGCTCCTCCTAACTGATTTGAATCTTCTAACTCGTCTACCTATGCAATGATCTTCTCAATTTCCGATCCAGGCTCTTGAAAGAAGTTGAAGTAAAAATAGGAAAGCTATTTTGTTGCCTGTTTGAGTTTGGGCGGGAATTCTATGCGTCTTTCTCACAGAGTAGAAGGCGCGAAATAGGTAAACATTTGGAAGTCAGTCAGTGCATATTAGATTAGTTACCATTTTCGGCACCCACCCGGGCAGCAGCGCTGTAACTTTGTAGCGATATGGAAGAAGGATTTTCCATTTATTTTTTCTTCGGTATTCTTGCAAATTGCTAGCTTTTTGAAGTTCATTAACTTGAAAGGAAAAATGAATATATTTAATCAAAAGGTAGTAAGTACCTCCCAACTAATTATTTCTTCCGAATCTATCGGAAGCATTGTTTTTGTAAAATCCTTACAACATCCATAATTTCTATATTTTCCATCCGAATTCGAATTAATTTTCATAGATTTTGCGGATTGGCGTGTAGTAGATGTTGCCCTTTGAGGGTTCTAAAGATTGATTTTGAGATTATCCACTACGCTTCGGATTTTGATACCCAGGGTATGGTTTGCGAGGAAGCTATGTGCCACACTCTCTTGGCAGGCGTGGTGGTGTTTTCTGAACCAGCAACCAAACTATCGTACTTATTTAATTCCTCAACTCCGTTTTTCGATTTTTTCCATTACTTTTCAAGCCTAGGGAGCTACAAATTCTTCAATTCCTGCCTCTAATTTTTTCTTCCTCCATGGACCATGATCATCTAACAGCTTTAGCGCTCCACTCCAACGCAACGGGCTTTATGAAAACATTCAACGTTTCACCTGACCACCGCTCTCTTCCACTTTTCTCTCCACTTCTGTCGTAGAAGCTGTTCTGGTAGCTCCGCCATTTTGCCAACCGGGTTCTCTCGTCTTGTTCGTATTCCCAAGTTTTTATCCAATTTTACTTCGATCATCATGACGGAAGACTACTTTTGGGGTAAGTAAACTCATAATGCAGATATTACTGTACATTTCGGTTGCATTTATTTCCAAATCGATTGAACTTCCAAGCCTCTCTTTGCCGTGGAAAATCGCGTTCAACTCTTGTTTTGTGGGTACCCGGCATAGCCTTGAGGTCTTCTGTATTCCAGTCGGTATAATCCACGAATTTTGTAATAATGTGTAATTTCTAACTTGACCTATGATTACTTCTGTCAATACCTAACTAAAGAATTTTGATTTTTCTCGCATCAACAAGTTGCAATTTTACTGAATCCAAAATGCCGTGTACGGCTCCGGCGTATGTTGGTTATGAGAAAGGCTAGATCTGCCGCCATGCTTTGTTTCGCTTTGCATTGTTCTTAATTCATTATTTATAAGATTCTCATGTAATTTATCGTGTTACCCTCTTGTTGAACTCATTGTACTATGAATGGTCTAAGATACACCATAACAAGCTCAACTTCGAAGATGTTACGGTCGATTTTGGGTCTCTAGCAATGGCCGAGCTCGCCGACGCTTGGGCTTTGTGCCCGTGGTAACAGTAAAGTAGTTCGATTGCAGTAGCCAAATCCTATCATTTTCTTTCGTTTTGCTTTCTTATAGCTTGTTCAATATTTTAACGAAGAAATACTCGTATTGTTGTTTTATCAAGCGTGATCGGATTGATTACCTGACGAGAAATATTGTCAAATTTCTTCGATCCTCCGCAACCTATGAATCACCGTAACCATCTTGTTTCACCAATTTTTCTTGTTCCTTTATCCCCTTGTCAATGTAAATTCATTTTGGTATGAATTATTCTCTCTGTACCTAATGGTTTGTTCTTGGGTTCGTAACTCTTATTTTTACGTCTTATTTGGTTTATTCCTCAACATCTTGACACCCTTCTCATCCATCGTCCTGAATATCGCGGAAGGGGGAACAGAGAACAACCTCTTTGTTTATATTATTTATTTATCAACCTTGTGATACTAATGTTTCCAAAGAATATCGCTAGTTTCAGGTTATTAGTTCAATGGAAACAAGGGGATAGGCTGAAACACCCCCGACTGTTTTTTCCACTTTGCAAAAGTGATCGGCTCATTTTTCTAAAATCGTATCGTTGAGATCAGTTTAAAACATTAATGGGACTTTAAAAAGGTCATATTTAATGGGGGATCATCTACCTAGTCTAGTTATGAACTGATAATATTAGTTCCCCCACTATAATTAATGAGGGGGATCACCAGGCGACCATGGTCAAAACCAGAGTAGGTACATTAGGAGATGAGAAAATTAGGTAAAAATCCGGACATTATTCAATGTACCTATCGCACTAATAAATGGAGGAACATTTATTATAATTTACATTGGAAAAGTTGTCTAAAATCTGATAGGACTTATTTTACAATCCCAACCGTACGTGTGCGTCGCCCGAACGCCGACCCGGGTTCGATTCCAGGCTGTGACAACTTTTTTTGTAATTTGATAAATTACGCGTTTACTTGAGTATTTATAATTTTGTTGAGATTTTATGTCACGGTATTACGGATTTTTTTTTCACGATTTGTTTTTGTCTGATTTTAGCATAGCAGGCTTTTCAGCTAGTTTACCATAATTGATTAGTTTTCATCAAGCACGACAAATTTAAAACTACCTAATTTTAAAAACATTTACAATTTTTCAACTAATTTAAAATTACAACTTACTAATTTATTAACCCTTAATTTCCTACTTGTTTAAAAAACTGTTGTTTTCGGAGTTTTGAATTCAAATTTAGAGAATATATGAGCAGAAGGTACCTCCAAAGCTCTATACAATCTATCACCTCAAGAAGGATCTTTCTAAGGGCCACTCTAGCGTTATATGCGTCAGCAAAATCTGTCCATAAACCTAAGTTTGATGGAGTAAAAGAAGGAAACTTGGTAAAATTCTTGGTGGGATGTTAGGGTCTGCTATTTCCCGTAAAGTACAGAACCAAGGAATAAGGTGAAGAACATTCACTTCATAGAGGAATGTGTGCTGCCTTTTCTGAGAAAACCCAACTAATAGCCTACAAGGTGAGAAATGAGGGTAGAAGATACCACCTGTTGTACCTCAAAGGCCCTATTACAGTTTTCCAACTCTGTTAATTAATATGTTATTATTATTACGTTTTTTTTAAAACAAATTTTCTCTCCATAGTTGGAGTATCAAGATAGCCAACGGCTATCAGTTTTGGTTCAAAAATAGATAAACTGTTACTGGTAAAAATCGGACTTCCAGAAAGGTACTTCAAGACATTGAGGGTTAATTAGGTAATTGAAAAAAAAAATTAAATTTATGTAAAACTAATTCAACATTTGAACGACGCAGAAAGTCGCAACAAATTCAGAAACATTTAATTTTATGGAAAATTGTGGACATTTTCTAGAAACAAAAATAGTTTCGGACAAGTATTTAAAAAAAAATGTTCCAGTCAAATCTTCATCTAAAAGTCACCTTGCGAGGTTGAGGGTAGAAGGGTCTTTTTCCTGATGTTTGTGGGATGATATCGCATTGTGTGATCCAAGTTTTCGACTTCGAAAACATCCCGCGTAATGTTTAAATACTCGAAAAACTTCGACATTTGAGCAATTCTCCTAGTTTTTGAATTATAAAAACAGTTCAATGTTCATCTTTGAAACAGTTAATTTTATCAATTTATTCACTACGTAACGAATTGAAGAGGTCGAAATTATTGTGCGACCATCAAAGAAACATAAAACCTTCTCGCCATTAATTTCTATCGATGTTCCCCCGACATAAAAGTTGTAGAGCATGTATAAGGTATATTCCAGGGGACGTACGTCCCACTGGATAAAGATTATAATTTTTTTGTCCGAGTCGAAAAGAAAGACAAATGCGCAAATCGGTTTAGAATTTAGGACTAGGTAAGTAGCGCGCTTGAAAGGTATCGTCAGAATGCACCTCATTTTCAGTAAATCCCCCCACCCCCCTTCCTGCCCTTGAACTCCAATTTCGAAATTCCAGCAACGTAGTGCACAACTAGATATATTTCCGCGTAGAACGAAAAAAGAACCACGCAAATCGATTGGAAACTAATGCCTGGGCAGAGGACACAACATTTTTGTCACAGACACCTACGGTTATTTTGCGCGGATTTGGATTCAGAATGGTCTAAAACGGATTTGTTTGTCGTTATTTTTCTTCTCCGTAGAGTTTTGCCCTCCTTCACCCCATATTAATCTCATAATGAAGCTCAAGTCTTGCTGTGGAACGTCCTATTGAATCATATTAATAAAAATAGAGAGCTTGACCGAATTTTGAATTCTGTGTAGGTATTTTTTGAACTCAACGTGCAGCTCTATAAACTTTTAGGTCGAGGAAAAAAAGTATAGACGTGAATGTACAACGCCTTGAAAATGGGTTTTTTTTTGAGAAGTCAATAACAATCGCCGCAAAAATGGGTTTGGAACGATTTTTTTTTTTTTTTTTTTTTTTTTTTTTCCACGCACAATTTTGTCCTCTCAAATTTGTTTCATAGTGACTTTTTAACATGTTTAATGTTTTAGGGCTGGGGGTCATTCTGTGAATTCCGACACGCAAATCTGCAACGCTTTTTTTTTCTTAGTTACCACGGACCGATTTCTTAGTTACCACGTTATATCGGCTCCATTTGGGGTCTAGTTGTACCAAGATGGTCACTGATCAGCTGAGTGAGCTCCAAGGCCATTTTCTCTCCTGTTGAACGCAGGAAGCTGAAATTTGAGAAGCAGGGTCAATGGAGAATGCTGAAGGCGCCTGAGTGGTCACTGATCAGCTGAGTGATCGGCAATCTAATTTCTCCCTTGCGAGGGAAAAACATTAAACATGATTTAATGTTTTTCCCTCGCAAGGGAGAAATTGAACAGTTTGATAGGATTTTAAAAGTTGTAAGGAAAAAACTTGGAAAACTGCGAACATTTCAAGGTTTTTCTAATATTTGAGCATGACGCGGGATGATTTCGAGGTCGAAAACTTTGAATCAATTTTTAAAACAACCTGTTGCCACTTATTTTATTCTTGATTTATTCATTCTGATTGAGCTTTCTCACTGATTCCGATTGTGCTTGCCAAGACTACGAGCGTCTAAATTACACCTACAGCATTAAGGCCCCTTTACACTAGCAATTTTTTTCGGCAATAATTGCGTGCGAGAAAAATTGCTCAAGTTTCATGTTGCTAGTGTAAACATGTACGCAACACAGTGCAATTATTTTTCGTCTTGAAGAAGTTGTAGGCAATAATTGCAGGGTGTTGCGCAACATTTTTAGCTCCAAACGAAGATTGAACTGTATTGCAAATCAAGTCTGAGGGGGTTGGAAAATAATTGCACCTCGAGCACCCGGGCGTGTTGCGGGCTAGCATCTCCTGGCGTTTCCACCCAAGTCGGGCGATTTCTGTGAATCACAGGATTCCCGCATGTCCTGGGAATCACAGAAATCGCCAGTAGACCAACCAAAATTTCAAAGTCCGTTTTGGACATACGGGCAAAATTCAAAAATAGTTCACCGTCAAACAAAAGTTCCGAGGTTATCGCGAGAGTACAATCTCTTCTGCTGAGACACTCGCGTTGCCAAGTTCTCCTTTTCTTCCTCCCCTGCATGGTGCTTGCGGCGACGATGACAACGGCAGCAGCGATGATTTCCGCTTCCATCATGTTAAGGCTAAAGGGGACAGCCCTCTAGTTTGATTCTCTTTTAGGAGATGGCGCTAGCGTCGCACTCAAAAGTTTTCCCAAAGTTTTTCATCCTCCACGAAAGATTTTTTCCAATTATAATACGGGAATGTGTCCAGAATAAGTAGATCTCTCTTTCCACCATTGAGTTTTTACCATACTATTATTATTTAAATCATGAAATCGCAGAATTCGGGCTATTAAAGGTGTTGAGTAAAAAATGAGATAGCTTGCATATTCATTGTCATTAATAATTGATGAATGATTGGTTAGAAATCCGATTCTTGGACAATTGGAGACGGAAAGGGTAAATGAAAAATAACGCACGCTCATTGGTTGCTAGCAAATGGAGTATGAGGTTGGTTGCCTTGCGACCCTTGTTACCCTCCCCTTCAATCCGACCCTCCTTGACCCCCACGGAATAGGTCAGTAACATTGCTTGCGATTTCACTTCCACATCTACCTACCAAGTTATACTGAATAAGCAATTTTATTGAGTGATATTCATCATATACTATGAAAATGAATTGATTGATAAATGAATTTTCATTACATAGTTACTCAAGTGGGATATTTATGTTATTCAATCATAATTAAAAAACCTTTTTTTTAATAATAATATTGAATAAAAAGACTATAAATAATCAACGTTTCTTTTTTTAATATGTTCATACTTGATATTTTTTAATACCTTTGTATATATCTATTCATTTTTCTAACGTTGCACAGAAGAATGAATGGTATCATGAAATATCAATGATGGTATCAAAAAATTCTAAAAATTCTATAGAATCTTAAATTGAAGGAAAAACAATACCTTTATAACAAAATTTTTTGAGTTAGGGCGTTTTCAAAATTTCAAAATTGATTTTGGAACCCTTACAAGTGACCTACATCAACCAAAATCTTCGGGGCACAACTAGACCCCAAATGGAGCCTACATACCAAATTTCATCAAAATCGGTCAATGCTAAGTTGCAAAAGTGCCGCGTACGGCGGACGGACGGCCAAATGTTTATTCGATTCTACGTACCTTGAAACGTAAACCATCAAATTTTGAGGGGGTGTTAAAATTTTTTTTTCTTGGTCGATTCCAAAGGTTCATTATTGAAAATAATAAACCAAAAGGGGGGTTTCGTTTTAAAAAAATGAAGTTAGTGTCAATTACGCGCAAATATTATGCGCGAAAGTACTTTTTTCTGAGTTGTGTGTGGTTGGGACTTAGGATGGTTCCCTATGAATGTCATCATCGTCTGACCTCAAATTTGGAGGGTTGTGACAGATAGTTGGAAATTGAAGTTTCTATTACCTACTGAGCATATAGGATTATCTCTATGCTGTCGTATTTTAGGTACGAAGATGGTATGTGGCACAACCTCATGCAAACATTTTGCTTCCGAGTCTGCCAAGGTAGCAGAAGCATTACTTTTACTTTTCAAGATTGAACAAAAAAAGTTCTACAAAATCAAAATTTCCACTCGCGTCCACGTTTTAGATACGACCTTCCTGAACAATTTTGGTTACGTGTCTGTCTAACATGAAATCCTTGCCATAGCCGTAACTTCTACATTTCTCATCCGATTTTGATGAAATTTTCAGGGATTATGGGGATTGGCGAGTAGATGGTCCCCTATGAGGGTAGTGGAAGGTACTAAGAGATTGATTTTTTGAGATCAACAACTATGCATCGGATCATCTATACAATTGGGTTATGGGTATTAGGAAGCTATGTGCCACACCTACTTGGCGGACGTTTTTATTATTAATTAGTGAATAATAGGGGTGATATTCTCAAAATCGGGTTTTTGATGATTTCTCAATTATAAGAGTATCAATACTTTCGAAATATGGATACGAGGAAGCTATGTGCCACACCTACTTGGCATACGATTTTATTATTAATTAGTGAATAATAGGGGTGATATTCTCAAAATCGGGTTTTTGATGATTTCTCAATTATAAGAGTATCAATACTTTTGAGTTGTGGATACGAGGAAGCTATGTGCCACACCTACTTGGCATACGATTTTATTATTAATTAGTGAATAATAGGGGTGATATTCTCAAAATCGGGTTTTTGATGATTTCTCAATTATAAGAGTATCAATACTTTTGAGTTGTGGATACGAGGAAGCTATGTGCCACACCTACTTGGCATACGATTTTATTATTAATTAGTGAATAATAGGGGTGATATTCTCAAAATCGGGTTTTTGATGATTTCTCAATTATAAGAGTATCAATACTTTCGAAATATGGATACGAGGAAGCTATGTGCCACACCTACTTGGCATACGATTTTATTATTAATTAGTGAATAATAGGGGTGATATTCTCAAAATCGGGTTTTTGATGATTTCTCAATTATAAGAGTATCAATACTTTCGAAATATGGATACGAGGAAGCTATGTGCCACACCTACTTGGCATACGATTTTATCATTAATTAGTGAATAATAGGGGTGATACCTATTCTCAAAATCGGGTTTTTGATGATTTCTCAATTATAAGAGTATCAATACTTTCGAAATATGGATACGAGGAAGCTATGTGCCACACCTACTTGGCATACGATTTTATTATTAATTAGTGAATAATAGGGGTGATATTCTCAAAATCGGGTTTTTGATGATTTCTCAATTATAAGAGTATCAATACTTTCGAAATATGGATACGAGGAAGCTATGTGCCACACCTACTTGGCATACGATTTTATCATTAATTAGTGAATAATAGGGGTGATACCTATTCTCAAAATCGGGTTTTTGATGATTTCTCAATTATAAGAGTATCAATACTTTCGAAATATGGATACGAGGAAGCTATGTGCCACACCTACTTGGCATACGATTTTATTATTAATTAGTGAATAATAGGGGTGATATTCTCAAAATCGGGTTTTTGATGATTTCTCAATTATAAGAGTATCAATACTTTCGAAATATGGATACGAGGAAGCTATGTGCCACACCTACTTGGCATACGATTTTATCATTAATTAGTGAATAATAGGGGTGATACCTATTCTCAAAATCGGGTTTTTGATGATTTCTCAATTATAAGAGTATCAATACTTTCGAAATATGGATACGAGGAAGCTATGTGCCACACCTACTTGGCATACGATTTTATTATTAATTAGTGAATAATAGGGGTGATATTCTCAAAATCGGGTTTTTGATGATTTCTCAATTATAAGAGTATCAATACTTTCGAAATATGGATACGAGGAAGCTATGTGCCACACCTACTTGGCATACGATTTTATTATTAATTAGTGAATAATAGGGGTGATATTCTCAAAATCGGGTTTTTGATGATTTCTCAATTATAAGAGTATCAATACTTTTGAGTTGTGGATACGAGGAAGCTATGTGCCACACCTACTTGGCATACGATTTTATTATTAATTAGTGAATAATAGGGGTGATATTCTCAAAATCGGGTTTTTGATGATTTCTCAATTATAAGAGTATCAATACTTTCGAAATATGGATACGAGGAAGCTATGTGCCACACCCACCTGGCAAGCGTTTTATAAAACTTCTGAGTACGGGAACTGTGTTGGGCGGGTGGCGGATGAGCTGAAGGGCGGGTTTGTTGTCTTCTGAACGGCGAGGGGGGTTGCCTGACTGAAGTTCACCCCTTTTGATTTTCGTTTTCTCTTTCGGTCGCTAATTCTCAATATTTTTGATTTCTGATGGATTCCATATGTTGGGGACATCTGCTAGAATATGCCTGGTATCTCGGTTTTGGGAAAATTTATTCTAGTGCCCGCATATTTGGTCAATGAGTGAATCACCAAAAGATTAATTATGGTGTTTCGTCAAAAAATATAGATTTTATGAGAAATTTGACATGGCACAAAGATGGAATACGAAGAAAGGAAACCAAATAACTTTACAGAATGAAAATCGGTCCACTGATAGCTGAGAACTTTTGGGAAAATGATTGAGCTCCTGACTCTCTCTTTTCCCGATATAGCTGTCTCTCTCGCACACTTGTCATCCCCTTTAGCCTTAACGAGCTGGTGTTTGCTAGTGTAAACGAAATAACTGAACAATTTTTATTGCTCAATTTTATTGTACAACACAACGCAATTATTGCGTCACCTCCTGTTGATGCAACACGAGAACGCAATTATTGTCATGTGTTGCCAACAACTTTTCTAGTGCAATTTTTTGGAGTTGGGAAATTATTGTCGAAAAAAATTGCTAGTGTAAAGGGGCCTTTAGTTCACGAATCCTCCGCTAGAGATAATAAAGCGTTTTTCCTTTGAATCAGATGAGATAAGCTCAGTTACCTATTTTGGTAAAGCTTGGGACACGATGCAGCTGATTCAAGGGAAAAATGCTTTACCATCCCTAACGGAGGAAATATGAACTAATGCTGTAAGCGTGATTTAGACGTTTGTGCCAAGACTCAACTTTTGAGTTGTGAAACAACCTTCGCATGCACAATCAAAATCTTCAAATTTCCAACGTCCTAAAATCCAAAATCCTAATAACCGGCGGCATAGCTTACAGTTTCCTCCAAAATTTTTATTGAGTTTTCAGGGTTCGATCCACAAACTTGAATCCTAAATACTCATTTTCTCCTAACCTTTTCCGATTTGGCTCTCACTTCGAGGGCCGCTGGTTATTCTGATCATTGAAATTCTCGTAAATGAATAATTATGGAATAGATCGGAATCCTACGAAATTAAACGCTTGCGACTGAATTTTCCTCTGGGAAATTTCGTGTTGATATCACATATGAGCCCCTGAAAAGCCAAGTGGCATAAGTCATGGAAATCTGTTTTTGAGATAAAGCATTTGTTGCGTCCGGCTTACTGAAAAACTCCCAAATTTATGTTGCCCATTGAACTTGTGATGCCTTCTCTTGGGCTATTCTCGAAGCGCTAGACTTATGCCACTAGGCCAATAAACGAAGCTGAATGTTCATATTACGTTTCCGCACTTATCTCCGTTTCATCCGAAATTTGACTTATGCCACTTGGCTTTTCAGGGGCTCATATGTTGAATCATCAAAAATTAACTTCCCTTGACCGGGGATCGATCTCCTATCATTCCGATTCTGAATCAGAGCTCCTACCACTTGAGCTAAGAAAGTGAATCGACAGAAAAGCGAAGAGGTAGCTGATCACAACATCTTCCCCCCCCCCACCGTTAGGAAATCTTAGGTACTCCGTTACCTAGTCAGGGCCTGCGTTTTTACAACCCAGTGAGAACGCGTATTTTTGACTGGCTGAGTTTTTTGTTATTGTACCTTATTGACGGGGCGGGGGATCTGCTGACCTCAACGTTTGTCCGAATAGGCTCGACTCGTGTCTTGGGAGGGAGTTGTTTTGATGACCTAATCTTAATGAATTATTGTATCTCTGATAAATGCTGAGGAGACCATTCGGGTCCTACTGACTGCGCCACATTGTTGAATCATCAAAAATTAACTTCCCTCGGCCGGGGATCGATCTCCTATCGTTCCTACCACTTGAGCCAAGGAAGTGAATGGACAGAAATGCGAAGAGGTAGCTGATCACAACACATAATGTAGAGAGAGGGATCCCTTCACCGTTTCTTCTTCTAAAACCTAGTTTTTTCTACCAAAATCCACACCATCTTTAAGCATAATATATAAATATCTTTTAATCAGCGTTATTTGTTCATGAACATTGAAAGAAAACAAAAAGTGGGAAGACAGCATTTGTTGTTTTCTGCGAAGAAGTTTTTACTGACGATTAGTCCTTCATGATGTTGTGTTCTTTTTGTCAATGCTGAACGTTAGGCTCCGTGAAAAGGCTCACAGAGGCTTGTTTCCACGTTTATGTTGAACGATTTCTGTTTCCGAAAATACGAGAAGAACAGAATACTCAAATGCTGGGCTTGTTCAAAGTACCGAGGGTTGTAGTATTTGCCGCATAGTGCGCTTCCACCAATCAGAGAGCTCCAATTGTTTATTGGCTCGCCAGCCTTAAGTTGGGAAATACTCGAGTTATGATCACAAAAAAATAATAATGTTTACAAATTGTATCTATTGATGTGTTAAATAATTTCATTGCTAAGTAAAGCTATTGAAACTTGAGTAAGGATTACTAGTAACTTAACTGGAATTGGTTTTCCAGGACTTACCTTGGACTCGGGCAAGAAGAAGGAGGTCTGGGACCCGGAGCTGAAGGCCGCCGGTGACACCAATGAATCTCAGGGGCTGAGAGGAGAACACACGCTTCTCGTCAAACAGGTGCATTCACTTATTACAATTATTTTCCTGTTAGTCGAAACTTTCATCTTACTGCGGGGAGGGGGGGTGCAAACAAGTGCAGGAAGCTGAAGAAGCACTAATTTTGGTACGTAGTAGATACTAAAGTAAATTGAATATGTACCCGAACATTCTGCCAAGTGAGTGTGGCTCATAGCTTCCTCGTACCCAAAACCCTATTAAGTGTGGGTTGGCGTGTAGATGATTTGATGCATAGTAGCTAATCTCGAAGTACCTTGCACTTCCTTCATAGGGGACCATCTACACGGCAACGCACACAATCCCTGAAAATTTTGTCGAATTCGGGAAATGTAGAGATAATGGCTGTTTACATGCTCAGAGGATACTGGGAACTATGATTTTCATAGGGGACCATCTTCACGGCAACCTTTCAATCTCTGAAAATTTCATGAGATGGTTTCGACGTCCTCTTATGTATGATAGATATTTCTCACACACTGGAAAAGTACTCTTTGGAGTATACAAACACATCCAATACAAATTGGAAAATTTCATCTTTCACAAAGCGTTGTCCTTGTGACGACAATCCACGGCTTTGCAGCTGATGATTGTGTACGGAACATCCATTATGGGCTGGCATAACACGGAGTGACTGGTGATGAGATTTCGAAACGCTCGGAGGTGTTGGTAAACCTCAGATACAACAAAAAAAAGTTCCCAACACCTCCCATGTCCAATTCTCAAATGTAAACAAAAATTACAGAATGTGATTTTTTTTTTGTTTTAAAAGGTAATTTTTAGCTTAGAATTGACCATATTTCTTAACTATTGGCCCTACTGCAAATTAAAAAAAAATGACCTGTATCACAAAGAAAATGTTCCGAATGCATTAGGTATCACATTGAAGTTAGGTTCTGTTATGTATTTATGATGTAACTACGCATTACTTTTATAAACATTCTAGACCTACGTTGGCACAAAATACTGTTTTCCAGTTAGATCACGTTTAGATTACCACTTTCTACGATAGTTCTGAGGTCAAATCAGCAAATAGCGACTCGCAGACGACGCCTCCTTAGGCCCACTTTCACCAAACATTCAAATCGAGTTTAAACCAAACGAGGCGAGAGATTAACGACGTTCAGTAAAAATCGTCTTTCACCAGAGAGATTTACCAGTTTAAACACCATCTTGGGGGGTTCGAGCTTAAACGGTCGAAAATCGGCCGAATAAACTACGAAACCTCGTTTAACTACCAATTCAATATGGCCGCGCATTGATTTGTGATTGTTTTCGAAATGAAATTGCGAATTATTTATACATTTCGAATTATTTTTGTCTCGTCTGACGATGACGACGACGTCCGAGTCGAATCCTGGATCGGATTCCACATTCCGAGATTATGTACGTTACTGAATTTCCGCCTTTCCAAGCCCCGAGTCGTCCAAGTGCTCGACTAGATTAACACTCGCCTCGAGTTCCCGTAATACAAATAAATTCAACACGTTAATTTAAAATTAATAATGGTTTTTTCAATAACATGATAGTGCAGCCTACATTCCTTGGTTGTTTCTATTCGGACCAATTATACAAATTGACCATCATAAAAGACCAGTTCGACCAAAATAAATTTTTATTGAGGTGAAATCGGGGGCCCTCATCTTCGAGTTTACTTCCATCAGTAATCATTCAAATTATCGAAGTAAATTCCTATCGTTCAGAACAAGGCGGCTGTCACTGTGTTTCACTAGGATTCATCAAGGAAGGTACCTACTTGAGTCTGGAGAAATACTGGAGTTATTGCGCTCGTTGTGGCTCAAAGTGATGATGTGTAATAACTCATTAGGTAGATGATGAAAATATTCAGCAAAATAAAACGAAGGAAACCGGAAAACTCGAAACAAACCGCAGGAATCAGCAAATAATAAAAACACGGAATTCGAAAAACTGACACTGATAAAGATTCACAAGGCGGCAATCTGCTGATAGCAAGCGCGGGAGTGGTTGTTATTCAACATTTCTATTGCCCAAATACGTCATAATGTCCAACTTTCATTCGTTTCGTCCAACATTTCAAGTTTACACAAACTCGATTGTCTTAAACTACGTTTAACGATGATTTGGGTTGGTGAAAGACGCTCGCCATCTTGCCGGGTTTATTCCTTCAGATTAACTATTAACGCGTTTAGCTAAGCAAGTTCAGAACAACTTTTGGTGAAAGTGGGCCTTAGTTCTTGACAAATAATCTCTGATTTTTTATTTTCAGATCGTGCTGGGAGCAGAAGCCAAAGACGGGGAAGTGAACGTGGTCGAGGTGGAGGCGATGGGGTACAAAGCCGACGTCAAGTTCCCTATAGCAGTGATGAAGGGCGGTGGTCAGTCGTCTCAAGCAGTGCTCGACCTCTTATTCCCAGACCCACCAGTCACATTCCATCTTGCTAAAGGCTCCGGACCCGTACATCTCCTTGGAAACCACACTGTTGGAAGTGAGTATAGCGGTTAATGATTGTTTTGCCAAAATTTTGTCAACCCAATCATCAGCATCAACACTTTACTAGCAAGTCTTCTCGCTCATCCGTATGGTATTTAAGTCACTGGACTTTCTCATCCAAGAAAACAGGAAGAAGAACTCTCTCATTACCTTACTTTTGAGAATGCAACGAGGAGAAAAAACAAGAATTACACTCTTTAGGGAGTTAGCTGACAAAAATGAAAAAATAAATCCATTTTTTATTTTTTTTTTTATTATTTTTTAATTATTCTACACAATATTGCGGTCTTTTTTTTTAATTATGAAAATCGGACTGTTGGAAGTATTGTGATAAAATCCCTGAAGTGGGGTCTCAGCGCGGTGCTCACTCACTCAGTCACTGCTTGGGGTTGCCATTGGAAACGAGTTTCAGGCTCTAATGGCTTATACTCTCCCTCTTTCGAGGCCCCTTTATGTTAAAAGAGGATTCCGCCGGCTACCCCACTTCAGAGTTTGTAAATATTTTGTTGAGATCAGCAAATCTCTTTATGCGTTTCCACGAAATTAGACGCAAAGATACGCGCTCCACTATGTGGTGACCAAATGCTTCCGTTCTGGATCTCCAGAATCGGTCGCATCTGCACAAGAAGTGTCCAGCAGTGTCCTCTTCTTGTTCGCATGGACACATTGATGAAATACGACTGTCCATGATATTCAGCATTCTTCGGAAGTCGTAATGTCCCGTTAGAATACCTATCATTAGCCTGATGGTATTTCGACTTTTTGAGGTCAGCCATAGGTCAGCCATCATACGAGGTGATGAGCATTCTGGTCTGTCTGTATCTATCAGTTTCTTTAGACCATAGTATATTAAGGTCTTGGGATTCCCATTTTTTTATCCTTTCTTTACAAGCATTCTTCGAAATGCCGATCACTGGTGAGGGTCCAATCAAATTATTTCTTGAACCCTTTTTGGCAAGGTTGTCGGCATATTCATTTCCGGGCTGATTGGAATGTGCGGGTATCCATTTTATGGAAATTTTATTATTTCCTGAAAATAGATTATTTGTTTGCCTTTTCGTTTCCCATACCAGTTTTGAGGTAGTGATGGGATTTTGAAGGGCTTTTATACTTGCCTGGCTGTATATACCTGGCGCGGTGCTGCTTAGACGATATCCATACTTATCAGCTTATCTTCTTTTTATTTTCATACACTTTCATTCCATGGTTGTAACAACAACATGGAAGGGAAATTACCATAGATGAAAAAGAAACAGCATGTACATAGGACAGTCCAAAAGAGAGGCACGCGGGGCTCCTAGAGACCACGGGAGGTCAACGCTTTACAATAACGGCTCTCCCGTAAAATTACATTTCTCGGTACTTCGGTACCTCCCACACCGTTTGTCTGATTGCAACCAAATTTTTACACAGTGCTCGTAGATGATATGCAAGAAAGAGTCTGTGCCTATGAAATTGTGAAATTTTACTTTGGACGGTTTTTATGATTTTCTAAGTCCTCAAAAAAACGGACGATTTCCAAGGTTGACTTTGTTGAAAAGTGGTTAAAATCAGGAAATCGATATTTTTTAAACTACAGGCACTGACTTATATTGTTATGAACAACGAGTAAAAATTTGAAAATGATAACTTGAATTGATTTCATGCAACAGGTACCGAAAGATCGGTGAATTTTCATACCAAAAAATATTTGTAAAAGGTTTTTAGTTTCTTTAAATCTCCTAAATTTAACCATATTAGGATGGAGTAATCCTGAGTATTTCCTGAAAACGTAATGAAAATATGGAACTCTTATGTGAAGAGGGAGGGACACTATACAGCAGAGAAGCTAAGGAGGGCCAAATCCAGGCGGCAGGCTGGCTAACTTCCCTTGAATCACTTCTGACGTTTAAAAGTTGCGCTCTTTTCCCTATCCTGTCGTTCACAAGTTGAAAATATCATATTTCTTTCTCAACATCCAGGGAAACAAAGATACAGTTGGATTCAAACTCGAATTTAATTTCCATTGCAATGTTGGTCTTCATTTGGAAGAGTAGGCAAGTAAACTAAGATGGATTGATGTTTGCATGATGTTTAACGTCGCCCAAATCTGTCAAAACATACTGTTTATTTTATATTGTAACTTGATGAATGTAACAACCAGTTAGAATACTATTATTCTTTATGACGATTTTTGGGGGGTTTAGTGCTGAGTCGCTTCCAGAGCTAATAAACACCACTTGTAGCGCCAAGCATAGGTTGGTCATGTCCAAGTGATGCAGTTCGCTCTCGCAATCACTTCGGTATTCATTCAAAAGCTGTTATTCCCTAACTGCTCCATATAGAAGTCTCAGCAACCTCTAGATATTGAAGGGAGGGGAAACATTTTATTCTCTCTTCACAACTTGTGGACCATAATTTTAATAATTTTATTGTTTTCGCAGCTGGAGAACTTGTTGGCGATGACGACGATGAAGAGGATATGGAGGATGAATTGGACGAGGAAGATTTGGATGATCTCGAGGATAGCCCCGAAAGAAACAATGTAAGTTCTTAATCATTGTTGATGACTGAAATGATGGACGATTTAACAGATTCAGTCCCTTCATTTTCCTTGTATATGAAATACAGGTTTAGTTGAGTATCTCCATTGAGATGAATGACTCAAGTCCCCACTCTTTCCCCAGTGAAGGGATTATTTCTTAGCACTCGCGGTATCAATTCGAAGATTTCACCGATATATTTCCCTTGTTCTGTGAATAGCCCAGGAAAAGATCACTTTTTGTCGTCAAGTGATTGCGGCCCCTTTACTCCTACCTTATCTGACCATCTGGTTGTTTACAGTTGCCCGATTCCCCTCTGAATGGTTAGGTTCATCTTTGTTTTGGACCACAATATCCGATAATAAGTACTCATTTTCGACTGAGTAGTTCCTCATTTTCGACTAAGTTCCTAATTCCTCCTGAAATGTGGTGATGTGCCGTGAAGATCTTGAAGTCTTGGGTCTTTGAAGTACCAGTACCTGTGTGGGATGGACGACGTCTTCTTGGTTTCTTTCTCTAATCACGGATTCCTTCTAATTTGGTGTCGACGTCTAAGCAGTGGTATGGGCATGACTTCCTAGTGAAGTATGGTTCTGAATTCAGATTTGTAGCTCATTCTTCTTTGAGTGCTGAACCGTTGCGTGGCGGGTCGCTATCCATTGTGGTGCTGAACCAACAGAGATGTTATATCGCTCGCCCATCAGACTACCTGCTGAAGTGCTGCACTCAACTCCAGTGGAAAATGGTATCACAGACCAATAAAATTTTGTGTCAGTTTTGAGAGTCTTGGTGGAATCTTCGACCAGCGCCAGTTAAGCACCATTTTCTTCCACCCTCACTTGATATATTCGACTCATGTATTCCTGAGGCGGGATGGTGCCGGTTTACGGTAGGCGGTTCAAGATCATAGAGATGAACCGTCATGTGGGAGGCTGAATCTATTGACAGGGCCAAACCAGCCTACATGCTCAACCATTCTACTAAGCTCAGGGCCAGTTCTTCAGTGGTTATTCCTGTCCAGCCCAATCAGCAAATGCAAATTACTCGCTTTGGTCTAGCTGTCCGATTCTTAGCTGGATTTTAGGAGTGACGTTGGCACTGGGGGGTGAAAGTGTGAAAACCCGCAATCCATGTTTCGCTCTGACTTCACCCTGCATTGCGTCCTGGTGCTCGGCGTTTAGCGTGTGAACTAACGTGACAATAACTGTCTATATTAACCTTTTCATCATTCTGCTTGTCTCCTGAATAGTTTTTTATTCAGTCCAGCTTTAGTTCAATTTCGCTTTACTGCATTTCATTTTATATTAATACATTTTCAACACACCAAGTACTACTTCTGGTTGTCATTGACGACCTTGCTAAGTTGCATTGTAACATTACATTACTCCAGGGTTAAGATATTACAAGCTTTCTGTGGGTACAATACTCAACAAGAAATATCCCACCCTACCAATTTCAAGTTATCTGTTGATTCCTTTCGTCTTCTTTTTGGTCACACCATCCGGCACCATACCGGACATAGTTCTGAGACTGGTATATTCTGGTTTATGTTGTGAGTCCTCGACTAGATTGACATTCGCTTTCAGTTCCCGTCGGACAAATAAGTTCAAAACGTTAATTTAAAATGAATAGGGGTTTTCCAATAATAGAATAGTGCAACCTTTCATTCCTTGGTTGTTTCTATGCAACCATACATGGACGAATTATACAAAGTGACCATTATACACCAGTTCGACCAAAATATATTCCTGTTGTGGTGAAATTGTGGGCCCCCTTCGAGTTTACATCCATCGGTAATCATTTTAACTATCGAAGTACATTCCTACCGTTTAAAACAAGACGGCGGTCACTGTGTTTCAATAGGATACATCAAGGAGCGTACTTGAGTCTGGAGAGATACTGGAGTATTGCGCTCTTAGCAGCTCTAAGTGACGATGTATATACTCAATAGGTAGGTAGTGAATAGAAACAGCAAAGTAAAACGAAGGAATTGATATGAACCGGAAAACTCGAAATAAACAACAGGAATCAGCAACATATAAAAAGAAGGAATTCGATAAACTGAACGGAAAAACTGACACTGATAAAGATACACAAGGCGGGAATCTACTAATAGCTTTCATTATGTCCAACTTTCATTCGTTCCGCTCGATTATATCAAACGACGTTTAATGATGATTTGGGTAGGTGAAAGACGCTCGCCATCTTGCTGGGTTTATTCCTTCAGATTAACTATGAAGGAGTTTAGCTAAACGTGTTTGGAACAACTTTTGGTAAAAGTGGGCCTTATAGGTTGTATCAGAATGTAGGAAAGATTCTTTCGTTTAGTGAGGGTCAGCTGTGATCAAGCGAGCTAGGGCATGTGTCTCTGGAGACGGGACTCGAACCGGTTGCAGGGGCCGTGAGTTCGAGGCTCGCCTCTGCGGCATATTTTTCCGGGTAAGCCAGAACAAATTCTGATCTTCCCTTAGTAAGACAGCTGATGACGTCCGCGACGCCAGGAATGGCAGTCGGACGAAAATCCAACCTGAAATGGTTGTTTACTTTACTTTTACTTTACTTTCTTGCGTTTAGTTATCTGTTCACTAGTCATTAATTTTTTGGAAATTATCAATCTTTTACTTTGTGATTGCAGGTAGAAGATAAGAAACGTAAGCTAGCACAAGCCAACAACAAGAATAAAGGCAAGAAAGCGAAAGTAGATGACGTGAGTACTCTTTCCATTTTGTTATGAATATTGTTTGATGTTGAAGTGAAACTGAAGTGAGGACTAAAAATTAGTCGAGTTGGTAGTTGACTTGGTGCATTTGACCACCAGGTGGAGTTTGGGTTCTGCCTCCTGAATTGAAGTTGTACGATGATCCCCCCCGATCCCTTTTGTTTCACTTCAATTAGAACCAATTTCGTTTACTCCAATTCGCTCTCATTTTTCGTACACTAATTCGAATCTTTTGTTTTCTTCCAGAAGTAATTCTCACCACCTCCTTTTTATTTTATAATCTTTTCCCTGTATAAGTTAGACTGGGTTCTGTTGATTCACTTGGTTGGATGCAATGAAGTGTGCTCCTGTGCAGAACTTGATTTTATTTTGGAAGGAATTCTGAGCAAAACAAACTTCATGATAATGTACGTTCTCGATAACCGATTTGGATGTGACGATTTCTTGCAAACCTGCCATTGCATAAAAGTTTTAATTTTTAAAAACTTGGTTTCTAAGTTGATGTAAAATATCTGTATATTTGTATCTGGCAGTTTGTTCAGTGTATTTACCCAATAAAACAGTTCATACATCTTGTATTTTCCTTTATAGAAAATCAGCTGTTTTCTGGAGTATCCTTTTCCCTTAATCATGACCAACAAATAGATAATTATGGTAACAGACGTTCCTAGTAGCAAACCAAAATCTACACTACATCTAACAGGTTAATTGAGAGAAGGAAAAAAGTACTATGAAACTTGAATATTTTTGATGTATTGAGATCTGATCGGTAGGTGGAATGGGTTTTTCAAAATGAAATTTACAACATGCTCCACTACAGTATTACATGTTATTTGGTTCTTATTAAATACTAATTAGACAATCCTTTTAATAAATGAAGAGAGGAAAAAAGATAACAAAATAACGTAAAATAGTTACTTCACTTATGAGAGGAAAGAAAAATAAATTACGAAAGAAAATGTAGGTCATTAGGGAATGGGGTCAAGGGATGTCTACTATTCTTCCTCCAGAGCGAAGGTCGATTAGGGATTCCTGGGGTCATGCGACTCAATAGTCTCCCCCCTTGCTGCAAGCAGCATGAGAAAAACTCCTCCTGGGAGGGGTTGTTGACACAATCAATGTCCTTGCATATTTGCAAGTCCCTGTGATAACCTACAGGTTGAGGCGCACGTCTAGCTCGCACTACCGACTAAGCAGGTCGGCACCCGAGTTTTTGACAATCCACAAAACTCACATGTCGGGTTCCATGTATCAGGGCCATCCTTGCTGGCCATGACACATGGAACCCTTCCCGGGGATACAGATGAAGTTCGTCTCCCAGGGCAGTATAAACCATGTCCCCCGCGAATCCTAGCTCATTTGGGGGGCAGGCAAGTGATACTTCGACAAAGTCATTGTATCGGTAGCCTGGGGCTCCCCCCTCCCGCGGTACCAGTGTTGAGATAAGACTGTCTGCCAGTGAACTGGCACAGTCTCAGCCGCAGATGCCATGACTGGTCACAGGCCCGGATCTGAGAATTTGTACCTGATCCCACCGCTTTACTATCATCTGGAAAATTCCAGCTTGAACATTACGAGAGCTTGATAGTGGGAGACGGTCCCTTAAGGAATGGGGTGTGCGCATGGGTCGGAAAAACTGTTAATTGTTATTTTTAATCTAAACTAGACCTCATTCTGAGAATTTTGACGCAAACCACGACCTTCTAGCGCGAGAAGACCTTTTTCTGTGATTTTTCAGTTAATTTTTTCAGTGTGATTGTTCAAGTTTCGAATGTTAATGACGTTACTGTGGTACCGCCCTGGCGGGAGTGGCGCGTGACGTCATAAACATTCGAAACTTTGAAAAATTATAGAAAAAGTAGTCCAGTCAAATTAGCAGTTAGGGTTTGCATTAATTCCGGACAAAGCGAAACTTTTATGGGTGACTTGTGGGTGCCTATGGAACATGTTTTCAGTATATTCTACTAGATTCTCCTTGTGCTAACTTTTTGGTGCCCGAAAAACCGCGATTTTTCGGCACTTGTTTCAGTTTTTTGCCTATAACTCGTACACGATGCATCCTACGGAAAATTTTACTCTTTCCTTTATTAAACAGGATGAATTTCTGCGTCGAATGACCACCTGAAACGTTAAGATCGGTTCAGCCGTTTGGCCGAAATCGATCGTTGAAGTTTGGCGATTTTTCCCAAATTGGTTGAAAAATGGGTTACGCTCAAGTTTCAAGGCCTGAAATCTGAAAAAAATCTGAAACAAGTGCCGAAAAAATCGCGGTTTTTCGGGCACCAGAAAGTTAGCACAAGGAGAATCTAGGAGATGTTTTTTCTTTTGCCTTTCCTAGTGTTATAAGTACCTCAGTGCCTTAGGTTGAACAACAGACGTTGTATGACATTTTTTGATTGCGACACGGTTGTCAATACTCATATTTGGCGTTGACACACTCATCACTCAGAGGTTGTTTTGTTATTCTATCATTTGGTAGGGGCGGGTGGGAGGGGGGAGGCTTTTCTTACACAAAATTTGATTCTCTACAACATTGATTATGTGACTTTTTTGGTTGGATACGCCGTTTTTGATGTACAGGCCTTGAAACTTGAGCGCAACCCATTTTTCAACCAATTTGGGAAAAATCGCCAAACTTCAACGATCGATTTCGGCCAAACGGCTGAACCGATCTAAAAAATGAAGGTGGTCAGTCGACGCAGAAATTCATCCTGTTTAATAAAGGATTGAGTAAAATTTTCCGTAGGATGCATCGTGTACGAGTTATAGGCGAAAAACTGGAACAAGTGCCGAAAAATCGTGGTTTTTCGGGCACCAAAAAGTGAGCAAAAGGAGAATCTAGGAGATGTTTTTTCTTTTGCCTTTTCTATTATTATAAGTACTTCAGTGCCTTAGGTCGAACAACAGACGTTTCACTTTGATTATATGACATTTTTTGATTGCAACACCGTTTTCAATACTCATAATTTCGTTTACTCAGAAGTTGTTTTGTTATTCTATCATTTGGTAGGGGCGGGTGGGAGGGGGGGGGAGGAAGAGGGGATGCTTTTCTTACACAAAATTTGATTCTCTACAACTTTGATTATGTGACATTTTTTGGTTGGATACGCCGTTTTTGATGTACAGGCCTTGAAACTTGAGCATAACCCATTTTTCAACCAATTTGGGAAAAAGCGGCAAAATTCAACGATCGATATCGGCCAAACGGCTGAACCGATCTTAACGTTTCAGGTGGTCGTTCGACGCAGAAATTCATCCTGTTTAATAAAGGATTGAGTAACATTTTCCGTAGGATGCATCGTGTACGAGTTATAGGCGAAAAACTGAATCAAGTGCCGAAAAATCGCGGTTTTTCGGGCACCAAAAAGTTAGGACCAGGAGAATGTTTTTTCTTTCGCCTTTTCTAGTATTACAAGTACCTCAGTGCCTTAGTAAGTTGAACAACAGACGTTTCACTTTGATTATATGACATTTTTTGATTGCAACACCGTTTTCAATACTCATAATTTCGTTTACTCAGAAGTTGTTTCGTTATTCTATCATTTGGTAGGGGCGGGTGGGAGGGGGAGGAAGGGGGGATGCTTTTCTTACACAAAATTTGATTCTCTACAACTTTGATTATGTGACATTTTTTGGTTGGATACGCCGTTTTTGATGTACAGGCCTTGAAACTTGAGCGTAACCCATTTTTCAACCAATTTGGGAAAAATCGCCAAACCTCAACGATCGATTTCGGCCAAACGGCTGAACCGATCTTAACGTTTCAGGTGGTCATTCGACGCAGAAATTCATCCTGTTTAATAAAGGAAAGAGTAAAATTTTCCGTAGGATGCATCGTGTACGAGTTATAGGCAAAAAACTGAAACAAGTGCCGAAAAATCGCGGTTTTTCGGGCACCAAAAAGTTAGCACAAGGAGAATCTAGTAGAATATACTAAAAACATGTTCCATAGGCACCCACAAGTCACCCATAAAAGTTTCGCTTTGTCCGGAATTAATGCAAACCCCCCCCCCCCCTTTTTTTTGGCTAATTTGACTGGACTAAAGATCTACTCATCCAAAAAGAGATCGGCTAGTGTCAAAATTCTCAGGATGAGGTCTACTTTCGATTAAAATTTTTTTTAAAAATCAAGCGCACCCCCCTTCTCTAGAAGCGAAGCTCTTGCCTTTCAAAGTTGTCGATCTCCAAAGGTTAGAAATAATCATAAGCAATTTTTATGATGAAAGAACAAAAATGAAATTACTCAACTAAATTTGAAAAAAAAACTTGAGTGGTTTTCAATAAGAACAATAATTTTAACGCGTCGTTTTGTTTGGCTTGCACTCAGGTATTCAAATCTGATTCTTTCTCTTGTCTACGTTATACCACAAGTAATGATGGCCGGCATTTCAAAATAGTACGTTTCCAAATTTGTTGATATTAAAAAGTCCATTCATGCAGCATGAATTAATGAGCGAATTTTCAAAGAAATCTTTCAGTTGAAGGTATGGTTAAAAGGAACAATGGTGTTGCAATTCCTTTTAGAAAGTTTTTTTTACACGATTCTTGGTTTTTTCGATTTTCAATATACCAACACTGTATGCTCAGGGTATGCTTTGAAAATGTTAGGAGTCCATCTTCACGTTCTACTCGTCTCCACAAAACTCATTGAGTACCCACACGGCTATTGTTGGTTTTTTCGATTTTCAATATACCATACCAACATACTGTTTGCACAGGGTATGCTTTGAAGATAGATATACCATACCAACATGCTGTATGCACTTAATATATTGTTACGAACATTTTGGCGAAAATTAAAAAAAAATTGCTAAACAATTACTCAAGTTATCGTGCGGTAACTAAGTCTCGTGTATTTTGAAAAAGGTGAAATATCATAAATAGTTTTGTAATGTCCAAATTTGTGTTCTCTTTAATAATGTCATTTATATATTAAATATATAAATGACATTATTAAAGAGAACACATTGAATTATTTTTGCGAATTTTCAAGAAAAATGAAGCTATTGCAATAGCCTCAAAATTTTTAGAATAGACTTTTTCGAAAAATGTCTTCACTGAATTCCGTTTTGGAACATTTTGAAACGATCCCTAAAGTTTTTCCAAAAATCATATGTATTTAAATTTTATAAATTGTTGATAAATTTTATATACATATGATTTTAGGAAAAACTTTAGGGATCGTTTCAAAATGTTCCAAAACGGATTTCAGTGAAGACGTTTTTCGAAAAAGTCTATTCTAAAAATTTTGAAGCTATTGCAATAGCTTCATTTTTCTTGAAAATTCGCAAAAATAATTCAGAATTGAGGAGGCTAGAGGACGGACCCATATTTTTTTCAATCTGTCTATCTCCGTATATCATTTTCATATCGTGTTATGAAGTTTGTTTGGAAAGTTTATTACCTAGAAGGTTTTCAGAGATGCAGTATCAATAATTCCGATCGATCGGAATTCCCTATTGTGGTGTTCCCACTCAAGAAAGGCAGTGTCAGGTCATTAGGTAGTTTTTGTGATCATTGAGATGATGAAATGCCCTTTTCTGGCTTATTAGTGTCAAGTTTGGTTTGATTATGAGCGTGTTAAGCTGTCAATTCCGTGTGTTTTGTATGTACGATTCAATTGGTCGTTTATATATTGAAATTCAGTTACTCATTCTTGCCTTAGTAGCAATTCTGGCGGCCATGGGCGTGTTGAGAATTCTGAAGGGTCTGACGAGGCTATGCGCTGTTACCGGCACGATGCCTTTTACAGTCGTTCAGAACCCTTCGATCAATTTGAAGGTTTCCCACTTCCGATCAGCTTGGACTTGTGCCTTGGTAGTCATCACATTGTGCAACTTCTACGTCACCCCGGCGATATCCATCGTTACGTCGGTTACATCCAAAGTAGATGTCGCGAATTCAGCAAAACCTGAAATCAACTCGACTGACCAACCTGGGAGCACCCCGGACGATACACAAATGTTGATTCTCAAAGTCTTGAACCCTTCGATCATTTTCATCATGAGCCTCTCGTCTCACTTTGTTACAATCTTTTATCTCAGGAAAAAGCTTCCTAGATTCGTTTATGACTACCTCACTGTGAACCAAAGACTGGCCAAACTCACCAAAACTCAATTAAACAGCAACCACCACATGCTTTACTTTTACGGTATAATGATCTTTCCAATCCCCACGTTCGTATTTTACATTTCAACGGTTCTTGATCAGACCTGTACGAAGCTTGTTTGGTCGGTGACGCAGGTACTTCATAACATCACCTCGTATTCGTGCGAAATGCAATTCGTGTTGTTTTGCCACGCCTTGGGTATCGAGTTTCGAAGAATTAACGAGTCATTCCCGGTAAAAAGCAGGAGTGATCTGATTTGGCGTCACACGTGGCTTCATCCAAGGTATTTCAACTTTCGAGTAGTTAGGGGTTTTCAGCTATTAGAGAGTTTTAGCAGACCACTCACGGGCACCGCGAACGCGTCATCATGGATGCGCTCAACGAGCGTCCAACGCGAGAACACCGCCGCGGGCACCGCGAGATGTTATAACCTACGCCACTTATAACCCCTTCCTATCAAAAGGCGGAAAAATGCGCATTTTCTCGCATTTTTTGGCATTTGTTCCTTCAATCTTTCAAACAATGCACATATTTTACAAAATTTCTTCAGTAACAACTACATACCTAGTTATAATTTTTACCTCATCATTTTACTTATTCACGATTGCTCATTTTGTACGTAATTTAATTCATTCATTATCGTTCTTTTTAATTGACTTTATTCATTAGGTACCTATCATTCTCTTCCTCTCTTTTTCATACACATTTGATTCATTCATAATCTTCTTATGAATTTTGTTTGCACTTTGAAGAAAACAAAGGTATTGGGGGAAAACCAAAATTGTGTCTCAAAATATACCTACTGTAGGTACCTAGCTTTGAAAACTATTTTGATAATTTTTTATAGATTTTCCAAAGTAAATATTCCTTTGCTAAAATGTCCATAATAATGAGGGAAACTATTAGTTTGTTGGCCAACATTTGAGAACTGTCCTAAGTAGTACAATTTTCAAAAAGTAGGGTTCGAAAACGTGTCTCTTCTAAAAATTGTGGTATAGTCGGTATTGAATATTCCAACCTTCATGAATAGTGGTAATTCGACGTTTTAATTTGTTATCGAATTGATTTCAACGTTATGATTTTGCTTTCCTAGGTAGGTACCTACGATTATTTTGAACAAAACTCGTAATAATATTCTTTCACGTAACTAAGTACTTACTACCTGATCGTGAATGAAACCTCAATCCAGGAGGTTTTGTCAATCCAGGAAACTATTAAGAGAATCTTCTAAATCAATAATTGAATGATGATGTCCATTGAAAAACTATAGAAATGTTGAAATAAAAAAGCCTAAATTCATCATTTTCGGGAAATTTTCAAACTTTGATGTTATGTGTTTGATGTAAACTTTCCGATAAAATATGCCTGCTAGCGCAAAAATAGTATTTTAAATAATAAATAATTACCTACTCCCTAAAATGCAGAAACTCACAAAAATGGAGACTTTTTGGCGCAAATATTTGAGCTGGAAATCCTCTTCTTATCACTATCCTACCTACTTTTAACTGCAAAAATATTTTTTGCCTAATACTGTTTGCAACCAAGATCAACGTAGATAGGTGAGGTGAGAGGCAGGTGAAAATTGTAACATAAAGTTAGGTATCTTGTAGGTAGACGAACAAAACAATTAACAAATCTCATGTTATATTAAAAGCAATAGGTATATATTTCCATTCATTTATTTTCGAATTCATTCTGGTTTCATCATTCAAATTCATTCTTGTTCCGAAAAGACGTCTAGGGACTTGTTTTCCGGAATCTGAAACAAAAATTAGTACCCGCAGGCAGTTAGCTATACTCTTCTCTCTCCAAGTACCTAGTTGAAAGTACCGGTAAGAGGGTAGTAATACGAGTAGGTAAACTATGTACCTATCACACATAAATAAATTTTAATACGATTTCTTACCTCGAAGTTAAGTGGAAAGGCAGTTGATTGTTCGACGGACGAATTAAGTAATTCGGACGTAGACTGATGAATGATCATTAGATAGGTATTCCATGATAAAAAGCACGAATCACAAAAGCATCGTTCTGGCGTAATACACTACAGCAAAATAATTGCTATTTCAAATGAACCATTAGGTATATCCGAAATGATTTCCACCAAAAATGAGACTCGGGCCACAAGACGACAAGACAGAAATACAGAGTTGGTGTGACGCTTGACGTTACTCTAGGTTTGTAGGGTCACGTTGATCCCCAAGAATGAAGGTTAGCATCTCACATTGCTCGTCCTAGGAGAATCTCACGGTGACGTGAATCTCGCGGTGCTTGTGGCATGCTAAAACTCTCTAGTCTTTTCGTTCTCTTGAGGTATGAAGGCCTGTTGGTGGTGGGTAAATGCATGGAAGATGAACTTCCTGCTTGGAGTGTTGCTTTCAATATTATTCATTAACAAATTACTTTACATTCAAATGATCAATCTGTTTTGTAGTTCATTCGAATGTAGTTCTTGACCATCAAGCCACGTATGGCTGCTGAGAATGGAATGCATAAAATCTATCTAATAGGGTGGAGTGGGGCAATTGCGACCCAAAATGTCAATAGTTCAACTTTGATCCTCTGTAACTTTCCTTTGAAAACACTATTTTCACTTTTTTTTTAATGAGTACCTAGCTTATTTTACGTAGATTACGATGCACTCTTCAAATTGTACAAAAGATTTACTTCTCATGGTCCAAACTGTGTTTTTTAAAATTCCGACCGACTTCCGCATTTGCCCCACTAAACAGGGGCAAATGCGGAAACGGCCTGCGAATCTCATAAAAACATTTAGTTGCATTAATGGGGTAAATGCTAACAAAGCGCATTTCAATACGAACAGAACGCTATATTTAATTTTTTTCTCCTCCACTTTTTTATGACCAAAATGAACTTTCCTGCGCCAACTGGTTTGCACTTTATCTTTCAAATGACTCTTTCTTGAGTGAATAATTTTCCCTTGAGGCCTGATTTCGAAAGTGGGAGAGGAAAATGAAGAAATTCAACGTGTAGGAAACAAAATGTGTATTTTTAAAGGTTCATCTCCAATTTTTGTCCTAGAACAGAAAGGTAATTCAGTCTAATAGTTGTTATAGGGTGCTTATTTTGCACTTCCGCATTTACCCCATACTGCAATTTTGCTGGGGCAAATGCAATCCATGTTATCATTTCTACAAATGATCGTGATATAAACGATTTCATAATGAAAACTGTTGAACTGACTCATCTAAAGAAGTTTCAAGATAGTACAGACGTTACTGCCCCACTGCGCCGCATGGAAAACTTATTTCTTGGCAATAACCCGCCACTCGTCTGAAGAGCTAATCACTAGTGAGTCAGGATAACGTTAGGAATAAGCAGCTGACAAGCGAGAGCCCGCCTTTTCCGACAGGTACGGGTTACCAACATAACTGGGTACACATTGAGAAGGTTTCTGAGGCAAGGCGCTCAAATGGTGCCATTTTCAAAACCATTTCCGCATTTGCCCCATTTCCACATTTACCCCACTCCACCCTATCCATGAGGGGCCTTACATAGGCATTCATGAAGAATATTTCAACTGAAACCACTGCACAGTTTGCCGAATCCTATTAATAGTACTCAGAGGTGATATTTTTTGGTGCATCCTTGAAAGTACTTAATAGGATGATGGGCTAAGGAGTTCGTCCAAATCCCATGTAGATACCACAACCTATGGCCTGTGGATCTTCGTTTAAATACGCAACTTTCAGTTCGAAAGCTCAATGTCATGTTTTCTCTTTCCAAGGGATTCCATTTTCGCTGTGACTGATGACCTGAATGTTACGCGGATTTTGCTTGCTCAAGATTGTTACCTCAGGCTGAGCAGATTGCTAGCCCATCTCAACGCCATGTACTCAGTCCAGATCCTCTTTTCCATGAGCGGCTGTTTCATGAAGGCTCTCCTCAACGTGTATTTTGCATTTTTCGGGGTTCATCTTTCGTCGAACGAACCCTCTCTCTTGTCACAGAGGCAGGTTGACATACTCAAAACAATGTCGTGGACCGTTTACTACTCAGCTCGATTCATTGTTCTTGCCATGGTTGCTACAAACACGGTGGACGAGGTAAATTTGACTCAGGTTTTTAGCAAAGTAAAGAGGATAATAGTTTTCTAGTGTATTGTTAGTGAGGTAAGGTATACCATAGCAGAGAAGTAATTGATGTTTTTATATTATTTTTGTCAATATTATTTAATAATCAATAGGTAACGAGGATTTCAAGTTTAATCTATTTAGTGAATTCCTAATTATATTGCTATTCTAGGGTTTACTCTGGCTTGAAGAAGTGAGACTGCTACAACTTCCCGTAAATAATCTGTTGCCACTTTACTCCCATCACGAAATTTTTTTGGCACCTTACTCCCCTCTTCACACTTTCAGCGCGAGTGGTGCCATATGGGGACGCGCTCAGCTCTTGCCTCTGACGGACAAATCCTTATGGCAACACTATAAAAGGAAGGATGTCAAGTTATTAAAAATCCCATTGTTTGGGACTGGAATACTTCCCCGCAGAATTTGTTTAGTATGTGTGGAATATTTGATAACTAGCGGTAAATCGCGAACCGCTGATCAGATCGACAGGTGCTCCTCCTACCAGTGAATGCAGTTGATTCGCTCTCAGTCGGTCTTCATCCTCGGCACCTTTCAGTCTTGCGCTCGAATCTTTAGAAAAAAAAATCCGTCTATTTCATCTATTTTCTTCCTCCTCAATTTGTCAGTTGTTAAATTTGCGCTGTCGTCTTGCTGGAGGAATTTGTGAATTGCAGCCCAGGTATTGCATCTTAATCAACGGGGGCCCCCGTCCTTCACGAGCTCACACGTTGCGGAGGTCAAAACGAATTTTTTATTAGCATATTTCGCACACTGGGAAGAACACTGGTGCATCTCCGAAAATGCGCTACTCAACAACCTTCAGAACAAGACTTGATGAACCACTGTTCTTGCCAACTGCACACGCTGGTCATAACGTTCGGAATCTCAACGGTTCGTCTGCTCTCTAACGGACTCAGTTTCAACTATCTTTGATCCACTATCACCCCCAGGTAGACCACTTCAATCTTTTGTTTGGTGGTAATATTTAAATACAATAAGCGACGCTAATAAGCAGATAAAACGCAGTATATTCAACAGAACGACGACAATGACTTTAGACAATGACGGTACAAAGAACAAGACTAACTAACTCATTTGATCAAAACATAACGTACATCGTGGATACTCAACATGGATACTAAACATATTTATCTCATGGTAAGTATATCATATTTTTGGAGATGTACCAGTGTTCTTCCCAGCGTGCGATTTGATCATTGTTCTGTTTTCAGATATTTTATGTATTGCTATTCAGATTCTGCGGGGTTGGTTTCTTCATAATTTATCCTCCGGGGTATATTCTGGGCAAACCTCCTTTTCAGCTCATGTGCCTACCACTTACACGGGGTCCTCTTGCGGCTCACTTTGCGAAGGAAATTTTAACCAATCACGTTGTTAAAACGAACCACCAAAATTAATACAGTCCGCTTTTTTATCGACTAATGTCGGCACACCCATGATTATGCTGCCACATTGGTGCTCCCCCATCAAGTGGAGTAAACTAAGATAGCTGACTCCACTAACCTTAGGACACTTCACTCTTACGTAAATAACTAAGACTCGCTGATGCACGCATAATAATATATTTATCATGAATGTAAAAAAGATACAAATATACCAACACATAAACGATTAAAAGGGGAAAAAAATCATGGACGAAAGGTACATATTTTCCGAACCCTTGTTAAGAGTAGAGATTTCACATTTGTCACATAATTTTTACATAAATTTCTGTTTGGTTTAAAAAGAGGGCATCAACAAACAGAAACATATTCGACCTTGAAGAAGAAAATGAGTGGCGAAATTTGTATGAGAGGACTCAAAGGTACCTATTAGTTGTTTGGTCGCTATCTGCAGTTTTCCATGACCATAAAGCTGGAGGGAATTGCGATGTGCGGTACTCACAGAATTTTGATGCAGCTTCATCGTTACTTTGCTTTTGGAGTTTGGAGTAACTAATTACAGTAACCATCACCAACGTCTGAAGGATCTAAGAGAGGTGACCCAAAGACTCACTGAAGCGTTGGGTGTAAAGTGGTAATCTCTCATTACTTACCGCCCTTGTTTGGTTAGCGGAGTGAAGTGGACAACGGGCCAAAGTCCGATATCCATTTGTTTCTCGGATGGGAGTAAACTAAATAATTCAAGCTAGTGTAATTTAGATGCTAGTGCTGAATCATAATGGAAGTTACCTACTGAAGTTCTCATTCCAGGCAGAAAAAACTAAATTTGTGGTTTCGGCGTTGAACAATAGACTTGTGGAACCTTCAATCAAGACAACTGTAAGGCTCTTCTCTTAATGATGATTTACTTTGATTTTATTATAACCCCTAGCTGGGATACCTCGTAGTACTAGGCGGTATCCAAAGAGGAAGTGGCAACTCCTGCTAGGCCGGCCTCCAAGTAAAAGTAGTTTCTCGTTTGTCCAATAGAGTGCTCTGATTAAAATTACCTTGGAGAGATTTATCAACTTTTTTCGAGTGTCATTGATAATTTTCTACATTAAAACTTTCCACGCGGGTCCCAAAACGGCGATTTTATCACCAACGCGGATCCCAAATGGGGTGGTCTTTCCAACAGCGCGGGGTAGGCACTTTTTCGCCGCTCTACTGCCTTCTGTTTCTTCTTATTTGAACCTGTTGTTAGTTTTTTCAATAGGATTTCTCCATGTGATTTCGTTTAGTAATACCCATTCTCCACTAGGTTGCTTTTTGGTTCCGGGTAGCATGGTTGCAATTTTGCCCGAAATTAGTAGTTCATACAACTTATAGAAAGCGCTCGAAACGTCAGCCGCTCAGGGGGTGGGATTTTATTTGCCTACCGGTAGGCAATCCGCGCTGGCGAGAGAATTACGTTTGCCTACTAGTAGGCAATCTGCGTGGAACGTGTTAATTACTTTTGTTGTTGAGTTGGATGATATTTATGTCATCTGTCTGATATGAGATAATGTCGAAAAGACCCCTTTTTCTATTACAAAATGGACCCAAAAAACCCTGAGTCATTTCGCCCACCAACAGAAAAAATGTAAAAAGTTGTGATCTAGGTAATTTTAATCAGAGCACTCTATTGGACGTACGAGAAACTACTTTTACCACCAGCACGCCTGGCAGGAGTTGTCACCTCCTCTACAGATACCGCCTAGTTGTTGGTCTACAGACCACCCTAAAAGTTGTAGGTAAAATTTTAAAATCAAGAAACTGCTTATCTCACGTTTGCCAGGAGCAAAATTAAGCTCCTTTCAATGAAGTTTTTCCAATTGGAGTAGAAATGTTGCCTACTTTACAAAAGCACACTTTGTTCCATAAACACAAAAATTGTATATTTTTATTTTATTAGTAATTTTTGTTTCCAACTAAAACTAAAATATTTTTCAGTTGAACGTTTTCTGGAAAATTGCCTCAAGCCAGGCGCTAAAACTGTCCGGCTGTGGGCTCTTCACTTTGAAATCTGCCACGATTTTGTCGGTATGATTCCAAAATTCTATCCAATATTGGAATACCTACATTTTAAAGTGATTGGGTGGCCCTTTACCTCACCACATTTCATCTTAGGTTGCGTTTTGTTTGCTTCGATTTTCAGGCGTTCAGTGCTGGCATGACTTACCTCTTCATCTTGATTCAGTATAAACTCCAAATTTATTTTCCGTGATGTTTACTCCATAAATTCATGTATGTCGTGCATTGGTTACATTTCATGTTAGTAGCATAGAATTTGATAATTAACTTGATTACATGTTATGAGACTATTATAATAAGACATTTTTCCGAGCAAATCATTTTGAGTGGAGAATTCTCGAACTGAAATCCCTCTTAAATGGTTTCTCGTCAATTAAGGCTAAATGTCCCGACTTTAGTTGTGAAATTTGCCACCACGTGGTAGCACCAAAATGAAGAAAATTTCGTTTACTCCTCAGTTGAGAACGGATCGAGATATTTTAGTTCTGCAAACGGATTTCTTTTCAAGATCACCGTAGAATTCCGGGTAATTGATTTAGAAAGTGTGCAAAAAATTTTTGCACACAGTTTCAGCAAAAATTTGTTCAAATTTTGAACATTTTCAAAAAGTGGCCTTATAGCCACTTGCAGAACCTTCATCAGAATACGAATCCGTTTGCGGAATTTTTCTAACTTGATCATAGCCGTCGGATTCTCGTTTTTACGATATGGAGCGGTGGCGAGGGGGGCGATCATGGGCTGGGGGGAGGGCGGCGATCAAACGCCCCCAAACGCTGCCTGCCCAACCATCACATTCATGTTTTGCTAGTATGCACCCTTTGGTCTCTATTCCTTTTCCTGGCCTCCTAGTTGGTAGCTACCATCAACCATCCCATTTCCAACTTCTCTGTCTTGAGGTTGATCGAATTGGGCGAAATTTCCATAAAAAGCAAGACACATAGACAAATAACTTATGAGAAAGATTCTGCGTTAATTTGATTTAGATAATGGTTTGCACTACTAAATAGTTGGTTCAGAAATTGTGGTAATTTCAGTTCACTGTACATGGACTAGGTAGGTACCTACTTAGTTGTTCAAGTTTTGTTGTACAAAATCTAGTAGCAAAAGTCATCTCACACCGTTCTAGTTGCACTAGCAATGGATGGTTTGAGGAGCTAATTCTTGACGTTGATTTCCAAATTTTGTGAACAGCTAATGACGATGAAAAAATAATTAGTAGGTAATTAATTCACTCTGCAATAGTTTTGAAAAAGGTAAAAACACCTGTTCATTATTTACCAAAAATTCAAATATCTGAAATAATATAAAAAAAAGGTTGATGGTAGCTACCAACTAGGAGGCCAGGAAAAGGAATAGAGACCAAAGGGTGCATACTAGCAAAATATGAATGTGTGATGGTCAGGCGGGCGGCGGGGCGTTTGATCGCCGCCCTCCCCCCAGCCTATGATCGCCCCCACTCCATATCGTAAAAACTAGAATCCGACGGCTATGATCAAGTTAGAAAAATTCCGCAAACGGATTCGTATTCTGATGAAGGTTCTGCAAGTGGCTATAAGGCCACTTTTTGAAAATGTTCAAAATTTGAACAAATTTTTGCTGGAACTGTGTGCAAAAAATTTGTGCACTTTCTAAACCAATTACTCGGAATTCTATGGTGATCTTGAAGAGAAATCCGTTTGCAGAACTAAAATATCTCGATCCGTTCTCAACTGAGGAGTAAACGAAATTTGGCCCCGATGGTGCTGCCATCTCTTATTTCAGAATCACACTAAAACATCGTGACATTTAGCCTTAAAAACTGACTACTTTTGAACTTCAGGAAGTTCACTCTTATTGGAACTTACGTTGCTTGTTGTGGATGTCGTTTTTTCTCGAATGTTTCCCATTCATTCCTTTTCAACCATCACCTTCCTAGTATATTGGCTCTACCAATAAATCTGAATGTTCCAAATAGTTACAATATGAAACATGTTCATTGTTAGAGAACTTTTGTAATGATATGATGATGATGATGCTTATTATCCTAATATTGAGTCTTTGCCGTCTTTACGCGACCATTGTGATTCGAAATGGCATGTCCACTTTATTGACGGTAATGTAGGTTCCAGTGGAAGGGTCTCTCAATCACTGACAATGACGATCTCCTTTTATTGTCATGTTTACTTGGATATTCAGATAGGAAAGAAGCATCTAACGTCTGTATGGAGTTTTAGTCCGCTATTCAACGATGGTGGTTGAATTTCGATTAGGTATGTATCAACTACGTTCAGTTAATTTCCAACTGTACTTGGAAAATGACTATCAAAGTAATTTTGATGCCCGTGTTTTCCGTTAGCCAGTTTTGTGGTACGATGCCTCTCAGGATAGTTAGTTCAGCCCCATTCAAGGTAACTGTGGCGCCTTTCTTCGTGGGCTACACGATGCTCCTATGTATTTTGACTTTGTGGAACTCCGTCTTGACGTTGTTCATCACTAACGAATCTAAAAAAAATTTGGTTTCGACTGCTACGAGCGCGCCAAATTCAAGTTCAAATTCCACCACTCCTACTTCTCCCCAAACTACCGAACAGTATATGGTAATTCAGTCGTTTAACCCACAAATTTTGATATTCATGAGCCTGGGAGCCCACTGGGTTAGTATTTTCCGCATCAGGCCGCACCTCCCTCTATTGATTGATTACTTGATTTCCATAGACAGTAAACTACCCATCCATGTTAAAGGGTTGTCTCTGAGCAAAACGTACCATTCTCTAGCATTCTTGTTTTTCTCCAAATTGGCTGCCTCTTTTGTTGTATTCGGAGTTTACCTTCTTCTGCACTATGATGGAGATAATACCTTATGGAGAGTGACTCTGGTGGCGCACAATTTTGTTTCTTTGACCTGCGAGCTCCAGCTGTTGATTTTCATTCTGATGATCAAGTCTAGATTCCAGGTTGTCAATCGCGCCCTCTCGTCCATGTGTCACGACATGAGGAGTGCACGGATATCTGTCAAGTCACGGTGAGTGGGTACATGCTCTACTATCCATTGATATGATTACGAGAGTTGTAACATGTTTCGCTATTTTTCTGAGTAATATTTCAGGAGTAGTTCTACCTACTACATACGATCGTAGATGGTGGTCTACAACATGTATTATCTATAAATCTTAACAACTGGGTAATTAGCAATGAACAGTATCTGTTGGGAATAAAAAAAAGTGGTAATTGTTGCGACTAGGTGAGGTCTTTTGATTATACCGTTAACCACGCAAAATTAAATTATTATGATTATATTATTACTTTCACACTAAAAAAAGTAAAATAGAAAAGAAACAAAACACATGTTGGTGTAAACATAAGTTGTCAATGGAGGTAAATTAAGAGTTTCGCGTTATTTTACAACACTTTTGGGTTGTACAAATTGTGATGCAATCCGCTGGGCACAACAAAATTCAATGACATTTGATAACTAATGTTTAGTGCCTACTTGACAGGAAAGGACTGCCAAAATTATGTACCTATCTCTGTCTCCTTTTGGTTTGGTGTATGATTTTACAAAAAATAATTGTTGAGTACTTACCTACCTGCAGATATTAGAAAAAATGAAACATTGTATGAACTAGCATGATTCATACAGGTAGGTATGTACTTCAAATTCGCTTGATATTCTACAAAGAAAGTGAACGTTGTTTTCTCATTACTACTTCCAGCTTTGTGACAAGGCTAGAAATTATATTTAAGGGTAATTTCGACCTTGTCTAAATAAAATGGTAAAATAAATTGCAGACTCTGCTACCACCCTAGTATTTCTAGGGAAAACTAATCTAATTAAACAAAATTAGATTGAAATAAAATTAATCTATGTTCACACAGAACAATGGAAAAGGGAAAATAAGCAAAATCAAACACAATATAAGGAGAAACGAAAATATACTGAAATGAAATGCAACAGGCAGGAAAACTCCTCTGCTTGAAAATGGATATTTAAATAAAAGAAGATTAAAAATAAGGGAAAATTCTTCCAACAAAGAAAAGAAAGAAAATTGACTAACAGTCAAATTAACCTATGGTTTACTGAAAACCATAAAGTAAAATTCCTTCTGAATAGAAGAGAAAAAATAAATGAACAAAGAAATGACCAACTTGTCTTGGAAAAAGAGAAGAATAGAAAAAGAAGAAATAAACTGACCTAAAACTCTCTGGTTGAAGAAAACGAAAGAAAAGAAAACAGAACTGGAAAATTGGAGAAAAGAAAATCGAAAGAAAAAATCATGAAAAGGTTTTAGAAAGCGAGGGTTTGAAAACTCTGAAAACAGAAGTGGAAAGCTAGAGAGCTAGTTCTTGCAGCGACAGAGCTAGTTCTTGCAGCAACGGAGTCTAACTGACAAGTGGTGAAGATTGATAGTTACACTGACTAATGAAGGTGTATTAATTCGAAGGCAAGTCCGCTAGATGGCGCAAGACTTGCCTTATGGTAATTTTCAGATAGGGAACAGCCCAGAGTTATTAAAGTAGTGTTTAAAGGAAGAGTAGCTCATGGCCTATTTATATTATAATATCACCATCAAATTGATGTTATTGGGGGAGAGATGTGACAGCTTTCAACCCTTACAAGTGGGGGGTAGTTATTGGGGAGGGCAAATGGGTTGGAGCTGGCTGTAGGAGAGAGCGTAAAGGTGGATTCAAGCGACTTTTTCCAACTGTGCGACTCTTTCTGAGATTCCGGTTGGGTGTTCACAGGCATCCAGTTTCTGGCGGAAAAACCGAACCCCACTTCCCTCCTCTCACCACCCCGACCACCCACTTTTACCACCCTCTCTCTGACTGTTTCTGACCAAATATCTAATTTTTCGGATTTGGACTTTCCCTCCCCTTAAGTGCCTCTCCAACTCTTTCTGGCCAATCAGTGGGCAGAAAAGCGAGTCAGAATCGCAGAGTCGGACGCTTGTGAACCCTGCTTAAAAGTTGTAAGAGGGTGGGGGAGATAGAATTTTAGCTAGAGGTAGAGCCTCCTAGAACCTTCTGAGACTCATGAAGCAGGAAGCCTTTCGTAGCTCAAACTAGTGAACCAATAACATGAGACGAAATTCTGTAGAGAGGAGGAGGTGAAATTATTATAGAGAAGGCGAGTATGTTATGTCCTAGTGCAAAGTTGTGCTGCTTTAGCGCTCCCCATCAGCCCTTCTGAGGGGGGGCTCTCATCTCTTACGTGTGGAAAGTGTGAAATGAGTGGATGAGTTGTTGAAGGGAGGGAGCGCTCTTGTGAGAGGAAGAGCCCCTCTGCCTTAGCCCCCCCCCCTTCATTACCCCGTCCAACTCTCTGGTAAATACTTGACTCATTTCCACCATTGCTGAATGATACCACCAACCTACTTCCTATACGTGATTTCTTCTAGAAAAATACTCTACCCAAAAATCGAGAAGTCCTCGGATCTCCATCACATTGAATTGGCGCACGACTGTTACCTAAAACTGGTGGACTCTTGGATATTGCTGAACAAAATTTACGCCGTTCAAGTGCTGTTTTCAACGGGCGGATGCTTCCTCAAAGCTCTGTTCAATGTATATTTCTTATCGTCGTCCTCGATTGATGATTGGCCTGTTCTTCAAAACGACCTCATCAACTCAGTAGTGTGGATGGTGTTTTACTTCAGCCGGTTTGCAATGCTTGCGTTGGTCGCTACTTCAGCGTCTCACGAGGTAAGGAAGTTTCAATGAAAGTAAATAGATTCCTAGTTTCTGGTCTACCTACCAACTTATGTGATGCCCATCAGATGTCCAAGTCTACAGATTTTTAAACATTTCGCTGGTCTTTGTTGGTTTCTTCAGGGTTATGAGCCATATTCTAAACTGGATCTTACAAAAGAGCACTTCATATTATATATAGTGTTTGTATTTTTCAGTTCGCTAAAACCAAGGCAATTACTGCTCTCATGAGCCACTGGTACGATGATTCAACAATAAGGGAAGAGGTTGGTATCGTAGATAACTCTAACTAATCATGAGAAAAATAAGTCCCCTTGCAGAAGTCTCGACAATCACGCAAAAGGCTCAAGTGTCATTCCAGACATTTTTGAATGACCACAAAAACTGATTCATGTCCACACTGAGTTAGGAATGAAGTGTTTCTTTGGAAATTCGCTCATTTACTCCTTGCTGCACGGGTGGGACTTATTTACCAACCAAAGTTAATCTTTAGGATAACAATTCAACTGCTTGCCTACTGCTAGGTTTTTGAGCATAAGGCGTCAAAAATGAATGTGTGAATTCTACGTTGCGTATTGATCTAATGGTTACAATAAATAATGATCACAATATACGATATCTCGCACACCTCCTACCACGGAATAGAATCAAGCTGACAGCCTAGAGGGAGCTGTAGCTGTTCCCACCAGCAACCTTCAGCTAGGTACCTTTCAGTATCAGTCGAGCACCTTCTTACTAATAACTTTCAAGCGTTTTTAGGATGTCCCACTGTAAGACTTAGGCGTCCTTATTAGAGGTGGGTAGGAAATCGCGTCACTGGTTAAAGTCACCTATTACCGGAGAGTCACTGTTCCATTTGTCACCTATTACTAGACCTAGAGCTGACCCTATTACCAACTGGCTTGCAGTGACAGCAGGTAAAATAACGCTCCCTTCCTCCCTGGTCCGGATCACTATTTCAAATTATTTCACTTTGACCCCTTCGGAGCTTCTTGAATGGGGTATTTCGGTGGGTCGGAAATTCAGGTTTTTGACCTCAAATTTGGATTCAGCACCCTTGAAAACCTATATACTACAACTTTAAGCCTAATGATACTATAACATGTGGTAGAAAAATTAATTAAAGAGATCACACGTTTGAAAAAAAGGCGGCCGCTATAAATGCACACACACTAGGCAAGGACAACGCCGCGGACTACGCCGCGCGCGTGTGTGAGTACTATTTTGTAGTATCCAAGAGGTCTTCCAAGGGTTTCTGTGCATGGATACTTTTTTCAAAGACAGTTGGCTAGCTACGTCACGATTGGCTAGCTACGTCACACCATTCAAATCTTCAACTTTCCTTAGCTTCTCTGATTTTTTAAAAACATTTTCTCGACGAACAGACCCGATTACCGTTATTCCTGAGCCATACTCTTTTGAAATAAAAAATAAAAAAAATTGACCGAAATACCCCATTGTCACTGTGTGCGTTGTCACTCCAGTGCTGTTGGCACTACTTGTCACTCATTAGTGGTTGGCGGTGGCTGTCACTTCGTGTGTGGTCGGCGCTGGTTGTCACTTCATGGGCAGTTGGCGCTACTTGTCACATTGTCACTCTTTCTGTGGTTGGAGCTACATCATCACTGGTTACATCTGTCACCATTTGTGTAGCACGATCAGGTGATCAATGGGGAATTTGACTCAATTTTAGATTCTGGAATTTCAAGTCAAATCCTATAATAGGGCCCTAGAATAACGTTTAACACTAGGAATAACCAAGGGGAAAAAATTACCGTAGGAGAAAATGCCTAAACAAGTGAAGCCTCTGTTACAAAACACCGTGAAAATCGAGTAATATTGTTGACGTCATACGAAAAAAAACGACGCGAAAACAACTCCGACAACAGACAGAGTTCTAGCACCGCCACACAAAACGATCCAGTGAAATGGCTACTCGAATAATGTGATTCAAATCTTGAAACTAAATAAGAGAAGATGAAGACTAATAATGCTTGATAAACTAGTAGGTAGAATCGTATTGTAAAAAAGTGAGTAATATTGTTTCTTTTGGTCACTTTTGTGTCTGGGTTCTTCCTGCCAATTCGTGACACACTCTTGTGCGCACTACTTGTAAGCTAAAAGTTCGTGTATGTTCCGCTTCTGTGGTAAGCGCCACAGAACCTCCTTTGAAGTCAGATTGGTAGAATATCCGTTACGTTTCAAACATGGCTGCCTCTTACACATTGCCACCACATTTAAAATTTCCATCTTCCTTAAATTCTCTAAATTTTTTGGATGAGTTTTCGAGCAGCTCACTATGGTTTTATTCCATAAAAATAAACCCTCATTCGAAAAAAAAAAAAAAAAATGTGAGGCAAATTCCCCATTGTCTCTCGTCCTTCACGACGTACTTTCTGCCGCCCGGGTTTGGGGCTCTCGCCGTTAGTTTGCCTCGTGTTGCCCGTTTAGTTCGATGTTTTTCGATTGTTTCATTGTTTTGTGATTAGTTGAGATGAATAAAAAACCGAAATCGTCCCAATTATGATCATTTTTTACGCTCATTAAAAGGTCAAAAAAAAACTGCCAAGTGGGATCTATGTGGTCAAGTTTGTAGTTTCAAAACTAGGTACCATTACCTACAAATTAGAGAAAACAAATCGTAATAATAGATTTTCCTACTTGCTCACATTCCTTCATTCGTTTCAATTAAAGATAGTATTGAGGTGAAAATGTATGTTTCCTACCAATAATGAACAACTGTGATAAATCCTATTTTTTCTTATTTATTCCATTTTACCTACCAATGGAGGACTATGATGACAATGTGACCACCATCGATAAATTAATTCTTTCTGAGCTCCAAACATATTAATCTGATTGCTGAGTGTCTCATACTAGGTGCTTAAATCGGTAAAACGTAATATATAAAATTTATATATCATATTTAATATGATGGGAGGCATATACATTTTTTCTCAACGAACAGAACCAATCTTGTTAGAAATAAGAGACCAATACGCTAGTTGCATCTATTGGGGCAAGAACTCTAGTTACGGAAATCACTGCTGGTAACGAGTCACTTTACATCGAGCAGCGCCGCAGTAGCAGGATTAGAGATGGGCGAAACGGTTACATTTGCGTATTAGGTTCCAATAAACTGTTATTTATTAATAGGTTATCTCAGGAACCTTCTCAGAAGCTCATTCCGACATACCATTCCAAGGTATTGTTTCTATGATTTCTACTTTGCGTTCCCAACCTACGTTCGCTTGTTAATCATGTTATTCCATTCCGAAGTATCATTCTGTTGATCTCTAGTTTTCGTTTCCTACCCAAGTTGGGGTTTCTATCAAGTTGTTCCCGACATATTTACGTGTTAGTGTATTTTCACTCTTTTTCGATTGAAAAACCCAAGCTATTGTTCTGGCTCCACACATTTTGGAGCCTTCCCTGGAACGTTATGTAGTAACAGGATTATTTTCGTAATAGGTTCCAAGCGGAATTAACGAAACCCGGTAATAGGTTATTTTTAACTGTTACGTTAAATAACGCCCTTCTCTAAGCAGGATGCGCTTCTCTATCACCCTATTACAAAGTCACCTATTACTGGCCTGTCACTGTCACCTATTACGAAAAAGTAAACATTTCGCACATCACTAGTCCTTATGCGATTGATCTGGGGTAAAGTTGAACAACACTCAATAGAAGAAGAAAAACCTCATTAATCCGTTTTAGACCATTCTGAATCCAAATCCACGAAAAAAAAAACAGGTGAGACAAAATCTTGTGTACTCTGTCCAGGCCTTAGTTCTCAACCGAATTTTCGTGGTTCTTTTTTTGTTCGACGCAGAAATCTATCTAACTATTGCGTGCATTGCTTAACAATATGTTTTCTTTACAGCTAGATATTTTCTGGACAAATACATCTTGCAGAAAGCTCAAATTTTCTACGTGTGGCCTCTTCACGTTGGATTCAGGACTAATAATTAAGGTTGGTCGCGATATTTCTGATTCAATTGTTAGGCACACACCTACCTCTAATCTACAGTTTCAACTATTCAGCAATAGGTAAGCATTCAAAAAAAAAAAAAATTGAAGGTGTAACTTCAACCAAGTGGGGTTAGACGAGCAGATTTTGTAAAGAAGTTAGCTTTATTTATACTGGAATTGACAAGCCCCCAGGGGTCACCTACTAACCGAATTTTCATCTGTGATGGAACGGGTTAACACTTTCCGTGCGGATGATGGTAATAACCATCATGCTGAGTTTCGCGAGTGGCGTATGATGGTTTATACCATCACAGCTCTAAGCATATCTCCGAGCTGTTCATCGTTCTGCTACCTAGTGGATGACTTAAGAACCTCTTTCGGATTTTTCTCGTGCTCAGTAGGTCCTCTTGTCGCCACGAGAGTGCCCCGTTTTCACTTCTGGGGATTCTGTTATCTTTAAGATTTGCGGGTTTGCACTACCGAATTCCTGACAAAAAGGTCTCCCGCCACAGGCGAAAACCAGTTTTTTAGGTCCGCACGGAAAGTGTTAAGCCAGTATTATTCTCCTGAGCCTCTGTCTACAAGACGAGAGTCTAGCCCCCAGAAAGTGTTGTCGGGTTTCAGCGCTACCTACCGCCACTTCAGCGAACTACCATCCTTATCAGCTTGATGTGAGCGTGGTCAAGCTGCATTTCTGAAAAGTAGGCTTTCACCGCCTCATTTCTAAGTTTGGCGGCTCTACTTCCCTGCCTTTTTAAATTGCGAGGAAAAGGAACTTGTTATTGCATTTTTGTGTGACGAATCAAGCAGAATGCATTATTATAGTGGAGATAACTGCAAGTTTATAATCTTGGGATAACTGCAAGTTAAAGGAGCGACGGTAATCCAGTTGCGAGCGTGATCACCTGATAAGATATCAGTAATGGTAGTTCGTTGAAGTGGCGGTAAGTAGCGCTGAAACCCGACAACACTTTCTGGGGGCTAGACTCTCCTGTCTACAAGCAGTCCTTATTTTCCTTCTTTATAACAGTCATGTTGTCTATTTCCACATCGAACACATGCCATTCATTTATTTTTGTTGACAGGCTTGCGTCACAGGAATAACGTATTTGGTACTGCTGGTGCAATTCAAGCCACAAATTGCTGTAAACTAAGTTTCGGATGGAAGGTAGTAAGTTATGATCAATAATAAATCAAAAACAATATTTTATTCAATAAAAATTCGTAACTTATATTGATTTACTATGTACAAAAATAATCGATTAAAAAAAATACAATTTTTTGCAAGAATTTCGATTTTTGACACCTAGGCCACAAATTGGTCGATTGTGCCTCGCACATTATTATTTCACTGTGTGGGAAATAACAAATATCAGCTGCTACGTGTTGGTGAAATTCCTAACCAATTCGTGATTGACGTGAAAAAATCAGAGATTCTCTCTGAGATAACCGAAGCTATCATCGATTCCTCGAAAGTGTCTGGCGAGCTCAAAGGTGGTTTCATTTCACTTTCGTTGATTTTTCGACTTCCTCTATCTTTTGCATCTTCCAGGTTAGTCGATGGTCTCGTTCGATCTGGTTTCGTCGAGATTAATCCAGGCTTTATAAACGGGTCCCGGATGATGCTTTCCTTGGAGGTGCCTACCTCTTCGCAATACCCCGTATCGTCGGGTGTTTCTGGTACCTCAGAATTCCGTTTTAATGGTTCTGGCAAAATTTGGTCTACTATTTTCTCCGGAAGGTCGCTGTACTTTTTGGCTACAGCGTACACTTCGTCCTCTCCTTTATCAATATTATTCACGACCAGCTCTTGTATTTCTTTCGTGCCTAAGTTGTTGTTTCTGATAAGTTTTTGAGGCGTGAACAAACTCCTGATATCGTTAGTTCTGACGAAGTCCTCGACGCTCCGCCGATGTCTGCCGGATCGCTCCAAATCACGCTTCCAAGGAGCTTTGTCGTTCAGGTCTTTAAACCAACTAGATATCTTCGGCAATAACTCTTCTTTGAGCTGATGGAACTGATCTTCCAAGCTGCCCAACGTCGATCTCTTGGCTCTTGGAGGCGACAGGTCATCGGCTAAACTGCTATCCGATTCATCCGGAGGTATTATGATGACTGGAATGAAGTCCGATTTCATTTCTCTCAAGAAGGCGTCTCTAGGAACAAACGCAATCCTTCCTCTGCTCTTCGGAATCTCCGTAGAAGTTTCCAAATCCTTGGACCCTCCATCAGTCGTAGTTGAATAACCTTCAGACTCGACTTTCATGGGCATATTACTCGAATCGGGCTGATCAATGTAACTAAACAATTTCGCAGGATAAATTTTATTATTGTAAACGATGCCGTGGGTCTTAGAGTCCAACGGGAAAATTCGCTTTCCCATGGGGCCTAATTTAGGTGAATCAGGACTAGCAGAAGCTACGGGAAGGTATTGGTAATCACTTCGGCCGTTCATTTCTGGAGATCTCTTATAGTTGTTACTTTCGGACGTTTCTTCCTCGAAAAACTTCGCCATGTCGACACCCTCATCATTAGTAAACAAGGAAAGTCGCCTAGGTCTAGGTTTCATGTCAGTTTCTGCACTAACAGGCACAACTATTTGAGTAGTTTGTGCCTCTCGTTTGTCGAATTTTTTAAACCACTCCTTCAATTCTGCTTCTCTGCGCTTGATGGTATTTTTGATGGGATCGTCGCCTTCACTGCTTGGTAGAGGTAGAGGAGGACCTCTAGAAGCCACTTGCTTTTTAATATCTTCCAACCTCTTCTCCCTAGCGGCAACGTACTGGGATCTTAATTCCAACATTTTCTCCCTGAGAGATTTGAACCTTTCACGCAGCTCTTCAGGAGTAGGTGCCTTCAACGGTTCGCGGATTTGGTTAATTTTCGATGATTTTGAATCTGCTGATGCTTTTAAAGGCGAAACTGGGCCAGGAGGAGTGGACGTAGCTTGCTCAGCTGGTGCCGAAAGTGTCGCAGTTTGGGACGAAGGTGTGGCTGAAATTCTGACAGTAATTGGAGCAGTAGTGACAACTTGCCTCGCCATGATCGTCTTCGGCGCGTCTTCTTCATTATTCAATTCGATGACTGGGTCTCCATTTTCAAGAGTTTTGACTCCTTCTGAACCTCCCCGGTTCAACAGTTTTACATCTTCCGGAGCCATAAGAACTGTATCATTCCCAGGAACGGAGACTAGGACCAACGCACCTTCAGTACCAACAGGTTTTGCATCAGATGAAACTACAGATGATTTTGAACGTCCTTCACTCACCATTTTGGACATAATGGAATTAATAGCAATTTCCTTTTGTTCGTTATAAACCGACGTTGCAGAATTTTCAACGTTAAAAACATCATTTGTTGGGACAGGAAGTGAGATCTTGAGAATGTGGTTGTTCCTTACTTGTGATGAAATAGGCTCCACCTGCTGCTGTGGCTCAGGTTGTTCAATTATTGGATTATCAACTACTTGCTGTTTTGGAGGATCTTGGCCTTCTGGGAGGCCTCTATTCACAACAGGATCCTTCACTTGTTGCATAGTAATGATTCGAATTTTACTATTTTCGGTGTTTGGAGCAGCTAGTTGGGACTGTCCAGAGGTTGACACCTGAGAATAACCAGACGCCATGGATAAACTTGATTCAACAGGTGCTACAGGAGTCACCACCATCACAGAACTGGATGGGTTATCATCCTTTGAACGTTCAACCTCATCAATATTCGAACCAGCTTCTTGGTCTTCGGTTTCTGGATCAGTTTCTGGTTCACTCTTTCGTTTTGCTGTCTCCAGCATGAGTTCACTGATTTTCTCATCAGGCAAATCAAGAGGTACCACAACGCCCTCAGAACCTTCGGATACTTGATCAACTTTTTCGGTCTCTTCGACTACCTTCGCCAATGCAAGAGTTTTCTTTTCAACGTCTTCTTCATCATCGCTGTCCTTCTCCTTATCCTTGTCACTGACCTCCTCAGCTGCAATTTTCTTAGCACCATCACTACGCTGAGCAATCAAATCGTCTGATTCTTCTTCTGTTGTATCGCTTATATGTCTGGTACTTCTTGTTTTATTATCTACCTCATCAGATTCAACTTCTGGGTAAATCACAGAAACTGAGATATGATATGAATTATCAACTTTGCTTTCTAGGGCAGCATTTGTTTTTCCGGGCTCATTCACTGTCCCTTCTTTGAGATTAGGAATAGGTGGTATAGGGTCTTCGTTTGAAGATCTCCTCATCCTGGAAACACTTTTCTCTTGACTGGAGTTTACAAAGGGAATGTTCGACGTTTCAACTAACGGTTCAATCTTAATTACATCAGGATCAACACTCACAGCCTCTGGTTTAACAGAACTCTCCTCATGCTTAGCGTTGGTTATTGCTTTGGTAAGAGGTTCGTACTTTTCTTTTTTAGCATCAAATTCCAGTTGGTCTTCTTCCTTCAGCTCCTCTTTGACTCCCTCCGCTAACTTATTCAAAAAGCTGTTCTCGTTGAACGTGATATAAACCGGCATCTCTTCCTCATTTACTGGCTTACTTGTTTTGACTTCGATCTTCTTCGGCGCTAATTTTGATATAATAGTCTCCATCAAACTCTTCCCAATAATATCCAATCGATCATTACTGTTATCACTCTTTTTGGCATCAACGTCGTGTCGTTTCTTCTTGACAAACGTCACGTACACGCCTTCATTTGCCAGGTCTTCAGAAGGTTCAATTTCTTGTTCTTCTTCAAGGGTTTCAGGTTTCCTAGGACCAAGTCTCAGCCTTTTTGAGAGTTCTGAGAGATTGAGATCTGGAGTAACCAAAGGAGGAACGGAGCAAGTGCGGATTTTAGAGTCTGGCATGACGATGAAAAATATGCTTTCTCCGGGAAGGGTGACAGAAGCTGACTTGCTGGGCCGCTTGACCTTTGGAGACAGCACAGGAAGATCCCATGTGGGCGAGAGCATCAATTCTTGTCCATTCAGTAAGGTCCTGGAAAAAAGATAGAATAAGAATGAGTGTCCTAGAATTTAAGGGCCAAGTGATAAGATAGGGTTTGTGAACGACCTAATTTCTACAACAAAGATTGTGGTGATGTTGTGGACAGTCAATACTGTCAAGCTGGATTCACATGGGACAGAAGAGGGCAGAAACGGAAAAGACGGAAAGAAATATCACAATCTGTGTGGCTGATTTTCCCTGGTTGAGAATGGTGGCCGCCATCTTGACGGAACCTGTCGGTGGAAGGAATTTTTATACCATCGTCCATCTTCCTTGCATTCCGCGCATCTGCGCAGTGGCCAACTGTCGATAGTAGCCAACAATTGATTGTTTTGATATGATCAACGCGATTGATGCATTGAGGAGTTGAGATAATGTATTCCCAGAATTATTGCAGAATCCCAACTGTGAATTTTCTAGAAACATTGTTCAGCTGGCATTCGTAAAAATAAATGAGCATGTGGGCAAATTGAAAATTCCAAGAGCAATATTACTCCTTTGTTGAAAAAAACCATTGAAACTATCGATTGTTGGAAAAAACAATTGATTGTTGCAATCGACAATCGGGTACCCCGAGGTTCCACACTCGCGCTTCATTTGTTTGTTGTGCTGTCCTTTTCTTGCTAATTTTTTTCTTCTTTTTTTAATACAAAATTAATTTAAACGAGGAATTGTACGTCAAATTCAAAACACAGTCAACAGAGGTTACAGATTAGAGAGAAGTTATAATTTCAGAGGCTTCCAGGAGGAAGGTTATCATTCCGTCCTTTCCATCCATCATCCATGTGAACCTTCTGCCGACTCCGGCTACCCCTTCCACTGGTTTTCTTGTCTTTCCATCTTTTCCGTTTCCACCCTCTTCCGTCCCATGTGAATTCAGCTTCACTCTAGAAGGGTGGGAGTCTCGAAAAGGAACGCCATTTTTGTTGTTACCTTGGGATAGGGCGAACGAAGAATGGCACAATATGACTTTGAATGAAGGTATATTGTACAATTGAACTTGTGAATAAGCCGTAAAACAGGGGTAGCACAGAGTAGACAGTTGGAGCGGTTGTACATTGGAGCTAGTAATGGAGGATTGTAGATTGGTTTGGGATTGTGATTTCTACGCCACTCAGATCAAATACTTTCGGAGTGAACGAATAATTTAATTCCTGCATGCCTAGAACTTAATTTGTATCGATAAACAGGGAAAGAACAGAACTGGATGCGGGTCTGACCTCTAGCGGCGGGCGCGGGAACTTTAGCTTTTTTCTTTGAACTGACTGCTCGGGAACAGGCGGGAAGTTCTAACAAACTTGCTGCTGCTGATGCGTAGAAGGAAGGTGGAACAAGGGTGGATAAGGGGGCGGCCCTCACGCCCTTCAAGAGTGAGTGATGTCCATACACCACAAACTTTGTTGTACGGCTTGGTGTATTCGTCACAGCCCCTCTCATCCCATGTTCCTCTTTCCTTCCACGTATCATCAGCAGCAAAATGACGTCCCTTAACGAGAATCCAGACTCCACAACATTGAGATAATCCAAAAACCAGGTTGGGGTGGACAGCTGGATCGTGAACAGATCTCTGACCTTCAGAACTGATGTTCCTTTGGAAAACCTGCCGACCAACTTGGTCAGGGGTTTCTAAATTTATTTAACCTTAATTAGTAATGGACGTTACATTATTGTGTTTCAAAGTTTCATCAAATCAAATTGGATGAGTTCCGAGAGCTCTTAATCCTATCCAGTCTGGTGGTGGTACTTAAATCAATGATTCAGACATGTTTGGGGACTTAAAAGGTACACATGAATTGATGTTACGTAATATTTTTTCACCAAGAAATCAGGGTATCTACTCAATCGCTAACAACAACCACCGTCTCTTACACGACTAGTACGCTTCATAATTTTCCAGTGGTACAATTCAGGCACTTACGGGTTCTTTCCTTGTCCACTCTTCTCGCCAGACGTCAGAACGTAGATATGAAGTGGTTCTTCTTTACTCGTCACTTTCAACATTAATTTGACAGGTTCCGGGGATTCGTTAACGCCGAACAGTGTGACAGCTCCTTTTTCATAGTTCCAATCTAGAAGAAGAGTAATCACGTTTAATTGGTAAGTGATAATCGTTTAAATAAGCATACTCATTTAGCAATTTTTAAGCAACTATCTACCCCCTCGGAATACCATTTTCAGGCCACTTATAGTGTAACCAGTAGGTACGGCAATACACGGCAAAGATTCAGCTGAAATTTGGCTCACTTTCGAGTTCATGTGCGACTCACAACCGTGTTTCTGACTCACCACGTCAATCCTTCAGAGTAAGGGTACGGAAGGGTTATGATAAAACCGACTGTCAACTGCCTTCTTATTTAATAATTTATTATTTTTGATCGGCTAGGTGGTTTTATTAGTTTCTAAAATTTAAACACTCTTAAATTAATTAAAAAATCAAACTTTTATTGATTGAGTAATTAATTTTTTCCTAGTAAAAAAATTCTAGAATCTGTCGCTATTATAAATTGATGAAAAAAACAATACCTACCTACCTGAATATCGAAAGTTTTCGAGCTATGGGTTTGAAAATGTTTTTCCCTTTTTTATCCATTGGAAAAGACCTACAAGAACCAAAAGCTCCGGGGCACAAATAGACTCCAAATGGAGCACATATCAGGGGCGGCTACTGATAGAAGCATAGGCACATGTGCACCCCCAGCCAATTAAAAAATTAAAAAAATTCAAAGTTCGTTCCTATTTGTTTGAAGAGTAAGTTGGCTAGTGACAGAAGACTCGATCGTAAGTACTGTGCTAGTTGAATCTACGCGCGAAAACAGAGCTCCGTCTTTCTTGACCAATCACACCCGTTAGGAGCATACCGAGTTTTCTGCTCCATTTTTGGGGAGGGTGACGTCATGGTGACGTGTTTCGAGGGAGGCAGGCACGTGAGATTGACCAACCAGAGCATGAAATGTGCCTTGGGGCGTAAAACTGAATTGATGCTCCCCCACTCTGCAATCTGGGTTTTCTTATCAAGTAATAAGTAAACACAGAGTACCAGAGACAAACAAAACTGATAAGGGATTTCCATTTTTCGTTTTCAGTCCACCATTTTATTCAAAGTATTGTGATTATTTAGGAGTGTTGTAGGTACGATGAAAAATTTGGTGCATTACATGAACTATTCGCGTTTGTCGGTTGTGGAAAAGTGCGACATTCGAGAAACTGGCTGCACCTTGCCGTCTCTACCTGGACTCCAGCAGACGTTGAAATTTAAAAATCATGCAGATTCGTACCGTAAGTTCAAAATCGAATATTATAAGAAGGTAGATTGGCTTTGTGGGTGTGAAGTCACTATCAAGTTATTCTGCTTTGCTTGCCTACTTTGTTCTACCAACCGAAATGAGGCTTGGGTTGAAGACGGCATACGTGCTCTGGTATATTTGCGTATACTGGGTCGTCAAAATATAATTCAACAACTCGACAGTGCATGTCGTCTTAATCTGATGCAAAAAAACGAAACGGTTAAGAAAAATAGGTACATTTTATCTCAAATCATTGATTGTATCAAGTGCTGTGGTGTTTTCGAGCTAGCGTGGATGAGAGGGAAGATTCTTCAAAGAGGAGTCTTCAAGGGGCTTGTAAATTTTTCTTCCGAATTGGACCATGTTTTGAATCGTCACGGGCAAATACACATTTCAGCTATTGCAATAAGATGGGTGCATTTCTTGGGCTTAAACCTTTGATGATTAAGTAGGTATTTCAGAATTTCTGTTAACCACTAGAGAACATTTTTCGTGTTTATTGCACCTACGTAAAATCGATTCATAAAAACTGAGCTTACGCCGTACCTACGGACGGAATTTTTTTTAAATTTGATTTTTGAAATCTACATACTTTGAAACGTAAACTATCAAATTTTGAGGTTGACATTTTTTTTCTTGCTCGATTCTAAAGGTTCACCATTGAAAATAATAAACCTAAATGAGAAAGAAAAGCTGCAAATTATAACATCCCGGTTCATTATTTCTGTTCATTCTGTTCTGTTCATTATTTCGGTTCATTAGTTCATTTTCTGTAAACATCACCTCACCAGTCTGCTTTTGATTGGATCCCCTACTAAGTTTGGGTTCGAGATACTTCACAAAGGATTCTCAGAAAGCGTTCATGGGCCATTCGTACCTGAATCGAGGATAGATCTTTCTTCTGGCAATGAAGCGGTGCAATGCGCGAACATGTGCACTTCGGAGTGGTTTTGAGAAACGATTTTGTTGTCCAGTACCCCTTGTCCAACGAGATTCTTGTAAAGCAGAGAAAACCAGAACTCCTGAGAACAGCGAAGAACGTTTCTTGTACACACATTTTTGAATAATTATTCATACGAAAAGGTGCTAGGGGAAAATGAGACCTTAATAGGTAGCAGATTTATTCCTGGCATCATCTTTATCATGGTCAGTGATATGGTGGGTGAAGTGGGGAATGAGAGGGAGGATGTGTTGGCGAAGGAGGCGTCATTGGAGCTTGTTAAGGGCCCCATTCACGAGTATGTCCGGAGTCGCCGCCGCGTCCCTCCAGGTACTCCCCGAAGCCACCGCAGTAGTCCATTCACCTAGCTGCCAAAACCTCCTGACTCCGCCGAATGGCGGGCCTGCTTCCAACCACCGCTTGCTCAGATGACTAGACGTGAGGAAAACGGTAGGGAGCCGGCGTCGGCCTCACTTCAACCATTCACAGGGCCGCCGAGGATTAACTGGCCGCAATTTTCGAGCATGTTTGATTACCTGCCGAGCGGCGGACGACCGCCAGACCTCAAGATTTTGTTAACCATTCACGGGTAGTTTTCCCCTTTGACGGCGGCTAGGGCAGTTCACACAGTCTCTAGCGCTAGCGCACACCTGAGACCGTTTGTTGGTAGGCAGTTCTGTCAATGTCCGATGGTAGAGCGCACACCAATACGACAAGACAGTTTTGTCCTGGTAACTCCCACACACTTGCACGGCGACTGTTGTGGAGAGGCGAATTTTTCATAGGCCTCTTGGCGTTAACGGAGAATTTGCAAAATTTTAATTTTACTTGAGTTCAAAATTTGAACACAGTCAGAATTGTCAACACAAATGCATCATATTTGAACAATGTTCCATAAAAATTGGGAGTCAGCTGTGGCCTAGCGAGCTTCGGCGTGTGTCTGGAGACTCAACCTTGACTGGTTGCAGGGGCCGTGAGTTCGAGGCTTACCTCGGGAGCATATTTTCGGTAAGCCAATCGCAGTTCCCCCTCGTCCCAACCCAGGGCGGTGAGGCCAATGGGAAGCCATGAGCGAAATCATCAGAACAAATTCTGATCTTCCCTCAGGAAGACAGCTGATGACGTCCGCAATGCCAGGAATAGCAGTTGGACGAAAATCCCACCTGAGATGAGATGGTTGTTCCACAAAAATTGAAGCCGTTCCTTATTTTACAAATTGTAGAATTACTGTGAAATAGTGTGGTAATAAATAGTTCCTGTATTCACTTAGCGACTTCATTTCTTGCCTCGCCATGCATTGCATTCCAGTTTGGAACCACTTGTTCACACACCTCCTCCCACGTTGTTTTCTTGATATTCAACATTAGCGTACTCTTTCAAGGCTTTATTGTACAGGGCTGGCCTGGCTTCTACTGACTCTATCAATAACTCTGCACTTTCATTCATATCTACTTAAAAAACCATATCTTGTTTAACAAAAAATACACCTTGTACAAAACTCCTCGGGGCTGAAAACGGATGCCCACTTTTTAAAATGACGCCAAATTTTTAATTTTGGAGATATCAGGTTGAAATAAATTCCAAAATGTTCGTTAGGATTGGAAGTTTATTGTACAGTAAGAAAAAATCAGTTATGGAATATTGTGTAAGTAGATGGCGCCCTTGCTGATTAATGCACTGTTCAAGCCATTCGGCGAAGTTGCTCATGACGTTATCCAACATTTCCATCGGGATGGCGGCAATTTCACGTGTGATCGCATCTTTGAGGTCTTGAAGAGTTCGTGGTTTATCCACATAAACCTTGGACTTCAGGTATCCCCATAAAAAGAAATCACAGGGAGTGAGATCGGGCGAGCGTGGAGGCGAGAAATCACTCCCTGAGATTTCTTTTTTATGGGGATACCTGAAGTCCAAGGTATATGTGGATAAACCACGAACTCTTCAAGACCTCAAAGATGCGATCACACGTGAAATTGCCGCCATCCCGATGGAAATGTTGGATAACGTCATGAGCAACTTCGCCAAAAGGCTTGAACAGTGCATTAATCTGCAAGGGCGCCATTTACTTAGCACAATATTCCATAACTGATTTTTTCTTACTGTACAATAAACTTCCAATCCTAACGAACATTTCGGAATTTATTTCGACCTTATATCTCCGAAATTAAAAATTTTGCGTCATTTTAAAAAGTGGGCGTCCGTTTTCAGCCACCCTGTACCTAGGTATACTTACCTTGTATACAGTCTGGACTGCGAATGGCTAAACAGTATTCAGATGTGCGCTCATTTGGAAAACCCCATAAGCTTCTGTACCGCACTAATCCCTCCTAGACAGTCGGTCAACCAAAAAGTTCTCGGGCGTCGACCTCGCCCGCCGACATTTCTGTCGTCTACCTGTCTTGTTTGTAAGTGAGCGCACCTCCCATTCAAGTAAAAGACCTCGACTGGCTCTCGACAATCGACGAGAACTGTCTAAAGGGCCCCATTCACGTGTATGTCCGGAGTAGCCGCCGCGTCCCTCCAGGTACTCCCCGAAGCCACCGCAGTAGTCCATTCACCTGGCTACCAAAACCTCCTGACTCCGCCGATTGGCGGGCTTTGCTTCCAACCACCGCTTGCTCAGATGACTAGAAGTGATAAAAACGGTAGGGCTACATGCTGTACTGGTGGGAGTGCGACCAGGTGTCGGCCTCACTTCAACCATTAACAGGGCTGCCGAGGATTAACTGGCTGCAATTTTCGAGCATGTTCGATTACCTGCAGAGTGGCGGACGACTGCCAGACCTCAAGATTTTGTTAACCATTCACAGGTAGTTTTCCCTTTGACGGCGGCTAGGGCCGCAGCGGCGACTCCAGGCATACACGTGAATGGGGCCCTTAACGACAAATAGTCTCTAATGTGCGCTACCTCTAGAGCATAAGGGGGGGGGGATTACCTCCATTGGTTTGGGACCTCATTTATCTGTACATTGGACCCTTGCGAAAGTTTGCTGTGTATTTGGACGATTTAGACATAGACAAGTCGATATTCCTTCAGATTTTTTGGTTGTAAAATTCAATTTACTCTTTTCCACTGTGGAAACTTGACGTTTGTAAACCGGCTTTAATAGGAATTCAATGGACAGTACATGAAACTCACTGGAGTAGGCGATTTAAGAGCGATGGCACCAGCTTGCCTCATGTAAATCTGGATTCCCATCCTGGCTGCGACGCCGATTCTTTTTACGAATTTCACAGCATCGCTAAAACTTCCTTTACTAGCAGTTGGTTCCGCTGAAAAAAAATTGAAAGACATAATTTTTTATTAAACTTCATAAACTTAGGCAAGAGAGAGCTATTTTCGTAGAAGTACGAACAAAATAAAATTAATAATAACAAAAATATTTCAAAAATGCAAAAAAAATAATACAATAATTTTTTTTCATTTTTAATTGCGATATAAATTCATCGGGATACTTCCTCCAATAATCTGAATAGGTACCTAAGCACCTATTCAAATAAATAGCTTCCTTTCAATGACAAATTTTTAAATGTGCTCAAACTCTACATCTCTCTAGGTGAGCATAAATAAAATAGGATATAAACTCATCAAACTCCGTGTCTAATCAAGACAGTACTAGGACTAGCTTACCGATCCAGACAGGTTTCTTGGGTGTTGCTCTACCGACTCTGATTTCTTTATTCCAAACGTAAGTATCGAGCTCGTTGGTCATCGAGGATATCAGTTCGTAGGGATCTTCAGGTTCTCCATCATTCGTAAACTTCCTAAACAGACGAAAACTCCATCAGTAGCCATAATTTAACGAGGCGTAGGTTGGTCATGGAATTGATTTCGACATCAGTTAAACTTATATGTATTTCTGTCCATCGAGCGAGATCTCAGATGTTTAGGTACTTACTTATCCCATACGTAGCCGCTAAATCAAGATAACGAAATTCCCTGACTCCTCAAGTATGTTTTCCAGTGTTTTAATAAGGACCTAGCACAATTCTTACTCGCTCCTACCCTAGACAGTTGGTTACTTAGGTAGTTTCAAGTGTTCTTTACTTAATTCACGACATAGCTGGCAGGTACTATAGGTAAAATTGAATCATAGTTTCTGGACCAATAAGGTTTGTCGTGCCTCCAAGGAATGTTGTATTTCACAAATAAACTAACGGTCCCTTTTCCACAGGAATCAGATCACAACGGCCAGCTTGTCCCTCCCCCGGGAGGACTAGAACCCCCAGAGTAGGGGAACTGTATATAAGGGCGATTCCTGTGGGAAAGAGATATACAAACTTGCAAACTCACAAGCGATCTTTTCTCTTCAACAACCCATACCAAATCTCAAACCTAAAAGAACTTAGAAAACTAAACCTAAGTAGTAAGCCGGTTTTGTGAAGATCGGGGCTACACTTCAATCTCCTCCACATTTCATTAACTTCATTTGGTAAGCCGGTTTCTATAAAGACCAGAGGCCTTTCCGTCAACAATTTAGTAAGCCAGTTTTGTGAAGACCGGGAGCTGAATTGTTCAAACAACTTCCCTTTCAAAATTAAAAATACCAATTTCTTCTTCCAAATTTAGAGTATAAACTTCCCGTATTTTCAATCATTCATTCTCAAAACTGGAGTCAGTAATTTCATCAGTCACAACCGTAGTAAACCCTACTTAGCAAAAACATAACAAGGTTCAATTTTCAAAGAACTTATTTCTAGATAGATCCATGAACCCTACTCAAACAGCCGAACAAATGAAACGAACTTATACTCACGGTTGCAATATTACAGATCCCAATGAGTTTCCAGAATTCGTTATCAAGTCTTTGAAAAAATGAATTTGCTTGGCACCAGAGACAGATGAAATGTCAGGGCTGAAAACCGGGGAACCAGCGTACATTGGGAAACCGTCCAGGATTTTAGCGAGTCTCACCAGATCTCTCCCAATCTCTGCACCACTTGCGTTGTATCCTCGTACATCTGTGAACAACTACAGGTATTAAAGTGGTATCTTTAAAAAATGAGGTAGGTACCTACCTAATTCAAGAGTTATTGATTTGGGCTTTAGTATTTCGACAGTGAACTTGCAAAACCATGTAAGTCCGATTTTTTCGAAAATAAGGTTATTAGCTATTTGGACAGAATGAGACCCCCTTGATCCATCAAACGGAGCCAAACTGGCAAAAACTCGACTATCTCTTCTCTATGCGTCAAAAGCAACAAATATGAACCAACAATGAAGTGTTAAGTCCACTTTGAAGCAAGTTTTTCTCGTTTCCTGTGAAATTTCTGGAAAACGACTTACATGGTTTTGCAAGTTCACTGTCGATTTACCCAATTATGATTTGAATAATTATTGAACGTACAGGTGCTTAGTAATTTGTATAGACAAAAGTTAAACTTGAATTCTTTCCTTCTTGGCTCGAAGAAATGTTTTCTTGGAAATACTCGAAAACTTGATTTTTGTGGTTTTGTAAATAAACGTACCTACACATTTTGGTTTATTATTTTCAATAATGAACCTTTGGAATCGACCAAGAAATTTTTTTTTTTTAACACCCCCTCAAAATTTGATGGTTTACGTTTCAAGGTACGTAGAATCCAAAAATCGAATAAAAATTTGGCCGTCCGTCCGCCGTACGCGGCACTTTTGCCACTTAGCATTGACCGATTTTGATGAAATTTGGTATGTAGGCTCCATTTGATGTCTAGTTGTGCCCCGAAGATTTTGGTTGATGTAGGTCACTTCTAAGGGTTCCAAAATCAATTTTGAAATTTTGAAAATGCCCTAACTAAAAAATTTTGATATAAAGGTTTTTTTTTCAATTTAAGATTTTAGATTTAAAAAATTTTTTTGAGACCACCCGGAGCTCTGTAAGACAAACCGTTCGCTCACTACGAGAATTTAAAGTTTGGACGTGCGATAAATCAGAAACACGAGTGTGAATCGCAAAAGAGGCCTAATCTCCGTTCAAATTAAAGCTGACCGTAATGCGATCGATGTTTTTCTTCATGTTGGATGGTTGGTGGCTTTACAGACGAGTGATCTATATAGAAAAATAAAAAATAATAAACCATTGTGTAATAATTTGCAGCGTTTTTGTCAAGGAACTTGATAGTGATAAAAAAACATATCTTTGTGCAGCCTAGTAAGAGGGAGCAGATGGGTCGCAAAGTGGTCCTAGAACAAACCCAGAATTCTGAAGGAAATCAATGTACTCAGAACAAAGGGTATCCGCTTGAAATTACTTTGGGTAAGAGGACACAACGGGATATCTGGAAATAATCTTGTGGATAAGGAAGCAGTCAACAGTACTGAGCTGCCGCAACGATTATTTGACCTCCCTATATTCCGACATACAGACTTCCGACGCAGTTTCACTCGGCATCTTATCAAAGAATGGAAAGGACCAACAACAATACCCTTCGGGAGAGAGGTACAAAAATCTGTTTCCTCCTCCAAATAAACTTCCCTGGTTCATGTCAATAGGGAATAAACCCAAAACCTTTAATACCACCATCTCGCGCCCAAGAACAGGACACCTTCTATGCAACGAATACCTCTACAGAATTGGCTTGATAGACAGCGACAATTGTGCAAATTGCCCTGGAGTACAGGAGACAGTGGAACACATTGTGCTTGACTGTCCACGAAATGCTCAACCTCGCATAAGGCTCCTGGAGGAAATCAACTCATGTGGTATAGAGAAGCCCTTCAATCTGAACACTTTATTAGCAACAAAAGACGCAACTACAGTTGAATGAAATATTGTTCTACAGTTGAATGAAATATTATTCAAATTTTTCAGAGACAGCGACCGATTCATTTAGACAGTAACTTTACTAGAAAAGTGCAGCGTTCATTTATAATACGAGAATTGATTGTAATTATTATAATGTACAGGGCCCAATGTAATACTTTACAACGCCTATAAAAAAAAAACAAATAAATAAATAAAAAAATAAACCCAGAAGTAACCTTCTGAGTCATTACTCGAAGAAAAGGTCGAATCAAACAATAATTCCAGATCACGACTAGAGATTTTTACACAGATCCTTTCTGAAGTTGTTGCCTGCAGTGAAACCACCTGCGGATCAGCCGATATAGAATTCCTAGTAGGTTTGGTTCGGCTTAAGCCGCGTCCACACTTGCAACATTCGGCCACTCCGAACCTTGCTCCAATCTTCTGGCGTGTTCGGGCGGCAAAACTTCAAAGGAATGAGGATCGGAGGAGCGGAGCGCAGTCCGATCGCTCTGTTGGCGGTTTTTCATCTTGCATCAAAGGAATGATCGGAGTGGGGTAAGGCTTTGTATGGGCTGAGCAAGGTTCGGAGCGCTGCGATGTTCAGGGCAGAAGATTGGAGCGAGGATCGGAGCAAGGTTCGGAGCGGCCGAATGTTGCAAGTGTGGACGCGGCTTTAGATATGGCTTGACCCTTTCTCAATCCGGTGCTGTATCGTGATAAGAACACGCCTTATCCGATCTGGCGCTGGATTGGATATGGCGAGTTCTTATCACAATACGGCGCCAGATTGAGAAAAGGCCACGCCGTATCTAAGCTGAACCAAACCTACTACAAACTCTCTAATAGCACGATCTTACGTCAATCTAGTAACACTCACCCTACTTCAAGATATTAGAGAGTTCCTAGTGAGTTTGGTTAGGCTTACATACGGCTTGACATATCACACAAACACTCTCAATCCAGCACCGTAATATTACAGTAGAATAAGTTACTAGGAGGCAACCTGGCAAGCCGTATTGAAAACATGGCGGATGATCTGGCTATGGTGCACCGTTTCTTAGCTGAATCAAACCTACTAGGAACTCTCTAGTTTATTGTGGGGTGGTTAGATTTCGCAAGTTAGTTTAGTCTAGTGATTTTCTTAAATTTAAGGCTACCATTCGAGGAGCCCTGGGAACTGTTCTGGAATGCATCATTTGAAGAAGCCTATCAACAAAGGCGAGCCTGTAACTACATCATCCATGAATTCGGATTATAAGGACCACACAACCAGTGGCGTCTCCTCCAGGCAAACATAGCAAACACTGTTTGCCTTAGAAAAATATGCAGAATGAATTAATTTTTGTTCTTCTATATTGTTTTTACAATTTAGGGACTATTTCATGATAACCAAGGTAGTTAGATGAAATAGGAGAATGGAATAAGTACGTATTTTGCCTAGGACATAGCTGCAACACACCAGAGAGTTGTAGTAGAGATTGGTAACTACGATAGCGCGGGGCCCAGTGATGCAAGGCAAACAGTTCAAAAAATGAATTTTGCGGGAGTGTTTTGGATGACAGGCGACGATTACTGGGTAAGCGAGGGGTTAGCGCGGGGTGTGGTATTTCTATACCCCCACTACCGTAGCCTCAGACAAGGCAAACAACCGAGGAGCTGTTTCGTGGACATGAGAGCAGATAAAATTGGAAGATGAGCCATGGATACTAAGCCATGGGTTACGCTTCCTTAGCAACCAGTAATCAAATTTCTTAATGAATGAATATTTTATTTCTCCAAATGGAGAGCGAAGCGTTTATTTCATCTAAAAAAATCGATTATGAAGCGAAAACATGGTTGGTAAGTAGTGACAATGGCAAAACTGTGTTCTTTGCTGACGTACAAAAAATAATAAACTTTTGTGTCATAATTTGCTGCATTTTTCATTATTATTTATTCCTCCAAGACTGGTCAAGCTGTTTGCCTGACGAATATTCCCACCTGACGCCACTGCACACAACTACTCAAAGCAACCAAAATTACTGAATACGTACCATATCCGAGTTGCCAAACAACGTTGAACTTCTTCTTGTTCGAATAGGAGATAAGTTCCAGTGAGTTCTGCGAGTCCCAAACACCCTGCACTTGCATCGACGGGTTCAAACTTGCAATGATGTCTAGCCCAGTCCCTCTGGCGAAGTCATTTACTGAATCCCACTGGCCTTCTATAACCAACAATTCAAGAATGATTTCTATTTAGTAAAGTAAAATGATGAATCGTCCAACAATTGAATAAAATATTAGGTTTTGGATCCAGTAACTTTCTCAAATAACCTACGGCAGATGGGTAATGAACATTCTTGTCAGAGTATTAATTTATCATTCTAAAATAAAGCTCTTTTTAACTTAAAACGTGAAGGAATGACACGAGCCTTGCTCGTTGGCAGCACTGGGTGCAGAGCAACAAAGTATCAAAGTACAGCAATAGGTTTGTTCCATCAGAATTTGCAGAACACCAGTCGAACCAGTGTTCACAGCCTTCTAAATCGCATCCAAAATCTGTCGATAGTTTAATGGCACTGATGGAACTTTTCTTGCCCTTCCAGTTATTCAGCATTACACATAGGCCATTTACTCTTCAATTTCAGGTAGTTTGATTAATTAGATTTTCTTCTTTTAAGCCAAGGATACTTTTATGTTGAGGAGTTCCAAAATGTATTATCGTGAATGTGCCACACCCCAACTGCGGTTCCTGATGGAATGAACCTATAGCAACAATGATCAACATGGCGCCTCGAAATAAATGCACGTCATTTTTCGAGTATTTTTTCCAATGATTCACGTGTTGAAATTCAAGCTTTTGTTCTACATAATTATTTTGGAAAACGTCTAAAAAGGTCCGTATCTTAGGACAATCGGAAGTCTACCAGACGATTCAGCGTTAAAACTGCGTTAAAATCGTGTACCTAGTTTATCTACTGTAACCACAAAACTTGATTTTTCACATTTCACGCACTATGCCGTTCAAAAACTTATAAATAGTACAACTTATTATTCTACAAAAATTAGGGTTCATAAGCGGGTAAATTGGTGATGACATTTTTGAAATTTAGCTTTACCTACAACCAATCTACAATTTACTAGGCAAATACTTACCAGATACTGTGCTGCTATTCACCATGAATTCTTTTCCGAAAATCAAGGCGTTCGTTCCGATTCCTCCAATTCTCACGAAACTCGGCGATAGACCTTTGGCCATGTTGTAAGATTCTTGGCTGAAATAGTGAAAACCCAGCGAAAATTTCGCATTTGTGAGAAAAGGGGCAGTGCGATTCAACCCTACCTGCATATTTTGGTACCCTGGACCCCCCGGATGCTATCTACTTGAAGCCTACGGCGTAAATTATAAAAACATGGAACATGTTTTAGCTAAATTTAGTGCAGAACCTTTAGTCATAGGTAGCTATAATACAAAACTATAACCCCAAAAAATATATATACAAAAATGCACTGAGAAGCTCGGCGCCTCGAAAACCGGAGTGTTGAAAACGTGCTAACTGCCCCGTGTCCCCCTCCAGCATAACGTTTTTCGGGTAGTTACCCTATGGCTAAAACATGTTCCATGATAAAAATAGGTACCATTAGGTTTCGAGTAATCTAGATTGGTGATTGTTAGAAGGTTAACTTAATTTTGATAGGTAGACAAAAAAATGGAAGAAATTCACAATAATAGTCTGATTGCTTGTAGGTAAGTAGCCAGAAACATGGTAGTGAATCACTTCGAACAACTCGAATCAATAGCTAAAATAAGTGTAAGCTCGTTCTTCTAAGATGGACGTTTCCATTTCTTTCACTTTTAAAACAGTGTACAATATCAGTGATTTCCTAAGGCTAAATAGCCGTAAGTGTAATAGGGTGTGCACCTGGGTAGGAAAAACTGTTTATTGTTATTTTCAATCTAAGGTAGACCTCATTCTGAGAATTTTGGTACCAACCGCGATCTTCTAGCGTGTGTAAATATTTTCCTATGAATTTTTCAAGTTTCGATTGTTTATGACGTCACAGTGGGCTGGGGGGTCCCGCCCAGGCGAGAGGGGCGCGTGACGTCATAAACGGTCGAAACTTTGAAAAATCATAGAAACAGATCTACTCACGCTAGAAGGCCGCGGTTGGTGCCAAAATTCTTAAGATGTAGTCTACTTTCGATTAAAAATCTAAAAAAAATCAAGGTGCACCCCCCATTGTACACTCTTAAACCACTTTAGAGACAATTGTGTTATGGCTCAAATTGTAATCCAGATTAATGAATTCATAATCATTCAATCTGGAGCGACCACTGAATGAGGAAATAACAGAACAGCACAAAAATAATTTACAAGCATTTTAAATTAGAAAAGAAGCTGAAAATATATGTTTGTTAATTTAGACTAAAATAAATTAAAAAATCTAACTGATATTTTTTCTTTACATTTTTTCCTGAATGTCCTAAAGTGCCCTTTTAGATATAATTACGAATGAACTTCACAACCTATTTTATTCTTTAATCGAATTATAGCAGGCTGTAAGAGGTAGAAAATATTTACTGTAGGTAATTTCAAAATTATTGCAGAAATTAGGTGCTGAATTTGACTTTAGCCTGATGACGTCATGACTAACATGATGCCATGGATGCTAACACTGCATGACCAAGGCAAAATCTACACAACGCTCCCGTGAAGGTTATCAACTTATAGTCTACTGCAAAAGTTGCTATCCACTACTAAAATTGACCGTCAATTGACAAAACAAGAAGGAATTTGGCGTTCAATATTCGTACGATAGTTGAAATTTGAATAAAAAAAAAGTGTTTTCAAAAACAATTTTCCAGCGCAGAGTTTAGGCTCGATTATGTTAACGAGGAATTCGATCATTGATAAACTCCGTAGAATCACCACGTGTTGTATCAGACAGCAATAAATTGACTCACGTTAGCGGGCTGGCAGCAGCTAATGTCAATGGGTCGACTGTGAGGCTGAGAAATCTTTCGGGAACGTAGTAAATCCATTTCTTGGTGTTGACCTGGACAACAACTTCCGACCCCAGCGTGATGTAGAAGGAGAGTATATGAGGCAGCAGAAGGACCCATTTCCAGTCCATCTATCAACAAATTCAATTATTGGCGAAATTAGCTATGAAACGGAGAAGCCTCCTGAAAACGGCGGTCTAAGAATTAATTATTCTGAAAAACGCAATTTCGTAAGCAGTAGGTATAGCAAATACTCTTGAAATGTAGGTCGTTGAAATATTCTGAGGAATTTGCAAAAATTAAATTCAAAATTGGTCCATTTGTGGAATTTGGTTTATTATTTCTTTGGGATTAAGATATCGCTCATTTAATTCAATAGAGCGAATTTTAATTCAATAGAGCTCATTTAATTCAATAGAGCTCATTTAATTCAATAGAGCTCATTTAATTCAATAGAGCGAATTTTAATTCAATAGAGCTCATTTAATTCAATAGAGCGAATTGTAATTCAATAGAGCTCATTCAATAGATTCATTCAATAGCTTCATTCAATAGAGCTGAATAGATTCATTCAATAGCTCATTCAATAGAGCTAATTCAATAGAGCTCATTCAATAGATTCATTCAATAGAGCTGAATAGATTCATTCAATAGCTTCATTCAATAGAGCTGAATAGATTCATTCAATAGCTCATTCAATAGAGCTAATTCAATAGAGCTCATTCAATAGATTCATTCAATAGCTTCATTCAATAGAGCTGAATAGATTCATTCAATAGCTCATTCAATAGAGCTAATTGAATAGAGCTCATTCAATAGAGCGAATTTTAATTCAATAGAGCGAATTAATTCATTATCGCTCATAATTTTCTATTTCCCGATTTCAGAAGGAAAAAAACACACTTGGAGGGCTAGAAATGAAGGTCATTTCTATGCTTGCAGAATTGGTTGCGCGGGGGCTTTGGGGGCATTGTCATATCTCTCAACCAGCTGTAAAATATTAGCGGAAACTGTCAAATCTCAGTTGATCACCAAATACAACAGACTTTGAGATACGACACTACTGCATTAAATGAGCGATATGTTGAAGAATAGTAAACTGTTGTTTAATAATTTGCAGCTCTTATTACTCTAGCAGCGAATTTTTACAAGTATTTTCTCAGTTATAAACCCACACCAAAACGTGGTCTATTTTGAATGAAAATACGCGTTGAATTCTGTGACCACTACAACTTTTTAAACTAATTGTTTCTAAATAGAATCTCATGTAATTAATTACTTTCAGTGAATTAGTAGGATATCTAAACCATGGCTGAAGAACTGAATGCTAGTATCCACTACGCCAGTACCTAGCAGATCAGAATGTCTAATCTTACTAGGTCGTTGGAAACCTCGTTTCACTCTGAAGAATTTAAACAAATTTCGAAATTGGTAAGTACGTCAGTAAAGGTTTTACGATCTTAAATCCACAGAAAACGGGATTCGTGTTTCAAGGTGTTAAATAATCACTTCGAATTGTTCAAATCGGCTTCTGAATGAGTGAATGAGCAAATTTAAAGAAAAAATGTTTTGAACTTTTGTACATACATTTTTGGTTTATTATTTTCAATAATGAATCGACAAAGAAAAATAAATTTTACCCCCCTTAAACTTTGTTTGTTTACGTTTCATGGTACGTAGAATCCGAAAATTGAATGAAAAATTTTCCGTCCGTCCGCCTTACGCGGCACTTTCCTCACTTACGATTGACCGATTTTGATGAAATTTGGTATATGAAGGGTACGGGGGAAGAAACAGGTTTGTCAATTTTTTTCAAAAATGAGTTTTCAACGCTATCTTGTGGCTAATGTTAAGTACTATACCATGGTGGGATCCTTTCTGGGGAAGAAGAAGGTTAGTCACGCTAAAATTAAGGTTAAAGTTTTCGTACAAGGGGGAAGAATCAGGAGTTTCATCGATTGAAAAGCATTTTACTCAAAACTATGTTCAGATGACATACCTGGTTCTTCCCCCGTACCCTTCATATGGACTCCATTTGGGGTCTAGTTGTGCCCCGAAGCTTTTGGTTGATGTAAATCACTTCTAAGGGTTGAAAAATGAATTTTTAAATTTTGAAAACGCCCTAACTCAAAAAATTTTGTCATAAAGGAATTGTTTTTCCATCAATTTAAGATAGTATTGAATTTTTAGAATCATATGAGATCACCCGGAGCTCAGAAGGACCAACCGTTCGCTCCCTATGAAAACTCAAGGGTTGGGCTTACGATAAATCAGAAACACGAGTGTGAATCACCAGAGGCCTAATCTCCGTTCAAATTTTAGCTGACCAAAATGCGATCACTGTTCGTTTCTTCGAATTGTTTGCGCCCTTGGCAACATTTTCTTTAAAAATTGAGTGTGACGCGTTTATTTCATTAAATTAAACTTGAATGTGAAGCAAAATTAGGTTGGTAGGTAGTGACAATGGCAAAGTTGTGTTCTTTGCAGGCGAGTGATCTATCAGAAAAATACTAAACCTTTGTGTAATAATTTACAGAGTTTTTCGCTTCATACTAAGAAATAAAGGTGCCTTACTTACCTATATGTCCAAAATATCATTTTCCACCAAAAGCCACGTTTTAAAATTAACCCAAAAACTCCTGGTGGAAAATGTTTTCATACTGGAAGTTATGGGGTCATTGCAGTAGGCATCACATCTTCAAAAATTCGCTAATAACCAGATTTTCTTTGGTACCCATCAATTTTTGTTTACAGGTAATCCAAAAATTGATGTTAAGGACAGTTTTATGAAACAAGTGTGATTTACGGAGTGGAAACTTGAAAGAGGAAAACCTCACAAAACAAGGGGTGAAATAGAGATTGATCTTTTTATTGGAATTTTCGAGTATTTTTTTTTAATCCGAAGTTGGAAACATCACTCTTGCATAGTGATACACCCTGTGCATTACCAAAGATAGGTAGTTATTCAGTTACCTATTTCAGATGTTACTCCAACAAGTCGATACCTAAAAGCGCTATGTCCATCTATCTTCCACATTTTTAATTTTTTTTAATCTCAGAAAAACTCAAATTTATTACAACTATTATGGACCTTCTTGAAAAAATAGCTGCTATACTATTAATGATAGCTTGAAAATTTCTTGAAGAAATTGAAGAGTTTAGTGCATTATTTTAGGAATTGTGCACTGGTGAAAACTTATTTTGCGTTTTTCTCAAAACTCCGTTTTTGGACATAGGGCTTTTGTGCTTCTAGGGTATCGATGTATTATTTAGAAAATTGGACTTACGTTCGCTGCAGAAAATGTTAGATCACACGCGTCGGCATCCCCCACTCACACTGAGGCGATGGACAGACTCAGACTTTCGAGGGTCGAGCGATGTTTGTTGATTTTGTTGAGCGACCTTCCTCGTCAGCAAAACATTTCCTTGGGGGACGTTCACCGCAGCAGCAGGCGCACGCCAACCAAGTCTCCTATGATTGATTGAAAATAATGAATTATTTCTAATATAAACGTCAATATTTACCTACATGGTGGATTCAATGCTGATTTCATTGAGTACCTTTTTTAAAATTTCTTATTAAAAATCACAGTTGAGAACTTGATTCAGAGTTCCCTACTCAGTTGATCTCGTGAAGATACATACCATTCAGGAAATAGCCAAATCCTAGGTGCGTTTTGATGCACCAAATACGGAAAAAATACCACCGAAGCCAAAATTTTTACCCTTAACGCGCCAGGTGCTTCCAAATCCTCCCTCGCGCCAGGTGAGTATGGTATACTCACCCATCACGATTTCCGTAATTTCATTCGTTTAAACCACTTTTCACGCCTCGTTTTTTAATCGTTTGACTAACATTCAATAAATTGTATACGGGCATAAATAAAAACGCAAAACCAGCATATAGCATACTCTACTTGTATATAACTCATTATTTTCGGGGAAATAGACAACGTTCTACTCAACTCCGTTTTCATTCACCATTGCTGGAGTAGGAATAAAAAATATCTTGGCGAAAAAAATATTGACGAATTCACAGCCTTGGCTAATTTTTGTAAACTCAACGAGAAGACTAGTGTTATTTCTAACTGCAAGGCTAGAAAACAAATAGAAATTTCTGAAATTTTTGACATTTTATGTCTTCACTTTGGCACATAAATGACATTTTATGTCGTTTTTTCTTTCATGTACCAAAGTAAAGACATAACTACCTACCACATACTACTTCACAATCAAGTTTATTAGGAAATGCTTGCATTCGAGTCTGCAACACATTGAGACATTAAATGAATGCAACACATTGAGACATTAAATGAATGCAACACATTGAGACATTAAATGAAAATTTTTCATGTCAACCACTACACAACAAGGTAGTGAAGTAAGGATGTTAGTTCATGTACCCAAGCATCAAAATAAGAAAACAGTTGATTGTTCTCAACGCAACACAGTGAGTTTATTTTATTTATTGGTCGCGTGAGCAAGACTTGCTAGTTTTCGTGACGATTTTTCAGTTTATGTGCCAAAGCAAAGACATGAACATGTCAAAAAAAAAAAATTTCGGAAAAAAAGTTTTTTTTTTCAGTTTCGAAAGTTGCTGTACCTAGTACCAACCAGTCTTTATAACGTATAGTTTATAGGGAGTTATCTTGTTCCCTGTAAACAATTTATACATGTTTTTTCGAGAACACTGAAGACAAATAGGATTATTGCATTGTTCACACTAGTAATGGGGGGTGCGCCTTGATTTTTTTAGATTTTTAATGGAAAGTAGACAACCTCCTGAGAATTTTGACACCAGCCATTCTCTTTTTGGTTGAGTAGAACTGTTGCTATGATTTTTCAAAGTTTCGACCGTTTATGACGTCACGCGCCCCTCTCGCCTAGGCGGGACCCCCCAGCCCACTGTGACGTCATAAACGGTCGAAACTTTAAAAATTCATAGGAAAAGATTTACACACGCTAGAAGGTCGCGGTTGGTACCAAAATTCTCAGAATGAGGTCTACCTTAGATTAAAAATAACAATAAACAGTTTTCCTACCCAGGCGCACACCCTATTGGTGTATGGAGGCTTTTGGTAGGGACACAGTGAACAATTTTCTTTCTTCTTGAGGTCTTCTCTAAGGTTCCCCTATAATTTTATATGACTCTTGGGTGCCACCTGAGTATGCCATACTCACTTTTTCTACACCGCTCAGGTGCCAGGTGAGTGTGGCATACTCATTAGGTTTCAGAAAAATGATACTTATGGTGCACAGAGTCCATGCAGGGAGGTGGCTCTAGCGGAAGTTGACGCGTTACTAATCTCCCCCAATTTACATTGGGTCCTCAATCACGACTGTGGCGCAGGGCCGCCACCACAGCAGATCAAAAATCCTTAGTGAGTGTAACATACTCACATGGCGCGTTAAGGGTTAACTCGCATTTCACTAGTAAAACGTTTCTGAACAAATTTAGTAAGGTGCTTGTATATGCGTCATCTTATCCTTGTAAATAGCAAAACTATGCACCTGAGTCAGAAGTTGTGAACGTTAGGGTTTAGATGGTCTCATGAAATTCATCGTGATCGGAACGGACATTTTTTCTGAATATAACGTCGCCCGGAGAGCCTTTTCAATTGTTACATTTGGTACGTTGTTAGACAGAACTATCGCAGTAGTAGATCCAGCATAAAACCCATACCTGTCTTGGGGGCTAGTTTGTCAGGAGACTCACTGCGTAACGGAAAAAACTTGGCATTTTAGGATTTGGGACACTAATGATTACTCACCAACAACTACTTAGTTGAAGCATTTTCCCTTTCAAGTCGATGAGCTTCCTTTTTCACTAAGCAAGTAAGAAAAGCAAGGTAGTTGTAAAGAACTAGGAATTTAATTTGAAGTATGTTGATGATTTGTAAGCAAATTTGAGTCCAAACTCCGATTCGGAAATCTGAAGTTAAGATTCTTCTTCTTCTCTCTCATGAGATTTTCACTCAACCATCATCTGAAGACATTGTTGATTTTGGGGAAATCTATTTTCTTGTTTTTTTTGTGCACGGAGGTTGATGGCCTACTTGGTTACCTATCCCATTTTCTTTATTATTGTTTGTTCCTCCACACATCCACAAAATATCGTATGGAAGTAATCTTATCTTGAGGAACGTCAGCTGCTTGTTGTGATAAGTCGTGATAACAGATTAGACGACCTTGAGGCCGTGTTTGAAGATTTTGGTGTTTCGGATTGATTTCTTCTTCTTGTCTGGTATTCTGTAATGATGCTGGTCGAGAAGGAATTATTCAATGTTCATTTTTAGTTTTGATATTCGTTGAGTGCCGTGAGCCGCAGGATGTGGTATAAATAAAATAAAATTGTAATTATCGGTACCTAAAACTCGTGGCATATTCATCACTAAAATGTCAGTTTTTTGTAGTGCCACAACGAGATTGATATCTATCTGATCAAACCACATGAGACGAGAACGCTAAGAGGTATTGTATCTATCATTATGAAAAGCCTTGAAGTCGAAGTGAAGGGCCTACATTTTAAATTAATTCTAGGGAAAGCTGTGAGCATCAAATGAAAAAGGGAAGTTTCTAGATTTGGAATTCTGCCTGAGTTTTGTATACTCCTAAATTGTTTGGTATATTAGAGCTCGAAAACGTCATTTTATTATAAACCCATCGCCATCAGTGATTGAGTTAGTACTTAGTAACATAATATCACTAGAGTGAAGTGGTATCGTTTGGAAGAAATTTTTTTTACCTAAGTGTGTAAAAGTTGATTGAATGCCTGGTTCAACTTTTGATAATATCAAAAGTTAACAGAAAGAAAACAGGTTAAGTTGTAAGATATTATCTTACAACTTAACCTGTTTTCATCAGATCCTAGCCCTGTACTGAAGATTTTAATAGTTGACCGAATAGTGCTTGGGTTGTTTACCCTGTATTTTGGTAGGTACAACTGCAAACTGCACCTTCCTATGGGTGGTCTCTAGGGATGGCATATCGTATGAAATGTGTCGATATACTGATCGAATGATATATATAATATATATAGTATATATATAGATATATAATGATATATCGGAGAAAATGTATCGATATTTCGATATATTGGAAGATTTACTTGGAAAAATGTGTTGAAGTTGGTAGGTGAATTTAATCGTTATAAAACTACAAAAATTTAGGAAGACATTTATCGACATATCGGAAAATATACCTGGAAAAACTTGTTGAAGTAAGTAGGTGAATTGAAACGTTACTAACATCATTTTGGAAGAAGGTGCTCGACATACCGGAAGATCTAGGAAAATCCGGTTGTAGTTAGTATTTAACCTACTCAAAAAGTTTTACTGGATATGAATTATCGAAATTCGTAGTTTGAAAACTGAATAGTTCGAGAAATTTCATGGTTTCAGAGCACTATGTTAGTAGCAGAGGGTTTTCGGGGTTCCAAATTTTGGAGAAAACTACCCTCAGGGGTGCTAACAACAAAGATGAAAGGTATGGTCATTTGAAATTGAATGTAATTGTTGTGAAAACCTGCTTCACTCTGTATAGTAGGTAGTTTTAATCTAGACGCGCCTCCATTACTTTCGGCTCAAGGCAAGTAATTGAGTCTTGAGCGCCACTGTAGGTTTGAACCAACCAAGGTGTGAACTTGTCTCCAGTACTCTGTGGTGTGAACCATTCATGTACACAATCATGTCTGAGCTGAAGTCAACAGTCTGAAATCATCCCATCACGAAGGTACCTACAACATTTGGAATAAAATTACTTGATGTTTTCCACAGGTAAAGGCGTCCCTCCTCATCCATTTATTTTAGTATTAATTTTCACTTCGTTGAAAACAAGTCGCGATATTATCGGTAAATATATCGATATATCAACCGTAATCTATCGATATATTTAATGTATCGATGCCATCCCTAGTGGTCTCAACTATTGTCTTGGTACTGTTCATATGTCTTCAATCAATAATATTGTCCTTGGAAGTTTTTACAATAATTTAGAATTAAAAGGTGAACCAAAACTGTTGTATCATAACATTTATGTTGTACTTATTAGGTACATATTAGGTGGTTGGCTACCATGAAAGGTCAGTAACAGAATTATTTTGCATCGTTCCAGTGTGGCAGCAACCGCCCAAATTCTATCATATTTTTGTTTAATATCTCTAATTTAAAACCTTTTCACAATATTGAATTTAAATGGGGTTCGAGATATGAAATCATTTTGAATCTAAGTATACATTTTTTTAGTGCTAGAGAAATTTCTATAAACTTTCCACCAGGAGAACTAACCGTCTCATTTTGGAGGTTTTTTTTGTTGAACAGAACTTAGATGGTCCCCTGTAAATAGCCTTGATGTCCCACCAAAACGACTGTATACTTACAACCATAAAACAAACTCACATAGTTTAGCTCAAATTTGATGGGTACCTAGTTGAAAGTTGGTTCCTTTAGATCAAATTCATCAACCCTCACTCTGGAACTAACTTATTCTCAAAAATGGGCACATGAAGAGGAAGGAATTCTGAATCGTGTTGATGTTTGTAAAACTTCAGAAACAATCAACATGATCGAGAAGTTTATGTTTAATTTCTCGGAATTTATTAGTGCTCTGATCAACAGATTCTTTGTGGGGAAAGCTGCGTTGCTGTCCTAACTTGGGAAAAGTTAGGACACAACAAGCCACCCAAACTCTGTTGGGACTCATCAAGCTTCTAAACTTGACATGGGACCTCTCAAGAAGTAGAAAATTTAGCTTTTTTCCTGGGGTGATTGATTTTTTCAATTTTACACTGTGACGTTATCACATTCTGGCAGTGTTATGGCTTTACCATTAAGCAAAAATAATCGTTTTTAAGATAAAAATGACTTGCGCTAGCTCTAGGTATCCAATTGAAGCGTAGTTAATACATCGATATTTATACTCGGGTTTCACCTGCTTTCCACCTTGGTAAATGATTAAATAAAAACAATTTTCTCTCTCAAACTCTCTTAAACCAAAAACTCTGGTTTTTTAATACAAATTAGGTACGAATTCCCCTTGGTACTGGATGGAAAGACAAACAAGAATGACAGACTGTCTTTGTGATTTGTGCTTAGGGCAAATACCACATAAATTATGTTGAGAGTGTACCTAACAGACTTTTTTCAAGTCTTTTCAGTTCAAAAGTAGGAAGTAGTTCATGACAAGTCCAAAGGAGTGGACAATGTAGGAGCAGGTGATATAATACTGAACAAGAACAATATTGATTTGGAACTGTACCATCACAACTAAAAACGCTGCAAATTATTACACAAAGATTTATTATGTTCCTGTACAGATTACTCGTCAGCAAAGATCACAGCTTCGCCATTGTCACAATTTTTAAAAAAATCTACCAACCATAGGAACCTACTGTACTTACTAACTTCACACCTTCACAATCAAGTTTATTTGGAAGAAATGAACACTTCACACTCGATTCGAAGAAATAATATTTATAGAGTTGTGGTTCCTTCAATGAACTTTGATTACTGGTTGCTAAAGACGCAAAACTGAATACAACTCGAAGAAATGAATAGCGATCGCATTTCGGTTAGCTAAAATTTCAGCGGAGATTAGACCTCTGGTGATTCACACTCGTGTTTCTGATTTAACGTAAGCCCCACCCTTAATTTATCGTAGGGTGCGAACGGTTTGTACTACAGAGCTCCGGATGGTCTCAAAAATTTTTTAAAATTCAATACTATTTTAAATTGATGGAAAAAAGATACCTCTATTTCGAGAGTTTTCGAGCTAGGGCACCCTTGGAAATTTCAACCCTTAATTTTCACCCCTTAGAAGTAACTGACATCAACCAAAAGCTTCGTGGCACAACTAGACCCCAATGAGGAATTTCACCGAATTATGTTTACATTTTTCCTGAATAGTTAATGGTGTGGGATAGATGAAAATCTGATTGATTTTGGAAAATAAGTCTCCTGTTATTTTTGGGAGACATTCAAAATTTATGATTTCAAAAGATACCTAACCGGGAATACGGAACTCTTCAACGTTAAGCGGAAAAGCTCGCCGATTGGCTGTTCAGATCGCCATCCCCTCTCCTTGTTGCCCGATGGAACAACGAAACCGTGTTATCTAAGAGGAAAGTTATCAAACAAAAAACATGGGAAACCTCATTTTCTCCACCTTCCTTTTTCTATTGGTTTATTATTTTCAATAGCAAGAAAAAAATTTTAACCCCCCTCCCTCAAAATTTGATTCAAGGTACGTATCAGAAAATCGCATAAAAAATTTTCCGGCCGTACGCCGTACGCGGCACTTTTCTTAGCAACACTGGACCGATTTGGTTCAAATTTGGTATATGGGCTCCATTTGGGGTCTAGTTGTGCCGCCCTAGCTCGAAAACTCTCGAAATAAAGGTATTGTTTTTTCACAAATTTTAAATAGTATTGAATTTTAAAAAATTTTTGAGACCACCCGGAGCTCTGCAGGACAAACTGTTTGCTCCCTAAGAGTACTTAGGGGTTTTCCTTCGATAAAACAGAAACACGAGTGTGAATCACAAAAGAGGTCTAATCTCCATTGAATTTTTAGCTGGTAACCAAAACGCGATTGCTGTTCGTTTCTTCGATTTGTATTCAGTTTTGCTTTCTGAGCAACCGGTAACCAAATTTCCATATGAAGCTCTCTATTTTTCGAATCGAGTGTGTAGCGTTTAGTTCTTTCTAATAAACTTGATTGTGAAGGCCTTAGTACCTAACCAATGGTTGGTAGGTAAAAAAAAAATTTCTTCGGACGCCAGGTAAAAAAAATGGCTTCGGAGCTCACTCAGCTGATCAGTGATCTGAAGAGTGAAGAAGATCTTCCCGAATGCTGGAGACGCCTGGAAGAGCACTGATCAGCTGAGTGAGCTCCGAAGCCATTTTCAATCCTATTGAACGCAGGAAGCTGAACTTTGAGAGGGAGGGTCAAGGGAGAATACAGATGTGGTAGGTGCTATTGATGGAGAACCAGTGATCTATAATAAACCTTTGAGCAATGATTTGCAGCGTTTTTATTTTGACGTTGTTAGAACTTGAAAGGACCTGACGATTATATTAGTATCATGAGAGGCCCATTGTGGCTTACAAGTGACCGCACCTGTGGGTGTGTTTTTGCATTCCCAGATTCTTATAAGGCATTACGGAACCCTCAACGATAAGGATGTCGATAACAACCACCTGTTCCCTATTGAGACGACCGTTCGAGGATACTCAAGCCGATACTCGAGATCTTCGCTGATAATCTGCTATAGGTAAACAAGATGGTAAAAAAGTAATCCACCGGTATTTCCGAAGAGATGTCACTTTAGTGTTCTCACGTCTGCTTTGGCGGTGTGCTATGGTGGAATCTACGTTATGTTTTAACTACGTATTGTAATGGATCTTTCATGTTGTTCTCTTCGATCTCAAGCTAGTTTTTTTGAAAAATGGATGCATCAAACAGTTTGCCCAAATTCTTCCGACTGTTTCACATTAATCAACCAGGTACCGATCGTGCCGTGTTATCTCATTCATTTTTAAGCTGGTCTGGGGAAATCGTTAATCATGTTTGTGGAAGTAACTGGAGGTTATTTATAATTCAGAATTTTCATAGTTCAGAATCCAGAAGAAACAGACTCAGAAATTTAATAGTGTTGGATGAATGAAACAGTTTCATGGTTTTTACAATACATGTTCACTCCTTTTGAATTCCTGAAAGATGATTACTCTTGATTTGTAACGTGTTTCTCACGTCTGAGCCCATAACCTGTATAATTTCCTTAATACTAATTCTAACAAATTCTCCTTATTTCCTACTTGTATCATTATTTCCACCAATAGCAAGTCCAATATTGTTCTTCTCTGACAAATAATATTTAAATAACTGCCACTTATTTGAATTCAGGGAAGGCCATGGACCACAATGATGACAGGAAGTTCAGCGACTCGAAAATCTGTGCAGTATGTGGGGATACGGCTCTTGGAAACAATTTCAACGCTATAACTTGTGAATCGTGCAAAGCGTTTTTTAGACGAAATGCACTGAAGAATAAAGTAAGTTTTTTTGTTATTTTGTTAAGATGATACCGTCAACTAATCATTTTAACAATGTTGTAAATATTCTGGCTCGTGTTCAAATGTGAATTTGGTATAAATTGGTTACTCACTTGACTTCGATTTTGAATTTACTCTGGTAAAGAAAAAGGAGGTGAGATTGCGAGGGATATCGTTTTGAAACCGTTAAAACGACGAAGGTGAGGGTGAAGGGTCTCGCCACCCTGAAACTGATTGAATAGGGAATTTGCCTCAATTTTAGATTGTGGAATTTCAAGTCAAATCCTATAATAGAGCCCTAGAATAACGTTTAACACCAGGAAACCCAAGGGGAAAAATTACCATTGAACAAAATGCCTAAACAAGTGAAGTCTCTGTCGAAAAACACAGCGAAGATCGAGGGAAACTGATTACGTCACTCCCCGGTGTTCTTCCCGCGAAACTGCTCTGGCGAAGTGTAAAAGGAATTCGGTAAATAGTGTCAGAGAATATCAACAGGTAGAGTTGTAGGCGCCCTCGTGACCACGTGAAATGATCCACTCAAATAATGTGATACAAATATCAAAACTAACTAGGTAATATAGAAACTAAGTAAGAGAAGGTGAAGACTAATAATGCTTTATAAACTAATAGGTAGAATCGTATTGTAAAAAGGAGTGAGCAAAATTGCTCGCGTGTGGTTCTTTCTGCCAGTTCATGGCGCACGCTTTCAGAGGAAGCACTACTGTGGTAAGGGGAAACTCGTCACGTCACAGACTCCCTGTACATTTAAAATTTCCATCTTTCTTAAATTCTCTAAATTTTTTCGATGCGTTTTTTTTGGTTTTTTCCTTATCAGTAAACCCTCTTTCAAAAAAATTAAAAAATTGCGAGGCAAGTTTTCTAGGTTTGGTAGGCAGGATGGGCTTTCCAGCCCAATAAATTAAATTTATCGTTGTAGAAGGAGGGAAGGTTTGAAGAACTGGGCAGATTTTTGGTCTAGAATGGGTCCTGGTTTCACCTCGAGAGGGCCTTAAGCTGGTCATTCACTAGCGCTCCAAATGGCGTGGCTTGGTAGATTTTGGACGGCCCAGATATCCGACCCAGCCGACTGCTCCATCGGAATCGCGGTGGTTTTTCCCATTCACACAACTTCATTGGCTGGGTGGAGCGCTAGTGAATGGCCACCTTTATACTTAGGTGAATCTCATCTAGACAAAAAGGGGGGTGTAAAGTCTATGTTCCCCTCTAGTCCGAACTACCGAAGAAACTGTAACGCCCATTGATGTTGATTTCAGGAGCTGCAATGTCCCTTCCAGGAAGAATGTACTATCACGCCCATCACCCGGAGATTCTGTCAGAAGTGTCGCCTTGCTAAATGTTACTCTGCGGGTATGAGTTCTCTCCTCATCATGAGCGAAGCTGAGAAAGAAAGAAAAAGAAGAAAAGTGATCGCAAATAAAGCTAAATACAGAGTGAGTGTATTCAGAGAAGATACTTGGTTAGAGCAGGTTTTAATTATTGGTCACATAAACATTACGTTACATTTAGTGAAGCAACCACTTATTACTGATGTTGCCACATAGCGTGAACATCGCATGAACACACAGCAAAACGACAGTAAAACGTTGGTATTTGTTGGCTCTATCTAGTTCAGGTCAGTTTATGGCAGAGCGGGATTGAAAGTTGACCGATGTATTCAGCAAAGATGCGACTTTCACCAGACCATCCATTTATGTTCCCGTGACACCTTCATCATGCCTAATTGCTCCTTTGGAGCCAGATGAATCAGTATTTCATGATCAGTATCAGTCCACGAATGGTATCAATCAGACCATTAGTAGTGAAGTAGGAAGCAATCGAAATTGCTAACACTTGAGTAGCGATTTCCCACACTTTGTGGTTTGGAGTTGAATTCCACGATGGTGGGCGATATATAATAATTATTCACATATGTTATGACCCACAATGTATCATTAAATAGTTCTTAAATAAAGAAGATAAGGACATCCCTGAATGTGTCACCACCCCCAGGAGAGAGTGAGGTACTGGGGAGCACAGCAAGGTGACGTCACCTTACCACCATTCTCTCCCCTCTTAAATCGAGTAAATATGCTCATTCAGGGATGATCCGATATGCCATCTAGATGTGCCATCTATATATCCATCGTCTTGTTCATTTCATTCTCTACCTTTGCGTTCGGTCACTAGCTAGCTCCATCGGAGCCGCCGGTTTGCCCCTCAAAAGCCTCCATCTTGCCTGGAGGTCTTCTCGCTACAGTAGGCTCACTAGGTAAATGTCCCGCTTCCCGGTCGGTTTCTTATGAAACACGGAGGTTGGCAGGCCAGCATATCTCCCCTGCACTCCACAGTACGGTCGGGCTAACGCCGCCAGTGTGACAGTGCAGTCGATAGGATAGGGACATTCTCTCCTCGTTGGGTAGGGGTTGAAGAAATCACGAAACGCCGCATCGAGAAGGTCATCACCTTCACTCGGCGACAAGCAGACACTACAATATACTTACTGTTGAGCTAATACAAACCGAACTGAGAAGGATGGTTTTAGCACTTTAGTTATGTATACGTGTAAAGTCCATTTCTGTGATCAGAATTTCAATGCAATGAATAGAAACATGAAATCAATGTCGTGTGTTTTTTGTTATCAGGTAGTATCGTCACCGCCTCAAGAATGTTCCTCGTCGCAAGAGAGTAATAATTCGTCCGATTACCGCACCAACAGACTGTCTTCAGTTGAAACCGGCGTCCAGACAGATCTGCCTTGCTGGTGCTCTTCAAGCAACCATCGATCAACTTCTCACGATCGCTCTCCTTCTCCTCGGTTAGACATATACCGGTCTCCAAGTATCTCTAGTTCTCCCGGGTAACTACTTTCACTGATCTCATTTTATTTGAGTTGAAAAAGGTTGGTTCTGAGCTTCCAAGATAAAATTTTTGTTGACCAATTGATATTGGGGCTTAACAGAAGATTATTTTTATACAGGAAGTAATAGAGGAAATCGATAACTCCTTCCAGTATCGCAGAGTTTTGATTCCTTCCGAGTGTTTTGTGTAAGATCGGGTGAGGGAGGTTGTCGGAGGTGTGTAACAAATCTACCTGATACCATCTTACTCCCCACACTGAAACACCGAAGTTATTACTCACCATCACCTCAGTGTTGGGAGATATCGCATTTTGGTGATGCTGAGTAAAAACAGACTCTAAAGAAGTTTCTTTTAAAATCCTAGTGTAGTCTTGTGCATGGAACCAAGTAACCACAACTAACATAAATGTTATTGAACTTCATTTAGCTGCTTGTGCGACCGCCCTATCAGCACAACCTTCGCTGTGTCCACCCTCAATCATGTTTGGAGAGGTTGTAATGGAAAACGTTTCCCAAAAAGTTTGAAAATAATCCAAGTGGTGGGTTAACAATGGCTGTGCTATTATGAATGGGATAGTGCTAGTAGAAGAACTTTCCCTTTCGGCAATGCACAAATCAATTTCTTATGGCGTTTAGAGCCTGTAATATAATAATATTATATTACAGGCTCTCCGCGCCATAAGAAATTATCATTATATTGGTTATAGATTATTGTGGATGTAAATGCCTATTTGCTACGAATAAAATCAATCAAGACAAGACAAGATTAAAAAAACACATTTTAATTTTTTTTAAGCTGCAAATTATTACACAAAGGTTTATTATTTCTATATAGATCACTCGTCTGCAAAGAACACGGCTTAAAAAAGAAATAAAGAGTTGTGAGTGCCTTCATTAGGAAATTTTGTTACTTGTTGCTGAGAGAGCAAAACTGAGTTCAGCTCGAAGAATCGAACAACGATCGCATTTTGGTCAGCTACAATTTGAACGGGGATTAGGCCTCTTTTGCGATTCACACTCATGTTTCTGATTTATCATTAGTCCAACCCTTAGTTTCTGATTTATCATTAGTCTCATAGGGACCGAACGGTTGGTCCTATAGAGCTCTGGGTGGTCTCATTCGATTCTAAAAAAATCAATACCTTTATACCTTTTTATTTTTTGAGGTAGGTAGAGTGTTTTCAAATTTTCAACTCTTAGAAGTGACTGACATCAACTGAAAGCTTCGAGGCACAACTTGATCCTTAATGGAGCCTCTATGCCAAATTTCATCAAAATTGGCCCATGGGAATTCAGGAAATTTTATTCGATTTTCGGATTCTACGTACCTTGAAACGTAAACCAACAAAATTTTGAAGGGGGGGCTAAACTTTTTTTAAAAATCGATTTCAAAGGTTCATTATTGAAAATAATAAACCAAAACGAAGTTAAGAAGAACGTTTTCTATTTCCACAATAATAATTACTACGGCTCATCAGTACGACTATCAGTAATAAACAATAACTAGGCCTATTTGCCTCTGGACTGGGTGCTTGTGTTTATACCTAATGGTCTTTGGTTTCAACGTGCAATGTTGAATTTTCTTCAATATTAGTTTTAAATCAAGTTTAACCGTAAACTGGATTCCATGGATATTCCACCTTTTTTTCACGAAGTTTTTTTGGACTGAACTGAAAACCCCCCTCCCTGGATCAAAAGAAACATAAGCTCAGCGTTACCAACTTATTAAACTGTCCTCATGAGCCAGCTAATGATCATAGAAGGAAGAAAATTTGGTTTGTCATCATTTAACCCTTACTTATGGTGTCTTTTTTTCTAATAGTTTCATAGGTGGGTATACACCAATGGATGCAACGCAAACGAAACTCCTGACAGAGCTGGTTCTGGCTAGCAGAGCACTGGAAGCGCCTGTGGATCAAGATGTGGATTTACCCTGTGACGAATTGAAGGTAGTAACTTTAAGTTTTATCAAGATTTTAGTAGGAAAATTACATTAAATTTTAAGAAATGCCTGGTTTTTAGATTATTTTTGCTGTATGATATCCGTTTTAATAATTTTCATTTTTAGAATGCTTCGAAAAGTCTTCTCGATGTGATCAATTTGACGGCACTGGCGATACGGAGGTTGATAAAAATGTGCAAGAAGATGAGCGGCTTCAAGCTTCTTTGCCAAGAAGACCAGGTGTCTATCCTCAAGCAGAGTTGTACTCAAATGATGCTTCTGAAAAGCGTATCTCATTTCGACCCTGCCAGAGACACTTGGAAGGTACCCATTTATACCTGAACATTCACTTTCCTTTTGGCGCGTGCGGTAGTGATTTATTCAAGCGTACCTTCAATTTTCCACACCTGAATTGACTGATCAGTAGTTCTTCCAAGTTCCACAAATACACGTCAAAACTACATTTTTTACCCATTCTGTTGATTGGTTCCTAGCTACGTTGAAAATTTACCAAAGAACGTCTGGTTGGTGGTGTGGACTTGAGCTCCTTCCAGTCTCTTAGAAATCTCTCTGAGTTGACTCCTGAATTCACTAATGAATAAGTCTTCAGAGTTCGGGATTACGAGGGGTAATCTTTAGTTGGTGAAATAATAGAGGATCTCAGCAAATCTATCGAATTTATGATGAGTAAGTGATAGTAAAATAAACAACCATTTCTGAAAACCTGATTTAGTTTCACAAAACACTGAAATACTCGCAAGGCTAATTAGGCGTAGAATTCCAGAGAGGAGTGGTCAATGATGGCAGACATTTGAGGGATGCCTGTAGATTCGATTATCTGAAGCATGTTAATAGTCTGTGACGGCACGTCCAATTCCCGAATCATAGTGCTATTTATTATCGTTATTGGATACCAGACAATTTGTGTGGAGATTGATCAATTGCAACTGATGTACCTCAAGACAGATCAAGGAAGCAGTGATTTGTGCGTTTCAGATACCTCACACTCCGGGGAAACTGTCGCAGATCCAAGTCGAGGTGCTCAAAGAAGCTCGAGGCAACATTTACGAAGCTCACGAAAATTTTCTTCGGACGTTCGATCTGCGGGCAGCGCGGGACCCAAACGTCATGTGCATTCTCACTGCTATTGCTCTGTTCGATCCGAGCAAACAGGACATTGTTGATCGTCCAACGGTCATCAGACATCAAGTATGTACAGCCTCGCACCAGAAATTTCCACCATGTCTGTTCGAATTTTGAGTTAGTTGGTGGATAAATGATAATTTATCTTCAATTTTTGAGATCCAGTCATCATAAGGTATTAATGAAATCATAAGGTAATAATGGTTAACTTACTTGACTGAAATTCTGTGGTCTCAAGAATTTCCTTGATAGGTTGGACTTTGTTATTTATTTTTTTTAGCAAATAATAAGTATAACTTCACCTATACCTACTTGATGTTCACTGTAGACTTGGACATTTACATAAGTAAAATAATTTTTCTTAAATATGCCCCCCCACAATGAGCAAAGCTCGTAACGTGGTAAGGGAGTTTGACTTTACTCATCAATCTCCAGCAGCAACTTAATTTTCAATACAAAGAGACATCCAGCAATAATAATTACTTGATGATTCTTACTGATTAATATTAACTGGTTAGTAACGCTATAGATAACTATTTAACTAACCTATCTTAATACAATAAAAACTTAATAAAACCTGTTATAGTATCAAAATTTATTCAAAACCGCTCAGTTTTTTCACGAAGTATCTACAGATACTTCTATCTATAGGTAAATTTAAAATACCTGAAAACTTTGAGAGTCAATTCTACAACTAATGTAAGAAAAGGTTTCATAGCAATTTTGTTTCAACCCCTTGTTTTTTTTTTTTTGTATTTTCAATAAAAAATTTTTTTTTTTCATGTTTTTGACCTTATGTCACTAAACGTATTTTAATTAGGTACCTTAATTTACCGTAAAAATTTAAAAATTAGGGCAGTGCTCTGCTTCAAATTTACTATCTTTCTAGTGCTTTAAAAATTAGTTTTTGTGTCCTGATGGGTGAAAAAACAACTCGTAATAATTTTTGTCAAATCTGCGAAACTCCTTATTTTTTCTTTTGGTTGTTAAGGTTTTACTTCCTTGTAGTTTTCCACGTACCTCAACTCCATAAGCTGCGCAAAGATCGCAGCTTTCCTATGGTACAGTAAACAAATATGATACAATCGAATTTATGGGAAACATTTGTGGAAAAATTTGTGTTTGAATGCGGAAAAACGTGAATTTTTTTCAACTAAATCGACGTTTTGACGGGAGACTCCGGGGTCTACTCCGCCGCCTCGCTTCCCACCCTCCATCCAACCACACAGTCCTCCCGTCTAACCGTCGATCTCGTTGGAAAAAAATTCACGTTTTTCCGCGTTCAAACAGAAATTTCTCCCTTAAATTCGATTGTAAAATATTTTTTGATTACACCGTTGGAAAGCTGAGATTTTGGCGCACTTTTTAGGGAAGTTTCACAATTCTGCGTCAAGAATTGATATGGTTACCATGCGACATAAAAACAAGCACATTTCAAGATTTTGACGAGTTTTGCTTTTCAAATCATTGCTCAAAGGTTTATTATTTTCTGCAGAGATCACCCTTCTGTATAGATCACTGGTTCTCCATCAATAGCACCTACCACCATCTGTATTCTCCCTTGACCTTCCCTCTCAAATTTCAGCTTCCTGCGTTCAATAGGATTGAAAATGGCTTCGGAGCTCACTTAGCTGATCAGTGATCTGAAGAGTGAAGAAGATCTCCTCGAATGCTGAAGACGCCTGGAAGAGCACTTCCATTCAATAGGAGTAAAAATGGCTTTGGAGCTCACTCAGCTGATCAGTGATCTGAAGAGTGAAGAAGATCTCCTCGAATGCTGGAGACGCCTGGAAGAGCACTTCCATTCAATAGGAGTAAAAATGGCTTTGGAGCTCACTCAGCTGATCAGTGATCTGAAGAGTGAAGAAGATCTCCTCGAATGCTGGAGACGCCTGGAAGAGCACTTCCATCCAATAGGATTGAAAATGGCTTCGGAGCTCACTCAGCTGATCAGTGATCTGAGGAGTGAAGAAGATTTCCTCGAATGCTGGAGACGCCTGGAAGAGCACTTCCATTCAATAGGAGTAAAAATGGTTTTGGAGCTCACTCAGCTGATCAGTGATCTGAAGAGTGAAGAAGCCTTTGAGCAATGATTTGCAGCGTTTTTTACCCACCAACATTTTTTTTACCTACCAACTTTTGTTTACCTACCAGCTAGGTACTACCTACCACACCATACTGGCTTCACACCTTCACCATCAAGTTTATTAGAAAGAACTAAACGCTTCACACTCGATTGGAAAAATATGGAAAATTTGATTACTGGATACTTACATATGGAAATTTGATTACTGGTTACGCAGAAGGCAAAACTGTATACAAATCGAAGAAATGAACAGCGATCGCATTTTAGTCCGATAAAATTTGAATGGAGATTAGACCTCTTTTGCGATTCACACTCATGATTCTGGAACAATTTGTCCTACAGAGCTCCGGGTGGTCTCAAAAATTTTTTAAAATTCTATACTATTTAGAATTGGTGAAAAAACGATACCTTCATTTCGAGAGTTTTCGAGCTAGGGCATTCTTGAAATTTCCCTTAATTTTCACACCTTAGAAGTGACCTACATCAACCAAAAGCTTCGCGGCACAACTAGACCCCAAATGGAGCCCATATACCAAATTTGAACCAAATCGGTCCAGTGTTGCTAAGAAAAGTGCCGCGGACGGCGGACGGACATTGCAAATTTGGATTCTACGCACCTTGAAACGTGAAGTGACAAAGTTTGAGGGGGGGTTATAAAAATTTTTTGCGATACGATCACATAGGCTTATTATTAGAAATAATAAACCAAAATGTTATTGGGCATCAAAAAGATTGCAAATTTATCGCTCTTTCCAACGGATGTTTTAGATTTGAGCTGACACTTGAATTGAGGGAGTTATTGTAGATTTATTGAGCAAAGATCAAAAACACGAGAAAAAAAATTCAAAGTGAAAAAAAAGGCGTTTTGAGTGGGGATACCAAAAAGTGTCAAGAGGCACTTTTTGAATGAAATTAGTTGTTGAACACGTGGGAGAAAGGTCGAGAACCACTCGTGTTACACCCTGTAGAATCGACTCCCGAAGTTTTCCTGTCCTTAACACGGGACACCGTTTATAGGAAGGTAGATATCACGCCATCTGAAAGTAACAGTTTACTTAACTTCTTCCTTAAGATGAAAATGCTTAGTCCGTGTTATTCGGGGACGGTCAATTCGGTCCCAGCTGGTACCAACTCGGTCCCCTGGGAGAATGCCCTCATCTCGCTCCCTAGTAATAGAACAACTAGGACCATTAACTTTATCATAACACTACCTATTATATTCAAAATCCATGTGGGGGCGAAACTTTGCAGATACCCTTTTAGCATGTTCAGTGCGGATGACTCAACAGCTGAGTCAAGGGAGACATTCGCCGGTGACTCAAGCCTTGAGTCAAGGGCCGATAAAGTTTAGCGAGTTGTTTATATTTTCGGTAAGGCGCCATTTCACCTCCTATCCTGCTCCGTGATGGTGTTTCCTGTTCAACATAACCCTGTGAATAACAGTATAGGACCAGGAAGTCGTTCTCGCTCAATGTTCAACGTGCACAGGTATAATTCGTCTGCAGTCTCTCAAAACAAGACAGTTCTTCATCTGAGGGACCAACTAGCTCATTCGGATCCGCACTGAACATGTTAACATTTTTTTGTAGGATTGCATGCCCTGTCTGTGTTTCCTTACTAATTTTCGTTAGCCATCGCGGTTTTTTTTCCGTCCTCACCCTCATAGTATTAATCGCTGAGGATTTTGGATGAGTTTTAGCGGACTGAGTTGACCATTCGTCATACTGAACTTTCTCTTTTCGGGACCGAGTTGGCCATCGCCGAAATAGGCGCCGTTAAGACGCCTACAATGGTCAGGCCTTTGAAACGGGTTTCCCGATGTCGAAGTACTGCTGTCTACATGTTTTATTGTAGAAATTCAACCTTCTGCTTGTTGGATTTCAAAAATTTATTTTCAAGATTTTCTCAATTGTAAGTCTAATTGATGAAATATTCTTGTTTCCAGGAAATGTACTACAATTTGCTGCAGAAGTACTTGGACAGCGCTTACCACGCCAAAGAATCCCTAGAGATCTATCAGCACCTCATCATGAAAATGGTGGAATTGAGGCAGATGAATGAAGACCACATCAAAGTCTACCTTGAAGTCAATCCTAGTCAAGTTGAGCCGATTCTCATAGAAATTTTCGATCTCAAACCCCACTAAGTCTTATTTGTAATCGCCACAAAAAGTGCTTTGATTTTTGTTTACTTTCCATACTCTACAAGGGTGTAAAACGGAAAGTGTTGCAATCAGCTTGAAAGAAAAATTTCGGCTCTAAGCCTTAAAATGGGATTATAAGTACTAAAACTGACTCCTCATACATTTATATGGGTCATTTTCCCAGAAAGGGCGAATCATTGTCCAGAGAAGATTCCAAATACAAATTTATGATTTGGGTGTCAAAAAAAAATTCTCCATAAACTATCAACTTTGTTCTACTTCGGGCAATCAATAAAATATGCACTTATTCACGCTAAAATATAGAAATTAAAGTTTAAACTGCTAAATGTCCAGTAATCTGCCATGTCCGGACCCCTAGGTAGTCAACTTTGCTTGAACACTATGACTCACCTATGAATCTGTAGTGATTCTTTATTGCATATATGCAATCCATTTTTTTCATGTCCAGGTATATATACCTGGACATGAAAAAAATGGATTTGCAGATTTTTTCAGAAGCAAATAAAGCGAGCAGGAGGATAAAATGTGCTTGTCCGGAGGTTTTTGTCTTTAATCTGCCTTTTTTGTGTTTTCGTATTTTGGCAGCTTTTTATCGTTTCCCGAGGTTTTACTACCACTGTAAGAGGTGAGGTTAGTCGTTAGGTTATCAAAGAAAACGGCGGGAAACGTATTCCTTCTGTGTGGGAGCGTGCGCAAGTGGAGTCAGTTGCGAAATTGTGGTGTCACAGTCACCGTCTGTCTTTCATCTGCCCTCTGTAAGAACGGCAAGAAATCGAAATTATTTTTTCTTTTTGGTCTCTAGTTCTTGTTTTAACCGAGCTGGTTCCAGCGATATGGTTACACTTCAGCAGAACAGCACCAGAATGCGGGAAAAGCTGAAAAACCTATGTGCCACCCAGGAATTTTGTGTCTTTCATCTGCCGGTGATGGTGGCTTTTGGAGAGATGAAAGACTTTTTTCAAGTTGTTAACAATTTAATTTGAATTTTAAGTTGCAATTTAAAAACTTTACATTTTTCGACCTCAAAACTGTATTCAGCAACCGTAAAAATCCCCTGGTACCTACCAAGTTTTGGCTCGAAAAACCGATAAATTGAGATAACTTGGTTACTTTCGGAGGTTTCTAGGTTGCTATCAGAAAAACCGTGTTCCACGTTGGTTTAACCCTTTTCTACACCTGCGTCAATTTTTGGAATAACTCCCAGTTCTCGCTACTCATGGAGATGGGGTTCCGAAGATTCTCCTTTACGCGGAAACCACGTCAATAGGTTTCTTTCGATAGGTTTTCTTCTTTAATTTTTAATTAATTAATTAAGCGTCCCACTGTGTGTTCTTTCGTCGAAATTCAATCAGTATGGTGTGAGGTTAATCCCTGATTTTTGGCAGAACTTGAGTCGAACTTTAAATTTTCTGAAATCTTGGGATACCGATTGTACCTTTCCAGGAAAATGACCCATATACACTTCACTCTTATAAATGTATGCCGTAGGTTGAAGACCCCAGAGGAACTCAGTAACTTAGCCTACAGTTTTGAAAATGGAAATTCCAACACCATCTGCTAGATCGTATCTTTTAATTACTTTTGTATAGGAAGAGTACCTGACTACTGTTTATCTACATCAAACCAAAGCCATTTTAGAAAAATCAAAAGCTGCGATTTCTGTGGAATATGTGCAACTTTTTTTATTCATTATTCATTCTTCCTCTGAGGTCTTCATTGGTTATTAACTGAAGAAGTTCAGGTTTTTATTTGGTTGCAGCACTTCTTGATCAGTTCTCCAAAATGTCTCAAGGGGTTGAAATTAGAGTAATAAATGTACTACTACTCTTCCTACTTGATTAAAAAAAGGAATATTTCGATTTCCCGGCACTCCACAGTACCAGAGGGTTAAACGTATAAAATAAAATAATTTTAAATGTTGGATGAAAGAGGAAAATAATTTGTGACTTTCAATGTCTTTCAACCTAATGAGGTCAGTTTTTTCTCCAGCATAATGGGGTATTTCGGTGGGTCGGAAATGAGGAATCTGGATGACGTCAACCAGAAATAGTTCATGTAGGTACTGTTTGCAGATGGAAAGAATGCGGATGGTTTGGTGAGGTGTCCTTGTGTATTACAGTCCCAAAAACATCCTCCTTCTTCTACCTGCCACTCAAGCCAGGGAAAATGAGACTGAGGGTTGTTGACTACCGACCAATGATGAAGTAGAAGGATTGATTTTCACAGACTGTTTGCGTACTTTAAGGCAGTGGTTCCCAATTCTATTCAAGGTGTCGACCAAACTTCAAGGATCGATCGTACATCTAATTTAAGCAAGAAAAATGTATTTGTGTTAACCCCTTGTTTTTACAAGTTTTTTTTCAATTTCAAATTTTTTTTCGTGTTTGAACATGTCACTAAAATTACCAGAACTACCTTAATTTACCGTAAACATGTAAAAATAAGGGCACCGTTAGAAAGGGCGCCAAATTTCCAATTTTCCTACAAAAAATTATTTCCAGTAAAGGATGGTGCTTCTTTCAAATTTTAAAGGCGAATGAAGAGTAAACCTGAAGGGCAAGTGAACTCACAATCGAGATGGAATTCTTTCCTAACAATTGGCAGAGTGGAGGGGCTCTCTAACTCATTATTACTCGAGCTGCTCAATGCCCAAATTACGAAGGTCTGAGATATGGAGGCTCGGCCCTTTCCCCAGCCTGACTCACCAGGCTACCTAAGATTTTGGAACAGGTAGTCGTCTATATTAGCAGGTATACCCTTTGAAAAATTGGCCAGCCGCATTCTTTCTATCTGCGAACAGTACGACCGCTTGAAGCGCTGAGATCATGAAGTATAGTCCTCGGAGGCAACATTTCACAAAACCAGTAACAATCAAAATCGAAGAACTGAAGAGAAAAAATACAAAAAGCAAGATAGACAAATACAGGTTTCCCCTGTTTTTGTTTGATAACTTTCCTCTTAGATAATGCGATTTCGTTGTTTTGTCGGGCAACAAGGGGAGGGGACGGCGATCTGAACAGCCAATCAGTGAGCGTTCCTGCTTGAGTCCGCTTTCCCAGTTATTTTTTGAAATCATACATTTTGAATGTCTCCCAAAAATAACAGGAGACTTATTTTCCAAAATCAGCCCGATTTTCATCTATCCCACACCATTAACTATTTAGGAAAAATGCAAACAGAATTCGGTGAAATTCCTCATTCAGATTTTTGACCTCAAATTTGGATTCATCACCATTGAAAACCTGTATACTCCAACTTTTTGCCCATTGATACTATAACGTGTGGTAGAAAATTAAATAAAGAGATCACACGTTGGAAAAAAAGGCGGGCCTCCATGAACGCACACACACTACGCTGTGGGCGTGTGTGTGTAGTATTTTGTAGTATCCAAGGCCACAAGGCGTTCGAGACCGCACAGCATTAGTGGAATGTCTCGATCCAAGGTCAGCAACTTAATACGTCACACCATTCAACTCTTCAACTTTCATTAGCTTCCCTAATTTCTTCTAAACATTTTCTCGACGAACAGACCCGATTACCGTTATTCCTGACCCATGCTCTTTTGAAAAAAAATTGACTGAAATACCCCATTGAGATGATGTGGTTTTGAAGAGCGCTGAATCCAATTTGAAGCTCATAAGCAGCTTATATAGACCCACAACTGTTCTTTATTGCTTTATGGATTGTTTTTAAGACGACGACCATTCTAAAATCACGACTGAAAACTAAGTTTCAGAGTCCAGCTTTTCCATGATTTTTGTGAGTTCCTAAGAAGTTTTTGTGAGTTAGCAAAGTCGAAAATGTTGAACAATTTCCAACGCTAAGAAATACAAAAGAGGAACCTACTAAATACTCCCAATTCGAAACAATTTAAGGATATTAGGATTTTTCATTGATTTTTAAAAAATATGCATTTATTTTTGTATGGTCAAAGTTTTCACTGATCTAGTTGGTTTTAGTTGTAGCGTTTAGAGAAGATGTAACACCTCTTGCGGGTACAAGTTATTTATAAGAATCTATTCATTTATAGCCATACGTTTACTAGAATATTATGAGATTTAGAAAACGACATAGATTAGGTAGGTAAGTTCCCTAATTATTTTCACCTCATAGTATATACCACCTACCCACCTTCTGGAAAGTTGTGAAGGCACGGCAGTGATGTAAGAACACCAATCTGCTCGATTAAATTATATAAATATATATTTTTGTAATTACCTACTTAAGTATACAAATTGCTCAGAAAAAACATACCTAATTATTTTAGTTACCCACTGTGTTGTTACCGTGGTTGAACCACTAGGATTTACGAGATAAGCTTTAATAAGATTGTTAGGTACTTATTTATTTATTTATTTATTCAGATGTACCAGCCTACAATAAGGCAAACATCAGTCATAGACATAATACAAAATAATATAATGGTACAGAAATAAAAGAAATAAAAGAACCAACGAATCAGGCTGGGTTTAAATAACAGGAAGGATGAGAGAAAAAGTAAAATAAAAAAATAATAATTCAACCTATGATTGGTGAAAGTTGTCCAGTGGGTGGAGGCTACGCAAGCGGGCCCCCACCCGCCGGCCGGGCGCCACCCGACCGGCCCCGGGCCCACCCACCATGGCGGCTCCCCATACCAGGCACCCAACGGCCACGACGCACAGCACAAATACTGAACGCCACCACCGCCAGATAAACCCTGCACCACGATCTCTGGCAAGTAGCCGAGAACGAGGCACCAAGGAGACCGCCCCCGGGACCAACCAGGCGACAGCCCAACCAACGAGGGAGGACATCCACAAACACACACTCATACATACAATAAATACAATCACACCACTGTTAGACATTGAAAACTCAAAATATCACAGATAACTACACAAATATCACAGCTGAAAATATAACATAACGACAAAAAACAACTAGACAGAGTACTTGTGTATGTACTATCTTGAGGATCTAAAATTTTGAATTATTTTATGATGGAATATTTTACTTATAATTTATATTGTATGAGATGGAAACCTAATGTGAATCTAGGCAACGACCTACAATGTGAACTGGTAGGTATTGCCAATATGTGTTACCTACCGTCAATGATTATCATGTAATGAGGATATTTATCGGAAATACAATTAATTTTGTACGTACACCTTTTGTTCATAGTCTCCCTCACCATTTCCCTAACATGATGGTATTCAACCTAAATATGTACTTACGCGGATTTAAAAAAAAAATAAAAATGAAAAACCCTCCGAAACTAATTCAAGGTTTAAGATGTACTTACAATTTTTTAATTCAAATTTAAGGTTTTCTATTTAAAAACGCTGCAATTTATTACACAAAAGTTTATTATTTTTCTATATAGATCACTAGTCTGCAAAGAACACGGCTTTGCCATTGTTACCACCAATCAACATGAAGAAAAACGTCGATCGCATTTCGGTCAGCTAAAATTTGAACGGAGGCCTCTTTTGCGATTCACACTCGTGTTTCTGATTTATCGCAAGTCCAACCCTTAAGTTCTTGTAGGGAGCGAACGGTTTGTCCTACAGGGCTCTGCGTGGTCAAAATACAACACTATCTTAAATTAATGGAAGAACAACACCTTTAAAATTGTTTGAGTTAACGCGTTTTCAAAATTTCAACCCTTGAGAAGTGAACTGCATCAACCAAAAGCTTCGGGGCATAAATGGAGCCCACATACCAAATTTCGCGTACGGCGGACGGCCAAATTTGTATTCGATTTTTGGATTCTACGTAACTTGAAACGTAAACAAACAAATTTTGAGAGGGGTTGAAAAATTTCTTTTCTTGATCGGTTCCATAGGTTGATTATTGAAAAAACCCTGTGTTGTTGCCTGTAAAGTCGGTATACGGGCGAAAGTTTTACGTGACAACGACTTTGAGTGGTAAAATAATTTTAATGTTAATATTCATTCGTATAGTAGGAAGAAGGATAAAATAAAATTCTTTGTCAAGTTGCACAGAGTAGGTATTTCCCGTAGGTAGTAGGTATTTCCCATGGGGGAGTGAGTGCCAGGGAAGGGGGGCGGGGCGCTCCCGCTTTTGTGAGCGCCGGGGAAGGGGAGGGGCCGCCCGCCTTTAGGGAGCGCCAAGCTGCACCCCCTCCGTGAGCGGAGCGTAACGCAGTTTCTTGAAGTGTCTCCCGGTAAACCAATTTATAAGACGTTGTCACGTCAATAATAAGCCATTGAAATAATTCTAGGTTGATCTAGCCCTAGTGTTTTGTCCGTTGAACCTTAGGTTTTGAAAACGTTATTAGTTACTTGTATGTGTGTGAGGTTGGTAAGGGCCTATTAACGTCTGGCTCCAAGATCCTTCAGAAATCTCCTAATAATTTCTGAAAATTTCATCGAAATCAGATGGAAAATGTAGAAGTTATGGCCGTTACAAGGAATTCACGTTTGCGCACGCGCAGCTGCTGCTACCAGTCCGAGGGTGATGATTTTCATAGGGGACCGTCTAAACGCCAATTCGCACAATCCCTGAAAATGTCATCGAAATTAGATGGGAAATGTAGAAGTTATGACTGTTAGAAAGATTTCACGTTTGCGCATGCGCAGTGGCTACTATCAGTCCGGGGGCGATGATTTCAAAGGGGACCATCTTCACGCCAACTCGCACAATCCCTGAAAGTGTCATCGAAATCTGACAATAACTTCGCATAGTTCGGCCCGTTATCTACAAGCATTTTCATGACAGAAACGGAACCGAAATTGTTCAGGAAGTAAAACGCGAGTGGAAATTTTGATTTTGGAGAACATTTTTGAATTTACTATTTCAAGTAGGAGCGTTCGTGTTAGGTATTGCAGTGACGTCGCATGTACCTACAATTAGCAAGATCATGATGTAGGTATGTTGTAGGTACCTATGGCTATATATATTTGCGAAGAAAAGAATACCTATGTAGAACATTCCCAAGTAGTACCTATGCGTACCGTAGGATCGCCTAACTTCGGCCACTTTTTTTTGGTAATTTCACCTTAAAGTATAATAGGTATCTAATTTTTGAAAAAAAAGAAAAGCCTCACATCTTACCTTTTTGACGCCCTCAGAGCCACATTTTTACCTTCTACGCAACTGATTTTTAAAAAAATTTAAAGTGTGGCCGAAGTTACCAGCCTAGTTATAGTCATTTTGGCCATCCCTAAGAAATTTGGAAAAAAACGAAGATATCAAAGCGATAATGCAATTTCGGACACTCCTGAACTTTTTTAAAAAGCAACTGTGTTTTAAAAACGCGTTCAAAAACGTTAAAAGGTCTTATTATTAATTTTAGAGGGGATGAAATAGGAAAAAAACTAGAATAATACCACTAAAATGAGTCTTTATTAGTCCAAGCGAAAAATTTCAACAAAAAATTGTACTTGAGAGCAAAAATCGAACGTAAATAGGTCGGAGTCACACTGGTAGATACGTGTACAACGCAACATACTGCAGTTTTGATCAAAAGGATAACCATTAAAAATTAATATCATCAAATAGGTAAGTACTTACTTATCCTTAGTAAAAACCTGAAAATCTATCATTGTCCAACAGCCCGGGGGGGTGCCCAACGACTGGAGCTAGAGTTTCTAGGTGGGTAGGAACTCAATCGATTGCAATAAGAAATGAACAAATAGTAATAAATTGTATGTTACAATCGATATTCGATGAAAATTAGAGCAAGACAATCGATTATTAAAAGATTGAATCACCGATAATCGAAACCGATAATCGATTCCCATTCCTAGCCAGTCTCGATCGAGCTCCCGGAGAAAGTGAAAGGCCCGCCATTGTTCCCTCCGCAGTCAGGCACCGACCTCCGTCGAGTCAACTCAACTGCGTTGTACTGATTTCACCGATTCTTTATATGTTCTACGTTATTGTATGATTTATACACAATCCTACTGTCACCAGTAGGTTACCCGTGCGTTGTACATGACCACGGATACTTATCAATATACGAAAATATCCCATTGTTCAACAGGAGAGAACCTTCTTTAACATTTCAAACCTCATCTACCCGATTCAAACACTAATTGGAAGGAAAAATGATTAGGCAGGTTCTCAACCGTGATACGAGGCTAATACGACGTCATTAATATGACGTTCAATGATCTACTCGGATAAATGGAATCTAAAACACCTTTCGCATCAACACTAATCTCTCTAATCTCTAATCTCTAATTCTCCAAATTTGGGCCATTTCCGCAGATGGAAATATAATATATTTAACTTATTAGTTCGTGCAAGTGAATTGATAGCCAGCCATCAACAGAGTGAGTCGAAATTTCGCAAATTTCAAACGAGCGCTGTTTTTGACGGGGTTTTGAAGTGGGAAAGATTCATATCAGTACTCACCATAGAGGAGATTTGAAGAGAAAATTAGTTAATAGAGGATATAGTTAATAGAGGAATTATAGCTAATAGAGGAAATTAGTTAATGTTTTCAAGTTACTGTTTCAGGTTTAGTCCCTTTGTCTAATAGAAAGAGATGCACAATAGAAGAGATGCACACGGGAGAGATAGTACCTACCAATTAAGAAAGAGATCGTACCTTCCAATAAGAGTTGGTTACCCACTGTTTTCTACCTCGACTCCAAAAGTCTACAGGGAGAGAAACATACAGAAGAGATACAAAAGAAACCGCTGACTTTCGACATAATTATTTGAACTATTTCTCCTGATGGAGGTGATATAATATATACAACATATTATGTTGTACATGAATAAAGTATTAGTTCGTGCAAGTGAATTTATAACAAGCCATCGACTGAATTATATCACGTAAACCTAATTATTCACTTCCTATGATAACATTCTTCATTAATTTTATGATATGGAGCCTTTTCGTGAAATTTGAATTTGTGTGCTCACCGAGATGAAAAAAGGATTGAGGACTTCTTACGTGACTTGAGGTACGTACCTGACTAATTCAATATTTACTATCAACATCAATTTACTATCAACATCAACGTTTATAGTACTTAACACATTCAACAGGGCATGACGAGGATCAGCGTCATCGTCCGTTTTTCTTTCAATGTAATATTTTGATAAACAGAGAGGTTGGATGGTCCTAAATTTCCAAGAACCTCCGTAGGATGATGGACTTCCAGAAGAGGGCCAAGTTCGAAAGGGTTTCATTTCGATAGAATTTTTCTCAGCAGGAATATTATCACACTTCCTGCTCATACTCAATTTGAGGGGAAAATCAACTACCTACGTTTTTTTTTGGCAACTTTTTCGGTCGATGGCTCGTGTTGAATGTGTTAACTTTTGTTATGGCGTTGAACTCAATTTCTTTTATGGAAGCCCTTATATGGGAATCTATCTTCTGCCGCAAAGGGGACCTTGAAGGTTTATAAAATCCGTGTTTCCGACAAGATTACATAGTCGATCGTTTGCAAGAAACACGATTGGAAAGTCTCTTTCCATTTCATTCGTGCAAATCTTTTCTCGCAACTTCCCTACTTTCTAATAAGTCAGAATATCTACTTCACACACCAATAACTCACAATTTTGATTGAATTGATCGATGTTAGAGGGGGTCTCAGTCGGTCTCCGTTCATTCCTCGTTCCGGGTTAGTATTTCCTTAAAAAAAAGTTGTACCTAAATTGTTGTTGTACCTAAATTTGAAAATTTCTAGGATTTTTGAAATGTATTAGTGCATCTGCCTAGGGAATTAAAAGATTGTCGCTGGAATAATCAAAAACGAACAATAATTGCCGGCTAAATGTCGGAAAAATCTAACTAAATAAACTGTTTTTCCTTACGTTCTTACGTAGGTATGTTCCTATATCTATATTATTGTTTGTTCAACTTATTACCTACCAAAATCCATCCATCACATGAATGTTCCGGACGTTCCGTACCTTCACAGGTACACACCTAAATACAGACGTACAGTAATTTGTCTGGGGGAAGTCGATCGGATAACAATTTGACCCATTCTGAATTGGTTTTTGAAGAAATACAGTTTTCTGCTAATTACGATACTTCCATTTCATTTATGATGAGTTGAGGAAAGTAAAAAATTTACTCGGTAGCTTATTTTTGGAATACATTATGGTAGTTTTCGATGTAATTTGCCCTTATTAGTTCAAATCAGTATTTCGCACGGTTCTTACAAACTATCCAAAACCCCCCAAATGTGTAAAAATAGAAACTTCTCGACTCTCCCCTTAGGTTCAGTTTGTTTGAATATTTGCGAGTCGTGGTGACCAGTTCCATTCACGAGCAGGTGACAAGTTTGCACAATACCTGCAAAATACAATGCGCTTTTGTTTTTGATGCTTGCACTTTGGAGAACAAGCATGCAAGAAGGGGTTGTGAGTGAGGTAAATAGAAACCAGTAAAACTGCTATTCTAGTTTTTGCTTCTGAGTTACCAAGGTAGCAAATTCTTCAAAATCGAAATTTCCACTAGCGTTTTACGTTTCAGACCTTCCTGAACAATTTTGGTCTGTCTGTGTGTCTGTCATGAAATCCTTGTAACGGGCATAACTATACGAAGTTATTGTCCGATTTCGATGACATTTTAGGGATTGTCGAGTTGGCGTGTAGATGGTCCCCTATGAAAATCATCAACCCCGGACTGATAATAGCCGCTGCGCATGCGCAAACGTGAATTCCTTGTAAGGGCCATATTTTCCACATTTTCTATCCGATTTTGATGAAATTTTCAGGGATTACGCGGATTAAGTTGAAGATGGTCCCCAATGAAAATCAAGGCCTTAAAATTTACAGAAGCCTCTGTGCATTCGCATACGTAAAATAACGTTTACATAACAGCCATAACATTTACATTTTTCATCCGAATTTCATGAAAATTTCTAGGATTGTCCAGATTAGCGTGTAGATGGTCCCCTATGAGGGTAGTGAAAGGTACTTAGAGATTGGTGTTTTGAGATTAACTGCTATGCATCGGATCATCTATACAATCGGGTTATGGATACGAGGAAGCTAGGTGCCTCACCCACTTGGCAGACGTTTTCTTGGTCAATTCCAAAGGTTCATTATTGTAAATAATAAACCAAAATATGGTTGGTAAGTACTGACAATAGTCAAGCTGTGTTTTAGCACACCTATTAGTCGTAGAATCAGTTCCTGAAGTTTGGAACATAATTTCTGGGACGTTCTGTGTATAATACGCTGTCGCTGCGCTGTAGTCGCAGTCTATGTAGACGACCTCATTTTAGCCTCAAATACAGACGAAAATTTGAACAAAATGAAATCAGAACTGGAGAAATTTTTTCAGATGCGAGATTTGGGCCGTTTATCATACTGTCTCGGAATTGAATTCAACATTACAGACAACACCATCACAGCTTCACAGACAAAATACACTGAAGAAACATTGAAAAAATTTGACATGGTCGGATGCAAAAAGGTTTCAACGCCGATGGAGACAAACCTTGTCTTAGAAAAGATCGAAGGAAAATCGGGAGACTATCCGTACCAACAACTAATTGGCACATTGTTGTACCTGTCTATTTTGACAAGACCGGACATCAGCCACACCGTCAGCTACCTGAGCCAGTTTAACACATGCCATGGGAAAGAACACTGGTTGGCCGCAAAACGTGTGTTGCGCTATCTACGAGGTACCAAGGAACTGGCACTGACGTACAGAAAAACAGGAGACCCACTATACGGACTGACTGACGCAAACTGGGCTACGTGTACTATTGACAGAAGAAGCTACACCGGCTACTGTTTTAAATTCGCTGGAGCTGCCATTTCATGGGAGTCGAGAAAACAGCGGACAGTGGTATTATCGACAGCCGAAGCTGAGTACATGGCGCTGACAGATGCTTCAAAAGAGGCTCTATACCTCAAGAGACTTTCGCAGGACTTGGGAATTGACACAGGAACTGTCGAAGTAAAGTGCGACAACCAAGCAGCACAGAACCTGGCAAAAAAATACCAATTGTAAGCTCGAAGTCGAAACACATATCTCTCCGAGAACACTTCATCCGAGAGAAGATTCAGAACAAAGATATCCTCGTCACATATTTACAGACGGAAGAGATGACCGCGGACATTTTTACCAAGGGACTTCCCGAACCAAGATTTTCTCATCTCAGGAGTGATCTCGGACTAATCGTGCAGCACCCGTGAGGAGGAGTGTTGTAGAGTTGTGATCACGGGTCACTGCAACATTATTATTATTTATGTTAACCTTGGTTTCAACATTCCCGAAATAAAATTTTCACTTGCTTGTGTGATCTCGACGAAAACCACGAATATATTTTTTCCCTGCGAAGTACGTTTAGGTACAATACAAAGTGTACTGTAACACTGCTACAAATACTAATAATTAGTACCAATTAAGTCTAAAAATATTATGTGGGAGTTTTATTTCATTATTCTACGCCTGTTCCTACCTAACTATCTATTTTGTATCTTTCTGTGCTTGGATAAATGATTATTATTGACTTTCGTGGGGTCAGTGAGCGATGAAAACGATCTGATTTGAGATTTTGAAGTTCGCGCGTGTTGTTCGGCCGAATATGGGTCATTCGCCTGCTTCAACTACCGCGTCGTCCTCAAATTCCGAGGACGTTTCTCCGACTTCGACTCGAACCTGGTAATATATTCCTCATCTGGCGCAAGTTTGGCGGACGCCGCAGCGAGATGACCCTGGGGCGTTTCAAGCATCTGATTCGAACGAAAAAGAAACAGGTTTGCGGCTGACGGGAGAGACGAGAAGCTAGTTTTCGGGGATTCTCTTGGCATAATTCGCGAAGTCGCTGAGGCGGTCGCGAGCGTCCCCGCGCGATTCCTGACGAATTTCAGTCTGCGTGAATTTGATGCGGTGAAACGCTCTGCAGAGGTTTTGATGAGCTTGTGAGGGTTCGACAGAGAAGACGTTTCAGGGGTGAGTAACATTCAAGATACATACAGTGTGGTAACACTCAATGTATACATAGGTAACACTCAAAGTCAATTAGGTATTGAATGAATTTCCAACAAAACTATTCCAGAATTTTGGTTTAAGTCTTTAGCTTTCGGGTGAGATCAGATTTTAAACGATTTTGGGCGTTTTCGATTTATTTATTTTGAAATTACCAAAACTCCCTTAATTTATTAGGTAGGTACGTAGAATTAGCGTTCGTTCCTCGTTCCGGCTTAGTATTGCTTTCAAGAACCGGTGCTCAAAGTGTAAAATTTGTACCTAAATTTGAAATTTTCGAAATTCATCAGTGCATCTGCCTAGGGAATTGAAGAAATAAAATATTGCCGCTGGAGTCATCAAAATCGAACAATAATTGCCGGCGAAATGCGGGGAAAAAACCGTCCATTCCCACATTTTGGTTTATTATTTTCAATAATGAACCTTTGGAATCGACCAAGAAAAAAAAATTTTAACACCCCCTGAAAATTTGATGGTTTACGTTTCAAGGTACGTAGAATCCAAAAATCGCATTTACCGATTTTGATGAAATTTGATATGTAGGCTCCATTTGGGGTCTAGTTGAGCCCCGAAGATTTTAGTTGATGTAGGTCACTTCTAAGGGTTGAAAAATAGATTTTGAAATTTTGAAAACGCCCTAAGTTAAAAAATTTTGATATAAAGGTATTATTCTTCCTACAATTTAAGATTCTATAGAATTTTTAGAATTTTTTGAGACCACGCGGAGCTCTGTGGGACAAACCGTTCGCTCCCTACGAGAATTTAAGGGTTTTACGTACGATAAATCAGAAACACGAGTGTGAATCGCAAGAGAGGCCTAATCTCCGTTCAAATTAAAGCTGACCGAAATGCGATCGATGTTTTTTTTCATGTTGGATGGTTAGTGGCTTTGTAGACGAGTGATCTAGAAAAATAATAAACCATTTTGTAATAATTTGCAGCGTTTTCTCCACGTTTCGCCGGTAATTATTGTTCGATTTAGACGATTCCAGCGGCAATCTTTTAGTTTTTTAATTCCCTAAGCAGATGCACTAATGAATTTCAAAAATCCTTGAAAAATTCAAATTTAGGAAAAACTTTTAAACTTTGAGCGCCGGTTCTTGAAAGAAATACTAAGCCGAAACGAGAAACGAACGGCGACCGACTGAGATCCCCACTATCACAATTGTGTTCAAATGTCGAGTTTCTGGATATCTTCTAATCACTATCAATCACCTATGGTGCTTTGGAAAATAATGATTCATTATCGAGCTTTTAACAACTAATTTGAACATAATTGTGAAAGAATTAGCTAAAAATGACAGCGTTTCAAAGAACTTTGAATTTTTAATTTACTGGTAGATTAGTGATATTGTGGAGAAGGATTCTAAGGGGAAAACGCTTCAAATTACTAAACAACGTTTATTATTTTTCTGTATAGATCACCCTTCTGCAAAGAACATGGTATTTCCATTAATAGTAACTTCCAAATATCCCGCAAGGTTACAATCAACTTGAACATTTTGGCAGCGACTCATTGTTATCTGTAAGTTGTAAGTGCTGCCCCATATTAAAAAAAAAAAAAATTGGTTTTTGGTAGCTAAGGAAGCAAAACTCAGTGACATTAAACTTCATTCGAAGAAACGAATGGAGTTTCACCTTTGAACGGAGATTTGGTCTACTTCCGTCTATGAATTGTCTTTTGCGATTCACACTCGTGTTTCTGATTTATTGTAAGTCCAACCCTTAAATTCTTATGGGGTGCGAAAAGTTTGTCATACAGAGCTCTGAGTGATCTCATTCAATTCTGAAAATTGAATTCCATTTTAAATTTATGGAAAACCAATAACTTTAGCCCAGTTCCCGTGGACCGACTTGATGATATTGTTGGTGCATCATCTCGGTTTGGGGTCTAGTTGTGACTAGACGCCCTTTTTCTTAGAATCGAGTGAGAGCTTTTATTTCCTCCATATAAACTTAATTGTGAAGTAGGTATGTAGTAGGTAGGTATTAACAATGGCAAATAATAATTTGTGAAATAATTTGCAGCGTTTTTGTGGATATTATCATCATAATTGTAGTAATATGAGGTGTATTCGGATTCAGCACAAAATGTCTGATTTAACTACAATTTCAAAAATTGAAAATTATCGAAAAGTTGTAAATGTTTAAAGGTATAAACAATGTATTGTTGCAGGGTGTTTCCACAAGTTGTTCCCCCCCTCCCCTCATAAAATCGTCAAAATGGTGGGTGATTTTTTTAAATCACTGTTTTGGTGTCTTTAGGAATGGGGGGGGGGGGGAGGATGTGACACCCGGTATAATGAAAACCTGCGTAAATATATTCGTTGTACCCAATAATGCAACAGATGAGTGGGGAATACAATGTGATGTATATTGGTACTGACAATCGAAAAAAAACAACAATTTACGTGTAGGTACTCTGAGAGAATACAGAAAATAGGAAATGTGTGGCGCATAGCTTCCTCGTACCCATAACCTGGTTGTACAGATGATCCGATGCACAGTAGTTAATCTCAAAACAACCATCTCTGAGTACCTTCCACTCATAGGGGACCACCTACACGCTAATCTCGACAATCCTTGAAAATTTCATCAAATTCGGATGAACAAAGTAAGTGATATGGCTGTTACAAGGATTTTACGTTTGCGCATGCGCAGAGGCTACTGTCATTTTTAAGGCCTTGATTTTCATTCGGGACCATCTAAAACCTAATCCGCATAATTCCTGAAAATTTTTTCGAAATCGGACTAGAATTGTAGAAGTTATGGCTGTGGCAAGGATTTCTTGACAGACAGACAGACAGACACGGAACCAAAATTGTTCAGAAAGGTCTGAAACGTAAAACGCGAGTGGAAATTTCGATTTTGGAGACATTTTTTTTCAACCGTGAAAAGTGAAGCAAGCTTTTGCTACCTTGGTAGACTCGGAAGCAATAACCACACAGTTATCAGCTACTTGTAAATTGTTAGTAATAACAATTTACAACTGGTACTCTATAAGTTTGGGGTGATAAGGAGTGTAGATTTGAAGTTTTTTAAAAATTTTTAACCAAAGGGTTGATGTATATTTTCAACGATGCTATGTGCTACACCCACAAGGCTGAATACTCTTTCTTACTGCTAATATTTCGATATTCTCAACTATAGCTTTAAAGATTTTCATGAAAATTCGCTTATCAACTCACGTCGCACTAAAGGACTTTTTGAACTCAAAATACGAGTATAAATTCTGATTTTGAGAAATTTGAGAGAATCCATATTTTTTAGATTTGCTGCACGAATTCAAAGCGTCCTTCGTCTTCAATGGCGAAGAAGAAAAATTTCTTAAATTCTTTCAATATTTTTTAAAAGAAATGTTTTACAATTAATTTTTGCCGCAAGCATGGAACATGTTTTTATGGTGATGCAAAGTCGGAAATTCCAGTTATGGGGGGTACTCAGTACTCAGTTCCTGAGAAAGGGGGTGTGCCTGCCCTCGACAACTGCCCACGTGGGTGGCCGAGGCAGGAACTCGGTGCGCAAGGCCCCCCTCGATTCACCCCATATTCTCACCCCCTTCGCAGGCTACCGGAGGCGGAGGGGCCTCCGAGGGGGAGCACTACTGATCCATATTCCCGCCCCTCCCACCCCTTTCCCACCCTTCGGCGGAAAACCACTCCTGCCAACCTCTCTAGGGCCTCCCAGCATCGTCTCCATGGCTGCAGCAGTCACCCTCTCCCATCTCTAGTGCGTCTCCAATCTCTAGTGCGTTCCTCGTCTCTCTAGCACGGTCCTTCATCTCCTCATCCACTCCAGACATCACGTGAGTCCGACGTTTCCATAAAAATTTAACCCTAAAATTCGACTTTCATAAAATCACTTCACTTTCTCGAAACCACCCAAAATGTAAAGACAAGTAGATAGGTATTGATAACGTCTAAAACCCTTTACATTCCTAACACCAGGCATACCTACTTTATATACATGAAGTTTGATCAAAATTCCCTACATTTTAATGAAAAATATCTGCACCTATAAGTCTGTTCATACAGACGATTGTGATCCTCACGAGCATGATTAGAAAATTCCGATTTTGAGGCTCTATTTCTATATTGACTAGGATAAACCAACAAAAATTGTAGTCTTCCAAGTCAATGATTAGGGAAAAACTGAGCAGATTGGGTACATCATCGTTGTAAATAACAGTAACGTGGATTCCTAAACGTGTTTTGAACTACGATTTCTCAGCTCCATAAATGGGGAAGAATCCTCAATCACCATATACTTGGGAAATCTTCAACTTCAATATATTAAATGAACTCCAATATATTGGAGTTCATTTTCATATATGAATGTAAAAGCTTCTATGAATAATGATTGTTGAGGGGAAGCTATATTGCCCACCCAACTAGGCTGCCTTGGGTGGAAGAAAAGTATCGGCGATCTTTCACCGAGCTGATTCATCTTCCTCGAAATCACTTCCAGTGATCTCTGAGAGACGGTGTATTTATCTATAGGATGAACAAGAGAGAAGTCAGCTCAACGGCTCATAGATCGCCTACCACTTACAGGCTAAATGTGATAAATGTTAGTGCTCTAAGCTGAACAGAAGTCGCTCGATTGTACACACAGCTGATCTGTCTCTTACTGAGATCATTCCTACCATTTTCAGTTGTCTTCCAGGACTCAATGTACTTCATTTTAAAGCCCCAGGAAGAACTTACCTACTACATTTTTCTTATCAATTAGCTCATCACCGCAAATCGTTCTTAATAAACCATCAACCAGGAATATAACTTGGAAACTCTCTTTGTTTTTGACGCATAAACAGCATTGACAAACACCAACAAGTGCACTTCAGGCCGACAGGCGTTACTAACTCCTAACCTCTACAATAGTCAACATAAACCCCATCTTAATTCTAACAAATCACGATTTTGTCGCATTTTCAGTTCATTCCATTCAATTATAAGTTTAAGAATAACATCTAAAGAGAAATGAATGCAAACACCACGCCTAAAATCTTTCCACGTGGAAATCAATTTTCCACAGGTAACGCCCACCCTGCTGTTCGGTGCCTCATTTCTCTTATAAAGTTATGCAACGACATTTTAATCGAGTTGCTTGGAAGAAAATTTACCCAGATTACTTTTATTATTAATTTGAATAAAATACAAAAACAATTGACGACAATGCAGTCACCGTAATGTAACTTTTTCGTGAATACTTTTTTTTCCAATGATATTTTTATTTATTAAATATCAATAACATAACAACTGAGGCCGACATTATGTTTATGAATAAAGCTGAACAACTAAAATCTACCCACATCAACTTACTTTAAAAAGTATCAACAGCTTGCCAATAGACAAGCAATTGATATTGATATTGATAATTCCGATAGCGAACACTGTCAAATATTTGGGAATGACACAAAATTAAAGTGAAAAGAGGATGTTGAAAAGAAGAAGAAGTTATGTGGTTATTCAATAACAATTGATACGTTGTCAAACTCCTCTCTTGATTCAGAAATGATAAAATTCTGGCCTACTAGGTAGACAAATAGAGAGAAAGAAACTGCAGAAAAAAGTATGACTCTTGATGTTGTGCTATTGGATTGCTACAATACACACATAACATACAATTTCGATTTTCAATTTCAAAAATAATTGTATTCCTTGATTTACATATTGTTAGCATAAAAACAAAATAACACATGTGGAACCTTTAACGACATGGAGCTTAGTTCTGTTTGAATCGATTTTGGTTTATTATTTTCGATAATAAACCTCTGGAATCGACTAAGAAATTTTTTTTTTAACACCCCTCAAAATTTGATGGTTTACGTTTCAAGGTACCTAGAATCCAAAAATCGAATAAAAACGCTGCAAATTATTACACAACGGTTTATTATTTTTTATTTTCCTATATAGATCACTCGTCTGCAAAGCCACCAACCATACAACATGAAGAAAAACATCGACCGCATTTCGGTCAGCTAAAATTTGAACGGAGATTAGGCCTCTTTTGCGATTCACACTCGTGTTTCTGATTTTTCGTACGTAAAACCCTTAAATTCTCGTAGGGAGCGAACGGTTTGTCCTACAGAGCTCTGCGTGGTCTCAAAAAAATCTAAAAATTCTATAGAATCTTAAATTGAAGGAAAAACAATCCCTTTATATCAACATTTTTTGAGTTAGGGCGTTTTTAAAATTACAAAATTTATTTTTGAACTCTTAGAAGTGACCTACATCAACCAAAATCTTCAGGGCACAACTAGACCCCCAATGGAGCCTACATACCAAATTTAATCAAAATCGGCCAATGCTGAGTGGGGAAAGTGCCGCGTACGGCGTACGGCGGACGGACGGCCAAATTTTTATTCGATTTTTGGATTCTACGCACCTTGAAACGTAAACCATCAAATTTTGAGGGGGTGTTAAACTTTTTTTTTTCTTGGTCGATTCCTAAGGTTCATTATTGAAAATAATAAACCAAAATTTGGCGGTCCCTCCGCCGTACGCGGCACTTTCCCCACTTAGCATTGCCCGATTTTGATGAAATTTGGTATGTAGGCTCCATTGGGGGTCTAGTTGTGCCCCGAAGATTTTGGTTGATGTCACTTCTAAGGGTTGAAAAATAGATTTTGAAATTTTGAAAACGCCCTAACTCAAAAAAGTTTGATATAAAGGTATTGTTTTTCCATCAATTTAAGATAGTATAGAATTTTTAGAATTTTTAGAGATCACGCGGAGCTCTGTAGGACAAACCATTCGCTCCCTACGAGAATTTTAAGGTTGGAAGTACGATAAATCAGAAAAACGAGTGTGAATCGCAAAAGAGGCCTAATCTCCGTTCAAATTAAAGCTGACCGAAATGCGATCGATATTTTTCTTCATGTTGGATGGTTAGTGGATTTGCAGACGAGTGATCTACGATGATATAATATATCATCTATATTATAGATCTAAAAATAATGAACCATTGTGTAATAATTTGCAGCGTTTTGTTTATTTGTAGTAAAAATCAAATGTTTACCTGATAAGTCCTAAATTTTATCGTGATCATTAGAATTTAAATTCGAGAGTATGATCATTTTGGATCATTAAGGGGTCGGTAGAAGCTTCGTAGTCTGCCAAACCGAAAAATGAAAATAGCGTTTTTGTTTGATCTACCGTCGGAGCCTACAGCTGTGGACAAAGCGTTGGTAGGTTTATTATTGTTTGATGTATCTTCATTCTCTCCACCTGGTAGGTGGTAATATTAGTTGATGATATGTCTCTCACGTCTCCCAATCAATCAGGTAAGCGCAGTTTGAGTTTCCTTCCAGACGCATAATATTTACGTGAATGGAAAAATAATAATATTTATAGAAAGGGAAGAACAACATCTTTGTACATTGCAATATATTTTAGTTAATTAGAAGGCTGAGGTGGGTTGGTTGTTTTGACCATCTCATACGATTTCCAAACTATCTACGGTGCCCCACGGGACAGAGAAGATGGAATGAAACTTTTGCCAAGTAGGGTGGGCAGTAGAGCTTCCTCACATAGACCAACGTGGACGTTTGTAATTAGTTGAAATAAAAAGCTTATTGTTGAATAATTAGAACATCCATGAATTCCACGAAATTAAATTTGATTTTTGCCATCATGTTTTTGGTTTTTTATGTCAACAGAAAGCAACACGATAGTGAAATCGTTTCCGACTTTGTTGATGAATTCTCGCTTTTCTCGTGTACCGTAACTCCTAGTGGTCATGAAAGAATCATTGTGCGTTCTTTCAAGTCCAGCTCTAAAGTTCCCTCAGAATTTGAGCAAAATGGAACTGTCAGGTGGTGAAGAATCGGCGTGTGAGTAAAGTTCAATGAGCTTACGAGCGTATTAAGCTTACTTAGCTTACTTACCGCGGTGTATCAAAAGATGACAAAATTCAAAATTTCATCAAAATCAGACGATTTTCAGGCTTGATTTCGAGAATTTATGCCCGGGACAATGACTGACCATGGAACCAAAGTTGTTCAAAAAACTCTGAAACGCAAAATTCGAGTAAAAATAATTGATTTTTGAAGACCCAATCTTGTTACATTTGCTGCTTTGATTATTCGGTATAAAGGGTGACCCGGAATTAATGATACAAACTTCAGGGACTGATTTTACAACTAGTTTGAAACAACTTTTGACGTATACATTTTTTTTCCAAAACCCCTGTCTAAGCCGACTCTTTTCATTTTAATTTTTTAGGACGTCCCACAGTGAGACTTGGGCGTCCTTATGCGATCGATGTGGGGTGAAGGAGGACAGCACTCAACAGAAAAAAAATAACCACACAGTAATCCGTTTTAGACCATTCTGAATCCAAAACCCCCAAAAAACCTTAGGTATGTATGTGTGTGTGTCTGTGTGTATGTGACAAAATATTGTGTCGTCTGCCCCAGCCTTAGTTCTCAACCGATTTTTCTGGTTATTTTCTTGTTGGACGCGGAAAACTATCTAGTTGGTGCACTACGTCGCCGGAATTTCGAATTTTGCCTTTTAAGGGGGGGGGGGGAGGAGGAGGGGGTTAATGCTTTAAAACGTGCGTTTGAGGGCATGATCTTGTAAACTCTGCCCAGGCCTCAATTACCAACCGATTTGCGTGTTTCTTTTTTTGTTTGACTCAAATAACTTCCGAGTTGTACATGATTTCACCAGAGTATCAAATTTTGCAAGGGGAAGGGGCGAATGGGGAGAAATTTTCACAAAATATCCGATTTTTCAATATTTCGGTTCCTTTACTGCTTACTAATTGTACCCAAGCTTTGAAATTGAGAAAACATTCTCAATATACCTCCGGATTTTCTCTGTGCCACCATGGAACTAATATTGGTGCCACCATGGTGCCAGGGCACCATAAATCGCATATTTCGTGGTTTTTTTCGTGTTTCACCTTGAATACGGATACCTCGACGGGCTGCCTACTAAAACTAATTGATGAACGTTCAATATTACGACGTATTTCCGTTTTGGTGCCAGACTGGCACCATTGGTGGTGGTGGTGATGAGGGGGAGGGGAACTCGAATTCGCATGTTGGGTATCGTAGCTCATGGATTTTAAAATGCTCTTCAGATTCGAGGCTCCCATGCCGCTGGAAATGTTATGGTGGATAATGGTGAGAGAGGAAGGGCAATATTTCTTGCCTAAAGTAATTAATACTCGTAAATTACATCGAGTGAAACTGTTTTATCGCTTACCAACTGGTTAAACTGATCTACCGCTTATCCAATGGGACGTCCCCTGAAATGCATGCATTACTAAACAATATTTTTTCCAGTGTTTTAGATTTTAATTTTTTTTTTAATTCATAACTCTTTACTTTATCCCCAAATTGAAGTTTGAGGATTCCAATGGAAAGAGCGTTGAATTTACTTTTAGCTCATTCCTTAATAAAACATTGTTACTCGAGATGGGTACACCAAAGTGTAAATTTTGTCATATTCAACTTTTCAACTACTAGTTTTTCCTCGCTTAAACGCGGTTCGCTCAGGAAATTTCCCAAATTGAACGTTAAGAATTACTACCCAAAGGTTTACTGTTTTTCTGTATAGATCACTCGCCAGCAAAGAACACAGCTTTGGACTCCCACCAACTCCATTCGTTCAACCCTAAGCCTCTTGCCGTTGAGAAAATTATTCTTTTCCGTATTCAAATACAAATATTTGCCCTAAATTTGATTGTAATTGTTGTGGAGTGTTGCTGAATTCAGATGTTTTTTTCTAAAGAGAGGAACGTTTGAGAATGAGTGAAAAATTGTTAAAAAATGCTGTAAAAACTAAATTTTTTACATACTCAGTTAGTGTGAAAAATTTAAAGCTTTTTCCGTTAGTATCCTCAAATTTAATAGGATAATCTTAAGGAGTTACGGCCATTTTTACAAATTAGAATGGAAAATACGAAAAAAATCAAAATTAAAACAAGTTGGTTTAGATGGGGTTAAAAAAATGTTATAGCGCAATCGTTGTGGCAAATTAGTTGTGGAATCAGTCCCTGAAGTTTGGATCATTAATTCTGGGACACCCTGTATTAATACTGGTGGTCACTTCGGTAGTCAGGAGAAGCAAAATACGGTGTTAATCATGTCCTAGCTACTCGAAAGTTCATTGACCAGTTCTGTTCGGCATTGACACTGAACCTTCGCTCAAATACCGGCGAGAAAACTTCTTGAGTTAGCCCAACCACTTCCTCGGGCGTTCCGTGACCAACCCTGAATTTTATTTTCCGCAGTCTCTAACAGTCGTGATTCACGTCATTATTGAGGTGAACTGTGAAACGAGGGTGCAGGTTTTACCGGGTGTCTGACGATCGTCTTGGAAACTATTGCATCATCGCGGTCTCCTCGATTTTTCCTTATTTTTCCAGAATAACTGCGGAATAGGTGGGTAATGATGAGTGTTTAAAAACAAGTTGGCTCGAGGCGAAACACTGCGGTGTAACTATGGTGATAGGTTGCAAAACGATTTGTAGATTTTCTGTTTGAGGTATTTTCTTTGTCCCGAGCATAACTACCCAAAACCATGGTTCGATTTGGACGAAATTTTCAGCGTTTGAGGGTAGCTCTGAAACAGTCCCCTATGAATTTCATCGCCATGAAGGAGATAGGGACTTCCGCGTTTTTTCTCAAACATAAAATTTTCATGATCTATTTGCCCGATTTTACTGAAGCTTGCATATTAATTTGAAAGGCATTCACGAATTTTCTTGGGAAAAACCAAAAATGCATCAACATAATCGCGAACAAATTTTACTCACGTTGCTGTTTGTAAATTTGGAAAACCATTAAATGACAGTGAAACTCACGATTCATAAGGGTGAAGAATTTATCATGAATACCCATTTCTGCTCTCATTCCTTATTCTCATGTCATTCTGCTCTGAATGAATACAGCGGACGCTTCAGCGATGAATTAAATTAATATCTAAATAACAACTCTTGGCCACAAGATTTCCAAATCTATTTTCGATGTGTTTTGTATCTGTATAAAATTATTAAAATATACATATTCTTGTTCGAAGTTCTTTTGCGGAAAAGTACTTATATTCTTGCTAAAGTTAATTTTGAAATATATTTCTTAAAAACTGTGTAGTGTCGTCTGGTTTTTATTCGTTTGTGGAGTGGACACTTAGTACGGACATTATATCTGCCAAAATGTGTACCAACTCTCGTTATATCGCAAAAATCGTCGTTTTGGTTTATTACATATTTTTACTACAATGAACCTTTGGAATCGAGCAAGAAAACATTTTAACTCCTCAAATTTGATGGTTTACGTATCTTGGTATGTGAAATTTTAAAATCGAATAACAAATTGTTACCATGGATCAAGTTTGATGAAACTTTGTATTTGGGCGCCATTCTGGGTTTAGTTGTGCTCCGAAGCTTTTGGTTGACGTCAGTCACTTCTAAGGGTTGAAAAATAAGGGAGTTTCCAGAACACCTAAGCTCAAAAACTTGTAGCATTGTAAAATTAGGAAAGGATGACACCATTCGCTCCCTATGAGAATAGAAGGTTGGGATTTACAAATAATCAGGAACACAAGTATGAATTGCCAATGGATCATTGACGGAAGGAGGCCAAATCTCCTCCGTTCATAAATCAGCTGATCAAAATGAGATCTTTGTTCATTTTCTTCGAATGGAGTTGCATGTTACTCAGTTGTGCTTCCGTGGCAGCCAAGAACAAAATTTTGTTTCGAATATGTAGGCACCCACATCTCTCAAATAACATATTTTGCTGGTACCTATAGGTCCTTAAGGTTGATAGTGAACCTTGAGCGAAAATATGGTTGGAGGTACTAAAAATGGAAAAGCCATGTTCGTTGCAGGCTAATGATCTACAGAGAAAAATATTAAACCGTTGTGTAATAATTTGCAGCGTTTTGTTTCTTCAACCTAAAAGTTTCGTCAGCGTGAATAAATCAAAAGCTTTTGCAAAATACAATTTTCCCTCGTTTTGTTTATTTATTTTTTAATGGAATTTTGAACAATTTTTGTACGTTTTAGTCTGTAGTAAATTCCTTGTCTCGAGCAAAACACCAAGAAATCGTAGTCTGATTTCAGCTCTGAATTAATCACGATTCCACCGGGAGTTACGATGCATTACGAAAAACTTAAACATCACCAATCATAATTATTAGGAACAACTTAATAATGTTTGTCTATTCAGATAACTATAATCAAAATTGTGAAGATCGCGTGTCATGTCAGAGAATCTATCGGAAGTACCTATTATTACTGCATTCGATAATTTTACTTAAAATAGTTCTAAATGCCATGTTACTTACTTAAATCCGAACTCGGAAAGTTTTGTTGGTTTTGAGTAGTCGGGCGAAGATAAGAGGTATATCCTTTTGAAGTCGTTTGAAAACAATTGTATTTAGTGTTAAGGAGGAGTGTCATTTTTCTCATTGTACTGGATCTTCAACTTTGATCACAAGTCAGTACCTATATTCCATGATTCATGAAGTAAAATGTGAACTGTCGTACTCCTTTCCATCTCATACGGTACTCAATGGATGCGCAGCTTCTTGCGTTTCAGTTCCTTCCAAAATACCTAGAGACGATTGATACGCTGACGAGACGAGATGACCTCGGAGGTCGCGTGATATTGAGGCATTTTTTCCCCGTCTGAAACTGCTCACTTAATCCGAGGGAGGAAATAAGATAGTAGAAACTGGATAGTTAGTGCAGAGCCGGGAATGAAACGTGCTGTCTAGTACTCGCCAGTAGGAAACTTTATTACTGCCCAGGCCATGGTTGACTGGCTCGTAATGGACACGCAGCCAACTCCCACACGATCCTGCTTGCTCCTTGTGGTAGTTAACAAACTCTCACTGAAGTAATGATCACGATACTGATTTGCACTGAAATCCTGAAATATGTCGTATAGGTAATAAGGTGACAAATCCTGAAAAATATCCAATGAACAAATTTGAAATGGTTGGCAATTAAAGGGAAGTTATTTTCAAAAATTCTGCAGTTATTTTTCAAAAATTACATTCTGCAGTTATTTTCAAACATTTGCTCAATTGATGTATATATTACCGGCAAAGAATGAAATCCAGGCATTGTATAGAATACCTAGTCATTGTATACAATGCCTGTACTTTTAGGCAATGTATGAAATCTCCTCATATTTAACTCTCTTTAGACACGATGCCTAGGCAGTGTATATAAGGCCTACTATTGATTCAGGCAAAGTATTAATCGAATGCAAAGTATAAGGGTCAAAGGATATTCGTTTATTTTAACGTCCAAACACCATTTCAAAAAATTTGGAGGAGAAATAAAAAACGTCTGCCAAGTGGGTGTGGCACATAGCTTCCTCGTATCCATATCCCGATTGTATAGATGATCCGATGCATAGTAGTTAATCTCAAAACATCAAAACAAGTTAATCTGTAACATCCCTGAAAATTTCATTGAAATCGGATGGAAAATGTAGAAGTTATGGCCGTTACAAGGAATTCACGTTTGCGCATGCGCAGTGGCTACTATCAGTCCGAAGGTGGTGATTTTCATAGGGGACCATCTAAATACTAATCTGTAACATCCCTGAAAATTTCATTGAAATCGGATAGAAAATGTAGAAATTATGGACGTTACAAGGAAATTCACGTTTGCGCATGCGCAGTGGCTACTATCAGTCCGAAGGTGATGATTTTCATAGGGTACCGTCTACACACCAACCCGCACAATCCCTGAAAATTTCATTGAAATCGGATGGAAAATGTAGAAGTTACGGCCGTTACAAGGAATTCACGTTTGCGCATGCGCAGTCGTTTCTATCAGTCCGGGGATAATGATTTTCTTAGGGGACCGTCTACACACCAACCCACACAATCCCTGAAAATTTCATTGAAATCGGACAGTAACTTTGTATAGTTATGCGCGTTACAAGGAATTCATGACAGACTGACAGACAGACAGACAGACAGACAGACAGACACACAGACACACAGGCACACAGACACTGAACCAAAATTGTTCAGAAAGGTCTAAAACGCAAAACGCGAGTGAAAATTTTGATTTTGGAGAACTTTTAACACAGAATGTGTTTTTGCGATGACCTACCGAAAAAAAATCGTCACGAAAAAGCGACAGAAAAAACATCTGGTGATATGTTTATTGGTTGTCATGTTAATGTCAACTCCACATTTATTATTGTTGTTTTTTATTTAACGGATGACTAGTATCGCAAAAACACATTCTGTGTTCCTATGATTTCATACAGAGTATGGAAAAAGAAATAAACCGGGGGGTGCAGGGGGGCGGAGCCCCCCGCCGAGGCGCAAAGCGCCGAGTTTTTTTTAAACACAGAATGTGTTTTTGCGATGACCTACCGAAAAAAAATCGTCACGAAAAAGCGACAGAAAAAACCGTTACGCGCCTTTTATAATGATTTTCACGTGCAACCAAAAAAAATCGTCACGAAAAAGCGACAGAAAAAACCGTTACGCGCCTTTTATAATGATTTTCGCGTGCAACCAAGCCGTTGGTAAGGAAATAGAACTCCCGCAGTGAAATTTGAGCGGGCGGGTCAATGGAGAATGCTGAAGGCGCCTGAGTGGTCACTGATCAGCTGAGTGAGCTCCAAGGCCATTTTCTCTCCTGTTGAACGCAGGAAGCTGAAATTTTAGAGGGCGGGTCAATGGAGAATGCTGAAGGCGCCTGAGTGGTCACTGATCAGTTGAGTGAGCTCCAAGGCCATTTCCTCTCCTGTTGAACGCAGGAACCTGAAATTTGAGAGGCAGGGTCAAAGGAGAATGCTGAAGGCGCCTGAGTGGTCACTGATCAGCTGAGTGTGCTCCAAGGCCATTTCCTCTCCTGTTGAACGCAGGTACCTGAAATTTGAGAGGGCGGGTCAATGGAGAATGCTGAAGGCGCCTGAGTGGTCACTGATCAGCTGAGTGAGCTCCAAGGCCATTTTCTCTCCTGTTGAACGCAGGAAGCTGAAATTTTAGAGGGCGGGTCAATGGAAAATGCTGAAGGCGCCTGAGTGGTCACTGATCAGTTGAGTGAGCTCCAAGGCCATTTCCTCTCCTGTTGAACGCAGGAACCTGAAATTTGAGAGGCAGGGTCAAAGGAGAATGCTGAAGGCGCCTGAGTGGTCACTGATCAGCTGAGTGTGCTCCAAGGCCATTTCCTCTCCTGTTGAACGCAGGAACCTGAAATTTGAGAGGGCGGGTCAATGGAGAATGCTGAAGGCGCCTGAGTAGTCACTGATCAGCTGAGTGAGCTCCAAGGCCATTTTCTCTCCTGTTGAACGCAGGAAGCTGAAATTTTAAAGGGCGGGTCAATGGAGAATGCTGAAGGCGCCTGAGTGGTCACTGATCAGTTGAGTGAGCTCCAAGGCCATTTCCTCTCCTGTTGAACGCAGGAACCTGAAATTTGAGAGGCAGGGTCAAAGGAGAATGCTGAAGGCGCCTGAGTGGTCACTGATCAGCTGAGTGAGCTCCAAGGCCATTTTCTCTCCTGTTGAACGCAGGAACCTGAAATTTGAGAGGGCGGGTCAATGGAGAATGCTGAAGGCGCCTGAGTGGTCACTGATCAGCTGAGTGAGCTCCAAGGCCATTTTCTCTCCTGTTGAACGCAGGAAGCTGAAATTTTAGAGGGCGGGTCAATGGAGAATGCTGAAGGCGCCTGAGTGGTCACTGTATGATTTTCACGTGCAACCAAGCTGTTGGTAAGGAAATAGAACTCCCGCAGTGTTCATTGCACAGAAATTGTTCACCATTCGTTGGAAAGCTCTCAATTTATATAGTATTTTTCTTGTAGTTACATATTCATTTATATAACATTTAGAGGGTCTTAGACCAAATTAAATGTCTAACAATTATTTATTTTATTATTGCCAAAGACTCCGCATTTATTATTGTTGTTTTTTATTCAACGGATGACTAGCATCGCAAAAACACATTCTGTGTTCCTATGATTTCATACAGAGTATGGAAAAAGAAATAAACCGGGGGGTGCAGGGGGGCGGAGCCCCCCGCCGAGGCGCAAAGCGCCGAGTTTTTTTCGACTTCGAAAAGTGAAAACAAAGCTTCCGCTACCTTGGTAGACTCGGAAGCAAAAAGTGCTCTCTTATTGCAGCAAGAAATTGACCCATGGCACTTGGAATTGCATTGAAGTCCCTTATTTACTCACTGACGCGGTAAAATTCATATGTTACCAGCAGAGAATGAAATCCAGGCATTGTATAGAATGCCTTTGTATATATTGCCTGCCAAAAAGAACAACTCTTTCAAACTCAATCAAGAACAAACCCTTTCAAATCACACTTTGCCGAGTGCACGATACTATACAATGCCTAGGTAAAGTATAAAATGAGATTTCTTTTACAAATTGCCTGATCCATTCGAGCATTCTATACATCACCTAGGCATCGTACACAATGCCTGATTTTTTAACTTTGCGAGTAACGTACATGTATTTCAATCCAAACCCCCCAAAATTTAAATTCATGCATTCGCGTGTTCAGGCTTGAATTTATTGGATCAACCTTGCGAGACTGCAGAAAAACATCTAATTTCTTGTAAAAATATCCGAAAACCGTTTTTGATGGAAATGTCTGGCATTGCTTGTGTTAGGCCTGTTCCGATACGTCAATCGTGATTACCCTGAGACACGACCTGGTTTTTTTCTCACCAAATTTCTCACCAAATCTTCTGGTTTTGTTGAATTTCGAGGTTAGTAGGGAGTTAATATCAAAACGATTGCTAGAATTACATGGCTATCCAATAATTAGGAGTCATTGTCGGAATTCGAGTAATTTTTCTGAAAGGTTGACTGAATTGTGAAGGATTCTTTTATCATATATGATGTTTGTCGATACTTTCTAAGTCACCATAAAGATTATTTTTGAATTTAAAAAATGTTTTAGTGCTATGATAAATTCAATAATTTTTGCGCCTACAATATTAGTTTATTTTTTAGTGGTCTTAAATTGTAACAGTTACAATTTAAGACCACTAAAAAATAAACTAATAGCGTGCAGTTGCTGCATCATATCACCGGGTGTACAAAATATTCTGAGATTTCTGGAATAACCGAAAATGATCAAAAATGATTCAACAAGTTTGATCAAAAGGAAGACAATATTTGGAGCAAAACTTTTGAAGCAGGAGCTTTTTAAGTTCGGCAGCGAAGAAGCAAAAAGTAATTAAATTCATGTAATACCTACCGAAAAATATTAATTTTCATCAAAAATTCCTTTCAGAGTTTTTGTAAGACCTGTTAAGGAGCCGGGACCCAATAACTAGAGCAAAATTGGGCTATTGGGGAGCAGTTTTGTTGGAGCAGTGTGAACAAATTTTTTGCACACTTTCTGAACCGATTTCGCACAATTCTAGGGTAATTTTGAAGAGAAATCGGTTTGCGGAATTAACATTTTTCGATCCGTTCTCAAATGAGGAGTAAACGAAATTTGGCCCCGATGGCGCTGCCACCTCGTATCTCAAAACCTGACTAAAACCTCGTGAAAAACATCTTGCATACACCTACTTCGTACAGGCTTCCTAGTACAGGTAAATTGTATTAGCGTTTAGACAAACATTTGGTTTTGGCCACTTTCACCCCTAAACTGAGCTTCCTAATTCGCCAATTTTTCTCGAGATTCGTTGAGAAATTTGATGGAATGAAGAAGTTGAATTTCATTAATTTCTCGGTATAATCAGCTGACTTGTAAGTTGTAGGGAAGGTGTCGACCTTGCGGATTGTTTAGCGGGGCCCCATCCAGTTTGTTGTTTTTGAGTCCGCGGTTCTGGTTGGCATTCGACCAGACCAGCCCCCAACGATCAACATGGGCGTGACTCTAGAAAAACTCGTTCGAGCCCCTCCAGGACCATCTCGTACGATCTTTTCGCGCACATTTAAATTTAATAAGGCGTGGGTAGGTATAATATCTTCGCGCAAGTCGTGAAACGAGTTCTTAGCGTCTTCATGGTCGTTGTGTAATTTTGCAACAGAAGCTAATTATAGCGCTTCGCTCAGTGGACTGAAAATAGGTATTTCCAGCCAAAAACTAGATTCCTCCTTGATTCTTGTATCAAATTTCGCACAGATTCCAAATAAACCCCACAGTTACTTATTATTCTGATGAAGTCAGGTCCTTTACCTATCTGGGGAGCTTGGTCACGAATAGAAATCAAGTACAGGATGAGATATGCTCACGAATAATGGCAGGCAGCCGATCATTTTATGCCAATATAAAACTCTTCGAGAGCCGTGTGATCTCCAGATCAATGAAGATGAGGCTATATAGATCCCTAGTGGGTCCTGTGGTTTGTTAAGGATTGGAGGCTTGGATCATGCGGGCTGAGGATGAGGCTAGACTGCGGATATTTGAGAGAAGGATTATAAGAAGGATCTATGGAGCGGTCAGAAAGGGCCAAGGGTGGAGAGCAAGACAGAATGCAGAAATTGATGAATTATTAAAACATGAAGACATAGTCCGATTCATCAAAGCTGGGCGCATCCAATGGCTGGGACATGTCGACCTCATGCCGGTGGAGGCCTGCCAGAGGATGATGCTACGAGCTAGGATGGAAACTAGAAGACGAAGAGGTCGTCCTCGGAGTCGCTGGCTTGATGATGTCTTGAGGGACCTCCGGGTGGTGGGATTGCGGAGGTCTCAAGCGGATGATAATATCACCGGAAGGGAGTTCGGGAAGCCAAGGGCCACATCGGCCTGGAGTGTAGCATGTTAGTTTTAGGTACTTATTATAGTATCTAAAATATAAACACGGAACTACCAAAACTGTTGCTCTCGAATTCAAAATGCTAGACAAAATTCTTATTTTGGACATTACAAATTTGATTGATTTGCTTCTTATCTTCGACTAGGATTGGAACTGAATTTGGGTATATTAAGACAACTCAATCTTGGTCAAAATAATTTCTAACTGATGCAAATTCTGTGAGTGATCTTTACATCCATAGATACTTTTCTCAACAACGTCAGTTCCACTTCTTTTCATTATATTTCAATGATCCTGTAGGGTTGAAGAGGTCCATTTGGCCATTGCATGGGTTGGGCGAAATTTGTAATAGCCCAGTCAAAATGTGTTTTTCACAGGAAAGTTTTGGGGGTTTCTAATTTCTTCGGTTCCTTATGTTGCCACCCAAATTTCGTGATGGAACATTAAAAAAAGGCGAAAAAATTGTTTTTTCCCCGATAACTCAAAAACTACCAAATTTTCGCCGAAAAACATTAATTAAAATGAAAGCACGTTAAGACGAACTTTTAAGACCCCAGCGCTGGTTGAAAATGTGCGTCTTTCTGGTGTCACTCAAAACCAAGATTCAGTCATTAATGTTTTAACTGAGAACTCAGTTACAAATCTACAAACAAATCTTTGCTATAAAAGAACTGGAATATATACATTCATACACATACTTCATTAGTGAAATAAACAATAACCAAATACTTGGAATATTGAGAAACTTCAGTAGGTAAACCCCACCCAATCGGTTGGGTCTTTCTGTCGCTTGACACACTACCTTATCTGAAAGTAAACCCTGAAAGAATGTTGCGGTGCAGCAGCTTCAGTGAGAGGTAATGAAGTTAGGTCATGCTTTTATACGACAAAGTTACATAATATGTAACTATTATCGCCTATATCTCAATTCGTCAAGGGTCTTCTCTTTTCGTTTAACATTCAGAGCCACGAGAAACAAGTTGCCAGCTTTGGCGATTTCTTAAGGGTCAGCATCAGAGTCTTTGAAAATGGCTATTACTCTAAGCAAGTCTCTGTTATTTTGAAGAACCTTGAGAAATTTCAGTTTCCACTGGTTGAAAATGGCTAACTTGGTGTCACGACCACTCCTACCATGCAGAAACAATATGTATGACCAGAAATGGGGTTTTCAGCTGCATCTGGTTTGAAACACTTTTACTTTCTCCTGTTTCATAAAGAGCACATATATTGTTTCTGAGCTGTACAGGCCAATCAAAATGACCAAAAGACGTATATCACATGTTACATGTTACAACTACTGTCACATGTTCATATGGTGAAAAGCTGTTGATATAATTAGGATGTCTGCATCCTCCACTGCTTGCTGTGATGCAAATTTTTTTGCATCATCGATGTAAGTTTTTTTGTATCATCGATAGTTGCAGGCTTTTGTTTTCAGAGTTTCCAAGGGAACTTTGCTGTGAAAAAGTGGGCACCATTGATTCGCTGGAAGATATTTTAGGTGATTTTTCTCTGTGCTCTTCTCCTCCGTTCTACATGCTTAGTCTGAGTAGCCGAAATGACAGCAACATTTGATTTGTAATTTGACTCATAATATGTAACTATTATCGCCTATATCTCAATTCGTCAAGGGTCTTCTCTTTTCGTTTAACATTCAGAGCCACGAGAAACAAGTTGCCAGCTTTGGCGATTTCTTAAGGGTCAGCATCAGAGTCTTTGAAAATGGCTATTACTCTAAGCAAGTCTCTGTTATTTTGAAGAACCTTGAGAAATTTCAGTTTCCACTGGTTGAAAATGGCTAACTTGGTGTCACGACCACTCCTACCATGCAGAAACAATATGTATGACCAGAAATGGGGTTTTCAGCTGCATCTGGTTTGAAACACTTTTACTTTCTCCTGTTTCATAAAGAGCACATATATTGTTTCTGAGCTGTACAGGCCAATCAAAATGACCAAAAGACGTATATCACATGTTACATGTTACAACTACTGTCACATGTTCATATGGTGAAAAGCTGTTGATATAATTAGGATGTCTGCATCCTCCACTGCTTGCTGTGATGCAAATTTTGCATCAACAAGTTTTTTTGTATCATCGATAGTTGCAGGCTTTTGTTTTCAGAGTTTCCAAGGGAACTTTGCTGTGAAAAAGTGGGCACCATTGATTCGATGGAAGATATTTTAGGTGATTTTTCTCTGTGCCCTTCTCCTCTACATGCTTAGTCTGAGTAGCCGTCGAAAATGACAGCAACATTTGATTTGTAATTTGACTCATGAAAGATAGTTGCAGCAAATTTCTTCATAATATGTAGAAACAAATGTAGAGACAAATGTTGCTGTCATATTATGTCTGGCCATGGTGCTATTTGACCCGATTTAGCAAAAACGTATCTTATTAGATTCAACCTCTGTTCAGCAAAGCCTTGTACAATTTCGATTTCGAGTTGACCATACTTAAATCAGCGATGGGGCCTAAACGGTTTGTCTAAAAAAAAAGTACCAGATGAAATTTGTAGCAAATTCAACATGCTTTCATTTTGCATATAATATTTTTCTGCCAAAAGTTGGCTGGTTTTGAGTTATAGGCAAACCACCGGCAAAACATTACGGACTATAAGTAGAATTGGAAACAATTCGGGCGAGAAAAGTAGTGAGAAACCTGGCACAAGATGGGTTCTCCTAAATACACCGTGTTGGTACAAGGGTTGTCATATTTACTGGATAAGATTATTCCCAGACTGTCAATGTCGGAAGAAATTAAGTTACCATGGGAAAGGTTGACAATGATGGAACCAGCCTGGGTCTGTAAATTATTGCAACATTCAGAGTAGTTCGAACTACAAAAGAATTGATTGAAACATCCGGGGTTCATCGCCTTTCATGTGCAGTTAAACTGACGAGTCCGAACGACCAGATTCTCGATCAACATTCTGAACACGGTCGTTAATCTGGAATAACAATTTTAATTGAGTAAGAGGAGGAACGAAAAGGTTCGATAAGACACAATTATAATAGACATAAATAATTTGAAGACACTTTTCAATTTGAATAATTAAATTTTGATGAATAAAAAAAACTCGAAAATAGACATAAATGCATTACTTGTACTGGTTGTTACGTCTTAAAGATGGCACACAAATATGCAGCAAGAACAATGAACTTCAATCGTTAATTTTTGGTAAATTATTTTCCATAATGTACCTCAAATAATTGTTTCAAAACATTTTGTTGTCCCCTAAAAATTTGTTGTTTGGAGATGGGTACCTACATTGAATTAAAAATGTATTCGTTGAGGTAAATAAGGTGCATTTGTAATTTCCAATGGTTAGAAAGCATGAGATGATTTTTCTGTCAAAATGTCCTTTCATTTAAATTTTAAATGAACAAGTTTTCACTAGGAATTTGGCAATTAAGTGAAAAGTTTTGAAAAAGACCTGTAAGCATTTGATTTTGATCCCCTCGACTGACAACTTTACCTCCACCTCGAAATTAACTTAGATTGGTAAAGAATTTCGTCGTTTTACAAACATTTTAAAGGATGGTATTAAATGTATGGGGTTAGTTTCGCTAGTTATAAGAATACAATTATTATCTACGTACCGTATTGGAGAATCCGTCGTAAATTAGCAAATCGGAGTAGGTACCTATCTCTCTCGACGGCCTGAACATGATGTCCTTACATCGAAAGCGCTCGCATCTAGCACTCGACTTGCTGGTTATGACGGATTCTCCAATACGGTAGGTACGTAGATAATAAATGTATTTTAAAGGATGGGTTTCGCTTTTGAGATTGGGACAGAATCCACTGTAGAAAGTCACATCATACCTCAGGCGTCTTCCATACTAGTACTTAAGTGGTTTTAATTTGGATCCTGCAATTGTACTAAACACTGCTAAAAAAATAAATAAATGCCAGAAGTCTGGCAATGGGAATACAATTAAGATAAATTCCTGATTTCGCTGAGGGAAAAGGCGACTAAAATCAAGAGAACAGTTCGAGTAGAAAAATGGGAAATATTGCCCTCAAGATGGCGATGCCGTTAAGGTGTCATACATTTGGCTAATTTATTATTCAGACTTTTGTCGTACGTACAGAGTTAGAAATGATGTGTTCGAATTTTTCTTTCCAGATTTGTGGCGATGATGCTTGTGACTGAGTAACGGGACGAATTCACCTACTCAACAGGTGAGTAAAAGGAAAATAAATTTTCCCTCTTACCACACTTTTTAAACGTCAAGGTTTTTCTGAACCCTTTTTTTTTACTTGTTTTATTGCACCAAGTTACAACTTATAAGCAAAACTGATATAGTGAACGTTACATAGTGTACTTTAAGAAAACTAAGATACTTCACTTAGTTCTTATTGTACTGAAATTTGCACTTCATGATGCTCACACTAAGTGAATTAGATCGTATGACTTGGTTCTAAGCTTGGTTCTTGGCTTTTAAGCAGATCATCTTCTGTGTTGAGAAGCTGGAAGAAATCCTCGTTTACATGATCTTGGAGCCTCAAAAGGTGATTCGTTGTTTGGCTGCGAATGACCTCATTGACATGTTCAATCTTCAACTCGTAGTGAAGTCTGTCATTTCTAAAGTATCTGTATGCATCAATGCAGGATCGCAGTATATTATTCTGGAAGCGCTGAATTATGTCTCGGTTGCTCTGGGTCGTGCACCCCCACAGGTGCGTACGGTAAGTCCAGAGAGGCTTTAGGACTTGCTTGTACAGTATGAACTTATTGTGGACTGACAATTTTAACCGTCGGCCCTTCAGCCAGTACATTATCCTGAATTTAATCAAAAGCTCAGCTTTTTTCTTCTTGAATTGGGAGTTCCACCTTAGTTTGGCATCCAGCGTCATTCCAAGATATTTCGCTCCATTGACATATGGTATCACCTTGTTATCGAGAAAGGCTGGCACAAGTTGATCCTTTTATTCGTGAAATCAACATGCACTGACTTAGTGTCATTCATTCTATCTCTCCATCTCACTGTCCAATCATGAATGCGGTAGATAGAAAAATGTAGCTTGGTAACTGATTCACTGGTAACTGATTGCGGTAGTATTACCTTCAGTTTCTGGTAAGTCAGAAGTGTGAAGTAGTAGTGGGCCCAGTAAGCTGCCTTGCGACACCCCAGTTTGTATCTTTATGGCTCTGAAAAAGCACCATCTTGTCTTATATTTTTCTGAACCTGAGACTTCTAGATCGATAATAGTATTCAAAAAGTAACTGCCAAGTTGGGCGGGCTTACAGGGTAAGGGTATACCTGTCTCAAAGAATAATATGGACATGAAGGAATATAATATGTTGGTTCGAAATTGATTGAGTTATTCAGCACTGTAGTAATAAACAGCACGTTTCTGCTTACATAAACATTACAATACAATTGCATGTTCCCTGCATTTCGAAAAAAAAATCCCCCCTCAAAATTTGATGGTTTGCGTATAAAGTTAAGTACGTAGAATCCGAAAATCGAATACAAATTTATCTGTCCGTCCGCCGTCCGCAGTCCTCAGGACTTTCATTTGTTACCATGGACGGACTTTGATGAAATTTGGTATATCGGTTCCATTTCGAAGGTTTTGTCAATCTAAAGGGTAAAAAATCAGGGTTGAAATTTTCAAATCGTACTATCTCAAAGAATTTTGATTAAATATTATTGTTTTACGTCAATTTAAAATTGTTTTTGGATATTTAGAGTCAAATGAGACCTCCCAGAGCTCTGTAGGATCAACCGTTCATTCTCTACGAGGTTTTTAAGGTGGGACGAATGATAAAACAGAAACACGAGTGTGAATCGCAAATGAACGTTCAGTGGCAGAAACAGGCTGAATCTCCGTTTAGCTAATCAAATGCAATCTTTGTTAGTTTTGGTTTATTATTTTCAATAATGAACCTTTGGAATCGACCAAGAAAAAAAATTTTAACACCCCCTCAAAATTTGATGGTTTACGTTTCAAGGTACGTAGAATCCAAAAATCGAATAAAAATTTGGCCGTCCGTCCTCCGTCCGCCGTACGCCGTCCGCCGTACGCGGCACTTTTGCCACTTAGCATTGACCGATTTTGATGAAATTTGGTATGTAGGCTCCATTTGGGGTCTAGTTGTGCTCCGAAGCTTTTGGTTGAGGTAGGTCACTTCTAAGGGTTCCAAAATCAATTTTGAAATTTTGAAAACGCCCTAACTCAAAAAATTTTGATATAAAGGTATTGTTTTTCCTTCAATTTAAGATTCTACAGAATTTGTAGAATTTTTTGAGACCATCCGGAGCTCTGTAGGACAAACCGTTCGCTCACTACGAGAATTTAAAGTTTGAACGTACTATAAATAAGAAACACGAGTGTGAATCGCAAAAGAGGTCTACTCTCCGTTCAAATTAAAGCTGACCGAAGTGCGATCGATGTTTTTCTTCATGTTGGATGGTTGGTGGCTTTGCAGACGAGTGATCTATATAGAAAAATAAAAACGTCTGCCAAGTTGGGTGGGCAGTATAGCTTCCTCACTCATTGTAACATGGACGTATAGAATCAGTTGGCGAATAGAATAGAATCAACGTAGAATTTTATTTAGTGGTCCACCGTCTAGGACCTAACCCACACAATCCCTGAAAATTTCATCGAAATTGGTTGAATAGTTGCGGAGTTTTGGTTGTAACAATAAATTTAAAGTTCGCGCATGCGCAGCGGCTATTGCTTGACCAATTTGATTGAAACTTATAGGGTGTCTCTTAGAAGTTAGTCCCTAACTAACC